>JASWHV010000003.1:107185959-108656052 GCA_030760725.1 Neostapfia colusana
GGTTTAAAACCTAAGCCAAACTCCTGGTTCTGTTGGCTATGCAATTGGGTTTCCAATCAAGACTCTAATGCAAAATTGTAGGAAGTAATAAAGTAACTGATCAAAACATAAGACTTTATGAAATGGCTAATGCAAACCGGAGCTTGCCTTGCTACTGGTCGTGAACTAACTGTTCCTATACAGTAATGAAGTCTAACACCCCAGATCCTCTTCGAGTTTAGCGACTACACAAAATAAACATACAATGCGTGTCAATTGAAATGCATTTGAGTTGAATTTGATAATGTAAAGGATATAAGCATAGCTAGACAGTCCTTGACTCTGCAATTTTTACTGTGGTTTAGATACAACCTAAACAGGGAACCATAATTGTATGTTTGGAGCTCTGCACAAATAAATGTGTATTTGGCCATGATTAGAGCACCTATGGTATTCTACGGTTTTTCATGGAACAAGCCATGACTTTCTGGAAACTAGATTTTTAGATGGTTCTAATGGAATTGGTTTCATATAATTTGGAGCATCCAAGAAAAAATATGAGCTAAACAAATTCAGAGAAAATCTGAAAAATGCTCCGGGACATTTTTCTTTTTCTCTGGACCAGTTTGCTTAATCACACCATTAGGTGGATTAAATGAGCTCGGATGGATCTGAAATTTTATGGTAACTCAGGGACACTACAAGGAACATCCTGGTCAAATTTCAAGATTTTCCACTAAAAGGATCTCCAGTTAAAATTCTAAACAGTTTAAAATTTGGAAAAGTAATTCTGGAGAATTAAAGGTTTTCATGGAGTAACTTTGGAGAATGAAAGTACTCAGAGAGCTGAATCCATCAAAATTTTGTTAACTCAATTTGGATATTCCTAGCCAAAGTTATTTTTGTTTGAAGTTTGAACTAAAAACTGAAATTCGAGGAAATGTTTAAATCCTGATAGTGGGTCCGGGGCTACGTGTCAACTCCTCAGCCAATGCCAAACGGGGCCACTGGGTTTTACTGTGCAGCCAAAAATGGATCCGGAGCCGCAGACAATCCAATTCAGTTCACCTGAGTGGCTGACGCATTGGGCCGGGTGGTCGTATTCAACCTCCCGCCTTCCTGCATGCGCCCGCACCCAACCTCGCCGGAGTTCGCCGGAAACCGACCTCCCGGCCATCCCCCGAGCTCCGACTCACCGACAGGGCCTAACCCGACGTGCTAAACCCTTTGGTGAAGTTTCCCCGAGCCGGCAAGGTCTCGAACCTAGTCCGCAACGGTGCAGCGGCTCGACTTCACTCCGGCAGCGTCGCCCGCCACCTCTAGCCCGTAAAACACTGAGTTTTCAAGATCTACAGCACCTTTGTGACATGTATATGCTCGACATGAACCCAAGTTAGCTCAGGAGAGGCTCTAAGTGAGCTCGTACCGTGTGCCCGACGACTTCCGCCATTGGCGCCGTTAGCAAAACTCGAAATAGGCTGTCTACAGGGGTTTTCACGCTAGGGTTGCGAAGAAAAGTTGTTCACTATTGAGTATAGATCGTGCGTGTGCAGTTTGAGGAACCCTAAACGATTATGGAGCGAGAATTTAGAAAATTTGTACCCGAACCTCGGTTGTTGCCGGCCGGAGGGAAAACGGGAAATACTCCGGGGAGCTTCCATGGCTTGGGCTGAAACTTGGAGGGAAACAGCTCAGGGTTCTTGCGCTACTAAAGGCGTTCTTGCTTGGGCATTAAATGTAAAAGCCCAAGAAAAGGGACTTGCAAAACTTTTCATCACCTCACAACACCACAGTTTTTATTGTGGATATCTTAGGAAAAATTATGAAGAGCAAGTAACCTCCATCAAAAGAGTGATTAGAGGGGAAGCCTTCACTTTCACAAAGTAGGATTTCTACACGTGAACATGAGAGGTTGAGCTCACCCCTAGAACTTAAAAAGTCTTGGGAAGGTTCAGGCCAAATTTCATGTAAATCCAACACTTTTTGAGGCACTTTTGGAGGTATTTGATAAAGGGGCCAATTTGAATGTAAATTCAAATTGCAGCAACTTTCATCCCTCAAATTCAAAATTTAGCTTCATATTCAAACTCAGCACATTTTTATGAGTTAGCCCACAAATTTTCATCCTCATCGGAGTTCATCTTGTCAAGAGCTAAATGTGCAAGAATTCAAAACTGAATTTGAATTTCAGTTTAAACATGCAGCAAATTTAGCCAAACACAGTTCAAATTTGAGAATTCAATTTCAAACTAAGACATGGTTACTAAGTCTCACATTAAATTGTGAGTAGCTGAGGATATTTTGGCACAACAGAATTTAGAAAATTTGGAAAAAGAATTGGAGGGGAGGTCCCACCTGTCAGTAGTCTTAACAGAGAAGTCTTCCACTGATTTTTCCCTCTCTCGACCGAGCCAGCGCGCTAGCTGTGGCCAGCACCGGCGTCCGACCGCCTCACCTTGCCACCTCCTGCTCGGCTACCGAGCGTACGTGTGCACGACGCGGTTAAAAACCCCAGCCGCGTGAGCCGGCCTCATCTCCTCCGCTCTGCCCGCTCTCACCCGAAACGAAAAACGGAACCAGCCGCTCCCCTCGGCACCTCGTCGTGCCGTTGATCCAGGCGACCTCGCGACTGGAGCTCAACAGCAAAGATACACGCCGGGGACTGCTCGAACTCACGGTGAAGACCCTACCCTTTTTCATGCTCTGTAGGGGGAGTATTTCCCTGTCTAGTCCTCGGTGCTCAACAAAAACGAGTGAGCAGAGAATCTGAAATTCGCGGCGATTGGTCCTGCACTGCGTAAACCCAGCCAAGCACATGTTCTACACGTCCCCACGGCCATCTAGGATCCAAAACCATCGAAAACCGTCGAGTCTTTGCGCTGATATCCAAGTTTTTCGAGCAACAGCCGATATCGGGCCTTTGTCGACGGTGAGGTCCTAGTTCTGGCCATTTCCATGGCCAACCGAGCTCATATTCGTGCGCAGCATGCCACGGCGGAGCTGTAGGAGAAAACCGCTTGAGAAATAAGGCCCGGAGTAGCCCGGGCGACGTCGCCGGATTAGAGAGAAGCTCTGTCACCGTCGCGGGCATAGTTCCGGCAATAGACGAGCTCCGGTGAGGGCACCAGCGTGTTCTCCGAGTCGAGCTAGGCACAGGCGGCAAGTTTTGTCTAAGGTCGGGTGGTGGAACGCCCGGCGGCAAGCGCTCCGGCGAAGCGCCGCCGCGGGAGCTGCGGATAGCGCGAGGTAGATGAAGAGGGGGCCGGGTCCACCGGTCAGCCTCTGGTCTCTGCGCGGGGATCTGTTTGCGGCCGGGATTCGGTGCGGCAGCGCGGGTAAAACCCCATGGGCCGCGGTGTGGCCGCATTCTGAGTGTGCCGGCTCGAGGGGTGGGCCCTACCCGCAGAATTTGAACATTTTGGGAAATTCCAGTTTTAGTTCAAACTTCAAATGAATAGAACTTTGGCTAGGAAACTCCAAATTTGATGACCAAATTTTGCTGAACTCAGAATTCTGAGTACTTTCCAGCAATACCAATTTCAGCTCATGAAAGTAAATAGTTCTCCAGAATTAAATCCCTAAAATTTAAACTGTTGCAAATTTTATCTGGAGAATTACTTTATGAAAAATTCTGAAATTTGGCTGAGAGGTTCATTGGAAAATCCTTGAGTCACAGTAAAATTTTCAGACTCATACAAGTTCATTATTCACCCTGATTAGGTGATTAAGAGGACTGCACTGAGAAAATAGAAAAATGTACAGAAACATTTTTCAGATTTTCTAAAATCTTAATTAGGGCATAACTGTCAGTAGAATTCTCCAAATTACATGAAACTAATTATATTAGAACCATCTTAAATTCTAATTTCCAGAAAGTAATGGTTGGAGCCATGAAAACCTCTGGAATTAATTAGAGGCTCAAATATTGACCACATAGGCTTTTATTTGTACAAGGTTCAATTGAACCTTGTTTCAAATGAAACTTGCTCAAGACTCTGGTTAGGACCCTACCAAGCCACCATAAAAATTTCAGGACCAAAGGGGAGGGCTAGCTAGAGTTATTAGTATTATGTATTCAAGTTACACATTGCATTTAAATTAACATGTAGTATTTCATTAACGTGTAGTCACTGAAGGCGAAGATACTCCGGAAGTGCTGGCCTTCCTCCTTCCGGAAGAAGAACTAACCCCTGACCAGCAGCAACAAGGCAAGCCCCGGTTTGCATTAAACTATTTTTCAAGTTTTGCTTTATGAACACTTAGTATGAAGTATGGATGTGCATTAGGTGTAGGATGGATGGAACCCCACTTGCATAACCAAAATTTTTCCATAAGAGTGAGGGTAGTGTCTAAGACCTCGTGTAGACAAGCTATGCTTAGTGATAAATAGGACTTTGGTACAAGTCATGTAGTTTGAATCTACTCGCTATTTAGGCTTGGGACACACGGGATTGGTTCGAGTGATGTGAGATCACCTTAGTAATGAAAATGAGACTTGGCAGGGGTTAGGGCGCAGCAAGAGGGCATCTTGTGTGCGCAGCCCTGTCTGTGTCGATTGAGGACCGATCCGTGTGCAGCCCACGCTGATCAAGTTTGAACGTACCGAAGGCATATCGGATATATGGGCCCTGATAAACCGATGTAGCCTAAACCCCGGGCGTTGAGGCATAGCACACCGATTTATAGGTGTAGGTTGAGGGCAGCAAGGTGGAAATCTGCCAACGGGCATAGAGAGATGCTCCGTGTGGGGGATCCTCCTGCTCGTTTCTGTGCGACCGGTTCAACGTTTGGGCTGTTGGGTGAAAGGTTGTCCCGTACGACATCGAATGAGTGTGCTGTGCAGCTCCATAGGTGGGCGTATGTGACGTGCTCTTTGGGTTTCCCTGCAGGTGTATATCGAGTCGATTCGCCGTACCTCCCGGTGAAGAGTACCGCTTGGTCACTGAGTCGTGACGTAGGCTAATGTATGAAATATGATGATTCAATATTGCTGATTGATATAATTGTATTGCTACATGTGTGCCACCAAATACTGCTTACTAAATTTCAGATTCCTGAACTGTTAACTTGTTGCTAAAAGATGAATGAAGGGTGAACTTATAGGCGGGTCCATTTGCTGCAATGTTACTATCCTATGTGCTTTGTACACCTCATGTAGAGTTTCATGCTTAGGTGAGTCGGTTAAGTCTTGTTGAGCCTTCGTGCTCACGGTTGCTGCTTAAGTCTTTTTCAGGTGAGGAGCCACCCACGGACTCGGAGTACAAGTCCACCAGCGACGGTTATCCTCCGTCGGGGACTACGGCTGAGTGGGAGCCGTACACGCCGCGCTGAGCTGAGGAGTGCAGCCAGTGTTGGCTGCCCTAGGGCTGGGCAGCCGACTTTTTCTAGATAGGCGGGCGTGAGTTGTATAGTGTAGACTTCCGCTGTGTAACATAAACCATAGTTTGTAACTGAGTAGTGTACTACTTTGTACAGTTCCAGTTGTTTTTCCCATGTAATATATTGTGTCCTTATGACGTGTGCTGTCGGATGTCGCATCACACGGCACCACCCTCTGCGATCTTGGATGAGCGGATCCTGGTCCGCCACAGCCTGGTATCAGAGCTGCATTGGGGATAGCACAGTACTTATGGACTGTATTACGGGAAAACTTAGGTTTACGGTGAGGATGCGGTAGTTGCCCAAGTAAGGACTATATTAGCATAGTTACTTAAAGTGGCAAAGACTAACCTATGTGTTATAATTCTGAATTTTAATTATGTAACGACGCACCTACGCTCTGGTAAGTTTGGTAAGGAACGCCACCGAAAGCGATTCAATTTCGGTTACCTCCCCTGACGAGGAACGTGGTTCAGGGATAGGTCTCACAGCTTGGTGTGAGACGTCAATATGAAACTCTTGGACTCTTCATGTCCCTGAGTTAGCGTGCATTAGGCCAGTAAGTGGAGACCCCATCGCGTGGTCAGTAACGTGAGAGTGTGTTCGTCTGGAAATAGCCCAGGAGGACATACGCAGCGCTTGCCATCGGCATGCCCTGCAGAGCAGTAGGTGGTATCTGTTGGGTTGATAACATTCCCAACCGTGACGACCCGTTCATGACCTACTCGGGTTCCCCGTCGTGTGGTGTTGAAACACGATCACGTGCCTTGAGACGTGACTTAGCTCAAGGACGGCCGTATGGCAATGATACGGGCGTTTGTATTTATTTTTAATATGATCCTACCTGGAATGAAAACAACCCTTGAGTGCACCATTATTGTGTGGTCTTCTGCAGGTACTAACCACGTATGTATCCGTGTAGAAAACGTGTGCGAGAGACTGTTTAGTGCCACACTTGAGACGTATAGGCCGGTATAATCTGGTTAGGATTTTTCTTTTGTGAGGAACGTAGTACCGAGATATCATAGGCATATGCATAAAAATAATGATAACAAGGAATTAAAATCATTAGGTTCAACATTTAGGACCCTGGTTGGGTAGACAAATTGGATAATGATGAGTGTAGTTTCAAAAAGACTGAAAAACAGAGTGCTCTGTTTTGGACAGCAAGTTTGCTGAACTTCAACAGAGCATAACTCGCAGGTCTTTTAGCCCAGGGAGGTGTGGTATATATTTCTGGAAAGGTACTTAAGTACTCTACAACTTTGTTGTAGACTTCCAGAGCTGAATCATACCTTATGATGGCTTAAATTCCAGAGGGATGTAAACTGTCCAGAACCAGGACAGGGTTAAACCCTCTCTGAACTGTTCTGTTTATTCAAACATAACTCCCAGTAGAAAAATCTAAAGTCTTCATCTGATACATCCTTAGAAAGGGTAGAAGATGTGTTACATCTTTGCAATTCAAAGTTTCTGAAATTTCAGCACAGAATTAAGTGGAAATCAGAGTTGAAACCAGCAACTTCCCAAAGGAGGTGCTGTTAAAATTCTTCCAGAAATTCTGCTGAATTTGAATGGCCATAACTTTTTAACCAGAGCTCATCTGAGGGCAAATAAGTACTCGTTAGAAAGATACTGAAGTTAACTTTAACTTTGGTATTCAGTTTGGGTCATGAAAATTCCTAGAACCAGATCAAAATCTCGGATATGTAGAAACTGGTCATTCTGACATAGGAATGACAGTTGAACTCGTGTGAGAGATTGTTGTACCCTAAGGGGGGTTTAAGTACTTCCAATGGGGTAGAACATGCTCATGAGAGGTTATCTTCAACTAGTAAAAGATTTGAGTATATGTCTCACTCAAGTTCTTTTACTAGAGACCATGTTTGTGTCGTATTGAAGATAAAAGGGTAGTATACGTGATGACAACGCGATAGTAATGTCTCGTAGTGACCAAACCTATTTGTGGTGAGCTTCCAAAGAGGAGGTTCATCAAGTTGGATTAAACTAGCTTGTATTTGGTCTGGTAATGGTGTAGCTTGTGCAAAATTATTACATTATCTACATACGAGATGTATCGCATGTTTTATTGTCATTATGGTTTTACGCCTATTTCATTTGACTGCATTTAAGTATGTTGCGGGACTGATGTTTATTATCGTATGGTTGCAGATGGTTCGCACTAGGACCACGCACGAGGTTGGTGGCTCTAGCCAACAGGGAGGTGATGACTCCCAGCCACCGGCCCACGACAGCACCCCGCAGCAGCAGCCACCACTGCCGCCTCTGCTTACTCTAGCGGATGTGATAGCGGCACTGGTGGGAGGTCGTGAGGAGCAGACCGGCCTGCTCCGCACGATCGTGCAGAATACGTCCCAGGTGGGGGGACGTCAAGACAGAGGGCCTCGTGAGCCCCGTGAAGTGGCGTACTCGGATTTCATGAGTATGCACCCTCCAGTGTTCACAGAAGCCGAAGAACCACTGGAGGCTGATAACTGGCTCCGGACCATCGAGTCCAAGTTCGGGCTGCTCCAATGTACGGAGCGGCAGAAGACTCTGTTCGCAGCGCAGCAACTCCACGTTGCCGCTGGTGCGTGGTGGGCGAACTATGTCGCCTCACGTCCGGCTGGCCATGCCGTGGAATAGGGAGAGTTCCGGGAGGCGTTCCGCGCCTATCACATTCCTCCCGGAATAATGAAGAGGAAGTTCCAAGAGTTCTTGGAGCTGAAGCAGGGCGGGAGAAGTGCCCATGACTACTCCCATGCCTTCAACCATCTGGCGCAATATGTGTCAGACTATATATCCACTGAAGAGAAGAAGAGGGAACATTTCTATCGGGGTTACACCCCGAAATGAAGACACATCTCGTTTAGTGGAATCACGGCACCTTCAACGACCTAGTCAATGCCTCGATTATGCAAGAGGATGCTCAGCGGGAGTTGGCAGCTGAGCAGAGGAAGCACAGCGCTCCACCTAGCAGTGGGGTTGGCGCTCCCCAGAAGTACCGGATGGTGTATCGGACGCCATCCGGGCAGCAGTGGCACCCACCGGCGTGACCTCAACGGTTCAGGGGACGTCCTTTTCAGTCACCTCCGTTCCGTCCGCCGATGCCACCACCAAGACAGCAGCAGCAGCAGCATACGGCCCCCCGGGCGTTTCCACCGCCACAATGCGCCCTGGGTTTCCGTCCACCAATCAGCGGGGGACTGCCCGTTTCACCTGCTTCACTTGTGGCCAGGCGGGCCACTTCGCAAAGGACTGTTCCCAGGGGCAGCAGAGCAGTGGGCAAGCCCAGTTCCAGGACGGTGCTCGAGGCCGACCTCCGGTCAAGAAGGATGGTCAGCGGACTGGGGGCATCCGCAACCTCGACAATGAGGACGCCCCAGAGGGAGACAACGTGCTGGCGGGTACGTTTACTCTCCACAATCAAGCCATCGTCATACTGTTTGATTCTGGTGCAACCCACAGTTTTATAAGTGTATCCTATGTGGCTAAGCATCAAATGCAAGTCTTCCCAACTGACTGCACCTATATGATCTGCTCACCGGGAGGGAAGATCTCAGCAAATATGATGATCCCAAAGGCACCTCTGTGCTTAGGTGGGAAACTATGTCACACCACCTTGATAATCCTTATGGGGCAAAAGATTGATGCAATCTTAGGGATGTCATGGGTACAATACCATGGCGCTGTCCTGGAGACTCAGACACGGACGGTTCATTTAAACTCCCCCTTCCACCGTCCGCATTCCATGGTGTTAGACACTCCAGTCCGGGAAATTTCCGCACTTAATAATGCTGAAGCGCTCAAGTTAGAGGACATCCCCGTAGTCCGGGAGTACCCCGACGTGTTTCCGGATGATCTTCCAGGCATGCCACCTGAGCGGGATGTCGAGTTCAAGATTGAACTTTCACCCGGGACTACGCCCATATCACGGAGACCATACAAAATGGCTCCAAATGAGCTGGCTGAACTGAAAGAACAGCTCAATGATCTGTTGAGCAAGGGTTTCATTAGACCGAGTTCCTCGCCTTGGGGATGCTCGGCGCTATTTGTGAAGAAGAAGGATGAAACCTTGAAGCTGTGTGTGGACTACCGGCCGCTCAACGCCGTCACCATCAAGAATAAGTACCCACTGCCCCGCATCGACATATTGTTTGATCAAATTGTGGGTGCAAGTGTGTTCTCAAAGATGGACCTTCGCTCTGGATATCATCAGATCATGATCCGGGCGGAGGATATCCTAAAGACGGCCTTCTCGACGAGATATGGATTATATGAATATCTCGTCATGTCCTTTGGTCTCACAAATGCTCCAGCCCATTTCATGTATCTCATGAACTCGATGTTCATGCCGGAGCTGGACAAGTTCGTGGTAGTGTTCATCGACGATATCTTGGTTTACTCCAAGACAGAAGCCGAACATGCCGAACACTTGAGGATCGTTCTTCAACGATTGCGAGACCACAAGATCTACGCCAAGTTCAGCAAATGCGAGTTTTGGATCAGCCAAGTGCCATTCTTGGGACATATCATCTCCGCGGAAGGCATTGCAATTGACCCAAGCAAGATAGAGCAAGTGCTGAAATGGAAAGCTCCCACTTCAGTTCATGAAGTCAGAAGCTTCCTCGGGTTAGCGGGATACTATCGGAGGTTCATTCCAAGTTTCTCCATGCTTGCTAAGCCCATGACAGAATTTCTGAAGAAAGGGACAAAATATGTTTGGAACTCGGTGTGTGAAGGAGCGTTCCAAGCATTGGTGAAGCGTCTCACAACAGCCCCGGTCTTAGCTCAGCCGGATACAACAAAGGCCTTTGACGTGTATTGTGACGCGTCTGGTATCGGGCTCGGCTGCGTGTTGATGCAGGAAGGACGTGTGGTCGCCTATGGCTCACGCCAACTTCGGAACCATGAGCAGCATTATCTCACTCACGATCTTGAACTTGCTGCAGTGGTTTTGGCGCTGAAAATGTGGAGGCACTATCTTCTGGGGAATCTGGTGCATCTCTACACCGACCACAAGAGCTTGAAATACATTTTCACCCAGAAGGAGCTGAACATGAGGCAAAGGAGGTGGTTAGAATTAATCAAGGACTATGAAATTGAGATCCATTACCACCCTGGCAAGGCGAATGTGGTTGCCGACGCGCTGAGTTGAAAATCACATGTCCATCACCATACCATTACACCGGTGGAGGAGGAAGAGCCGAGTTTATACTTGGTTCCTTATGGATCGCTGTACATCCTTGCCCTCATCCCTAATATTAGGGAGGACATCATTGCAGCTCAGAAGACTGACAAAGGCATGGCACATCTCCGGAGACGGATAGATAATGGGGAGATCAAGTGTTTCCGGAAAGATGAGGAGGGGACGCTATGGTTCAATGACCGCATAGTCGTACCCCGGGATATGGAGTTGAGGAAAAAGATCCTCAATGAAGCTCACTTTTCTAAGTACTCCATTCATCTGGGCAGTAACGAAATGTACCAAGATTTGAAAAAGAAATTTTGGGGGACACGGATGAAACGGGAGGTAGCGAAGTACGTATCCGAGTGTGATGCGTGTAGACGAGTGAAGGCGGATCATATGAGAAAGTCAGGGCTGTTGCAACCCCTGAAAATTCCAGCATGGAAATGGGAAGATGTGAGCATGGATTTCATTGTGGGATTACCCTTAACATCCAACAAACATGATTCCATTTGGGTGATCGTTGACCGACTAACCAAGTCAGCTCACTTCATTCCCCTGCATACACATTTCCATGCCAACCGGTACGTGGAGTTATATATCGCCAGGGTTCTGTGCTTGTACGGGGTACCCAAGACGATAGTCTCAGACCGAGGTGCATTGTTTGTATCTCGCTTTTGGGAGCAGTTACATGCTGCTTTGGGTACTAAACTAATTAGAAGCTCCGCCTACCACCCTCAGACAGATGGCCAGATAGAGAGAGTGAATCAAGTTCTGGAAGACATGTTGAGAGCATGTGTCATCCACCATGGTAGGAACTGGGATGATCACCTACCGTTGGCGGAATTCTCGTACAACAACGGCTATCAGGCGAGTATCAAGATGGCACCTACGAAGCTCTCTACGGTCTCAAATGCCGCACCCCATTAAACTGGTTCAAGTCCGGTGAAAGGGTCACATTTGGGGTTGATGTGGTGAACGACGCCGAAGAGCGCGTGCGGACGATTCAAGCCAAATTGAAGGCCACTCAATCCAGGGAAAAGAGCTACGCTGATAAGAGGCGTAGACCGTTGCACTTTGACGTTGGTGAACACGTGTACCTCCACGTGTCTCCGATGAAAGGCGTGCACCGATTCGTTGTGAAGGGGAAGCTCGCTCCCCGTTTCATTGGACCCTATGCTATCACCGAGAAATGTGGACCAGCGGCGTATAGACTGGTGCAACCGGCATCCCTTGCTGGTGTCCATGACGTTTTCCATGTTTCGCAACTGCGAAAATGTTTAAAGCATACAGCTGCTGTTCCTACCCAAGACATCAGCGAGCTGAAACCGGATTTAACTTATGATGAATATACGGTGGCAATTCTTGATGAGAAAGCCCGGACCATGCGTAACAGAACGTTGTGGTTCTACAAAATACTCTGGAGCAACCACACCGCTGAAGAAGCGACGTGGGAGAGCGAGGCATTCCTTCGCTCAAATTACCCGGAGTTCATGGCCTCTCAGCACGGGTAAGTCCCTACTACATCGCTATCTCTTCTTTCGTAATCCCGGGACGAGATTCCTTTTAAGAGGGGAGGGATGTAAAAGCCCAAGAAAAGGGACTTGCAAAAACTTTTCATCACCTCACAACACCACAGTTTTTATTGTGGATATCTTAGGAAAAATTGTGAAGAGCAAGTAACCTCCATCAAAAGAGTGATTAGAGGGGAAAGCCTTCACTTTCACAAAGTAGGATTTCTACACATGAACATGAGAGGTTGAGCTCACCCCTAGAACTTAAAAAGTCTTGGGAAGGTTCAGGCCAAATTTCATGTAAATCCAACACTTTTTGAGGCACTTTTGGAGGTATTTGAAAAAGAGGCCAATTTGAATGTAAATTCAAATTGCAGCAACTTTCATCCCTCAAATTCAAAAGTTAGCTTCATATTCAAACTCAGCACATTTTTCTGAGTTAGCCCACAAATTTTCATCCTCATTGGAGTTCATCTTGTCAAGAGCTAAATGTGCAAGAATTCAAAACTGAATTTGAATTTCAGTTTAAACATGCAGCAAATTTAGCCAAACACAGTTCAAATTTGAGAATTCAAATTCAAACTGAGACTTGGTGACTAAGTCTCACATTAAATTGTGAGTAGATGAGGATATTTTGGCACAAAAGAATTGAGAAAAATTGGAAAAAGAATTGGAGGGGAGGTCCCACCTGTCAACAGTCTTAACAGAGAAGTCTTCCACTGATTTTTCCCTCTCTCGGCCGAGCCAGCGCGCCAGCTGCGGCCAGCACCGTTGTCCGGCCGCCTCACCTTGCTGCCTCCTGCTCGGCGACCGAGCGTACGCGTGCACGACGCGGTTAAAAACCCCAGCCACGTGAGCCGGCCTCATCTCCTCCGCTCTGCCCGCTCTCACCCAAAACGAAAAACGGCACCAGCCGCTCCCCTCGGCTCCTCGTCGCGCCGTTGATCCAGGCGACCTAGCGACCGGAGCTCAACAGCAAAGATACACGCCGGGGACTGCTCGAACTCACGGTGAAGACCCTACCCTTTTTCATGCTCTGTAGGGGGGTATTTCCCCGTCTAGTCCTCGGTGCTCAACAAAAACGAGTGAGCAGAGAATCTGAAATTCACGGCGATAAGTCCTTCAATGCGTAAACCCAGCCAAGCACATGTTCTACACGTCCCCACGGCCATCTAGGATCCAAAACCATCGAAAACCGTCGAGTCTTTGCGCTGATATCCGAGTTTTTCGAGCAACAGCCGATATCGGGCCTAGGTCGACGGTGAGGTCCTAGTTCCGGCCATTTCCATGGCCAACCGAGCTCATATTAGTGCGCAGCATGCCACAGCGGAGCTGTAGGAGCAAACCGCTTGAGAAATAAGGCCCGGAGTAGCCCGGGCGACGTCGCCGGAGTAGAGAGAAGTTCTGTCACCGTCGCAGGCATAGTTCCGGCCATAGCCAAGCTCCGGTGAGGGCACCAGCGTGTTCTCTGAGTCGAGCTAGGCACAGGCGGCAAGTTTCGTCTAAGGTCGGGCGGTGGAACGCCCGGCGGCGAGCGCTCTGGCGAAGCGCCGCCGCGGGAGCTGCGGATAGCGCGAGGTAGACGAAGAGGTGGCCGGGTCCAACGGTCAGCCTCTGGTCTCTGTGCAGGGATCTGTTTGCGGCCGGGATTCGGTGTGGAAGTGCGGGTAAAACCCCGTGGGCCGCGGTGTGGCCGCATTCTGAGTGGGCCGGCTCAAGCGGTGGGCCCCCATCCGCAGAATTTAAACATTTTGGGAAATTCCAGTTTTAGTTCAAACTTCAAATGAATAGAACTTTGGCTAGGAAACTCCAAATTCGATGAACCAAAATTTTCTGAACTCAGAATTCTGAGTACTTTCCAACAATACTTATTTCAGCTCATGAAAGTGAATAGTTCTCCAGAATTAAATACCTAAAGTTTAAACTGTTGGGAATGTTATCTGGAGAATTACTTTATGAAAAATGCTGAAATTTGGCTGAGAGGTTCAATGGAAAATCCTTGAGTCACAGTAAAGTTTTCAGACTCATCCAAGTTCATTTGGTCCCCCTGATTAGTTTATTAAGAGGACTGCCCTGAGGAAATAGAAAAATGTACAGAAACATTTTTCAGATTTTCTCAAATCTTAATTAGGGCATAACTGTCAGTAGAATTCTCCAAATGACATGAAACCAATTCCATTAGAACCATCTTAAATTCTAATTTCCATAAAGTAATGGTTGGAGCCATGAAAACCTCTGGAATTACTTTGAGGCTCAAATATTGACCACATAGGCTTTTATTTGTACAAGGTTCAATTGAACCTTGTTTCAAATGAAACTTTGTCAAGAACCCTTGTTAGGACCCTACCAAGCCACCATAAAAATTTCAGGACCAAAGGGGAGGGCTAGCTAGAGTTATTAGTATTATGTATTCAAGTTACACATTGCATTCAAATTAACATGTAGTATTTCATTAACGTGTAGTCGCTGAAGGCGAAGAGACTCCGGAAGTGCTGGACTTCCTCCTTGCGGAAGAAGAACTAACCCCTGACCAGCAGCAACAAGGCAAGCCCCGGTTTGCATTAAACAATTTTTCAAGTTTTGCTTTATGAACACTTAGTATGAAGTATGGATGTACATTAGGTGTAGGATGGATGGAACCCCACTTGCATAACCAAAATTTTTCCATTAGAGTAAGGGTAGTGTCTAAGACCTCGTGTAGACAAGCTATGCTTAGTGATTCATAGGACTTCGGTACAAGTCGAGTAGTTGGAATCTACTTGCGAGTTAGGATTGGGACACACGGGATTGGTTCGAGTGATGTGAGATCACCTTAGTAATAAAAATGAGACTTTGCAGGGGTTAGGGCGCAGCAAGAGGGAGTCTTGTGTGCGCAGCCCTGTCCGTGTCGATTGAGGACCGATCTGTGTGCGGCCCACGCTGATCAAGTTTGAACGTACCGAAGGCATATCGGATATATGGGCCCCGATAAACCGATGTAGCCTAAACCTCCGGGCGTCGAGGCATAGCACACCGATTTATAGGTGTAGGTTGAGGGCAGCAAGGTGGAAATCTGCCAACGGGCATAGAGAGATGCTCTGTGTGGGGAACCTCCTGCTCGTTTCTGTGCGACCGGTTCGACGTTTTGGCTGTTGGGTGAAAGGTTGTCCCGTACGACATCGAGTGAGCGTGCTGTGCAGCTCCATAGGTGGGCGTACGTGACGTGCTCTTTGGGTTTCCTGCAGGTGTATATCGAGTCGATTCGCCGTCCCTCGCGGTGAAGAGTACCGCTTGGTCACTGAGTCATGACGTAGGCTAATGTATGAAATATGATAATTCAATATTGCTGATTGATATAATTGTATTGCTACATGTGTGCCACCAAATACTGCTTACTAAATTTCAGATTCCTGAACTGTTAACTTGTTGCTAAAAGATGAATGAAGGGTGAACTTATAGGCGGGTCCATTTGCTGCAATGTTACTATCCTATGTGCTTTGTACACCTCATGTAGAGTTTCATACTTAGGTGAGTCGGTTAAGTCTTTTTGAGCCTTCGTGCTCACGGTTGCTGCTTAAGTGTTTTTCAGGTGAGGAGCCACCCACGGACTCGGAGTATGAGTCCACCGGCGAGGGTTACCCTCTGTCGGGGACTACGGCTGAGTGGGAGCCGTACACGCCGCGCTGAGCTGAGGAGTGCAGCCAGTGTTGGCTGCCCTAGGGCTGGGCAGCTGACTTTTCCTAGATAGGCGGGCGTGAGTCGTATAGTGTAGACTTCCGCTGTGTAAATAAACCATAGTTTGTAACTGAGTAGTGTACTACTTTGTACAGTTCCAGTTGTTTTTCCCATGTAATATATTGTGTCCTTATGACGTGTGCTGTCGGGTGTCGCATCGCGCGGTACCACCCTCTGCGATCCTGGATGTGCGGATCCTGGTCCGCCACATGAAAGACCACGGTCTGGGCTGTCCATGAGTGCCTCCATTTTGGTTGTGGTTCGGCCGCCGCGCGAACACGGAGTTCCCGGGGTGGGAAGGCCTGACACCGGTTGGTGGCGCATCGAGGAAGTAAAGGGTGATACCCTGGTGCCGTTTTGCAACCCAAGTACCACTGTTCGCGATCGCGAAGATCGGTTTTCAATCGGCCGATGTTGGCGTCGGTGGCTCTGTTCTGTGTGAGCGAGAAGGCTTCGGGTGCTTTGTTCATGATCAAACGGAACACGCCGAGGAGGGGTGATAAGGACATCGAGCAGCTGGCCTCTGGCGCGTCTGGAGCAAAGCAGGAGGTGGTCGGCATTTTTGCCCTCAGTGGCACACGCAGCCTTGGCCCGAGAAACATAGTCACCAGGTGCAGTTTGTTCAATCCAATGTATGGCTGACAGGGGGTCCCACCTCCAGTAATTTGTCCCAAAATCTTCAATTTCTACTGCTCTAAATAATGGGGACCCTAATATCCTTGGTAATTTGATCAATTTACCAAATGCCAATTTGAAATTGGAATGATTCAAATTGTGAACTGGTTTGGATGCATTTTGATTCAAACGGCAAACTGAAATTTAAATTCAGTTTGAATGTTTCTCAAAACGGATCATGTCAAGATCACCTCCAATTGGAGTGGAAATTGGTGTGTTAGCTCATAAAAATGTGTTGTGTGAATGTGAATCCCACTTTTGAAATCATGGGATGAAAGGAGTTTGAATTTGAATTTAAGTTCAAACTAGCTTTTTAATAATTGTACCAAAAAGTATGTCAAAAAGTTTTAGATTTGTGTGATATTTGGCAGGAGCATTCGTAACAAAGTTTTAGTAGTTAATCATTTTCTCAGCCTCTATATGATGCATGTGGAAAATGCCACCTTTGCATTTTGTGAGTTCATCTCCTAATAAATCTATTTACGGTGGTCACTTGCTCTTCAAATGTGTTCATGTGATTACCACAAATGAGGTGAGGTGTGGGTGTGATGAACACTTTTAGCAAGTGAAAACTTGGGCCCTTACAGTTGATCACCTTTCTCATACGGGCATATGTGTCGTATCATCCGGGTGTTATCGATTCAAATCACCGTCACTCACGGTAGTGAGCATACTTGTACACTGAGTCGTGACGTAGTAAGAAAATGGGGGAAAGGTGAATATGCTTCATGCTTAATCCTCATATTGGAGATGAGGGATGATAAGAACCCTTCAATAAATTTACTTCTACTTTGGTCTAGTGGCATCGAGACAAAGCATTTCTTGTTTGATTGTGGAGTCTCAATGTTGATAGCGCAAAGTATGTATTGGTCTAGGGTAGCTCTCACTAAATTTACCTTCGCCTCGGGCAAGTGGCATCGAGATGAAGCATTTCTTGTTTGATTGTGGAGTCTCGAGGTAATTTGTGCGAGGATTATAAAAGTTGCTTAAAAACTAGAAGTAAGGACTCTTTGTTAGCTCAAGTTCATCGTTTATGCGAACTTCTTTATTCAGCCCTCTATTTCCAGCATTTTAGAGTTCCATGTGTAGGGTTACGGTTAAGTATTGCTGACCATTAGCTCACCGTTTGTTGATCCATTGTTTTGCAGGTGACGTTACATAAGGCAACGTTAGAGAGGAAGGGTTATCCGAGCGGGGCAGTACCCAATGAGGGGTGTGAGTCTCACTTGGAACCCTCCACAGCACTGTGTTGTTGTGTCTTGCTCATGTGGAGCATCCGCGTGCAGGATGACTTCTTTTTGCTTAACATATTGAGTTGTATTCTTATTTTTCCACTGCAATGTACGTCTGTACATTATTTGTAAAATGTGACAATAATATGTATAAACGACATATGTTGTTGTGTACGTGTGCTTTTTGGCCATGTGCTGTTAGGTGTCACATCGCACGACACCACCCAATGCAATTCCTGGACTGTCTGGGCGGTGGTCCCCACAGTGAGCAGCAGAAGACCCATTTCGTGGCCCAGCAACTTATGGGGTCTGCGAGCGCTTGGTGGGCAACTTCTGTGCCTCCCAACCCACCATGCGAGTTCTGACTTGGACGGAGTTCAGGACGGCCTTCAGGGCCTATCACATTCCACCAGGTCTTATGAAGCAGAAGACGTAGGAGTTTTTACACCCGCAGCAAGGGAGCAGGAACGCACTGGAATATGACGTGCGTTCAATGATCTCGCCTTATATGCTTCGCATTACGCTGATATGGATGAGAAGAGGCGGGACTTCTTTTACCACGGGCTGAATCTTCTCCTGAAGGACAAGCTTGCGATGTTCAATCCCTGGCGTGCTACGGGCAAGTATGGGATACCCCGTCACGTGGTTAGTAACGTGAACACGTAGCTCAAGGCGTGATTGGCTTGAGAACAACCGTGCGAGTGATGATGGACGGTTGTATGGACTGTATTGGGACCGGGTTCGGTGTGCAGCCAAACCTGACGATGTGTGGTTTATTTGCAGGTAGTCTAACCATGAATCGGTAGACGAGTAGCACACATGTGTGAGAGACGTTTAGTGCCACTGAACTAACGAGGCCAACCAAGTCCAGTATAAGTTTTTCTTTGTGAGGGACATAGTACCGACATGAATTGGGTGACGCTTCGACGTCACACCCCACTAAATGATCAACGCCATTGTAAAACCTGAAAGTTTTGATCATGATAACTAAAACTCGGATTTACCTTCTTTCCTTAACCAGGATGTTGAATGTAAAAAAGTTTTCCATTTATAGGATAGTAAGGACAGAGTCCTCTGTTTCAGCTGAAACATTGCTGAAGTTACACAGAGGTCAGAGGTTGATTTCTTTCAATGTTGGGGGCATATGATACATTTCTGGAAAGCTTTGGAAGATCTTTACCACTTTTCTATTGATGTCCAGAGGTGTTTCATAACTTAACTAGTCAAAAAATGCAGTAGAGTTGAAACCATCCAGAAAACAGGGCAGAGCAAATACTCTCTGTAACTCAATGTAAAATAACTATAACTTCCTGCATAAAAATCCAAAAATAGAAAATGAGGTAGTTATAAAAAGTTCATGAGATAGGTTACAACTTTGTAACAGAAAGGTTTGTCAAATTCGAGGTAGAATTAACTGGAATTCTTGGATCAAATCATTAGCTCAACCAGGGAGGTGCTGTCCAATTTTCTCCAGAATTTCTGTCAACTTTGACATCTCATAACTTTTGAACCAGAATTGATCTGAGGGCAAACAAATACATTCTGGAAAGGTATTAAAGTTATATTTAACTTTTATGTTGATCTCAAGAACTGGTTTTTCTTTAAACATGGTCTAAATCAGGTTACAAAGGAAACTGGTCAGGGCTGTCAGTTTGGGCAGCAGACCAGCGATCAAATTTGTGCTAAGTTTGATTTGTGTTTCCATGTTTTATGAGTTCAATGACATGTTTTATTTTATAACTCAAGGGGTTACTGTTAAAATGAATATTTGACCTTTTTCAAATATGTTTCTACAGATGGCATAGGATAAACAATTCGAGAACGGGTGGGTGGTATCCCACTGTTCTCAACACAGAGGTTATCTGGAACTGTTGAAGCTAATGCTTCAATATTTCGGGTACGTGGAGACGCCGCGTTTCCTCGTCAAGGAAGAAGGCGAGGAGGGGAACACGATATGGACCATCCATGTCGAAGTTCCAGCAGGACCTACGCCACTCGGTTGGGCACTGTTCACCGTCACGGTGAAAGGTAGACAACCGGAGGAGATGTGGCAGGTGGCAGCCGCGACACCATGTCGCGTTTCTGCCAGCTACACGTGAGAGCTATGGAGGGAACCCCATACGCGCTTGTCCCGGTGGAGGGGCGAGCTAATCACATGTGGAGAGAGAGGTACATGAAGGCAACGGACCCGAGTTGCTCAAGGTGCAGCCCCGTGGAGGCAAACCTTAGCCTCCAATTGATGGCTGGAAGACGGTGATGGACAGCCAAGCTGTCCATACGGATCGACTTGCCGTGGAGCTCAAGCAGAGCACCAGAAGCTAAGACCATTTCAGGAGTGCTCATAGCGCACTACGTAATGTGATCCTTCCGATGATAAAGCGACTGAATCAACAGCACAATCAGTTGCGTCGTCTGAAGAAGACGAAGAAGAAAAGCCGTGTCGACATCACGGCTTTGCAACAGCAGATACAGGCCTTGACACAGCAGAACGAGGTCCTTACTGAAGAGCGTGATGACGCGATTGAGGAGGGGCAGGGCTTGGAAGAAGACTACAATCAGGCCATGGACGAAGTGCAAGTTTTGCAAGACCTCGTGCCTCCGGTAGTGGGCCTACCGACGGTAGGTGCAGTACCTGTGGTTTTGGGTATCCCGGCGATGCCGGAACATGAACCCGAAGAGGAAGTCATGGACCCAGAGCCACATGTAAAGGTAGCGGAGGAGGACGACCTGCAGGAGGTTGAGTTGTACTCCGAGTAGTGAGTCTACCGTTACCATGTTGGGCAGCGAGGGTGGTGTATATAAACTTTTGTAACCGGTGACATGTCGTCTAGATAGTAGAATATGAATAGGTAGTGACGATATGAGCATGACTTCTCAGGGATCCGAGAATAATGTATCTTGTACAAAGTTTATGCTTTATCAATATATGTGAATGTTGTGCAAGTTTATTCATGTCTCACTGCAATACCTACTGTTTTCTATGGAATTTTGAGAATGACATGTGCTGACCGTTGCTGTTTTGAATTTTAGAATGACTCGCACTCGTGCCAACCCGGAGGTTGGGGGTTCCTGTCAGGGGGGAGAGGCCTCCCAACAGCCTCCCGAGGCTTCCTCGGAACCACAACAGCAGCAGCAACAGCAACCCCAGCCACCACCACTGCAAACAGTTACATTGGCCGACATCGTTGCGGCCATGGCAGGCTCACATCAGCAGCACACAGAGTTGCTGCAAACTCTAATCGCCAATACGTCTCGACCAGAGAGGCGTCAAGAGTGAGAGGAGCATCAACAAAGATCTTACTCAGATTTTCTTGCTACTCATCCCCTGGTATTCTCAAGGGCGGATGAACCCCTCGATGCGGACAACTGGCTCCGCACGATGGAGATGAAGTTCGGGCTGCTCCAAGTTAGTAAGCAGCAGAAGACGCAGTTTGCGGCCCAACACTTCAGGGGTCCGCGAGCGCTTGGTGGGTGAATTTTTGCACCTCGCAACCCACCGAGCGAGTCCTGATCTGGGCGGAGTTTCGGACGGCCTTCAGGGCCTATCACATACGGCCGGATCTGATGAAAAGGAAGACGCAGGAGTTCCTTCGCCTGCAGCAAGGCAGCAGGAACTCACTGGAGTACTCCAGGACGTTCAATGATCTCGCACTCTACGCTTCATGTCACGCCGATACTGACGAGAAGCGGCGGGATCACTTTTACCAGGGGCAGAATCCGCTCCTGATGGACAAGCTGGCGATATTCAATCGCAGCAGCCTCAACGATATACAAGAGGACTCCGGCAAGGAGTTAGCAGCGGCAGAGAAGAAGCAAAGCGCACCGCAGAGCAGTGGAGAGGGAGGTGGTCCTTCCCAAAAATACAGGATGGAGTATCACTCACCATCGGGTCAACGCTGGAAGCCACTGCAGCGACCGATGCAATTCCTGCAATCGGCCATATTCACCACCGGCGTTCCGACCGGCATTACCAGCACCACCTCCGCAGCAACAACAGCAGAAGCGGGCGAGGCCGTGTGTGTTTGCATCTCAGCAGCGCATGCCAGGCTTTTGTCCTCCAAGCACGGGCCAGCCGTTAACCGCATGCTTTAAATGCGGTCGCCAGGGGCACTTCACCAACAACTGCCCCGAGAGGCAAGGCGGCGGAGTGGCACCACAAGTTCTGGGGAGGAATCAGCCCCGGAACTGTCCACCAAATCACCATAGAGGACGTGCCGGAGGGAGAACCAACCCTTGCAGATATGTTCCAACTTCACAAGCATCCCTCCATAGTTTTATTTCATTCAGGCGCCACTCATAGTTTCATTAGCCAAGCTTTTATTGCTAACTACAGATTGCAAATACTAGCCACCAAAAGTCCTTGATTTGTTCACCGGGTGGGAAAATTTCAGCAAGCATAATGGTTTCAAAAGCGCCATTATGCTTAGGGGATAGAGTATACCCTACATCTCTCATAGCTTTAGAGGGACAAAAGGTCAATGTCATCTTAGGTATGTCGTGGTTAACCCACCACGGTGCTGTTTTAGACACTGTCCTCCGAGTTGTGTATCTACACCTGGAAATGCACGAGTCTCATTCATTATTTCTGGACAGTCCAGAAATAAAAGATTCCATGTGTATACCAATCCACCACGAAGTAAGAACTAAAGTGAATTCCAATGAATTTGATAAGGCTTGTGTTTTAAATTGTATTGTAACCATGCTTGACTTAGAGATAGTGCTAACTAAACTTCACTTTGTGCAAGAAGCATCGCAACAAAGTGTTTCTTGTTTGATTTTGGAGTTGTGATGCTGTTCAGTTCAAGGTCTTTAAAATGAGGCTTAAAACCTTAAAGTTAAGGATCAATTGTAGGCGAGTCCTTTATGCAAATTCAGCTACCCTGTTTAATCAGTCGTGCATGTAGAGTTTCTTGTTAGAGGAGACGGATCAGTCTTGCTGAGCCTATGTGCTCACACTTGCTACATGAGTGGTTTTGCAGGTTAACATCAATGCAATGAGGTTGGCCGGTGAGACTCGGAGACTTCCGAGTCATTTGACACATGGAGAACCAAGCCGCTGCAGTTGTCTTCATGTTGCTAGCGAGAAGAGTCAGCGGACTGGTCATCTTCTCGAGTGCTTAGTAGTTATTCAATGTGAGATCATTATAGTCTTCCACTGTAGCTATTTGATGTAAATTATTTACAAAGAACATTTGTAAGCTTCCGCTTTTGATTTATGTGATACGTTTTTCCTTATATGTGTGCTGTTGGGTGCCGCATATTATGGCACCACACAATGCGATTCCCGGGCGAGCGGCACGGCCCCCTGATCGGGTCGGGCCCCCTCACCTGAGCCTCCACAAGACAGTTTCACCGGTGCCCCGACGCCTTCTCGCACAGCAACCGCTCTACACATCGCCGCATCGCCGAAGATCTCTGCCCACCGTCGACCGGCCAAACACGGAGGTATCACCGTGAGCTGAGGCCAGAAACGGAAACACCGACCTTCACTCGACGTGTTCCAGCCCTCGGCAGCGCGTGATCAGCTTCCTTCGAGCTTCACCGCTCCTCTTCTTCCTTCTCGGTTCAACCCGAGCCGCTGCCACAAGAACACAACGCCAGGCCACCACAGCCCTTCTTTCCCCGAGCTGTGAACATCAAAAAGGTTTGCTAAGGTCTCCTACTCCTTCACCGCAAACCCCAGCTGCATGCCATGGGCTGCTCTCGCCGGAATTTCACGTTTTTGTGCAGGTGTGCAAAATGAACCGCCGGCCAACTTCCCAAAATTCATGCTATACGTTGCACCACTCATCACCAAACTTATAAAACCACTTTTAGATGTCCGTGCGAGTTCATTGGATAAGAAACCTCGGAGAACCATCAAGTACAGCCGCCGTTCTCCGAGTTTTGCTATTTTTTACCGATTTTAACCTTGGTCGCACGGTGATATACTATTTAGAGCCGTTTCTGAGCCCATTTGAGTTCATGGCGATCTTCCCTAGGGTGCACTGATGCTTTACGACCCTTTGCTCGAGCTTTTAGGATGCAAGGAAGTCCGGCCGACACGGCCGAAGTTCTTCTGAAGCCGCCTCACGTCGCCAGCCGTGTTCCGGTGTTTCTCGGGTCGAGCTAAGGGCAGCAGCGTGTTCCCCGTGTGGGATTAGGCAGAGGCGGCGAGAATTGTGGCATTTAGTGGCCGGCAACACACACCCTGCTGGCGAGCCCTCCGACGAGGGAGTGGCGGGCCGGCCCGGGAGCGTGAGGCTGAAGACAACCAGTGGCCCCACGTGTCAGTCACTGTTTTCCGGGCGCCAGATCTTCTTTGGCTCGGGATCAGTTTGTGACAACGCACGTTAACTCTGTGACCCCGTGTGTCGATGCTCCAGGGAGTGACACGTCGCCTATGGACCCCACATTCAGACATTTAAACATCTCCCAAAATTCAGTTTTGATTTCAAACTTCAAACACACATAAGAATTGCCTAGAACTGAATTTCCATGTTTTGGAACTTTTCTGAAAATGTTTCTGTATTCACTTGAACACATAAACTTGAACTCTGAATTCACTAAATTAAATAAACTCCAAATGAGCTGAAATTTTTACAGTAATTCAATAGAATCCTGAAGAATATTCTGGCAAAATGTTGAGGATTTTTGGATGAATCATATTCCCTCTAAAATTCTTTTGCTGAAAAGATTTAAAGAATTTTACAGAATTAAATAATGACTCCCATACAAATTGGGTTGCATATTTGGATAGAGTTTATCAACCTGAATCCAACCCAATTTGAATCACTAAATTTAGAGTTTCCTAGCAAATGTTAGGGCCTTCTAAATTTTGTAGGAAATCAGAAATTTGAATTAAATCGGGGAAAAAGTTTAAACGCTGACGGTGGGTCCAGGGACACGTGTCTCGTGCCGGAACAAAGCCACACAGGGCCACAGGATCCTTCCCTCGCTGTCACAGTCTGATCCGAGCCCACAGAAGATCCCACACCCGGTTTTCTTCTCACTGATAGTGGGCCCGGCCCGGTCTTCGTCTACCTCCAGCCTCCCGCGCTGGCCCGCCGCCGAGCTCACCGGGAGGGGTTTCCTTTGCTCCGAACTCGCTAATCTTTGCCGCCTCTATGAAGTTTCATGCGGGGAACACGTTGCCGGCCTTCCCTCGGACCAAAGATGGCCAGAAACCTACGCGCGATGGTAACCGTGGCTGCGGCATGTACGGCGACGTAGCTAGGGCGCTGTGATGCACCAAACACTTCTCCGTTTTCTCGTACAGCACCACTGCACCGAGGAGAACACGGATCCAACTGCCGATCTTGCTGAAACTTGCCGGAAGTACGACCTCACCGTCGGGCTAGGTCAAAAATCCGGCGAAATTCAAAAAAAAACTCGATGAACAGCGGCTCTGCTTGACGGTTCTCGGTGGTTTTTGGTCCTATGAACTCGGACAGAGGTATAGAAGGTTTATTCTACGTTGTGTGTGGTTTGATTGATTGTGTGGCGTGAATTTTTGATCGAAGCAGCTTCGGTATCCATCGCATGCCGACGGGAAAACAGAGAAATTCTGGCAACACACGACATGGCATGCTGCGGGAGTTGGGGGATAGTAGAAGGTTTCTAGACGGACCTTTAGGCGCTTAAAGTTCGGTGGGAGAACGCTTCTTGCGGCAGGGCGACGTGTTCTTCTCGCGGCGGATTAACACGGCACCGGGGAGAAACTTTACGCTCGGTTCCGGGGTTTCCAGTGGTGTGGCGCCTTGCTCTCACTTTGGGCATGTCGAGGGAGATTCGACGATACCGTGGATGAGCTCAGGTTGGCGTGCAACCCGTCGGGCTGCCGGGCACCTGTGGACCAAAAATTTAACTCCGTGCGGCGAGAGTTCAGCGAGGAGAGCACGTGATAACGACAGGAAGCTGTGGTGAAGCAGCTTGTGAGCCGATGTGCGCCCGGTTGGAGCCGATAAGGGCAAGGTAACGGGTTGGGTTTCGCTCGGGAGGTGACAGCAGCGTCGCCTGCGAGAACCGAGAGGTGGCGCGCGTGCTGTTCAGTAACTTCGAGCGATAAACAGAGGACCCCGTGTGACTTCTGTAGCAAGTTTACTCCTCACTGATCACTGGGCCCCACCACTTTTCCCTCTCCAAATATCTCCAATTTTTGGCACATTGCAACTTCAGTCATGAGGAGCTCAAATTTGAAAACCATTTGGCAAATTGGCAAAGTTTATCTCAGTTTCAAATTTGAATTCAAATTCCAAATAAATTTAAAGCCCCTTTGACATACATAACAAAGCAACTCCGAACTTTTCTCAAAATTTGCATCCCCACTAATTCGAACCTGAAGAATTTGAATATGCCATCTGATTTTTGAGTTGGCCACTGCAAATAAGAATTTTGAATCAACAGTTTAGAACTCCCTTTTTGAAATGGCCACCTTATGATTGAAGTGAACAATTTAGTTCAAAGACTGATTTGAACTCCTTTTGAACATGACAATATTCACTTGTTTATAATAGTTTTTGCAAGTCCCATTTATTGAATTTGAACTCAACTTTATTCACAACTCAAGTTCTCCTTTTACAATTTTTGGGACTTTTACATTTCACCCCCCTCAAAAAGAATCTCGTCCCCAAGATTCACAATTAAGAACAATGTGGGGAGGACAACTATCGGACATATGCCTCTAATAACTCCGGATGATTGCATTGTAAATACTCCTTGATTTCCCATGTAGCTTCGTCGGACGGGTGATTTTCCCATAGCAATCGCAGCGCCCGATTTCGTGTCTCGCGAGTCTTTTCGTCTAAACATAAGTGAGGTCCGGCTTCAAATCTGCTATGCCTTCCATGAGAATCTTTGTTGGAACTTTCAAACACTTTTGCAATTGAGATATGTGGAAGACGTTATGAACTCCGGCTAAGGCTGCCGGTGACTCCAGATGGTGCACCATGGGTCTACATCTTTCGATGATGGCAAAGGGAACGATAAAACACAGAGCTAACTTCCCTTTCACTCCGAATCGGTGAATTCCTTTCATAGGAGATACGCGGAGATATACGTGGTCTCCAACTTGGAAGTCTAGAGGACGACGTCTCTTATCCGTATAGCTCTTTTGTCTGGACTGAGCGGCATTAAGATTTGCTTGAATAAGCATTACCCGCTCTTCTTCTTCATTTACTTGATCAATCCCGTAAATAACTCTCTCGCCAGATTCACACCAGTTTAAGGGTGTGCGGCACTTCGGCCGTAGAGAGCTTCATACGGTGCCATTTTGATGCTCGTTTGATAACTGTTGTTATACGAGAACTCCGCCAACGGTAAGTGATCACCCCAGCTCTTACCGTGGTGGATGGCACACACTCTTAGCATATCTCCAAGTATTTGATTCACCCTCTCAGTTCGCCCATCAGTTTGAGTGATACGCGGAGCTTCGAAACAATTTGATTCCCAAGGATGCGTGTAGCTGCTCCCAGAAATGGGCTACGAATAGCGATCCTGTGTCGGACACAACGGTACGGGGAACTCCATGTAAGCACAAGATTCGTGCTATGTACAACTCCACATATTGCTTGGCAGTGTATCTGGTAGCACATGGATGAAACGTGCAGATTTGGCTAACCGGTCAATGATTACCTAAATCGAATCATGGTGGTGGGAGGTCATCGGCAACCCGACGATGAAATCCATACTCAAGTATTCCCACTTCCATGCCGGTATTTGCAGTGGTTGCAGCAGGCCCGACTTCTTCACATGGTTGTCCTTAACTCATCGACATGTATCACATTCTGAAACGTACTTTGCAACTTCACATTTCATACATGTCCACCAAAACTTCTTAGGGAGGTCTTGGTACATTTTATTGCTGCCCGGATGAATGAAAAATTTGGACAAATGAGCTTCATCCAAAATTTTCTTCCGCAGCTTCATATCACGGGGTACAACTATCTGGTCCTTGAACCATAAGGTATCTTCATCATCTAACCAGAAACATTTCATTTCCCCGTTCTTCAATCTTCTTTTAATATGAGACATGCCCTTGTCTCACTTTTGAGCTTTCATAACCTCATCTTTTAATGTGGGTATGGGAGCTAGATTATGTTGAGCTCCATATGGAACCAAGTAGAGACTCGGTTCTTCTCTTCTATCGGCGTAATGGTCAGATTATGAATATGAGATTTCCGGCTGAGTGCATCGGCAACCACATTTGCTTTGCCCGGATGATAATTAATTTCAATCTCATAGTCTTTAGTCAGTTCCAACAATCACCGTTGTCCCATATTCAACTCTTTTAGAGTGAATATGTACTTCAAGCTATTGTGATCGGTGTAGAGATGAACTAGATTTCCCAATAAGTAGTGTCTCAACATCTTCAAAGCTAGTACCACGGCAGCAAGCTCGAGATCATGATTTGGATAATGTTGTTCATGATTCCGTAATTGCCGTGATCCATATGCGACCACGCGTCCTCCTTGCATGAGTACGCACCCAAGTCCGATGCCGGACGCATCACAATAAACATCAAAGGGATCGATTGTATCCGGTTGAGCTAAAACCCGGACTGTTGTAGGTTTTTCACAAACGCTTGAAAAGCTTCCTTACATGGCTTTCTCCAATCATATTTTATGCCCTTTTTCAGTAGCTCCATCATAGGTTTAGAGATTTTTGAGAAGCCTGGGATGAACCTTCGATAATATCCCATCAAACCTAAGAAGCTACGAACATCATGGACTGATGTTGGAGAGTTCCATTTCAGAACTGGTTCAATCTTGCTTGGCTCAACAGCGATGCCTTCTGCTGAAATAATATGTCCAAGAAATGGCACTTGTTGATCCAGAATTCACATTTACTAAACTTTGCATAGAGCTTGTGATCTCTCAGTCGTTGGAGCACAATATGCAAATGTTAAGCATGTTCCTACTCTGATTGGGAGTAGAACAAGATATCTTCGATGAATACCCAGACGAACTGATCCAACTCTGGCATGAACACCGAGTTCATAAGATACATAAAGTGATCCAGAGCATTCGTCAACCCAAATGACATGACAAGATACTCATAGAGTCTGTATCTTATCGAGAATGCTGTTTTCAGGATATCCTCCGCTCTGATCTTAATTTGATGATATCCCGACCTTAAGTCCATCTTTGAGAAGACTTTAGCACTGTAGGATCGAAGAGCACGTGAAAACCTACCAGAGGGGGGTGAATGGTAGATTAAAACTTTTCGCAGCGGAAACAACAAAAACCCCTCAGCAAAAAATCAATCGGTTTAAGAAACCATGTGTGCAAGTGTTTTCAAATGTGTTCAACCGTGACAAATCAAGTATAGAGGTAGAGAATCAAGTCACGGATCTAATGCAACAAGAATCACTTGAAAACACGAAGTAAAACTTGAGATACGATCAAAACATTAAACAAAGATCAATCTGTTCTACCCGATATAAAACAGATCTGCAACGCTGCAAAGAAACTCGTGTATCTCAAAAACTACAGATCCGAAGCTCGTGAAAATTTCATAGATGATAGATAATTGAGTTTTGAAGACAGCCCAAAAAGAATCACGTCAATCGGATCTATAAAACTCGAGTTATGAATGAAATACCGAAGCAACGTAGGTCTGTCCAGAAACTCGGCGAGAAAGACTTGACGAAAAGCAAGTCGGACGAACAAGTCACAAAAGCTCCTCGAAACTATGAACTTTATTCAATAGAAACACAAGAGGAACAGCCCAAAGTTCTCTAACCACGAGAGCTCTGGCCTCCCTTGCTTTTATAGCCAGCCCTCAGGCTAATCAATCCAATCTAGGACTCCTACTAATTGGACTCGTATCCTAACTTACAATAACTGCTCAGGACTCTCCTATTCGCAGATAGAAGCAATCGTGAGACTTCCAAACACCTTAGGAACGTCCTAAACATTGCTAAAACAACTCAACTTCGTGCCTAGCACGAAATCCTATCATAACCAACTCAAATCTTCCATATTTGAGCCATATCCGACTCAGCCTCAGCCTGAGTACGCAATCCAGCCGGTTGGACCTTTCCGACCAATTCTTTACGTCCACTTCTCTTCATCACGCCTTGGAACAATGTTGCCACTTCCATGCACTCCTTGCACACGTGCAAACACCTTCCAACGATGTACACGCAACCTTCATATGCACTGCCCTTGATCCAAACATGCTGCGCGACCTCCCGATCAACTCAACCACAGCTCCTCCCGAACTTGGTTGTTGGAACATCATCTCCTCCCTGAGACTAGTCCAAGGATCCCATCACCAGCCATGTCTTGAACTCAAGCAACACCTGCACATGAACAAACAACCAATTCTTCCGAGCACAAGTCCTCGACTTGACTCACGTTAGTTCGAAAACCACAACACCTTACATGAGCACGTCACATAAGCATGTTGCAAACCATATCAAATGATAACAGCCATAACCACCAAAACACACCAAAAACTTAGCAAATTAATACTAAGCAAACCTTCCTATAAAGCAAGTTTGAAACATTGCGAGTTAAAAGCAAAAACAAGACGTTGCAGTTCTACGAGTTGAACTTCACGGGAGCTCCCTAAAAACAAGCTTCGGATCTCACAGAAGCTCTTCGGACCTTGCAGGAGCTCTCCGGACCTTGCGTCGGACCTTGCCAACACTTGGCGGACCTAACAAAAGAACTTATCGGACCTTGCCACAGAAGAATGTTTTGGCAATATTCAATACTTTGAATGTTAATGCTAACTTTTATCCTAATTGCCAATGTATTCAGCACACATAGGTCTCACAATCTCCCCCTTGATGAATGCATTGGCAACACCAATTAAAATCCGAACATTGGCTTATGAAAAGTTTTGAAAAGCTTTGAAAACTCATTTCTCCCCCTTTTTTAATTTCTCCCCATCTTTAAAGTCAGAGAAGGAAGAAAGTGTATAACATATGCAAAGTGTAAAACAAAATCTCTCCTTATACATATTTCTCCCCCTTTCACAATGTATTCAGCAAGGTTCAAAAGAGAAAATTTTAAATGTTATGAGCATATTATAACATATACATACAAAACAAAGCTCATCCAAGTCATACTATCAGGTTACTTACACTATCACATCAATGAGATACATAATGTAGTGTAAGCCATGCTAGAGATCAAATGTATTTTTCAGTTTAAGCAAGTCATGATCTCCCTTACTCAACTATTTCAAAACCTGAAAACATGACACTTGTTGCTGCATTTTTATTATTCATAATCATTTAAGGCACAAAGTTGATCATATGATATTTGCAAGAGATTATATGCCGCATCAGCCTTATTCTAACCAACCAAGCCAAGCCTATGTCATTTGACAATCAGAAGCTTAAGGACATGGTTTTAGTCATACACAATTCCTTCCAAGTTCATATCTTAGTGCAATGATAAGCAATCTCAAAAGAAGAAGTGCGATGCATGCATATTCTCTTGATCTTTTCTCAATTTTTTATTTGAAAACTCAACATGTGAGCTGATCACTTGATTAATTTTTTATGATTAAAAGCACTTGTGAGCACGCAACAAGTTCAAAACAGCAAGAAAGTTCGATCATGACCAGATTTAGTGTAAGTAATTATTCCAATTACTAGTCATGGCAAAAACTACAAAATGTATAACATGAGTAATGTAGTAAGAACTTTCAGCCTGTAAAAGGAATCATAAAGTCATATATGTATGAAATACTATGCTCATATTATTTTAGTTTCAGATTCACACATAGACTTTCAAAGTTTCAAAAACTCCCCCTCAATTTAAGCCATGAGGATGCATAACCCCTATTTCACTACGAATGAAACAAAAACGAGTGAAATCCAAAGGTTTTGTAAAAATATCAGCCAATTGTTGTTCGGTATCGACATGGTGAAGCACAATGTTTCCTTTTTCAACATTATCACGAAGAAAGTGATACCTAATGTCAATGTGCTTAGTTCTAGAGTGTTTCACGGGGTTTTTAGCAATACAAATTGCACTAGTGTTATCACAAAACAGTGGAACACTATCTAAATCAACCCCATAGTCCTTAAGTGTTTGAACAATCCAAAGAATTTGTGAGCAAGCGCTAGCCGCAGCTACATATTCAGATTCGGCCGTGGATTGTGCAACTGAACTTTGTTTTCTAGAGGACCAAGCAACAAGTGAATTACCAAGAAAATGACAAGCACCCGAAGTACTTTTCCTATCAATCCTACAACCCCCAAAATCAGCATCCGAAAAAACTTTCAAAGAAACGGTTGAGGAAGAAGGAAGAAAAATGCCAAATTCTTGAGTTCCATGTAGGTACCTGAGAATCCTTTTGATGGCTTGGCGATGTGAAGCACGTGGAGAAGCTTGAAAACATGCACAAAGACATACGCTGAATTGTATGTCCGGTCTTGACGCCGTGAGATACAAAAGTGATCCAATCATACTTCTGTATTCTTTTTTATCGACCGGGTCACCATCTTCGTCAAGTTCAAGTGTTGTTGCTGTTCCCATTGGTGTCCGAAGAGGCTTGCATTTGTCCATGTTGAAGCGCTTAAGAAGGTCCTTTGTATACTTAGTTTGATGCACAAAAGTTCCTTCTTTTGTTTGCTTGATTTGCAGCCCCAAAAAGTATGTGAGTTCTCCCATCATACTCATCTCAAATTCTGAACTCATCATAGCTGAAAACTTGGACACGAGATCATGAGAAGCACAACTAAAGATAATATCATCCACATACACTTGAACGAATAATGAGTCATTGCCATGCTTATGTACAAAAAGAGTTTTATCAACTCTGCCCATGGTAAACCCCTTTTAAAGTAAGAATGTTTTTAACCTATCATACCATGCTCTAGGGGCTTGTTTTAGACCGTACAAGGCTTTGGACAGTTTGTAAACATGATTAAAAAATTTGGATTTTCAAAAACCGGTGGCTGCTTAACATAAACCTCCTCCTCTATGTAGCAATTAAGAAAAGCACTTTTAACATCCATTTGATATAACTTGAAACCTTTAGATGCAGAAAATGCTAATAAAATTCTTATAGCTTCTAATCTAGCAACAGGAGCAAATGTTTCATCAAAATCTAGATCTTCAATTTGAGTGAAACCTTGAGCAACAAACCTAGCTTTATTCCTAACCACAACCCCATCCTCACTTTGCTTATTTTGAATACCCATTTAGTTCCAATTAATGTGTGACCTTGAGGTGGAGGTACAAGTTTCCAAACATTATTTATTTCAAAATTTTCTAACTCTTCTTGCATGGCATTAATCCAAGATTCATTAGTGAGTGCGTGTGATATATCCTTGGGTTCAAAAGAAGCAACAAAAGCAGAATGAGCATGAGAGTTCGGATCGCAAAACCTGGACTGAGTGACTCGTTCATGCAAGCTTCCAATGATTTGTTGTGGAGGATGACTTTTGAGTACTCGGAGGGGAGTAGACACTTCACAAGCACCTTCTTCTTCATGTTCGGACCTTTGATTAGGAGAGCTTGTTGATTGAGGAAGGTCCGAACCAGCAGTAGTGACTGTTGGTGCTGGTTGTGGTGCAAAATCAGCAGCTTGATCGTTATTTACTTCCGAGTTTTCGGGCAGCAGCACCACTTCTTCATCTTCTTCAATAAAAATACTCTCCCCCTGCGGATATGGATCCGGACCTGCAATATCGGAGCTAGTACTTGGGCTAGCTTCATCAAAAGAAACCTCGCAAGTCTCCACAATTTTGTTAGTGTCAAGTAAAAGCACACGGTAGCCTCTAGTATGAGATGGATAACCAAGAAACATGCCATCAACAGATCTAGCTTCAAATTTATCAAGATTATCATGTTTCTTAACAAAGCATTTGCAACCAAAAACCCTAAAGTGTGTAACACTAGGCCTATGTCCAAACCGGAGCTCATATGGGTTTTTTCCAAGCTTAGCACGCAAGAAAACACGATTTGAGACATAACAAGCGGTTGCAATTACATCAGCCCAAAATTTCCTAGGAGTTTGATATTCATCAAGCATAGTCCTAGCCATCTCAACTAAGGTCCTGTTCTTTCTTTCTATGACACCATTTTGTTGTGGTACATAGGGTGAAGAGTATTGATGATCTATTCCATTTTCAGCACAAAAGTGATCAAAGGATTGATTTTTAAATTCAGTTCGGTTATCACTTCTAATTGCTTTTAGTGATCCTGAGTGATCAATAGATAATCTAAGAAATAAAGTTCTAAAATGACTAAAAGCTTCATTCTTAGATGCCATAAAATAAACCCAAGAATATCTGGAATAATCATCAACAATCACAAGAACATACTATTTACCTCCGAAGGATTGAACACGTGCCGGACCTACTGTGTCAAGATGTAAAAGTTGTACCGGTTCAGCTGTCATGGTCATTGTGAGAGGAGCATGTGAACCTGCAATAAACTTAGCATGTCTACAAGAAGAGCACACAATATCATTGTCCTTTTTAAGCTTCGGCAGCCCACGTATGCGATCGAGAGCACTAACACAAGTGAGATGATCAAAGCCTATGTGACCAAGTCTACGATGCCAAAAATATAGATCCTTTGTATCATTAGCAACTAGACACCGATGCTTAGAAGTTGACAAATCAAAATCAGCTTTAAAAACTCTTCCAAACCTAGACATGTTAAACAAAAGCTCACCTTTTGAATCTACAACCTTGCAGCAATTTTTAGCAAAGCTAACCTCTAGATTTTTATCTAGGAATTGTGAAACCGAAAGCAAGTTGTATTTCAAAATTTTGAACAAGTGCCACATCTTTCAAAGTGTAGAGATTGTTTACTCTAACCGAACCTTTAGCAATTATGGGAGTAGAAGAGTTATCGGCGAAAACATTTTCTACACGTGACACAAAAGAGAGAGGAGAACCATTCTTTGTTACCGGTCATGTGGCGTGAGCAACCTGAATCCACAATCCAAATGTTCTCCTTCCTCAAACGTGAAACCTACACAGCAGCACAATACGTCGATGACTCAATACTGGGGTTAGTTAAAAGACTTTTAGGAATCCAGTACTGAGTCACACGACGTCCAGCAGGAATAACACGCGAAAGCTGAGAAGGTACAGCAGGTTTATGAGCCAAACATCGAAAATTTTTGTTCCTAACTAGTGACTTAGAAGATGTGTTATATGTAGCACAAAAAACAGTAGGTCCGGGAGCAAGTTTTTGACTCATTACAGCAGGTTGCAAGCTCCGAACATTCGGTCTAGCAGATTTTGCTTGGTTGTTATGTGATCTAGCAAGTATTCTTTGTTTCTTATCGTGTTTAGCTAGTCTATAACAAAAATACATGACATGACCATCTCTACCACAGTAGGTACAATGAAAAATAACCTTATTATCATGTCTAGATGAGCAAGCAACACGTTTATTAGAACCCGAATGGGACAGTACTCCTGCAGATTTGAAAATCACCTCTTTTTGTCTAGGAGCTGTTTGAATCAAACCGCTTCCTAATGACTTTACAACTTTAGGTAGGTGTGCCTTAGCATGAGCATGAGAATTAAAACCTAAACCAGTTTTATCATTGTAAGACTTGGAAGAATTCAGCAGGAAGTTTAGGTTCTTATTTGCATTAGAAAACCGATCTAGTGTCCTATGCATGTCATCAAGTTTATTGGACAGATCAAAGCAGTTTTCACATGAAGTTTTTCCTTTTAGTTTGCAATTTGAACAATATTTAACTTCATGCACACGTAAAGCATTGTTCAAAATAGAAATCTCATTCATAGCATCATTTAATTTCTTATTCAGATCATCACATGAAGAACAATGCAAATCAATTGTAGAACAACAAGCATCTTTCAAATTTTTATCATTAAGTGCAGCAAGCTCTTTGTTCTTTTCAATTTCAAGTTCAAGTTTATCAAGTGTAGATGCGTGTGCACTTCTTAAAGAGGATAATTGTTCATAAATCAAATCACATGAGGAACAAGAATCATCACTAGGAATCAAAGTTTTTAAACGATTAATTTCAGATTCTAGTGATTCAATTTTAACAGCATTGTTCCTAAGTTTTTATCCTTTTTCTTTAATATAACAGTGGCACGAGAAATAGCATCACACATTTCTTCGCAAGTGGGACATACCTCTTCATCGTCGCTGTTGTGTTCTGCCTCCTCGGAGCTTGAACTTGACTTGCTCGCCATGCAGCACATATTTGCCATAGCTTCTTCATCTTCATCACTACCGGTGTCCACATCACTTGAGCCGAAATCTTGAAGTGCAGAGATCATACTATGCACTATGTTGCGCATTGATAAATCTTTCTTCTTATTATTCTTTGCAAACGATTTCTTCGGCCTTGTTTGCTTTTCTTCACGTGAAGTCGGACCTGAAAGGTTAGGGCACTCCGTACGAAAATGTCCTGTCTTACCACATTCAAAACATCGTTGAGGTCCGGAGCTTCCTCTCCTTCTAGTTCTCACATTTTGCAATGCTTTTGAGAACCGAGTAGAGATGAGTGCAAGCTCCTCCTCTAGAAACTCTTCAATCTGTTCAAGGGTTAGAGAGGAGAGCAAAGAGAGTGCACCACTAGATGATAATTGACTAGAACTAGACATGTCATGTTGCGAAACAAATGCAATACACTTGTTGGGGTTTTTACGTGAGATGATGTCAATTTCATGAGTTTTCAATTTAGAATAAAGCACGTCTGAAGTAAGAAAACTCATGACAGTAGATTCACGAATAGATGTAACTTTCATCTCCCAAATTGACATATCTAATGCTCCTAACGATTGTCTAGCATTTTCAGCATCTGAAAAGTTAACATTGACACTACGCAAGTTGCTGAGAATTTTATTAAAGCGAGCAAAAATGTCGTCAATTGACTCACCGGGTTGCATCTCAAAACGCATGTATTCTTTATTGAACATATCTTGCCTTACCTCCTTGATCGTATTGGATCCTTTATGGTAGTCACAAAGAGCTTTCCAAACATCATATGCAGATCGGAGGTGTGCAACACGGTCGAAGTCGCTTTGAGTCAATCCTTGGATGATCAAGTTTCGAGCCTTGTTGTTGTTGTCAACATCTCTCATGTTCGCAGCCGTAACTTGATCGTTGGGTGGTGCATCAAAGTTCCGGTAGACCTTTTCCCATATGGCGAAGCCTTGCGCCTGTATGTAGGCCTCCATCCGCGCCTTCCAAACCTGAAAATCGATGCCATTGAACACACAATGTTTTGCGGAGTACTTCTCCATGATGGTTAGTTAAAACACATGCAAATCACAAAGATTCGAGCACCTTAGCTCTGATACCAATTGTAGGATCGAAGAGCACGTGAAAAGCTACCAGAGGGGGGTGAATGGTAGATTAAAACTTTTCGCAGCGGAAACAACAAAAACCCCTCAGCAAAAAATCAATCGGTTAAAGAAACCATGTGTGCAAGTGTTTCCAAACGTGTTCAACCGTGACAAATCAAGTAGAGAGGTAGAGAATCAAGTCACGGATCTAATGCAACAAGAATCACTTGAAAACACGAAGTAAAACTTGAGATACGATCAAAACATTAAACGAAGATCAATCTGTTCTACCTGATATAAAACAGATCTGCAACGCTGCAAAGAAACTCGTGTATCTCAAAAACTACAGATCCGAAGCTCGTGAAAATTTCACAGATGTTATATAATTGAGTTTTTAAGACAACCCAAAAAGAATCACGCCAATCGGATATGTAAAACTCGAGTTATGAACTAAACACCGAAGCAACATCGGTCTGTCCAGAAACTCGGCGAGAAAGACTTGACGAAAAACAAGTCGGACGAACAAGACACAAAAGCTCCTCGAAACTATGAACTTTATTCAATAGAAACACGAGAGGAACAGCCCAAAGTTCTCTACCCACGAGAGCTCTGGCCTCCCTTGCTTTTATAGCCAGCCCTCAGGCTAATCAATCCAATCTAGGACTCCTACTCCTAGTTGGACTCGTATCCTAACTTACCATAACTGCTCAGGACTCTCCTATTCGCAGATAGAAGCAATCGTGAGACTTCCAAACACCGTAGGAACGTCCTAAACATTTCTAAAACAACTCAACTTCGTGCCTAGCACAAAATCCTATCATAACCAACTCAAATCTTCCATATTTGAGCCATATGTGACTCAGCCTCAGCCTGAGTACGCAATCCAGCCGGTTGGACCTTTCCGACCAATTCTTTACGTCCACTTCTCTTCATCACGCCTTGGAACAATGTTGCCACTTCCATGCACTCCTTGCACACGTGCAAACACCTTCCAATGACGTACACGCAACCTTCATATGCACTGCCCTTGATCCAAACATGCTGTGCGACCTCCCGATCAACTCAACCACAGCTCCTCCTGAACTTGGTTGTTGGAACATCATCTCCTCCCTGAGACTAGTCCAAGGATCCCATCACCAGCCATGTCTTGAACTCAAGAAACACCTGCACATGAATAAACAACCAATTCTTCCGAGCACAAGTCCTCGACTTGACTCACGTTAGTTCGAAAACCACAACACCTTACATGAGCACGTCACCTTAAATGATAACATCCATAACCACCAAAACACACCAAAAACTTAGCAAATTAATACTAAGCAAACCTTCCCATAAAGCAAGTTTGAAACATTGCGAGTTAAAAGCAAAAACAAGACGCTGCAGTTCTACGAGTTGAACTTCACGGGAGCTCCCTAAAAACAAGCTCCAAATCTCACAGAAGCTCTTCGGACCTTGCAGGAGCTCTCCGGACCTTGCGTCGGACCTTGCCAACACTTGGCGGACCTAACAAAGAACTTGTTGGACCTTGCTACAGAAGAATGTTTTGGCAATATTCAAAACTTTGAATGTTAATGCTAACTTTTATCCTAATTGCCAATGTATTCAGCACACATAGGTCTCACAAGCACCCACTAGTTGATCGAAGAGAATATCCATTCTTGGTTGTGGATACTTGTTCTTTATCGTACAGTATTTAACGGACGATAATCAACACATAGCCTCGGCGTCTCATCCTTCTTCTTCAAAAATAAAGCCGAGCAATCCCATGGTGATGAACTTGGATGAATAAACCCCTTGTCCATCAGATCTTTTAGTTGCTCCTTCAATTCAGCTAATTCATTCGGAGCCATTTTGTATGGTCTCCGAGATATCGGAGTGGTTCCTGGTATCAACTCTATTTTGAATTCCACCTCACGCTCTGGTGGTAAGCCTAGAAGATCTTCGGGAAACACGTCCGCATATTCACGGACTACCTGAATGTCTTCTAACTTGCAAGCTTCAGCATTACATACTTCCGGGACTTTGGAAACAGCTTTGCCGAGATACAATGTATGACACCCGTGAAGTGGAGAGTCCAAATGAACACTCCAGTTCTCGATGTCCAAAACAGCCCTATGGAAAGTTAACAATGATATTCCCAATATGGCATCGATTCCTTGATCTTTGAGAATAATGAGGGTGGTAGAATAAATCTTTCCACCCAAACAAAGTGGTGCTCTAGAAACGACTTCATTAGTCGATATGTCTCCACCTGGCGAATGAATAAGGTAAGAACCTTTTGTGATAATTGTGGAAATCTGATCCTAGATCACCGTCGCAAAGCTAATGAAGTTATGTGTTGCACCAGAGTCCAATAAGATGACAACCGGCTCGTCATATAAGGTGAACCTGCCATGAGAACTGGTCCTCCCTTAGGCAGATCATCAACTAACACATAATTAACAGTTCCCACATTGTCCATGGCTCTTCTTTGCTGTCGAAGATCACTCTTTGGAACTGGACCCGCAGACATCATATTGCTGGTCGGTTCAGTTGCTTGATTGACGATGTGTTCATTGCCAATTTGAAGTGGGATACCACTCGGTTCAGCTGAGAAATCACCGTGATCATCTTCTGATGAGTAGTTTAGGCCTGATCTTTCAAAAGGTAGGTCGATTGAAGTGGAGATCTTGACGTTCATGATCCGAGGCATCGAGCAGACCCGAATACCCCTGCAATAACTACACCCCTGCTCCGTTGGTTATCAACCGTGCTTCACACGCTTGACCTCGCCAAGAAGGCTATCCCTGCAGGTGCAACCGAGAACACAAGCAAGAATGATGAAGATGCAATCTGAAATTGCGAAATTGGGGTCTCACAAACCGTAGAATAGCGAAATTGTTTAATCTAAGACAAACCCACCAAATATGGCCATCGGATACAGTATTTAAAGGCTAGGGTTCGGCCATAAGACCCTTAGACGCGTCCCTAATGGACCCATATGGGATACAAGGCCCAAAAGCCCAATACAGTGGTGCAGCACCGGACAGAACTCTGAATTTGACTTGTTTCGACAATTCCCAATAACTCCTGGTGAATATTAATGTGGGACCAGAACCATTGGAATTTTATCTTCTCATCTTTCCATGCATATGTAGAACATCGAAAACAGAGTCCGTATACATCCTGGGCATCCGTTTTAAGATAGACTGCTCCTAGACTCCGAGTTGAAATCGAGTGCGAGTTGGAGACTGTTTCCGTCAACTTGTGGACGTCCCATCTGGTTCTCCACGTCCCCAAATCCTTTTCCCTTTACTTGTTTATCATGTCCATGGCTCCTAATAACAATTAAATAATTGAATAGCAATCCATTCTCAAACTCACATAGGTAGGAAGTTAGGAACGAGTTCACCTGCTGATTTAGTAACCGTGCTCGTGCTTTTGTGATTGGTCCTTGTATATCAATGTGAGTATCTACTGTTGTGATGTCCTCATCATACTCCCCCTCTTGAATCGGAGTCGTCCTCGACTCAAGATCATCTTCTTCTCCCAAGTATGGTCGTAAATCTGAAATGTTAAATGTGGACTAACCCCAAAATCGGGAGGCAACTCAAGCTTATATGCATTGTCATTGATCTTTTCAACAATCTTAAAAGGACCAACAGCTCGTGGCATAAGTTTAGATTTTCTCAAGTGAGAGAATCGTTCCTTTCTCAAATGTAGCCATACCAAGTCCCCTGGTTCAAGTTTTACTTCTTTTCTACCTTTACTACCAGAAATTCTATACTTCTCATTCATCCTTTCAATATTTTTCTTTGTAGTTTCATGCATCTTAAGAATGAATTCAGATCATTGTGTAGCATCCAAATTTATAGTTTCAGGAGGAGGCGAAAGTAATAAATCAATAAGAGCATGGGGATTGAAACCATACACTACCTGGAATGGGCTTACCTTTGTAGTAGAGTGATCTGACCTGTTGTAAGCAAATTCTATATGTGGTAAAAAATCCTCCCAACCCTTTAAATTTGTTTTTAAAACAGCCCGCAACATAGTGGATAGAGTACGATTTACTACCTCAGTCTGTCCATCGGTTTTTGGGTGACATGTGGCTGAAAACAGCAGCTTGGTTCCCAACTTATACCACAAAGTTCTCCAAAAATGACTTAAAATTTTTGCATCACGATCAGAAACATTGCTATTTGGCACACCATGTAAACGAATAATTTCCGTCATAAACAAACCAGCAATGTGTGAGGCATTATCATTCTTATGACAAGGTATAAAATGTGCCATTTTGGAGAAATGATCAACAACCACAAAAATACTATCCCTCCCCCTCTTAGTCCTAGGCAATCCCAAAACAAAATCCATGGAAATGTCCTGCCAAGGTACACTGGGAACAGGAAGAGGCATATAAAGACCATGAGGGTTAAGTCGAGACTTAGCTTTAATGCAAGTAGTGCATCGTGACACGTAGCGCTCGACATCACGTCTCATCATTGGCCAAAAGAAGTGGGTTGCCAGCACGTCCTCAATTTTCTTCACTCCAAAATGTCCCATCAAACCTCCTCCATGTGCTTCCTTCAAAAGTAATAGGCGAACGGAACTAGCAGGAACACATATCTTGTTAGCACGACAGAGGAGGCCCTCCTGTAGTACATATTTATTCCAAGTTCTTCCTTCTCTACAATTTTCAAAAGCATCTTTGAAGTCCAAATCAGTACGATATAATCCTTTTATTGTTTCAAAACCAAATATTTTATGATCAAGTTGAGAAAGCATTGTATAACGTCTAGATATTGCATCTGCAATAACATTCTCCTTGCCTTTCTTATGCTTAATGATGTATGGAAACGATTCTATGAACTCAATCCATTTAGCATGTCATTTATTCAGATTGGTTTGACACTTAAGATACTTCAAAAATTCATGATCGGAATGTATGATGAACTCCTTACACCAAAGGTAATGTTGCCAAGTTTGTAGAACTCGCACTAAGGCATACAATTTCTTATCAAAAGTAGAATAATTCAGAGAAGGACCATGCAATTTTTCACTAAAGAATGCAACAGGTTTACCTCCTTGTATGAGAGCACCTCCGATACCAATGCTGCTTGCATCACATTCTAGCTCAAATGTCTTGTCAAAATCAGGAAGTTGTAGCAATGGTGCTTGTGTAAGCTTTGATTTTAGAACATCAAAAGCTTGTTGCTGCTGTTCGCCCCATCAAAACGGCACTCCCTTCTTCGTTAGTTCATGGAGAGGTGCTGCAATGGTGCTGAAATCCCGCACAAAGCGTTGATAAAAACCTGCAAGACCAAGAAAACTACGCACCTGCGTGACGGTCGATGGAGTTGGCCAACTAGTGATTGCCACAATTTTTGCCTCATCCATATCAATTCACTGCAATGAAACCACATATCCAAGAAACAAAAATCGATTGGTGTAAAAGACATACTTTTTGAGGTTACCAAACAAACGTGCATCTCTCAAGACACTAAAAACAGCAAACAAATGATCAAGATGTTCATCATATGACTTGCTGTAAATGAGGATATCATTGAAGTAAACCACCACAAATTTTCCAATGAAAGCACGTAAAACCTCGTTCATTAATCGCATAAAAATGCTAGGTGCATTAGTTAAATCAAAAGGCATGATTAACTACTCATAAAGTCCAAACTAGTTTTAAATGCAGTTTTCCATTCATCTCCTAGTGCCATTCTAATTGGGTGGTAACCACTACACAAGTCAATTTTTGTGAAAATAATAGCACCACTCAATTCATCAAGCATGTCATCTAAGCGAGGAATAGGATAACGATATCAAATGGTGATGTTAGTAATCGCTCTACAATCAACACACGTGCGCCAGCTACCATCTTTCTTAGGAACCAAAAGAACAAGAACAGAACAAGGACTAAGGCTTTCACGAATATACCTACAGTTCAAAAGATCTTGAACTTGTCACTGAATTTCCCTTGTCTCTTCCGGATTTGCCTTATACGGCGCACGATTTGGCAAACTTGCCCTGGAATCAAGTCGATCTTATGTTCAATGCCCCTCATCGGTGGTAATCCAGGGGTTATCTCAGGGGGAAACATCCGCAAAATCCTGCAAAAGGTTAGCAACAGCAGGGGGCAATGAAATGGACATTTCATGAAGTGAAAACATGGCTTCTTTGCATACTAAAGCATAGTACATCCCCTTGGTATTAAATAAATCAGCAAGGTCAGATTTAGTTGCAAGCAACGAAGGTGATTTTAACTTAATTACTTGCTGTTTTTCAGAGTCTAGTGATTTTGTTGCCTTATCATCACGTGTTTTACTTTTCTCCAAATGCACAATTTCAGCAGGAGTCATAGGAAGCAAAGTGATTTTCTTTCCTTTATGCATCAGAGTATATTTATTAGTTCTACCATGATGAATAGTATCTGTATCAAATTCCCAAGGACGTCCCAACAAAAGAGAACAAGCATCCATAGGTACGACATCAAAATCAGCAAAATTATGGTAAGAACGAATTGAAAAATGTACTCTCGCTGTTTGTGTTACCCTAACCTTACCGCTGTTGTTGAACCACTGAATATGGTATGGATGAGGGTGTGCTCTTGTTGTCAACCCATGTTTCTTGACTACATCCGTGTTCACCAAGTTATTGCAGCTGCCTCCATCAATTACAGTGTGTACATGGCAGTCCTTGACGATGAGAAACATGTGAAAAAGATTGTGTCGTTGTAGCTTGTCATCTGCCTCAACTTTGGAGCTCAAAGCACGTTGCACAATTATGCTTCTATAATTTTCCGTTGCTGCAGTACCAAGTACCTCTTCATCTGTGCTATAGTGGTCATCTTTTGGTCCTGCAACATTAGTAGCAAGAGAATATTCATCTTCAACATCCGAAGTACTATCATACCCACCATCATCTCGTCCTATGTATGCTCGTTTGCTAGGGCAATCTTTCATCACATGACGAATTCCCTGGCAGCTGTGACACTTAATGTCGGAAGTTCGACTCGTGGAAGGAGTGGAAGATGTAGGCTTGAATGGTGTCGTCTTGCTGCCCTCCGGCGCGCGAGGAAGTGGAGCAGTAGGCGAAGTTCGTTGGCCACCATTGGATGGTGTAGTGGCTGTACGAAAACCCGAAGATGGTGCTGTTTTGGATGGTGTAGATGTCGAACGCGGTGTGAAGGTGCTCCTCGTGTGTTGTTGCTGCTGCTGTTGGCTGCCCTGCAATTCTTTTTCTGCCAACATAGCCAGCTGAAATATTCTGTTAACAGTATCATATTCCTTATAATCAACAATGTCCTGAATTTCACGCCTCAACCCCCCATAAAAACGAGCTATTTTATCACCCATGTCTTCTACTACCCCACAGCGCAACATACCCTTTTGTAACTCTTGATAATACTCCTCTACGGACATGTTACCTTGGTTTAAGCGCTGCAATTTTTTGCGAAGGTCCCTGTGAAAAGAAGGAGGAACAAAATGAACACGCATACCTTCCTTTAATCTATCCCATGTTGGAGGATCAGTTCTATTTTTAACAAGTTCATTCCACCATATGATAGCAAAATCCTTAAACTCACTAGTGGCATGACAAACTCTATGTTGTTCCGGAACAAGGAGGGCATTAAATTTCTGCTCTACTGTCATCTCCCAATCAAGATATGCCTCAGCATCATAAGCACCGGAAAAAGAGGGTATAGTAAATTTGACTTTAGCAAAAGGATCATCAAGAGGGCGATTAAAATTGTTATGACGATCATTGTAATTATAATGATTATTACCTCCCATACCTCGTAGATAAAGTGGAAGTCGTGGTTGATTGTTATGATCTTCCATATTGTAAGTAACGTCTTCACTTTCTTCAGCGAGAGGCAGCCGCGTCTCAAGAGTATCCATCCGAACAACAAGGTTAGCAAGTTGGCGATTCAAGGTCGTCAATGACGCCTCTGTTGATGCGTGGGTTTTGGTGAACATATCTGTCATTTCCCTCATCATGTCATGCAACTTAGCATGTTGAACACATTCATCATCACTTTTATCTTCTGCCATTTTTAGTAGTAAATAAAAGACAACAAAAAGATGCTATACCTATCAACTACAAAGGATAGTGGCAATCTTAAAAGTGGAAGGAAGGAAACAATCTCTCTGTCTCAAGCGCCTTATCATGTTCTTACAAGTGTTCTTACCGACACAGCAGGTGGTAAACAGTGGACAATGAGAACCAATGAAGCGTGGAGTGATTGCAAAGGTACCTGTTATGCTCAAGAGGAAAAGTGGAGCTTGGATGGCATAATATGGCGGCTAATAAGCAAAAATCGTTAACAGAAAAACAAAGTTGAATAAGTATTCAATGTAGGAATTGTTGCTGGTTAACAAGTGTTCTAGGCCTAGCATAACACAAGGCAGTAGAAAGGCAAATAGAACATCAGGAAGATATAACCAACAAGTACAGCACAAGTGTATAGGCCCACTGTTTTCAAGCGTGTGCTGTCAATGCTTTAATATCTGTGCTCTCTTCACTATTTTTTAAATATTTTTATGATATTTTTTGTTTACTCGAGAGCACGAAAATAGGAAGCACACAACTTTGCAGCTCAATTGGATGTAAGATGTGGCCTAAAGAAAATCAGGAAGATTCTTTAAAATTCGTGCTGATACTTCGGAGGCCGGATAGTCTATCTTCCGAGGGGAATTTGGCCAAACAAATTTCACCGAACGTGGCAAAGCAGCAGAAAATCGGTTCCAAAATTTCGAGTAGATCAATTTAAAAAAATCGCCCGATTTCGAGTTCGTATGCAAAAGTTATGGCCATTTTAAGGTAGGCTATCCAAGTTACTATTTTTTATGTTGATTCAAACTCGGTTTTGAAACAGATCTCGCAATAGGATGTGTAAAACAATTGGATCTTAGTAACGGCGACTGGTGCGATGTTGTGTGATGAATCAAGGAGGACTGGCACAATGGTTTGTCACCTGTTCTAGGGCTGGCGATGCGGGAGTTCATGCAAGGCGGCTAGCTAGGGCAAAACCGACGATCGTGGTGGATCGGTTTGTTGTTTAGGTATTGTGGAATAGGTGAACAGCAAGAAAAACAAGGAAGAAAAATGATAACTACGGCCCAAGACCACAAAGCTAAACCAGCAACAAGACTCGACCACACGAATGCAAACTCAACATTGCAAAATGAAAAACGAAACTTGCAGACACTATGGTCTAGGAATCGGTAAACACGATATGTTTTTTTTCTGTGGCTTTTTCTGTGGACTCTAGGTATGAAAAACAAAACTAATCTAGTGGCAAATCAAAGTACCTCACGGGCAACCTGAAATCTGATCCCAATTGATGAGTAGTTTAGGCCCGATCTTCGGAAAGGTAGGTCGATTAAAATGGAGATCTTGACGTTGATGATCCGAGGCACTTGAGCAGACCTGAATACACCTGCAATCACTACACCCCTGATCCGTTGGTTATCAATTGTGCTTCACACGCTTGACCTCGCCAAGAAGGCTATCCCTGTAGGTGCAACCGAGAACACAAGCAAGAACGATGAAGATGCAATCTGAAATTGCGAAATTGGGGTCTCACAGACCGTAGAACGGCGAAATTGTTTAATCTAAGGAAAACCCACCGAATATGGCCGGCCGCTACAGTATTTGAAGGCTAGGGTTTGGCCATAAGACCTTTAGAAGCGTCCCTAATGGACTCATACGAGATACAAGGCCCAAAAGCCCAATACGGTGGCGCAGCACTGGACAGAACTCTGAATTCGATTGTTTCGACAATTCCCCATGATTCCTGGAGAATATTAATGTGGGACCAGAACCATTGGAAAGTTTATCTTATGATCTTTCCATGCATATGTAGAATGTCAAAAACGGAATCTGTATGCATCCTGGGCATCCATTTTAAGATGGACTGCTCCTGGACTCTGAGTTGAACTCGAGTCCGAGTTGGCTACTGTTTCCATCAACTTGTGGACGTCCCATCTGGTTCTCCACGTCCCCAAATCCTCCTCCCATTACTTGTTGATCATGTCCATTGTTCCTAATAACAATTAAATTGTTGAATAGCAATCCATTCTCAAACTCACATGGGTAGGAAGTTAGGAACGAGTTCACCTGCTGATTTAGTAACAGTGCTCGTGCTCTTGTGATTGGTCCTTGTATATCAATGTGAGTATCCACTGTTGTGATGTCCTCATCATCTTCAACCTCTTGCAGGAAATAATGTTCTGGTGCACACTGTTGGTACTGAGGTGCACGAGAAATAAGTTGTTGCTGCGGTGGAGGTAAATAAAACCTCTGTGGAGTATAAGAGTCGTCATACTCCAAGAATGACTGCTCCTTTTAAGGAACCTCTCGACCGGAAGGTGAACGGATTACCAACCGATACTCCTGAGGCCAATGATTGCATTCATCCTGTGATGAGTCCCTCTCCCTCTTTTCTTTAAGGTAGAGATTGGAATAATATTCCTGAGTGATAGCACAGCTAACAAACTCATCAAAATTCTTTTGGCTAACTTGAGCCAACTCACATCGCATCCTACCAGTTAGCTCTCGATAAAAATGATAACTCTTCATGGCTGGTGATTTCACATAATCCGGTACAAACTGAGATAAGCAATTGAATTCCTTCACATACTCAATAACACTCATTACTCCTTGTTTAGATTTCAGAATTCATCAAGACTTGTTTGCATTATGGCCGCAGGAACAAAACGAGCACGAAATGCATCCTGGAACTCCGTCCATGTGACACGATGCCCTTCTGGTTGGATAGCAAGCTATTCCGCCCACCAGGCTCCAACAAAGCTGTGAAGCTGCTGAGCGGCAAATAGAGTCTTCTAGGAGTCATCACATTGAATGAACCCAAACCTGGACCCAATGACACGTAACCAGTTATTTGCTTCACAATGGTCAGCCGCTTCGGAGAATACCGGCGGTTGTGTCGCCAAGAAATCCAGATAAGTGCTCGGGGTTGGCATGTGATGTTGATCTTCTCTATTTAATCCTTGCTGAACTAGAGTTTGGATATTTTCATTCATCTTCGCCGTAATTTCCGCCAATCCGTTTGGCGATGGCTCTTGTGATGAAGTCGAGTCATTCCCACCTCGACTCGAACCTCCAAGCTCCAATTGAGAATGTGTGCGTACCATACTGCACGAAACAAATTCTGAATCAATAAAAATTCTATCCCAGAAGTAAGTAAACATAAGTAAAACATGAACAAGTCATGAACTTTATGAAAGCATAACCATATTCATGTTTAGACAAATCTTAAGTACGCTAAACTAATCAGTTTGACTACCCTGACCAGTTCACACAAACTCCAACATTTACTCAAGTTAACTACAGAATCCTGACTTGAGTCAATACAAAAGTTTTCGTAAGCTTCAGTATCTTTCCAACGAGCGCTCATATGCGTTCAGATCATCTATGGATCAAAAGTTATGATTGCTCAAAGTTGACAGATTTCCTGGATAAAATTTCCCAGCATCTCCTTTGTATGTGGCTATCTTTATCGCAGTTGTATACGCAAATACAATAAGAATCTGAGCAAGCTTCGACCTACAACAATGTTGCACATATCATAACCTTTCCAACAGTGTATCACAGGCTTCTTAGGGATTTGTCTACAGAATGTTATGGCTTAAAAACAGAAAGGTCCTGAGAGGTTTTTCTGCTGTCCTGGTTCTAAATAGTTTGCCTTCAACTGGACTTTTCACCAACTCACCGTGGGATTTTGCTCTGGAAGTCTACAGATAAGTTGTAGAGCACTTAAAAGTATTTCCAGAACTGTATCATACACCTTAATTGGGTAAATCTACTCAGAGTTATGCTCTGTCAAATTCTAGCAAGAATTCCTGCCAGAAACAGAGCACTCTGTTTTTGAAATCTTTGAAGCCTAATCATTCTCTCATTTTTATCTTAGCTCAAAATAAGAGTTAAATAACTAATATTTGTTTCAAACTTCCATTTTTAGTTGAAAGTTAGTCCATGAATCATTTATTCATAGGGCAGTGATTATTAAGTGTAGTACGGTGTCGATGCACCGTAAGAATCATGTCGGTACTACGTAGCCTCACCAAAAGAAAATCCTAACCGGATCATACCTGCATATCCGTATTATTGGTGGCACTAAGACGGTCACTCACAAACGTGTGCTACTCGTTCTACAGTTTCGTGGTTAAATCTGCACAAATGACACACAATCATCAGGTTCGGCTGCACAACAAACCCGGTCCCAATACAGTTCGTACATCCGTCCATCATCACTCGCACAGGTGTTCTCAATCCAAACACACCTTGAGCTACGTGTTCACATTACTAACCACGTGACGGGGTCTCCCATACTTGCCCGTAGCATGCCAAGAACGGGCGCTGCTCGAATACCCCAAACGACATGAAGAGTCGTGGAGGATACCAAGACTGGTTGGGTTACCTGCCACCCATGAGGCTCCACCCTTCAGCTTGTGCGCACTGGTGGACAGCGCTTACGTGCACCCCCCAAGACATAGAACGTCCCGAGATGCACGATTTTCTGACATAGCAAATAAGTTAGGTTGCCACCTTCATATTAGACTAATATAGTAGTCCTTATGTGGGCCTAGTACCGTTTCCTCACCATATCCTAAGTTTTTGTCGTAATACGATCCTTATTCCATGCACTATTACAAATGCAGCTCTGATACCATGCTGAGGGGGACCAACCCGTGTCACGGCTCCGTGCTGCTTGCCTGGGAATCACATTGGGTGGTGCCATGTTATGCGGCACCCAACAGCACACATATAAGGAAACTTTATTACATAAATCCAAAGCAGAATCTTACAAATGTTCTTTGTATATAATTTACATCAAATAGCCACAACAAAATACTACAAACAACTCACATTGAATAACTAATGAGCACTTGAGAAGAGGTCCAGCCCGCGGACTCCTCTCGCTAGCAACATGAAGACATTGCAGCGGCTGGGTTCTCCATGTGTTACATGACTCGGAAGTCTCCGAGCCTCACCGAACAACCTTCTTTATAAGCGTCGATGTTAACCTGCAAAACCACTCATATAGCAAGAGTGAGCACAAAGGCTCAACAAGACTTAACCGTCTCTCCTAAAGCATGCAACTCTACATGAAGGTAACTTAAGACATAAACATATAAGTTGCATAAAGACTCACCTACACGTTCATCCTTAACTTTCAGATTTGAGCCATCCTAGTAGTGACCTTGCGCCGAGCAACATTGGAAATCCACAATCAAACAAGAAATGCTTCATTCCAATGTTACTTGTCCCAAGGTGAAAATTAACTTTAATTTGCTCTATCTCTACTCATCCATGGTTTTCATGCAATTCGAATTATCATAATAGCAATTTAAACTTGCAACTGTTATCACAGAACTTGCTTACTATGTCACAACACAATGAGCAAGCGGTACTCATAACCGCGAGGGATGGTGATTCGAATCAAACACTGCCCGGATAACTCGACACATACGCCCGCCTCTGAAGACCCAAATTATGTGTCCTTCATTACATCGTATGTGGCAACCTTTCGCAGGACACCTGACTGTAGAACCGGTCGCACCGTCTCATGCTCATAGGTCTAACGAGATGATGTGATATGCCTCTACAATCCAGTTAACCTGGTACATCGGTTTCTTAGGTCCCATATAGCAGTAAGAATCCGGTACACAACTCAATACTTGCTCATGGGTGCCGGTCCTTAACCGACACAGACAGAGCTACTCGACCAAGATCTCCTCTTGTTGCTGCCTATCCCTCCTGCCCGGTCTCATCTTTAGAAACAGAAACTTTAGTTTGCCTCTTTCAACCACACCCATGTGATCCCGAACTATAGCTCGCAAGTAGATTCCAACTGCTCGACTTCTACCGCATGTCATAAGCTATTTATCATGGCAATATTCTACAGTGGTGACACTTTTCTACCCTTGACTTAAGGGTTCATTTGGTCATGCATTTGGAGTATAAAACATTCCTGACCTAATGCACATACAAACTCTAAACCATAATAAATTTGCACTTTCATACAAAGGATTTTTGGAGTTAGGAATTGCCCATAACTGAATTTCCAAGTTTTGGAACTTTTCTGAAAATGTTTCTGTATTCATTTGAACACAGAAACTTGAACTCTGAATTCTCTTAAACAAATCAACTCCAAATTAGCTGAAATTTTTACTGGAATTCAATAGCATCCTATAGAATATTCAAGAGATATTTGATGATTTTTGGATGAACCAAACTACCTCTAAAATTCTTTTTCTGAAAAGCTTTAAAAAATTTTCCAGAGTAAAATAATGACTTTCATACAAATTGGGTTGCATATTTGGATAGAGTTTTTCAACCTCAATCCAACCCAATTTGAATCACTAAATTTAGAGTTTCCTAGCAAACGTTAGGGCCTTCTAAAGTTTGTAGGAAATCTGAAATTTGAATTAAATCAGGGAAAAAGTTTAAACACTGACGGTGGGTCTAGGGGACACGCCTCTCGTGCCGGAACAAAGACACACGGGGCCACAGGATCCTTCCATGCTGTCACAGTCTGATCCGAGCCCACAGAAGATCCCACACCCGGTTTTCTTCTCACTGACAGCAGGCCCGGCCCGGTCTTCGTCTACCTCCAGCCTCCCGCGCCGGCCCGCCGCCAAGCTCGCCGGAGAGCTTGCCGGGAGGGGTTTCTGGTGCTCCGAACTCGCTAATTTTCGCCACATCTACGTAGTTTAGTGCGGAGAACACGTTGCCGGCCTTGCCTCGGACTGAAGATGGCCAGAAACCTACGCGCGATGGCGACCGTGGCTGCGGCATGTCCGACGACGTAGCTAGAGTGCTGTGATGCACCAAACACTTCTCCGTTTGCTCGTACAGTACCACTGCACCGAGGAGAACACAGATCCAATCGCGATCTCACTGAAACTTGCCGTAAGTACGACCTCACCGTCGGGCTAGGTCAAAAATCCGGCGAAATTCAAAAAACTTGATGAACAGCGGCTCTGCTCGACGGTTCTCGGTGGTTTTTTATCCTATGAACTCGCACAGAGGTATAGAAGGTGTATTCAACGTTGTGTGTGGTTTGGTTGATCTTGCAGCATGAATTTTTGATCGAAGCAGCTTTGGTGTCCATCGCATGCCGACGGGAAAACAGAGAAATTCCGGCAAGACACGCCATGGCATGCTGCCGGAGTTGGGGGTATAGTAGAAGGTTTCTAGATGGACTTTTAGGCACTTAAACTTCGCCAGGAGAACGCTTCTTGCGGCCGGGCGACGAGTTCTTCTTGCGGCGGATTAACACGGCACCGGGGAAGAAACTTTACGCTCGGTTCTGGGGTTTCCAGTGGTGTGGTGCCTTGCTCTCACTTTGGGCACGTCGAGGGAGCTTCAGCGACGCCATGGATGAGTTCAGCTTGACGTGTAACCCGTTGGGCTGGCCGGGCACCGGTGGACCAAAAATTTAACTCCATGCGGTGAGAGCTCGGTGTGGAGAGCGCGTGATAACGATGGGCTGATGTGGTGAAGCAGTTTGTGAGGTGATGTGCGCCCGGTTCTTGCCGATAAGGGCAAGGTAACGGGTTGGGTTTCGCTTGGGAGGTGGTGGCAGCGTCACCTGCGAGAACCGGGGGGTGGCGCTCCTGCTGTTCAGTAACTTCGAGCGATAAACAGAGGACCCCGTGTGACTTCAGTAGCAAGTCTACTCCTCACTGATCACTGGGCCCCACCACTTTTCCCACTCCAAATATCTCCAATTTTTGGTACATTGCAACTTCAGTCATGAGGAGCTCAAATTTGAAAACCATTTGGCAAATTGACAAAGTTTACCTCAGTTTCAAATTTGAATTCAAATTCCAAATAAATTCAAAGCCCCTTTGACATACATATCAAAGCTACTCCAAACTTTTCTCAAAATTTGCATTCCCACTAATTCGAACCTGAAGAATTTGAATACGCTATCTGATTTTTGAGTTGGCCACTGCAAATAAGAATTTTGAATCAACAGTTTGGAACTCCCTTTTTGAAATGGCCACCTTATGATTGAAGTGAACAATTTAGTTCAAAGACTGAATTTAAACTCCTTTTGCACATGACAACATTCACATGTTTATAAAAGTTTTTGCAAGTCCCATTTATTGAATTTGAATTCAACTTTATTCACAACTCAAGTTCTCCTTTTTAATGTTTTTGGGACTTCTACAATTACTTTAAAACAATCTCATTATGTGGAGAATATTCTGAGTCAATTTGGATACTCAGATTCTAAAGCTTCTCCAACGTCATATGATCCTAGTCTAAAACTTCGGAAGTACAGAGGAGAAGGGATTAATCAGTTGAGATATTCCCAGATTATTGGTTCTCTCATGTATCTTGCTGGTGCAACCAAACCTGACATCTCATTTGCAGTAAGCAAATTGAGCAGATTTACTTCCAATCCTGGAAGAGATCACTAGTGTGCACTAGAACGTGTAATGAGATGCTTGAGAGGTACTTCAACATATGGGCTTCACTATACGGGGTACCCAGCTGTACTAGAAGGGTATAGTGACTCAAATTGGATCTCAGATGCTGATTAGATTAAGGCCACTAGTGGATACATATTCACTATTGGTGGTGCTACAGTTTCATGGAGGTCTCGCAAGCGGACTATATTGGCAAAGTCTACTATGGAGGCGGAACTTGTAGCACTTGAGACAGCCACATGTGAGGCGGAGTGGCTGAAACAGCTCTTGATGGACATGCCTTTGGTCGATAAACCTGTGCCGGCCATTCTTTTGCATTGTGATAATCAAAGTGTGATCACAACTGTTGGCAATGCAAAAGAAAATTTGAAGTCCTCAAGACATGTGAAACGGCAAATCAAATCTGTGAGACATTTGAGATATACGGGAGAGATTGCCATTAAGTATATTAATACAAAAAGAAATCTTGCAGACCCTTTTACTCAGTTATTAGCATGTGCTGTAATTGATGAAGCATCACGAGAAATAGGGTTGAAACCCACGTGATTTTATCATACAATAGTAACACAAACTATTTGATCGGAGATCCCGTGAAGTAGATCTTGGGAAAAACATGTTGTATAGATAACTAGATAGTACTATTAGTTACTCATTTCTGTTAGCAGATGCGTACTCTCAGTACTGCATGGAAGGTTGACTTTAATGTCTTAATGTGTTCTAAGGCCTATTTTGGCAAGATACTATCCTGCAGGGTATACTTGTAAGAACACACTTATTTGAGTTTGACTGTGAGGTCGCAGTCTATGAGATGTGAGTAATGTCAAATGAACTCATGAACAGACACGGGAGCAAGACCGTAATGCTCCAACCATAGGTATGGCTTTAGGCGGCCTAGTATCAGCGATGCTTTCATTTGAAACTTACACAAAACTAGCAATTCAAGGCTGTGTCCATTGCAAAGTTGTGAGTATGTGAATCATGAAATGCTAGGTGCAGCTCAACTCGTTATGGATCTCCAGTGGAAAGCTGATATATAAAGCGCAAAAATGTTACTTGTAGACCTTGGCTTTTGCTGGAGAATGTTGGAATTTGGCCTACGGGAGAAGCACCCCAGCAGTTCGTGGGCTGAATTATTTGGGCCAAATCTACTGGTATAAAGCCAAGGTGTGATGTGGAGAGGTTGTTGGGATGTTTAGTCCCACATTGCCCACATAGATGGATGTTTCCCAATATATATAGTGACCCTTAGAGTGTTTCTCAACATGGGAATAATGACGAAGATGAAGGTGATGCTATGGACACAAACACACACGCACGCACACGCACCTGTTTCGTGTGACTTGTGACTTGCGACGTTGCGCGTTCGCATCGTGACGAGTTGTGTTCTACTGAGTCTTTATTTTCTGCCACTTGTATAATTTGGAATATCTCATCAACACCTAGACTGCCAGGTCAACTTGAGGAGTAATTGTGGTAACTGCAGTCACACGTTTAATATGCGTAATGCTGCGTAACTGCAGACACACATTTAATGTGCGTAATGCCGCATAAATGCAGGCACACGTTTAATGTGTGTAATGGCCATGACTGCTCCATTACTTGCACGTTGAAGGATCTTAGGGGGCGGTTTATTGAAATCATGGCAGATCGAATCTGAGGAGGTTGGCAGGCTCGAGTATATAGGAGACGTCCTGGGTACTAGAGAAGACACAGAAACTCACCTCTCTCAAAAACTGCTCTGCGTCGTCGTTTTTCTCCTTGCCGTCCCTCCGTACATCGTGCAGCTGATCGAGGGAGAGTGGTGTCTCCGAACCGACGACTGGTGATTTGAAGACCTGCACGGGTGCCTGCGATCAGGTTTCTGGGAAGTGCACTGGCACGGCCGCTCGCAGCACTTCCTTCGTCCTCAACTTCTCCATCGAGATCTGATCCTCCACTTCCTAGCAGGATTCTTTGTAAATAATTACTCGATCCATGACTAATTCGATATTCTGGTGAGCGATCTATTCACATATGTTTCAATTCATTTCTGTGTAATACTAGTACTGTTCATGTTGACTGCTAGTATATTTGTTCTTGCTATTTCTCTGTTCTGGTTCATCAAATTAATTGCATGCCATGTGTATTTTACAACAGAACTTTTGTGCATCAAACGAAGTATACAAAAGACCTCCTTAAGCGCTTCAACAGGGCCAAAAGCAAGACCCTTCGGACACCAATGGGAACAACAACACCACTTGAACTTAACGAAGATGGTGAACCCGTGGATCAAAAAGAATATAGAAGCATGATCGGGTCACTTTTGTACCTCACGACATCAAGACCGGACATACATTTCAGTGTATGCCTTTGTGCACGATTTCAGGCTTCCCTACGTGCTTCACATCGTAAAGCTGTCAAAAGGATTCTAAGGTACTTACATGGAACTCAAGAACTTTGCATTTTTCTTCCTCCTTCCTCAATCGTTACATTGAAAGCTTTTTCGGATGCTGATTTTGGGGGTTGTAGGATTGATAGAAAAAGTACTTTGGGTGCTTGTAATTTTCTTGGTAATTCACTTGTTGCTTGGTCTTCTAGAAAACAAAATTCAGTTGCACAATTTATAGCCGAATCTTAATATGTAGCTGCTGCTAGCGCTTGCTAACAAATTCCTTGGACTGTTCAAACAATTAAGGACTATGGGGTTGCTCTAGATAGTGTTCCACTGATTTGTGATAACACTAGTGCCATTTGCATTGCTAAAATCCCCTGGCAACATTTTAGAACAAATCACATTGACATTAGGTATCACTTTCTCATTGATAATATTGAAAAAGGAAACATTGTGCTTCACCATGTAAATACTAAACAACAACTGGCTGACATTTTTACAAAACCCTTGGATTTCACTCGTTTTTGTTTCATTCGTAGTGAAATATGGGTTATGCATCCCCATGGCTTAAATTGAGGGGTTTTTTTGAAACTTGGAAAGTCTATGTGTGAATCTGAATTTAAAATAGTATGAACATAGTATTTCATACATATATGACTTTGTAATTCCTTTTATATGCTGAAAGTTCTTACTACATTACTCATGTTATACATTTTGTAGTTTTTGCCATGACTAGTAATTGGAATAATTATTTAAACTAAATCTGGTCATGATCAAACTTTCTTACTGTTTTAAAATTGTTGCATGCTGACAAGTGCTTTTAATAATGAAAAATTAGTCAATCAACTATTCACATGTTGAGCTTTTATGTTCAAATGAAAAATTGAGAAAAAGATCGAGAGAATATGCATGCATCACACTTCTTCTTTTGAGATGGCTTATCATTGCACTTAGATATGAACTTGGAAGAAGTTCTGTACGAATAAAACCATGTCCTTAAGCTTGTGATTGTCAAATGACATAGGCTTGGCTTGATTGGTTAGAATAAGGCTGATGTGGCAAATAATCTCTTGCAAATGTCATATGATCTGAACTTGTGCTTTAAAAGATAATAAAAAAATGATGCAACATGTGTCATGCTTTCAGGTTTTGAAATAGTTAAGTGTGTGATATCATGATGTGCTTAAATTGAAAAATCACACTTGATCTCTAGCATGGCTTACACTACTTTGTGTATCTCATTGATGTGATAGTGTAAGTTACTTGAAAGTATGACTTAGATGAGCTTTATTTTATAAGTGTACGTCATATTATGCTCATAATAAATTGAAACTTCTCCTTTGAACCTTGCTGAATACATTGTCAAAGGGGAAGAAATATGTCACATATTGCATATTCACGAGTTTTTACACGTTCTTCTCAGGGGGGAATTTGTTTTTCTTAAATTTCTTTCTCAGTTTCTTTTCTATTTAAAAAAAGTGGAGAAATTTGCTTTCAAAACTTTTTCATGTGAATGAGCCAATGTTCGGATACTAAGTGGTGTTGCCAATGCATTCATCAAGGGGGAGATTGTGAGACCTATGTGTGCTGAATACATTGGCAATTAGAATAAAAGTGAGCATTTTCATTCAAAGTTTTGAATATTGCCGAAATACCGGCTTCAGAGTGTCCCAACTTCCATCACATTAGCTGCACGTGAGTTGACACAGTTGATCATTATAAATATTATTTTGGGAGTAACTGTTACTCTTTACTCAGACCAGATTGTCTGAACTTTCTCATTGCATTTCAGGAGTCACTGTCATTGCAGAGCAGCTGTTTTCATAGTGTTTAATTTTCAGCCACTCTGTTTTCAACTTGCAATGTTTCAAATTTGCTTCTTGGCTTATAGATTGTTTGCTTAGTATTGTCTTACTAAGTTTTTGATGTGTTATGGCTGATTATGGTGGTTAATACATTGCTATGGTCTGCAACATGCTTATGTGAGGTGCTCATATAAGGTGTCGTGGTTTTCAGACTAACGTGAGTCAAATCGCGGACTTGAGCTCGAAAAAAGTGGATGTTTGTTCATGTTCAGGTTTTGCTTGAGATCAAGACATGGCTGGTGATAGAGATCCTTGAACTAGTATTCGAGAAAAGATGAGGTTCAACAATCAAGTTCGGGAAGAATTGTGGTTAAGCTGATCGGGAGGTCAAGCGGCATGTTTGGGTCAAGAACAGTGCATATGAAGGTGTTGTTAACGTATTGGAAAGTGTTTGCACGTATGAAAGGGGTGCATGAACGTGGCTACATTGTTCCAAGGCGTGGTGAAGAGATATGGAAGTGAAGATATGGTTGGAAAGGTTCAACCGGCTGGATTTTGCGCTTAGGTTGCGGCTGAGGCGGTTATGGTTCGTTTATGGAATGTTTCGAGTTGGTTATAATATGATTTCATGTTTGGAATGAAGTAGAGTTGTTTTTGGAATTTGGGGCGTTACTAAGGTGTTTGGAAGTCTTAAGATTGCTTCGATCTGCGTATAGAAAAGTCTTGAGTAGTTTTGGAAAGTTAGAGTTTGAATCTAAGTAGGAGTAGGAGTCCTAGTTTGGATTGGGTTGGCCTTAGCGCTGGTTATATAAACAAAGGAGGCCAAGGCTCGTGGAGAGCACAACTTGTGGCTTCTTCTATTAACTTTTGATGAATAAAATTCATAGTTTAGAGGAGCTTTGGTGCCTTGTTTGTCCGACTTGTTTCAGACAAGTTTTTCCTCGGTGGGTTCCTGGAGAGACCGATGTTGCTTCGGTGTATCAATCATAAATCACGTTTTACTGATCCAATTGACGTGATTCGTTTTAGGTTTTCTCCACAACTTGATTATCTATCATCTTTGAAAATTGCACGGTCATTGGGTTTGTGGTTTATTATCTACACAAGTTTCTTTGCAGCATTGCAGATCTGTTTTTAAAATCAGGTAGAACAGATTGACCTTCATTTAGTCTATTTATCATAACTCAAGTTCTACTTAGTGTTTTCACGTGATTCTTGTTGCAGTGGCTTCTTTATTTGATTATCTATAATCTCCACTAGTTTAGGCACGTTTGAACATGTCGAAAACAGCTGCACACATGGTTTCTTTATCAGATCGATTCTCTGCCGAGAGGTTTTTTGTAGCTTCCGCATAAAAAGTTTTAATCTACCATTCATCCCCCTCTGGTAGCTTTTCATGTGATCTTTGATCCTACAAAAACACAAAAAGATTCAACTTTGATCACTGTGCTGTTGATCCATGAACTAGTACACAGTGACACCGGACTAGTCCTGACTCTTGAATTTTAACACCTCTGAATTATTTTTTTCAGGAGTTCAAAAATCCTATTCACCCCCTCTCTAGCCAAATTCAATTGGTATCAGAGACGGACTCTCCATAAAGAGACTAATCATTTGGAGACACGATGGCCAACGAGAAGGAAAATGAAATTCCACAAAACCCCAGCTTGTGCCAGTTTCGGCCCTCGGCGGGCCTGACACACTTGTCCTCCAAGCTGAAGTGTTCGGAGACATCCTACACATTTTGCGTGGCCAACTTCTTGAGCATCTTCCTATCACGGACGCGTTTTCGAAAGGAAAAGACGACGGACACGTTGGATATGCGGGGGATGGTGTTCCTAACTTGGGAGAAGCGCTGGATGAATGAGCGCAGCGGCTCTCCCGGGTGCTGTTGTATGGCGTGGAGGTCGGCCTCCGAGCCCGGCCGGACGTAGGAACTCCCAAAGTTGGCCGTGAACTGACGGCACAACTCTTCCCAGGAGGTCACAGACCTCTGGGGCAAGTTCATGACCCATGACCGGGCTGACCCGGTCAAAGCTACTGAGAAGTAGTTGGCCATGATGGCCTCATCCCCCCTACAGCTAGAATGGCAGTGGAATAGATCTGCAATAACTCGATGGGGTTGCCTGTCCCGTCGAACATCTCCAGCAAGTATGGCCGGAACTTGCACGGCCATACTGCCATATGAAGGTGCGGGGCTAGATCCATGCAGCCTCCCACTGAGCCTAGGGAGACGGGGTTTTGTCCTGCATAAACGGGGCGCACGGTACCCGGGGTACCATACTCATCCTCGAGGCTACGACGCCACACGCGTTGTCGCTCGATGGTGACGCGGCCATCTTCTTTCTGACGGCGACGATGGTCCAGCTCGTCCCTTAGGTCGGTGGTCGGGAGCCTGTGTGGCGGACTGGGATCCGCTCATCCAGGATCGCAGAGGGTGATGCCGCATGATGCGACACCCAATAGCACACGTCATAAGGACACAATATATTACATGGGAGACCAACTGAACTGTACAAACAGATACAACCTTCAGTTACAAACTATTGTTTATATTGCACAGAGGAAGTCTACTTTATACAACTCACGCCCGCCTATCTAGCAAAAGTCGGTTGCCCAGCCCTAGGGCAACCCACACTAGCTGCACTCCTCAGCTCAGCGCGGCGTGTACGGATCCCACTAAGCCGTGGTCCCCGAGGGAGGGTAACCCTCGCCGGTGGACTCGTACTCTGAGTCCGTGGGTGGCTCCTCACCTGAAAAACACTTAAGCAGCAACCATGAGCACGATGGCTCAACAAGACTTAACCAACTCACCTAAGCATGAAACTCTACATGTAGGGTACAATGAACATGGGATGGTACAATTGCAGTCAACGGACGCGCCTACAAGTCCATCCTTAGTTCATCTTTTTGGGCACAAGTTAACAGTTTATGAATCTGAAATTTAGTAAGCAATATTTGGTGGCACACATGTAGTAATACAACATTATATCATAACAGCAATATTGAATCATCACATTTCATATATTAACTACGTTACGACGAAGTGAACAAGCGGTACTCGTCACCACCAGGGACGGCGAATCGACTCGATATACACCTGCAGGGAGACCCAAAGAGCACGTCACGTACGCCCATCCGTGGAGCTGCACAGCACGCTCACTCGATGTCGTACGGGACAACATTTCACCCAACAGCCCAAACGTCAAACCGGTCGCACTGAAACGAGCAGGAGGTTTCCTACACGGAGCATCTCCCTATGCCCGTTAGCAGATTTCCACCTTGCTGCCCTCAGCCTACATCTATAAATCGGTGCGTTATGCCTCGACGCCCGGAGGTTTAGGTTACATCGGTTTATCGGGGCCCATATATCCGATATGCCTTCAGTACATTCAGTACTTGTTCAGCTGGGCTGCACACGGATCGGTCCTCAATCGACACGGGTAGGGCTGCGCACACAAGACTTCCTTTTGCTGCGCCCTAGCCCATGCCTAGTCTCATTTTTCATTTCTAAAGTGGTCTCACATCACTCGAACCAATCCCGTGTGCCCCTAGCCTAACTCGCGAGTAGATTCCAACTACTCGACTTGTACCGAAGTCCTATGAATCATTAAGCATAGCCTATCTACTCGAGGCCTTAGACACCACCCTCACTCTTATGGGAAACATCGGGTTATGCAGTTGGGGTTTCATCCATCCTACACCTAATGCACATTCATACTTCACACTATACATGTAAACAAAGCAAAACTTTATAAAAGGGTTAATGCAAACCGGGGCTTGCCTTGTTGCTGCTGGTCAGTGGTTAGGTCTTCTTCCGGAAGGAGGAAGTCGAGCACTTCCGGAGTCTCCTCGCCTTCATCAACTATACGTTAATGAATATGCACATAAGTTTAATTGTAAAGATTCTGCTACAAGTTTTCGAAAACTGGAACACTGTTTAAGAATTTAAAATTAAACTGGGGCTAGTGGTTTGGGTTTGAACCTAAGCACATGATTAAGTGCTAAGTGGTTTTCCCCCTCTTCTATATTGATCACCTCAAGTAGTTAAACAGAACAGGGGTGATCCAGAGCTCCAATGGAGCTGAGAATTTTCATGTGAGTTCCTTGTCACAAGAAAACCCTCTGGACCAAAGATTAGCATTTTTCATTGAGTGGTTTGTTCAGAATAAATTTCTAAGCAATTAAGCAACGAAGAATTAATTCTAGGATAACACCCATGTTCATGCCAAAATTAGTGAACCATAATTTCAATTATAGCTCATAGAGTTTGCATGAATTTTCCTAGCATTTTTGAAGCTAAGATTTGCCCAGACCTGAATTTCCAAGTTTTGGAAATTCTCTGAAAATGTTTCTGTTTTTAAGTGAATACAGCATCTTCAAATCTGAATTGCCCTGATCAATTCAACTGCAAATGATCTTAAACTTTTACAGGAGTTCACTAACATCCCAGAGAATGTTCTGGCAAAATTTGAGGATTTTTGGATTGACCAAACTCCCTCTAAAATTCTATTGCTGAAAAGTTTTAAAGAATTTTTCAGAATTAAATAATGGGTTTCGTACAAATTGGGTTGCCTATTTGGATAGAGCTATTCAAGATGAATCCAACCCAATTTGAATCACTAAATTTGGAGCTTCCTAGCAAAAGTTATGAGGTTCTAAAGTTTGAACTAAATCTGAAAATCCAAATAAACCGGGGAAAAGTTTAAATTCTGACCGTGGGCCCATCACACACGTGTCACTGCTGGAGCTGAGCCACATGGGACCACAGAACCCTTCCCGCACAGCCACACTGGATCCTGGGGCCGCAATCGATCAGCAATTTAAACCTCCCGTCGCTGACACACGGGGCCCGCCAGTTGTCTTCCTCCTCGGGCCGGTTTCTTTTCCCGCGCCGCCCCCTCGCCGGCACCTCACTGGAGCTCGCGGGACCCAGCTTCCCGGCCGCCTCTCAGCCAGAAACTCGCCGCCTGTGAGTTTGGGAGGTCGGGGAATACGTCTACGGGGTTGGCTCAGGCTGCCGGTGGCCGGAACTCGGTCGGCGACGTGCGCACCCCTCGGTGAAGCTTCGGCGCCGTGGCCCGAGTACCCTAGCCTGCCAAAAGTTCGGAGGGTTCACCCTAAATCATCAGTGGAGGTCAGGATAGCTTGGAAAGGCCTCAACATGGCTCAGAAACGGCAGCAAGTGGGGGTTCACCGTGTGCCCGGCGGTTCCCGCCATGATCGCCGCTCGGAAAACTCGAAATGGTCTGCTAACACGGGGTTTCAGGCCAGGATTGTTGAGGGGATCGGGTCGCCCTCGAGTCTAGATCCTTTGAGCACAGTTTAGTGAACTAAAGACGAAAAGGGAGTGGGAATTTGGAGATTTCCTACCGGAACGTCATTCTGTGGCCGCCGGCGAATTTTTTCCGAATTCTCGCTCGGTGGTTCCGGGCTTGCCTTGTGGTGTGGGTGGAAGCAGCAGGGCTCACCGGCGCGTCCGGGGATGTCGTCGCTTGGGCGTGAAAGGCCCTGGTGTAGGCTGTCCATGAGCGCCCCAAACCGCTGTGAGGTTAGGTCGCCGCAGCGATGAGCCAATCTCGAGTCGGGAAGGCAGCAACTCGCTCGATTCGGTGCTTAGGAGGTGGAGGACGAGCTCACAGTGTGGTTTTCTGGCTTGGCTGGCCTCTTCGCGCTTGGTTTTTCCCCGGCTCTCGGTCGATAGCCCGAGGCGGCAGCGTCCTCGGTTCTTTTGTCGTGCGAGGGGATGAATGGACCGAGTGAGGGTCGGTTGGGGGCAAAAGATCCCGGTGGAGCTCGCAAGCAGGTCGCCAGCGTGAGAGGGGGGGTGAGGCGGTGGCTTCGGCGGTAGCCTCGGTGGCGCGCTGCTGCGTTCGTCCCTTCGAGCGAAAATCAGAGAACCGGTTTGAGGTAGTCTGAACAGAGAAGCTATTGCTTGTGTGCTAAGTTTTTCCCTCTTCTCAATGACAATTGGGGCCCACAGTCCATCTCCCAAATATCTCCAAATTCTTGGCACATGCAAAGTTCACTCATATGGAGCTCAAATTCAAAAGCCATTTGGAAATTTGACAAGTTGGTGCTCAGTTTCAAATTTGAATTCAAATTTAGATGAAATTTACAAGTCTCCTTTGATATACATATCAAAGCACCTCCAAATTTGCCCAAAATTTGCCTTCCTCATAATTTGAACCTGGAGAGTTTGAATATGCCCTCTGACCTTTGAGCTGGCCATTGCAAATACAAATTTTCAAACAACAGTTTCAATTCCCTTTTTGGAAATGCCCTTCTTCTTTTTGAAGTGACCCTTTTAGTTCAAACTGAATTTAAAGTCTTATTGCTCATGCCAACACTTACATGAGTAAACAAAAGTTTTTTGCAAGTCCCATTTCTTGGGCTTTTACATCCCTCCCCCTTAAAAGAATCTCGTCCCGAGATTACAAAAGAAGAGATGGTGATATTATAGGGACTTACCCGTGCTGAGACGCCATGAACTCCGGGTAATTTGAGCGAATGAATTCCTCGCTCTCCCACGTCGCTTCTTCGGCCGGTGTGGTTGCTCCAGAGTATTTTTGTAGAACCACAACGTTCGGCTACGCGTGGTTCGGGCTTTCTCATCAAGAATTGCCACCGGATACTCATCATATGTCAAATCCGGTTGCAACTCGCCAATGTCTTCGGTAGGAACAGCGGGTGTATGCTTCAGACATTTTCTCAGTTGTGAAACATGGAAAACGTCATGGACACCAGCAAGAGATGCCGGTAGCTCCAGTCTATATGCCGCTGGTCCACACTTCTCGGTGATAGCATAGGGTCCAATGAAACAGGGAGCGAGTTTCCCCTTTACACCGAACCGGTGCACGCCCTTCATCGGAGACACGCGGAGGTACACGTGTTCCCCGACCTCAAAGTGCAGCGGTCTACGCCTCTTATCAGCGTAGCTCTTTTGCCGGGATTGAGCGGCCTTCAAATTAGCTTGAATCGTCCGTATGCGCTCTTCGGCGTCGTTCACCACATCAACCCCGAATGTGACCCTTTCACCGGACTCGCACCAGTTTAATGGGGTGCGGCATTTTCGCCCGTAGAGAGCTTCATATGGTGCCATTTTTATACTCGCCTGATAGCCTTTATTGTACGAGAATTCTGCCAACGGTAGGTGATCATCCCAGTTCCTACCGTGGTGGATGGCACATGCTCTCAACATGTCTTCCAGTACTCGATTCACCCTCTCTGTTTGGCGATCTGTTTGAGGGTGATAGGCGGAGCTCCTAATCAGCTTAGTACCCAAAGCAGCGTGCAACTGCTCCCAAAAGTGAGATGCAAATAATGCACCTCGATCTGAGACGATGGTCTTGGGTACCCCATATAAGCACAGAATCTTTGCTATGTACAGCTCCGCATATTTGCCGGCATTGTAACGTGTATGCACCGGGATGAAGTGAGCCATCTTGGTTAACCGGTCAACGATTACCCAAATGGAATCATGCTTGTTGGATGTTAGGGATAATCCCACAATGAAATCCATGCTCAAATCTTCCCATTTCCATGCCGGGATCTTCAGGGGTTGCTGCAGCCCTGATTTCTTCGTATGATCAGCTTTCACTCGTCTACACGTATCGCACTCGGATACGTACTTCGCTACCTCCCGCTTCATCCGTGTACACCAAAATTTCTTTTTCAAATCTTGGTACATTTTTTTTCTGCCCGGATGAATGGAGTATTTAGACAAGTGAGCTTCATCAAGGATATTCTTCCTCAGTTCCATATCCCGGGGTACGACTATGCGGTCATTGAACCATAGCGTCCCCTCATCATCCTTCCGGAAACATTTGATCTCCCCGTCGTCTATCCGTCTCCGGAGATGTGCCATACCCTTATCAATCTTCTGAGCTGCAATGATGTCCTCCCTAATGGTAGGGATGAGGGCAAGGTTGTACAGCGATCCATAAGGAACCAAGTATAAACTCGGCTCTTCCTCCTCCACCGGGGTAATGGTGAGGTTATGAACATGTGACTTCCGACTCAGCGCGTCGGCAACCACATTTGCCTTGCCGGGTGGTAATGGATCTCAATCTCATAGTCCTTGATTAATTCTAACCACCTCCTTTGCCTCATATTTAGCTCCTTCTGGGCGAAGATGTACTTTAAGCTCTTGTGGTCGGTGTAGAGATGCACCAAATTCCCCAGGAGATAGTGGCTCCACATTTTTAGCGCCAACACCACTGCAACAAGCTCAAGATCATGAGTCGGATAATGCTGCTCATGGTTCCGAAGTTGGGGTGAGCCATATGCGACCACACGTCCTTCCTGCATCAACATGCAGCCGAGCCCAATACCGGACGCGTCACAATACACGTCGAAGGGCCTGGTTGTATCCGGTTGAGCTAAGACCGGGGCTGTTGTGAGATGCTTCACCAATGCTTGGAACGCTCCTTCACACGCCGTGTTCCAAACATATTTTGTTCCCTTCTTCAGCAATTATGTCATTGGCTTAGCGAGCTTGGAGAAACTTGGAATGAATCTCCGATAGTATCCCGCTAACCCGAGGAAGCTTCTGACCTCATGAACTGAAGTGGGAGCTTTCCATTTCAGCACTTGCTCTATCTTGCTTGTGTCAACCGCAATGCCTTCCGCGGAGATGATATGCCCCAAGAATGGCACTTGGCTGATCCAAAACTTGCATTTGCTGAACTTGGCATAGAGCTTGTGGTCTCGCAATCGTTGAAGAACGATCCTCAAGTGTTCGGCATGTTTGGCTTCTGTCTTGGAGTAAACAAAGATATCATCGATGAACACTACCACGAACATGTCCAGCTCCGGAATGAACACCGAGTTCATGAGATACATGAAATGGGCTGGAGCATTTGTGAGACCAAAAGACATGACGAGATATTCATATAATCCATATCTCATCGAGAAAGCCGTCTTCGGAATATCCTCCGCCCGGATCTTTATCTGATGATATCCAGAGCGAATGTCCATCTTGGAGAATACACTTGCACCCACAAGTTGATCAAACAATTTGTCGATGCGGGGCAGTGGGAACTTATTCTTGATGGTGACGGCGTTGAGCGGCCGGTAGTCCACACACAGCCTCAAGGTTTCATCCTTCTTCTTCTTCACGAACAGCGCCGAGCATCCCCAAGGTGAGGAACTTGGCCTAATGAAGTCTTTGCTCAACAGGTCATTGAGCTGTTCTTTCAGTTCAGCCAGCTCATTTGGAGCCATTTTGTATGGTCTCCGTGATATGTGCGTAGTCCTGGGTGCAAGCTCGATCTTGAACTCGACATCCCGCTCAGGTGGCATGCCCGGAAAATCATCCGGGAACACGTCGGGGTACTCCCAGACTACGGGAATATCCTATAACTTGAGAGCTTCAGTACTATTAATCGCTGAAACCTCCCGGACTAGATTATCTAATAGGTGGGACTGCGGATGGTGTAATGGGGAGTTGAGGTGAACCGTCCGTGATAAAGTTTCCGGGACAGCGCCATGGTAGCTTAGCCATGACATTCCTAAGATTGCATCAATCTTCTGCCCCTCAAGAATAATCATAGTGGTGGGGTATATCTTCCCACCTAAGCACAGGGGTGATTTTGGAATCATCATAGTTGCTGAAATCTTTCCTCCCGGTGAGCAGATCATATAAGAACACTCGGTTGGAAAGGCTTCCAGCTGATGCTTAACCACATATGATGCACTTATGAAGTTATGGGTTGCACAAGAATCAAACAATATGATGATGGCTTGGTCGTTGAGAGTAAACGTACCCGCCAGCACGTTGTCTCCCTCTGGGACGTCCTCATTGTCGAGGTGGCGAACGCCCCCAGTCCGCTGACCAACCTTCTTGACTGGAGGTCGGCCTCGATCACCGCCCTGGAACTGGGCTTGCCCGCTGCTTTGCTGCCCCTGGGGACAGTCCTTCGTGAAGTGGCCCGCCTGGCCACACGCGAAGCAAGTGAAGTGGGGCGGTCCCCGCTGATCGGTGGACGGAAACCCGGGGCGCGTTGCGGTGGTGGGAATGCCCGGGGTGTTGTCTGCTGCTGCTGCTGCTGTCGCGGTGGTGGCATCAGCGGTCGGAACGGAGGTGACTGAAAAGAACGTCCCCCGAACCGCTGAGGTCGCGCTGGTGGATGCCACTGCTGTCCGGATGGTGTCCGATACACCATGCGGTACTTCTGAGGAGTGCCACCTCCACTGCTGGGTGGAGCGCTACGCTTCCTCTGCTCAGCTGCCATCTCCCACCGAGCATCCTCTTGCATAATCGCGGCATTGACGAGGTCGTTGAAGGTGCCGCGATTCCATTGAACGAGATACGTCTTCAATTCGGGGTGTAACCCCCGATAGAAACGCTCCCGCTTTTTCTCCTCGGTGGAGATGTAGTCTGACGCATATTGCGCCAGATGGTTGAAGGCACGGGAGTAGTCATGGGCACTCCTCCGCCCTGCTTCAGTTCAAAAAATTCTTGGAACTTCCTCTTCATTATCCCGGGAGGGATATGATAGGCGCGGAAGGCCTCCCGGAGTTCTTCCCACTCCACGGTATGGCCAGCCGGACGTGAGGCGACATAGTTCGCCCACCACGCACCAGCGGCACCGTGAAGTTGCTGCACCGCGAACAGAGTTTTCTGCCGCTCCGTACATTGGTGCAGCCCGAACTTGGACTCTATTGTCCGCAGCCAGTTGTCGGCCTCCAGTGGTTCTTCTGCTTCAGTGAACACTGGAGGGTGCGTACTCATGAAGTCCGAGTACGTCACCTCTCGGGGCTCACGAGGCCCCCTCTCTTGACACCCACCCGCCTGGGACGTATTCTGCACAATCGTGCGGAGCAGGTCGGTCTGCTCCTCACGACCCCCCACCAATGCCGCGATCGCATCCGCTAGAGTAAGCGGAGGCAGCGGTGGTGGTTGCTGCTGCGGGGTGCTGTCGTAGGCAGGTGTCTGGGAGTCATCGCCTCCCTGCTGGCTAGAGCCACCAACCTCGTGCGTGGTCCTAGTGCAAACCATCTGCAACCATATGACAATAAAAATCAGTCCCGCAACATATTGCATGCAGTCCAATAAAATTAGGGGTAAAACATAATGGCATTGAAACATGTGATGCATCTCGTATGTAGATAATGTAATAACTTTGCACAAGCTACACCATTACCAGACCAAATACAAGATAGTTTAATCCAACTTGATGAACCTCCTCTTTGGAAGCTCACCACAACTAGGTTTGGTCACTATGAGACGTTACTATCGCGTTGTCATCACGTATACCACCCTTTTACCTTCAATACGACACAAACATGGTCTCTAGTAAAAGAAACTTGAGTGAGACCTACCAGATCTTTAACTAGTTGAAGATAACCTCCCAAGAGCATGTTCTACCCCATTGGAAGTATTCAAACACCTTCTAGGGTACCACAATCTCTCACATGAGTTCAACTGCCATTCCTCTGTCAGAACGACCAGTTTCTACATATCCAAGATTTTGATCTGGTTCTGGGCATTTTCATGACTCAAGTTGAATACAAGTTAAAGTTAACTTCAGTATCTTTCCAACGAGTACTTATTTGCCCTGAGATCATCTTTGGTTTAGAAGTTATGGTAATTCAAAGTCAACAGAGTTTCTGGAAGAATTTCAACAGCACCTCCTTTGGGAAGTTGCTGTTTTCAACTCTGATTTCCACTGAATTCTGTGCTGAAATTTCAGAAACTTTGAATTGCAAAGATGTAACACGTATTATAACCTTTCTAATTATGTATCATATGACCATTTTAGATTTTTCTACTAGGAGTTATGCTTCAAAAACAGAACAGTCCAGAGAGTGTTTAACTCTGTCCTGATTCTGGACAGTTTACATCCCTCTGGAATTTAAGGCATCTTAAGGTGTGATTCAGCTCTGGAAGTCTACAACACAGTTGTAGAGTACTTAAATACCTTTCCAGAACTATATACCACACTTCCATTGACTAAAAGATCTGTGAGTTATGCCCTGTCAAAGTTCAGAAAACTTGCTGCCAAAACAGAGCACTCTGTTTTTCAATCTTTTGGAACTACACTCATCACTATCCAATTTTTCTACCCAACCAGGGTCCTAGATGTTGAACCTAGTGATTTTAATTTCTTGTTATCATTATCTTTCATGCACATGCCTATACTATGTCGGTACTACGTTCCTTATAAAAGAAAATCCTAACCGGCATATACGTCTCAATTGTGGCACTAAACGGTCTCTCGCACATGTTTACTACATGTATACATACGTGGTTAGTACCTGCAGAAGACCACACAATAATGATGCATCAAAGGTTATTTCATTTCTGGCAGTTCCATATTTGAAAGTAAATATAAACGCCCGTATCATTGCCATACGGCCGTCCTTGAGTTAAGTCACGTCTCAAGGTACGTGATCGTGTTTCAACACCACACGACGGGGAACCCGAGTATGTCATGAACGGGTCATCACGGTTGGGAATGTTATCAACCCAACAGATACCACCTACTGCCCTGCAGGGCACGCCAATGGCAAGCGCTGCGTATGTCCTCCTGGGCTATTTCCAGACGAACACACTCTCGCGTTACTGACCACGCGATGGGGTCTCCACTTACTTGCCTAATGCATGCTAGGGATCAGCGTTTCATATGAACTCAGGAACATGAAGAGTCCAAGAGTTTCATATTGACGTCTCACACAAAGCTGTGAAACCAATCCCTGAACCACGTTCCTCGTCAGGGGAGCTAACCGAAATTGAACCGCTTTCGGTGGCGTTCCTTACCATTCTTACCAAAGCGTAGGTGCGTCTTTACATAATGAAAACTCAGAATTAAAACACATATGTTAGTCTTGCCACTTTATGTAACTATGCTAATGTAGTCCTTACTTGGGCAAACTACCGATTCCTCACCGTAAACCTAAGTTTTCCCATAATACAGTCCTTAAGTACTGTGCTATCCCCAATGCAGCTCTGATACCAGGCTGTGGCGGACCGGGATCCGCTCATCCAGGATCGCAGAGGGTGATGCCACACGATGCGACACCCGATAGCACACGTCATAGGGACACAATATATTACATGGGAAACCAACTGAACTATATAAACAGGTACAACCTTCAGTTACAAACTATTGTTTATATTGCACAGCGGAAGTCTACTTTATACAACTCACGCCCGCCTATCTAGCAAAAGTTGGTTGCCCAGACCTAGGGCAACCCACACTAGCTGCACTCCTCAGCTCAGCACGGCGTGTACGGCTCCCACTCAGCCGTGGTCCCCGACGGAGGGTAACCCTCGCCGGTGGAATCGTACTCCGAGTTCGTGGGTGGCTCCTCACCTGAAAACACTTAAGCAGCAACCATGAGCACGATGGCTCAACAAGACTTAACCGACTCACCTAAGCATGAAACTCTACATGTAGGGTACAATGAACATGGGATGGTACAATTGCAGTCAACGGACGCGCCTACAAGTTCATCCTGCGCATGTTAACAGTTTATGAATCTGAAATTTAGTAAGCAATATTTGGTGGCACACATGTAGTAATACAACATTATATCATAACAGCAATATTGAATCATCATGTTTCATACATTAACTACGTTACAACGCAGTGAACAAGCGGTACTCGTCACCGCGAGGGACGGTGAATCGACTCAATATACACCTGCAGGGAGACCCAAAGAGCACGTCACGTACGCCCACCCGTGGAGCTGCACAACAAGCTCACTCGATGTCGTACGGGACAACCTTTCACCAAACAGCCCAAACGTCGAACCGGTCGCACCGAAACGAGCAGGAGGTTACCTACACGGAGCATCTCTCTATGCCCGTTAGCAGATTTCCACCTTGCTGCCCTCAGCCTACACCTATAAATCGGTGCGTTATGCCTCGACGCCCAGAGGTTTAGATTACATCGGTTTATCGGGGCCCATATATCCGATATGCCTTCGGTATGTTCAATACTTGTTCAGCAGGGCCGCACACAGATCGGTCCTCAATCGACACGGGCAGGGCTGCACACACAAGACTTCCTCTTGCTGCGCCCTAGCCCCTGCCTAGTCTCATTTTTCATTTCTGAAGTGGTCTCACATCACTCGAACCAATCCCGTGTGCCCCAAGCCTAACTCGCGAGTAGATTCCAACTACTCGACTTGTACCGAAGTCCTATGAATCATTAAGCATAACCTATCTACTCGAGGCCTTAGACACTACCCTCACTCTTATGGGAAACATCTGGTTATGCAGTTGGGGTTTCATCCACCCTACACCTAATGCACATTCATACTTCACACTAGACATGTAAACAAAGCAAAACTTTATAAAAGGGTTAATGCAAACTGGGGCTTGCCTTGTTGCTGCTGGTCAGTGGTTAGGTCTTCTTCCGGATAGAGGAAGTCGAGCACTTCCGGAGTCTCCTCGCCTTCAGCGACTGTACGTTAATAAATATGCACATAAGTTTAATTGTAAAGATTCTGCTACAAGTTCTACTAACAAGTTTTCGAAAACTTGAACTCTGTTTAAGAATATAAAATGAAACTGGGGCTAGTGGTTTGGGTTTGGACCTAAGCACATGATTAAGTGCTAAGTGGTTTTCCCCCTCTTCTATATTGATCACATCAAGTGAGTTCCTTGTGGAGCTCCAATGGAGTTGAGAATTTTCATGTGAGTTCCTTGTCACAAGAAAACCCTCTGGACCAAAGATTAGCATTTTTCATTGAGTGGTTTGTTCAGAATAATTTTCTAAGCAATTAAGCAAAGAAGAATTAATTCTGGGACAACACCCATGTTCATGCCAAACTTAGTGAACTATAATTTCAATTATAGCTCATAGAGTTTGCATGAATTTACCTAGCATTTTTGGAGCTAAGATTTGCCCAGAACTGAATTTCCAAATTTTGGAAATTCTCTGAAAATGTTTCTGTTTTTAAGTGAATACAGCATCTTCAAATCTGAATTGCCCTGATAAATTCAACTTCAAATGATCTGAAACTTTTATATGAGTTCACTAACATCCCAGAGAACGTTCTGTCAAAATTTGAGGAGTTTTGGATTAACCAAACTCCCTCTAAAATCCTTTTGCTGAAAAATTTAAAGAATTTTCCAGAATTAAATAATGGGTTTCATAAAAATTGGGTTGCCTATTTGGATAGAGCTATTCAAGATGAATCCAATCCAATTTGAATCACTAAAATTGGAGCTTCCTAGCAAAAGTTATGAGGTTCTAAAGTTTGAACTAAACCTGAAAATCCAAATAAACCGGGGAAAAGTTTAAATTCTGACCGTGGGCCCATCACACACGTGTCACTGCTGGAGCTGAGCCACACGGGGCCACAGAACCCTTCCCGCGCAGCCACACTGGATCCCAGGGACGCAATCGATCAGCAATTTAAACCTCCCGTCGCTGACACGCGGGGCCCACCGGTCGTCTTCCTCCTCGGGCCGGTTTCTTTTTCCGCGCCGCCCCCTCGCCGGCACCTCACTGGAGCTCGCCGGACCTGGCTTCCCGGCCGCCTCTCAGCCGGAAACTCGCCGCCTGTGAGTTTGGGAGGTCGGGGAATACGTCTATGGGGTTGGCTCGGGCTGCCGGTGCCCGGAACTCGGTCTGCGACGTGCGCACCCCTCGGTGAAGCTTCGGCGCCATGGCCCGAGTACCCTAGCCCGCCAAAAGTTCAGAGGATTCTCCCTAAAGCATCAGTGGAGGTCAGGCTAGCTTGGCAAGGCCTTAACATGGCTAAGAAACAGCGGCAAGTGGGGGTTCACCGTGTGCCCGGCGGTTCCCGCCATGATTGCCGCTCGGAAAACTCGAAATGGTCTGCTAACACGGGGTTTCAAGCCTGGATTGGGGAGGGGATCGGATCACCCTCGAGTCTAGATCCTTTGAGCACAGTTTAGTGAGCTAAAGATGAAAAGGGAGTGGGAATTTGGAGATTTCCTACCAGAACGTCGTTCTGTGGCCACCGGCGAAATTTTTCTGAATTCTCGCTCGGTGGTTCCCGGCTTGCCTTGTGGTGTGGGTGGAAGCAGCAGGGCTCACCGGCGCGTCCGGGGATGTCCTCGCTTGGGCGTGAAAGGCCCTGGTGTAGGCTGTCCACGAGCGCCCCAAACCGCTGTAAGGTTAGGTCGCCGCGGCGACGAGCCAATCTCGAGTCAGGAAGGCAGCAACTCGCTGGATTCAGTACTTGGAGGTGGAGGACGAGCTCACAGTGTGGTTTTCCGGCTTGGCTGGCCTCTGCGCGCTCGGTTTTTCCCCGGCTCTCGGTCGATAGCCCGAGGAGGCAGCGTCCTCGGTACTTTTGTCGTATGAGGGGATGAATGGACCGAGTAAGGGTCGGTTGGGGGCAAAAGATCCCGGTGGAGCTCGCAAGCAGGTCGCCAGCGTGAGAGGAGGGGGTGAGGCGGTGGATTCGGCGGTAGCCTCGGTGGTGCGCTGCTGCATTCGTCCCTTCGAGCGAAAATTAGAGAACCGGTTTGAGGGAGTCTGAACAGAGAAGCTATTGCTTGTGTGCTATGTTTTTCCCTCTTCTCAATGACAATTGGGGCCCACAGTCCATCTCCCAAATATCTCCAAATTTTTGGCACATGCAAAGTTCACTCATATGGAGCTCAAATTCAAAAGCCATTTGGCAATTTGACAAGTTAGGGCTCAGTTTCAAATTTGAATTCAAATTTAGATGAAATTTACAGGTTTCCTTTGATATACATATCAAAGCACCTCCAAATTTGCCCAAAATTTGCCTTCCTCATAATTTGAACCTGGAGATTTTGAATATGCCCTCTGACCTTTGAGCTGGCCATTGCAAATACAAATTTTCAAACAACAGTTTGAATTCCCTTTTGGAAATGCCCTTCTTCTTTTTGAAGTGACCCTTTTAGTTCAAACTTAATTTAAAGTCTTATTGCTCATGCCAACACTTACATGAGTAAACAAAAGTTTTTTGCAAGTCCCATTTCTTGGGCTTTTACAGCCTGTACGTCGCCATCGAGTTGGTTGTCGCCGTCCTGTAATCCGTTGTTAGGTTACAGGGCGGCAGCTGTCCCGTCCCTGGCCGCCGTCTCCGATCACACGGCGAGTTGAGCGCGGCTACGACAAGGTGGTCAACGTCGTTACGCCATTGCTCAGCAGCGGACGGGGAAGCACCCGCGTTCGGGGGGTTGTGCTGGAGCGCGCGGGCTGCCAACAGCATGCTTTCCGGGCTAGCCTCAGCCGGCGCTTGTGACGCTGCCACCGTTGCCATCTAGGCAGGTGGCAAATGGTACTGTCGCCGTAGGAATTGGTGCCGGTGCAGCAGGTCCCGCTCTGGGACCAGAGGACTCTTCATGCTCACTCTGCCGCTGGCGGCCCGAGGGGTGGAAAGAACCTCCAAAAGACTGGATGATCACCATTGTGGGCATCACAATGACTTCAAGAACCAAAAGCCCCCTTCCTGGCGCGCCAAATGTCAAAGTGTACGCTACGACACTTCCCCCGGTCTGCTCGGAAGCAGCCCGCTGAGGTTCTTTTTTCGGTGGGGCTAGAGGATCACGAAGGTCTGAGCACAAAGGCGAGAGAGACACGAGAATTTACGTGGTTCAGGCCGCCGGAGCGTAAAACCGTACATCCACGGGAGTGCTTGGTGTATTTCTTGCTCGCGTATGAGGGTGAGTTGGACGGGTCGTGAACCCCTTGCCCGGAGGCTGCCCTGGTCTTTTTATAGCTTAAGGCCAGGGCAGTTACAATGCAGCCCGGGGCCCGACAGGTGGCCCTCGGCTATCTGTGCCTATGCATAATCTAGGCATTTACACCTACACGTATCGTTGGTGGAGTTATGATGCGCCGCCTGTCCCGCCTAGTGCTTCTGTCCACGTAGCAGGTGATGATGACACACCTGTCTTGTCGCCGCGTCTCCTTGCTCTGTTAGGTGGCTTTGTACCATTGGGCGGCACTGTTACGCCGTCACGCCCCGCCGCCCTGTCTTTCGCTGTATGTAAAGGTCCCAAAATATGCATACAAAGAAACTCTTGTTGTACAAAGTGTAGGATCGAAGAGCACGTGAAAAGCTACCAGAGGGGGGGGGGTGAATGGTAGATTAAATTTTTTCGCAGCGGAAACAACAAAAACCCCTCAGCAAAAAATCAATCCGTTAAAGAAACCGTGTGTGCAAGTGTTTTCAAACGTGTTCAACCGTGACAAATCAAGTAGAGAGGTAGAGAATAAGGTCACGGATCTAATGCAACAAGAATCACTTGAAAACACGAAGTAAAACTTGAGATACGATCAAAACATTAAACGAAGATCAATCTGTTCTACCCGATATAAAACAGATCTGCAACGCTGCAAAGAAACTCGTGTATCTCAAAAATTACAGATCCGAAGCTCGTGAAAATTTCACATATGATGGATAGTTGAGTTGTGAAGACAACCCAAAAAGAATCACATCAATCGGATCTGTAAAACTCGAGTTATGAACGAAACACCGAAGCAACGTCGGTCTGTCCAGAAACTCAGCGAGAAAGACTTGACGAAAAACAAGTCGGACGAACAAGGCACAAAAACTCCTCGAAACTATGAACTTTATTCAATAGAAACACAAGAGGAACAGACCAAAGTTCTCTACCCATGAGAGCTCTGGCCTCCCTTGCTTTTATAGCCAGCCCTCAGGCTAAACATTCCAATCTAGGACTCCTACTCCTAATTGGACTCGTATCCTAACTTACCATAACTGCTCAGGACTCTCCTATTCGCAGATAGAAGCAATCATGAGACTTCCAAACACCTTAGGAACATCCTAAACATTACTAAAACAACTCAACTTCATGCCTAGCACGAATCCTATTATAACCAACTCAAATCTTCCATATTTGAGCCATATCCGACTCAGCCTCAGCCTGAGTACGCAATCCAGCCAGTTGGACCTTTCCGACCAATTCTTTACGTCCACTTCTCTTCATCACGCCTTGGAACAATGTTGCCACGTCCATGCACTCCTTGCACACATGCAAACACCTTCCAATGACATACACACAACCTTCATGCACTGCCCTTGATCCAAACATGCTGCGCGACCTCCCGATCAACTCAACCACTGCTCCTCCCGAACTTGGTTGTTGGAACCTCATCTCCTCCCTGAGACTAGTCCAAGGATCCCGTCACCAGCCATGTCTTGAACTCAAGCAACACCTGCACATGAATAAACAACCAATTCTTCCGAGCACAAGTCCTCGACTTGACTCACGTTAGTTTGAAAACCACAACACCTTACATGAGCACGTCACATAAGCATGTTGCAAACCATATCAAATGATAACAGCCATAACCACCAAAACACACCAAAAACTTAGCAAATTAATACTAAGCAAACCTTCCCATAAAGCAAGTTTGAAACATTGCGAGTTAAAAGCAAAAACAAGACGCTGCAGTTTTACGAGTTGAACTTCACGGGAGCCCCCTAAAAACAAGCTCCGGACCTCACAGAAGCTCTTTGGACGTTGCAGGAGCTCTCCGGACCTTGCGTCGGACCTTGCCAACACTTGGCGGACCTAACAAAGAACTTGTCGGACCTTGCCACAGAAGAATGTTTTGGCAATATTCAAAACTTTGAATGTTAATGCTAACTTTTATCCTAATTGCCAATGTATTCAGCACACATAGGTCTCACACAAAGTTGGTTTCACATGTATGAAAAATGAGACTTGTTAAAAACTTTTTCCCACATGTGATAACACACATGAGGACTTTCTTCACACAAGCTCAGACATTTGTTTGAAGACTTGGAACCCAAGTGGGATCAAAAACCAAGTTGGGGAAGTTTCCCATAAGTGTGAGGAAGCCAAAGTCAGATTTTGAGGACAAACTGTTCCATTCAAAAATGCAAATGAGAGTAACACAAGGGTTCTCAAACTGTTGTATTAAAAACCTCATTTGCAGCAGCCAAATCAAAGATCAGAGTTCATATTTGAATTCCTTAGGTCCAAATTAGGGGGTAGACAAAGTCTCATGAATTTTTGAAGATGTTTGCTATCCATTTTTCCAAATGGACTTAAATTGGCAAAGAATTCAAATACACATTTGAATTTGGATGAAATTTGCCCAACTCTCCAAATGCAAATCAATTTGCAACTTCAAACATTTGGGATGGATTAATTGCCAAACTGTGGAGATATTTGAGAGCTGTTGAGAGGGGATAAGAGGGAAAGTGGGACCCACTTGTCATATGCCCAAAAGATCTTCAGTCTTCAGCTTTCAGTATGCAGTCTTCAGTTCTCCACTCGAGCAACCGACCCAGCTGCGGCCGACACCGAGCAGCAACCCGGTCGACACCGAGCAGCCCCGAGCCACCACCTGCTTCACCAGATGGCGCCTGGCGAGCTGCTTCCTGCTCCTTATCACCTCGGCCGAGTCCCCTTGCCACAACCACGAGGAGCCCGCTCTGTTTTTTTTTCCCCCGCGCCCTGAACAGAGCCGCTGCCGCCACACTCATTCGATCGGCAGCCGGCTCGGGTGATCACGAACCGAGGACAGTGAGTAGCAAAACGGCACCAGGGCCTCATCCTCGTCCTCCACGACGCGCCACCGACCGAGCTCGGCCCTCCTACCCCGGGGACACCGCGTCCGCGCGGTGGCCGAACAAGGACCGATTAGGAGGCGTCCATGGACAGCTCCACCTGGTGAGTGTCACGACCATGTACCAGCGCCCCTGGACGCGCCAAGGCACTGTGCTGCTCTCCTCCCAAGCTCAGCCCATGCCATGCACCGCCAGGAGAGAATTTTGAAAAGTTGCTCCGGCGTACTCCATCTGACCTTCCGGCACGGTAATCCCGAATTCCTCCCCAATTCTCAACCTTTGTTCGTCAAAGTTTGCACGAAGGGACCAAAGTGATAGGCGATCCTTTGCCCTTCACGGTTCTAGCCTGAAACTGCACATAGACCGAGTATTTCATGGTTTTCCACCGGCGACCGAACCGGGGGACCGCGGTCGCACGGTGAAAGCATGTTTGCCATCGTTCCCGAACGTTTTTGAGGCTAGGTCGAGCTCCCCCATCATTCAATGGTGCTGTAGCACTGTTTTGCCGAGCTTTTAGCGCACTAGGATGGCCGGCCGACGTCGCCGATGATGCGCCGAGCTACCGCTTCGCCGCTAGCTACCGTAGAGGCTTCGCCGGCTCAAGGAAATCTCACCATCATGCTCAGCGTGGCAGTTTAGGCCCTGGTGGTGAGCAGGAGCTCGGGCAGAGGCCGGGAGACCGGTTTCCGGCGATCTCCGGCGAGGGCGGCGGCGCGGGCACGCGGGCGCGGGAACAGCCCGAGGTTGAAGAAAGGCACCGGGTCCCAGCAGTCAGTGAGGGAAAAGGTTTAAAGCCGATCCTCTGTGGCTATTTGATCCGGTGTGACTGCGTGGCTGGGACTGTGTGGCCCTGTGTGGTTTTGTCTCAGAGGGTGACACGTGGCCTGGGCCCAGCAGCAGGCATTTGAACTTTTATCTGTTTTCAGAATTTAGTTGAAAGTTTAAATAGCCACAACTTAGTGTAGGAATGTCCAAAAATTGTCAAACAAATTTTGTTGGGTTCCTCTCAGAGTGTACAATCCAGGGGTACAGCCCAATATTTATGAAAATCCCTGGTTTTGACTCATTAATTCATATAAGGAAAATATTGTAGGAATTTTTCCAGGAGTTCTATGTATTGGAAAATCTCCAAATTTGGGCAGGAGATTCTTCCAAAAATACTTGAGCTCCAGTAAAATTTTCATAAGCATTGGACCTCATTTGCTTGGCCAAATGTGGTGTTAATTCCTTATGTCTCTGAAAATTGGAAAATAAACAGAGTTCAATTTCAGGATTTTTTCCCAAATTTTAGAACCTCATAACACTTGCTAGGAATCCCCAAATTTAGTGATTCAAATTGGGTTGGATTCATATAGATTAGCTCTGTCCTAATATACAACCCAATTTGTATGAAACTCATTATTTAATTCTGGAATATTCTTTAAATCTTTTCAGCAAAAGAATTTTCGAGGGAGCTTGGTTAATCCAAAAATCCTCAAATTTTGCCAGAATATTCTCTAGGATGTTAGTAAACCCCTGTAATGTTTCAGCTCAATTGGAGTTGATTTGATCAGGGCAATTCAGAATTTAAGTTGCTGTGTTCAATTGAATACAGAAATATTTTCAGAGAATTTCCAAAACTTGGAAATTCCTTCCTGGGAGATTCTTAGCTCCAAAAATCCTAGGAAAATTCATTCAAGCTATATGAACTATAATGGAAATTGTAGTTCACTAAGTTTGGCAGGAACCTGGGTGTGATCTCAGAATTAATTATTCTTTGCTTAATTGCTTAGAAAATTATTATGAACAAACCACTCCATGAAAAGTGCTAATTCTTGGTCCAGAGGGTTTTCTTGTGACAAGGAACTCACCTGAAAATTCTCAGCTCCATTGGAGCTCTGGATCACCCCAGTGCTATTTAACCTCTTAAGGTGATTAATATAGAAGGGGGGGAACCACTTAGCACTAATCATGTGTTTAGATCCAAACCTAAACCACTAGCACCAGTGTCATTTTAAATTCTTAAACAGAGTTCCAGTGTGTGAAAACTTGTTATTAGAACGTGTAGCAAAGTATTTATAATTAAACAATTGTGCAGATACATTACGTGTAGCATCTACGTGAAGGAGTTGAAGTCATCGGAGTAGAGATCAAAGAAGGAGGAAAGCAGTTGATCAAGCACCGAGTGGTATTCACTAACTGAACTGCCTATATATAAGTCACCTGCAAAACAAAGGCAAGCCCCGGTTTGCATCAAATTTACAAGTTTTTATTTGTATTCACTTCATACGTCTAGCATTTTATTTATTGCATTACGTCTAGATGGTATGAAACTCCAAATGCATGACCCAAAAAACCCGGGAGTTTAATGTAGGATATGTTATCAATTAATTATAACTGCTGATCTCAACAAAAGTGGATTAAAAGAAGCATAACTCGAGTGGGCAGATTCCTACTTGTGAAACGGGATTAAGGGGGATCAATCGGAAGAGTTGGGAATTGATCCTCATAGTTGGGAATGGAGACCGGGCAGTGGATGGAAGGATCAAGGACATGGTCCTGTGAACCTAGTCTATGTCTGAGTCAATTAAGGCCCGTTCTCGTGTGCGGCCCGTTGGACAAGTTTGAGTTGTGTACTGGATGCATACTGGCTATATGGGACCCAGGAAACCGATGTAACATCTTAACCTGGGTGTCGAGGCATACCTCACCATCTGATGCCGATGCTGAAAGGATAGAGAAGTCGGCTCTGCGAGGGTTTGTCGTAGAGAGACTTAATCCCAGTCGGTGGGACCGGTTCGACATTTGGGTGTCGTGTGAAAGGTTGCCACGTACGGCGTCAGTGACGGTTGCTGTGTGCAACGTCGAGTACCGACGTATGTGTCGTGTCAGCTGGGTGTTTTTGATTGCAATCACCGTCGCTCGCGGAATGGACCGAGCATACTTGTTCTCTGCGTCATGACGTAGTAATAAGCCGGGAAAAGTTAATAATGCTTCGTGAGTAATCCTCATATTGGAGATGAGGAAATGATCAACACATCACTAAATTTATTTTCCACCTTGGGCTAGTAGCGTCGAGGCAAAGCGTTTCTTGTTTGATTGTGGAGTCTCGACGTTGAGGGCGCAAGGTCAGTATGAGTCTAGGATAGCTCACTAAAGTTACTTTCACCTCCGGCAAGTGACATCGAGATGAAGTGTTTCTTGTTTGATTGTGGAGTCTCAATGTAAGTTGCGTGAGGGCTATAAAAGTGCTTAAAACTTGAAGTAAGGACTCCCCTTTAGCTCAAGTTGGTTGTTTGTGCAAATTTCTATAATCAGCCCTCTATTTTCATCATGTAGAGTTTCATGACTAGGGTGACGGGTCAGTCTTGCTGAGCTTCGTGCTCACAGATACTGCATAAGTTGTTTTGCAGGTAATAACTGCACGCTGCTAAGTACGGGTGTCTGATGAGACTCGGAGCTCTCCGAGTGGTGAACTCATTGCAACCCCTGCCGCTGCTATTGTGATAGTGTTGCTAGCGAGAAGGGTCCGCGGGCTGGACATCTTCTCTGTTGCTTAGCATAGGTATGAGACGTGAGTTGTAATAGTCTTCCGTTGTAGCATATTTTTGAGAAGTATTTGTAAAATCAACACTTTGTAAGCTTCCGCTTGTGTTATGTAATATGATGCTTTATTATGTGTGCTGTTGGGTGCCGCATCGCACGGCACCACCCAATGCGATTCCCGGGCGAGGTGCCCCGTTCCCATGAGTGATCGGGACGGACAGGCCCTCACAGTGTGGTATCAGAGCTGCATTGGTAATAGCGCAATGAATAAGGATCGTATTACTACAAAAACTTAGGATACGGTGAGGAAACGGTATTAGGCCCACATAAGGACTATAGTAGTATAGTTACTTAAAGTGGCAGTACTAACATACTTGTTATAATTCTGAATTTTTGATTATGTAATGACGCACCTACGCTCAGGTAAGCATGGTAAGGAACACCACCGAAAGCGGTTCAATTTCGGTTAGCTCCCCTGACGAGGAAAGTGGTTCAGGGCTAGATCTCACAGCTTGGTGTGAGATGTTAATATGAAACTCTTGAACTCTTCATGTTCCTGAGTTCATATGAAACGCTGATCCCTAGCGTGCATTAGGCAAGTAGGTGGAGACCCCATCGCTTGGTCAGTAACGCGAGAGTGTGTTCGTCTGGAAATAGCCCAGGAGGACATACGCAGCGCTTGCCATCGGCGTGCCCTGCAGGGCAGTAGGTGGTATCCGTTGGGTTGATAACATTCCCAACCGTGACGACCCGTTCATGATATACTCGGGTTCCCCGTCGTGTGGTGTTGAAACACGATCATGTACCTTGAGACGTGACTTAACTCAAGGACGGCCGTATGACAATGATACAGGCGTTTGTATTTACTTTCAATTATAGAACTGCCTGAAATGAGAAAAACATTGAGTGCACCACTATTGAGTGATCTTCTGCAGGTACTAACCACGTACACATCCCGTGTAGTACACGTGTGTGAGAGACCGTTTAGTGCCACTGATTAGACGTATATACCGGTGTAATCCGGTTTAGGATTTTCTTTGGTGCGGCTATGTAGTACCGACATGTTTCTTACGGTGCATCGACACCGTACTACACTTAATAACCTCTTTCCTATGAAGAAATGATTCATGAGCTAACTTTCAACAAAAAAATGAAGTTTGAAATAAGTATTAGTTACTGAACTCTTATTTTGAGCTAAGATTCAAATGAGAGAAGGTTTAGGTTTCAAAGATTTCAAAACCAGAGTGCTCTGTTTCTGGCAGAAATTTTTGCTGGAATTTAACAGAGAATAACTCTGAGTAGCTTTAACCAATTAAGTTGTATGATACAGTTCTGGAAGGCTTATGAAGTGCTCTACAACTCTCTTGTAGACCTCCATAGCAAAATCATAAGTTAAGTTGGTGAAAAGTCCAGTTGAAGGCAAACTGTTCAGAACCAGGACAGTATCAAAACCTCTCTGGACCTTTCTGTTTTTAAGCCATAACTTCCTGTAGAAAAATCCCTTGAGAGCCTGTGATACACCGTTGGAAAGGTTATGAGATATGCAACATTGTTGTAGTTCAAAGGTTGTTCAGATTCTTGTTGTATTTTCATATACAACAGTGATAAAGTCAGCCACATACAAAGGAGATGCTGGCAAATTTTATCCAGAATATCTGTCAACTTTGAACAATCATAACTTTTGATTCAGAAATGATCTAGAGGCATAGGAGTACTCGTTGGAAAGATATTGAAGTTAAATTTAACTTTGGTATTCAACCTGAGTTATGAAAATGCTTCTAAACGAATCAAAATCTGGGTTAGGACAGAAGAGCCTGTTCTGCACAGCAAAGAGAACGGTTGGAGAAACAACTAAGGGAAACCATGAGCAAATGTGTTATACAACCAAGCTCATGATCTTGGGGTTGCTCTGCGCTGTGTAGTAAAAAGAGGGGCGAAACACTACGGCTTAGTGTTGGTTTTCGTCCGCTTAACATTGTACAATCAAGGACAAGTACCCGTTACCACAGATCGACATATCGTTTGATCAGTTGGTCAAAGCAAGTATCTTTTCCAGGATGGACTTAGGATCAGGGTACCATCAGATTGAGATAAGGGCTGAGGCTATTCTAAAGTCAGTTTTTCGACGAGGTACGGAGTTTATGAGTACCTGTCATATTCCTTGGCCTTAGCAACACTCCAGCTCAGTCCATGTACTTACGGGACCCGGTATTCATGCCGGAGCTGGACATGTTTGTCGTGGTCTTCATCGATGACCTACTGCTTCATTCCAAGTCGTAGGAAGCACACGAGAAGCACCTGCGTATATTCTTGCAACGGCTGCGGGATCACAAGCTGAAATTCAGCAAGCGCGGACTCTACATATCACCAGTACTTTGTCTCAGGCATATCACCTCAGCGAAGGGCATCGCTGTAAGCCTGAGTAATATCGCACATGTGCTGCATTGGGAGTCCCCGAGAGCTGCTCACGAGGTACGAAGTCTCTTCGGACTCGAGGGATATTATCGGAGGTTCATTTTGTACTTCTCGAAGATTGCCAAGCCTAGGACATAGCTGCTGAAGAAGACTACCAAATAGGTTTGGAGTCCAGCATGTAAAGCAACGTCCAAGGCATTAATAAAACACTTAACATCAGCACCGGTTTTGGCGCAGCCAAACACAACAAAACCGTTCGTTGTGTACTGCAATGCATCCGGCTTTGGGCTAGGATGTGTGCTGATGCAAGACCAAAGGGTGGTCGTATATGGATCACGGCAACTTAGGAATCATGAGCAACACTATCTGACTCATAACTTAGGACTCACTGCCGTGGTACTCGCACTCAAAAAGGTGGAGTCACTACCTCGTGCATTTATATACCGACCACAAGCACCTCCAGTACATATTCACTCGGAAGGAGTGAAACATGAGGCAACAACGATGGTTGGAGTTGATAAAGGATTACGAAATAGAGATCCATTATCACCCCGGCAAGATTAACGTGGGCGAATGCGAGAGTCGTAAGTCACACGTTCGTAATCCAACCATCACCCCGTTGGAAGAGAGTGAGCCATCATTACGTATGGTTCACCCTAGAGCTCTCTACAATTTATCTTTTATCCCAACCATCCGTGAAAAAGGGTGGCAGCCCAGAAACACGACAAGGGTAGTTCACATTTGCGGAAATGTATGGACAGTGGGGAGCTGAAATAATTCCGGAAAGGCAGAGACGGCGTCCTGCAGTTTAAGAACAGAATCGTCGTACCCCGTAAATGAGAACGGGTGGGTGGCATCCCACTGTTCTCAATGCAGCGGTTATCCGGCACTGTTGAGGCTAATGCTTCAACATTTTGGGTACGTGGAAACGCCACAGTACCTCACCAAGGAAGAAGGCGATAAGGGGAACAGGACATGTACCATCCATGTCGATGTTCCAGCGGGACCTACGCCCCCCGGTTGGGCACCGTTCACCGTCACGGTGAGAGGTAGACAACCGGAGGAGATGTGGCAAGTGGCAGCCCGCGACACCATGTTGAGTTTCTGTCAACTACACGTGAGGGCAATGGAGGGCACTTCATACGCACTCGTTCCGGTGGAGGAATGAGCTAATCACGTGTGGAGGGAGAGGTACTTCGTGGCAACAGATCCGGGTTGCCCAAGGTACAACACCGCGGAGGCGAACCTTAGCCTCCAGTTGATGGCAGAGAAGACCGTGATGGACAGCCAAGCAGTCCATACGGATTGTCTTGCTGTGAAGCTACCGTTTCGAGAGTTCTCACAGCGCACTCCGTAATGTTCTCCTTCCGACGATAAAGTGACTGAATGAACAACACAATCAGTTGCATCGTCTGAAGAGGAGAAGAAAAGCCGCATCGACATCACGGCTTTACAACAGCAAGTGCAGGCCTTGACCCAGCAGAATGAGGTCCTCACTCAAGAGAGTGATGACACTATTGTGGAAGGGAAGGGCTGGGAAGAGGACTACAACCAGGCCATGAACAAGGTGCATGCGTTGCAAGACCTCGTACCTCCGGTAGTGGGCCTACCGATGGTAGGTGCCGTACCTGTGGTTTTGGATATCCCAGCGATGTGGGAATCTGAGCCAGAAGAGGAGGTCATGGACCCTGAGCCACCAGCAGAGGTAGTGGAGGAGGACGACCTGCAGGAGGTCGAGTTCTACTCCATGTAGTGAGTTACCGTTGCCAAGTAGGACAGCGACGGTGGTGTGTAGAAACTTTCGTAATCGGTGACATGTCGTGTAGACAGTAGCATGTGTATAGGTAGTGACGACATGAGCACGACTTCTCGGGGATCCGAGAATAATGTATCTTGTATAAAGTTTATGATTTATCAATATATGTGAATGTTGTGCAAGTTTATTCATGTGCCACTTCAATACCTACTTCTTTATATGGAATTTTAAGAATGACATGTGCTGATCGTTGCTGATTTTTATTTTAAAATGACTCGCACTCGTGCCAACCTGGAAGTTGGGGGGTTCTAGTCAGGGGGGAGATGCCTCCCAACCACCTCCCGAGGATTCCTCGGGACAGCAACAGCAGCAACAGAACAGAACAAACTGCCACCGCCACCGGTTACATTGGCCGACATTGTTGCGGCTATGGCGGGTTCACATCAGCAGCACACGGAGTTGCTGCAAACTTTAATTGCAAATACGTCTCGACCAGAGAGGCGTCAAGAATGCGAGGAGTGCCAACAAAACTCCTACTCTGACTTTCTGGCCACACATCCCCCAGTATTCTCAAGGGCGGATGAACCCCTCGATCTGGACAACTGGCTTCGCACGATTGAGATGAAGTTCAGGCTGCTCCAAGTGAGTGAGCAGCGCAAGACTCAGTTCGCGGCCCAACAGCTTCAAGGGTCCGTGAGTGCTTCGTGGGAAAACTTCTGTGCCTTGCAACCCACCGAGCGAGTAATGACCTGGGCGGAGTTCCGGACAGCCTTCAAGGCCTATCACATATCGCTGGGTCTAATGAAAAGGAAGACACAGGAGTTCCTTCGCCTGCAACAGGCAGCAGGAACACGCTCGAGTATTCCTGGGCGTTCAACGATCTCGCGCTCTATGCTTCATATCACGCTGATACCGATGAGAAGCGGCGGAATCACTTTTACCAGGGGCTTAATCCGCTCCTGAAGGACAAGCTGGCAATGATCAATCGCGGCAGCCTCAACGACATTATTGATGGTGCGATTGTTCAAGAGGTCTCCGGCAAGGAGTTAGCGGCGGCGGAGAAGAAGCAAAGTGCGCCGCAAGGAAGCAGAGAGGGAGGTGGTCCTTCCCAAAAATACCGGATGGTGTATCGCTCACCATCGGGTCAACGCTGGCAGCCACCACAGCGGCCGATGCAGTTTCGCAGTCGGCCATATTCTCCACCAGCGTTTCGGCTGGCTTTACCAACGCCACCTCCGCAGCAACAACAGCAGAAGCAGGTGATAATGTGTGCGTTTTCACCTCAGCAGCGCATGCTGGGCTTTCGTCCCCCAAGCACGGGCCAGTCGTCAACCGCATGCTTCAAATGCAGTTGCCCAGGACACTTCGCAAACAACTGTCATGAGAGGCAAGGCGGTGGAGTGGCACCACAGTTTCCGGGGAGGAATCAGCCCCAGAACCCCATCAATGCACTGTGGGCAAATGCTAAGCCCGGCACCATCCACCAACTCGCCATAGAAGACGTGCCGGAGGGGGAGCCAATCCTTGCGGGTATGTTCCAACTCCACCAGCATCCTGCCATAGTGTTATTTGATTCAGGCTCCACGCATAATTTTATTAGCCACACTTTTATTGCTAAACGCAGCTTGCAAATACTACCCACCGAAAGTCCATATTTGATTTGTTCACCGGGTGGGAAAATTTCATCAAACATGATGGTTTTGAAAGCACGATTATGCTTAGCCGGTAGAGTATACCCTACGTCTCTCATAGCTTTAGAGGGACAAAAGGTCGATGTCATCCTAGGGATGTCATGGTTAACCCGCCACGGCGCTTTTTAGACACCGTCCTCCGAGTCGTGCATTTACACCCAGAAATGCATGAGTCTCACTCATTATTTCTGGACAGTCCAGAAATAAAACTTCCAAGTGTGTATCAATCCACCACCATCAGATTGGAAGACATTCCAGTAGTCCGTGAGTTCCAAGACGTGTTCCTGGATGATTTACCGGGGATGCCGCCCGAACAAGAGGTGGAGTTCAAGATTGAACTTGCACCGGGAACTATGCCAATATCCTGAAGACCGTACAAGATGGCGCCAAAGGAGTTGGCAGAAGTGAAAACGCAGGTTACGGACCTGCTGGAGAAGGGTTTTATTAGGCCAAGCTCCTCGCAATGCGGCTGTTTGGTGTTATTTGTGAAGAAGAAAGATGAGACGTTGCGACTTTGCGTGGACTATTGACCACTGAACGCCGTAACTATCAAGAACAAGTACCCGTTGCCACGGATCGACATGTTGTTTAGTCAGTTGGTCAGAGCAAAGATCTTTTTCAAGATGGACTTAAGATCCGGGTACCATCAGATTAAGATACGGGATGAGGATATACCGAATATGACTTTCTCGACGAGGTACGGGCTTTATGAGTACCTGGTCATGTCCTTCGGCCTCACCAACGCTCCAGCTCACTTCATGTATTTGATGAACTCGGTATTCATGCCGGAGCTGGACAAGTTTGTCGTGGTCTTCTTCGATGACATCTTGGTATATTCCAAGTCGGAAGGAAGAACACACGAAGCATCTACATATAGTCTTGCAACGGCCGCGGGATCACAAACAACAGGCAAAATTAAGCAAGTGCGAATTCTGGATATCGCAAGTGCCTTTTCTCAAGCATATTATCTCAGCGGGGGGCATCGCTGTAGACCCGAGTAAGATCACACAAGTGCTGAATTGGAAGTCCCCGAGAACTGTTCACAAGGTACGGAGTTTCCTCGGACTCGAGGGATATTATCGGAGGTTCATTCTGAACTTCTCGAAGATTGCCAAGCCTATGACCGAGCTGCTGAAGAAGGCTACCAAATATGCTTGGAGTCCAGCATGTGAAGCAGCATTCAAGGCATTAGTGAAGCACCTAACATCAGCACCAGTTTTGGCGCAGCCAGACACAACAAAACCATTCGATGTGTACTGCGATGCATCCGGCATTGGGCTTGGATGTGTGCTGATGCAATGTGAGGGCCTAAGTTTTGACATATATCCAAAGTGTTCATCACCACACCCACACATCATTTGAAGAAACTTGATGAACACATTTGAAGAGCAAGTAACCTCCATCAACATGTTCAATAGAGGATAAACTCACAAAATGCAAAACTGGCATTTCCCACATGCATCATGTAGGGGTTGGACATATGAAAAACTCCTATACCTTACTAAGAATGTCCATGCCAAGTTTCACCCAAATTCAAAACCTTTTTGAGGTCCTTTTGGGTATAGCTAGAAAGAGGGTTTTTTGAACTCAAATTCAAATTCAAACTGTTTTTATCCCATGAATTCAAAAGTTGGGGGCATATTCTTACTCAGCACATTTTTGTGAGCTCACACACCAATTTTCACTCCATTTGGAGTTGATCTTGACATGAGCTAAGTTTAGCAAATTCAAACTTTATTTGAATTACAAACTGAATATGTGTTGAAATTTTAGACAAACCAAACCAAATTTGAATTCTAACAAATTCAAATGGCTCAGGGGTAGATAATTCAAATCACCATGGGCATTGTGGGGATTACTGTTTACAACAGTAATAGAGAGTTAAGTTCAGAGGTTAAAAAGGAAGTGGGACCCACATGTCAGCCACTGAAGAGATTCAACCGACTGAAACTCCCTCACTCGGGTCTTCGGGCTTCATCATAGGGCGCCACCGAGGGGGAGCCGCCGTGCCACCAGCTGCTCACCCACGTGCGAGCCAGGTCGGTGCTAAGCCCTTCTTAAGGCGCTCCACGCCTCTGCCGAAGCCCCCTCGCTGTTTTTCCCCTCGCAAGAACACTGAGCCGACGCTCTGTCCTCCGCTGCTCGGAACTGATCGGAGAGCCACGATCACAGCCTCTCCACTCCCTCCAAAGCTACGACAAGGTACTAGGGACTTCCCTTCTCCTTCCACGTTGCTGGAAATCGGCTTAACCCGGATGATCTCGACTGTACCGAGAGCTCTTTTCAGTGAACTGAATCCGCTGCACCTCGGGCTCCCGTGGACAGCCCAACCGGGAGGTTGTCACGCCCGAGCTAAGGCGTCCCTGGATGCGTTAGGGGCCAGCGATGCTCACCCCCGAGCAACAGCCCGAGTGCTTGATCGCCGGCGATGAATTTCCAGTTTTCCTCTTTCTCGGTACAGACCGACCTTCGGGTGCGGTTCTGTCAAATTCATGCTCTAGGAAGGGTTAGAGAGTCTCGATACGTTCCTACACAGACTAGACTTGATGGCACACCAGTTGTCTTCACAACTTTTAGCTTGAGAACCCCTGTACCTGGCGTGTTTCGAAGCTTGCCAACGGCAGATCCTGCAGGCAGCTTCGGACGCACGGTGAGACCCACTTCGGAACCCTCCCCCCCGAACCTTTCCATCGCCATGCCAAGCTGCGCGAGCCACCACTGGTGCTGTAGAGCCACTTCGCCAGGCATTTGGCAGGCAAGTACACCGGTACAACGTCACCGGACTCTTCCCAAGACGCTGCGCCGTCGCGGGCTCGGTTAGAGCCAACGTCGACGAGGGGATACCCTCCCAACGTGTTCAGCACACAAAATTAGAGTCTAGCGGTGAGTTGGAACTTGGGAGCTGACCAGACGAGCGAGTTCAGCGATGTTCCGGCGACCCCGGCGGCGCTATCGCGCGGGAGGCGCGAGGTTGAAGACGACCGAGCCGGGTCCGCTGTCAGTGGGAGGAAACCGGGCGATCTGATCTTCTGTTGGCACGGATCGACTGTGGAAGCGCAGGAATAAAACTTGTGGCCCAGTGTGCCCTCGCTTCAGCGCCCGACACATGTACCGTGGACCCACCGGCAGATTTAAACATTTCCTCGATTTTCAGATTTCATTCAAACTTTAAATCCTCATAACTTTGGCTAGGAAACTCCAAATCGAGTGAACCAAATTTTGTTGGATTCAGCCCTCTGAGTACTTTCCAGCAAATCAAGTTTCAATTCATAAAAATCCTTATTTCTCAAGAATTAATTCTTCAAAATATAAAATATTTATAATTTTAACTGGAGAATACTTTGGAAGAAAATTCTCAAATTTTGCTGGGATGTTCACCAAAATATCCCTGAACTACCGTAAAAATTTCAGATCCATTTGAGCTCATTCAATCCACCTAATGCTGTGATTAATAAAACTGTTCCGGAGAAAATGGAAAATGTTCAGAATTTCTCTGAAATTGTTTAGCTCATATCTTTAGCTAGGGACCTTCAAATTAAGTGAGACCAATTCCATTAGAACCCTCTGAAAATCTAGTTTGCAGAAAGTCATGGCTTACTCCATGAAAATCCCTAGAACACCCTAAGAGCTCCAATTAAGGTCAAGTACCTAATTATTTGTAGAAAGCTCAAATGAGCTTTGCTGTAACTAAAACTTGGCCAAGTCTCTGTCTAGGTTGTAACCAAACCACAATAAAAATTTCAGAGTCATTGGGTCTGTCTAGGGAGACTTATAAACTTCAAAAGTTTAAATTCAATTGAAATGCATATGAATTGATACATATTCATATTTCTCATATGTAGTCGCTAAGGTCGAGGAGGAACCTGAAGTCTTAGACTTCATTACTACGGAAGAGCAGCTAGCCTACGACCAACAGCAGCAAGGCAAGCTCCGGTTTGCATTAACCTTTTTACAAATTTTTACTGTTTTGAGGACTTTCTTTGAGTACCAATGACTTCTTGCATTAGAGTCTTGATTGAAACCCAAATGCATAGCCAAGAAAGCCATTGGTTGGGATTAGGATTGAAAACCCCATTAGCTACAGCAATGCTAAGATAGTGTAGGATTGGGTACAAGTCAAGTAGTTGGAACTACTCGCGAGAATAGGCTAGAGGCACATTGCTCGGGTAGAGATAGCAAATGAAACACAAGGCAAGAAAAATGAGACCGAGCGGAGAGTAAGGGCAGCAGGACTTTGGGGCCTGTGTGCTATAGCTCCGCTTGTGTCGATTGAGGACCGAGCCATGTGCGGGCCAGTTGAACAAGCTAGAACAGTACCGAAGACCTACCGGCTATATGGGAACCAGGAAACCGATGTAACTCGGGTAACTGGGTATTGAGGCATTGCCTGTCGTTCAGAGGGTAGGTTGAGAGCTTGAGGTGTAAATTGGCTGGCAGCACTGAGATGCGCATGCAGAGACCTCTTGCTCGGGACGATAGGACCGGTTCAATATTTGGCTGACGGGTGAAAGGTTGTTGCGTACGGCGTCCGTGATGGTTGCTGTAGGCAACATCGATTATGGGCGTACGTGACGGGTTATTCGGGTAACCCTGCAGGTGTAAATCGATTATAATCGCCGTCCCTCGCGGTCAGTGAGTACCACTTGTTCACTGTACCGTGACGTAGAAAGAACAGGCTAGTTACATGATAAAATGTTGCTGATTGAAAGATGGACTCTGATTGTTAATAATTTGCTGTAGTTTAGAGCTAATTAAAGTTTCTTTCAACTTTGGGCAAAGTACATGAGAGAAATGTGTTTCTTGTTTAATTGCGGCTCTCTCATGTGCCTTAGCGTAAAGTCTTCACAACCTGCTGCTAAAACTTGAAAGTAAGGTTCCACTAATTAGGCGAGTCCTTGCAACTTATTTTGCTTCATGTAGCCTACCACCCTCCATGTAGAAGTTTCATGTTTAGGAGAGACGGGTCAGTCCTGCGGAGCCTTCGTGCTCACTGCTTGTGTTTGAAGCTTTTGCAGGGTTCTATGAGGAAGGGACTCCCGAGGAGGAGACGTAACCCCAGGAGGGGAACCCCGTCTCGTGGGAGTCGTGCACGCCGCCGTGTTAGTGTGTGTGCGTGCTAGCGGGGACACGTTCACGGGCTGAACGTGAACTCGATGCGTAGTCTACGCCCGTGAGTGTAGACTGAACATATTTTGTTGTACAAATGTTCATAAACCTCTTTATGTAATAAACTTTGCTTCCTCTTTGTACCTTTGATGTGTGTAATCTGGTGCTGTGCAACGCAGCATCCCTCAGCGTGGTCCTGGCTCGACAAGACCGTGGGGTTGTGTCATGCAAGACCGAAGGGTGGCCACGTATGAATCACGGCAGCTAAGGAACCATGAGCAAAATTAGCCAACTCATGACTTAGAGCTCACTGCCGTGGTTCTCACACTAAAAATGTGCGGGCACTACCTACTCGGTAACCTCGTACATTTATATACCTACTACAAGAGCCTCAAGTACATATTCACTCAGAAGGAGCTGAACATGAGGAAGCGAAGATGGTGAGAGTTGATAAAGTATTATGAAATAGAGATCCATTATCACCCGGCAAGGCAAACATAGTGGCGGATGCACTGAGTCACAAGTCACACGTCAACAATCTGACCATCACACAGTTGGAAGAGAGAGATCCACATTGCATGTGATTCCACATGGAGTTCTCTACAACTTAGTTTTGATCCCCACCATCTGTGAAGAGATAGCAGCAGCTCAGAAACATGACAAGGGCATGCCGCATTCACGGAGACGTGTAGACAGTGGGGAGCCGAAATGTTTCCGGAAGGACGAAGACGGCATCCTATGGTGCAAGGACCAGATCGTCGTACCCCGTAACCCGGAGTTGCGGAAGAAAATATTTGATGAGGCTCACTTGTCAAAGTTTTCTATTCACCCCGGCAGCAACAAGATGTATCAGGAACTCAAAAGCAAGTTTGGGTGGACAAGGATGAAGCGGGAGATCGCAAAGTACGTGCCCGAGTGTGATACATGCCAAAGGGTGAAGGCAGACCACATGAGAAAAATGGGACTGCTACAACCACTGGGCGTTCCTGCCTGGGATTGGGAAGATGTGAGCATGGACTTCATCATCGGTTTACCCACCACATTTTAGAAGCATGATTCGGTGTGGGTGATCATCGACCGGCTCACCAAAGTTTCTCATTTTATACCGACCAACACCAACTACAACGCCAAGAAGTATGTTGAATTATACATCTCACGGATCATGTGCTTATACGGCGTACCCTGTACCATTGTTTCGGATCAGGGCACTTTATTTATGTCTCGTTTTTGGGAGTGGTTGCATGCTTCTTTGGGGACAAAGCTGATCCGTAGTTCAGCATGCCACCCACAGACGGATGGGCAAACCGAGCGGGTAAATCAGATTTTAGAGGATATGCTACGAGCTTGTGCTATCAATCACGGTAAGAATTGGGATGATCACTTACCGTTAGCCGAGTTCTCGTACAACAATGGATACCAAGACAGCATCAAGATTGCGCCTTACGAGGCGCTATATGGGAGAAAATGCCGTACACCGCTGAATTGGTGTGAGTCTGGCAACAAGGGTCACCTTCGGGATTGATCTTTTCAAAAATGCGGAAGAAAAGGTTCGACTGATTCAAGCGAACTTAAAAGCCGCCCAATACCGACAAAAACAGTATGCGGACCGGAGAAGACGTCCTTTGCAATTCGAAGTTGGGGATCACGTGTATCTACGTGTGTCTCCGATGAAGGGCATGACCAGATTTGGGGTGAGAGGAAAGTTGGCACTCCGATTCATCACTCAATTCTAGATTGTGGAAAGATGTGGATCAGATGCATACCGGATGGATTACCAGCGACACTCTCCGGTGTTCGCGACGTCTTTCATATTTCTCAGCTGAGGAAGTGTCTTAAGCTATCAACTACCATTCGGCTGGGGGATATTGAAGAACTGAAACTGGATCTCACTTATCGGGAGGAACCAGTTCAGATAATTGATGAGAAGGCCCGAACCACACGCAACCGGACGTTGTGCTTCTAGAAAGTTCTGTGGAGTAATCACTCTGTAGATGAAGCGACATGGTAGAGCAAAGGTTTCCTTCGCGCTAACTACCCCGACTTTTTCACGTCGCACATACCGTAAATTTCCACCATCCTCTCTCTCATTTTCACCTTATAATCTCGGGACGAGATTCTTTTAAGGGGGGAGGAATGTAAGGGCCTAAGTTTTTGCACACATTCAAAGTATTCATCACACCACACACCTCATTTGAGTAGAACTTATGAACACATTTTAAGAGCAAGTAAACACCATCAACATGGTCATTAGAGGATAAACTCACAAAATGCAAAAGTGGTATTTCCCAAATGCATCATATAGTGGCTGAGCATATGAAAAACTCCAACACTTTGCTAGGAATGCTCATGCCGAATTTCACCCAAATCCAAAACCTTTTTGAGGTATTTTTGGGTATAATTAGAAAGAGGCAAGTTTGAACTTAAATTCAAATTCAAACTCCTTCCACTCCGTGAATTCAAAAGTGGGATTCATATTCACACTCGGCACATTTTTGTGAGCTTACACACCAATTTTCACTCCATTTGGAGTTAATCTTGGCATGAGCTATTGTGGCTAAATTCAAATCAAATTTGAATTTTAGATTCACATTTGCTGCAAATTTGATCAAATCAAACCACACTTTGAATTATTCAAAGTCAAGTGGCCATTTTGAAATTTGATCAACTCACAAAGGTTATTAGGGTCTCAACTGTTTTGAGCAATGGGAAAAAATTGAATTTAGGAGGTTAAAATTGGGGGTGGGGCCCTCTTGTCAGACACACAAGTGAGCAACCGACTGGATCAACCGAGTGCTCGGTTTCTCGGGATACAGCTGAGCGCGCCACCGAGCTGAGGACCAGCGCCACCTCCTGCTCGGCAATTTTTGCAGTCGGGCGATGTCGCCGGCCTCTTATCCTCGCGCCTGACCGCTCTCCTGATCTTTTCACCACTCACAGCTCGATTGTTCTGTTCCCGAGTGAAAGAACCTCGCCACACACCGGAGCTCTCGGTTCCACCTTTGCTGGTAGAACCAGTGGCTGTCACACCAAGCTGAGGCTGCAATCGAGTTCGCCGATCCTTGCTCAACGTTCTCGCACTGGTTCCAGACCGTAACCGACCTTCCTCGAGCTCCACCGCGCCATTTCTTCTTCCTCGCTTCAAACCGAGCCACCACCACGGGAACAACTCGTCCATCCACCACAGCCCACCTTTCCCCAAGATGTGAACAGAAAAGAGGTTCGTCATAGTTCCCTCTTCCATTACCGCTAGCTCCGGCGGCGTGACATGAGCTGCCATTGCCGGAATTTCACGGTTTTGCGCTGGTGTACAAAAGAGGCCACCAGATCACTTTGAAAAATTTGTGCTAGACACCGCACCACTCATCACCTAACTTAGAGAACCACTTCTAGACGTCCGTGCAAGTCCATAGGATCAGAAACCTCGGAGAACCATCTGGTATAGCCACTGTTTTAAGAGTTTTGCTAGTATTTCCAATTTCCGACCTAGGTCACACGGTGACATACTAGTTGCAGCCATTTCCAAGCTCATTTGAGTTCATGACAACCTTCCCTAGGGTGCACTGATGCTCTACGACCTTTTGCTCAATCATTTGGGGTGCTAGGAAGCACGGCCGACACGGCCGAAGTTCTTCCAGAGCCGCCGCTCGTCGCCGGCCATGTTCCGGTTGTTGTCATGATGAGCTAAGGTCAGCACCGTGTTCCCCGTGTGCGATTAGGCAGAGGCAGTGAAAATCTCGGAGTTTGGCGCACGGCAGAGCCCCTCCAGCGAGCACTCTGGCGAGGGGGGCGGCAGCCAAGTGCGGGATGTCGGGAGGTTGAAGAAACCCCTGGCCCCATGCTTCAGCAGGTAGATATTTAAACCGGTGGATCATCTGTAGCTCTGGATCGTTTGTGGTTGCGTTCGAAAAACTCCGTAGCCCCGTGTGTCAGGCGCTGAGGAGCCGACATATAGCCCCGGTCCCACGTGCAGCAATTTAAACATTCTCCCGAATTTCAGGTTCTAGTTCAAACTTAAAACCCACATAACTTTGGCTAGGCAACTCCAAATCAAGTGAACCAAATTTTGTTGGATTTAGATCTCTGAGTAATTTCCAAAAAATCAAGTTTCACTTTATGAAAATCCTTATTTCTTCAGAATTAATTCTTCAAATTTTAAACTCTTTAGAATTTTAACTGGAGAACCCTTTAGTGGAAAAAATTCCGAAATTTGGCCAGGCTGTTCATCATAATATCTCTGAGCTACCATAAAAATTTCAGATCCATTTGAGCTAATTTGATCCACCTAATGGTGAGATTAATGAAACTGTTCCAGAGAAAATGAAAAATGTCCAGAAACATTTTTCAGATTTTCTCTGAACTTGTTTAGCTCATATCTTTAGCTAGGAATCTGAAAATTCGGTGAAACCAATTCCATTAGAACCCTTGGAAAATATAGTTTCCAGAAAGTCATGGCTTGATCCATGAAAATCCATAGAACACCCTAAGAGCTCCAATTAAGTCCAAATACTCATTTATTTTTGGAGGGCTCAAATGAGCTTTGCTGCAAATGAAATTTGGTCAAATTTCTTTTCAGGTTGTATCCAAACAAATGTAAAAATTTCAAAGTCATTGGGCCTTTTTAGCTGTACTTATAGTCTTAACAATATCAAGTTCAAATTCAAATGCATTTAAATTGACACGCATACCTATTTATATTGTGTGGTCGCAAAGTTGAAGAGGAGCCGGAGGTGTTGGATTTCATCACCCCGGAAGAACAGCTAGCATATGATCAGCAGAAGCAAGGCAAGCTCCAGTTTGCATTAACCATTTTATAAATTTTACTATTTTGAGAACTTACCTTGAGTACCCACTTTATTTATGCATTAGAGTCTTGTTTGAAAACCCAAATGCATAGCCATGAAAACCCTGGTTTTGGGCTTAGGTTTTGAAACCTCGATTAGCTACTGCTATGCTAAGATAGTGTAGGATTCGTTACAAGTCGAGTAGTTGGAACTGCTCACGAGAATAGGCTAGAGGCACACTACTCGGCTAAAGATAGCAAATGGAACACATGGCAAGAAAAATGAGACCGAGCGGGGAGTAAGGGCAGCAGGACTTTGGGGCCTGGGTGCCATAGCTCCGCTTGTGTCGATTGAGGACCGAGCCATGTGTGGGCCTGTTGAACAAGCTAGAACAGTACCGAAGACCTACCGGATATATGGGAACTGGGAAACTGATGTAATCCGGGTAGCTGGGTGTTGAGGCATTGCTTGTCGTCTAGAAGGTAGGTTGAGAGCTTGAGGTGTAAATCGGCTGGCAGCACTGCGGATACGCACACAGAGACCTCTTGCTCGGGACGATAGGACTGGTTTAATATTTGGCTGACGGATGAAAGGTGATTGCGTACGACGTCCGTAATGGTTGCTGTAGGCAACATCGAGTACGAGCGTACGTGATGGGTTATTCGGGTAACCCTGCAGGTGTAAATCGATTATAATCGCCGTCCCTCGCAGTCAGTGAGTACCACTTTTTCACGGTACCGTGACGTAGAAAGAACAGGCTAGATTCATGTTAAAAGTTTGCTGATTTGAAGGATGTACCTTGATTGCTAATGAAGTGCTATAGTTTAGAGCTAATTAAAGTTCTTTTCAACCTTCGGCAAAGCACATGAGAGAAATGTGTTTCTTGTTTGATTGCGGCTCTCTTATGTGCCTTAGTGTAAGGTTCCCCAGAACTTGCTTCTAAAACATGAAAGTAAGGTTCAACTATTTAGGCGAGTCCTTTGCAACTTACTTCCCCATTGACACGTAATCCAGCATGTAGAAGTTTCATGTATAGGAAAGATGGGTGAGTTTTGCTGAGCCATCATGCTCACTGCTTGGGTTTGAAGCTTTTGCAGGGTGTTATGAGGAGCAGACTCCTGAGGAGGAGACGGACCCCCAAGGGGGGAAACCCAGTCGAATGGGAGTCATGCACGCCGCCGTGTTAGTGTGCGTGTGTGCTAGAGGGGACACAATCACGGGCTGAACGTGTATTCTGTGCTTAGTCTATGCCCGCGAGTGTGGACTGAACATATTTTGTTGTAAACATGTCTATAAACTCTTTTATGTAACAAAACTTTGCTTCCGCTTTTGTACCTTTTACGTGTGTTATCCGGTGCTGTGCAACGCAGCACCTCTCTGCGTGATCCGGGCTCGTCGAGGCCTTGAGGCCCTCGCATCTCCGGGCTAGCTTCAGTTGGCGCTTGCGACGCTGTCGCCGTCCCCATCGAAGGCTGCCAGGAGTCAACAGGTACCATCGCTGTCGGGACTGGTGCTGGCGCTGGCGGTCCCGCTCTAGGATCGGAAGACGCTTCCAGCTTACTCTGCTGCTGAGAGCGCGAGGGGCGGGTAGAACCTCCGAAAGATTGGATGTTCACTATTGTGAATCACGGACAGCTTCAAGAACCAAAAGCCCCCTACCTGGTGTGCTAAATGTCGAAGTGTTTGCAATGACACTTCCTCCGGTCTGCTCGGAAGCAGCCCGCGGAGGTTCTTTTTTCAGAGGGGCTAATTTAAATCAAAGGTCGGAGCACAATGGCGAGAGACACGAGGATTTACATGGTTCGGGCCGCCGGAGCGTAAAACCCTACGTCCATGGGAGTGCTTGTTGAATTGCTTGATCGTGTGTGAGAGTGAGTTGGCTGCATTTTGAACCCCTTCCCCGGAGGCAGCCCTGGTCCTTTTATAGCCCAAGGCCGGGGCGGTTACAAGGTAGCTCGGGGCCCTGACAGGTGACCCCGCGGCTATGGCATCCTATACACAAGCTACGGACATTTACAGCTATATGCATTGTCACCGTTGGTGCAGTTACATTGCGCCACCTGTCCCACCAGGCTCCTCTGTCCGGGTAGCAGGCGATGATGAAATTCCCATTTTGTCGTCGCGTCCCCTTGCTCTGCAAGGCGGCTCAGCGCCGTTGGGATGCTCTGTTGCACCTTCATGTCTTACCGTCCTGTGTTTTACCGTAATGGCAAACTGACAGAGGACGCAGGCGTGCGCCGTGCACCATGCTTCTGGGGAAGGCTCGTACCTTGAATGCAAGGTCTAACAGCGTACCTCCCTCTTTACTCCTGGGCCCTCTACCCGTTACTCGTCGATGCAATATCCGGACGGCTGGCCCCCGCGCCTCTGCCGGAGCTGTCTTGCGGAGCGGCGAGGGGTCCGGAGTTATTGGACACGTGGTAGCTCCGGAGCCCTCCTAAACTAGAGGTCGGGCCCGAGGCCATAGGACACATGGCACTTCCGGAGCCTTCCTTGATGGGGCAATGTACTCCTGGTGTCGCTTCCCTCTTGGCAGCGCCGGAGCCCTCCCAAGCTGGAGCTCAGGCCCGGAGCCGCAGGACACGTGGCACCTTCGGAGCCATTCTCGGCTGGTAGTGAGGCTCAGAGCTTGTAGACATGTGGCAGCCTCGGAGCCCTCCTTAGCAGGTGGTCGGACCCAAGACTCACGACGCGTGTCAGCTCCAGAGCCCTAGCGCACGTGGCGGCCCCAGGGCTGCCCATGGGACCGGGGCACGTGGCTCATGCTGGTGCCCGCCCCAGCAGGAAAGCGGGGCCAGGCATTTTCTTTCACCCACTACGCGGGGGTACCCGGTCTTGAGGGTACCGACAGGTGAGAACATAAAAATCAAATAAATAGGTTATTTGTCATTTTTGTATCTTGCATAATACAATGATTTTGTGAGTGAATTTTTCTAGGTGACTTTTTACTCATCATACCAACCTCTATGATTTTTTTTCAGATTTTTACATAATTGTTTGAATCAATGTGTCTTCAAAATTTGAAGAATGCCTCATATGTATATGAGCATTTGATTAGAATGATGGATAATTTGAATTTTGACATGGTGGATTGCTTTAAAAAAATAACAAAATTCATACATGTATAAATAAGACAATATGTTCATACAAACCAACTTTTAGTAAACGATCTATTTTTAGTAGATATGAAAATCTGAATAATATGTGCATATAAATTAATTCTATATTTACCGAAACATAACAATGTTATCAATATAAGTTTTAAACTTTTTGTTCCATCTGGTATAATTGATTTTTGAACAATATAGAAAAAAGAATCATCGAGTCTGGACTTAATCTATACAATCTATCTATGTTTGATTGGAATCTAAATAAAAATGAAGCAAACAAAGAAGAAACTAAAGAGCAGACCTATGAAGAGGCAATTATCACAGACGGTTTTTAATATAGAACCACCTGTGAAATAGTTTACTAAGTTTAGAATTAATTAATATTATTGATCAAAATGAGGGGGCTTGTAAAAGCCAAACTTCAAGTTCTTGTAATATGATTTAGTATTACAGGAGCCCATTAAATTTCAATTGCAAAAACCTTTGAAATTGGTCAGAACATAAAAAACAAATAAATAGGTTATTTATCATTTTTGTATCTTGCATAATACAATGATTTTGTGAGTGAATTTTTCTATGGGCCTTTTAGTCATCATACCAACCTCTATGATTTTTTTAGATTTTTACAAAATTGTTTGAATCAATGTGTGTATATGAGCATTTGATTAGAATGATGGATAATTTGAATTTTGACATGCTCAATTGCTTTACAAAATAACAAAATTCATACATGTATAAATAAGACAATATGTTCATACAAATCAACTTTCAGTGGAAGATCCATTTTTTAGGATATATGAAAATCTGAATAACATGTGCATATAAATTAATTCTATATTTACCAAAACGTAACAATGTTGCCTATATAAGTTTTAAACTTTTTGTTCCATCTGGTATATATTAATTTTTGAAGAATATAGAAAAAAATTATCGAGTTTGGACTTAATTTGCAGAATCTATACATGTTTGAGTATTAACATTGGAATCTGTCGAAGTGTTCGCTACGATACTTCCCCCGATCTGCTCGGAAGCAGCCCGGAGAGGTTCTTTTTTTGGAGGGGCTAGTGGTTTCGAAGGTCGGAGCACGACGGTGAGGATGAACACGAGGATTTACATGGTTCAGGCCGCCGGAGCGTAATACCATACGTCCACGGTGAGCTGGTTTTCTTTGTTCCTTGTATGCCCGAGGGGTTGCCAGAGCGGAACCCTCTGCCCGGAGGCTGCCCCAGTCTTTTTAAAGCCCAAGGCCAGAGCAGTTACAATGTGGCCTGGGGCCTGACAAGTGGCCCCGCGGCTGTATGTACCCTATACACGAGCTAGGGCTTTTACAGCTATATGTGATGTCACTGTCGGTGGAGTGAAGGCGCGCCGCTTGACACGCTGGGTGCCTCTGACCGGGTAGCTGGTGACCCGTCTTGTCGCCGCGTCTTCCCGCTTTGCTGAGTGGCACTATGCTGTTGGGCGGCACTGTTCTGGTGCCACGCCTCGCCGCCCTGTTCCGTCACCATAATTGTCAACAGGTGGATGATGGAGGCGTGCTCAGTGAGCCATGCTTCTGGGGAAGGTGCGAGTCTTGAATAGCGGCTGGACGGCGCATGTCTTCTTTTACTTCTGAGTCTTTACGGCCCACGACTGGTCACAGGACACGTGGCGGCTCCGGAGCCCTCCTTAATAGGGAGGTCTGGCCCGGAGGCCTGGAACACGTGGCAGCGCCGGACCTTGCCTCAGTGTGAGCGCAGGTCCGGGGCCAAGGACACGTGGTGGCTCTGGATCCGTCCTCAGCGGGGAGGTCCGGCTCGGAGTCCGGGGACACGCGGCAGCGCAGGACCTTACCTCAAGGGGGAGGCCAGGTACGGGGCCACAGACGTGGCGGATCCGGAGCCCTCCTCAATGGTAAGGTCCGGCCCGGAGCCTAGGCACACATGGCAGCGCCAGACCTTGCCTTTGGGGGGAGGCCAGGTCCGGGACCAATGACACGTAGCTGTGCCAGGGCCCGCCTCGATAGGGAGGCAAGGTCTGGAAAGTCTTCAACCTTCCACGTGGTGGTACCGGGTCTTGAAGGTACCTATGTTGGCCCCCAGGCCCATCTTGGGGGAGTCAGCGAGCTCGCAGGTAGGGCCTCAATCTCACCCGCGTGGTGGTCCTCTGATCTTGCTTTGGAGAGTCACCTGTTCTGGACCCTTCGGGAGATGCCAGCCCCATGGACCAGAGCTCTGTGGCCTGCACAAGCACTAGAAGAAATGGGTAACCGTGTCGTGTAGCTGTATTTTCCCTGTTCGCTGGCCCCATTAAGGCTTATGGTCCTTAGCTAAGCTACGGGACCTATGCAATTCGGTGTAGTAGTACCCGGACCTTTGTTACCAGCCTGCTCAGGGTAGTGTGCCGTCCGGGCCCCCAGCACTTGGTTGCTGGGATGAAGAGGCAGGGTGTGCACGCTAGGGGTACAGAACCAGGCATAGCAAGCTACACACCCTGGACCTCCCACTGGCATGGCATTCCGAAGGGAGGGGCATCCTTCTGGCATCACGGGACCCGAGCAGGAAGGTAACCAAGGGGGTCCGGAGACAACACAAGAGCCTCAAGCATTTTTGCCTTGTAGCAGGATGGCGTAATTTCGGCCAAGAGCGAGGCAGAGAAACACAACTATGTACATGTCGAGAGGCACGCAAGGATATATGCAAGCTTGAAAAGAAAGCTGCAAAAATATAGACGTGCATACGGTACCCGAGGGAAGTTTGACCCTTTTCTTAGGCTTGCCATAGACGGTGCTCCGAGCCTTCTGCTCGCTGCCGCAGAGGTCCGACGTCCACTGGATGAGGCAGGATGTCTGCATCAGGCCCCCCTGGGAGGTCTGGGACGCCAGGGACCTATGTGTACCTGCAGACATGGCAGAAATAAGGAGTAGTCGTGCTCTCTGGTCACTCCTCCTTGTTTGGTAGCTTTGCTGTGGCTTACGATCCACAGCTGAGCTACGGAGCTTGGGTAATTTGATGCGGGTCATCTAGGATATGATTAAAGCCTTGCTCAGGGGTATGATCCACCCAGTTCCCCCGTACCGAGCTGTAGCGCTGGAAAGGCAGGGTGTGCACACTAGGGGTATGGAACCAGGCATAGAAGGCTACACACCCTGGACCTCCCGCTGGGGTAAGCCTTTCACGGGAGGGACCATTCGGCACCATAGGCCCCCCGAGCAATAAGACAACCACATGACCCTGGGTACGCCACAGGCACATCAAGCAAACCCGCCTGCAGAATGATAGCACAGCTCTTGCTACAATTGAACACAGGAAAAAGCGATTGGCCAGACGGATGGAGCGGTATGAAAGAAAGCACATAAAGAGTATTGGGGCATGTCTGGGGTCCGGTTTCTTTTCTTGTCCGTATGCGTGTTCTTTCCGGGCCCCCAAGTACTCAGTTATAGCACAGGGGAGGCATGATGTGCAGGCTAGGGATACGGAACCAAGTATGGCAGGCTACACACCCTGGATCTCCCATGGGCGTTAACCTTTCAGCGAGGAGACCTTCCAGCACCACGGGACACATGACAAGTATGTAAGACAGGCTCCGGATATGCCATTACAGTTGATATGCATGAAGAAGCACAAACTGTAAACAAGGTACTCATGATAGGATAAATGTTTTCTTATTTCTGGCTTCCTTCGGGTGATAGGAGGATATAGATTGTGCAAGAAGGCAGTGACCCGCCCCGGATGACAAGAGTAGCAGGACCCTTCGGGGGATTAGCTGTTCCAAGCACTGTTCCTAGACACTATGACACCGTTACAAAGAAAGAGAAAAACAATACACCCTACCACTGTTTTAAGGATAGAACTTACCCATTGCCTGTGGCTAGGCAGGTGCACCTGAGGCGGCATACATGGGAAGGACCCTTCCAGTGGGGGGAGGTCGAGCCCGGAACCCGAGGACACATGGAGGCACCGGACCTTGCCTCAGCAGGGAGGCTAAGTCCGGGGACAAGGACACATGTCGACTCCAGAGCCCTTTTCGAAGAAGTATTAGCCGAGGCATTAGGTGGCCCTACCTATGGCTGTCTACTATGCGCGTACCTTTGCCGGAGCATTCTGCGGTGTGGCGCATTTTGAACAGTCTCTAGGCACATTGCCTCGTCGACGAGGTTGGTTTCTTCATGCAGAAGCTGATTCTGCGTGGCTTCGCGTCGCGTGTCTGGACGTCAGGCGAGCCCCTGGCGTGTTATGGGGGGAGGTCCGGCCTCGACCCCCTATACCAATGTATGATGGTGTCTTCCCTTGTCGCACGATGGCATCCAGGAGAGCTCTCGCCCAGTATAAGCCATGCCAAAAGGCTTTACCGACCAGTGTGCAGGACAATGAAGTGTGGCTGCCGCACTCGCCTCCATGGATCTCTGCGAGCAGCTCATGCGAGAAGCTCGCAGCCCTCCTCCCGGGTTATGCACCGCAATAGGATGCTACCGGCGCCATGCCGGTAGAGATCCCCATGTACCGGCATGCATGTATCTCTTAGCCATGCAAACGATCCATTCAGCAGATACATGTTCATCAGGAAGGATATTGTCTTTCAAGTAGGCCTGGACCTCCGTGGTCCATGCATCAGGTCCTACCTGAGCTTCTAGATCTTGAGCACTGGGTTGCATGGAGTCCCTGGTGACGCTTACGATCCTTGGGGGCACCATGGATGCAGGGCCGCCGGGACCGCCAGCTTCAAGGTGCTGGTATCGCCGCCTTCATCTGGTTTGGCTGGCCAGGCTGTTGGACGCAGCAGCTTCCTCCGTGCAGAAGCTAGTTCTGCGTCGCTGCATCGTGTGTCTCAACGTCGGGTGAGCCCTTGGTGTGTTCTGGGGGGAGGGCGGCCTCGACCCCCCCCACACCAATGTAAGAGGGCGTTTTCCCTTGTCACACGACGGAGGGAGGAACACCTGGTTAGGCGTAGAGCGTGTTACGTCGCTCATTGTGGTCGCTGGAGTTGGAGTGGCCGCAGAAGGATTTCAGCGCCCTCTCGGCGTCTTGATACTCCGTACCCTGCCCAGTGCCGGCATCAGGTTCAGCTTTTTGTTTGCCCTCCCGCTGACGAAAGGGTGCACCTTCATGGCACGGACGCTGCTGTCCCAGCTCTCAGAAGCGTTCTGCGAGCTTCTTGATCTCGTGGCAATCGCTAGCACCGTGGCTGCCGGTGTTGTGCACTGGGCATTACCGACCGTCGTCGCCAGCGGACGACGGTCACGAGCGCTTGTCTGGGCGCAGCCCCCGGCCCCCTGCAGCTGCTGCGGGGCTCTGGCCAGCTTCTTGTCCTTGCCGCCAGTCTTCTTCTACTTTCCTCCAGAACCCGTTGCTAGGCGGTGTGTGCTATTTGCGGCCCTCCGCGGCCCTGGCACACTTGTCCGCCAAGCTGAAGAGCTCGGAGACGTCCTGCACATCGTGCCTGGCCAACTTCTCGAGCATCTTCTTGTCGCGGACGCCCTGCTGCAAGGGGACGACGACGGAGGCACTGGAGATACGGGGGATGGTGTTTCTAACCTGGGAGAAACGCTGGATGAAGGAGCGCAGTGACTCTGCCGTTTGCTGTTGCAGGGCATGGAGATCGGCCTCCGTGCCTGGTCAGGTGTAGGAACTCCCGAGGTTGTCCGTGAACTGAGGACCCAACTCTTCTCAGGAGGTTATGGACTCCTGGGTAAGTTCAGGAGCTATGACCGGGCTGACCCGGTCAACGCCACGGGGAAGTAGTTGGCCATGACGGCCTCATCCCCTGCTGTAGCTAGGATGGCGGTGGAGTAGATCTGCAGTAACTCAACGGGGTTGAATGTCCCTTCGAACTTCTCCGGCAAGTGCAGTCGGAACTTGGGTGGCCACACCGCCAAATGAAGGTGTGGAACCAGAGCCATGCAGCCTCCCACCGAGCCTGGGGAGATGGGGTCCTGACACGCGCAGATGGGGCGCATGGTACCCGGGGTACCATACTCCTCCTCAAGGCTGCGATGCCACTCGCGCTGTCGCTCGATGGTGACACGGCCATCTTCTTTCTGACAGAGGCGATGGTCCAGTTCCGCTCTGAGATCTGATGTGGGGAGCCTGGACGTTGCCGTTGAGTGGGTTGCCACCGTTCTGTAATCCCTTGTTAAGGTACGGGGCGGCAGCAGCACCGTTTCTGGCCGCTGTCTCCTGTGGCGCGGCGAGTTGAGATCGGCGACGACTACGTGGTCGACGTCATTGTGCCACTGCTCAGCAGCAGACAGGGAAGCTCCCGTGCTCGGGGGGTTGTGAAGGAGCGCGAGCGCTGCTAGCAGTAATGGTAACATTGTTATGTTTTGGTAAATATAGAATTAATTTATATGCACATAATATTTGAGATTTTCATATCTTCTAAAAATGGATATTTCACTGAAAGTTGGTTTGTATGAACATATTGTCTTAATTATACATGTATGAATTTTATTGAATCTTTTTAAGCAATCCAGCATGTCAAAATTCAAATTATTCATCATCCTAATCAAATTCTCATATACATATGAGGCATTCTTCAAATTTTGAACACACATTGATTTAAATTTTTTTTATAGAAATCTGAAAAAATCATAAAGGTTGGTATGATAACCAAAAAGTCCCATAGAAAAATTCACTCACAAAATCATTGTATTATGCAGGATACAAAAATGACAAATAACCTATTTATTTGTTTTTTGTGCTCTAACCAATTTCAAAGGTTTTTCCAAGTGAAATTTAATGGGCACCTGTAATACTAAATCATATTACAAGAACTTGGAATTTGGGCTTTTACAAGCCCCCTTATTTGGATCAAGAATATTAATTAATCCTAATCTTAGTAAACTTTTTTCACAGGCGGTTCTATATTAAAAACTACCTGCGATAATACATCTTCGAAGACGGTGTTTGATTCATCTTCGAGGAGGAGGGTCGCATGCCGGTCACACTTCTCTACACCACTGGCTGCAATTAAGTTTGTTGCAGCTCTTCCTCCTCGGGCCGCTCCTCTCCCTTTGTGAACTATTAGAGGGATAAATCTGGACTGAATGGAATGATTACATCATGAGGGTACAGGGTCCATTATATAGAGGGATTAGGTGAGGGGAAATGACTAAATCACCCCTAACCCTAATCCCTCACTAATGACTAATATGCCCCTGTGACACACACATAATCACAGTGTCTAACACCCCCCCGCAGTCACAACATCTAGCCACTGCAGATGTTGAGACTGGACCGAAACTCGGAGAACAGCGACGACGGGAGGCCCTTCGTGAAGATGTCAGCGAACTGCGTCGTCGTCGGGACATGGTGTACCCGAATCTCGCCGCGTGCAACCCGCTCACGAACAAAGTGGAGGTCGATCTCCACATGTTTTGTGCGCTGATGCTGGACCGGGTTGGTGGAGAGGTACACGGCGCTGACGTTGTTGCAGTAGATGAGGGTGCTCCTGGCGACGGAAGTGTGGAGCTCCTGAAGCAACTGCTGGAGCCAGGAGGCCTCAGCTACGCCGTTAGCCACGGCGCGATACTCCGCCTCAGCACTCGAACGCGACACCACGGGCTGTCGCTTCGAGGACCAGGAGACGAGGTTACCGCCCAGGAATACGGCATACCCAGAAGTAGAACGTCGTGGGTCCGGGCAGCCAGCCCAGTCAGCATCGGTGTACACGACCAGCTCGGAGGCCGTGTCACGTCGAAGGAGGAGGCCGTAGTCGAGAGTACCTCGTAGGTACCGAAGAATCCGCTTCACAGCGGTGAGGTGCGGCTCCCTCGGGTCATGCATATGGAGGCACACCTGCTGAACTACATACGAGATATCCGGCCTGGTGAAGGTGAGGTACTGAAGAGCACCTGCAAGACTCCTGTAAGTAGTGGGGTCAGAGACGGGTGTCCCGTCGGTAGCGGAGAGCTTCGCCTGAGTATCCACTGGAGTGGAGCAAGGCTTGCACTCGGTCATGCCTGCTCGCTGGAGGATATCCAGGCAGTACTGTCGCTGGTGAAGGAATAAGCCGCCTGGTCGGTCCTCGACCGCAATGCCCAGGAAGTGGTGAAGACGGCCCAGGTCCTTCATAGCGAACTCCTGCTGTAAAGCAGAAATGGTGCGCCGAAGCAGAGCCGGACTAGACGCTGTTAGTACAATGTCATCGACGTACAGTAGGAGGTAGGCAGTGTCACTGCCACGTCGATAGACAAACAGCGAAGTGTCCGACTTAGCTTCGACGAACCCCTGTGAGACCAAGAAGGAGGCGAACCGGCTATACCAGGCTCGCGGTGCCTGCTTCAATCCGTATAGGGATTTGTTCAGCTTACAGACCATGTCTGGGTGAGCTGAATCAACAAACCCTGCCGGCTGACTGCAGTACACCGTCTCGGTCAATGTACCGTGGAGGAAGGCATTCTTGACGTCCAACTGGTGGACAGGCCAAGAACGTGAGAGAGCCAGCGATAGAACGGTACGAACCGTCGCTGGCTTTACCACCGGGCTGAAGGTCTCGTCGTAGTCGACTCCAGGGCGCTGAGTGAAACCCCGGAGTACCCACCGAGTCTTGTACCTCTCCAAGGTACCGTCCGCCTTCTTCTTGTGCGTGAACACCCACTTGCCCGTGACAACATTGCCACGACCAGGACGGGGAACCAGGTCCCAGGTCCGGTTGGCAAGCAGAGCCTCATACTCTTCCTCCATAGCGTGGCGCCAGTGAGGGTCGGCGAGGGCGCTACGCACGGAAGTAGGTATGGGTGATATCGAAGAAGAGTCGGTCGGTGGAGAAGTAGTCGACGAGAAGGCAGCTCCGGTGAAGCGCTCAACTGGACGAAGACACCCGGATGCACGTCGAGTCACCATCGGGTGGACGTGACCAGGATCCCTGTGGAGAAGAGGAGGGTTGTACACCGGGCGCTCGGGTACAACGACCTTCTCTCGTCTCGGAGCCACACGTGGTGCAGCTGGAGTAGGGCCGTCCCCCCGTGCTCGTCGCTGATAGGCAAGTACGGGGTCAGCGAAGCGAGAAGTCGTCGTCGGTGCTGCTCCTGGTGCGTCTGGTGACGTCGGGCTTGCTGCAGGTGATGTTGGGGAAGCTGAGGCCGTGCGTGGCACAGTAGTCGACGTCGGGGACGCAGAGGCCGCGCTTGGCGCAGCAGGCGTCGTCGGGGACACCGGTGCCGCGCGTGCTGCAGTGGGTGACGTCGGGGGCGCCGAGGCCGCGCGTGGCGCAGCCGGTGGCGTCAGGGACGTCGGTGCCGCGCGTGGCGCACCCGGTGGCGTCAGGGACGCCGGTGCCGCGCGTGGCGCAGCAAGTGGCGTCAGGGACGCCGGGGCCACGTAAGGCACAACAGGTGGCGTGGAAGACGCCGAAGTCATGCGTGGCGTAGCGGGTGGGTAACCTGCAAGAGGTAACCGACAAGGTCGCTGTACAGGAGCGGCCTCGGGGTCAGTAGAGAAGAGGGAATCCAACTCGGTGACGGAGTCAGAGGACGGGGTGGAAAAGGGAAAGGAAGACTCGTCGAAGACGACGTGTCGGGAGATCAAGATACGACGTGTGGTGGGGTCAAGGCACCTGTACCCTTTATGGTCAGGGGAGTACCCAAGAAAAACACACTGAGTCGAACGAGGCGCAAGCTTATGGGGAGCTGTGGCAGAGAGGTTCGGGTAGCAAGCGCACCCGAAGACCCGAAGATGGTCGTAAAGAGGGTGGGTGCCGAACAAAGCGAAGTGAGGGGTGGGAGCACTAATCGCCTTAGTAGGAAGGCGATTAATGAGGTAGGTGGCAGTGTGAAGCGCCTCCGCCCAGTAGCGAGCAGGGGTAGAAGCCTGAAACATCAGGGAGCGCATGACATCGTTGGTGGTCCGAATCATGCGCTCAGCCTTGCCGTTCTGGGGGGAAGTGTACGGACATGACATGCGTAACTGAACACCGCGAGACAGCAGAAAGTCACGGAACACAGAGTTGTCAAACTCGCGCCCGTTGTCGCACTGGACCGCACGAATCGTGCGCCCAAACTGGGTGGACACCCAAGCGAAGAAGTGAGAAAGAGTACCGAAAGTATCAGACTTCTGTCGCAAGGAAAAAGTCCACGAATAGTGCGAAAAATCATCCACGACCACCAAGTAATACTTGCATCCAGAGACACTAAGAACAGGTGAAGTCCAAAGATCACAATGAATCAAATCAAATGTGTGCTCGACACGAGTGACAGAGTGCGGAAAAGGAAGTCGAACATGGCGACCCAACTGACAAGCATGGCAAAGAGACTCATGAGTACCTCGAGTACACGAAATCGCTGAACTACCAGACAACTTCGACATAGCATCAACACCGAGGTGGCCAAGCCGACGATGCCAAATGGTCGAAGATGCTGTCGTAGTCAGGGCAAGAGGCGGAGCGGAAGCAGGAAGACGCATCGTGTACAGGGGACCCGTACTATCACAGCGAAAAAGAAAGCGTCGAGTAGTAAGATCCTTCACAGTTACACCATAAGGATCAAACTCAAGGGAAACATGGTTGTCAGTAGTAAAACGACGAACGGAAAGAAGATGTTGAATGATGTCAGGGGCAACAAGAACATCACGTAGCTGAAACGAATCCGGCGAACCCGAGTCACCTACTGAGGTGACTGGGAGAGTCGACCCATTCCCAACAACGATAGATGAAGGATCAGAGGGACGGGAAGGGCGGGTAGAGGAGAGGATACCGACGTCAGGGGTGGTGTGGTAGGAGGCACCGGAGTCTACCACCCAGTCAGGGCCAGACGGCGTGAGACCCCGCAGGTAGACCGACGGTGTTGAACGGGTCGCGACATGCCCCGGCGGTGGCGGCGCCGGGAAGGAAGACAACACGCGTGGACCCTCGACGGTCGTGCCAAGCGAGTAGGCAACAGCCGATCCAGGTACACCAGTCGATGTCGGCCGAGGAGCACCTCCCAGAGCGGCGTCCCATGGTGCACTGGCGGCTGTGGGCCAGGCGGCGCCGTTGTGGGGGGCTGCAGGGCTGACGGCCCAAGGGGCGTCTACAGCTGCTGCGGGCCAAGCAGCGGCGCTGTCGTGGGGTGCTGCAGAGGCGACGGCGGCGGGCCAGACGGAAGCAGCAAGCTCGGCTCGAGGGGTGGCAGCGCTGGGGGCTGGATGGCCGGTTGGGGCCAGATGTGGCTGTGCAGTGGCCCAGGGTGGTGACGCGGCGACATCTGGCCAGGGGGCAGTGGCGGCCGCGCCAGCCCTCCCCGAGGCGGCGGCGGGCAGCGTGACTGGGGCGCTGGCGGCGGCGGCGCCAGCGGCCCGGCGCGCAGATCTGGCGGCAGCCCAGGGTGCTGCGGCCCAGGGCGCAGCTGCACGGGCTGGAGACGCGACTGGGGTGCTGGCGGCGGCAGCGCCAGCGGCGGGCCCGACCCTGGGCACCGCGGCGTGGTTGGGAGCGGTGGAGGCGAATGGGGCAGTTGCGGCCGCGCCCGAAAAGAAGGGAGCAATGACGGCTCCGAGGGCTGGGCCCAGGGGCGGCGGCCGCGTCTTCGACGGCTGGGTGCTGGCGGCGTCTTCGAGTGTGGGTGCTCGCGGGCGGTGGCTCTGGCTAGGAGTGGCCGGGGCAGGCGGGCAGGCAGGCGTCGGCGTTGTGCACTTGCGCTGGCCGAGTAGCCGGGCGACAGGCCGATCTGGGGCGGCGGGCTGATCTGGGGCGCCGGGCGCGCGCGTCGGCTGCTCTCGGAAGCCGCGCGGCGGCTGCTCCTGCTCGGGTGGCCGGGTGGGGGTGCGGACTGGGGGCTGTGGCGGCGGCGGCTGCACAGCCATCAGGGGAAGAGGATTAGGGTTAAGCCCTAATCCTTGATTACCTATCTGATACCATATTAGAGGGATAAATCTGGACTGAATGGAATGATTACATCATGAGGGTACAGGGTCCATTATATAGAGGGATTAGGTGAGGGGAAATGACTAAATCACCCCTAACCCTAATCCCTCACTAATGACTAATATGCCCCTGTGACACACACATAATCACAGTGTCTAACATGAACAATGGAAGACACGCTTTCATCTCGCTCGTCTCTACACCACCGGCCGCAATTAAGTTCTCCGTACCTCCTCCTCCTCCTCGTGCCACACGTTTCCCTTCCGTCCAACTCCAGCCGCTCTCTCTCTTCGAACCCTTAGCGATCAACCAACTCTAGTGTGACCGCCGTATGTCGTCCACTATTCGCCATCATCAGCGCTGTCACTACTCCCTCCTATTCTACGTCATCGTCATCGTTCATGGCTGCGAACGTTGCTATCAACTTGGCGCGTGGCCGACTCAAGAAGGAGCGCTTGGCGTGGCGCAAGAACCACCCCCATGTATGTACATATGGCACATCGGTGGTTCTGTAGTTTTGCTTTTCCGTCTTGCTTGTTTTTGGTATTTTCAATTTCATGGCTCGCCATTTGCTTCACTTGTTGTCCAATTTCTCTGCGTAGGGTTTTTCTGCGAAGCCTGAGTCGGGAGAGTTAATGAAGTGACAGTGCATCATCCCCGGTAAAGAAGGGGTAAGTCATGAAGAATAAGCACAATCCAATATATCCATCGTCCCCTTATTAATGAATTTCCTTTGTAGATTGACTGGGAAGGGAGTTACTACCAACTGACAATCTCCTTCTTGGAGGACTATCCCTTGATACCTCCAAGATGAGCCTTTCCACCTGGTTTCTTCCACCCGGATATCCATCGCTAAGGAGCACTCTGCCTTGGGGTTCTTGATCATGATATTGTAATATAGACTTATGTTGCCGAACTTATTTAAAGTTGTTTCTTATGTTGCTTAAATTGATATTTCGTACGGGTGGTGTCCTAGTATTAATGTCAAAATTTTACTACTTAAAGTTCAGTGTTTGCTTCATCATCCAAATGTGCCCGATGTTGAAAATGATTACTATAATCTACTCATCAAGGTTAGTAATTTTGTGTTAGTGAGCAACCTAGGTTATATATCATTCCTCATTCGATATTTGTCAATTTAAAGAATGTCAATGTTATTTTCAGGATCCAGAGGAATATAAGAGACGTGTTTGTGAGCAAGCTCGACAGTAAAGTTTAGATCGATCGTTGGGAACTTCATAGTAATATAAGTCTGAAATGTATAGTTTAGAGGTCACACAATGTGTATGAACTATCAAAATGTGTGAGACCTATGTGTGCTGAATACATTGGCTTTGACGATAAAAGTTTTGAATACTACCAAAACACCTTTTTAACAAGGTCCGACTCTAGGTCCGAGCTCCTGCAAGGTCCGACTTGTTTTGGGTAGCTCCGGCAAGGTCGGACGTAAGGTCCGACTTGCTTTGTCTAGGTCTGACTTATTTTGGCTAGGTCCAACTTGTTTTTGCTAGCTCCGGTGCTAGGTCCGACTAGCTTTACTAAGTTTTGTGCTAGGTCCAACTAAGTTTTAGTAAGCTCCGGTGCTAGGTCCGACTAGCTTTGGTATGCTCCGGTTCAAGGTCCGGTTAGCTTTGGTAAGGTTCGGAGCTTGATTGCAATGGTTCTGCTTCTAACTTGCGATGTTTCGAACTTGCTTTACTCTTATGGAAAGTTTGCTTAGTATTATTTTACTAAGTTTTTGGTGTGTTTTGGTGGTTATGGCTTATATCATTTTGCTATGGTTTACAACATGCTTATGTGAGGTGCTCACGTAAGATGTTGTAGTTTCGGAACTAACGAGAGTCAAGTCGAGGACTTGTGCTCGGAAATATTGGTTGTTTATTCATGTGCAGATGTTGCTTGAGTTCAAGACATGGATGGTGATGGGATCCATTGAACTAGTATTAGGGAGAAGATGAGGTTCAACAACCAAGTTCGGGAGGAATTATGGTTGAGTTGATCGGGAGGTTGCGCAGTATGTTTGAATCAAGAACAATGCATATGAAGGTATCTTGGACATCGTTGGAAGATGTTTGCACATGTGCAAGGAGTGCATGGACGTGGCTGCATGGTTCCAAGGCGTGATGAATAGATGTGGACGTAAAGAATTGGTCGGAAAGGTCCAACCGACTAGGTTATGGACTCAGGCTGCGGCTGAGTCGTGTTTGACTCAAATATGGAAAGTTTTGAGTTGGTTATGATAGGATTTCGTGTGGGTCATAAATTTGAGTTATTTTAGAAATGTGGGATACGTTCCTAAGGTGTTTGGAAGTCTTAATATTGCTTCTATCTGCGTATAGAAGAGTCCTAAGCAGTATTGGAAAGTTACAGTTTGAATCCAAGTAGGAGTAGGAGTAGGAGTCCTAGTTTGAATTGTGATTGCCCTTAGGGTTGGTTATATAAGCAAGGGAGGCCAAGGCTCATGGATGCACGACTTTGGGGCTGTTCCTCTTGTGTTTTTATAAACAAAATTCGTATTCTAATGGAACTTTTGTGCCCTGTTCGTCCGACTTGTTTCAGACAAGTTTTTCTCGTCGAGTTTCTGTTCAGCACTACGTTGCTTCGGTGGTTTTATCATAACTCGAGTTTTACAGATCCAATTGATGTGATTCTTTTTGGGTTGTATTCACAACTTGATTATCTATCATCTTTGACAATTTCACGGTCATTGAATTTGTGGTTTCTGATCTACAAGAGTTTCTTTGCAGTATTCTAGAACTGTTTTTCTCGCGTATGACAGATTGACCTTTGTTCGATCTTTCGATCGTAACTTGAGTTTCTCTCAACGGATTTTCATGATTCTTGTTGTGACGTCTTCATGACTTGATTCTCTACAATATATACTAGTTTTGTCACAGTTAAACACGTTTAGATTAGTCACACACACGGTTTCTTCAACAGATCGGTTTTCTGCTAAGGGGTGTTTTGTTGCTTCCGCTGAAAAGTTTTTATCTACCATTGACCCCCCCTCTGGTAGCTTTACACGTGTAGTTTGATCCTACAATTGGTATCAGAGCCGGGTTGCTCTAATCTTTGTGATTTGCATGTGTTTTGACTAATCATCATGGAGAAATACTCCGCCAAACCTTGTGTGTTTAGTGGTATTGATTTTCAGGTTTGGAAGGCACGCATGGAAGCTTTCATCCAGGCGCAAGGCTTTGCAATATGGGAAAAGGTGTACAAGCATTACGATGTGCCTTCAAATGATCAAGTCATGGCTACAAACATGAGAGATGTTGACAACAACAACAAGGCTTGGAACTTGATCATACAAGGACTAACTCAAGGCGACTTCGACCGTGTTGCACACCTCCGATCGGCGTACAATGTGTGGAGAGCACTTTGTGACTACCATGAAGGATCCAACACGATCAAGGAGGTAAGAAATGATATGTTCAAGAAAGAATACATGCCCTTTGAGATGCAACCCGGTGAGTCCATTGATGACCTCTTTGCTCGCTTTAATAAAATTCTCAACAACTTGCATAGCGTCAATGTTAATTTTTTAGATGCTGAAATGCTATGCAATTACTAAGTGCATTAGACATGTCAATTTGGAAGATGAAAGTAACATCCATACGTGAATCCTTTGTCATGAGTACTCTTACATTAGATGTGCTTTATTCTAAGCTAAAAACTCATGAAATTGACATTATATCACGTAAGAACCCAAATAAGACTATTGCATTTGTCTCACAACGTGATATGCCTAGCTCCGGCCAATCATCTAACAATACACTTGCTTTGCTGTCTTCACTAACCCTGGAACAGATTGAAGAGTTTCCAGAGGAGGAGCTAGTACTTCTTTCTACTAGGTTCTCAAAAGGATTGCAAAATGTGAGAACTAGAAGGAGAGGAAGCTCTGGACCTCAAGGATGCTTTGAATGTGGTAAGACAAGACACTTTCGTACAGATTGCCCTAACCTTTCAGGTCCTTCTAACCGTGATGAAAAGCAGAATAAAGTCAAGTCCTCTTTTGGCAACACCAACAAGAAAAAGAAGGTTTTTATAGGATGCAAACTGATAAACAGTTTCATCATCGCACTTCAAGAACTTGCTCGAGTGATGTAGACATTGGAAGTGATGAAGATGATCTGGCAAACTTGTGCTTCATGGCAGGCAAATCAAAATCAAGTATGGAGGATGCAGAACACAACAGTGACAACGAAGAGGTATGTCCTACTTGCGAAGAAATGTGTGATGCTATTTCTCGTGCCACTATTAAAAAGGACAAAAAGCTTAGGGACAATGCTGTTAAAATTGAGTCACTAGAATCTGAAATTAATCATTTAAAATCCTTGAGTCCTAGTGATGATTCTTTTTCCTCATGTGATTTAATATATGAACAATTGTCCTCTCTAAGAAGTGCACACACCTCCACACTTGATAAACTTGAAGTTGAAATTGAAAAGAACAAAAAGCTTGCTGCACTTAATGATAAAAACTTGAAAGATGCTTGTTGTTCTACAATTGATTTGCATTGTTCTACTTGAGATGATCTTGAATAACAAACTACAAGATGCTATGAAAGAAATTTCTATATTGAACAATGCTTTACGTTCTCATGAAGTTAAATATTGTTCCAATTGTAAACTAAAAGGAAAAACTTCCTGTGAAAATTGCCTTGATCTATCAAATAAACTTGATAACATGCATAGGACATTAAATCGGTTTTGTAATAGGAATAAGAACCTAAACTTGCTGCTGAATTCTTCCAAGTCTTGCAATGATAAAACTGGTTTAGGTTTTGATTCACATGCTCATGCTAAGGAACATTCACCTAAAATTGTAAAATCATTAGGAAGTGGTTTGATTCAAACAGTTCCTAAACAAAAAGAAGTGGTTTTTAAATCTGCATGAGTGTTGTCACATTCGGGTTCAAATAAGCATACTGCATGCTTCTCTAGACATGAACACAAAGTTAAATTTCATTGTACCTATTGTGGTAGAGATGGTCATGTCATAGATTTTTGTTATAGACTAGCTAAACAACATATAAAGGAAAGAATGCAAGCTAGATCTTATAACTCTCATGCAAAATTTGCTGCACATACTAAACCGAATGTCAGGAACATGCAACCTGCTGTTATGAGTCAGAAATATTCAAAGTTTACCTCCGGAGCTTCAGTTTTTGCCTCCGGAGCTTCAGTTTTTGCCTCCGGACCTTCTGTTTTTGCCTCCGGAGCTACTGATTTTCGTGCTACACAAGTAACACCTCATAGGTCAGTAGGTAAGAACAAAAAATCTCAAACTTTGACTCATAAACCTGCTGTTTTATCTCAGCTTTCGCATGTTATTCTTGCTGGACATCGTGTGACTCAGTACTGGATTCTTAAATGCCTTTTATCTAACCCCAGTATTGAGTCATCGACGTATTGTGCTTCTATGTAGGTTACACGCTTGAGGAAGGAGAACATTTGGATTGTGGATTCAGGTTGCTCACGCCACATGACCGGTAACAAAGAATGGTTCTCCTCTCTCTCTCTTTTGTGTCACGTGTAGAGAATGTTACTTTTGCCGATAATTCTTCAACTCCTATAATTGCTAAGGGTTTGGTTAGAGTAAATGATCACTACACTTTGAAGGATGTGGCACTTGTCAAAAATTTGAAATACAACTTGCTTTCTGTTTCACAATTGCTAGATGAAAATCTGAAAATTATTTTCAATAAAAACTGCTGCAAAGTTGTAGGTTCAAATAGTGAGCTTATTTTTAACATGTCTCGGTTTGGAAGAGTTTTTAAAGCTAATTTTGATATGTCTTCCTCTAGGAATAGATGTCTAGTTGCAAATGATTCCAAAGATTTATATTTTTGGCATCGTAGACTTGGTCATGTAGGCTTTGATCATCTCACGCGTGTTAGTGCTCTTGATCGCATACGTGGGCTGCCTAAGCTTAAAGGGGACAAAGAAATTGTGTGCTCTTCTTGTAGACATGCTAAGATGGTTGCAGGTTCACATGCTCCTCTCACAATGACCATGACAACTGAACCGGGTCAACTTTTACACCTTGACACCGTAGTACCTTCACGTGTTCAATCCTTCGGAGGTAAATGGTATGTTCTTGTGATTGTTGATGACTATTCTAGATACTCTTGGGTTTACATTATGACATCTAAGAATGGAGCTTTTAGTCACTTTAGAATTTTATTTATTAGATATCAATTGATCACCCAGGATCTTTAAGAGCAGTTAGAAGTGATAATGGAACCGAATTTAAAAATCAATCATTTGATCACTTTTGTTCTATAAATGCAATAGATCATCAATTTTCTTCACCATATGTATCTCAACAAAACGGTGTTGTAGAGAGAAAGAATAGAACCTTAGTTGAGATGGCTAGGACTATGCTTGATGAATATCAAAATCCTAGGAAATTTTGGGCTGATGCAATTGCAACAGCTTGTTATGTCTCAAATCGTGTTTTCTTGCGTGCTAAGCTAGGTGAAACACCATATGAGCTCATATTTGGACATAGGCCTAGTGTCACATACTTTAGGGTCTTTGTTTGCAAATGCTTTGTTAAGAAACATGGTAATATTGATAAATTTAAAGCTAGATCTGTTGATGGCATGTTTCTTGGTTATCCATCTCATACTAGAGGCTAACGTGTGCTTTTACTTGATACTAACAAAATTGTGGAGACTTGTGAGGTTTCTTTTGATGAAGCTAGCCCAGGTACTAGTTCAAATATTTCAGGTCCGGATCCATATCCGCAGGGGGAGAGTATTTTCGTTGAAGAAGAGGAAGAAGTGGTGCTGCTGCCCAAAAATTTAGCAGCTAATCACATTGTTCCAGCTCCTGATTTTGATTCACGGCCAGCACCAATGACCACCATTGCTAGTCCAGATCCTCACGTCACAAGCTCATCTATTTGTTATTAACATGAAGAAGAAGAAGCTTGTGAAGTGTCCACTCCCCTCCGGATTCTCAAAAGTCATCCTCCACAACAAATTATTGGAAGCTTGCATGAACGAGTTACAAGATCCAGGTTTTTTCGACCCCAATTCTCATGCTCATTCTTGTTTTTTTGCTTCTTTTGAACCTAAAGATATATCACACGCACTCAGTAATGAATATTGGATTGTTGCCATGCAAGAAGAGTTAGAAAATTTTGAAAGAAATAATGTTCGGAAACTTGTACCTCCATCTCAATGTCACACTTTAATTGGAACTAAATGAGTGTTTAAAAATAAACAAAGTGAGGATGGGGTTGTGGTTAGGAATAAGGCTACGTTGGTTGCTCAAGGTTTCACACAAGTTGAAGGTCTAGATTTTGATGAAACTTTTGCTCCTGTTGCTATATTAGAAGCCATAAGAATTTTGTTAGCTTTTGCTGCATCTAAAGGTTTTAAGCTATATCAAATGGATGTTAAAAGTGCTTTTCTTAATGGCTACATAGATGAGGAGGTTTATGTCAAACAACCACCTAGTTTTGAAAATCCAAATTTTCCTAATCATGTTTACAAACTGTCCAAAGCCTTGTACGGTCTCAAACAAGTCCCTAGAGCATGGTATGATAGGTTAAAAACTTTAAATTCTTACTTGAAAAGGGGTTTACCATGGGCAAGGTTGATAAAACTATTTTTGTGCTTAAGCATGGCAATGACTCATTATTTGTTCAAGTGTATGTGGATGATATTATCTTTGGTTGTGCTTCTCATGATCTTGTGTCCAAGTTTTCAGTTATGATGAGTTCAGAATTTGAGATGAGTATGATGGGAGAACTCACGTACTTTTTGGGGCTGCAAATCAAGCAAACCAAGGAGGGTACCTTTGTGCATCAAACAAAGAATACAAAAGATCTCCTAAGGCGCTTCAACATGGACAAAAGCAAGCCTCTTCGGACACCAATGGGAACAGCAACAACACTTGAACTTGATGAAGATTGTGATCCTGTTGATCAAAAAGAATATAGAAGCATGATCGGATCACTTTTATATCTCACGGCATCAAGACCGGACATACAATTCAGCGTATGTCTTTGTGCACGGTTTCAAGCCTCCCCACGTGCTTCACATCGTCAAGCCGTCAAAAGGATTCTCAGGTACTTACATGGAACTCAAGAATTTGGCATTTTTCTTCCTTCTTCCTCAACCGTTACTTTGAAAGCTTTTTCCGATGCTGATTTTGGGGGTTGTAGGATTGATAGGAAAAGTACTTCTGGTGCTTGTCATTTTCTTGGTAATTCACTTGTTGCCCGGTCCTCTAGAAAACAAAGTTCAGTTGCACAATCCACAGACAAATCTGAATATGTAGCTGCTGCTAGTGCTTGCTCACAAATTCTTTGGATTGTTCAAACACTTAAGGACTATGGGGTTGATCTAGATAGTGTTCCACTGTTTTGTGATAACACTTGTGCCATTTGCATTGCTAAAAACCCCGTGCAACATTCGAGAACTAAGCACATTGACATTACGTATCACTTTCTCTATGATAATGTCGAAAGAGGGAACATTGTGCTTCATCATGTAGATACCGAACAACAATTGGCTGACATTTTACAAAACCTTTGGGTTTCACTCGTTTTTGTTACATTCATAGTTAAATAGGGGTTATGCATCCTCATGGCTTAAATTGAGGGAGAATTTTGAAACTTGGGAGGTCTATATGTGAATCTGAAATTAAAATAATATGAGCATAGTATTTCATGCATATATGACTTTGTGATTCCTTTTTCATGCTGAAAGTTCTTACTACATTACTCGTGTTATACATTTTGTAGTTTTTACCATGTCTAGTAATTGGAATAATTACTTACACTAAATCTGGTCATGGTCGAACTTTCTTGCTGTTTTGAACTTGTTGCATGCTCACAAGTGCTTTTAATCATAAAGAATTAATCAAGTAACCAACTCACATGTTGAGTTTTTATGTTCAAATAAAAAAATGAGAAAAGATCAAGAGAATATGCATGCATCGCACTTCTTCTTTTGAGATGGCTTATCATTGCACTTAGATATGAACTTGAAAGGAGTTGTGTATGACTAAAACCATGTCCTTAAGCTTCTGACTGTCAAATGGCATAGGCTTGGCTTGGTTGGTTAGAATAAGGTTGATGCTGCATATAATCTCTTGCAAATGTCATAAGATCAAAATTTGTGCTTTAAATGATAAATAAAATGCAGCAACAAGTGTCATGCTTTCAGGTCTTAAAATAGTTAAGTTTGTGACATCATGACTTGCTTAAATTGAAAATTACACTTGATCTCTAGCATGGCTTACACTACTTTATGGATCTCATTGATGTGATAGTGTAAGTTACTTGATAGTATGATTTGGATGAGCTTTGTTTTATATGCATATGTTATAATGTGCTCATAACAAATTAAATTTTCTCTTTTGTACCTTGCTGAATACATTGTCAAAGGGGGGGGGGATTGATCACACACTGCACACATTCACAAGTGTTTTGGTACGATTCATCTCAGGGGGAGAATTTTTGGTATTTTTGTTTTTTCTTCTCATTCTATTTCTGATTTACAAAGGGGGAGAAATTGTTTTCAAAACTTTTCATGTGAATAAGCCAATGTTTGGATTTTAAGTGGTGTTGCCAATGCATTCATCAAGGGGGAGATTGTGAGACCTATGTGTGTTGAATACATTGGCTTTGATGATAAAAGTTTTGAATACTACCAAAACACCTTTTTAACAAGGTCCGACTCTAGGTCCAAGCTCCTGCAAGGTCCGACGATAGGTTCGACTTGTTTTGGGTAGTTCCGGCAAGGTCCGACGTAAGGTCTGACTTGCTTTGTCTAGGTCTGACTTATTTTGGCTAGGTCTGACTTATTTTTGCTAGCTCCGGTGCTAGGTCCGACTAGCTTTGGTAAGTTCTGTGCTAGGTCCGACTAAGCTTTAGTAAGCTCCGGTGCTAGGTCCGACTAGCTTTGGTAAGCTCCGGTTCAAGGTCCGGTTAGCTTTGGTAAGGTTCGGAGCTTGATTGCAATGGTTCTGCTTTTAACTTGCAATGTTCGAACTTTCTTTACTCTTATGGAAAGTTTGCTTAGTATTATTTTACTAAGTTTTTGGTGTGTTTTGGTGGTTATGGCTGATATCATTTTACTATGGTTTACAACATGCTTATGTGAGGTGCTCACGTAAGATGTTGTAGTTTCGGAACTAACGAGAGTCAAGTCGAGAACTTGTGCTCGGAAGTATTGGTTGTTTATTCATGTGCAGGTGTTGCTTGAGTTCAAGACATGGCTGGTGACGGGATCCATTGAACTAGTCTTAGGGAGAATATGAGGTTCAACAACCAAGTTTGGGAGAAATTGTGGTTGAGTTGATCGGGAGATTGCGCAGTATGTTTGAATCAAGAACAATGCATATGAAGGTATCTTGGACGTCGTTGGAAGATGTTTGCACGTGTGCAAGGAGTGCATGGACGTGGCTGCTTGGTTCCAAAGCGTGATGAAGAGATGTGGACGTAAAGAATTGGTCGGAAAGGTCCAACCGACTAGGTTATGGACTCAGGCTGCGGCTGAGTCGTGTTTGACTCAAATATGGAAAGTTTTGAGTTGGTTATGATAGGATTTCGTGTGGGTCACGAATTTGAGTTATTTTAGGAATGTGGTATACGTTCCTAAGGTGTCTGGAAGTCTTAAGATTTCTTCTATCTGCGTATAGAAGAGTCCTAAGCAGTATTGGAAAGTTACAGTTTGAATCCAAGTAGGAGTAGGAGTCCTAGTTTGAATTGGGATTGGCCTTAGGGCTGGTTATATAAGCAAGGGAGGCCAAGGCTCATGGATGCACGACTTTGGGGCTGTTCCTCTTGTGTTTTGATAAACAAAATTCGTATTCTAATGGAACTTTTGTGGCTTGTTCGTCCGACTTGTTTCAGACAAGTTTTTCTCGTCGAGTTTCTGTTCAGCACTACCTTGCTTCGGTGGTTTTAACATAACTCGAGTTTTACAGATCCAATTGATGTGATTCTTTCTGGGTTGTATTCACAGCTTGATTATATATCATCTTTGACAATTTCACGGTCATTGAATTTTTTGTTTCTGATCTACAAGAGTTTCTTTGCAGTATTCTAGAACTGTTTTTCTCACGTAGGACAGATTGACCTTTGTTTGATCTTTCGATCGTAACTTGAGTTTCTCTCAACGGATTTTCATGATTCTTGTTGTGACGTCTTCGTGACTTGATTCTACAATCTATACTAGTTTTGTCACAGTTAAACACGTTTAGATTAGTCACACACACGGTTTCTTCAAAAGATCGGTTTTCTGCTAAGGGGTGTTTTGTTGCTTCCGCTGAAAAGTTTTTATCTACCATTCACCCCCCTCTGGTAGCTTTACACGTGTACTTCGATCCTACAAAATGTTCATTTAGTTACAAATATTTGTCTCTAAATTGCAATGTGATTGCGGTTCTATATGTTCATTGTGGCAAAGATGCCCATTTATTATCTCTTCGTGCGAAGTGGCAACGGATAAATATACTAGAAAGAACATAATTTAAACATTTTTCACAGACAGTGTTTAATTAAGAGCCACCATTTATTATCTCTGCGCGCGAAGTAGCAATTCATGTGCCAGAATCTTAGCCTTTTTTCTTTTCTTTTTTCTTGTTACTCTTATATCTCTTCCTCTCTTTTACTTCATTGAATATATATATATATATAGGGTTTCATGTCTAGCCGACCCCAACATGCTTGGGATAAAGGCTTGGTTAATGTTGTTGTTGTTGTTTAATTAAGAGCCGTCTGTGAAATCTGCGCCTATATAAGGCCGCTCAAGCGGTTCTAAATTATAATTTACAAGCCGCATACACTAATACATCTTCACAAGTGCAGTGTTCAACTAAGAGCCGTCTGTGAAAATCCACGCCTATATAAGTCCGCTCGGTCTCCTCGAAAAAACTCAACCATGGAGATTTCACTTAGACACCATCAGGATGCCAAAATTTTCCTTTGCCGCCAAAGCCCTCACCGCCGAGCTTCTTCCTTTCCTTCCTCGCCGCCGAGCTTTGTCCTCACCGTTCTTGCCGCTGAGATTCGTCCTCGCTGCTGAGCTTCATCGCCATCGCCAATGCCATCTATGTACGTCCGCCTCTTTCCTCCTTTCTCTCTTTCCTCCCTTCTCTGTCCCCCACGCCACCTCCTTCCCTCCCCCTCCCCGTGCCGCCTCCCTCCTCTCCCTCGCCACCGGCCGAGTGTCGTCCTCGCCCTCGCCGCCGCTTCCCTCCTCCCTTTTCTGTCCCCCTCTGGCACCATCACCGCCGCACCCCCGCGCCGCCTCCTCCTTCCCAGCATCTACCCCCATCGTGCGCTGCCCCTGTAACAGCCCTGACATTTGTAAAGTTCTATTTCAGCTTAGGAAGCAAATTAAGGGAAGGAAAGCTTGATTTTGTGTCACATGAAATGATAAACATGCAAGGGACATGTGAGGGAGTTAAAGGTTTTCTTTACCTAATGGTCAACACATGTTAACATAGGGGAAGCACTTCACTCCTTAATTTACACTCATGTGCACATCCTCTATGAGTAGAGTGGAGGGAAAATTTAAACACCATTTTGAATCTTTTAAAATGATTCATATTCAGATTATCCAAATGCACACAAGTGAAGTCACTAATGCATTCTCCGTGTATCTGTAGGATCAAAGAGCATTTGAAAAGCTACCAGAGGGGGTGAATGGTAGATTTAAACTTTTTAGCGGAAGCAATAAAAACCCCCTCGGCAGAAAATTGATCTGTTAAAGAAAATGTGTATGCGACTGATCTAAATGTGTTCAACCATGACAAAAGTGGTATATATTATAGAGATAAGTCACAAAGACACGACAACAAGAATCACGGAAATTCGTCAAGAAAAACTCAAGTTATGATCGAAAGATCAAACGAGGGTCAATCTGTTCTACTCGAGTAAAAACCAGATCTGCGGCACTGCAAAGAAACTCATTTAGATCAGAAAATAAAACTCCAATGACCATAAAATTTTCACAGATTATATATAATCAAGTTGTGAAGACGACCCAAAAAGAATCACGTCAATTGAATCTGTAAAACTCGAGTTATGATTAAAATACCAAAGCACTATCGTGCTGTCCAGAAACTCGACGAGAAAAACTTGACAAAAATAAGTCGGACGAACAAGGCACAAAAGCTCCTCTAAATTACGAATTTTTTTGATTGAAACATAAGAGGAACAGCCAAAGGTGATCTTACCATGAGCTCTGGCCTCCCTTGCTTATATAACCAGCCCGGAGGCCAACTCAATTCAAACACGGACTCTAATCCTACTCAGTTTCTGAATCGAAACTTTTCATAACTGCTCAAGACTCTTCTATACGCAGATAGAAGCAATCTTAAGACTTCCAAACACCTTATGAACGTATCCCACAGTCTAAAACAACTCTACTTCGTGTCCCACACGAAATCCTTTCATAACCAACTCAAATCTTTCCATATTTGAGCCATAACCGACTCAGCCGCAGTCTAAGTCCATAATCCAGCCGGTTGGACATTTTCTACCAATTCCTTACATCCACATGTCTTCATCACGCCTTGGAACCATGTTGACACATCCATGCACTCCTTGCACACATGCAAACACCTTCCAACGACGTCCACGATACCTTCATATGCATTGTTCTTGATCCAAACATGCTGCGCGACCTCCCGATCAACTCAACCACAATTCCTCCCGAACTTGGTTGTTGAACCTCATCTGCTCCCTAAGACTAGTTCAATGTATCCTGTCACCAATCATATGTTGAACTCAAGCAACACCTGCAAATGAATAAACAACCAATACTTTCGAGCACAAGTCCACGACTTGATTTACGTTAGTTCCGAAAACCACAACACCTTACATGAACATCTCACATAAGAATGTTGCAAACCATAGCAAAATGTTAACCACCGTAAACAGCCATAACACTTCAAAAACTTAGTAAAAGAATACTAAGCAAACTTTCCATAGATGTAAAGCAAGTTCAAAATATTTGCATGGTAAAAACAGAACCATTGCAGTTTAGCTCCGGACCTTCCAAAGCTAACCGGACCTTGAGCTGGAGCTTACCAAAGCTAGCAGAACCTAGCACTGGAACTTACCAAGGCTAGTCGGACCTACCGCCGGAGCTAACCAAACACATGCCGGACCTATCCATAGCAAGTCGGACCTTACGTCGGATCTTATCAGAGCTCGGACCTAGAGTCGGACCTTGACAAAAAGAGTGTTTTGGTAGAATTAATAACTTTTATCGTCATAGCCAATGCATTCAGCACACATAGGTCTCACAATCTCCTCCTTGATGAACGCATTGGCAACAACACTTAAAATCCAAACATTGGCTTATTCACATGAAAAGTTTTAAAAACAATCAAATGAGAGAGAAATTTCGAAACAAAAATTTCTAACCCCTTTGTAAATAAGAAATAAAATAAGAAGAAAAAACAAAAATTCTCCCCCTGAGAAAAATCTTGTCAAAACACTTGTGAATCGTGCAATGTGTGATCAATTTCTCCCTCTTTGGCAATGTATTCAGCAAGGTTCAAAAGAGAAATTTTAATTGTTATGAGCATATTTATAACATATACATATAAAACAAAGCTCATCCAAGCCATACTACCAAGTAACTTACACTATCACATCAATGAGATACATAAAGTAGTGTAAGCCATGCTAGAGATCAAGTGTAATTTTCAATTTAAGCAAGTCATGATCTCACAAACTTAACTATGTCAAGACCTGAAAGAATGACACTTGTTGCTGCATTTTAATTGTTTTTCAAAGCACAAATTCAGATCATATGATATTTGCAAGAGATTATATGCCACATCAGCCTTATTCTAACCAACCAAGCCAAGCCTATGTCATTTGATAATCATAATCTTAAGGGCTTGGTTTTAGTCATACACAACTTCTTCCAAGTTCATATATAAGTGCAATGATAAGCCATCTCAAAAGAAGAAGTGATGTGTACAGGGGTCCACATCAAGAAGTGAGATGCATGCATATTCTCTTGATCTTTTTCTCAATTTTTCATTTGAACATAAAAGCTCAAAATGTGAATAGTTGATTGATTATTTTTCATTATTAGAAGCACTTGTGAGCATGCAACAAGTTTAAAACAGCAAGAAAGTTTGATCATGACCAGATTTAGTGTAAATAATTATTCCAGTTACTAGTCATGGCAAAAACTACAAAATGTATAACATGAGTAATGTAGTAAGAACTTTCAGCATATAAAAAGAATCACAAAGTCATATATGTATGAAATACTATGCTCATATTATTTTAAATTCAGATTCACACATAGACTTCCCAAGTTTCAAAACTCTCCCTCAATTTAATCCATGAGGATGCATAACCCCTATTTCACTACGAATGAAACAAAAACGAGTGAAATCCAAAGATTTTATAAAAATGTCAGCCAATTTTTGTTCGGTATCTACATGATGAAGCACAATGTTTCCTTTTTCAACATTATCACGGAAAAAGTGATACCTAATGTCAATGTGCTTTGTTCTTGAATGTTGCACGGGGTTTTTAGCAATGCAAATGTCACTAGTGTTATCACAAAGTAGTGGAACACTATCTAGATCAACCCCATAGTCCTTAAGTGTTTAAACAATCCAAAGAATTTGTGAGCAAGCGGTATCAGCAGCGACATATTCAGATTTGGCTGTGGATTGTGCAACTGAATTTTGTTTTCTAGAGGACCAAGCAACAAGTGAATTACCAAGAAAATGACAAGCACCCGACGTACTTTTCCTATCAATTCTACAACCCCCAAAATCAGCATCCGAAAAAGCTTTCAAAGTAACGGTTGAGGAAGAAGGAAGAAAATCCCAAATACTTGAGTTCCTTGTAAGTATCTGAGAATTCTTTTGACGGCTTGACGATGTGAAGCATGTGGGGAAGCTTGAAATCATGCACAAATACATACACTGAATTGTATGGCCGGTCTTGATGCCGTGAGGTACAGAAGTGATCCAATCATACTTCTATATTCTTTTTGATCCATAGGTTCACCATCTTCATCAAGTTCAAGTGTCGTTGCTGTACCTATTGGTGTGCAAAGAGACTTGCTTCTGTCCATGTTGAAGCACTTAAGAAGGTCTCTTGTATACTTTGTTTGATGCATAAAAGTACCCTCCTTGGTTTGCTTGATTTGCAGCCCCAAAAAGTATGTGAGTTCTCCCATCATACTCATCTCAAATTCTGAACTCATCATAGCTGAAAACTTGGACACAAGATCATGAGAAGCACAACCAAAGATAATATCATCCACATACACTTGAATGAATAATGAGTCATTGCAATGCTTAAGCACAACAAGAGTTTTATCAACTGTAACACCCCAAATTTTTAGTCAAGACTCAAATTTTGATTTAGAACCATAAACCATGTTCAGAGGGGAATTTAGAAAATTTTGGACGTATTGCATGTTTTGCAAAAATTCAAATTCAAACTGGAATTCAAATTATACTCAAAACAGAAAAGAAATGAAAAAGAAAAAGGAAAACCAGAAAAAAACTGGCCAGTGGGCCGAAACCCCAGCCGGCCCAGCTAACCCCCGCGCAGCCCGCCCCCGCGCGCGCCGCGCTGCCCCTCGCTGATGGGTGGGACCCGCCTGTCATCCCTAACCCGAGCCCCGCAACCCCGGACTTCTTTCCCCGCGCGCGCGCTCGATCTTAACCGATTGGAAACTCGTTCCCGCAGCCGAATTTCGGTCCCAGCGGACTCCAACTCGATCACAACAGACCCACCGCCTTTCCCCGGCTATAAAAACAACCGATCCGATCAGTTTTTCGCACGCGATCGCCGATTTTCACTCCGGTGAGCACCGAGACTTCGCCGGTGAATTCTGGCCGATCTAAGCTCGGAAACTCTGATCTAACTCGTTGGTTTTGATCCACCGCCTCCGGGGAACTTTGCAGGTGCAGAAAACCCGAAGACTAACGGTGCAAATCCAGCTCCGACGAGCTTCGCCGTGGTTTTGCCTCGGACCTCGCCGCCGAGCACTTTCCAGGACCCCCGAGCTCGAGAAAACCCCCGAGGTGAGATCCCTGACCTCCCCTCTACCGATCTAGGCCATAAGATCACAGTTCTAGGCAGAATTCTCGAGGATCCGAAAGTTTCCGGCGAGATCGCCGCTTCCCGCCGCCGTGCGCCGCCGGCAGCGCCGCCCGCGCTCGATCAGAGCGACGTGGCCGCTTGTGCGCCGTTTATTTTAAATCGCACGGTAGACTTTAAAACCCCGCATACCGGTTCGATGTTATAATCTCAGCCGTCGGTTTAAAATCAGACGGTCCACGTCAGCCCCGCGTTATAAAGACTGGAATTCTTACGTGCTACCCCCTGGGGTTCTCTGGAATTGAGAGCTAGCCTATGTCATTTGATAATCATAATCTTAAGGGCTTGGTTTTAGTCATACACAACTTCTTCCAAGTTCATATATAAGTGCAATGATAAGCCATCTCAAAAGAAGAAGTGATGTGTACAGGGGTCCACATCAAGAAGTGAGATGCATGCATATTCTCTTGATCTTTTTCTCAATTTTTCATTTGCACATAAAAGCTCAAAATGTGAATAGTTGATTGATTATTTTTCATTATTAGAAGCACTTGTGAGCATGCAACAAGTTTAAAACAGCAAGAAAGTTTGATCATGACCAGATTTAGTGTAAATAATTATTCCAGTTACTAGTCATGGCAAAAACTACAAAATGTATAACATGAGTAATGTAGTAAGAACTTTCAGCATATAAAAAGAATCACAAAGTCATATATGTATGAAATACTATGCTCATATTATTTTAAATTCAGATTCACACATAGACTTCCCAAGTTTCAAAACTCTCCCTCAATTTAATCCATGAGGATGCATAACCCCTATTTCACTACGAATGAAACAAAAACGAGTGAAATCCAAAGATTTTATAAAAATGTCAGCCAATTTTTGTTCGGTATCTACATGATGAAGCACAATGTTTCCTTTTTCAACATTATCACGGAAAAAGTGATACCTAATGTCAATGTGCTTTGTTCTTGAATGTTGCACGGGGTTTTTAGCAATGCAAATGTCACTAGTGTTATCACAAAGTAGTGGAACACTATCTAGATCAACCCCATAGTCCTTAAGTGTTTAAACAATCCAAAGAATTTGTGAGCAAGCGCTATCAGCAGCGACATATTCAGATTTGGCTGTGGATTGTGCAACTGAATTTTGTTTTCTAGAGGACCAAGCAACAAGTGAATTACCAAGAAAATGACAAGCACCCGACGTACTTTTCCTATCAATTCTACAACCCCCAAAATCAGCATCCGAAAAAGCTTTCAAAGTAACGGTTGAGGAAGAAGGAAGAAAATCCCAAATACTTGAGTTCCTTGTAAGTATCTGAGAATTCTTTTGACGGCTTGACGATGTGAAGCATGTGGGGAAGCTTGAAATCATGCACAAATACATACACTGAATTGTATGGCCGGTCTTGATGCCGTGAGGTACAGAAGTGATCCAATCATACTTCTATATTCTTTTTGATCCATAGGTTCACCATCTTCATCAAGTTCAAGTGTCGTTGCTGTACCTATTGGTGTGCAAAGAGACTTGCTTCTGTCCATGTTGAAGCACTTAAGAAGGTCTCTTGTATACTTTGTTTGATGCATAAAAGTACCCTCCTTGGTTTGCTTGATTTGCAGCCCCAAAAAGTATGTGAGTTCTCCCATCATACTCATCTCAAATTCTGAACTCATCATAGCTGAAAACTTGGACACAAGATCATGAGAAGCACAACCAAAGATAATATCATCCACATACACTTGAATGAATAATGAGTCATTGCAATGCTTAAGCACAACAAGAGTTTTATCAACTGTAACACCCCAAATTTTTAGTCAAGACTCAAATTTTGATTTAGAACTATAAACCATGTTCAGAGGGGAATTTAGAAAATTTTGGACGTATTGCATGTTTTGCAAAAATTCAAATTCAAACTGGAATTCAAATTATACTCAAAACAGAAAAGAAATGAAAAAGAAAAAGGAAAACCAGAAAAAAACTGGCCAGTGGGCCGAAACCCCAGCCGGCCCAGCTAACCCCCGCGCAGCCCGCCCCCGCGCGCGCCGCGCTGCCCCTCGCTGACGGGTGGGACCCGCCTGTCATCCCTAACCCGAGCCCCGCAACCCCGGACTTCTTTCCCCGCGCGCGCGCTCGATCTTAACCGATTGGAAACTCGTTCCCGCAGCCGAATTTCGGTCCCAGCGGACTCCAACTCGATCACAACAGACCCACCGCCTTTCCCCGGCTATAAAAACAACCGATCCGATCAGTTTTTCGCACGCGATCGCCGATTTTCACTCCGGTGAGCACCAAGACTTCGCCGGTGAATTCTGGCCGATCTAAGCTCGGAAACTCTGATCTAACTCGTTGGTTTTGATCCACCGCCTCCGGGGAACTTTGCAGGTGCAGAAAACCCGAAGACTTACGGTGCAAATCCAGCTCCGACGAGCTTCGCCGTGGTTTTGCCTCGGACCTCGCCGCCGAGCACTTTCCAGGACCCCCGAGCTCGAGAAAACCCCCGAGGTGAGATCCCTGACCTCCCCTCTACCGATCTAGGCCATAAGATCACAGTTCTAGGCAGAATTCTCGAGGATCCGAAAGTTTCCGGCGAGATCGCCGCTTCCCGCCGCCGTGCGCCGCCGGCAGCGCCGCCCGCGCTCGATCAGAGCGACGTGGCCGCTTGTGCGCCGTTTATTTTAAATCGCACGGTAGACTTTAAAACCCCGCATACCGGTTCGATGTTATAATCTCAGCCGTCGGTTTAAAATCAGACGGTCCACGTCAGCCCCGCGTTATAAAGACTGGAATTCTTACGTGCTACCCCCTGGGGTTCTCTGGAATTGAGAGCTAGCCCCGGAAACTTCAGATCTAGCCCCTGGAACTCCAGAAAATCATGTAAATTCATTTAAAAATCAGTTTTAGCCCCTGGACTTAATAGAAATTAAGAAAAACACCTCTGAAAAGTGTAGCTAGACCCCTGGAAATTATGAAAATGATATTATAGACCCTGTAATGGGATGAATTCATTATTCTAGCTCTGTTTAGTATTTAATTTAGAAAATTGAATATGTAACTAGTGTTTAAATATTAAAAAGGGGAAAAACATAATTGTCAAACTTATTAAAAACTTTCTCAGTACTTAGAAAACTTTGGAGTGAGATAAAAATATATTTTTGGGCTGAAATAAACCTGTTTCATCTATTATTCACATTTAATAGTATAGGGACACATTTTTAAGTAAAGAATAGTTAAAGAAAAATAGGGAAAATAATTATGAAATAGTATACATCAGAAGCCAAGGTCAAAATATGATCTTAAATTATTTAGGACCAGAACCTAATCTGTTTAGGTAGTGTGTATTACTAATTTAATAATAAAATGCACAATTATGCATGAGAATATAAATCTGGAAATATAGAAACTAGTAAATGATAAATGGAGTTTCTAAAGAACAAAGAATTCAGTTTAGGGTTGATAGAAATTATGAAGGCACATATGAAGAAGAAAAATACTTTTCATACATACTTGGTAGTTTAATATATAAGGAATTTATTTAAAACTGAAACACATATATATATGTATATATATATATATATATAGTATGTGAGTATAAATATGAACACCAAAGTAGGAATCCTATACATGTAAATGAAAGTGTATGCAAGCCCCAAATCAACACACATAGAGTATCCACAACACATAAAATGGTAAAGAAACTTTCATAAATGTGAATGTGTGGTTTGTATGAAGTAGAAGTGTGAACTATGTCTTATGATTGTTGTTTTTCTTTTGCTATGTGTGATGGTATGAAGTAGAACCTGCTCAAGAACAAGTTATTCAATTCCAAGACCAAGACTACCCATTTCAAGAGCAGCAAGAAGGAGGCAAGTGTCCTTGACCACTTTGATCCTATGCTAGGATGTGTAGATAGAATTATTTGCATTGTCAAATGAAATATGAAACCCATGTTGGGAAGTTTCCCTAGAATTGCATTACCTTGTTTCCTTGTAGCTTGGGTTGGGATTTATTTTGTCATGTCATTTATTTACATGCATATGCTTAGCCATGCTTAGAATGGGATATTTGGGATATGAGATCATCAGTTTATTTTACCATACTCTTGAATGAGCTATTGTGAGTTATGTAGAGGTAGGGATCAAGGCAAGTTGGATGTTTTGGTTGTGTGCTGGGTGCACGAGACTTGGGTTTGTGTTTAGTACTTGCCTGGATCCTAAGGACCGGTTCATGGAGCATGTAACCCGGCTTTACAGTGCCAACCACATGCTGAGATGGGGCAGCTTAGCCAATTAATTAGGTGTATCCCCGGCGTAGTATGGGTGTGTTGGATGGTGCGGGGAATAGGAGTCAGCTGGACTGCCATATGAACCGCAAGGCTCAAGAGGGGGCCACTGCAGCGGGGTTGGAGCCTCTTGTATGCTGTTAGGGGTGAAACCTCAGTGGGCCCACGCTCGTCGGGAATCCCTTTGTAAAGGCTTCGTAGTGATCTCTTGGCCACACACCTGGGAAGTGTGAATGTGGATCGTAGCCACTGGCATAATGGAGGTTCTTTTAGTCCACCCGGCAACGGGGGATGAAATCACTACTTGTGGGTACAGTGGTACAAACTCTGCAGAGTCAAAACTGTCTTGACAGCCGTGCTCACGGTTAAGAGCGGCCTGGACTTATTCATGATTAGAGAATTGATGGTTTTGGAAGTTAAGCGGGGAGCTTAACATTGGAAATGATGATTATGGTTATTGGTTTATGATGATGGGATGGGAGATTTGGACCATTTCACCTGTGTAGTAATGTAGGTGCTTAATAAGCTAAGGTGATAGGTATTAATTGCGTAGTGCTTTAACCATGAGTTCAACCTCTCCTTGTTCTAGCCATGCATGATATAATTTTCCCACACTTGCTGAGTACCATTGGTACTCAACCTTGCATATTTGTTGGTTTATATTGCTGCTCAGGTCAAGATAATGAGGTGGTGTATAATGACCAAGACTTTGGACCCGAGGAAGGTTTTTAGGTTCATGAAGACCCCCGGGCAACACCTGTGATGGAGCCCTAAAGAATAATATTCCGCTGCTAGTTTATTTACTTGTGATGAAGCATTAGTGTTCATTGAGACATTTGTGATGTAAGACTTATTTATATTCGACACCTGGCTTGTAATAAATGATGCTTCACTATTTGTCATCACATGTATGAGAAAATGATCCTGGCATACATGTGATATTCACTTGGTTGTTCTTCGGAAAAACCGGGTGTGACAGAGGTGGTATCAGAGCCAAGGTTGCCCGTAGGAACGTGGACCTAGGTAGAAATGGACGTATTTAAGGGCCCTATTTTCTTAAAAACTATTTTCCAAGGTGTGGGTAAAAGAGTGTTATTAAAAGAGTCATTTTCTTCATCTTACCCCAACTTCCATTCAAAAATAGGATTTTTGTTTGAAATTTTATCTAACCTAATTTTAAATTCTTTTGTTTTAGATGGTTCGCATGATTCGCACCGCTCGTAAATCCACGGGAGGGAGAGTTCCCGTAGTTGCCCTTGCTGAAAGAGAGGAGAGTCGTCCAGTGACGTACCTTTCCTACGGATTGGCAGTGGGAGATTTGTTGAGCCGTCTTCGACGTATGCTCGAAGCCGCCGGCAATACAGGCAAGCTCATCATCCACTATAACTCCACCAGGACCATCCGTGAGAAGAGGGAAGAATGGAGTTCGGAGATGAGGATTATACACGAGAATCAGCTGCTTAAGATCCACCACTCTCCAGCTTGTCGAGCAACACAAGTTGACGCGGAGAGAGATGTCACTTGGGAGGCCATCACCTGCCAGAGCCACATCTATCGTCGCCACTTGGACAAAACTGAGTACATGTATGTCCTCCAACGTGAGAGTGGTACCACGGAGTACAAGTACCCACCGGTGCAGCAAGGGACTTCCCATGAGCACATGGACTTGTGCTTGGTGGATGCTGCGATGCTCAGCACTCGACTGCAGGAGTGTCAACAAGAGCTTCAGGATGTCCGAGACACCCTGAAGGAAACGGAGGCGTTGCTGCGAGCTTGCTTAAAGGCGAGAGAAAGAGGAGATGGGAATGAACTGTGTGTCACCGTGAGTGATCCATGGACTCCTGACTCCCCGGATCGCCGAGCGATCAGGCGTCGTCGCACTTCTCCACCAGCAGCCTCCCCACCCAAAGCAGAGTCAGAAGGTAGCCGAAATGAGGAGGAAGATCCCGAGGAGCCAGCTCAAGAGGATGAGTAGTGTAGAGTCTTTCCCCTAGCTAGCAAGAGGTCGAGTAGTCGAGTCGTTACGTAGTTAATGGTGTGATAATGCTTGGTGTGTGACGTGAGTTGTGGAAGCCATGAGCAAGTGTCCACAGCCTCGTCTTCAGATTGTTTTGCTTTGGTGTGTGAACCCACAGGAAATAATAGTGCATTTATTGGGTGTGAGATATAAAACCCTCGTAAGATTTTAACAAAACTTCAACACTTCAAAGTACAAACAAGTGAAAGTAGTAAGATGATACTAAATACTTTCAAATTAACATTTGTTGATTCTGCCAGATGGCCGGAAGAGGAAAAGGACGTGCTGCCAACCCCGCCAACAACAATGATGAGGCATGCAACTCTCATCTTTCTGGAGGCCAGAACCGGGGTGGCCGCCGTGAAGAAGTTGATCCTCTCCACCAAATGCTGGAGAACCAAAATCAGCTCATCCAGAACTTGACTCAAGTAGTGGCCAACTTGCATCAAGTTCCACCTCCACAAGCTGCATCACGCCAACCAAGGTTGAGTGAGTTTCTAGGAACTCAACCTCCAAAGTTTGCAAGTGCTGCTGAACCTCTGGAGGCAGATGATTGGCTGAAGACCATTGAAAGTAAGATGAGAATCATACAATGCCAAGGGTATGAGAGGGTGCTGTTTGCCTCTCATCAATTGCAGGGACCTGCTGCTGATTGGTGGACCGCCTACGTGGCCGCCCATCATGACCCTGAGAGCATCACTTGGGAAGAGTTCAAGCGTAGCTTCCGCAACCATTACATCCCAAGAGGTGAACTCAAAAACAAGAGGAAAGAGTTTTTGGGACTGCAGCAGGGAAACATGACGGTGAGGGAATACCTCACTAAATTCACTCAACTATCCCGTTATGCTCCACGAGACATAGAGACAGATGAGCAGAAACAAGATTGTTTCGTGGAAGGACTTACCGCAGAGATGCAGTGTGCAATGTCATCCAATGAGTATGAAAGCTTTCAAAAGATGGTGGACAGAGCATTTGTGGTGGAAAGGAAGCTGAAGGCCCTAGAGAATGAGAATAAGAGGAAGGCTGGGTGGTCACATCAAGCCTCAGGGAGCAACACCCGCCCACGTATGATGCAGCAACCTACGGGGCAGACGAGCCGTGCTGCGGTACCCTATTCAGCACCAAGAGGGTACAACCCAAACTACAGGCCTCCCGCAGCACCAGCACAGCCGCAACGTCAGTTTGTACAACAGCCTCGCCCTGCATATCCCCATCGACCAGCAGTGCAAGGACCCCCAAACCAACCCCAAGACAACAAGGGCCAAGCATCTAAGATTGGGGTGCAATGTTTCAGCTGTGGTGAAGTGGGGCACTACGCCCATAAGTGTCCAAAGAAGAAGCCCACGCAGCCACAGCAGCAGAACGTAATGAGAGGACGGGTGAACCACGTCACTATGGAGGAAGCACAAGAGGCACCCGACGTGGTAGTTGGTAAGTTTCCTGCCAATTTACACCTTGCAACTCTGCTGTTTGATTCTGGTGCTACCCATTCGTTCATTGCTCAAGGGTTTGTTAAGAAGCATGACCTAGCAACCACACAAATGAACCATATGCTAGCGGTAAATTCTCCAGGTGGAGAAATAAGGACAAGACAAGTGTGTCCCAAAGTGAACCTAGACATTAATGGGGTAGTATTTACCGCTAACCTCATAGTGATCGATTCACAAGGGATAGATATTATTTTGGGTATGGATTGGTTGACCAAACATAATGGAATCATCCATTGTTCGACCAGAACGGTGGAACTAACTCACCCTAGTGGCACAAGAGTAAAGTTCATAACGATACACGAGCCTAGGAGGGACATTAAATTAAATCAAGTGGAGGTGAAAGTTGAGAAAATCCGGACTATCAGGGAATATCCAGATGTTTTTCCGGAGGAGTTGCCAGGAATGCCTCCCGACCGTGACGTGGAATTCGCAATCGAGCTAGTACCGGGAACAGCCCCGATATACAAGAGACCTTATCGAATGGACTCCAAGCAGCTAGAAGAGCTCAAGGATCATTTGAGAGAATTGACGGAAAAGGGGTATGTTCGCCCTAGTTCCTCACCATGGGGAGCTCCGGTAATATTTGTGCCTAAGAAAGATGGAACTCAAAGGTTATGCGTGGATTACCGTGCCTTGAATGAGGTGACCATCAAGAACAAGTATCCATTACCCCGCATTGAAGACTTGTTTGATCAGTTGAGGGGAGCTTGCGTGTTCTCGAAAATTGATCTTAGGTCGGGATACCACCAACTCAAGATAAGGCAATCTGATATTCCCAAGACAGCTTTCGTATCTCGGTACGGACTGTATGAATACACTGTCATGCCTTTCGGGCTAACCAATGCCCCGGCATATTTCATGTACCTCATGAACAAGGTATTCATGGAATATCTGGACAAATTTGTGGTGGTTTTCATAGATGATATTCTCGTCTTCTCCAAAGATGAAGAAGAACATGAGAAACATCTAAGGTTGGTGTTGCAGAGGCTTAGAGAACACCAACTATATGCCAAGTTGAGCAAGTGTGAGTTTTGGCTAAAGAGAGTTCCCTTTTTAGGACATATAATCTCGGAGGGAGGAATCTCCGTAGATCCCGCCAAAATCGAAGATATCCAGAAATGGAAAACCCCTGAAAATGTCGGGGAAGTTCGAAGCTTTTTGGGATTGGCTGGATACTATCGACGGTTTATTGAGGGATTCTCCAAGATCTCGAGACCTCTCACCAAGCTGTTGGAAAAGGGAATCACATTCACCTGGACGCCACAGTGCGATACGAGCTTTCAGGAGCTAAAGAAGAGATTGACAACAGCCCCAGTGTTGGTTATGCCAGATATGCAGAAGAATTTCACGGTGTACTGCGATGCCTCTGGAAACGGGTTGGGATGTGTTCTCATGCAAGAGGGACATGTCGTGGCATATGCATCCCGGCAGCTTCGGAAGCACGAGAAGAACTATCCTACACATGACCTAGAACTAGCTGCAGTGGTACACGCGTTGAAAATTTGGCGGCACTATTTGATGGGGAAGAGGACAGAGATATATACGGATCATAAGAGTTTGAAGTACATATTCACACAGCCAGATCTCAACCTTAGACAAAGGAGATGGTTAGAGCTAATCAATGACTTTGATGTAGGCATCAACTATCATCCCGGGAAAGCAAACGTCGTGGCCGATGCCTTGAGTCGGAAAGCGCAGGTCAATAAGTTGAGCTTGAAGGATATGCCTGCAGAATTGAAGGACGAGGTTATAAGGCTCAATCTATGTCTAGTAAATAGTGGTGAAGCCATCGCCATGGAAGTGGACTCCACACTTGAACGAGACATACGCGAGGGACAAAAGAATGATGAGAAGATACAAGAGATCAGACAGCTCATCAAGGAAAATAAAGCTCCTGGTTTTAGAGAGGATGAACAAGGAACGGTGTGGCACGGGAAAAGGATCTGTGTGCCAGAAGTAAAGGAGATTCGTAAATTAATTTTGAAGGAGGCTCACGATTCCGACTATTCCATTCATCCTGGGAGTACGAAGATGTATCAGGACCTCAAAAGCAGGTATTGGTGGTATGGCATGAAGCGAGATGTCGCGGAACATGTTGCCCTATGTGACACATGTCAGTTGGTGAAAGCAGAACATCAACGACCCGCGGGATTGCTGCAACCACTCAAAGTGCCTGAATGGAAGTGGGAAGAAATCAGCATGGATTTTGTCGTGGGATTGCCTAGGACCCAATCCGGGTATGATTCAATATGGGTCATTATTGATCGGCTAACCAAGGTAGCTCATTTCATCCCTGTGAAAGAAAGCTACAGCGGATCCAAATTGGCAGAATTGTACATGTCAAGGATTGTGTGTTACCATGGAGTGCCAAAGAAGATAGTGTCGGACCGAGGGACACAGTTCACTTCGAGGTTTTGGCAAAAGTTGCATGAAACCATGGGAACCCATCTGAATTTCAGTTCTGCCTATCATCCCCAAACTGACGGGCAGACGGAGAGAACCAATCAGATCCTTGAAGATATGTTAAGGGCGTGTGCACTCAGAAACAATAGGAGTTGGGACAAGAACTTACCGTATGCGGAGTTTTCCTATAACAACAGTTATCAAGCTAGTATGAAGATGTCACCGTTTGAAGCTTTGTATGGAAGGAAGTGCAGAACTCCCCTATTTTGGAACCAAACAGGAGAAAGTAAAGTGTTTGGTCCCGAAGTGCTACAAGAAGCCGAAGCAAAGGTGAGGGAGATTCGCAACAACTTGAGGATAGCACAGACACGCCAGAAGAGTTATGCTGATGTACGAAGAAGAGAGCTCGTTTTCAACGTGGGAGACTATGTTTATCTCAAGGTGTCCCCTATCAGAGGACTTCGTCGGTTCAAGGTGAAAGGGAAGTTGTCACCTCGATACATCGGACCCTTTCAAGTTTTGGAAAGAAAAGGCGAAGTGGCGTACCAACTAGAGTTGCCGGTTCATCTGTCGGACGTGCACGATGTGTTCCATGTGTCGCAACTCAAGAAATGTCTGAGGACGCCTGAGGAGGTGTTACCCATGAACGAAGTGGATGTAGCTGAGGATTTGTCTTATGCCGAGCAACCATACAAGATTTTGGAGACAATGGAACGCCTCACCAGAAATAAGAGAATCAGGATGTGCAAGGTGCAGTGGAAGCATCACTCAGAAGAGGAAGCCACCTGGGAACGGGAAGATGAGCTTAAGGCACAATTTCCGGAATTGTTTTCTTAGAAACACCAATCTCGAGGACGAGATTTCTTTTAAGGGGGGTAGAGCTGTAACACCCCAAATTTTTAGTCAAGACTCAAATTTTGATTTAGAACCATAAACCATGTTCAGAGGGGAATTTAGAAAATTTTGGAAGTATTGCATGTTTTGCAAAAATTCAAATTCAAACTGGAATTCAAATTATACTCAAAACAGAAAAGAAATGAAAAAGAAAAAGGAAAACCAGAAAAAAACTGGCCAGTGGGCTGAAACCCCAGCCGGCCCAGCTAACCCCCGCGCAGCCCGCCCCCGCGCGCGCCGCGCTGCCCCTCGCTGACGGGTGGGACCCGCCTGTCATCCCTAACCCGAGCCCCGCAACCCCGGACTTCTTTCCCCGCGCGCGCGCTCGATCTTAACCGATTGGAAACTCGTTCCCGCAGCCGAATTTCGGTCCCAGCGGACTCCAACTCGATCACAACAGACCCACCGCCTTTCCCCGGCTATAAAAACAACCGATCCGATCAGTTTTTCGCACGCGATCGCCGATTTTCACTCCGGTGAGCACCGAGACTTCGCCGGTGAATTCTGGCCGATCTAAGCTCGGAAACTCTGATCTAACTCGTTGGTTTTGATCCACCGCCTCCGGGGAACTTTGCAGGTGCAGAAAACCCGAAGACTTACGGTGCAAATCCAGCTCCGACGAGCTTCGCCGTGGTTTTGCCTCGGACCTCGCCGCCGAGCACTTTCCAGGACCCCCGAGCTCGAGAAAACCCCCGAGGTGAGATCCCTGACCTCCCCTCTACCGATCTAGGCCATAAGATCACAGTTCTAGGCAGAATTCTCGAGGATCCGAAAGTTTCCGGCGAGATCGCCGCTTCCCGCCGCCGTGCGCCGCCGGCAGCGCCGCCCGCGCTCGATCAGAGCGACGTGGCCGCTTGTGCGCCGTTTATTTTAAATCGCACGGTAGACTTTAAAACCCCGCATACCGGTTCGATGTTATAATCTCAGCCGTCGGTTTAAAATCAGACGGTCCACGTCAGCCCCGCGTTATAAAGACTGGAATTCTTACGTGCTACCCCCTGGGGTTCTCTGGAATTGAGAGCTAGCCCCGGAAACTTCAGATCTAGCCCCTGGAACTCCAGAAAATCATGTAAATTCATTTAAAAATCAGTTTTAGCCCCTGGACTTAATAGAAATTAAGAAAAACACCTCTGAAAAGTGTAGCTAGACCCCTGGAAATTATGAAAATGATATTATAGACCCTGTAATGGGATGAATTCATTATTCTAGCTCTGTTTAGTATTTAATTTAGAAAATTGAATATGTAACTAGTGTTTAAATATTAAAAAGGGGGAAAAACATAATTGTCAAACTTATTAAAAACTTTCTCAGTACTTAGAAAACTTTGGAGTGAGATAAAAATATATTTTTGGGCTGAAATAAACCTGTTTCATCTATTATTCACATTTAATAGTATAGGGACACATTTTTAAGTAAAGAATAGTTAAATAAAAATAGGGAAAATAATTATGAAATAGTATACATCAGAAGCCAAGGTCAAAATATGATCTTAAATTATTTAGGACCAGAACCTAATCTGTTTAGGTAGTGTGTATTACTAATTTAATAATAAAATGCACAATTATGCATGAGAATATAAATCTGGAAATATAGAAACTAGTAAATGATAAATGGAGTTTCTAAAGAACAAAGAATTCAGTTTAGGGTTGATAGAAATTATGAAGGCACATATGAAGAAGAAAAATACTTTTCATACATACTTGGTAGTTTAATATATAAGGAATTTATTTAAAACTGAAACACATATATATATGTATATATATATATATAGTATGTGAGTATAAATATGAACACCAAAGTAGGAATCCTATACATGTAAATGAAAGTGTATGCAAGCCCCAAATCAACACACATAGAGTATCCACAACACATAAAATGGTAAAGAAACTTTCATAAATGTGAATGTGTGGTTTGTATGAAGTAGAAGTGTGAACTATGTCTTATGATTGTTGTTTTTCTTTTGCTATGTGTGATGGTATGAAGTAGAACCTGCTCAAGAACAAGTTATTCAATTCCAAGACCAAGACTACCCATTTCAAGAGCAGCAAGAAGGAGGCAAGTGTCCTTGACCACTTTGATCCTATGCTAGGATGTGTAGATAGAATTATTTGCATTGTCAAATGAAATATGAAACCCATGTTGGGAAGTTTCCCTAGAATTGCATTACCTTGTTTCCTTGTAGCTTGGGTTGGGATTTATTTTGTCATGTCATTTATTTACATGCATATGCTTAGCCATGCTTAGAATGGGATATTTGGGATATGAGATCATCAGTTTATTTTACCATACTCTTGAATGAGCTATTGTGAGTTATGTAGAGGTAGGGATCAAGGCAAGTTGGATGTTTTGGTTGTGTGCTGGGTGCACGAGACTTGGGTTTGTGTTTAGTACTTGCCTGGATCCTAAGGACCGGTTCATGGAGCATGTAACCCGGCTTTACAGTGCCAACCACATGCTGAGATGGGGCAGCTTAGCCAATTAATTAGGTGTATCCCCGGCGTAGTATGGGTGTGTTGGATGGTGCGGGGAATAGGAGTCAGCTGGATTGCCATATGAACCGCAAGGCTCAAGAGGGGGCCACTGCAGCGGGGTTGGAGCCTCTTGTATGCTGTTAGGGGTGAAACCTCAGTGGGCCCACGCTCGTCGGGAATCCCTTTGTAAAGGCTTCGTAGTGATCTCTTGGCCACACACCTGGGAAGTGTGAATGTGGATCGTAGCCACTGGCATAATGGAGGTTCTTTTAGTCCACCCGGCAACGGGGGATGAAATCACTACTTGTGGGTACAGTGGTACAAACTCTGCAGAGTCAAAACTGTCTTGACAGCCGTGCTCACGGTTAAGAGCGGCCTGGACTTATTCATGATTAGAGAATTGATGGTTTTGGAAGTTAAGCGGGGAGCTTAACATTGGAAATGATGATTATGGTTATTGGTTTATGATGATGGGATGGGAGATTTGGACCATTTCACCTGTGTAGTAATGTAGGTGCTTAATAAGCTAAGGTGATAGGTATTAATTGCGTAGTGCTTTAACCATGAGTTCAACCTCTCCTTGTTCTAGCCATGCATGATATAATTTTCCCACACTTGCTGAGTACCATTGGTACTCAACCTTGCATATTTGTTGGTTTATATTGCTGCTCAGGTCAAGATAATGAGGTGGTGTATAATGACCAAGACTTTGGACCCGAGGAAGGTTTTTAGGTTCATGAAGACCCCCGGGCAACACCTGTGATGGAGCCCTAAAGAATAATATTCCGCTGCTAGTTTATTTACTTGTGATGAAGCATTAGTGTTCATTGAGACATTTGTGATGTAAGACTTATTTATATTCGACACCTGGCTTGTAATAAATGATGCTTCACTATTTGTCATCACATGTATGAGAAAATGATCCTGGCATACATGTGATATTCACTTGGTTGTTCTTCGGAAAAACCGGGTGTGACATCAACCTTGCCCATGGTAAACCCCTTTTCAAGTAAGAATGTTTTTAACCTATCATACCATGCTCTACGGGCTTTTTTAAGACCGTACAAGGCTTTGGACAGTTTGTAAACATGATTAGAAAATTTTGGATTTTCAAAACCCGGTGGTTGCTTGACATAAACCTCCTCATCTATGTAGCCATTACGAAAAGCACTTTTAACATCCATTTGATATAACTTGAAACCTTTAGATGCAGCAAATGGTAACAAAATTCTTATGGCTTCTAATCTAGCAACAGGAGCAAAAGTTTCATCAAAATCTAGTCCTTCAACTTGTGTGAAACCTTGAGCAACCAACCTAGCCTTATTCCTAACCACAACCCCATCCTCACTTTGTTTATTTTTAAACACCCATTTAGTTCCGATTAGAGTGTGACCTTGAGGTGAAGGTACAAGTTTCCAAACATTATTTCTTTCAAACTTTTCTAACTCTTGTTGCATGGCAATAATCCAAGATTCATTAGTGAGTGCGTGTGATATATCATTGGGTTCAAAAGAAGCAACAAATGCAGAATGAGCGTGAGAGTTTGGATCACAAAACCTGGACTGTGTGACTCGTTCGTGCAAGCTTCCAATCATTTGTTGTGGAGGATAACTTTTGAGGATCCGGAGGGGAGTAGACAATTCACAAGCTCCTTCTTCTTTATGTTTATCACAAATTGAAGAACTTGTGAATTGAGGACGATCTGGACCAGCAATGGTGGTCGTCGGTGCTGGTTGTGAATCAAAATCAGGAGTTGGAACAATGTCATTAGCTCCTGAATTTTTGGGCAGCAGCATCACTTCGTCATCTTCTTTGATGAAAATACTCCCCCCTGCGGATATGGGTCTGGTCCTGCAATATTAGAGCTAGTAACTGGGCTAGCTTCTTCAAAAGAAACCTCACAAGTCTCCACAATTTTGTTAGTGTCATGTAAAAGCACACGGTAGCCTCTAGTATGAGATGGGTAACCAAGAAACATGCCATCAACGGATCTAGGTTCAAATTTATCAATATTACCATGTTTCTTAACAAAGCATTTGCATCCAAAGACCCGAAAGTGTGTGACACTAGGCCTATGGCCAAACCGAAGTTCATATGGTATTTTACCTAGCTTAGCACACAAGAAAACACGATTTGAGACATAACAAGCAGTTGCAATTGCACCAGCCCAAAATTTTCTAGGAGTTTGATATTCATCAAGCATAGTCCTAGCCATCTCAACTAAGGTTCTATTCTTTCTCTCTACAACACCATTTTGTTGAGGTATATATGGTGAAGAAAATTGATGATTTATTCCATTTTGAGCACAAAAGTGATCAAACGATTGATTTTTAAATTTGGTTCCGTTATCACTTCTAATTGCTTTTAAAGATCCTGGGTGATCAATTGATAATATAAGAAATAAGGTTCTAAACTAACTAAAAGTTTCATTCTTAGATGCCATAAAATAAACACAAGAGTATCTAGAATAGTCATCAACAATCACAAGAACATACCATTTAGCTCCGAAGGATTGAACACGTGAAGGTCCTATGGTGTCAAGGTGCAAAAATTGACCCGGTTCAGTTGTCATGGTCATTGTGAGAGGAGCATGTGAACCTGCAACCATCTTATCATGTCTACAAGAAGAGCACACAATTTCTTTGTCCCCTTTAAGCTTAGGCAGCCCACGTATGCGATCAAGAGCACTAACACGTGTGAGATGATCAAAGCCTACGTGGCCAAGTGTACGATGCCAAAATTATAAGTCTTTTGAATCATTAGCAACTACACATCAATGCTTAAAGGATGACATATCAAAATCAGCTTTACAAACTCTTCCAAACCGAGACATATTAAAAATGAGCTCACTATTTGAATCTACAACCTTGGAAAAAAATTTTAGTGAAAATAATTTCCTGATTTTCATCTAGCAATTGTGAAACGAAAGCAAGTTGTATTTCAAATTTTTAACAAGTGCCACATCTTTTAAAGTGTAGTGATTATTTACTCTAACCGAACCCTTAGCAATTATAGGAATTGAAGAATTATCGGCAAAAGTAACATTATCTACATGTGACACAAAAGACAGGGAGGAGAACCATTCATTGTTACAGGTCATGTGGCGTGAGCATCCTGAATCCACAATCCAAATTTTCTCCTTCCTCAAGCGTGTAACCTACATAGAAGTACAATACGTCGATGACTCAATACTGGGGTTAGTCAAAAGGCATTTAGGAATGCAGTACTGAGTCACACGACGTCCAGCAGAAGTAACACGCAAAGGCTGAGATAAAACAACAGGTTTATGAGCCAAAGTTTGAGGATTTTTGTACCCAACTACTGACCTACGAGGTGTTACATGAGTAGCACTAAAAACAGTAGGTCCGGAAGCAAACTTTGCATGTTTTTGACTCATTACAGAAGGTTGCATATTTCTAACATTCGGTTTAGCACACGCAACAGGTTTTGCATAGTTGTTATGTGATCTAGCAATCATTGTTTCCTTTTTCTGTTGCTTAGCTAGTCTATAACAAAAATCTATGACATGGCCATCTCTACCACAGTAGGTACAATGAAATTTAACTTTATGTTCATGTCTAGATGAGCAAACATCATGTTCATCTGAAACCGAATGAGACAACACTACTGCAGATTTAAAAACCACTTCTTTTTGTTTAGGAACTGTTTTATTCAAACCAATTCCTAATGACTTTACAATTTTAGGTGGATGTGCTTTAGCATGAGCATAGGAATCAAAACCTAAACCAGTTTTATCATTGCAAGATTTAGAAGAACTCAACGGCAAGTTCAGATTCTTATTCCCATTATAAAACCGCTCTAGTGTCCTATTCATGTCATCAAGTTTCTTAGACAAGTCTAGGCAGTTTTGACATGAAGTTTTTCCTTTTAGTTTGCAATTGAAACAATACATAACCTCATGAGAACGTAAAGCATTGTTCAATATAGAAATTTCATTCATAGCATCTTGTAGTTTCTTATTAAGATCATCACAAGTAGAACAGTGCAAATCAATTGTAGAACAACAAGCATCTTTCAAGTTTTTATCATTAAGTGCAGCAAGCTCTATTCTTTTCAATCTCTAACTCAAGTTTATCAAGTGTGGAGGTATGTGCACTTCTTAAAGAGGACAATTATTCATATATTATATCACATGAGGAACAAGAATCATCACTAGGAATCAAAGATTTCAAACGATTAATTTCAGATTCTAGTGACTCAATTTTAACAGCATTGTCCCTAAGCTTTTTATCCTTTTTCTTAACTATAACAGTGGCACGAGAAATAGCATCACACATTTCTTCGCAAGTAGGACATACCTCTTCATTGTCGCTGTTGTGTTCTGCCTACTCCATACTTGAACTTGACTTGCCCACCATGAAGCATAAGTTTGCCAAATCATCTTCATCTTTGTCACTTCCGAAGTCCACATCGCTCGAGCAAAGTTCTTGAAGTGCGGAGATAAAACTATTTACCAACTGGCGTTCTATAAAATACTTCTTCTTTTTCTTATCGTTTGCAGAGGAGTGATTCGTCCTAGTTTGCTTTTGATTACGGGAAGTAGGACCTGAAAGGTTAGGGCAATCCATATGAAAATGTCCTGTCTTACCACATTCGAAGCATCGTTGAGGTCCGGCACATCCTCTCCTTCTAGTTCTCACATTTTGTAATGCTTTTGAGAACTGAGTAGAGATGAGTGCAAGTTCTTCATTTGGAAACTCTTCAATCTGTTCAAGGGCTAGAGAGGACAACAAAGAAAGTGTACCACAAGATAAAGATTGACTAGATCTAGGCATGTCACGTTGTGAAACAAATGCAAGAGACTTGTTGGGGTTCTTACATGATATTATGTCAATTTCATGAGTTTTTAACTTAGAATATAGCACATCTAATATAAGTGTACTCATGACAGTAGATTAACGAATAGATGTAACTTTAATCTCCCAAATTGACAAGTCTAATGCACTTAGTAATTGCCTAGCATTTTCAGCATCTGAAAAATTAATGTTGACACTACGCAAGTTGCTGAGAATTTTATTGAAGCGAGCAAAGAGGTCATCGATTGACTCACCGGGTTGCATATCGAAGTGCATGTATTCTTTCTTGAACATATATTGTCTTACCTTCTTGATCATGTTGGATCCTTCGTGGTAGTCACAACGTGCTTTCCACACATCGTATGCAGATCGGAGGTGTGCAACACGGTCGAGGTCACTTTGAGTTAATCCTTATATGATCAAGTTCCGTGCTTTGTTGTTGTTGTCGACATCTCTCATGTCCGTAGCCGTGACTTGATCGTTTGGCGGCACGTCATAAGTATTGTACACCTTTTTCCATATTGCGAAGCCTTGCGCCTGGATGAAAGCCTCCATACGTGCCTTGCAAATCTGGAATCAATGCCACTGAACACACAAGGTTTTGCGGAGTATTTCTCCATGATGATTAGACAAACACGTGCAAATCACAAAGATTAGACCACCGTGGCACTGATACCAGTTGTAGGATCGAAGAGCACGTGAAAAGCTACCAGAGGAGGGTGAATGGTAGATTTAAACTTTTTAGCGGAAGCAACAAAAACCCCCTCGGCAGAAAATCGATCTGTTAAAGAAACCGTGTATGCAACAGATCTAAATGTGTTCAACCGTGACAAAAGTGGTATATATTATATACAATCAAGTCACGAAGACATGACAACAAGAATCATGGAAATCCGTAAAAAAAGCACAAGTTATGCTCGAAAGATCAAACGAAGGTCAATCTGTTCTACTCGAGTAAAAACCAGATCTGCAACACTGCAAAGAAACTCATGCACATTTGCAACTACAAATCCAATGACTGTGAATGTTCACATATGATAGATAATCAAGTTGTGAAGACAACCCAAAAAGAATCACGTCAATAGGATCTCTAAAACTCGAGTTATGATCAAAATACCCAAGCACTGTCGTCCTGTCTAGAAATTCGACGAGAAAAACTTGACAAAAATAAGTCGGATGAACAAGGTACAAAAGCTCCTCTAAATTACGAATTTTATTGATCAAAACATAAGAGGAACAGCCCAAGGTGATCTTACCACGAGCTCTGGCCTCCCTTGCTTATATAACCAGCCCGGAGGCCAACCCAATTCAAACTGGGACTCTAATCCTACTCAGTTTCTGATCAAAACTTTCCATAACTGCTCAAGACTCTTCTATATGCAGATAGAAGCAATCTTAAGACTTCCGAACACCTTAGGAACGTATCCAATATGACTAAAACAACTCAACTTCGTGTCCCACACGAAATCCTATCATAACCAACTCAAATCTTTCCATATTTGAGCCGTAACCGACTCAACCGCAGCCTGAGTCCATAATCCAGCAGGTTGGACCTTTCCTACTTATTCTTTACGCCCACATCTCTTCATCACGCCTTGGAATGATGTTGCCACGTCCATGCACTCCTTGCACACGTGCAAACACCTTCCAATGACGTCCACGATACCTTCATATGCATTGCTCTTGATCCAAATATGCTGCACGACCTCCCGATTAACTCAACCACAATTCCTCCCGAACTTGATTGTTGAACCTCATCTTCTCCCTAAGACTAGTTCAATGGATCCCATCACCAGCCATATCTTGAACTCAAGCAACACCTGCACATGAATAAACAACCAATACTTTCAAGCACAAGTCCATGACTTGACTCACGTTAGTTCCGAACACCACAACACCTTACGTGAACACCTCACATAAGCATGTTGCAAACCATAGCAAAATGTTAACCACCGTAAACAGCCATAACACTTCAAAAACTCAGTTAAATAATAGTAAGCAAACTTTCCATAGATTAAAGCAAGTTCGAAACATTTGCATGGTAAAAACAGAACTATTGCGATTTAGCTCCGGACCTCGACAAAGCTAACCGGACCTTGAGCCGGAGCTTACCAAAGCTAGCAGAACCTAGCATCGGAACTTACTAAAGCTAGTCGGACCTACCGCCAGAGCTAACCAAACACATTTCGGACCTAGCCATAGCAAGTCGGACCTTACGTCGGAGCTCGGACCTAGGGTTGGACCTTGACAAAAAGAGTGTTTTCGCAGAATTCAATACTTTTATCGTCATAGCCAATGTATTCAGCACAAACAGGTCGCACAGTATCAAAGATCTTATAATCCAAATTTGGATATTTTTGGAGCTCGTCTACCATTTATTCAAAGGAATATTTGAGAGCACCTTCAAATTCAATTTTGAATTTAAATTCTGAACCAAACATGCTCAATTTTGAAATCTGATTTCAGATTCAAATTTCTCACATCATTTTTGGCCTACCTTCCAATTTGGTGAAATTTGGACAAAGGTGGTGAGGGAATCTTAAAGCATAGAGGGGAGAACGGTTTAGGGGTTGTGGACCCCACCAGTCAATGACTCTGTACAGGGAACCGACTCTGCTCTTTCTCCCTTCGCACGAGAGCTCGACAGCGCGCCGGCGAACATCTTCCCATTTATGTTTTGGCACCAGCTCCTGCTTCTCGCTCGTGGGATCACTCTTATCACGTGACAGAAACTGAACCAAAGTTGTTCTTCGTCTCTCTCAGCTCTCGGCTGCCTTGCTCCCATGAAGAACGGCCGACCGTCCGCTCTCGGTTCCTCCCAATCACCTACAGCCACCCTAGCTCGTATGATTGAGCTTCCCTCAGCACAAAGAAACACACTCATCTGCTCTAGCGCCTACCAGCTCCAACTCCGGGTTTTCCCTGCTCAGTTGCGCTCAGGAGTTCAAAGTTGTAGCCGCGCCCGAGCTAAACACCGAAAAAACGAGTTCGGCTCCTGTGGACAGGCCACACCAAGGAGGATCAAGCTCAAAAAAGTAACTCCGTCAGTGCACCGGCAAATGGAGTTGCTCCTCCCCAAATCTTACACCTAATCGTGGACCCTAGAGCGAGAATTTGGGATTTTTCTGCCGGATGGCGCAACTCGACCCCGAGGTAAGAAATAGTGAAATTCACGTTCAATTCTCGTTATTAGTGATTATAACTTTGCACATAGGTTCTAGATTTTCTAGCGCACATCCTCCATCGAATTTCGGCCGAGAGATTGAGTATAGTGGGAGAAAATCTGAGTCTTGTCCATGGCGAACCGTTGGACCCCGTCGGCCGCACGGTGCCAACTTAGTTAGCAAGCTTCCCGGCCCTGTTGGATGCCATTTCCAGCTTTCCCGTGATATCATGGTGCTTTAGAGCCCAAAACCCGAGTGGTTTAGGTAGGAATGAGCTCAGCCGACCTCGCCGGAACCCTAATTGGGGGCTGTCACCGGTGCACACATGTTTCCAGCGATTGCAGGCGACCGCCGACCCCACAAATGAGTTCAGCGTGTCGGAAAATAGGGGGCGGCGAATGTAGGCCCGGGAGGTGGCCGGAAAGCCGGTCACGGTGACCCTCGCCGGAGACCGCCACCGCTCGCCTCGGCTGGCGCGAGGAGGAAGAAAGCCCAGTGTGTGGGACCCACGTGCAGTGATTTAAACTTTTCTAGGATTTTCATATTTCGGTTTAAAGTTTAAACAGCCACAACTTTGTGTAGGTGTGTCCCAAAATTCCCAAATAAATTGTGTTGGATTCCTCTCAGTGAGTACTATCTAGGGGAGCATCCCAATGTTTATGAAAATACCTGGATTTGTCTCATTAATTCATTTAATAAAATTATTAGGGAATTTATTACAGGAGTTCTATTATTTGGAAAATTCCCGATTTTGGTCAGGACATTCCTCGAAATATACTTGAACTCCAGTAAAAAATTCAGAGGCATTGGACCTCATTTGCTTTGCCAAATGTTGTGTCAATACTTTATGTCTCTGAAAAATTGGAAAAAGAATAGAGACTTTTTCAGAGATTTTCCCAATCTTGTAAATTCCATATCTCCATGTAGGGAACTCCATAAATGGTAAAACCAATTCCTATGGACTCAGGACATTTTGTACTTCACAAAAAGTCCACTTTTCAGCATAGTAAAGCATAAGATCTAGGAGGTAAAGGCAGATTAGTTAAAACCACATAAGGAATTGTTGTAATCACATTGAGCCATTACATGAGCTCAAATTTTGCACACTGCCTAAATAACTTCCCTTTAAGCTGTGGTTAAATATTCAAATTCATTGGATTTGTGTGCATCAATATTGAATGTTTTTCTGCAGGTACCTTAACCACGTTAGAACATCTCGTTTGGAAAACGTGTGTAAGTGATCGTTTCAGTGCCACCACTTGAGATGTATATGCCGGTGTAACGCCGCTTAGGATTTTGATTTGGTGAGGAAAAGTAGTACTGTAATATGTTCTTAACTGCATGAAAAAAATGAAAATTTTCAAATAAAAGAGTAAATTTGGAGTCTAGGATTCCATTAGGGGTTAATGAACTCCTATATTGAACTAAGAGTCAATTGGGAGTATAGTTTTCATCTCAAACATTTAGAAACAAATTCCTTTGTTTTCGGCAGAATTTTTGCTGAAACTGAACAGGGCATAACTTTTGATTGGTTGAACCAATGGAGGTTCTGTAGAACTCCAGAACAGATTCTCCCTCCAAATGGGTGAAAATCTCAGATGAGTGGTAACTGTCCAAAAATAGGGCAGCCCAAAAATGCTCTCTGGAATTTTCTGTATTTCGACCATAACTGTTTGTACAAAAATTTCTAAGGGTCATGTGGGACACCGTTGGAAAGATTGTGATATGTGCTATGTCTTTGTAGTTCAAAGGTTCTCAACATTTGGAGTTAATTGTATGAAATCTTGCGGACAAAACAGCTACTTCCAAAGGAGGTGCTGTCAAAATTGTTCCAGATTTCTGTCAACATTGAAATATCATAACTCCTGATCCAAACTTTATATGAAGGCAAATAAATACTCGTTGGAAAGATATTGAAGTTATCTATAACTTTTATATTCAACTTGAGATATGAAACTGCCTTTTTCATAATCAAATTCTGGAAGTAAGGTCAAATGGTCATCCTGGACATAGCATTGCTCATTGCCCGTGTAGCTTAGGACATGTTGTGGACATGAAGGTTCTTATACTTCTCTAAGATCCATGACATATTCCTTCGTTAATTTTCATCATTCCTTGTTGTTAGTTGGAATGTTTGACAAAAGTGACCAAACAGAGCAGCAGTAACATATCATTGCAAGCTGCAAAGAAATTCCATGGTCAGCCAAGGAGGACAGCACGGAAAGTGGGGAATGTAAACTATATGGCAGTTGAAGCCGTTCCCGTGGGAGAACCCGTGTTTGCGAGCATGTTCAACCTACGTGATCAGCCCATGTTCGTGTTGTTCGACTCGGGTGCTACACATGATTTTATCAGCAAAGATTATGTGGTTAAGCACCAAGTACCATCAACCACCTTGGCCGCATCATATCATATTAATTTACTGGGAGGTAGTAGGACAGCGGGCAGGATTGTTGCTCGAGCGCCTATATGTTTGGATGGGCTGATATATCCTACAACTCTTATCATCCTGGAAGGCTTGCGGATTGACATCATCTTGGGAATGGCTTGGTTGACACATCACCAAGCTATCTTTGATATTAGTTCACGAACGGTGCAGCTGAATTCAAAGAAACATGGGCAGCACACGTTGATTCTGAGAAATGTTGCACCAGAAGTCACTGCTGTCCACACCGTTGAAGCTAAGAAACTGTAGGACATTCCAGTGGTCTGGGAATATCCAGACGTGTTTCCCGATGATCTACCAGACATGCCGCCCGAACGTGAAGCGGAGTTCAAAATTGAACTAGCACCGGGAACCACGCCCATATCTCGGAGGCCATACAAAATGGCACCGAAGGAACTCGTGGAGCTGAAGGAGCAGCTGAATGATTTGTTAAGCGAAGGCTTCATTCGCCCCAGTTCATCACCGTGGCGAAGCTCCACGCTGTTCATCAAGGAAAAGGATGAGACTCTGAGGTTATGTGTGGACTATCGTCCGGTCAATGCCGTGACGATTAAGAATAAGTATCCACTACCACGTATCGATACGCTTTTCGATCAACTAGTGGGTGCTAGGGTTTTCTCGAAGATGGATCTTCGGTCCGGATATCATCAGATAAAAATCCAGGCGGAAGACATACCCAAGACAGCATTCTCGACGAGATACGGGTTATATGAGTATGTCGTCATGTCATTCGGGCTCACTAGTGCTCCGGCTCATTTTATGTACTCGATGAATTCAGTCTTCATGCCGAAGCTAGACAAGTTCGCCGTGGTCTTCATCGACGATATCTTGGTATATTCTAAGTCGGGGGAAGAACACGCCGAACATCTGCATATTGTGCTCCAACGCCTACGGGATCACAAACTATATGCAAAATTCAGCAAATGTGAGTTTTGGATCAACCAGGTGCCATTTCCTGGGCACATTATTTCTGCGGAGGGCATCACAGCTGATCTGAGCAAGATCGTCCAAGTGCTGAATTGGAGTTCACCAAAGTCACTCCACGAAGTCCGTAGTTTTCTCGGTTTAGCGGCTTACTACCGGAGATTCATTCTGAATTTCTCCAAGGTTTCTAAACCGATGACAGAACTTCTGAAGAAAGGCAACAAATATGTGTGTAGTGAAGCATCTGAAGAGGCGTTCAAAGCATGTGTAAAGCACCTCACAACAGCCCCAGTGTTGGCGCAGCACGATACAACTAAGGCTTTTGATGTTTATTGCGATGCATCCGGCATCGGCCTTGGCTGCGTGCTTATGCAAGAAGGGCGAGTGGTCGCCTATGGATCCAGGCAGCTTCGGAATCATGGGAAGAATTATCCAACACATGATCTCGAGCTAGCTGCTGTGGTCCTTGCTCTAAAATTGTGGAGGCACTATTTACTTGGAAACTTAGTCCACCTCTACACCGACCACAAGAGTTTAAAGTACATCTTCACACAAAAGGAATTAAATATGAGGCAGCGATGATGGTTAGAGTTAATTAAAGATTATGAGATAGAGATACATTACCATCCTGGAAAAGCAAATGTGGTTGCTGACGCACTTAGTCAGAAGTCACATGTTCATAACCTAACCATGGCTGCAATGGAAGAAGAAGAACCGAGCCTGCGCTTGGTTCCTTATGGGTCTCTATTTAATCTTGCCCTCATTCCTACAATTCGAGATGAAATTATAGAGGCTCAAAGGAAAGATAAGGGCATGCCCATATCCGAAAGAGAATAGACAAAGGAGAGGTAAAGTGCTTCCGGAAAGATGAGAACCGTACGTTATGGTTCAAGAACCGTATATTCGTACTGCGGGATATGAAGCTTCGTGAGAAGATATTAGACGAAGCTCATTTATCAAAATTTTCCATTCATCCGGGAAGTAATAAGATTTACCAGGACTTGAAATATAAGTTCTGGTGGACGCGGATGAAAAGAGAGATTGCAAAGTACGTAACTGAGTGTGATACGTGTCAGTGGGTTAAAGCCGACCATATGAGGAAAGCCGGACCACTTCAACCGCTGAAGGTTCCAGCATGGAAGTGGGAAGACATAAGTATGGACTTCATCGTCGGTTTACCCATGACCAGAAACAAGCATGATTCTATTTGGGTAATCATCGAACGTTTGACCAAGACAACTCATTTTATTCCAGTCCATTCTAAGTATGTGGCAAAGAAATATGCAGAGCTGTTCATCTCAAGAATCGTGTGTTTACACGGGGTTCCCCGCACCATCATGTCTGATCGAGATGCGTTATTCGTATCCAGGTTTTGGGAGCAACTGCATGCTTCCTTGGGAACAAAGCTAATTCGGAGTTCAGCGTATCATCCGCAAACTGATGGCCAAAAGGAAAGGGTAAATCAGATTCTGGAGGATATGCTACGGGCATGTGTCATCAATCATGGGAAGAATTGGGATGAACATCTACCGTTAGCAGAATTCTCATATAATAACGGTTATCAATTCAGCATCCAGATGGCCCCGTATGAAGCTCTTTATGGCCGGAAGTGCCGCATACCACTGAATTGGTGTGAGTCCGGTGAGAGAGTAGTCTACGGGATTGATCTTGTGAATGAAGCCGAGGAACGAGTGCGAGTGATTCAAGCCAACTTAAAGGCTGCTCAATCTCGGTAGAAGAGTTATGCAGATAAACGACGTCGACCTCTTCACTTTAACATCGGGGACCATGTGTACCTCCGTGTCTCTCCGATGAAAGGGATTCATTGTTTCGGAGTGAAGGGAAAACTTGCTCCGCGATTGATCGGGCTGTTTGCCATTGTTGAAATATGCGGACCCGTAGCTTATTGGCTGGAGTTACCGACGTCATTTTCAGGTATTCACAATGTTTTCTACGTCTCTCAGCTGCGAAAATGTCTTGAGTACCCAACTGCAGTTCATATGGAGAACATTGAGGATCTGCAACCGGATCTCACTTATTCTGAGTACCTGCTACAGATTATCGATGAGAAGACTCGCGCCACAAGAAATCGGACATTGCGATTTTACAAAGACTTGTGGAGCAACCACACCGCTGATGAGGCCACGTGGGAAAGTGAGGATTTTCTCCGTTTAAATTTTCCAGACTTGTTTGTACCATATGTCCAGTAGTTTTTCTTCCTTCCTCTTTCTTTTTATAATCTCGGGACGAGATTCTTTTAAGGGGTGAGGAATGTAACAACCCTAACTTTTGTAAAGTTTTATTTCACATTGTGAAACAAAGTGAGGCAAAGAAAGACTATAATTGTGTCACATGAAATGATGAACACAAAAATGGACATGTGAGGGAGTTAAAAATTTTCTTCGACTCAGGATTACCACATGTTAACCTGAGCAGGGAACTTCACTTCCTAAGTTAAATCATGTTAACCCCCACTATGGAGAGGATGGCGGGAAATTTAAACACCATTTTGAATCTTTTAAAAGGATTCCTATTCAGATTCTCCAAAGGCCTATATGTGAGATCACCGATGCATTTCTCATGTATTCAAGAGCCTAAGTTTCAAATTTGGAGAAGTTTAGGTTTCATATACTATTTATCCCGAGGATAAATGAGGGCACGTTCAAATTCAGACTTGAATTTGAATTTTGACCAAACAAACTCAATTTCAAAATCTGATTTCAGATTTGAGTTCCTCATAATTCTTTTGATCTATCCTCCAAGTTTGGTCAAATTTGGAGCCCGTTTGCTATTTTAAACGGAATTTCGGGGATATGGGGGTGAGGTGGACCACACATGTCATACACACAAGGTTTCTACCGCCTCTATTTTCCTCCCTCGCTCTAGCTCCCGACAGCACATAGGCAGAATACTTCGGGGTGAAGTTTTTGGCGCCACCTCCTGCTCAGCTGGTTTGCTTCGCCCCTATCCATCCCACGTACGAGCTCAACCCTGGTTGCTTCTCTCTCGCTCACTCGGCTCTCTGTTTCCCTCCCGAGAAGAACACAGCTGCCACCTCTGTTTGGCTCGATCACATACCGGCGCTGCTCCTCCTTTGCCCGAGCTCCCCACAAGAAAAAGCTTAGCCAACGTGTGCTCTATCCAGCTAGCCCTTTTCCTCCCCTGTCCTGAGCTTGTTTGCACCGGAAAACAGCAAAGTTGCTGCAGCTCCCGAGTAAACACCGAAGAACCGAGTTGTGTCCCCGTGGACATGTCACACCCGGTTTCTCTAAAGAGCAACCGAGTGAATATCACATGTATGCCAGGATCATTTTCTCATATATGTGACGACAAATAGTGAATCATCATTATATTACAAGCCAAGTGTTCGAATATAAATAAGTCTTACATAGCATACGTCTCGATGGACGATAATACGTTCATAACATGTAAATAAAGCAGCAGCGGAAATATAAATCTTGTGGGCTCCGTCACAGGCGTTGCCCGGGGGACTCCGTGAACCTAGAATCCTTCTTCGGGTCCAAAGTCTTGGTCATTGAACACCACATCATCCCCTTGACCTGAGCAGCAATTTAAACCAACAGAAAAGCAAGTTTGAGTACCGTTGGTACTCAGCAAGTGTGGGAAAGTAATGTCATGCATGGCTAGAGCAAGGAGAGGTTGGACTCATGGTTAAAGCACTACGCAATTAATACCTATCACCTTAGCTTATTAAGAACCTACATTACTACACAGGTGAAATAGTCACAATCTCCCAACCCATCATCAGAATCAAGTAATCCATAACATCATTTCCAATGTTAAGTTCCCCGCTCAACATCCTCAACTTCCAATTTCATCATCCTCTAATCATGAATAAGTCCAAGCCGCTCTTGACCGTGAGCACGGCTGCCATGACAGTTTTGACTCTGTAGAGTTTGCACCACTGTACCCACATGTAGTGATTTCATCCCCCGTTGCCGGGTGGACTAAAAGAACCTCCATTATGCTAGTGGCCGCGAACCACGTTCACACTTCCCAGGTGTGTAGCCAGGAGATTACTACGAGGCCTTTACAAAGGAATTCCTGACGAGTGTGGGCCCACTGAGGTTTCACCCCTAACAGCATACAAGAGGCTCCAACCCCGCTGCAGTGGCGCCCTCTTGAGCCTTGCGGTTCATATGGTAGTCTAGCTGACACCTATTCACCGCACCATCTAAACACCCATACTACGTCGGAGATACGCCTAATTAATTGGCCAAGCTGCCCCATCTCAGCATGTGGTTGGCACGGTAAAGCCAGGTTACATGCTCATGAACCGGTCCTTAGGATCCAGGCAAGCACTAAACACAAACCCGAGTCTCGTGCACACAGCACCAACCAAATCATCCAACTTGCCTCGATCCCTACCTCTACATAACTCATAATATCTCATTCAAGAGTAAGATAAATAAGTTGATGATCTCATATCCCACTTATCCCAATCTAAGCATGGCTAAGCATAAATAACATGAATGAATGACATAATAAAATAAATCCCAACCAAGGCTACAAGGAAGTAAGAAAATGAAAATCTAGGGAAACTTGCTAGCTTGGGTAACATATTCCAAATTGACAATGCAATTAATTAAATTCTAACTACACATCTTATTATAGGATCAAAGTGGTCAAGGACACTTGCCTTCTTCCTGCTGCTCTGGGAATGGAAAGTCTTGGTCTTGAAAGGTGAGAACCTAATCTGGGGCTGGTTCTACTCATGCCAATACACATAGCAAAAGAAAACAACAATCCATAAGCCATAGTCCACACTTTCACTCATGCAAACCACACATACATACATATGAAAGTCATTCACATTTCTAAGTGTTGTGGTTACCCTAGATGTGTTGATTTTAGGCCTACATGCACTTTTAAACATATATATATTATTTCTAACTTTTGTATTCAGATTTCTATTTGCACACTATATACTAATTTCCAATTTGAACAAATTCTCTATATTTAATTAATACACTTCTTAGCCACAAAGTTTGCATGAAAGATAATTTCCTACTTCAATTAGGTTCTCAGATCTTCTACAAAATCCTAAATTGAAGTTTTTGGATTTGGAGACCTCATTTATCAGTTTCTAATTATGCATACCTATTTTCCTATATTTTCAGATTTATTCTCTATGCCTAAAAGTGAACTTTAATATTAAAATAGTAAGACATCTCACCTAAACAGAATAGGTTCTGATCTAAAATGTTCAATAAAATATTTTTGAACTTCCTTTCTGATGGGAACCAATTTAAATTTATTTACCCATTTTCAGAATTATTTACTAGCCTAAAAATGTATTTCCAGAAATAATAAAAGTAAGCAGCACTTAGTCAGATCTCATTTCAGCCTAAAATCAGTTTTTAACTCATTCTAAAGGTTTTCCAAGTGCTAGGAAAATTTAAATTTGTATTTGCACATGTGTTTATATTACCTTTTTGAATTTAAATTCTACTCATATGTTCAAATTTCTGAAATTAATATTTATTGGGTCTAAAAGGCAATTCCACCCTACTGCAGGGTTTAATTTACTATTTCCTAAATTTTCAGGGGCCTAATTACACATAACAGAGAGGTTTTCCTAATTTTTATTAAGTCCAGGGGCTAAAACTGATGTTTAAATGAATTTACATGAATTCTGAAGGTACAGGGGCTAGATCAGAAGTTTCCGGGGCTAGCTCGTGTTTTCCGAGATCCCCAGGGGGTAGCGCGTAAGATTCCCGGCCTTTATAATGTGGGGATGACGTGTGCCGTTGGATTTAAAACAGACGGCTGAGATTATAACGTGAAGCGGTACGGGTCAGATCTATTCGGGACCGCCCGATTTAAAATGGACGGGCCTCAGGGGGCCACGTCGCCCTGGCCGTGTGCGGGCGGCGCTGCCTGGTGGCGCGCGGCGGTGGGAGGCAGCGATCTCACCGGAGAACTTCGGGTTTTCGTCTATACTCCCTAAAACTTAGATTTCTTGGCATAGAACGGAAGAGGGGAGGTAGGGGATCTCACCTCGGGGTTTTTCTTGAGCTCGGAGGCCCTGGAAGGCGGTCGGCGACGAGGTCCAAGGGGAAAACGTGGCGGTGCTCACCGGAGCTGTGTCTAGAGCGAAAAACACCGGGTTTCCTCCACATGCAAGACTCCCCGGCGGCGGTGGAACATGACAAGCATGTTAGATCAGGAAATCCGAACGAGGATCGAAGGAAAACGGCGGTGGAAGCTTCGGTTCTCACTGGGAAGAAAAATGGCCGATCGGGGAGGAAAAAGGGGTGGATTTTTGGTGTTTAAATGGCGAGGGAGAGCGCCTGGGGTTGGTTTAGATGTGCCGCAGCGCGTGAGCTGGAGATCGCGGTTCCGGAGCAAGAAAATTGGCGTGGCAGTGGCGATCGGCGCGGAAGTCGCGTGGCAGTTGGGCGCGCGCGCGAGGAGGGAGATGACACGCGGGCCCCGCGCATCAGAGAGAGGGAGAGGGGGGAAGCGGGCGCGGGTTTTGGGCCGGCTGGGGTGGGTTTCGGCCCACTGGCCGTTTTTCTTTTTCTTTTTTCCTTTTTCTTTTTCTGTTTTGATTCAAATTTAAATTCCAGTTTGAATTTGAATTGCTTCACCACATGCAATACGTCCAAAAAATTTTAAATTCCCCTCTTTAGCAGGTTTTGGGGTGTTACAGCTCTACCCCCCTTAAAAGAAATCTTGTCCTCGAGATTGGTGATTCTAGGAAAATAAATCCAGAAACTGTGCCTTAAGCTCGTCTTCTCGCTCCCATGTGGCTTCTGCTTCCGAGTGATGCTTCCATTGCACTTTGCACATGGATTCTTTTATTTCTTGTGAGGCGTTCCATTGTCTCCAAAATCTTGACCGGTTGCTCGGCATAAGAAAGATCCTCTCGTACGTCCACCTCATTCATGGGTAACATCTCTTCGGGTGTTCTTAAACATTTCTTGAGTTGTGACACATGGAATACATCGTGCACATCTGATAGGTGAGCCGGTAGTTCTAGTTGATATGCCACTTCGCCTTTCCTCTCCAGAATCTGGAAGGGTCCGATGTATTGCGGTGATAATTTCCCTTTCACTTTGAACCGACGAAGTCCTCGGATAGGGGACACCTTGAGATAAACATAGTCCCCCACGTTGAAAATAAGGTCTCTTCTCCGTACATCGGCATAACTCTTTTGTCGGGTCTGGGCTATCCTTAAGTTTTAGCGAATTTCCCTCACTTTCGCCTTGGCTTCTTGTAGTACCTCGGACCCAAACACTTTACTTTCCCCTGTTTGGTTCCAGAATAGTAGAGTCTTGCACTTCCTCCCATACAACGCCTCAAATGGTGACATCTTCATACTAGCCTGATAGATGTTGTTGTAGGAGAACTCCGCATACGGTAAGTTCTTATCCCAACTCCTATTGTTCTTGAGTGCACACACTCTCAGCATATCCTCAAGGATTTGATTGGTTCTTTCCGTCTGCCCGTCAGTCTGGGGGTGATAGGCAGAACTAAAATTCAGATGAGTTCCCATGGTTTCATGTAACTTTTGCCAGAATCTTGAGGTGAACTGTGTCCCTCGGTCTGACACTATCTTCTTTGGCACTCCATGAAAACACGCGATTCTTGACATGTACAATTCTGCCAACTTGGATCCGCTGTAGCTTTCTTTCATGGGGATGAAATGAGCTACTTTAGTCAGTCTGTCGATGATGACCCATATCGAATCATATCCTGATTGGGTCCTAGGTAGTCCCACTATGAAGTCCATCCCTATTTCTTCCCATTTCCATTCAGGCACTTTGAGTGGTTGCAATAGTCTCGCGGGTCATTGATGTTCTGCTTTCACCAACTGACATGTGTCACATAGGGCAACATGTTCCGCGACATCTCGCTTCATGCCATACCACCAATATCTGCTCTTGAGGTCATGATACATATTCGTACTCCTAGGATGAATGGAATAGTCGGAATCATGAGCCTCCTTCAAAATCAATTCACGTATCTCCTTCACCTCAGGCACACAAATTCTTTTCCCATGCCACACCGTACCTTGTTCATCCTCTCTGAACCTAGGAGCTTTATTCTCTTTGATGAGTTCTCTGATTTCTTGTATCTTCTCATCATTCTTCTGACCGTTGCATATGTCTTGCTCCAATGTGGAGTCCACTTCCATGGCGATGGCCTCACCACTATTCACCAGACATAAATTGAGTTTTGCAATCTCTTCCTTCAATTCTGTAGGCATGTCCTTTGAACTCAACATGCTGACCTGCACCTTCTGGCTTAAAGCATCAGCCACGACGTTTGCTTTTCCAGGATGATAGTTGATGCCCACATCAAAGTCGTTGATTAGCTCTAACCATCTCCTTTTCCTGAGGTTGAGACCTGGCTGTGTGAAAATGTACTTTAAGCTCTTATGATCTGTATATATCTCTATCCTCTTTCCCATCAAGTAATGCCGCCAAATCTTCAATGCGTGTACCACTGCGGCTAGCTCTAGGTCTGCGTAGGATAGTTCTTCTCATGTTTTCGGAGCTGCCGGGACGCATAAGCAACGACATGACCCTCTTGCATGAGAACACATCCCAACCCGTGTCCAGATGCATCACAGTACACCAAAAAATTCTTCTGCATATCCGGCATAACTAGCACTGGGGCTGTTGTCAATCTTTTCTTCAATTCTAGAGAACTTGTCTCACACTCTGGTGTCCATGTGAATGTGATTCCCTTCTCTAACAATTTGGTGAGGGGTCTCGAGATCTTAGAGAAACCCTCAATGAACTGTCGATAATACCCAGCCAATCCTAAGAAGCTTCGAATTTCCCCGACATTTTTAGGGGTCTTCCACTTCTACACATCCTCGATCTTGGCGAGATCTACGGAGATTCCTCCCTCCGAGATTATATGTCCTAAGAAGGGAACTCTCTTTAGTCAAAACTCACACTTGCTCAACTTGGCATATAGTTGGTGTTCTCTCAGTTTTTGCAACACCAATCCTAAATGTCCCTCATGTTCTTCTTCATCTTTGGAGAAGACGAGAATGTCATCAATGAAAACCACCACAAATTTGTCCAGATATTCCATGAATACCTTGTTCATGAGGTACATGAAACATGCCGGGGCATTAGTTAGCCCGAACAGCATGACGGTGTATTCATACAGCCCGTAACGAGATACGAACGCTGTCTTTGGAATGTCAGTTTGCCTTATCTTCAGTTGGTGGTATCCCGACCTGAGATCAATTTTTGAGAACACACAAGCTCCCCTCAACTGATCAAATAAGTCTTCGATGCGGGGTAATGGGTACTTGTTCTTGATGGTTACTTCATTCAACGCACGGTAGTCTACACATAACCTTTGGGTTCCGTCCTTCTTGGGCACAAATATCACTGGAGCTCCCCATGGTGAGGAACTAGGACGAATATACCCCATCTCTATCAATTCTATTATATGTTCCTTGAGCTCTTCCAGCTGTTTGGAGTCCATCCGATAAGGCCTCTTGTATATTGGGGCTGTTCCAGGTACAAGTTCAATCGCGAATTCCACTACACGATCGGGAGGCATACCTGGCAACTCCTCCGGAAAAACGTCTGGGTATTCCCTGATAATCCTTATCTCTTCCACTTCCACCTCAACTTGATTGAGTTTAATGTCCCTCCTAGGTTCTTGCACGGCTATGAACTTCACTTTTGTGCCACTAGTGTGAGTTAGTTCCACCGTTCTGGTCGAACAGTGGATGATACCTTTATGTTTGGTCAACCAATCCATACCCAAAATAATATCTATCCCTTGGGAGTCTATCACTATGAGGTTTGCAGTAAATACTACCCCATTAATGTCTAGATTCACCTTGGGACACACTTGTCTTGTTCTTATTTCTCCCCTGGAGAGTTCACTGATAACATATGGTTCATTTGTGTTGTTGCTAGATCATGCTTCTTAACAAACCGTTGAGCAATGAACGAATGGGTAGCACCAGAATCGAACAATAGGGTTGCAATGTGTAAATTTGCAGGAAACTTACCAATTACCACGTCAGGTGCCTCTTGCGCTTCCTCCATGGTCACGTGGTTCACCCGTTCTCGCATCACATCTTGCTGCTGTGGCTGCATGGGCTTCTTTTTTGGGCACTTATGAGCATAGTGCCCCACTTCACCACAATTGAAACATTGCACCCCAACTTTAGGTGCATGGCCTTTGTTATCTTAGGGTTGGTTCTATGGCCCTTGTCCTGCTGGTCGAGGTTGATAAGCGGGGCGTGGCTGCTGCACAAACTGACACTGTGGCTGTACTGGTGCTGATGGAGGTCTGAAGTTCGGGTTGTTCCCTCTTGGTGTCGGGTAGGGTACCATAGCACGGCTCGTCTGCCCTGCAGGTTGCTGCATCAGACGTGGACGTGTGTTGCTACTTGATGCTTTGTGTGACCATCCCATCTTCCTCTTGTTTTCATTCTCCAAGGCCTTCAGCTTCCTCTCCACGACAAACGCTCTGTCTACCATCTTTTGGAAGCTTTCATACTCGTTGGAGGACATTGCACATTGCATCTCCATGGTAAGTCCCTCCACAAAGCAGCCCTGTTTCTGCTCATCGGTTTCGATGTCCCGTGGTGCATAACGGGATAGTTGGGTGAACTTGGTGAGGTATTCCCTCACAGTCATGTTGCCTTGCTGCAGTCCCAAGAACTCCTTCCGCTTGTTCTTGAGTTCACCCCTGGGTATGTAGTGGTTGCGGAAACTGCGCTTGAACTCTTCCCAAGTGATGTTCTCGGGGTCGTGATGGGCTGCCACGTAAGCGGTCCACCAATAAGAAGCAGGTCCATGCAACTGGTGAGAGGCAAACAGCACCCTCTCATACCCTTGGCATTGTATGATCCTCATCTTGCTCTCTATGGTCTTTAGCCAGCCATCTCCCTCCAGAGGTTCAGCGGCACTTGCAAACTTTGGGGGTTGAGTTCCCAGAAACTCACTCAACCTTTGTTGATGTGGTGCAGCTTGTGGGGGTGGAGCTTGGTGCAAGTTGGCCACCACTTGAGTTAGACTCTGGATGAGCTGATTCTGATTTTCGAGCATTTGGTGGATAGGATCAGCTCCTTCACGGCAATCACCCCTGTCTTGCCCTCCAGGAAGGTGAGGATTGGCAGCCTCATCGTTGTTGTTGTTGTTGGGGTTGGCACCACGACCTTTTCCTCTTCCAGCCATCTATCATGATCAACCAAATGTTAACTTAAAGCATTACGTGTTAACTTCCTAAATTGTTTGTTTAAACTTAAACTTTTGAGGCCTTAATATTTAGACAATTTGTGAAGATTTCACATAGATCTTTGGGCGTCACGTCTCACGCGAAAATAAAGGTAGTATTGATTCATAGGGGTTCACACACCAAAGCAAGGCAAACTTAGAGACGAGGTTGTGGACAAATGCTCATGGCTTCCACAACTCACGTCACACACCAAACATTAACAAACAAATAAATAGGGTATAGACTCGACTACTCGATAACCTGCTGAAATAAGGGAAATGACTCTAAACGACTCGTATCACTGAGCTGGCTCGTCGGGGTCTTCCTCATCATTGTGGCTGCCCTCTGATTCTGCTTTAGGTGGGGAAGCTGCTGGTGTAGGAGTGTGGCGACGCTTGCTCGCCCGGCGGTCTGGGGAGTCAGGAGTCCATGTGTCATTTACTGTGACACACAGTTCATTCCCATCTCCTCTTTCTCTCGCCCTCAAGCTGGCATGAAGCAACGCCTCAGTCTCCTTCAGGGTGTCACGAACATCCTGAAGCTCCAGCTGGCACTCCTGTAGTCGAGTGCTGAGCATAGCTGCATCCTCCAGGCACAGGTCCATGTGATCGTGGGAAGTCCCCTGCTGCACTGGCGGGTATTTATACTCTGCGGTGCCACTCTCACGCTATAGGACATACATGTACTCAGTCCTGTCCAGGTGGCGACGGTTGATGTAACTCTGGCAGGTGATGGCCTCCCAGGTGACATCCTTCTCAGCATCGGCCTGAGTCGCCCAACTAATTGAGAGAGCGAAGGATCTTGAGCAGCTGGTTTTCATGGATAATCGTCATCTCTGAGCTCCATTCTTCACGCTTCTCACGGAGGGTCCGGGTGGAGCTGTAGTGTATGATCAGCTTGCCAACATTGCCGCGGCGTGGTGCATACGCCGAAGACGGCGCAACAAGCCTCCTACTGCCAACCCGTAGGAGTGGTACGTCACCGGAAGGTTCTCCTCTCTCAAGGCAAGGGCAGCTACAGGAACTCTCCCTCCGGTGGACTTGCAAGCGGTGCGGACCATGCGAACCATTTAAAACATAAAGTATTTAAAATTAAGTTAGATAAGAATTAAATAAAGATTGCATTTTGAATAAAAGTTGGGACAAGATAAATAAAGTGACCCCATAAAATAACACTTTCAACCCACACCTTTGTAAAATAGTTTTTAAGAAAATATGGTCCTTAAACACGTCCATTTCTACCTAGGTCTACGTTCCTACGGGCAACCTTGGCTCTGATACCACTTCTGTCACACCCAGTTTCTCTAAAGAGCAACCCAGTGAATATCACATATATGTGTAAGGGCCTCAGTTTTTGACACTCATTTGCAGTGTTCATCACCACACCACACACCTCATTTGAGGAAGAATGATGAACACAAATAAAGAGCAAGTAACAATTATCAACATGCTCATTAGGGAACAAACTCACACATTGCAAAAGTGGTACTTCCCACATGTGATATAGATGGGCTGGACATATGAAAACTCCTACACTTTGCTAAGGATGTCCATGCCAAGTTTCACCCAAATTCAAAACATTTTTGAGGTCATCTTGGGTGTAGATAGGAAAGGGGCAGTTTGAAAACATATTCAAATTCAAACTGTTTTCACCCACTGAATTTAAAAGTGGAAGGCATATTCTTGCTCAGCACATTTTTGTGAGCTCACACACCAATTTTCACTCCATTTGGAGTTGATCTTGACATGAGCTAAGGGGGAGAAATTCAAACTTTATTTGAATTTCAAACTGCACTTGTGCTGAAATTCATTCAAACCAAACATCATTTGAACTTTGATCAATTCAAATGGCTCTTGGGTGAATAATTTGAGTTGCCAAGGGTAGAATAGGGTTCACTGTTTACCACAGCTGTTAGGAATAAATTTCAGAGGTTAAAAGAGGAGTGGGACCCACATGTCAGCCTCAGCCTCAAAGCAAACCGACTGAAACACAGTTCAGTCGGTTCCCGGCAGCTGTGCGCGCGCGCCACCGAAGGGGGCAGCCGGCGCCAGCTCCTGCTGCGTGCCCCAAGCCGGAGGCCAGCCGGCCGAGCTATTTATTCCCTCCCCGGCGTGCCTCAGTCACCATTTCCCCGAGCTACCGACGTGCGCGACTGCTTTTCCCACTGCCATCGCCGCCGCTCGAGTTCCTGCTTGATCAAGCCGATCGCAGCTCCCTCTTTCCATTCCAAGGTCCCAGCAAGGTACTAGCAACCATCCTCCATCCTCCCCATTGCTGGAAATCAATTGAAACCGAGTGATATCGGCTGTGCCGAAAGATCAAACTCGGAACTGGAAACCGCCGCACCTCGGGCTCTCGTGGACAGCCCAACCTGGGCGTTGTCACGCCCGAGCCAAGGCACCCTTGGACGCGCAAGTGATCGGTGCTGCTCATCCCCGAGCCACAGCTCGAGTGGTTGCTCACCGGCGGCGAATTTCCATTTTTCCCCTTTCTGTGTGCAGAACGACCCTCGGGTACGATTCTGTTTAATTCGTGCTCTAGAAAGGATTAGAGGGCCTCAGGCCACTCCCACACGAACTAGACACGGTGACGCACAAGTTGCCTTCACAACTCTGGGCCGGAGAACTTCTGTGCCCGGCGTAATTCAAGGTCTACTAATGGCGGAACGCACGGGGGGTATCGGGCGCACGGTGAGGACCTATTTCGGGCCTTCCCCGAGCTGCCCCGAGTTCATGTCGACCTTCTCTGAGGTCCACTGATGCTCTCCGACCGATTTCCCAAGTAGCTGAGGCACTAGGAGCATCAGCCGACATGGCCGAAGTCGTTCCGATATGGCGGCTCGTCGCCGACCATGCTCCGGCCGTTGTCATGAGCAGCTGACCCTCGGATCATGTTCCCCAAGTAAAAGTAGGCAGGGGCGGCCAGAATCAAGGAGTTTGAAGCTGTACAGCAGCCAGCGGCGAGCTCTCCGGCGAGGTCCCTCGGCGGCGGAGCGCGGGTGTCGCGAGGTTGAAGAAGGGGGTGGACCCCAGCTGTCAGCGGCCGATATTTTGAATCGGGATCCGGCTGCGGCCGGGATCGGGTGTGCTGGCGCGCAAAAGCCTTGTGGGCCGCGGTGTGCTGTCGCTTCGGCGTGCGACGCGTGTCCCCTGGGCCCACGCGCGAGTTTAAACTTTTCCCCGATTTTCAGATTTCCTTCAAACTTCAAATCCTTATAACTTTGGCTAGAAAGCTCCAAATTGAGTGAACCAAATTTTGCTGGATTCAGCTCTCTGAGTACTTGCCAGAAAATCAAGTTTCACTTCATGAAATTCCTTAATTCTCCAGAATTAATTCCTTAAAGTTTAAACTGTTAGGAATTTTAACTGGAGAATCATTTGGAGGAAAATCCTGAAATTTTGCTGAGATGTTCACCAAAATATCCTTGAACTACCATAAAAATTTCAGATCCATTTGAGCTCATTTAGTCCACCTAATGGTGTGATTAGTAAAACTGTTCCAGAGAAAATAGAAAATGTTCAGAAACATTTTCAGAATTTTCTCTGAAATTGTTTAGCTCATATCTTTAGTTAGAGACTTCCAAATTAAGTGAGACCAATTCCATTAGAACCCTCTGAAAATCTAGTTTTCAGAAAGTCATAGTTTGTTTCATGAAAATACCTAGAACACCCTAAAAGCCTTTAATTAAGGTCAAGGACATAATTAATTGTGGAGGGCTCAATTGAGCTTTGCTGCAACTAAAACTTGACCAAGTCTCTGTTTAGGTTGTAACCAAGCCACAGTAAAAGTTTCACAGTCATTAGGTCTATCTAGCAAAAGTTATAGACTTCACAACTTCCAACTTAATACAAATGCATTAACTTAATACATACATTGTTCTTATCATGTAGTCGCTAAGGTCGAGGAGGAACCCGAAGTCCTAGACTTCGTTACTCCGGAGGAACAGCTAGCCTACGACCAAGAGCAGCAAGGCAAGCCCCGGTTTGCATTAACCATTTTATAAATTTTTATTGTTTTGAGCACATATTTGTTTTCTTTATGTTGTGCATCAGAGTCTTGTTTGGAAACCCCACTGCATAGCCAAGAAAACCATGGGTTGGGGTTTAGGATTGCAAACCCCGTTAGCCACTGCATTGCTAGGATAGAGTAGGATTCGGTACAAGTCGAGTAGTTGGAGCTACTCGCGAGAATAGGCTAGAGGCACATTGCTCGGGTAGAGATAGCACATGACACACATGGCAAGAAAATGAGACCGAGCGGAGAGTAAGGGCAGCAGGACTTTGGGGCCTGTGTGCTGTAGCTCCGCTTGTGTCGATTGAGGACCGAGCCGTGTGCGGGCCTGATGAACAAGCTAGAACAGTACCGAAGACCTACCGGCTATATGGGAACCGGGAAACTGATGTAACTCGGGTAGCTGGGTGTTGAGGCATTGCCCGTCGTTCAGAGGGTAGGTTGAGAGCTCGAGGTGTAAATCAGCTGGCGGCACAGAGATGCGCGTGCAGGGACCTCTTGCTCGGGACGATGGGACCGGTTCAATATTTGGCTAACGGGTGAAAGGTAGTCGCGTACGGCGTCCGTGATGGTTGTTGTAGGCAACATCGAGTACGGGCGTACATGACGGGTTGTTCGGGTAACCCTGCAGGTGTAAATCGATTATAATCGCCGTCCCTCGCGGTCAGTGAGTACCACTTGTTCACTGTACCGTGACGTAGAAAGAACAGGCTAGTTACATGTTAAAATGTTGCTGATTGAAAGTTGGATATTGATTGTTAATGATATGTTGTAGCTTAGTGCTAACTAAAGTTCTTTTCAACTTTGGGCAAAGTACATGAGAGAAATGCGTTTCTTGTTTGATTGCGGCTCTCTCATGTGCCTTAGCGTAAGGTTCTCCACAACCTGCTGCTAAAACTTGAAAGTAAGGTTCTACTAATTAGGCGAGTCCTTGCAAATGATTTTTACCTCATGCAACCCATCACCCTCATGTAGAAGTTTCATGTTTAGGTAAGACGGGTCAGACTTGCTGAGCCTTCGTGCTCACTGCTTGTGTTTGAAGCTTTTGCAGGGTTCTATGAGGAAGGGACTCCCGAAGAGGAGACGGAACCCCAGGAGGGGAACCCCGTCGAGTGGGAGTCGTGCACGCCGCAGAGTTAGTGTGCGTGTGTGCTAGCAAGGACACGTTCGAGGGCTGAACGTGCACTTGATGCTTAGTCTACGCCCGCGAGTGTGGACTAAACTTATTTTGATGTAAACATGTTGATAAACTTGTTTATGTAATAAAGCTTCCGCTTCCGCTTTGTACCTTTGACGTGTGTTATGCGGTGCTGTGCAACGCAGCACCCCTCAGCGTGATCCTGGCTCGACAGGACCCAAAGGGGTCGTGTCAGCGTGGTATCAGAGCTCGCTTGAGGTTTAACACAGTACAAAGGTCTCCCTTTTAAAAAAATCCAGTGAGGAACGAGTTAGTAGCCCGTATAAGGATGTTATTAGTATATAGAAAGTGGCTTAGTAACCTATTTGTTATGTCGGAAAATCGTGCATCTCGGGACGTCCATGTCTTGGGGGGTGCACGTAAGCGCTGTCCACCAGTGCGCACAAGCTGAAGGGTGGAGCCCCACGGGTGGCAGGTAACCCGACCCGCTTTGATATCCTCTACGACTCTTCATGTCGTTTGGGGTATTCGAGCAACGTCTGTCCCTGGCGTGCGTGGTGCAACATGGGAGACCCCGTCACGTGGTCTGAAACGTGAACACGTAACTCAAGGCGTGTTTGGCTTGAGAACATCCGGGCGAGTGATGACGGCCGGGTGTACCAACTGTATGGATTCCGGGCTCGGGGTGCCGCCGAGTCTGATGATTGGTTGAATTTTTGCAGGTAGCCTTACCACGAAACGGTAGACGTGTAGCATCCGTGTGCGAGTGACGAGTAGTGCCACTGAACTAACGAAGCCGGCTAAATCCGGTATAGGTTTTTCTTTGTGAGGACGTAGTACCGACATGATCTGGTGACGCATCGACGTCACACCCAACTAAATGAACAACTTCATTTAAAAACTTGAAGGTTTTGATCCAAAGTAGTAAAACTTGATGTAACTCCTTCCCTTGAACAGGACATTCAAAGTTAATAAATTTTCAACTTATAGGATGTTAAGGACAGAGCACCCTGTTTTCAGCTAAATCAAGGCTGAAGTTAATCAGAGGTTAGAGGTTGAGTTCTTTCGAGGTTGGGGTCGTATGATACATTTCTGGAAAGCTTTGGAGGAGCTTTACAACTTTTCTGTTGAGTTCCAGAGGTGTTTCATCCCTTAACCACTCGAAAAATACAGTAGAGTTGAAACTGTCCAGAAAACAGGACGTAGTAAAGACTCTCTGTAGACTCTCTGTAAATTAAGCATAACTTCCTGCATAAAAATCCAAAAATAGAAAATGAGGTGGTTCTGGGAAGCTTATGAGATGGGTTACAACTTTGTAACAGAAAGTTTTGTCAGATTAGGAACAGAATTAACTGGGATTCTTGGATCAATTCAGTACCTAAAGCAGAGAGGTGCTGTCCAATGGTTCCCAGAAATTCTGTTAACTTTGACATCTCATAACTTGTGAACCAGGACAGATCTTAGGCCAACCAAATACTTTCTGGAAAGCTATTGAAGTTAACTTTAACTTTGATGTTGAGCTCCAGGACTGATTTTGCTTTTAACCTGGCCTAAATCAGATTAATATGGAAACTGGTCAGGGCTGTCATGGGAACAGCAGATCAGCAGTCAAATTTGTTTGAAAATTTGAACTATGTTTCCAAGTGTTGAGGGTTCAATGACATATCTTATGTTATAACTCAATGGTTTACTGTTTAAATAAATATTTGACATTTCTCAAATATATTTTTACAGATGGCAGCAGATAAACGGTTGGAGAACGGGTGGGTAGTTTCCCACTGTTCTGACCGTAGCGGCTACCCGGGAGCATTGTGGCTAATGCTCCAATATTTCGGGTACAACCAGATGCCGCAATACTTCGCCAAGGAAGAAGGCGAAGAGGGGAACAAGACGTGGACGATCCATGTCGAGGTTTCTGCAGGGCCTACGCCACCCGGTTGGGTGCCATTCACCGTCACGGTGAGAGGAAGACAACCGGAAGGGATGTGGCAAGTGGCAGCCCGTGACACTATGTCACGTTTCTGCCAACTACACGTACAGGCTATGGAGGGAACTCCATACGCACTCGTTCCGGTGGAGGGACGAGCTCAGCATGTGTGGGAAGATTTCAGCAAGCGTAATGGTCTCCAAAGCACCATTATGCTTAGCGGGTAGAGTGTACCCCACGTCTCTCATTATCTTAGAGGGACAGAAGGTCGATGTCATCCTAGGGATGTCGTGGTTAACCCGCCACGGCGCTGTTTTAGACACCGTCCTCCGAGTCGTGCACTTAAACTCAGGAGTGCACGGTTCTCACTCATTATTTCTGGACAGTCCAGAAATAAAACTTCCAAGTGTCTATCAAGCCACAACCATCAGATTGGAAGACATTCCAGTGGTCCGAGAATTCCCTGATGTATTCCCGGATGATTTGCCGGGGATGCCACCCGATAGGGAGGTGGAGTTCAAGATTGAACTTGCACCGGGAACCATGCCAATATCCCGAAGGCCGTACAAGATGGCGCCCAAGGAGTTGGCTGAACTGAAGACTCAGCTCACGGACCTTCTGGAGAAGGGTTTTATTAGGCCGAGCTCCTCGCCATGGGGCTGTTCGGCATTATTTGTCAAAAAGAAGGATGAAACGTTGCGGCTTTGCGTGGACTACCGTCCATTAAATGCCGTAACCATCAAGAACAAGTACCCGTTGCCACGGATCGACATGTTGTTTGATCAGTTGGTCGAAGCAAAGGTCTTTTCCAAGATGGATTTAAGATCCGGGTACCATCAGATTAAGATCAGGGCTGAGGACATTCCAAAGACAGCTTTTTCGACAAGGTACGGACTTTATGAGTACCTGGTCATGTCCTTCGGCCTCACCAATGCTCCAGCTCACTTCATGTACTTAATGAACTCGTTGTTCATGCCGGAGCTGGACAAGTTTGTCGTGGTCTTCATCGACGACATCCTGGTATATTCCAAGTCGGAGGAAGATCACAAGAAACATCTGCGTATAGTCTTGCAACGGCTGCGGGATCACAAGTTATACGCAAAGTTCAGCAAATGCGAATTTTGGATATCGCAAGTGCCTTTCCTCGGGCATATCATCTCAGCGGAGGGTATCGCTGTGGACCCGAGCAAAATCACGCAAGTGCTGAATTGGAAATCCCCGAGAACTGTTCATGAGGTACGGAGTTTCCTCGGACTCGCGGGATATTATCGGAGGTTCATTCCGAACTTCTCGAAGATTGCCAAGCCAATGACAGAGCTGCTAAAGAAGGCTACCAAATATGTTTGGAGTCCAGCATGTGAAGCAGCATTCAAGGCTTTAGTCAAGCACCTAACATCAGCACCGGTTTTGGCGCAGCCAGACACAACAAAACCGTTCGATGTGTACTGCGATGCATCCGGCATTGGGCTCGGATGTGTGCTGATGCAAGACCGAAGAGTGGTTGCGTATGGATCACGACAGCTTAGGAACCATGAGCAAAATTATCCAACTCACGATTTGGAGCTCGCTGCCGTGGTACTTGCACTGAAAATGTGGAGGCACTACCTACTCGGTAACCTCGTACATTTATATACCGACCACAAAAGCCTCAAGTACATATTCACTCAGAAGGAGCTGAACATGAGGCAACGAAGATGGTTGGAACTGATAAAGGATTACGAGATAGAGATCCATTATCATCCGGGCAAGGCAAACGTTGTGGCAGATGCGCTAAGCCGCAAGTCACACGTCAATAATCTGACCATCACACCGTTGGAAGAGAGCGAACCACCACTACATGTGATTCCACATGGAGCTCTCTACAACCTAGCTTTGATCCCCACCATCCGTGAAGAGATAGCGGCAGCCCAGAAGAATGATAAGGGCATGTCACATTTACGGAGACGAGTAGACAGTGGGGAGTTGGAATGTTTCCGGAAGGACGGAGACGGCGTCCTATGGTTCAAGGACCGGATCGTCGTACCCCGAAACCCGGAGTTACGGAAGAAAATCTTTGATGAGGCTCACTTATCAAAGTTTTCTATTCACCCCGGCAGCAACAAGATGTATCAAGAACTCAGAAGCAAGTTTTGGTGGACACGGATGAAGCGAGAGACTGCAAAATACGTGTCCGAGTGTGATACATGTCGACGGGTGAAGGCAGACCACATGCGGAAACCCGGACTGCTGCAACCACTGGGCATTCCTGCCTGGAAGTGGGAGGACGTGAGCATGGATTTCGTCGTCGGTTTACCCACCACCTTACAGAAACATGATTCTGTGTGGGTGATCGTCGATCGGCTCACCAAAGTTGCCCATTTCATCCCGGTCAACACCAACTACAACGCCAAGAAGTACGCTGAGCTGTACATCTCACGGATCCTATGCTTATACGGCGTACCCCGTACTATCGTATCGGACCGGGGCACTTTATTTGTGTCCCGTTTTTGGGAGCAGCTACACGCTGCCTTGGGGACGAAGCTGATCCGTAGTTCAGCCTACCACCCGCAGACGGATGGACAAACTGAGCGGGTGAATCAGATTCTAGAAGACATGCTACGAGCTTGCGCTATCGACCACGGCAAGAGTTGGGATGATCACTTGCCATTAGCCGAGTTCTCGTACAACAATGGGTACCAAGCCAGCATCAAGATGGCGCCCTACGAGGCGCTATACGGCAGGAGATGCCGCACACCACTGAACTGGTGTGAATCTGGCGAGAGGGTTACCTTCGGGATTGATCTTGTCAACAACGCGGAAGAAAAGGTTCGATTAATTCAAGCGAACCTAAAAGCCGCTCAATCCCGACAGAAACAGTATGCGGACCGGAGAAGGCGCCCATTACAATTCGAAGTTGGAGATCACGTATACCTACGAGTGTCTCCAATGAAGGGCGTAAACAGATTTGGGGTGAGAGGAAAGTTAGCACCCCGATTCATCGGTCCATTCCAGATTACCGAAAGATGTGGATCGGTGGCATACCGGCTAAGATTACCAGAAGCACTTTCCGGTGTGCACGACGTCTTTCACGTTTCCCAGCTGAGGAAGTGTCTCAAGCTATCAACTACCGTTCAGCTGGAAGACATTGAAGAACTGCAACCGGATCTCACCTATCGGGAGGCACCGGTGCAGATTATTGATGAAAAGGCCCGAACCACACGCAACCGTACGTTGTGGTTCTACAAGGTTCTATGGAGTAATCACTCCATGGACGAAGCGACATGGGAGGGCGAAGAATTCCTTCGCACTAACTACCCCGACTTTTTCACGTCGCATATTCGGTAATTTTCCACCGTCCTCTCTCTCATTTCACCTTATAATCTCGGGACGAGATTCTTTTAAGGGGGGAGGAATGTAAGGGCCTCAGTTTTTGACACTCATTTGCAGTGTTCATCACCACACCACACACCTCATTTGAGGAAGAATGATGAACACAAATAAAGAGCAAGTAACAATTATCAACATGCTCATTAGGGAACAAACTCACACATTGCAAAAGTGGTACTTCCCACATGTGATATAGATGGGCTGGACATATGAAAACTCCTACACTTTGCCAAGGATGTCCATGCCAAGTTTCACCCAAATTCAAAACATTTTTGAGGTCATCTTGGGTGTAGATAGGAAAGGGGCAGTTTGAAAACATATTCAAATTCAAACTGTTTTCACCCACTGAATTTAAAAGTGGAAGGCATATTCTTGCTCAGCACATTTTTGTGAGCTCACACACCAATTTTCACTCCATTTGGAGTTGATCTTGACATGAGCTAAGGGGGAGAAATTCAAACTTTATTTGAATTTCAAACTGCACTTGTGCTGAAATTCATTCAAACCAAACATCATTTGAACTTTGATCAATTCAAATGGCTCTTGGGTGAATAATTTGAGTTGCCAAGGGTAGAATAGGGTTCACTGTTTACCACAGCTGTTAGGAATAAATTTCAGAGGTTAAAAGAGGAGTGGGACCCACATGTCAGCCTCAGCCTCAAAGCAAACCGACTGAAACACAGTTCAGTCGGTTCCCGGCAGCTGTGCGCGCGCGCCACCGAAGGGGGCAGCCGGCGCCAGCTCCTGCTGCGTGCCCCAAGCCGGAGGCCAGCCGGCCGAGCTATTTATTCCCTCCCCGGGGTGCCTCAGTCACCATTTCCCCGAGCTACCGACGTGCGCGACTGCTTTTCCCACTGCCATCGCCGCCGCTCGAGTTCCTGCTTGATCAAGCCGATCGCAGCTCCCTCTTTCCATTCCAAGGTCCCAGCAAGGTACTAGCAACCATCCTCCATCCTCCCCATTGCTGGAAATCAATTGAAACCGAGTGATATCGGCTGTGCCGAAAGATCAAACTCGGAACTGGAAACCGCCGCACCTCGGGCTCTCGTGGACAGCCCAACCTGGGCGTTGTCACGCCCGAGCCAAGGCACCCTTGGACGCGCAAGTGATCGGTGCTGCTCATCCCCGAGCCACAGCTCGAGTGGTTGCTCACCGGCGGCGAATTTCCATTTTTCCCCTTTCTGTGTGCAGAACGACCCTCGGGTACGATTCTGTTTAATTCGTGCTCTAGAAAGGATTAGAGGGCCTCAGGCCACTCCCACACGAACTAGACACGGTGACGCACAAGTTGCCTTCACAACTCTGGGCCGGAGAACTTCTGTGCCCGGCGTAATTCAAGGTCTACTAATGGCGGAACGCACGGGGGGTATCGGGCGCACGGTGAGGACCTATTTCGGGCCTTCCCCGAGCTGCCCCGAGTTCATGTCGACCTTCTCTGAGGTCCACTGATGCTCTCCGACCGATTTCCCAAGTAGCTGAGGCACTAGGAGCATCAGCCGACATGGCCGAAGTCGTTCCGATATGGCGGCTCGTCGCCGACCATGCTCCGGCCGTTGTCATGAGCAGCTGACCCTCGGATCATGTTCCCCAAGTAAAAGTAGGCAGGGGCGGCCAGAATCAAGGAGTTTGAAGCTGTACAGCAGCCAGCGGCGAGCTCTCCGGCGAGGTCCCTCGGCGGCGGAGCGCGGGTGTCGCGAGGTTGAAGAAGGGGGTGGACCCCAGCTGTCAGCGGCCGATATTTTGAATCGGGATCCGGCTGCGGCCGGGATCGGGTGTGCTGGCGCGCAAAAGCCTTGTGGGCCGCGGTGTGCTGTCGCTTCGGCGTGCGACGCGTGTCCCCTGGGCCCACGCGCGAGTTTAAACTTTTCCCCGATTTTCAGATTTCCTTCAAACTTCAAATCCTTATAACTTTGGCTAGAAAGCTCCAAATTGAGTGAACCAAATTTTGCTGGATTCAGCTCTCTGAGTACTTGCCAGAAAATCAAGTTTCACTTCATGAAATTCCTTAATTCTCCAGAATTAATTCCTTAAAGTTTAAACTGTTAGGAATTTTAACTGGAGAATCATTTGGAGGAAAATCCTGAAATTTTGCTGAGATGTTCACCAAAATATCCTTGAACTACCATAAAAATTTCAGATCCATTTGAGCTCATTTAGTCCACCTAATGGTGTGATTAGTAAAACTGTTCCAGAGAAAATAGAAAATGTTCAGAAACATTTTCAGAATTTTCTCTGAAATTGTTTAGCTCATATCTTTAGTTAGAGACTTCCAAATTAAGTGAGACCAATTCCATTAGAACCCTCTGAAAATCTAGTTTTCAGAAAGTCATAGTTTGTTTCATGAAAATACCTAGAACACCCTAAAAGCCTTTAATTAAGGTCAAGGACATAATTAATTGTGGAGGGCTCAATTGAGCTTTGCTGCAACTAAAACTTGACCAAGTCTCTGTTTAGGTTGTAACCAAGCCACAGTAAAAGTTTCACAGTCATTAGGTCTATCTAGCAAAAGTTATAGACTTCACAACTTCCAACTTAATACAAATGCATTAACTTAATACATACATTGTTCTTATCATGTAGTCGCTAAGGTCGAGGAGGAACCCGAAGTCCTAGACTTCGTTACTCCGGAGGAACAGCTAGCCTACGACCAAGAGCAGCAAGGCAAGCCCCGGTTTGCATTAACCATTTTATAAATTTTTATTGTTTTGAGCACATATTTGTTTTCTTTATGTTGTGCATCAGAGTCTTGTTTGGAAACCCCACTGCATAGCCAAGAAAACCATGGGTTGGGGTTTAGGATTGCAAACCCCGTTAGCCACTGCATTGCTAGGATAGAGTAGGATTCGGTACAAGTCGAGTAGTTGGAGCTACTCGCGAGAATAGGCTAGAGGCACATTGCTCGGGTAGAGATAGCACATGACACACATGGCAAGAAAATGAGACCGAGCGGAGAGTAAGGGCAGCAGGACTTTGGGGCCTGTGTGCTGTAGCTCCGCTTGTGTCGATTGAGGACCGAGCCGTGTGCGGGCCTGATGAACAAGCTAGAACAGTACCGAAGACCTACCGGCTATATGGGAACCGGGAAACTGATGTAACTCGGGTAGCTGGGTGTTGAGGCATTGCCCGTCGTTCAGAGGGTAGGTTGAGAGCTCGAGGTGTAAATCAGCTGGCGGCACAGAGATGCGCGTGCAGGGACCTCTTGCTCGGGACGATGGGACCGGTTCAATATTTGGCTAACGGGTGAAAGGTAGTCGCGTACGGCGTCCGTGATGGTTGTTGTAGGCAACATCGAGTACGGGCGTACGTGACGGGTTGTTCGGGTAACCCTGCAGGTGTAAATCGATTATAATCGCCGTCCCTCGCGGTCAGTGAGTACCACTTGTTCACTGTACCGTGACGTAGAAAGAACAGGCTAGTTACATGTTAAAATGTTGCTGATTGAAAGTTGGATATTGATTGTTAATGATATGTTGTAGCTTAGTGCTAACTAAAGTTCTTTTCAACTTTGGGCAAAGTACATGAGAGAAATGCGTTTCTTGTTTGATTGCGGCTCTCTCATGTGCCTTAGCGTAAGGTTCTCCACAACCTGCTGCTAAAACTTGAAAGTAAGGTTCTACTAATTAGGCGAGTCCTTGCAAATGATTTTTACCTCATGCAACCCATCACCCTCATGTAGAAGTTTCATGTTTAGGTAAGACGGGTCAGACTTGCTGAGCCTTCGTGCTCACTGCTTGTGTTTGAAGCTTTTGCAGGGTTCTATGAGGAAGGGACTCCCGAAGAGGAGACGGAACCCCAGGAGGGGAACCCCGTCGAGTGGGAGTCGTGCACGCCGCAGAGTTAGTGTGCGTGTGTGCTAGCAAGGACACGTTCGAGGGCTGAACGTGCACTTGATGCTTAGTCTACGCCCGCGAGTGTGGACTAAACTTATTTTGATGTAAACATGTTGATAAACTTGTTTATGTAATAAAGCTTCCGCTTCCGCTTTGTACCTTTGACGTGTGTTATGCGGTGCTGTGCAACGCAGCACCCCTCAGCGTGATCCTGGCTCGACAGGACCCAAAGGGGTCGTGTCAATATGACAGGATCATTTTCTCATACATGTGACGACAAATAGTGAAGCATCATTATATTACAAGCCAAGTGTTCGAATATAAATAAGTCTTACATAGCATACGTCTCGATGGACGATAATACGTTCATAACATGTAAATAAAGCAGCAGCGGAAATATAAATCTTGTGGGCTCCATCACAGGCGTTGCTCGGGGGACTCCGTGAACCTAGAATCCTTCTTCGGGTCCAAAGTCTTGGTCATTGAACACCACATCATCCCCTTGACCTGAGCAGCAATTTAAACCAACAGAAAAGCAAGTTTGAGTACCGTTGGTACTCAGCAAGTGTGGGAAAGTAATGTCATGCTTGGCTAGAGCAAGGAGAGGTTGGACTCATGGTTAAAGCACTACGCAATTAATACCTATCACCTTAGCTTATTAAGCACCTACATTACTACACATGTGAAATAGTCCCAATCTCCCAACCCATCATCAAAATCAAGTAATCCATAACATCATTTCCAATGTTAAGCTCCCTGCTCAACATCCTCAACTTCCAAATTCATCATCCTCTAATCATGAATAAGTCCAAGCCGCTCTTGACCGTGAGCATGGCTATCATGACAGTTTTGACTCTGTAGAGTTTGCACCACTGTACCCACATGTAGTGATTTCATCCCCCGTTGCCGGGTGGACTAAAAGAACCTCCATTATGCCAGTGGCCACGAACCACGTTCACACTTCCCAGGTGTGTAGCCAGGAGATCACTACGAGGCCTTTACAAAGGGATTCCTGACGAGCATGGGCCCACTGAGGTTTCACCCCTAACAGCATACAAGAGGCTCCAACCCCGCTGCAGTGGCCCCCTCTTGAGCCTTGTGGTTCATATGGTAGTCCAGCTGACACCTATTTCCCGCACCATCCAAACACCCATACTACGTCGGAGATACACCTAATTAATTGGCCAAGCTGCCCAATCTCAGCATGTGGTTGGCACGGTAAAGCCAGGTTACATGCTCCATGAACCGGTCCTTAGGATCCAGGCAAGCACTAAACACAAACCCGAGTCTCGTGCACACAGCACCAACCAAATCATCCAACTTTCCTCGATCCCTACCTCTACATAACTCATAATATCTCATTCAAGAGTAAGGTAAATAAGTTGATGATCTCATATCCCACTTATCCCATTCTAAGCATGGCTAAGCATGAATAATATGAATGAATGACATAATAAAATAAATCCCAACCCAGGCTACAAGGAAGTAAGAAAATGAAAATCTAGCGAAACTTCCTAGCTTGGGTACCATATTCCAAATTGACAATGCAATTAATTAAATTCTATCTACACATCCTATTATAGGATCAAAGTGGTCAAGGACACTTGCCTTCTTCCTGCTGCTCCGGGAATGGAAAGTCTTGGTCTTGAAAGGTGAGAACCTGCTCTGGGGCTGGTTCTACTCATGCCAATACACATAGCAAAAGAAAACAACAATCCATAAGCCATAGTCCACACTTTCACTCATGCAAACCACACACACATACATATGAAAGTCATTCACATTTCCAAGTGTTGTGGTTACCCTAGATGTGTTGATTTTAGGCCTACATGCACTTTTAAACATATATATATTATTTCTAACTTTTGTATTCAGATTTCTATTTGCACACTATATACTAATTTCCAATTTGAACAAATTCTCTATATTTAGTTAATACACTTCTTAGCCACAAAGTTTGCATGAAAGATAATTTCCTACTTCAATTAGGTTTTCAGATCTTCTACAAAATCCTAAATTGAAGTTTTTGGATTTGGAGACCTCATTTATCAGTTTCTAATTATGCATACCTATTTTCCTGTATTTTCATATTTATTTTCTATCCCTAAAAGTGAACTTTAATATTAAAACAGTAAGACATATCACCTAAACAGAATAGGTTCTGATCTAAAATGTTCAATAAAATATTTTTGAACTTCCTTTCTGATGGGAACCAATTTAAATTTATTTTACCCATTTTCAAAATTATTTCCTAGCCTAAAAATGTATTTCCAGACATAATAAAAGTAAGCAGCACTTAGTCAGATCTCATTCCAGCCTAAAATTAGTTTTTAACTCATTCTAAAGGTTTTCCAAGTGCTAGGAAAATTTAAATTTGTATTTGCACATGTGTTTATATTACCTTATTGAATTTAAATTCTACTCATGTGTTCAAATTTCTGAATTTAATATCTTATAGGGTCTAAAAGGCAATTCGACCCTACTGCAGGGTTTAATTTACTATTTCCTAAATTTTAAGGGGCCTAATTACACATAACAGAGAGGTTTTCCTAATTTTTATTAAGTCCAGGGGCTAAAACTGATTTTTAAATGAATTTACATGAATTTCTGAAGGTCCGTGGGCTAGATCAGAAGTTTTCGGGGCTAGCTCGTGTTTTTCGAGATCCCCAGGGGGTAGCGCGTAAGATTCCCGGTATTTATAATGCGGGGATGACGTGGGCCGTTGGATTTAAAACAGATGGCTGAGATTATAACGCGAAGCGGTACGGGTTAGATCTATTCGGGACCGCCCGATTTAAAATGGACGGGCCTCAGGGGGCCACGTCGCCCTGGGGCGGCGCTGCCCGGCGGCGCGCGGCAATGGGAGGCGGCGATCTCGCCGGAGAACTTCGAGTTTTCGTCTATACTCCCTAAAACTTAGATTTCTTGGCATAGAATGGAAGAGGGGAGGTAGGGGATCTCACCTCAGGGTTTTTCTTGAGCTTGGAGGCCCTGCAAGGCGGTCGGCGACGAGGTCCGAGGGGAAAACGCGGCAGTGCACACCGGAGCTGTGTCTAGAGCGCAAAACACCGGGTTTCCTTCACCTGCAAGACTCCCCGGCGGCGGTGGAACATGACAAGCACGTTAGATCAGGAAATCCGAACGAGGATCGAAGGAAAACAGCGGTGGAAGCTTCGGTTCTCACCGGGAAGAAAAATGGCAGATCGGGCAGGTGAAAGGGGCGGATTTTCAGCGTTTAAGTGGGGAGGGACGGCGGCTGGGATTGGTTTAGATGTGCCGCAGCGTGTGAGCTGGAGATCGCGGTTCCGGAGCAAGAAAATCAGCGTGGCAGCGGCGATTGGAGCGGAAGTCGCGTGGCGGTTGGGCGCGCGCGCGAGGAGGGAGATGACACGCGGGCCCCGTGTGTCAGAGAGAGGGAGAGGGGGTGAAGCGGGCGCGGGTTTTGGGCCGGCTGAGGTGGGTTTCGGCCCACTGGCCGTTTTTCTTTTTCTTTTTTCCTTTTCCTTTTTCTGTTTTGATTCAAATTTAAATTCCAGTTTGAATTTGAATTGCTTCACCACATGCAATACGTCCAAAAATTTTAAATTCCCCTCTTTAGCAGGTTTTGGGGTGTCACAGGACAGCTCAAACTGAAGAAGATCAAGCCCAACAAAACCAAACCTTTGGTGCACCCATGATCCTAGTTGCTCACCTCCAAAGCTCAGCCCTAGCCATTGATGACAGAGGGAGAATTTCAAGATTTTCTCCCGGGCGGCATAAACTGACCCCGAGATAAGGAATTGCAAAATTCGTCCTCAATTCATGTTGGATGTGTTCCAAACTCCACACACAAGTTCTTAACTACCTAGCACACCTCCTCCATCGATTTTAGGCCGAGAAATTAGGTATAGAGCAAGAAATCCGAGTTCTTTTCAAGGGAGTATCGCCGGACCACGTCGGGCGCACGGTGCTGATGGGTTTGGAGAGTTCCTCGGCTCGTTTAAACCCTATGTCGATCTTCTACATGATCCCCTGGCGCTTTGGAGCCCAAGAACCAATCATTTGGTGGAGAATTCACCGTGCACGACCTCGCCGGAGCCCTAGTTCTAGCTGTTGCCGGTGCGCGCTGGTTTCCGGTGAGATTCAGCCGCCGGCGACCCCACCAGTATGTTCAGCGTGCCTGAAAACGGGGGGGGGGGGGGGGGGGGGGGCAGTATGGGCCCGGGAGACGGCCGGGAAGGGCCTTCCGGTGACCCTCGCCGGAGGGAGCCGCCACTGACCCTGTCTGGCGCGAGGTTGAAGAGAATACTGGCGAGTGGGACCCACTGTTGGGTTTAAACTTTTCCAGATTTTCCTTAATTCGGTTCAAACTTTGGAGAGCCATAACTTTGTGTAGGAATGTCCAAAAATTGTCAATTAAATTTTATTGGATTCCTCTCAGAGAGTACTATCCAGCGGTGCAGCCCAATATTTATGAGAAACCCTGGATTTGGCTCATTAATTCATTTAAAAAAATCTTGTAGGAATTTTTACAGGAGTTCTGTTTATTGGAAAATTCCCAAATTTGGGCAATAACATTCTTCCAAAAATCCTTGAACTCCAGTAAAATTTTCAGAGGCATTGGAATTCATTTGCTTTGCCAAATGTTGATTCAATCTTCTATGTCTCTGAAAGTTAGGAAAAATAACAGAAAGATTTTTCAGCTTTTAGCTCCAACTTCTAAATTCCATATCTCTGTGTAGGAAGCTCCAAAAATGGTGAAACCAAGTCCTATGTACTCATGAGACACTGAAGTTTCTGAAAAACTAAATTTGGAGCATGACAAGACACTATAGTTGCCATAGGAATTCAGAGAAGCCAAATAATTAAGAAAATTCCCTAGGCCACATCTTACATCAACTTTGTCTGAAATTTTTGCAAGCCATATCTCTGTATGATATAAGGACCACTGTAAAAATTTCAGAGCAAGTTGAGACATCTTCTCAAGTTTCTGCTGGTTCTTTCCACTACCTTTCGTATGTCCTTTATAAATAGCTCTTTGAATTTTCTCCAACAACCATCCACTGCCCACCTAAAGTATCCTCTGTTTCTGTCCATAACAGAGCTCATCTCTCACTTTAGAGTTTGTCTAAATCATTCTTAAGTCATAACCCACATTTGCTTCATAATTCATGTACTCGCAATATAAAACTGTGCATGTTCATGTCGGTAGGAAAAACGACGAAGGAGTTTGACGAGGAACTTGACTCGGAGCAGCAAGTTGAGGATTTAACCGTCGACAAGATACTGACTTCATAGTAGTAATAAACCTGCAGCAACATAAGGCAAGCTACGGTTTGCATTTAACAGCTTTTTAGTTACATTTTACTTTGTATCACTTTTATTGGTCTAGTATGTATTGTGCATTAGGTCAAGGTGATTGATACTCCAAACGCATGACCCACAAACCCTTGGAGTTACAGGGTAGAACAGGTTACCTTCGTGTAGTTTTCTGCTAGGCTTAAGTTGTATAGGATCCGGTACAAGTCAGGTAGTTGGAAGCTACTCGCGAGTTTAGGATGTTGGTTCAGCGGGGTATGATTCTAGAGAATGGAATAACTGAAATGGAAAATGAGACCGGGCAAAGAGTAGGAGCAGCAGGACGTTGGGCCTGTGTTGCCGTAGCTCTGTTTGTGTCGGTTAAGGACCGATGTGTATGCCGCCCTGCTGAGCAAGTTTGAACAGTACCGGATGCATACTGGAATTATGGGGTCCAGGAAACCAATGTAACTCGGGTACTCTCGTGTCAAAACTTATACGGCCGTCCATTGGGGGTTGGTGTCAGAGGTGTAAACCTGCTAGCGCAGCAACTTCGACGTGTTCCGGGTAGTGGCCCTTCTTATGGGTCGGCAGAACTGGTTCAGCATTGGAGTGACGTGTGAAAGGTTGCTGCATACAATGTAAGAAAGAACTCGTGTATGAGTCTTTCGAGGCGGGTTGTATGTGTCGTGTGTTCCGGGTGTGTCCTGATTCGAATCACCGTCCCTCGCGGTTATATGAGTACCACTTGTTCACTGCGTTGTGACGTAGTAATTATTTCCAGATGAAGTGAGATGAATCATTGCTGATGTGATGTTCCTAAATTCATTATATTGCCAACCATGTATGCTATAGTTGTAGAGCTCACTAAGTTTATCTTCCACTTCGGGCATCACCACATCGGAGGAAAGCGTTTCTTGTTTGATTGTGGACTTCCGATGTGGGGGCTGCCTAAGGCATAATAATCTGCTGCTATTAAACTGAAAGTAAGGATTAACATGCAGGTGTGTCTTTATCGCATCATATTTTTCCTATGGTAAGAATCCCTGCATGTAGAGTTTCATGCTTAGGAGTGCCGGTTAAGTCTTGCTGAACCATCGTGCTCACGGTTGCATTATTAGTGTTTTGCAGGTTATAAAATTTGCTATGAAGATGGTTGTTCAGTGAGCCATCAGAGACTCACCAGAAACCCTGCCGCTGCACTCATCTTTGTGGAAGCTAGTAAGAAGCGTCCGCGGGATGGACGTCTTCTCTTTTGCATAGTTAAAACCAAGAGTAAGTGTGTATGTATATTCCACTACATGTACCCTCGTGGTACAATATTCTGTAAATGACATTATCTTGAGAAATAGAAGACTTTGTACTTTATGGTTCTTTTCGTGTATGCTGTTCGGTGCCGCATCGCACGGCACAACCCAATGTGTATCCTAAAGTGTGAATCCCGGAAGGGGTTCCCCACACGATCGAGTCCAAGTTCGGGCTGCTCTAATGCACGGAGCGGCAGAAGACTCTCTTCGCAGCACAGCAGCTTCATGGTGCCGCCGGTGCGTGGTGGGCGAACTATGTCGCCTCACTGACTGCTGGCCACGCCGTGGAATGGGAAGAATTCCGAAAGGTGTTCCGTGCCTACCATATACCTCCCGGGATAATGAAGAGGAAGTTCCAAGAATTCTTGGAGCTGAAGCAAGGTGGGAGGAGTGACCTTGACTACTCCAGTGTGTTCAACCATCTGGCGCAGTATGCGTCGGATTATTTCTCCACTGAGGAGAGGAAGCGAGAGCAATTCTATCAGGGGTTAAATCCCGAGATGAAGACGCATCTCGTGCAATGTAATCGCGGCACTTTCAACGACCTCGTCAATGCCGCGATTATGCAAGAGGACGCTCAGCGGGAACTGGCGGCTGAACAGCGAAAGCGAAGCAGTCCACCTAGTAGCGGGGGTGGACCTCCTCAAAAATACCGTATTGTGTATCGGACACCATCCGGTCAGCAGTGGCATCCACCGACGCAACCTCAACAGTTTGGGGGTCGTTCTTTCCAGCCACCCCCATTCCGACCGCCGATGCCACCACCATGACCACAACAGCAGCAAATGGTACCCCGGGCATTTCCACCGCCACAACGCGCCCTGGGATTCCGTCCGCCGGTCAGAGGTGGACCGCCTCGCTACACATGCTACACGTGTGGCCAGGCAGGCTATTTCTCGAAGGACTGTCCTCAGGGACAGCAAAGTAGCGGGCAAGCCCAATATCAGGGCGGTGATCGAGGCCGACGTCCGGTCAAGAAGGGAGGTCAGCGAACCGGGGGCATTCGCAACCTCGACAATGAGGACACCCCGGAGGGATAAAACGTGCTGGCAGGTACGTTCACTCTCAACGATCAAGCAATCATCATTTTATTTGATTCTGGTCCAACCCACAAGTGCATAAGTGCATCATATGTGGTTAAGCATCAACTGGAAGTCTTTCCAACTGAGTGCTCATATATCATCTGCTCACCGGGAGGGAAAATTTCAGCAAATATGATGATTCCGAAAGCACCACTGTGCTTAGGTGGGAATATATATCCCACTACTATAATTATTCTTGAGGGGCAGAAGATTGATGCAATCTTAGGGATGTCATGGCTAAGTTACCATGGCGCTGTCCTAGAAACAGTATCACGGACGGTTCATCTCAACTCCCCACTCCACCATCCGCATTCCCTCATACTAGACAATCCAGTTCCGGAAGTTTCAGCCGCCTATCATATTGAAGCTTCCAAGTTGGAGGACATCCCTGTAGTCCTAGAATACCCTGACGTGTTTCCGGATGATCTTCCGGGCATGCCACCTGAACGGGATGTGGTGTTCAAGATAGAACTTGCACCCGGGACTACATCCATATCACGGAGACTGTACAAAATGGCTCCGAACGAGCTGTCTGAGTTGAAAGAACAGCTCAATGACTTGTTGAGCAAGGGTTTCATTAGGCCGAGTTCCTCGCCTTTGGGATGCTCGGCGCTGTTCGTAAAAAACAGGATGAAACCTTGAGGCTGTGTGTGGTTTACCGGCCGCTCAACGCCATCACCATCAACAACAAATATCCACTGCCCCGCATTGACATCCTGTTTGATCAGCTTGTGGGTGCAAGTGTGTTCTTCAAAATGGACCTTCGCTCCGGGTATCATCAAATAAAAATCCGGGCGGAGGATATCCCGAAGACGACATTCTCGACGAGATATGTCCTATATTAATATCTCGTCATGTCTTTTGGTCTCACCAACACTCTGTCACATTTCATGTACCTCATGAACTGGGTGTTCATGCCGGAGCTGGACAAGTTCGTTGTGGTGTTCATTGATGATATCTTGGTTTACTCCAAGTCAGAAGCAGAACACGCCGAACACTTACGGATCGTCCCTCAACGATTGCTAGACCATAAGCTCTATGCCAAGTTCAGCAAATGCGAGTTTTGGATCAGCCAAGTGCCATTTTTGGGACATATCATCTCAGCAGAAGACATTGCGGGTGACCCAAGCAAAATTGAACAAGTGCTGAAATGGAAAGCCCCCACTTCTGTCCAAGAAGTCAGAAGCTTCCTCGGTTTAGCGGGATATTACAGGAGATTCATTCCGAGTTTCTCCAAGCTTACTAAGCCGATGACAGAATTATTGAAGAAGGGAACGAAATATCTTTGGAACTCAGCATGTGAAGGAGCGTTCCAAGAATTGCTGAGGCTTCTCACAACAGCCCCGGTCTTAGCTCAACCGGATAAGACCAAGCCCTTCAACGTGTATTGTGATGCGTCCGGTATTGGGCTCGGCTGCGTGTTGATGCAAAAAGGACGTGTGGTAGCATATGGCTCACACCAACTTCGAAACCAAGAGAAGAACTATCCGACTCATGATCTTGAGCTCGCTGCTGTGGTTTTGGCGCTAAAAATGTGGAGGCACTATCTCCTGGGGAATTTGGTGCATCTCTACACCGACCACAAGAGCTTAAAATATATCTTCACCCAGAAGGAGCTGAATATGAGGCAAAGGAGGTGGTTAGAATTAATCAAAGACTATGAGATTGAGATTCATTACCACCCCGGCAAGGCGAATGTGGTTGCCGACGCGCTGCATCAGAAATGAAATGTCCATAATCTTACCATTACAGCGATGGAAGAGGAAGAGCCGAGTTTATACTTGGTTCCATATGGATTGCTCTACAACCTTGCTCTCATCCGTACCATTAGGGAGGATATTATTGCAGCTCAGAAAGTTGACAAGGTCATGGCACATCTCCGGGAACGGATAGACAGCGGGGATATCAAATATTTCCGGAAGGATGATGAGGGGACAATATGGTTCAATGACCGCATAGTCATACCCCGGAACATGGAACTGAAAAAGAAGATCCTTGATGAAGCTCACTTGTCTAAGTTCTCCATTCATCCGGGCAGCAACAAAATGTACCAAAACTTGATGAGTAAATTTTGGTGGACATGGATGAAGCGGGAAATCACCAAATACGTATTTGAATGTGATACGTGTAGACGAGTGAAGGCAGATCACTTGAGAAAAACAGAGTTGTTGCAACCCCTGGAAATTCCAGCATGGAAGTGGGAAGATGTGAGCATGGATTCCAGCATGACTTCTAACAAGCATGATTCCATTTGGGTAATCGTGGACCGGTTAACCAAGTCAGCTCACTTCATTCTGATGCATACCAACTACCATGCCAACAAGTATGTGGAGTTGTACATTGCAAGAATCTTGTGCTTGCACGGAATACCCAAGACTATAATCTCAGATCGAGGGGCACTGTTCATGGCTCATTTATGGGAGCAGTTGCATGCTGCATTGGGTACCAAACTGATTAGAACCTCCGCTTATCACCCTCAGACGGATGGGCAAGCTGAGAGGTTGAATCAAGTATTAGAAGACATGTTGAGAGCGTGTTCCATCCACCATGGTAGAAATTGGGATGATCATCTGTGGGGACCACCCCGTGGTTCACCCATTCCAGGATCGCATAGGGTGGTGCCGTGCGATGCGGCACCCAACAGCACACAGGAAAAGAATTTAAGAACAACATACAAACGTTTATTTGATATAAAATAGTGGAAGTCTTTTACAAAACTTAATTAACAGCGGAAGTATTATACATAGATGGCCTCTCATCCTAACTATGCAAAAATGCAGCCGTCCAGCCCGGGGACGCTACACACTAGCAGCAAGTAACCGGAGATCACGGCGGCATGCAGGGCTCCAGCTCGGCTGTGTACCCCGACGGGGGCATCGCCTCATCCTCGGAACCTTCCTCATAATTATCACCTGCACACAGATCAAAATATTGCAACCGTGAGCACGATGGCTCAGCAAGGCCTAATCGACAACCCTAGGCATGGAACTCTACATGCAAGGATGTGTAAGATAGGAAAAATGACTTTGCAATAAAGACACGCCTCCATGTTGATCCTTACTTTCAGTTTTATAGCAACAGTTTATTGAGCCTTAGGCAGCCCTCACATCGGAAGTCCACAATCAAACAAGAAACGCTTTCCTCTGATGTGGTGATGCCTAAAGTGGACTATAAACTTAATTAGCTCTATAACTACAGAATACAAGGTTTCAAGACATTAATAGTTCAATACAGCATATTCAGTTGGCTTATTTCACTTCTTACTACGTCACAGCGCAGTGAACAAGCGGGTACTCAAATAACCATGAGGGATGGTGATTGCAATCAGGAGACACCCGGATAACACGTCACATACACCCACTTTCAGAAGCGTGATTCCACACCCGTTCCTACTCTGTTGTATGCAAAAACTTTCAAAGGCAACCCAAATGCCGAACCGGTCCATCCGTAATGGGCAGGTGGTCTCCGCGTGGAGCGTGACTGCGCCCACCGGCAGATTTACACCTTGCTACCCTCAACCCACTCCTATAAAACGGTTGGGTAAGACTCGACACCTAGGTTAACCAATTACATCGGTTTCCTGGTTCCCATATGCCAGTATGCATCCGGTACTGTTCGATACTTGTCCAGCAGGGCCGCACACGGCATGGTCCTCAATCAACACCAACAGGGCTACACACGTGAGACCTCCGCTCACTGCATCCTATCCCCCCTGCTGGGTCTCATTTTCACAACTTAAGCCATTCTCTACCTTTTCTCATCCCGTGTGATAAATACCTATCTCGCGAGTAGATTCCAACCACTCGACTTGTACCGAGATCCTATGAACATTAGAACGACATTCTCTACTTGTCGAGTTTGTACCCAACCCTTCATAGGATTTAAAAGTCTATGCAAGTGGGGTTTCAATCACCCTAACTCTAATGCAAGCATTCACCCTAAACATAAGTGATACAAATGAAGAATTTTACAAAAGCACTTAAATGCAAACTGGGGCTTGCCTGGTTGCGAGTCAGAGGAGAAGTTAACTTCTGGTGCGAGGACGTCCAAGGGCTCCGGTGCGTCCTCAACTTCGGTCACTAAATGAAATGTAGCAAAATATATGTATAAGTATTTAAGGGATTATGAGAATAACTTCTATTTATAGCTACTACTATTTAAGATCCTTAATTGGCTTTGGGATTTTTACAGTGGAGACTAGACTCTCTAAGGATGATCTGAGCAAAATTTGGAGAAATGTTATTGCACATTGTGGTCTCCAAAATTCCCACAAGCACAAGGCTTCACTGAATTTTGAGCCCAAATCAGGAGCTTTGACATGGCTAACAGTGGAAAATCTGATTAGGGTAAGTCTCCATGGTTCTATAAAAATTTGTTTCACCATTTCTGGAGCTACCAATGGAGAGATATGAAATTTTTAAGTTGGATAGGAGTTCTGAAAAGTTTCTGATTAAATTTGAATTTTCAAATAAAGGCTGAACTTTGGAAGGCAATTCAGCCTAGCAAATGAACTCCAATGAAGCTCAAATCTTTACTGGAGATCAGTAATATCATAAGGAACCTCCTAGCCAAATTTGAAAAAATTCCATAACAGGGATCTTCTGGAATTAATTCCCAAAGATTTAAATTTGATGAATTTTGGAGAAATATCCATAGATCCTCAAATCAATTTCTTTACATTTCTGCAAATTAGTGACTGAGAGGAATCCAGCAAAATTTGTTTCACAAATTTTGGAGATTCCTACTGAGAGTTATGGTCCTTTGAAGCTTGCACTAAATCTGGAAATTGAAGAAATGTTTAAATCCTGGCTGTGGGCCCCACCCATCAGCTCCTTCTTCTATCTCGCGCCAAACAGAGGAACCCGCGGCGTTGCTCCCGCGAGGGTGGCGGGAAAGGCCTTCCCAGCCATCTCCCGGCCCCGTACTGGCCGCCCTCCTATTTTCAGGCACGCTGAATACCCTGGTGGGGTCGCCGGCGGCCGGATCTCCCAGGAAACCACCGCGCACCGGCAACAGTGAGAACTCGAGCTCGGGCGAGGTCGTGCATGGTGAGTTCTCCACTAAAAGATGGGTTGTTGGGCCCTAGAGCACCAGTGGGAGGTGTAGAAGCTAGGCACGACAGCCAAAACCGCCGGAGAGCCCTCCAAACCGATCGACACCGTGCGCCCGAAGCGGTCCTAAGATGCCCCCGTGACAAGAACGTGAAATCCTCGTTCTACACCTAATTTCCCAAACCTATAATTGAGGGAAGAAGGGCGCTAGCTAGTCTAGAACCTGTGTGCAAGATTTGAGCTACTCACAACAAGAATTGAAGCTGAATTTAGCAACTCTTTACCTCAGGGTCGAGTTGCGCTGCCCAGGGGAAAAACTCAAAATTCTCCTTCTGTGATCAACGGTTAGGGATGAGTTTTGAGCTTGAGCAGCTGGGGTCGAGGATACACCGAGGGGCTGGCTTTGTTTGGCGTGATCTTGCTCAGTGTGAGCTGTCCACAGTGACCTCGCTCGGTTTTTGCAGTGTTCACCTGAGAACCGCAGCATCTTTGCTGTTTCCCGGTGCAAACAAGCTCGGGACCGTGGGAAGGAGTGGCTAGCCGGCTAGAGCACTGGTGGGCACAGTTCTTTGCTGTTGTGAGCTCGAGCAATCGAGCTCGGTGGCTGTGGATGATCGAGGAAGAAACGGCGGCGGTGTTCGGTGTGAAGAAACAGCTGAGGCGCAACACGAGCTGAGGGGGGAATAGAAGTAGGGGCACCCAGGCGGCTGCTCTGATCGCCCACGCGCGCACCGACGTCGGGGGCAGCGAGAACCAGCTTGGTGGAGTTTCGGGCATGGGTTTCAGCCGAGCGCTGGCGCGCTGTGATCAACCGAGGTGAAAAACAGGTCGGTTAACTCTTCTGTGTGGCTGACAATTGGGTCCCACAACCTCCAATTTCCGCTGATATTTTCCCCCAGCTACTCAATAATTAAGGCTATAATTCCACACCAAGTAATGTTTTAAATTTTCTGATTCAAATAGTTTGAATTCTGGTGTGGGGTTTGAATTGGGTATGGTCATTTGAATTTGAATTGGAATTTGAATTATCCCTTTTGTATTGTTCCAAAAGCATAGCAAACCAACTCCAATGTTTCTCATTTTTGGCATGGCTGCTAATTCAAATGTGGAGAACACATTTGTGGAACCAAATTTGCAAATTGAGGAAATTGGAATTTGTAACTGAAATTGAAATTCAGATTAGATGGCTTCCTCTTTTAATCCCAAACAAATAGTAAAACCCCTCCAAATGAGCTGAAATTTGGAAGGTTGAATATTTAAAATATGAAGACCCAAGTTATGAATTTAGATATCCATGTTGGGAAGTTTTTGGGAAGTCTAGACCCTCACTTTGAACTTACACCGTTATAATTCAAAGTTTTAATTCCCCTCATTTTTCCTAAGTGTACATGAGATGAATTTTACTTGCTACCACTTTTTGGGGATTTTATATCCCTCCCCTCTTAAAAAGAATCTCGTCCCGAGATTCCAAAAGAATAGCAAAGTGGGGAAACTTTACTGGGTATATGATGATAGCAAGTCCGGATAATTGGTTCGTAGATATTCCTCGCTTTTCCATGTCACCTCATCAGCGGTATGGTTACTCCACAAGACCTTGTAGAACCATAAGGTCCGGTTTCTTGTGGCACGAGTCTTTTCATCGATAATCCGGATTGGATACTCCGTGTCACACCCGGTTTCTCCGAAGAACAACCGAGTGAATATCACATGTATGCCAGGATCATTTTCTCATAAATGTGATGACAAATAGTGAAGCATCATTTATTACAAGCCAGGTGTCGAATAAGTCTTACATAGCATATGTCTTGATGAAAAATAATAAGTTCATAACATGTAAATAAAATAGCAGCGGAATATTATTCTTGTGGGCTCCGTCATAGGCGTTGCCCGGGGGACTCCATGAACCTAGAATCCTTCTTCGGGTCCGAAGTCTTGGTCATTGAACACCACATCGTCCCCTTGACCTGAGCAGCAATTTAAACCAAGAAATATGCAAGTTTGAGTACCGTTGGTACTCAGCAAGTGTGGAAAAGTTATGTCATGAACGGCTAGAACAAGGAGAGGTTGAACTCATGGTTAAAGCACTACGCAATTATTACCTACCACCTTAGCTTATTAAGCACCTACATTACTACACAGGTGAAATGGTCCCAATCTCCCATCCCATCAAATAACCATAACATCATTTCCAATGTTAAGCTCCCCGCTTAACATCCACAACTTCCAAAGTCATCATCCTCTAATCATGAATAAGTCCAAGCCGCTCTTGACCGTGAGCACGGCTGTCATGACAGTTTTGACTCTGCAGAGTTTGCACCACTGTACCCACATGTAGTGATTCCATCCCCCGTTGCCGGGTGGACTAAAAGAACCTCCATTATGCTAGAGGCCACGAACCACATTCACACTTCCCAGGTGTGTAGCCAGGAGATCACTACGAAGCCTTTACAAAGGGGTTCCCGACAAGCGTGGGCCCACTGAGGTTTCACCCCTAACAGCATACAAGAGGCTCCAACCCCGCTGCAGTGGCCCCCTCTTGAGCCTTGCGGTTCATATGGTAGTCCAGCTGACACCTATTCCCCGCACCATCCAACACACCCATACTACGCCAGGGATACACCTAATTAATTGGCCAAGCTGCCCCATCTCAGCATGTGGTTGGCACGGTAAAGCCAGGTTACATGCTCCATGAACCGGTCCTTAGGATCCAGGCAACTACTAAACACAAACCCGAGTCTCGTGCACCCAGCACCAACCAAATCATCCAACTTGCCTTGATCCCTACCTCTACATAACTTATAACATCTCATTCAAGAGTATGGTAAATAAACTGATGATCTCATATCCCAATTATCCCATTCTAAGCATGGCTAAGCACAAGTAATATGAATGAATGACATAATAAAACAAATCCCAACCCAAGCTACAAGGAAACAAGATAATTCAATTCTAGAGAAACATCCTAGCATGGGTTTCATATTTCAATTGTCAATGCAAATAATTCTACCTACACATCCTAGCATAGGATCAAAGTGGTCAAGGACACTTGCCTTCTTCTTGCTGCTCTGGGAATGTATAGTCCTGATCTTGAAAGGGAAGAACTTGCTCTGGGGCAGGTTCTACTCATGTCAACACACATAGCAAAAGACAACAACAATCCATAAGACATAGTTCACACTTTCACTCCACACATACATACATATGATAGTCATTCACATTTCTAAGTGTTGTGGTTACTCTAGATGTGTTGATTTTTAGCCTTCATGCACTTTTAAACATATGTATATGATTTCTAACTTTTGTATTTCAGATTTCTGTTTGCACACTATATATGAATATTCAATTTGAACAAATTCTTTATATTTAATTAATATACTTCTTAACTACCAAGTTTGCATGGAAGGTAATTTCCTACTCCAAATGGGTTTTCAGATCTTCTACCAATCCTAAACTGAAGTCTTTGGATTGGGAGACTTCATTTATCATTTTCTAGTCATGCACACCTATTTTCCTATATTTTCCAGATTTGTTTTCTATGACTAAAAGTAAATTTTAATATTAAAGAGTAGCACATATCATCTAAACAGAATAGGATCTGATCTAAAATATTAAATAATATATTTTGGAATTTCTCCTCTGATGTGAACTAATTTAAATTTATTTTACAAATTTTCAGAATTATTTCCTAACCTAAAAATGTATCCCTATAACTAATAAATGTGAACAATCAATAAAACAGATTCATTTCAGCTTAAAATCTACTTTTAACTCATTCTAGAGTTTTCCAAGTGCTAGGAGAGTTTAAATTTGAATTTACAATGTGTTTGTCTCACCTTTTAAATTTTAAATCATAATCACATAATCAAATTCCTAAATTTAATATCATATAGAGTTAAAAAGGTAAACTCACCCCACCACAGGGTCTATTATATTATTTCATAAATTTCCAGGGGTCTAACTACACATAACAGAGGGGTTTTCCTAATTTTTATTAAGTCCAGGGGCTAAAACTGATTTTTAATTGAATTTACATAAATTTCTGAAGTTCCAGGGGCTAGATCAGAAGTTTCCGGGGCTAGCTCGTATTTTCCGAGATCCCCAGGGGGTAGCGCGTAAGAATCCCGGCCTTTATAATGCGGGGCCGACGTGGACCGTCCGATTTAAAACAGACGGCTGAGATTATAACGTCGAACCGGTACGCCGGGGTTTCAGTTCTACTGTGCGATTTAAAATAGACGGCGCACAAGCGGCCACGTCGCCCTGGCCGTGCCCGTGTGGTGCTGCCCGGCGGCGCGCGGCGGCGGGAGGCGGCGATCTTGCCGGAAAACTTCGGATCTTCGTCTATTCTTCCTAAAACTGGGATTTCATGGCATAGATCGGTAGAGGGGAGGTCGGGGATCTCACCTCGGGGTTTTTCTTGAGCTCGGAGGTCCTGGAAGGCGGTCGGTGATGAGGTCCGAGATGGAATCGCTGCGGTGCTCGCCGGAGCTGTGCCTAGAGTGCAAACCACCGAGTTTTCTGCACCTGCATGATTTCCCGGAGGCGGTGGAACAAGATCGGCGCGTTAGATCAGAAATCCCGAGCAAAGATCGAGAGAAAACGGCCGGAGAAGCTCTGGTTCTCACCTGGAGGAAAAGCAGCCGATCGTGGGGAAAAAACAGGGTGATGCCGGCGTTTTTATAGACGAGGGAGGGCGGCGTGTTTGTTTAGATCAAGCCGGAGTCGTCCGGGACCGGGAGTCGGGCTGGGGACGCGGAATTCCGAGTTAGTTGCGATCGGGCGCGCGCGGAAGAGTCCGGCAGTTGGCGCGAGCGGGAGGTCAGGGATGACACGCGGGCCGCGCGTGTCAGTGAGAGGGAAAGGGGGCGCGTGGCTGCGGGCTGGCACGGGGGTGGGTGGGCCGGCTGGTGGGTTTCGGCCCACTGGCCGGGGGTTTTATTTTTTCTTTTTCTTTTCAGTTTTGAGTTGAATTTGAATTCCAATTTGAATTTGAATTTCTGCACCACATGCAATACGTCCAAAATTTTTTAAAATTCCCCTCTTAACAGGTTTTGGGGTGTTACACTCCGTGTACGTGAGGTCCGGTTGAAGAACTTCTATGTCTTCAGTGCGGATTTCGGCCCAGGGTTTGAGGCACTTTCTCAGCTGAGAGATATGGAAGACGTTGTGAATTCCTGCGAGCGATGCTGGTAAATCCAAGTGATAGGCCACGGGTCCGCATTTTTCAATGACGGCGAACAGATCGATGAATCACGGTGCAAGTTTACCCTTCACTCCGGAATGATGAACTCCCTTCATCGGAGACACACAGATAGAAACATGGTCCCCGATGTCGAAGTAGAGAGGGCGGCGTCTTTTATCCGCATAGATCTTCTGACGAGATTGAGCAGCCTTGAGATTGCCTTGTATTACTCGCACTCCTTCTTCAGCCTCATTCACAAGTTCAATGCCGTAGATAACTCGCTCGCCGGACTCGCACCAGATGAGGGGTGTGCGACATTTCCGGCCGTAGAGAGCTTCATACGGCGCCATCTTGATGCTAGCTTGATAGCCATTGTTGTAAGAAAACTCCGCCAATGGCAAATGATCGTCCCAATTCTTGCCGTGGTGGATGACACAAGCGCGTAGCATGTCTTCAAGCACTTGATTCACCCGTTCAGTTTGACCATCCATCTGCGGGTGATACGCGGAGCTTCGGATCAGTTTGGTCCCCAACGACGCGTGCAGCTTTTCCCAGAACCGAGCGACAAACAGCGCACCGCGATCTGAAATAATGGAGCGGGGAACACTGTGCAAGCACAAGATCCTTGCGATATACAACTCCGCATATTGCTTGCCCACGTACTTTGTATGTACGGGGATAAAATGAGCCGACTTGGTTAGTCGATCGACAATTACCCAAATCGAGTCATGCTTGTGAGACGTGAGAGGTAAACCAACAATGAAATCCATGATGATATCCTCCCACTTCCACGCCGGAATGTTCAATGGTTGCAGCTGTCCGGCTTTATGCATATGGTCAGCTTTCACCCGCTGACATGTATCACATTCGGATACGTACTTTGCGATTTCTCTTTTCATCTGTGTTCACCAAAACCTGATTTTCAGATCCTGGTACATCTTGTTACTGCCCAGATGAATAGAATACTTGGACAAATGAGCCTCGTCCATGATTTTCTTCCGAAGCTTCATATCACGGGGTACCACTATTTGGTCTTTAAACCATAGTGTCGTGTTCATCCCTTCGGAAGCATTTCATTTCGCCATTCTTTATTCTTCTCTGAATGTGCGACATTCCCACATCTTTCTTTTGAGCTTCCATAATCTCCTCTCGTATCATAGGGACGAGAGCAAGATTAAACAATGCCCCATATGGAACCAAGTATAGACTCGGCTCCTCCTCTTCAGGTGGGATGATGGACAGACTGTTGACATGGGATTTGCGGCTTAAGGCAATGGCAACCACGTTTGCCTTCCCGGGATGGTAGTGAATCTCGATCTCATAGTCTTTGATCAACTCTAACCATCTCCATTGCCGCATATTCAACTCCTTTTGAGTGAATATATACTTCAAACTCTTGTGGTCAGTGTAGAGGTACACTAAGTTCCCGAGTAAATAGTGCCTCCACATTTTCAAGGCCAATACCACAGCAGCAAGCTCAAGATCATGAGTTGGATAGTGCTGCTCGTGGTTACGAAGTTGACGTGATCCATAGGCAACCACTCTTCCTCCTTGCATCAATACACAGCCGATCACGATACCGGACGCATCACAATATACGTCGAAGGGCTTGGTTGTATCCGGTTGAGCTAACACCGGGGCGGTTGTAAGATGTTTCACTAATGCTTGGAAAGCTTCTTCACAAGCAGAGCTCCAAATATATTTGATCCCCTTCTACAATAGTTCGGTCATCGGCTTAGCAAGCTTGGAGAAGATCGGTATGAATCTCCGATAATATCCTGCTAACCTGAGGAAACTCCTGACTTCTTGGACTGATGTGGGGGATTTCCATTTCAGCACTTGTTAGATTTTGCTTGGATCAACTGCAATGCCTTCTGCAGAAATAATATGACCCATAAATGGCACTTGGATGATCCCAAATTCGCACTTGCTGAACTTGGCATAAAGCTTATGGTCTCGCAATCGTTGAAGCACGACATGCAGGTGTTCGGCGTGTTCTTCTTCAGTCTTGTAATAAACCAAGATGTCATCTATGAACACCACCACGAACTTGTCTAACTCTGGCATGAACACTGAGTTCATAAGATACATGAAGTGTGCCGGGGCGTTGGCGAGACCAAAGGACATGACGAGGTATTCATACAACCCATATCTCGTCGAGAAGGCCGTCTTTGGAATATCCTCCGCTCGAATCTTGATTTGATGATATCCGGAGCGAAGATCCATCTTTGAAAATACACTTGCACCCACAAGTTGATCGAATAATATATCGATGCGGGGCAGTGGATATTTATTCTTGATGGTGACGGCGTTGAGAGGTCGGTAGTCCACACACAACCTTAAGGTTTCATTCTTGTTCTTCACAAACAGCGCCGAGCATCCCCATGGCGAGGAACTCAGTCCAATGAAACCCTTCTTCATTAAATCGTTGAGCTGCTCCTTCAGTTCAGCCAGCTCATTCGGAGCCATCTTGTACGGTCTCCGTGATATCGGCATCGTCCCAGGTACAAGTTCAATCTTGAACTCGACATCTCTTTCGGGTGGCATGCCCGGAAGATCATCGAAAAAGACATCCGGGTATTCACGGACCACACGAATATCCTCAAGTTTTGTGGCTTCCGTGTTATATGTGGCTGGAGTTCCTTGAACCGAATGGTCAAGAATAAGAACATGTGGTTCATGAAGTGGAGAGTTTAAACGAAACACACGTGGAATGATGTCAAGAACAGCACCATGGCGATGTAGCCATGACATTCCTAAAATGACATCAAGTTTCTGACTCTCTAACATGATTAGAGAAGTCGGATATAGATTCCCACCCAATTTTAATGGTGCTCTATAGACCATTCTGTCAGCTGTTATTTTCCCAAAGGGAGAACATATCAAGTATGAATTATTTGTGGGAATGATAGGCAATTGATATTTAATAACATACGACTGACTTACGAAATCATGGGTGGCACTGGAGTCAAAAAGTATGACTATGGGATGATCTAGGTAAGAAAACGTACCCGCGAGGACGGGTTCGCCTTCCGGCACGTCTTCGATGGCTAAGTGGTGGACGTTGCCGGGTTTTGGTGCTGGTTTCTTGGGCTGATTACGGGGCTGATTGGCACCCTGATACGGTTCTGCACCGCTTCCCTGTCGCGGCTCAGGGCAGTCCCTCGAAATATGCCCGACACGGCCACACGTGAAGCACATGTAAGATGTCTGGGTCCCGCCTACTTGTGGACGGAATCCTGGTGCCCGCTGTTGAAACTGAGGCGCACGCGGGACCATCCTTTGCTGCTTCTGTTGCTGTGGTAGATATGTTGGTCGGAATCCTGGCGCATTATATTGTCGACCGCGGAACTGAGGCGGTCGTGCCGGTGGCTGCCATCTCTGACCGGATGGTGAGAAATACACCACGCGGTATTTTTGTGGCGCCCCACCACTGCTGCTCGTCAGCGCGCTGCGTTTCCTCTTATCAGAACCGCGCTCATGCTGAGCATTCTCTTGTAAAATCACGGCATTAACGAGGTCGTTGAAGGTCCCGCGATTACTTTGGGCGAGATGGACCTTCATTTTTTAATTCAGGCCCTGGAAGAACGCGTTGCACTTGTCATCTTCCGTTCTCACAAATCCTGGCGCATACTGCGCCAGCCGGTTGAATGACCTGGAGTACTCATGAGCACTCCTCTCGCCTTGCTTCAGCACCAGGAACTCCTGGAGCTTCCTTTCCATAACACCGGGAGGTATGTGATAAGCTCGGAACGTCTCCCGGAACTCCGTCCATGTGATGGCATGGCCAGCCGGTAATGAGGCGATGTAGTTCGCCCACCATGTACCGGCTTCGCCTTGAAGCTGTTGCGCTGCGTACAGCGCCTTCTGGTGTTTGGTGCACTGTAGCAGCCCGAACATTGCCTCCAGAGTGCAGATAAAACTGTCTGCCTCTAAAGGCTCTTCAGCCTCCGTAAAGACCGGTGGATGGGTCGCCAGGAATTCTGAATATGAACTTTGTTGGGGCTGGCGTTGCCCGTTGTCTTGGCGTCCTCCTGGACGGGGCGCATTCTGCTGAACTAGCATCCGCAGCAACTCGGTTTGCTCATTGCGCGAGCTGAGCACTGCGGCGAGAACCTCCGCAAGATTTCTTGGAAGTTCTGGCGGTGGAGGAGGCGGTTGCTGCTGCGTCGTGGTTTGCTCCGGATGTGGAGACTCATCACCATGAACCTGACTCGGACCTCCCTCCTCTTGCGTAGACCGTGTACGCACCATTCTGCATTCATACCATTCAAACGATCAGCACATGTTTGTTTATTCATCCAGTCTATACAATAATAGTGCGAGAATGGAATAAATAATACGCATAACAGTCACACATATGGATAAAGTATGAACTTTATACAACATATACATACCTGGACCAGGTCACACGATCGAGTTCCAAAGTGATGAACTTTATGGATTAAAAGTTCATTTCGACCATCGTGGGTCGCCACGGGATGTTAAGTGTGTTAGCATGCATAATTCCTCGCTATAGTACTGGACTCAAACATGTCCTACCTCAAAAGTGATATGTCAAATGCATTTCGCTGTTTTATGACAGCCGCTGGATATGAAAAAGGTGAAACTAAGGGTTTTAATTGAAACATCTCAACATGGTGTTCACTGTCCACTTCTGGTCCAGCAGACCAGTTGGAATAATTTTAACTGTTTTGGCCCCCTTGGAGGCAAAATATGGACTAGAGTTCAACAACAAAGTTGTAGTAAACTCTCAAAGGAATCTAGATTGTATTTATTTGCCTCCATATCCTCCCTAGTTTGTGAGTTATGATCTCTACAAGTTGACAGAATTTTCTCAGGAATTTTGACAGCACCTCCTTTGCAAGGGGCTGTATTGTTCACAAAATTCCATCATATTCTGCCCTCAATCTAGGAAAACACTGAACTACAAAGTTGTAGCACATTTCCTATACTTTCCAACGATGCCTTGCTTGACCCTTAGAATTTTTTCTACATAAAGTTGTGGTTGAAATACAGAAATTTCCAGAGAGCATTGTGGTCTGCCCTGTTTCTGGACAGTGTATACTCATCTGAGATTTTCATCCATTTGGAGGGAGATTATGTTCTGGAGATCTACATAAAAGTTGTATATGACTTCAAAACCTTTCCAGAATGGTATTCCACACCCCATTGGTTCAACCAATCCTATGTTATACCATGTTTAAATTCAGCAAAGTTTCTGCCGAAACAGGGGAAGTTGTTCCTAAGTCTTAGAGATTAAATCTATACTCCCAATTGACTCTTAGTTCAATGTGGGAGTTCAATAACCCCTAAATGGAATCCCAAGCTTCATTTTAACTCTTTTCTTTAAAAATATCCTTTTATGCAGTCTCGGTACTACGTTTCCTCACCAAAGAAAAATCCTAAGCTGGTCCGGCATATACGTGTCAAATGGTGGAACTAAGAACGTCACTTACAAACGGTTTCTAAACGTCATGCACTAACGTGGTTAATGTACCTGCAGACGAACACACAATAATGGTGCACACAAAGGTTTTTGACATTTTAGGCAGTTCCATATCATAATAAAAACATACGGTCCGTATCATTGCCATACGGATCGTCCTTGAGTCAAGCCACGTCTCAAGGTACATGGTCGTGTTCTCTCACCACACGACGGGGAACCCGAGTAGAGCGCGAACGGATCGTCACGGTTGGGAATTTTATCAACCCAACGGATACCACCTACTGCCTCATGACCGTTGAGGCACGCCGATGATGAGCGCTGCGTATGGCCCTTTGAACATTGAACGTTCAAGAGTTTCATACTATCGTGTTGCTTACCACATGATGGGGTATTCTCACTTTTGCCTAAAGCACACTAGAGATCAGCGTCTTCATATGATCTCAGAACCATAAGAAGGTTCAGAGACTCATATTAACTACCATGCCAAGCCACGGTATATCCTTCCATACTATTACTCGTATGGTGAGTTACCACAATTGATCCGCCTGCGGTGGCGTACCTTACATCTTACCTGACGTCGGAGCGTCGTTACAGAATGTATAACATATAAGTTAGCTTTTTCACCATCATATATAGTACTATCATAGACCTTATGTGGGCTTAATGACTAGTCCTCACTCGACTACTTATAAATTTTTAAAATAGGCTCTTTTCGAGCGTGCTATTCCCAATGCAGCTCTGATACCACGTTTGTGGGGACCACCCCGTGGTTCACCCATTCCAGGATCGCATAGGGTGGTGCCGTGCGATGCGGCACCCAACAGCACACACGAAAAGAATTTAAGAACAACATACAAACGTTTATTTGATATAAAACAGTGGAAGTTTTTTACAAAATATAATTAACAGCGGAAATATTATACATAGATGGCCTCTCATCCTAACTATGCAAAAATGCAGCCGTCCAGCCCGGGGACACTACACTAGCAGCAAGTAACCGTAGATTACGGCGGCGTGCAGGGCTCCAGCTCGGCCGTGTACCCCGACATAGGCATCGCCTCATACTCGGAACCTTCCTCATAATTCTCACCTGGACACAGCTCAAAATATTGCAACCATGAGCACCATGGCTCAGCAAGGCTTAACCGACAACCCTAGGCATGGAACTCTACATGCAAGGATGTTTAAGATAGGAAAAATGTGTAGGATCGAAGTACACGTGTAAAGCTACCAGAGGGGGGTGAATGGTAGATAGAAACTTTTCAGCGGAAGCAACAAAAACACCCCTCAGCAGAAAACCGATCTGTTAAAGAAACCATGTGTGCAACTAATCTAAACGTGTTCAACTGTGACAAAACTAGTATAAATTGTAGAGAATCAACTCACGAAGACGTCACAACAAGAATCATGAAAATCCATTGAGAGAAACTCAAGTTACGATCGAAAGATCAAACAAAGGTCAATCTGTCCTACGCGAGAAAAACAGTTCTGGAATACTGAAAAGAAACTCGTGTAGATCAGAAACCACAAATTCAATGTCTGTGAAATTTCCACAGATGATATATAATCAAGTTGTGAAGACAACCCAAAATGAATCACATCAATTGGATCTGTAAAACTCGAGTTATGCTAAAACCACCGAAGCAAGGTAGTGCTGAACAGAAATTCGACGAGAAAAACTTGTCTGAAACAAGTCGGACGAACAAGGCACAAAAAGTTCCTTTAGAATACGAATTTTATGTATCAAAACACAAGAGGAACAGCCCCAAAGTCGTGCACCACGAGCTCTGGCCTCCCTTGCTTATATAACCAGCCCGAAGGCCAACTCAACTCAAACTAGGACTCCTACTCCTACTTGGATTCAAACTGTAACTTTCCAATACTGCTCAAGACTCTTCTATACGCAGATAGAAGCAATCTTAAGACTTCCAAACACCTTAGGAACCTACCAAACATTCCTAAAACAACTCAACTTCATGTACCACACGAAATCCTATCATAACCAACTCAAAACTTTCCATATTTGAGTCAAACACGACTCAGCCGCAGCCTGAGTCCATAACCTAGTCGGTTGGGCCTTTCCGACCAATTCTTTACGTCCACATATCTTCATCACGCCATGGAACCATGCAGCCACGTCTATGAACTCCTTGCACACGTGCAAACATCTTCGAACGATGTCCTAGATACCTTCATAGGCATTGTTCTTGATTCAAACATACTGCGCAACCTCCCGATCAACTCAACTACAATTCCTCCCGAACGTGGTTGTTGAACCTCATCTTCTCCCTAAGACTAGTTCATCGGATCCCGTCACCAGCCATGTCTTGAACTCAAGCAACACCTGCACATGAATAAACAACCAATACTTCCGAGCACAAGTCCTCAACTTGACTCTCGTTAGTTCCGAAACTACAAGATCTTACGTGAGCACCTCACATAAGCATGTTGTGAACCATAGCAAAATGATATCAGCCATAACCACCAAAACACACCAAAAACATAGTAAAATAATACTAAGCAAACGTTCCATAAGAGTAAAGCAAGTTCGAAACATTGCAAGTTAAAAGCAGAACCATTGCAATCAAGCTCCGAATGTAACAGCTCTGATACCACGCTGAGACGGCCCTGCAAGACCTCGTCGGGTGGTGCCGTGTTATGCGGCACCCAACAGCACACGGGTCGATGAACACACATCATATTACATAAATAGTTTGCGGAAGCGTACAAGATTGTTTTACAAGTAAGTATATCAGAGTAAACTACAGCGGAAGGCTATCACTCTCACGACTCATATTTAATCTAGCAACAAAGAAACAGTCCAGCCCGCGGACGTTTCTTACTAGCAACACGAAGACCAATCTGCAGCGGCGTGGATGCTCTTTGAGTAAGCACTCGGAGGTTCCCGAGTCTCATCGGCATCCCTTGTCATAAGCATCGAGTCAATGACCTGCAAAACAACTCGGATAGCATCCATGAGCATAACGCTCAGCAAGACTTAACCGTCAACCTAAACATGAAACTCTAAGTGAGGTTATGAACCTAACATAGGATGGCATAAGCATAATTACTCGCCTAAAAGTGAATCCTTACTTTCAGGTAATTATTGCAGCATCTTAAGTAACCCTGGGCACGCCACATCGGGAGTCCACAATCAAACAAGAAACGCTTTCCCCCGATGTAAATTGCTCATGGCATAAAAGAGTCGAGTTTGCACTAGCCTATTCATCAAGCTTCAATACAAGGTAGGATAATACTTCACATCAAGATGAATAGTTCCTTTCTCATGCAAGTTCTTACTACGTCACGACTGTGAGAACAAGTATGCTCAGTCCATTCCGTGAGCGACGGTGATTCGAATCAATAACACCCGGACTACACGACACGTACACCCGTACTCGACGTTGCCTACAACAACCATCGCAGACGTCGTACGTGGCAGCCTTTCCCCCGTTTCACCCCCGCTGAATCGATCAAGTCGCCCCGTACAGTAGCTACTCTCATGGTGCACCTTCCGACTTGAGATGTCATGAGAATATTCTCCACATACTGCACACCGGCCTTCCGCCTGAGGCGACCCGAAAAGTACCAACGACAGCTTCCCGAGGTACATCGGTTTACTGGGTCCCATATAGCCAGCATGAGTCCGGTACACAACTCAAACTTGTTCAACAGGGCCACATACGGATCGGTCCTTGACCGACACGGACAGGTCTAAAGCACCCAGGCCCCTATGTCCTGCTGCTCCTACAACCTTCCGGTCTCAACTTTAACTTGCTAATTCAATTACGAACCAATCCCGTATGCCCCTGTTGTTCCTAAATCTGCGAGTAGCATCTCACCACTCGACTTCTACTGAACCGTACTTAGGCATGGCAGTTCTACACGGTGAAAGACACCTACCCAATACTCCATGGGTCATTTGGCTATGCAAGAGGAGTATCAAACACTAGACCTAATGCACAGTTCGAATCTTAACCAAAGTTGAATACAAAATAAAAACTTAACGGCTGTTAAATGCAAACCGGAGCTTGCCTGTTTTGCAGGGTAGTCGTATTTAAGCAGTTAGCATCCTTGCAGATCCACCCTTGACTCTCCGGAACTTGATCCACTTCGATGAATCACTCCTTTGAGTCCCCTTCGTTGTGGTTCCCATTGAAATGCATATGCATATATTTTATAGACTGTAAGGGAAAGAAGTTATGGAATTAATTTCTTAGGAACAGAGGTTGTGTGGAAAAGCCAAGAATGGCTTGGTTTGCCTCTGTTGTGCAAAGAACAGAAATAAACTAATTGACCTTAAGGCCTTAGCTATACACTAACCCTTTTCTCTAATGAACATAATAGATAAGCTGAAAAGCTTTGAGTGCAACTGAAGAACAAGAACTCCAATGGCCTCAAAACCTTTACAGAAGGCTCTATACTACCTAAGGATTTAGCTTGCCAAATTGCAGCTAATGTGGAGTCATATGGTGTCCTCCCCAATTCTCACAATATCTCTTAGGTATTCCCACATATACACAAGTATGAAGAATAAGAACAGGGAGTTCCAGGACTCATCTTGGGCTGATAATTTACATGTGAGTTCTTGATCACATGAGAGTCATCTGGTCCAAAATTCAGCCCTTTTACTTGGTTATTTCTCCCAGAACAATTCTTTAAGCATTTGTACTCAAAAGAATTAATTCTGTGGTAATGTGCATTTTCATGCCCATCTAAGTGAACTACAATTACAAGTATGTCTCAGAGAGCTCGCCTAAATTTTCCTATGATTTTTGGAGCTATGGATTGCTCAGAATAGATTTTTGAGGTGAGAAACATTTTCTGAAAATGTTTCTGGACTCCTTTGAGCACAGTAGTTTTCATTTAGCAAATTCCTCCTCAAATGATCTCCAAATGAGCTGAAAATTTGCTAGAAGGTCAACAATATGCTAAAGAATATTCTGGCAAAATTCGGGTATTTTTGGATAAACCAAACTCCCTCAATAATTCTTTTTCCGAAAACCTTCCAAGAATTTTCCAGAACTAAATATTGGGTTGTAGATTTGGACAGAGCTATTCAATATGAATCCAACCCAATTTGAATCACTAAATTTGGGGATTCCTAGCAAGAGTTATGAGGTTCTAAAGTTTGGGGAAAATTTCTGAAATTGACCTCTGTTTATTTTCCCATTTTCAGAGACATAAGGAATTAACACCACATTTGGCCAAGCAAATGAGGTCCAATGCTTCTGAAATTTTACTGGAGTTCAAGTATTTTCGGAAGACTCTCCTGCCCAAATTTGGGGATTTTCCAATACATAGAACTCCTGGAAAAATTCCCACAAGCTTTTCCTTCTATGAATTAATGAGCCAAAACCAGGGGTTTTCATAATTATTGGGTTGTACCTATGGATAGTACTCATTTGGAGGAATCCAACAAAATTTATCTCACTATTTTTGGAGCTTCCTACACCAAGTTATGCATTTTACAAGTTTGCACAACTCTCTGTTTGATTTTAAACAGCACAGTCGCACGTGGGGCCCACAGGTCAGGTGCTTCTTCAACCTCCCGCCAGAGCCCGCGGGTGCACACCAGCAGAGAACTTGGCATGGCTCGTTCTCTCTCATTTCTCCACCAAATGAGCTCCGGTTTCACCCTACATGCTCCTGGGAATGTGGCGCATCTGCCAGGCAAGGTTTTCCCGCGTGAAAACGGTTGTAGGTGGGTCGGCACCGGCGGGGCGGCTCGGGAGCTCGACATGGACGCGTTCCAGCATGTCCAAGGTATCTCCCGGCGAGCTACGATGTCCTACAGCATCCCTATGGTTCTAGGAACATGGAACGGAGATCAGATCGTGCATGAAGTTGCTGCAACCTAGTTGTCACCGTGGACCGTGGCAGTTTTGGCCGCCGGCGACGATTTCTCGTCGCCCGGGGCATAGGAGGGTCGGTTTCCTTTGGTTTTCGGCGTGGGACGGCGCCAGGACATCTAGTTGCTGTGGTTTGAATTGTAGGAGGTATGCTCAATCGGTTTGGGAGAATTTCATGAATTAAACACGGTCGGTTCTATACGTGCGCCGGTGCCAAAAATCGAATTCCGGCGAGCCGGCATCGGGGGAGAGCAGGAGGACGACGGGATGAGCATCAGTACCTCCTGGCGCACCTCTGTGGCCTCTTGAGCCTGCCGGAGAGGCGCTGGGCTGGCCGGGAGACAGGGAGCAGTGGAGCAGCGCCGGTGAGGTGCTCGGCTCTCGGTTTGTTTGCGAGGAGAAGAAAGCAATTGTGCCTTGCTTCGGCCGGGGGGCACGTGATCACGTTTGGGGGCGCGGCCAGGACCGACCCCAGGGCGCCAGCGTGTCGAGACTGGCAGCAGGAGCTGTCGCCGACAAGCTGCTCGGTGGCGCTCGCGAGCTGCTCGGGAAAAGTCCCCACCGAGAGCAAAACTTAGGGAGTAAGTCTCCTCCTTTAGCTCTATGACCTGTGGGTCCCACCCCCCATTTCTTCACCAAATATCTTCTCAAGCTGATCTTTTCACTCCCTAAAATGCTAAGTTTTAAAAAAGTGGGCTAGAATTTGAATTCTTCAAATTCAGTTTGAATTTGCAAGACTAAACCTAAATTTGGTTTAGAATTTGCAATTTCATCTATTTTAGTTCTCTTTTAAGCCCACCCTACACATGGAAAGTTGGTGAGCAAACTCCTCCCTATGATCCCATCTATATGGCTGCATTTTTATTCAAAGTCCTTGACCACCTCATGTGTGAACTTTGAATTTTCAAATCTGAATTTTAAACTCACATGCAAAGAGGTATTTAACTCCTTATTGGTCCAACACTTTTAAATAAAAAGGTGAACCTCATGTTGGATGTTCATCCATGTATTACCTTGCATGAAGAAAAGTTTTAGCATGTCCCATTTTTCATGTCTTTGCCACACATATGAACTCAAACTTTAGTTTTAATTCATACACATTTTTGGGACTTTTACACCGAACCTTACCAAAGCTAACCAGACCTTGAACCGGAGCTTACCAAAGCTAGTCGGACCTAGCGCCAGAGCTTAGTAAAGCTTAGTCGGACCTAGCACGGAACTTACCAAAGCTAGTCGGACCTAGCACCGGAGCTAGCAAAAACAAGTCGGACCTAGCCAAAATAAGTCAGACCTAGACAAAGCAAGTCGGACCTTACGTCGGACCTTGCAGGAGCTCGGACCTAGAGTCGAACCTTGTTAAAAAGGTGTTTTGGTAGTATTCAAAACATTTATCGTCAAAGCCAATGTATTCAGCACACATAGGTCTCACAAAATGACTTTACAATAAAGACACGCCTACATGTTGATCCTTACTTTCAGTTTTATAGCAACAGTTTATTGAGCCTTAGGCAGCCCTCACATCGGAAGTCCACAATCAAACAAGAAAAGCTTTCCTCCAATGTGGTGGTGCCCAAAGTGGAATATAAACTTAATTAGCTCTATAACTACAGCATACAAGGTTTCAAGACATTAATAGTTCAATACAGCATATTCAGTTGGCTTATTTCACTTCTTACTACGTCAAAGCGCAGTGAATAAGCAGGTACTCAAATAACCGTGAGGGACGGTGATTGCAATCAGGAGACACCCGGATAACACGTCACATACACCCCCTTTCAGAAGCGTGATTCCACACCCCTTCCTACTCTGTTGTATGCAAAAACCTTTCAAAGGCAAACCAAATGCCGAACCGGTCCATCCGTAACGGGCAGGAGGTCCCCGCGTGGAGCGTGACTGTGCCCACCAGCAGATTTACACCTTGCTACCCTCAACCCACTCCTATAAAACGTTTGGGTAAGCCTCGGCACCCAGGTTAACCAATTACATCGGTTTCCTGGTTCCCATATGCCAGTATGCATCCGGTACTGTTTGATACTTGTCCAGCAGGGCCGCGCATGGCGCGGTCCTCAATCGACACCAACAGGGCTACGCACGTGAAACCTCCACTCACTGCATCCTATCTCCCCTGCTGGGTCTCATTTTCACAACTTAAGCCATTCTCTACCTTTTCTCATCCCGTGTGATAAATACCAATCTCGCGAGTAGATTCCAGCCACTCGACTTCTACCGAGATCCTATGAACATTAGTACGACATTCTCTACTTGTGGAGTTTGTAAACTACCCAACCCTTCATAGGATTTAAAAGTCTATGCATGTGGGGTTTCAATGACCCTAACTTTAATGCAAGCATTCACCCTAAACATAAGTGATACAAATGAAGAATTTTAGAAAAGCACTTAAATGCAAACCAGGGCTTGACTGGTTGCGAGTCAGAGGAGAATTTAGCTTCTGGTGGGAGGACGTCCAAGGGCTCTGGTGCGTCCTCAACTTCGGTCACTAAATGAAATGTAGCAAAATATATGTATAAGTATTTAAGGGATTACGAGAAGTAACTTCTAATTATATCTACTGCTATTTAGGATTTTTAATTGGCTTTGGGATTTTTACAGTGGAGACTAGACTCTCTAAAGATGATCTGAGCGAAATTTGGAGAAATGTTATTGCACATTGTGGTCTCCAAAATTCCTACAATCACAAGGCTTCTCTGAATTTTGAGCCCAAATCAAGAGCTTTGACATGGCTAACAGTGGAAGATCTGGTTAGGTAAGTCTCCATGGTTCTAAAAAATTCGTTTCACCATTTTTGTAGCTACCAACGGAGAGATATGAATTTTTGAAGTTGGATAGGAGTTCTGAAAAGTTTCTGTTTAAATTTGAATTTTCAAATAAAGGCTGAACTTTGGAAGGCAATTCAGCCTAGAAAATGAACTCCAATGAAGCTCAAATATTTACTGGAGATCAGTAATATCATAAGGAACCTCCTAGCCAAATTTGAAGAAATTCCATAACAGGGATCTTCTGGAATTAATTCCCAAAGATTTAATATGATGAATTTTGGATAAATTTCCAGAGATCCTCAGATCAATTTCTTAACATTTCGGCCAAGTACTGACTGAGAGGAATCCATAAAAATTTGTTTCACAAATTTTGGACATTCCTACTGAGAGTTATGGTCCTTTGAAGTTTGCACTAAATCTGGAAATGGAAGAAATGTTTAAGTCCTGGCTGTGGGCCTCACCCGTCAGCTCCCTCTTCTACCTCGCGCCAAACAGAGGAACCCGTGGCGTTGCTCCGGCGAGGGTGGCAGGATAGGCCTTCCCGGCCGTCTCCCGGCCCCGTACTGGCCGCCCCCCTGTTTTCAGACACGCTGAACACCCTGGTGGGGTCGCCGGCGGTCGGATCTCCCCGGAAACCACTGCACACCGGCAACCGTGAGAACTCGAGCTCTGGCAACGTCGTGCATGGTGAATTCTCCACTAAACAATGGGTTCTTGGGCCCTAGAGCACCAGTGGGAGGTGTAGAAGCTAGGCACGACAGCCAAAATCGCTGGAGAGCCCTCCAAACCGATCGGCACCGTGCGCCCGAAGCGGTCCGAAGATGCCCCCGCGACAAGAACGTGAAATCCTCGCTCTACACCTAATTTCCCGACCTAGAATCGAGGGAGGAAGGGTGCTAGCTAGTCTAGAACCTGCGTGCAAGATTTGAGCTACTCACAACACAAATTGAAGGTGATTTTAGCAACTCTTTACCTCGGGGTCGAGTTGCGACGCCCGGGGGAAAAACTCAAAATTCTCCTTCTGTGATCAACGGTTAGGGCTGAGTTTTGTGCTTGAGCAGCTAGGGTCGAGGATACACCAAGGGGCTGGCTTGCTTTGGCGTGATCTTGCTCGGTGTGAGCTGTTCACGGTGACCTCGCTCGGTTTTTTCAGTGTTCACTCGAGAACCGCAGCAACTTTGCTGTTTCCCGGTGCAAACAATCTCGGGACCGTGGGGAGGAGTGGCTAGCCGGCTAGAGCACTGGTGGGTGCAGTTATTTTCTGTTGGGAGCTCGAGCAATCGAGCTCGGTGGCTGTGGATGATCGGGGAAGAAACGGCGGCGGTGTTTGGCGCGAAGAAACAGCTGAGGCGCAACACAAGCTGAGGGGGGAAGAGAAGTAGGGCTGGGGCACTCGGGCGGCTGCTCTGATCGCCCATGCGCGCGCCGACGTCGGGGGCAGCGAGAACCAGCTCGGTGGAGCTTCGGGCGTGGGTTTCAGCCGAGCGCTAGCGCGCTGTGATCAATTGAGGTGAAAAACAGGTCGGTCAACTCTTCTGTGTGGCTGACAATTGGGTCCCACAACCTCCAATTTCTATCCAATTTCCACTGATATTTCTCCCCCAGCTACTCAATAATTAAGGCTATACTTCCACACCAATTCATGGTTTAAATATGCTGAATTCAAATAGTTTGAATTCTGGTGTGGGGTTTGAATTGGGTATGGTCATTTGAATTTGAATTGGCATTTGAATTATCCTTTTTGCATTGTTCCAAAAGCATAGCAAACCAACTCCAAAGTTTCTCATTTTTGGCATGGCTGCTAATTCAAATGTGGAGAACACATTTGTGGAACCAAATTTGCAAATTGAGGAAACTGGAATTTGAAACTGAATTTGAAATTCAGATTAGAGGGCTTCCTCTTTTAATCCGAAACCAATACTAAAACCCCTCCAAATGAGCTGAAATTTGGAAGGTTGAATATTTGAAATATGAAGACTCAAGTTATGAATTTAGATCTCCATGTTGGAAAGTTTTTCGGAAGTCTAGACCCTCACTTTGAACTTACACCGTTATAATTCAAAGTTTTAATTTCCTCATTTTTCCTAAGTGTACATGAGCTGAATTTTTCTTGCTACCACTTTTTGGGGATTTTACATCATCTACCGTTGGCGGATTCTCGTACAACAGTGGCTATCAAGTGAGTATCAAGATGGAACCATATGAGGCTCTCTACGGTCGCAAGTACCGCACCCCATTGAACTGGTGGGAGTACGGTGAAAGGGTCACGTTCGGGATTGATTTGGTGAACGACGCCGAAGAGCGCGTTCGAATTATTCAAGCCAACTTGAAGGCCGCCCAATCCCGACAGAAAAGTTACGCTGATAAGAGGCGTAGGCCGCTGCACTTCGACGTCATTGAACACGTGTACCTCCGTGTATCTCCGATGAAAGGCGTGCTCCGATTCGGCGTGAAGTGGAAACTCGCTCCCCGATTTATTGGACCCTATGCTATCACCGAGAAGTGTGGACCACTGGCATATCGACTAGAACTACCGGCGTATCTCGCTGGTGTTTACGACGTTTTCCATGTTTCACAATTTTGGAAATGTCTGAGTATACAGCTACTGTTCCCACCAATTACATTGGTGATCTAAAACCGGATTTGACTTATGCTGAATATATGGTGGCGATTGTTGATGAGAAGGCTCGGACCATGCATAACTGAACGCTGTGGTTCTACAAGATATCGTGGAGCAACCACACCGCTGAAGAAGCGAGGTGGTAGAGCGAGGAGTTCCTTCGCTCAAACTACCCGGATTTTATGGCGTCTCATCACGGGTTATTCCTCAAACATCTTCGTCTCTTCTTTATAATCTCGGGACAAGATTCTTTTAAGGGTGGAGGGATGTAAAAGCCCAAGAATTCACTTGCAAAAATGTTCATCACATCCCCACACCACAGCTCAATTGGTGGATAGTTCATGAACATTTGTGAAGAGCAAGTAAACACCATCAAGAGGGTGATTAGAGGAAAAACCCATCATTCCAAAAAGTAGGAGCTCACACACATAAAAATGAGAGGATGAGTTCACCATTTGGTCCTAAATACTTTTAGGAGTGCTCATGCCAGGTTTCATGCAAATCCAAACCCTTTGGAGCAACTTTTGGAAACATTTGTAAAAAGGGCTATTTGAATGCAAATTCAAATTCCAGCCAGTTTCCATCACTTGAGTTCGAAAGTTGACTTCAAATTAAAACTCAGCACATTTTTCTGAGTTATCCGCCAATTTTCATCCTCATCGGAGTTCATCTTGTCGGGAGCTATATTTGGATCAATTCAAACTGAATTTGAATTTTCAAATTCAAATGTGAACCAAAGGTAGCCAAACCAATTTCAATTTGGTGAATTCAAATTTACTCGCTTACTTGGTGGCTAAGATTACCATGTAAGTGTGAGTAGATGGGATATTTGCAGCAACAAATGAAATAGAGAGAAGGGGGAGAGAGGGCCCACAAGTCAGCCTGATCAACAGAGTGAACCGCCTCTGTTTTCTCGGGTGGCTGCCGAGAGCGTGCCAGCGCGCTGCCGTCTCACCGTCGAGCCCACGCACACGCCAGCCTTCTAAGGATCAGCTCGCACTCACGCTTATCACCTGTACGCTGCACAAGTTGTAGCGTCCTTCTCTCCCAGCTCGTGCCACCCCTGTCCACTCCCGCGCGTGAAGAAACAATCTCCGGCCGCCCCTCTCGGTTCCCCGGCGCGCCGCTGTTCCAAGCATTTTCGTGGCCGAAGAACTACAGCAAAGTCGACTGCCTTAAGGTGCTTAACACGCCCGTGCTGACCGCTCTTCCTCTCATGCCTCGCTGAGAGAGAATTTCCCTGGTTATCCTTTCGGTGTTCAAAGAACCGAGCCGGCCGAAACTCAAAAATTCGTAGTGATTAATCCCCCACGGCATATGACGAGCTACACACACATTCTAGACCTCCCCACAGAAACATAGGATCAAAAATCATCGGAAACCGTCGAGTTTAGGAGCTGCTTGTCGAGTTTTCCGCGTTACCGCCGATATGTGACCTAGGTCGATGGTAAACTCCCATTTCCGGCTATTTTCACGGTGAACCAATGCCAGGTCCATGCTTAGCAGGTCATCAAGAAGCGGTAGGGCCAAGAGTTGCTCAGAATGATCCTCTGTAGGGGCCAGGTGACGTCGCCAGAGTTGATCCATAGCTGCGGCTCGTCGCCGACCGGTTTCCGGCCACCTAGAGCTTTGGCCGACCCCGGGGATGAGTTCCTCGTGTCTTAAAAGGTAGAGGCAGCGAGCTTTAGCCCTAGAGGAGGCGGGGAAATCCCTTCCGGCATACCTCGCCTGAGATCGCCGCCGAGCCCGGGCGCGCGCTGGGAAGAAGAAAGGCACAGGTGGGGCCCATGTGCAGGGTTTAAACTTTAACTAGCCATAACTTTTGCTAGGGAGCTCCAAATTAAGTGAACCAAATTTTGTTGGATTCAGCTTTTTTATTACATTCCAGAAAAAAACAAGTTTCAGCTCATGAAACTTATTATTGATCCAGAATTAATTCCCTAAATTTGAAACTATTGGAAATTTTATCTGGAGATTTCCTTTATGGAAAATTCTGAAATTTGGATAGGATGTTCATTTGAAAATCTGAGTTTCAGAAAAAATTTCAGATTAATCCAAGTTCATTATTTCCCCTAATGGTGTGATTAAGTGAACGGCCCTTACAAAATGGAAAAAATGTACAGAAACATTTTTCAGATTTTCTCAAATCTTGATTAGGGCATAACTTCCTCTAGGATTCTTCAAATGACATGAAACCAATTCCATGAGAACCATCAAACTCTAGATTCCATAAAGTAATGGTTTGAGCCATGAAAATCCCTGGAAATCCTTAGAAGCTCTTGTAATGACCAATTAGACTTTTATTTGTACAGAGCTCAAATGAGCTTAGGTTCAAATGAAAGTTGGTCAGGTCTACGGTTAGGTCCTTACCAAGCCACCATAAAAATTTCAGAGCCAAAGGGGATGCCTAGCTAGAGTTATGGTCTTTACATACTCAATTTAACCCATTGCATTTCAATTTGACATATCATTAATGTGATTACATATAGTCGCTGAAGGCGAGGAAACCCCGGAAGTGCTGGACATTCTACTTCTGGACGAGACACTAACTCCTGACCAGCAGCAACAAGTCAAGCCCCGGTTTGCATTGAACAAGTTTTAAAGTTTTGCTTTATATACATATTTAGCTTGAGGTATGTATGTGCATTAGGTGTAGGATGGAAGAAACCCCAAATGCATAACCAGATCATTCCAACAAGAGTGAGGGTAGTGTCTAAGTCCTCGAGTAGTCAGGCTGTGCTTAATGTTCATAGAACTTCGGTACAAGTCAAGTAGTTGGAATTTACTTGCGAGTATATGGTTTGTCACATGGGAATTGGTTCGAGTTGTGAGAAAACTTTAGTAAGAATAAACTGAGGCTAGGCAGGGGCTAGGACACAGCAAGAGGAAGTCTTGTGTGCGTAGCCCTGTCCGTGTCGATTGAGGACCGATTCGTGTGTGGCCCCGCTGAGCAAGTTTGAATGTACCGAAGGCATATCATATATATTGTAAAATCCCCCAAAAGTGGTAGAAAGAAAAATTCAGCTCATGTACACTTAGTAAAAGATGAGGGGAAATAAAACTTGGAATTATAACGGTGTAAGTTCAAAGTGAGGATTTAGATTTCCTAATGTGGGGACCACCCCGTTGTTCACCCACTCCAGGATCGCATAGGGTGGTGCCATGCGATGTGGCACCCAACAGCAAACACGAAAAGAATAAAGAACAACATACAACTTTGTATTTCATATAAAACTGCGGAAGTCTTTTACAAAATATAACTATACAGCGGAAGTATTCTTTATTAACACTCTTTCATTCTAACTATGCAAAAGTGTAGCTGTCAAGCCCGGGGACGCTACACACTAGCAGCATGGAACCGGAGATCACGGCGGCGTGCAGGGCTCCAGCTCGGCGTGTACCCCGACGGGGGCATCGCCTCGTCCTCGGAACCTTCCTCATAACTCTCACCTGCACACAGCTCAAATATTGCAACCGTGAGCACGAAGGCTCAGCAAGTCTTAACCGTCAACCCTAGGCATGAAACTCTACATGCAAGGATGTGTAAGATAGGAAAAAGGACTTTGCAATAAAGACACGCCTACATGTTGATCCTTACTTTCAGTTTTATAGCATCAGGTTAATGAGTCTTAGGCAGCCCTCACATCGGAAGTCCACAATCAAAGAAGAAAAGCTTTCCTCCGATGTGGTGATGCCCAAAGTAGAATATAAACTTAATTAGCTCTATAACTACAGCAATCAAGGTATTCAAGACATTATAGATCAATACAGCATTTTCAGTTGGCTTATTTCACTTCTTACTACGTCACAGCGCAGTGGACAAGCGGGTACTCAAATAACCGCGAGGGACGGTGATTGCAATCAAGACACACCCGGATAACACGTTGCATACACCCACTTTCAGAAGCGTGATTCCACACCCCTTCCTACTCTGTTGTATGCAACAACCTTTCAAAGGCAACCCAAATGCCGAACCGGTCCATCCATAACGGGCAGGAGGTCCCCGCGTGGAGCGTGACTGTGCCCACCGGCAGATTTACACCTTGCTACCCTCAACCCACTCCTATTTACGGTTGGGTAAACCTCGGCACCCAGGTTAACCAATTACATCGGTTTCCTGGTTCCCATATGCCAGTATGCATCCGGTACTGTTCGATACTTGTCCAGCAGGGCCGCACACGGATGGTCCTCAACCGACACCAACCGGGCTACGCACGTGAGACCTCTGCTCACTGCATCCTATCCCCCCTGCTGGGTCTCATTTTTATAACTCAAGCCATTTTCTACCTCTTTTTATCCCGTGTGATAAGTACTATCTCGCGAGTAGCTTCCAACCACTCGACTTCTACCGAAAACCTAAACATTAGAATGGCATTTCTCTACTCGTCGAGTTTGCAAACTAACCAACCCTTTATAGGATTTTAAAAGGCTATGCAAGTGGGGATTCAATCACCCTAACTCTAATGCATACATTTCAACCGAGACATAAGTGATACAAATGAAAAGTTTTATAAAAGGTACTTAAGTGCAAACCGGGGCTTGCCTGGTTGCGAGTTAAAGGGGAAATCAGCTTCTGGTGGGAGGACGTCCAAAGGCTCCGGTGCATCCTCAACTTCGGTCACTATTATGAAATGTAATAAAATACATGTGTAAGTATTAAGGATTTATAAGAATTGAACTTCTATTCATAGCTACTGCTATTTAGAATCCTTAATTGGCTTGGGATTTTTACAGTGGATACTAGACTCTCTAAGGATGATTTGAGCCAAATTTGGAGACATGTCATTGCACAATGTAGCCTTTAAAATTCCTACAAGTACAATGCTTCTCTGAATTGTGAGCCCAAATTAGGAGCTTACATAGCTAGTAATGGAAGCTCTGATTAGGGTAAGTCTCCATGGTTCTAACAAAATTTGTTTCACCATTTTTGGAGCTACCATCAGAGAGATGTGAATTTTTGAAGTTAGACAGGAGTTCTGAAAAGTTTCTGTCTAAATTGAATTTCCAAATAAAAGCTGAATTGGGTAGGCAGTTTAGCCTAACAAACGATCTCCAATGAAGCCCAAATTTTTACTGGAGATTATTAACTATGAAAAGGATTTTCTACCCAAATTTGGGACTATTTCATAAAGAATTGCTCCTGTAATAAATCCCTAAAAGATTTACTAAAAACAATTCTACAGAAATTCCTGGGCATTTTCATAGCCTAAAATTGGATTCTCTGTGAAGTACTCCTCATGAGGATTACAAAAAAATTGGTCTCACTCTTTTTGGAGTTTTCTACAAAAAGTTATGGGCTTGCAAAGATCAGCTAATTCCTGGAATTATTTCCCTAATAGAAACTTCAAATGATTGGAACTGGGCCCACTGCTTTAAATCGGACCAGTGAGATTTCGGCAACACCGGGGCCATGGGGTTATTCCCGCGCAGCCGCACCGGATCCGGCGCCATAGGCCGATCCCCGCGCGTATACGGAGGCTGACCGGTGGGACCCGGCCCTCCTTCGTCTTCCTCGCGCTGCCCGCGCCTCCCGCGGCAGCGCACGCCGGCGAGGCTCGCCGGGACGGGGATCCCGTGGTCCAAACTTCATCAAACTCGCCGCCTGTAAGTTCTACACCGTGCTGAACACGGTGGTGGGGTTGGGAGTTGATGACAACGGCCGGAAAGGTGCTTGCACCGGCGACCATGTCGGACCTTACTTCGGCGACCTCGCTCTCCCTCAACAGTGGGTCTTTCGGGCTAGGGTTTGCTCCAAAAGCACCAGTGTCACATGGACAACATCAACCCATAGCTCGCTCTCCATGAAAACCACCGGAGAGGGGACCTCACCGGCGACCCGAGCCCGCAAAACGCCGGCGGCGACAAAAACTTGAAAAACCCCTTCAGTTCTTGATGGTTTCCGGCGCCGTTTGAGCGAGAAGGATCGCAGGGATCTAACAAAGCTTCTCTTATACCAGAATGACGTCTAGCTATCGCATCACGAAGAATTTGATTGTAGACCGACAGGTGTTGCCATGAACTAGGGTTTGGTAAAACCCAAAATTCTCACTACCCGATTGATCAATCATCCTGAGGAGTTTCGGTAACACGATCTACGGACAACAACGCACCTTTTGTTGTGCAGGGAAGGGGCGGTGAAGCTGGCCGTAGCGCGCTGTCCACGGTGAACCGAACGGGGTTCCGCCGAGCACCTCCGATTGCCGGTGCCAATCTCTGGTTTGCGCGTAGCACGAGCTAGGAAGCTTAGGGGAAAGAATGGTGGAGGCTGGAGCACTCTCTTGCGCTTCTTTTTAATGTTTGGGGCTCGATCATCCGAGCTCGGAGGGCGGTGGTTGACCGGAAGGAACCCAGCGGCGAGGTAGCTCATGGTTTCGGTCGGCGCTCGGGCAGAGGAACTGAGAAGACTACGGATAACGGCAGAGAGGAGAAATAGAAGTGCGCAGCATCCCTCATCGCCCACGCGCACCGTCTTGACCTTGGGGGCAGCGAGGAAGCAGCTCGGTGGAGGCAGCCGTCGATCAGCGGCGCGCGGTGAACAGCCGGATGAAAACGGGGTCGGTTCATTTGCTGTGTCTGGCCGACAGTAGGGCCCCACCTCCCCCTTTGTTTAGTCAAATTTCTCTGATATTTTTCATCCAGCAACTCAACATTAACAGCTTTACTTCACACCAATGTTAAGTTTGAACTTGCTGAATTCAAATGGTTTGAATTCTGGTGTGAAATTTGGAATGTGGTTTGATCATTTGAATTTGAAAAGGAGTTTGAATTCTCCACTTTGTATTGCCTCAAAAATATAGCAAACCAGCTCCAAAATTTCCAATTTTTGGCATGGCTGCTCATTCAAAGGTGGAGAACACATTTGTGAAACCCAGTTTTCAAATTGAGGGAATTGGAATTTGAAACTGAATTTGAAATTCAGATTAGAGGGCTTTTATTTTTAATCCCAAACAAATATGAAAACTCCTCCAAATGAGCTGAATTTTGGAAGGTTGAATATTTGGAATATGAAGATCCAAGCTGTGCATTTAGATCTCCATGTTTGGATGTTTTGGGAAGTCTAAACCCTCACTTTGAACTTACACCATTATGATTCAAAGTTTTAATTCCCCTCATTTTTCATAAGTGTACATGAGCTGAATTTTTCTTGCTACCACTTTTGAGGATTTTACATCCCTCCCCCCTTAAAAAGAATCTCGTCCCGAGATTCTAAAGGAAAAGCAAAGTGGGGAAAAACTTTACCGGGTATAGGATGATAGCAAGTCCGGATAATATGTTCGTAGATAATCCTCGCTTTCCCATGTCGCCTCATCAGCGGTATGGTTACTCCACAAGACCTTGTAGAACCATACGGTCCGGTTTCTTGTGGCACGAGTATTTTCATCGATGATCCGGATGGGATACTCCGTGTACGTGAGGTCCGGTTGAAGAACTTCTATGTCTTCTGTGCGGATTTCAGCCGAGGGTTTGAGGCACTTCCTCAGCTGAGAGATGTGAAAGACGTTGTGAATGCCTGCGAGCGACGCCGGTAAATCCAAGCGATAGGCCACGGGTCCACATCTTTCAATGACTGTGAACGGACCAATGAACCGCGGCGCAAGTTTACCCTTCACTCCGAAACGGTGAACTCCATTCATCGGAGACACACGAACATAAACATGGTCCCCGATGTCAAAGTGGAGAGTTCGGCGTCTTTTATCCGCATAGCTCTTCTGACGAGATTGAGCAGCCTTTAGATTGGCTTGTATTACTCGCACTCGTTCTTCAGCTTCATTCACAAGTTCAATGCCGTAGATAACTCGCTTGCCGGACTCGCACCAGTTGAGAGGTGTGCGACATTTCCGGCCGTAGAGAGCTTCATACGGCGCCATCTTAATGCTAGTTTGATAGCCATTGTTATAAGAAAACTCCGCCAACGGCAAATGATCGTCCCAATTTTTGCCGTGGTGGATGGCACAAGCGCGTAGCATGTCTTCCAACACTTGGTTCACCCGTTCGATTTGACCATCCGTATGCGGGTGATACGTGGAGGTTCGTATCAGTTTGGTCCCCAACGATGCGTGCAGCTGTTCCCAAAACCGAGAAACGAACAGCGCACCGCGATCTGAAATAATGGAGTGGGGAACACCATGCAAGCATAAGATTCTTGCAATATAAAGCTCCACATATTGCTTGGCCACGTAACTGGTATGTACGGGAATAAAATGAGCCGACTTGGTTAGTCGATCGACTTTCACCCAAATCGAGTCATTTTTGTGAGACGTGAGAGGTAATCCGACTATGAAGTCCATACTAATATCCTCCCACTTCCACGCCGGAATGTTCAATGGTTGCAGCTGTCCGGCTTTACGCATATGGCCGGCTTTCACACGCCGACACGTATCACATTCAGATACGTACTTTGCGATTTCTCTCTTCATCCGTGTCCACCAAAACCTTGTTTTCAGATCTTGGTACATCTTGTTGCTGCCCAGATGAATAGAATACTTGGACAAATGAGCTTCGTCCAAGATTTTGTTCCGAAGCTTCATGTCACGGGGTACCACTATACGGTCTTTAAACCATAGAGTTGTTCATCTCTTCGGAAGCACATCATTTCGCCATTCTCCATCCTTCTCTAAATGTGCGACATTCCCATGTCCTTCTTCTGAGCTTCCATAATCTCCTCTCTTATGGTTGGGATGAGAGCAAGATTATACAATGCCCCATATGGAACCAAGTACAGACTTGGCTCCTCCTCTTCAAGTGGGGCGATGGACAGATTGTTGACATGAGATTTGTGGCTCAAGGTGTCGGCAACCACGTTAGCCTTACCGGGATGGTAGTGAATCTCGATCTCATAGTCTTTGATCAGTTCTAGCCATCTTCGTTGCCGCATATTCAACTCCTTTTGAGTGAATATATATTTTAGACTTTTGTGGTCGGTGTAGAGGTGCACTAAGTTCCCAAGCAGATAGTGCCTCCACATCTTCAAGGCTAACACCACAGCAGCGAGCTCAAGATCATGAGTCGGATAGTGCTGCTCGTGGTTACGAAGTTGACGTGAGCCATAGGCAACCACTCTTCCTCCTTGCATCAATACACAGCCAAGCCCGATGCCGGATGCATCACAATATACGTCGAAGGGCTTGGTTGTATCCGGTTGAGCTAACACCGGGGCTGTTGTAAGATGCTTCACTAATGCCTGTAAAGCTTTTTCACAAGCTGAGCTCCAAACATATTTGATCCCCTTCTTCAACAGTTCAGTCATCGGCTTCGCAAGCTTGGAGAAATTCGGTACGAATCTCCGGTAATATCCTGCTAACCCGAGGAAACTTCTGACTTCATGGACTGATGTGGGGGATTTCCATTTCAGCACTTGTTCGATTTTGCTTGGATCAACTGCAATACCTTCTGCAGAAATAATGTGACCAAGGAATGGAACTTGTCTGATCCAAAACTCGCACTTGCTGAACTTAGCATAAAGCTTATGGTCTCTTAATCGCTGAAGTACGATATGCAAGTGTTTGGCGCGTTCTTCTTCAGTCTTGGAGTAAACCAAGATGTCGTCTATGAACACCACCACAAACTTGTCCAACTCCGGCATGAATATTGAGTTCATGAGATACATGAAGTGTGCCGGGGCGTTGGTGAGACCAAAGGACATGACGAGGTATTCATACAACCCATATCTCGTCGAGAAGGCCGTCTTTGGGATATCCTCCGCTCGGATATTGATTTGATGATATCCGGAGCGAAGATCCATCTTGGAAAATACACTCGCACCCACAAGTTGATCGAAGAGAATATCGATGCGGGGCAGTGGATATTTATTCTTGATGGTGACGGCGTTGAGAGGTCGGGAGTCCACACACAACCTCAAGGTTTCATCCTTCTTCTTCAAAAACAGCGCCGAGCATCCCCATGGTGAGGAACTCGGTCGAATGAAACCCATCTTCACTAGATCGTTGAGCTGCTCCTTCAGTTCAGCCAGCTCATTCGGAGCCATCTTGTATGGTCTCCGTGATATTGGCGTCATTCCCGGTACAAGTTTGATCTTGAACTCGACATCCCTTTCGGGTGGCATGCCCGGAAGATCATCCGGAAAAACATCCGGGTATTCACGGACCACACGAATATCCTCACGTTTTGTGGCTTCCGTGTTATATGTGGCTGGAGCTTCTTGAACCGAACGGTCAAGAGTAAGAACATGTGGTCCATGAAGTGGAGAGTTTAAACGAACCACATGTGGAATGATGTCAAGAACAGCACCACGGAGATGTAGCCATGACATCCCTAAAATGACATCAAGTTTTTGACTCTCTAATATGATTAGAGACGTCGGGTATAGATTCCCACCCAATTGTAATGGCGCTCTATAGACCATTCTATCAGCTGTTATTTTCCCACCCGGAGAACATATCAAATATGAATTATTTGTGGGAATGATAGGCAGTTGATATTTAATAACATAAGACTGACTTATGAAATTATGGGTGGTACCGGAGTCAAAAAGTATGAATACGGGATGATCTAGGTAAGAGAACGTATCCGCGAGGACGGGTTCGCCTTCTGGCACGTCTTCGATGGCTAAGTGGTGGATGTTGCCAGGTTTTGGTGCTGGTTTCTTGGGCTGATTGCAGGGCTGATTAGCACCCTGATATGGTGCTGCACCCCTGCCCTGTCGCGGCTTGGGGATGTCTCTTGAAATGTGCCCGACACGGCCACACGTGTAGCACGTGTAAGGTGTCGGGGTCCCGCCGACTTGAGGACGGAATCCAGGTGCATGCTGTTGAAACTGAGGCGCACGCGGGACCATCCTTTGCTGCTGCTGTTGCTGTGGTGGATACGTCGGTCGAAAGCCCGGCGCATTATATTGCCGCCCGCGAAACTGAGGCGGTCACGCCGGTGGCTGCCATCTCTGACCGGATGGTGAGCGATACACCACGCGGTATTTCTGTGGCGTCCCACCACTGCTGCTTGTCAGCGCGCTGCGTTTCCTCTTATCAGAACCGCGCTCGCGCTGAGCATTCTCTTGTAGAATCGCAGCATTAACTAGGTCGTTGAATGTGCCGCGATTGCTCTTGGCGAGATGGACCTTCATCTTGGAATTCAGGCCCCGGAAGAACGCATTGCGCTTGTTGTCTTCCGTCCCCACAAATCCTGGTGCATACTGCGCCAGCCGGTTGAATAACCTGGAGTACTCATGAGCACTCCTCTCGCCTTGTCGTAGCGCCAGGAACTCCTGGAGCTTCATTTCCATCACACCGGGAGGTATGTGATAGGCGTGGAACGCCTCCCGGAACTCTGTCCATGTGACGGCATGGCCAGCCGGTAAGGAGGCGGTGTAGTTCGCCCACCAGGTACCGGCTTCTCCTTTAAGCTGTTGCGCTGCATACAGCGCCTTCTGGTGTTCGGTGCATCATAGCAGCCCAAACTTCGCCTCCAGAGTGCGGATAAAGCTGTCCGCCTCCAAAGGTTCTTTGGGCTCCGTGAAGACCGGTGGATGGGTCGCCATGAATTCTGAATATGAACTTTGTTGTGGCTGGCTTTGCCCATTGTCTTGGCGTCCTCCCTGATGGGACGCATTCTGCTGCACCAACATCCGCAGCAGCTAGGTTTGCTCATCGCGCGAGCCGAGCACTGCAGCGAGAACCTCCACAAGATTCCTTGGAAGTTCTTGTGGTGGAGGAGGTGGTTGCTGCTGCGTCTTGGTTTGCTCTGGTGGTGGAGACTCATCACCACGAACTTGACTCGGACCTCCCTCCTCTTGCGTTGAACGTGTCCGCACCATTCTGCATTCATACCATTCAAACTATCAGCACATGTGGGTTTAGCTCATCCAGTCTATACAATAGTAATGCGAGAATGGGATAAACAATGCGCATAACAATCACACATATGGATAAAGTATAAACTTTATACAACATATACATCCCTGGACCTGGTCACACGGTCGAGTTCCAAGGTATTGAACTTTATGGATTAAAAGTTCATTTCGACCATCGGGGTCACCACGGGATGTTAAGTGTGTTAGCATGCGTAATTCCTCGCTATTGTATTGGACCCAAACATGTACTAACTCGAAGTGATATGTCAAATGCATAAACTCTTCTACTCCAACTCGCTGTTTTACAACAGCCACTGGACGTCAAACAGTAAAACTAGTGTTTTGGTTGAAATACAGAAAATTCCAGAGAGCATTTGGTCTGCACTATTTTTGGACAGTACCTACTCATCTGAGATTTTCATCCCTTTTTAGGGAGATTTTGTTCTGGAACTCTACAGAAAAATTGTAGAGGACTTCAAAACCTTTCCAGAATGGTATCCCATATCTCCATTGGTTCAACCAATCTTAAGTTATGCCCTGTTCAAGTTCAGCAAAATTTCTGCCGAAAACAGGGGAGATTATTCCTAAGCTTTTGAGATTGAACCTATACTCCCAATTGACTCTTAGTTCAATATAGGAGTTTACTAACCCCTAAATGAATTCCTATACTTCATTGTGACTCTTTTCTTTGAAATTAAACTTTTATGCAGTCGGTGCTACGTTTCCTCACCAAAGAAAATCCTAAACCAGTATTCTGGCATATACGTGTCACATGGTGGAACTAAAGACGTCACTCACAAACGGTTTCTACACGTCATGCGCTAACATGGTCAATGTACCTGCAGAAAAACACACAATAATGGTGCACACAAAGGTTTTAGCATTTCAGGCAGTTCCATATCATAATAAAAACATACGGTCCGTATCATTGCCATACGGACCGTCCTAGAGTCAAGCCACGTCTCAAGGTACATGGTCGTGTTTTTACACCACACGACAGGAAACCCGAGTAGAGCACGAACGGGTCGTCACGGTTGGGAATTTTGTCAACCCAACGGATACCACCTACTGCCTCATGACCGTTGAGCCACGCCGATGGCGAGCGCTGCGTATGACCCTTTGAACATTGAGCGTTCAAGAGTTGCATACTATCGTGTTGCTTACCACACGATGGGGTATTCTCACTTTTGCCAAAATCACGCTGGAGATCAGCGTTTTCATATGCTCTCAAAATAATGAAGAGGTTCAGAGACTCATATTCACTACCGTGCCAAGCCACGGTATATCCTTTCATACTATTACTCGCATGGTGAGTTACCGCAATTGATCCGCCTGCGGTGGCGTACCTTACCTCTTACCTGACGTCGGAGCGTCGTTACAGAATGTATAACACATAAGTTACCTTTTCCACCTTAGTAACTACTACTATCATAGACCTTATGTGGGCTTAATGACTAATCCTCACTCGACTACTTCTAAATTTTCAAAATAGGCTCTTTTCGAGCATGCTATTCCCAATGCGGCTCTGATACCACGTCTGTGGGGACCACCCCGTGGTTCACCCACTCCAGGATCGCATAGGGTGGTGCCGTGCGATGCGGCACCCAACAGCACACACGAAAAGAATAAAGAACAACATACAACTTTTTATTTGATATAAAACAGCGGAAGTCTTTTACAAAATATAACTATACAGAGGAAGTATTCTTTATTAACACTCTTTCATTCTAACTATGCAAAAGTGTAGCTGTCCAGCCCGGGGACGCTACACACTAGCAGCATGGAACCGGAGATCACAGCGGCGTGCAGGGCTCCAGCTCGGCCGTGTACCCCGATGGGGGAATCGCCTCGTCCTCGGAACCTTCCTCGTAACTCTCACCTGCACACAGCTCAAATATTGCAACCGTGAGCACGAAGGCTCAGCAAGTCTTAACCGTCAACCCTAGGCATGAAACTCTACATGCAAGGATGTGTAAGATAGGAAAAAGGACTTTGCAATAAAGACACGCCTACATGTTGATCCTTACTTTCAGTTTTATAGCATCAGGTTAATGAGCCTTAGGCAGCCCTCACATCGGCAGTCCACAATCAAACAAGAAACGCTTTCCTCCGATGTGGTGATGCCCAAAGTGGAATATAAACTTAATTAACTCTATAACTACAGCAATCAAGGTATTCAACACATTATAGATCAATACATCATTTTCAGTTGGCTTATTTCACTTCTCACTACGTCACAGTGCAGTGAACAAGCGGGTACTCAAATAACCACGAGGGACGGTGATTGCAATCAAGACACACCCGGATAACACGTTGCATACACCCACTTTCAGAAGCGTGATTCCACACCCCTTCCTACTCTGTTGTATGCAACAACCTTTCAAAGGCAACCCAAATGCCGAACCGGTCCATCGTTAACGGGCAGGAGGTCCCCGCGTGGAGTGTGACTGTGCCCACCGGCAGATTTACACCTTGCTACCCTCAACCCACTCCTATTTACGGTTGGGTAAGCCTCGGCACCCAGGTTAACCAATTACATCGGTTTCCTGGTTCCCATATGCCATTATGCATCCGGTACTGTTCGATACTTGTCCAGCAGGGCCGCACACGAACGGTCCTCAACCGACACCAACAGGGCTACGCACGTGAGACCTCTGCTCACTGCATCCTATCCCCCCTGCTGGGTCTCATTTTTATAACTCAAGCCATTTTCTACCTCTTTTTATCCCGTGTGATAAGTACTATCTCACGAGTAGCTTCCAACCACTCGACTTCTACCGAAAACCTAAACATTAGCATGGCATTTCTCTACTCGTCGAGTTTGTAAACTAACCAACCCTTTATAGGATTTAAAAAGGCTATGCAAGTGGGGTTTCAATCACCCTAACTCTAATGCATACATTTCAACCTAGACATAAGTGATACAAATGAAAAGCTTTATAAAAGGTACTTAAGTGCAAACCAGGGCTTGCCTGGTTGCGAGTTAAAGGGGAAATCAGCTTCTGGTGGGAGGACGTCCAAAGGCTCCGGTGCGTCCTCAACTTCGGTTACTATTATGAAATGTAATAAAATACATGTGTAAGTATTAAGGATTTATAAGAATTGAACTTCTATTCATAGCTACTGCTATTTAGAGTCCTTAATTGGCTTTGGGATTTTTACAGTATATACTAGACTCTCTAAGGATGATTTGAGCCAAATTTGGAGACATGTCATTGCACAATGTAGCCTTTAAAATTCCTACAAGTACAATGCTTCTCTGAATTGTGAGCCCAAATTAGGAGCTTTTACATAGTTAGTAATGGAAGATCTGATTAGGTTAAGTCTCCATGGTTCTAACAAAATTTGTTTCACCATTTTTGGAGCTACCATCAGAGAGATGTGAATTTTTGAAGTTGGACAGGAGTTCTGAAAAGTTTCTGTCTAAATTGAATTTCCAAATAAAAGCTGAACTTCGGAAGGCAGTTTAGCCTAGCAAACTATCTCCAATGAAGCCCAAATTTTTACTGGAGATTATAAACTATGGAAAGGATTTTCTGCCCAAATTTGGGACTATTTCATAGAGAATTGCTCCTGTAATAAATCCCTAAAAGATTTACTAAAAACAATTCTACAGAAATTCCAGGGCATTTTCAAAGCCTTAAATTGGTTTCTCTGTGAAGTACTCCTCATGAGGATTCCAACAAAATTGGTCTCACTCTTTTTGGAGTTTTCTACACAAAGTTATGGGCTTGCAAAGATCAGCTAATTCCTGGAATTATTTCCCTAATAGAAACTTCAAATGATTGGAACTGGGCCCACTGTTTTAAATCGGACCAGTGAGGTTTTGGCAACACCGGGGCCACGGGGTTATTCCCATGCAGCCGCACCGGATTCGGCGCCACAGGCCGATCCCCGCGCGTATACGGAGGCTGACCGGTGGGACCCGGCCCTCCTTCGTCTTCCTCGCGCTCGGCGAGGCTCGCCGGGACGGGGTTCCCGTGGTCCAAACTTCATCAAAATCGCCGCCTGTAAGTTCTACACCGTGCTGAACACGATGGTGGGGTGGGGAGTTGATGACAACGGCCGGAAAGGTGCTTGCACCGGCGACCATGTCGGACCTTACTTCGGCGACCTCGCTTTCCCTCAACAGTGGGTCTTTCGGGCTAGGGTTTGCTCCAAAAGCACCAGTGTCACATGGACAACATCGACCCATAGCTCGCTCTCCATGAAAACCACCGGAGAGGGGATCTCACTGGTGACCCGAGCCCGCAAAATGCCGACGGCGACAAAAACTCGAAAAAACCCTTCAGTTCTTGATGGTTTCCGGCGCCGTTTGAGCGAGAAGGATCGCAGGGATCTAACAAAGCTTCTCCTAGACCATAATGAGCTCTAGCTATCGCAGCACGAAGAATTTGATTGTGGACCGAGAGGTGTTGCTATGAACTAGGGTTTGGTAAAACCCGAAATTCTCACTACCCGATTGATCAATCATCCTGAGGCTTTCGGTAACATGATCCACGGACAACAACGCACCTTTCTGTGCAGGGAAGGGGCGGTGAAGCTGGCCGTAGCGCGCTGTCCATGGTGAACCGAACGGGGTTCCGCCGAGCACCTCCGATCGCCGGTGCCAATCTCTGGTTTGCGCGTTGCACGAGCTAGGAAGCTTAGGGGAAAGAACGGTGGAGGCTGGTGACACGACCCCACTGGTCCTGTCGAGCCAGGATCACGCTGAGGGGTGCTGCGTTGCACAGCACCGTATAACACACGTCAAAGGTGCAAAGCGGAAGCGGAAGCTTTATTACATAAACAAGTTTATGCACATGTTTACATCAAAATAAGTTTAGTCCACACTCGCGGGCGTAGACTAAGCATCAAGTGCACGTTCAGCCCTCGAACGTGTCCTTGCTAGCACACACGCACACTAACTCTGCGGCGTGCACGACTCACACTCGACGGAGCTCCCCTCCTGGGGTTCCGTCTCCTCTTCGGGAGTCCCTTCCTCATAGAACCCTGCAAAAGCTTCAAACACAAGCAGTGAGCACGAAGGCTCAGCAAGTCTGACCCGTCTCACCTAAACATGGAACTTCTACATGAGGGTATTGGGTTGCATGAGGTAAAATTCATTTGCAAGGACTCGCCTAATTAGTAGAACCTTACTTTCAAATTTTAGCATCAGGTTGTGGAAACCTTACGCTAAGGTACATGAGAGAGCCGCAATCAAACAAGAAACGCATTTCTCTCATGTACTTTGCCCAAAGTTGAAAAGAACTTTAGTTAGCACTAAGCTACAGCATATCATTAACAATCAATGTCCAGCTTTCAATCAGCAACATTTTAACATGTAACTAGCCTGTTCTTTCTACGTCATGGTACAGTGAACAAGTGGTACTCACTGACCGCGAGGGACGGCGATTATAATCGATTTACACCTGCAGGGTTACCCGAATAACCCGTCACGTACGCCCGTACTCGATGTTGCCTACAACAACCATCACGGACGCCGTACGCGACTACCTTTCACCCGTTAGCCAAATATTGAACCGGTCCCATCGTCCCGAGCAAGAGGTCCCTGCACGCGCATCTCTGTGCCGCCAGCTGATTTACACCTCGAGCTCTCAACCTACCCTCTGAACGACGGGCAATGCCTCAACACCCAGCTACCCGAGTTACATCAGTTTCCCGGTTCCCATATAGCCGGTAGGTCTTCGGTACTGTTCTAGCTTGTTCAACAGGCCCGCACACGGCTCGGTCCTCAATCGACACAAGCGGAGCTACAGCACACAGGCCCCAAAGTCCTGCTGCCCTTACTCTCCGCTCGGTCTCATTTTCTTGCCATGTGTTTCATGTGCTATCTCTACCCGAGCGATGTGCCTCTAGCCTATTCTCGCGAGTAGTTCCAACTACTCGACTTGTACCGAATCCTACTCTATCCTAGCCATGCAGTGGCTAACGAGGTTTGCAATCCTAAACCCAACCCGTGGTTTTCTTGGCTATGCAGTTGGATTTCCAAACAAGACTCTAATGCACAGAACAAAGGAAACAAGTATGTGCTCAAAACAATAAAAATTTGTAAAAAGGTTAATGCAAACCGGGGCTTGCCTTGCTGCTCTTGGTCGTAGGCTAGCTGTTCCTCCGGAGTAACGAAGTCTAGGACTTCGGGTTCCTCCTCGACCTTAGCGACTACATGATAAGAACAATGTATGTATTAATTTAAATGCATTTGTATTAACTTTGAAGTTGTGAAGTCTATAACCCTTGCTAGATAGACCTAATGACTGTGAAACTTTTACTGTGGCTTGGTTACAACCTAAGCAAAGACTTGGTCAAGTTTTAGTTGCAGCAAAGCTCATTTGAGCCCTCCACAATTAATTATGTCCTTGACCTTAATTGGAACTCTTAGGGTGTTTTAGGGATTTTCATGAGACAAACTATGACTTTCTGAAAACTAGATTTTTCAGAGGGTTCTAATGGAGTTGGTCTCACTTAATTTGGAAGTCTCTAACTAAAGATATGAGCTAAACAAATTCAGAGAAAATTCTGAAAATGTTTCTGAACATTTTCTATTTTCTCTGGAACAGTTTTACTAATCACACCATTAGGTGGACTAAATGAGCTCAAACGGATCTGAAATTTTTATGGTAGCTCAAGGATATTTTGGTGAACATCCCAGCAAAATTTCAGGATTTTCCTCCAAAGGATTCTCCAGTTAAAATTCCTAACAGTTTAAATTTTAAGGAATTAATTCTGGAGAATTAAGGAATTTCATGAAGTGAAACTTGATTTTCTGGAAAGTACTCAGAGAGCTGAATCCAGCAAAATTTGGTTCACTCAATTTGGAGCTTTCTAGCCAAAGTTATAAGGATTTGAAGTTTGAAGGAAATCTGAAATTCGGGGAAAAGTTTAAACTCGCGCGTGGGCCCAGGGGACACGCGTCGCACGCCGAAGCGACAGCACACCGCGGCCCACAAGGATTTTGCGTGCCAGCACACCCGATCCCGGCCGCAGCCGGATCCCGATTCAAAATATCGGCCGCTGACAGCTGGGGTCCACCCCCCTTCTTCAACCTCGCGACACCCGCGCCCCGCCGCCGAGGGACCTCGCCGGAGAGCTCGCCGCTGGCTGCTGTACAGCTCCAAACTTCTTGATTCTGGCCGCCCCTGCCTACTTTTACTTGGGGAACAGGATCCGAGGATCAGCTGCTCATGACAACGGCCGGAGCATGGTCGGCGACGAGCCGCCATATCGGAACGACTTCGGCCATGTCGGCTGACTCTCCTAGTACCTCAGCTACTTGGGAAATCGGTCGGGGAGCATCAGTGGACCTCAGAGAAGGTCGACATGAACTCGGGGCAGCTCGGGGAAGGCCCGAAATAGGTCCTCACCGTGCGCCCGATACCCCCCGTTCGTTCCGCCATTAGTAGACCTTGAATTACGCCGGGCACAGAGGTTCTCCGGCCCAGAGTTGTGAAGGCAACTTGTGCGTCACCGTGTCTAGCTCGTGTGGGAGTGGCCTGAGGCCCTCTAATCCTTTCTAGAGCACGAATTACACAGAATCGTACCCGAAGGTCGTTCTGCACACAGAAAGGGGAAAAGTGGAAATTCGCCGCCGGTGAGCAACCACTCGAGCTGTGGCTCGGGGGTGAGCAGCACCGGTCACCTGCGCGTCCAAGGGTGCCTTGGCTCGGGTGTGACAATGCCCAGGTTGGGCTGTCCACGAGAGCCCGAGGTGCGGCGGTTTCCAGTTTCGAGTTTGATCTTTCGGCACAGCCGATATCACTCGGTTTCAATCGATTTCTAGCAATGGGGAGGATGAAGGAAGGTCTCTAGTACCTTGCTGGGACTCTGGAGTGGAAGGAAGGAGCTGCGATCGGCTTGATCAAGCAGGAACTCGAGCGCCGGCGATGGCAGTGGAGAAATGGATCGTGCACGTCGGCAGCTCGGGAAGTGAGTGATCGGAGCACGCCGGGGAGGGAATAAATAGCCTGGTCGGCTGGTCTCCGGCTTGGGGCACGCAGCAGGAGCTGGCGCCGGCTGCCCCCTTCGGTGGCGCGCGCGCACAACAGCCGGGAACCGACTGAACTGTGGTTCAGTCGGTTTGTTTTGAGGCAGATGCTGACAGATGGGTCCCACTCCTCTTTTAACCTCTGAAATTTACTCCTAACAGCTGTGGTAAATAGTGAACCCTATTCTACCCTTGGCCATTCAAATTATTCACCCAAGAGCCATTTGAATTGATCAAAGTTCAAATGAGGTTTGGTTTGAATGAATTTCAGCACAAGTTCAGTTTGAAATTCAAATAAAGTTTGAATTTCTCCCCCTTAGCTCATGTCAAGATCAACTCCAAATGGAGTGAAAATTGGTGTGTGAGCTCACAAAAATGTGCTGAGTGAGAATATGCCTTCCACTTTTAAATTCAGTGGGTGAAAACAGTTTGAATTTGAATATGGTTTCAAACTGCCCTCTTCCTAACTATACCCAAAATGACCTCAAAAAGGTTTTGAATTTGGGTGAAACTTGGCATGGACATCCTTAGCAAAGTGTAGGAGTTTTCATATGTCCAGCCCATCTATATCACATGTGGGAAATACCACTTTTGCAATATGTGAGTTTGTCCTCTAATGAGCATGTTGATAGTTGTTACTTGCTCTTCATTTGTGTTCATCATTCTTCCTCAAATGAGGTGTGTGGTGTGGTGATGAACACTGCAAATGAGTGTCAAAAACTGAGGCCCTTACATTCCTCCCCCCTTAAAAGAATCTTGTCCCGAGATTATAAGGTGAAAATGGGAGAGAGGACGGTGGAAAATTACCGGATATGCGACGTGAAAAAGTCGGGGTAGTTAGTGCGAAGGAATTCTTCGCTCTCCCATGTCGCTTCGTCCATGGAGTGATTACTCCACAGAACCTTGTAGAACCACAACGTACGGTTGTGTGTGGTTCGGGCCTTTTCATCTATGATCTGCACCGGTTCCTCCCGATAGGTGAGATCCGGTTGCAGTTCTTCAATGTCTTCCAGCTGAACGGTAGTTGATAGCTTGAGACACTTCCTCAGCTGGGAAATGTGAAAGACGTCGTGCACACCGGAAAGTGCTTCTGGTAATTGCAGCCGGTATGCTACCGATCCACATCTTTCGGTAATCTGGAATGGACCGATGAATCGGGGTGCTAACTTTCCCCTCACCCCAAATCTGTTTACGCCCTTCATTGGAGACACTCGTAGGTATACGTGATCTCCAACTTCGAATTGTAATGGGCGCCTTCTCCGGTCCGCATACTGTTTCTGTCGGGATTGAGCGGCTTTTAGGTTCGCTTGAATCAGTCGAACCTTTTCTTCCGCGTTGTTGACAAGGTCAATCCCGAAGGTAACCCTTTCGCCAGACTCACACCAGTTCAATGGTGTGCGGCATTTTCTTCCGTATAGCGCCTCGTAGGGCGCCATCTTGATGCTGGCTTGGTACCCATTGTTGTACGAGAACTCGGCTAATGGCAAGTGATCATCCCAATTCTTGCCGTGGTCGATAGCGCAAGCTCGTAGCATGTCTTCTAGAATCTGATTTACCCGCTCGGTTTGTCCATCCGTCTGCGGGTGGTAGGCTGAACTACGGATCAGCTTCGTCCCCAAGGCAGCGTGTAGCTGCTCCCAAAAACGGGACACAAATAAAGTGCCCCGGTCCGATATGATGGTACGGGGTACGCCGTATAAGCACAGGATCCGTGAGATGTACAGTTCAGCGTACTTCTTGGCGTTGTAGTTAGTGTTGACCGGGATGAAATGGGCAACTTTGGTGAGCCGATCGACGATCACCCACACAGAATCATGTTTCTGCAAAGTGGTGGGTAAACCGACGATGAAATCCATGCTCACGTCCTCCCACTTCCAGGCAGGAATGCCTAGTGGTTGCAGCAGTCCCGGTTTCCGCATATGGTCTGCCTTCACCCTTCGACATGTATCACACTCGGACACGTATTTGGCAGTCTCTCGCTTCATCCGTGTCCACCAAAACCTTCTTCTGAGTTCTTGATACATTTTGGTGCTGCCGGGATGAATAGAAAACTTTGATAAGTGAGCCTCATCAAAGATTTTCTTCCTTAACTCCGGGTTTCGGGGTACGACGATCCGGTCCTTGAACCATAGGACGCCGTCTCCGTCCTTCCGGAAACATTTCAACTCCCCACTGTCTACACGTCTCCGTAAATGTGACATGCCCTTGTCATTCTTCTGGGCTGCCGCTATCTCTTCACGGATGGTGGGGATCAAAGCTAGGTTGTAGAGAGCTTCGTGTGGAATCACATGTAGTGGTGGTTCGCTCTCTTCCAACGGTGTGATGGTCAGATTATTGACGTGTGACTTGCGGCTCAGCGCATCTGCCACAACGTTTGCCTTGCCCGGATGATAATGGATCTCTATTTCGTAATCCTTTATCAGTTCCAACCATCTTCGTTGCCTCATGTTTAACTCCTTCTGAGTGAATATGTACTTGAGGCTTTTGTGGTCGGTATATAAATGTACGAGGTTACCGAGTAGGTAGTGCCTCCACATCTTCAGTGCAAGTACCACGGCAGCGAGCTCCAAATCGTGAGTTGGATAATTTTGCTCATGGTTCCTAAGCTGCCGTGATCCATACGCGACCACTCTTCGGTCTTGCATCAGCACACATCCGAGCCCAATGCCGGATGCATCGCAGTACACATCGAACGGTTTTGTTGTGTCTGGCTGCGCCAAAACCGGTGCTGATGTCAGGTGCTTGACTAAAGCCTTGAATGCTGCTTCACATGCTGGACTCCAAACATGTTTGGTAGCTTTCTTCAGCAGCTCTGTCATTGGCTTGGCAATCTTCAAGAAGTTCGGAATGAACCTCCGATAATATCCCGCGAGTCCGAGGAAACTCCGTACCTCATGAACGGTTCTCGGGGATTTCCAATTCAGCACTTGCGTGATCTTGCTCGGGTCCACAGCGATACCCTCTGCTGAGATGATATGCCCGAGGAAAGGCACTTGCGATATCCAAAACTCGCATTTGCTAAATTTCGCGTATAACTTGTGATCCCGCAGCCGTTGCAAGACTATACGCAGATGTTTCTTGTGATCTTCCTCCGACTTGGAATATACCAGGATGTCGTCGATGAAGACCACGACAAACTTGTCCAGCTCCGGCATGAACACCGAGTTCATTAAATACATGAAGTGAGCTGGAGCATTGGTGAGGCCGAAGGACATGACCAGGTACTCATGAAGTCCATACCTTGTCGAGAAAGCTGTCTTTGGAATGTCCTCCGCCCTTATCTTAATCTGATGGTACCTGGATCTTAAATCCATCTTGGAAAAGATCTTTGCTTCGACCAACTGATCAAACAACATGTCGATCCGTGGCAACGGGTACTTGTTCTTGATGGTTACGGCATTTAATGGACGGTAGTCCACGCAAAGCCGCAACGTTTCATCCTTCTTCTTGACAAATAATGCCGAACAGCCCCATGGCGAGGAGCTCGGCCTGATAAAACCCTTCTCCAGAAGGTCTGTGAGCTGAGTCTTCAGTTCAGCCAACTCCTTGGGCGCCATCTTGTACGGCCTTCGGGATATTGGCATGGTTCCCGGTGCAAGTTCAATCTTGAACTCCACCTCTCTATCGGGTGGCATCCCCGGCAAATCGTCCGGGAACACATCCGGGAACTCTCGGACCACTGGAATGTCTTCCAATCTGATGGTTGTAGCTTGATAGACACTTGGAAGTTTTATTTCTGGACTGTCCAGAAATAATGGGTGAGAACCGTGCACCTCTGAGTTCAAGTGCACGACTCGAAGGACGGTGTCTAAAACAGCGCCGTGGCGGGTTAACCACGACATCCCTAGGATGACATCGACCTTCTGCCCCTCTAAGATAATGAGAGACGTGGGGTACACTCTACCCGCTAAGCATAATGGTGCTTTGGAGACCATTACGCTTGCTGAAATCTTCCCACCCGGTGAACAAATTAAATATGGACTATCGGTGGGTAGTATTGGCAAGCTGTGTTTAGCAATGAAAGCTTGGCTAATAAAATTATGCGTGGCGCCTGAATCAAATAGTACTATAGCGGGATGCTGGTGGAGTTGGAACATACCCGCAAGGATTGGCTCGCCCTCCGGCACGTCCTCAATGGCAAGCTGGTGGACAGTGCCGGGCCTAGGGTTTGCCCGCCGCGCATTAGTAGGGTTCCGGGGTTGATTCCTCCCCGGAAACTGTGGTGCCACTCCGCCGCCTTGCCTGTCCGGGCAACTGCTTGCGAAGTGTCCTGGACGACCACACTTGTAACATGTGGCCGCTGCTGGTGGAGTACTCGGGGGACGAAAGCCCGGCATGCGTTGCGGAGGCGCAAACGCACGCGGCATCGCCCGCTGCTGCTGTTGTGGTTGCGGTGGTGCTGGCAGTGCCGGCCGGAATGCTGGTGAAGAGTATGGCCGACCGCGGAACGGCATCGACCGCTGTGGTGGCTGCCAGCGTGGACCTGATGGTGGGCGATTCACCATCCGAAATTTCTGAGAAGGACTGCCTCCTTCTCCGCTGCTCTGCGGCGCGCTTCGCTTTCGCTCTGCCGCCGCCAACTCCTTGCCGGAGTCCTCCTGAACAATCGCAGCATCAATTATGTCGTTGAGGCTGCCGCGATTGAACATCGCCAGCTTGTCCTTCAGGAGCGGGTTAAGCCCCTGGTAAAAGTGGTCCCGCCGCTTCTCGTCCGTATCTGCGTGATACGACGCGTAGAGCGCGAGATCGTTGAACGCCCTGGAATATTCCAGCGCGTTTCGGCTCCCTTGTTGCAGGTGTAGGAACTCCTGCGTCTTCCTCTTCATCAAACCGGGCGGTATATGATAGGCCCTGAAGGCCATCCGGAACTCCGCCCAGGTCATCACTCGGTAGGTGGGCTGTGAAGCACAGAAGTTGGCCCACCACGCGCTCGCGGATCCTTGGAGCTGCTGGACCGCGAACTGAGTCTTGCGCTGCTCGCTAATTTGGAGCAGCCCGAACTTCATCTCTATGGCGCGGAGCCAGTTGTCCGCGTCAAGTGGTTCATCCGCCCTTGAGAATACAGGGGGATGAGTCGCCAGGAAGTCGGAGTAGGAGCTCTGTTGGCGCTCCTCGCGATCTTGACGTCTCTCTGGGCGAGACGTATTCGCAATTAACGTTTGCAGCAGCTCTGTATGCTGCTGATGTGAACCCGCCATTGCCGCGACAATGTCGGCCAATGTAACCGTTGGCAGTGGCGGTGGCGGTGTTTTCTGTTGCTGTTGCTGCTGCTGTCCTGAGGAGTCCTCGGGAGGCGGTTGGGAGGTCTCTCCCCCTTGGCTGGTACCCCCAACATCAGGGTTGGCACGAGTACGCGTCATTCTGAAATTCAACACAGCAGCAATTAGCACATGTCTTACTCAAATTTCCATAAACAGCAGTAGTATTGAAGCGACGCATGATTATCTTGCACAACATTCACATATATTGATAAAGCATAAACTTTATACAAGATACATTATTCTCGGATCTCCGAGAAGTCGTGCTCATGTCGTCACTACCTATACATACGCTACTGTCTACACGACATGTCATCGATTACAAAAGTTGGGTTACGCTACCCTAGCTGCCCTACTTGGCAACCGTAACCCCCCTACTCGGAGTAGAACTCGACCTCCTGTGGGTCATCCTCCTCCGGTACTTCTGCTGGTGGCTCTGGATCTACCACCTCTCCTCCCATTCCGGGTTCTCCCATGGCTGGAAGACCCAAGACTACCGGTATGCCCAATACCGGGGGCACGAGGCCCTGCAATGCATGCACCTCGTCCATAGCCTGGTTGTAGTCCTCTTCCCAGCCTTGTCCTTCCTCAATGGCGTCGTCCCGCTCTTGAGCAAGGTCCTCATTCTGCTGGGTTAGGGTCTGCACCAGCTCTTGCAACGCCGCGATGTCAACACGGTCCTTCTTCTTTGCCTTCTTCAGACGACGCAACTGATTGTGTTGTTCATTTAGTCGCTTGATCGTCGGAAGGAGCACATTGCGGAGTCCGCTGTGAGCACTCTCGAAATGATCTCCACGGCTTGTGCTCTCCTTGAGCTTGGTGGCGAGATGCTCCGTATGAACAGCTTGGCTGTCCATCACAGCGTTTCCCGCCCTCATTTGGAGGCTGAGGTTTGCCCCCGCGGGGTTGTACCTTGGGCAATTCGGGTCTGTTGCCTCCAGGTACCTTTCTTCCCACACATGCTGAGCTCATCCCTCCACCGGAACGAGTGCGTATGGAGTGCCCTCCATAGCCTGCACGTGTAATTGGCAGAAACGTGACATAGTGTCACGGGCTGCCACTTGCCACATCCCTTCCGGTTGTCTTCCTCTCACCGTGACGGTGAATGGCACCCAACCGGGTGGCGTAGGTCCTGCGGAAACCTCGACATGGATCGTCCACGTCTTGTTCCCCTCTTCGCCTTCTTCCTTGGCGAAGTATTGCGGCATCTGGTTGTACCCGAAATATTGGAGCATTTGCCACAATGCTTCCGTGTAGCCGCTACGGTCAGAACAGTGGGAAACTACCCACCCGTTCTCCAACCGTTTATCTGCTGCCATCTGTAAAAATATATTTGAGAAATGTCAAATATTTATTTGAACAGTAAACCATTGAGTTATAACATAAGATATGTCATTGAACCCATAACACTTGGAAACATAGTTCAAATTTTTAAACAAATTTGACTGCTGATCTGCTGTTACCTTGACAGCCCTGACCAGTTTCCATATCAACCTGATTTAGGCCAGGCTAGAAGCAAAACCAGTATTGGAGCTCAACATCAAAGTTAAAGTTAACTTCAATAGCTTTCCAGAAAGTATTTGGTTGGCCTAAGATCTGTCCTGGTTCACAAGTTATGAGATGTCAAAGTTAACAGAATTTCTGGGAACAATTGGACAGCACCTCCCTGCCTTAGGTACTGATTTGATCCAAGAATCCCAGTTAATTCTGTTCCTAATCTGACAAAACTTTCTGTTACAAAGTTGTAACCCATCTCATAAGCTTTCCAGAACTACCTCATTTTCTATTTTTTGATTTTTATGCAGGAAGTTATGCTTAATTTACAGAGAGTCTACAGAGAGTCTTTGCTCTGTCCTGTTTTCTGGACAGTTTCAATTCTGCTGCATTTTTCGAGTGGTTAAGGGATGAAACACCTCTGGAACTCAACAGAAAAGTTGTAAAGCTCCTCCAAAGATTTCCAGAAATGTATCATACGACCCCAACCTCGAAAGAACTCAACCTCTAACCTCTGATTATCTTCAGCCTTGATTTAGCTGAAAACAGAGTGTTCTGTCCTTAACATCCTATAAGTTGAAAACTTATTAGCTTTGAATATCCTGTTCAAGGGAAGGAGTTACATCAAGTTTTACTACTTTAGATCAAAACCTTCAAATTTTTAAATGAAGTTGTTCATTTAGTTGGGTGTGACGTCGAGGCGTCACCAGATTATGTCGGTACTACGTCCTCACAAAGAAGAAACCTATACCGGACTTAGCCGGCTTCGTTAGTTCAGTGGCACTACTCGTCACTCGCACACGAATGCTACACGTCTACCGTTTCGTGGTCAGGCTACCTGCAGAAACTCAAACAATCATCAGACTCGGCTGCACACCGAGCCCGGAATCCATACAGTTAGTACACCCGGCCGTCATCACTCGCCCGGATGTTCTCAAGCCAAACACGCCTTGAGTTACGTGTTCACGTTTCAGACCACGTGACGGGGTCTCCCATATTGCACCACGCACGCCAGGGACAGACGTTGCTCGAATACCCCAAACGACATGAAGAGTCGTAGAGGATACTAAAGCGGGTCGGGTTACCTGCCACCCGTGGGGCTCCACCCTTCAGCTTGTGCGCACTGGTGGACAGCGCTTACGTGCACCCCCCAAGACATGAACGTCCCGAGATGCACGATTTTCCGACATAACAATTAGGTTACTAAGCCACTTTCTATATACTAATAACATCCTTATACGGGCTACTAACTCGTTCCTCACTGGATTTTTGAAAAAGAAGACCTTTGTACTGCATTAAACCTCAAGCGAGCTCTGATACCACGCTGACACGACCCCACTGGTCCTGTCGAGCCAGGATCACGCTGAGGGGTGCTGCGTTGCACAGCACCGTATAACACACGTCAAAGGTGCAAAGCGGAAGCGGAAGCTTTATTACATAAACAAGTTTATGCACATGTTTACATCAAAATAAGTTTAGTCCACACTCGCGGGCGTAGACTAAGCATCAAGTGCACGTTCAGCCCTTGAACGTGTCCTTGCTAGCACACACGCACACTAACTCTGCGGCGTGCACGACTCCCACTCGACGGAGCTCCCCTCCTGGGGTTCCGTCTCCTCTTCGGGAGTCCCTTCCTCATAGAACCCTGCAAAAGCTTCAAACACAAGCAGTGAGCACGAAGGCTCAGCAAGTCTGACCCGTCTCACCTAAACATGGAACTTCTACATGAGGGTATTGGGTTGCATGAGGTAAAATTCATTTGCAAGGACTCGCCTAATTAGTAGAACCTTACTTTCAAATTTTAGCAGCAGGTTGTGGAAACCTTACGCTAAGGTACATGAGAGAGCCGCAATCAAACAAGAAACGCATTTCTCTCATGTACTTTGCCCAAAGTTGAAAAGAACTTTAGTTAGCACTAAGCTACAGCATATCATTAACAATCAATGTCCAGCTTTCAATCAGCAACATTTTAACATGTAACTAGCCTGTTCTTTCTACATCACGGTACAGTGAACAAGTGGTACTCACTGACCGCGAGGGACGGCGATTATAATCGATTTACACCTGCAGGGTTACCCGAATAACCCGTCACGTACGCCCGTATTCGATGTTGCCTACAACAACCATCACGGACGCCGTACGCGACTACCTTTCACCCGTTAGCCAAATATTGAACCGGTCCCATCGTCCCGAGCAAGAGGTCCCTGCACGCGCATCTCTGTGCCGCCAGCTGATTTACACCTCGAGCTCTCAACCTACCCTCTGAACGACGGGCAATGCCTCAACACCCAGCTACCCGAGTTACATCAGTTTCCCGGTTCCCATATAGCCGGTAGGTCTTCGGTACTGTTCTAGCTTGTTCAACAGGCCCGCACACGGCTCGGTCCTCAATCGACACAAGCGGAGCTACAGCACACAGGCCCCAAAGTCCTGCTGCCCTTACTCTCCGCTCGGTCTCATTTTCTTGCCATGTGTTTCATGTGCTATCTCTACCCGAGCGATGTGCCTCTAGCCTATTCTCGCGAGTAGTTCCAACTACTCGACTTGTACCGAATCCTACTCTATCCTAGCCATGCAGTGGCTAACGAGGTTTGCAATCCTAAACCCAACCCGTGGTTTTCTTGGCTATGCAGTTGGATTTCCAAACAAGACTCTAATGCACAGAACAAAGGAAACAAGTATGTGCTCAAAACAATAAAAATTTGTAAAAAGGTTAATGCAAACCGGGGCTTGCCTTGCTGCTCTTGGTCGTAGGCTAGCTGTTCCTCCGGAGTAACGAAGTCTAGGACTTCGGGTTCCTCCTCGACCTTAGCGACTACATGATAAGAACAATGTATGTATTAATTTAAATGCATTTGTATTAACTTTGAAGTTGTGAAGTCTATAACCCTTGCTAGATAGACCTAATGACTTTGAAACTTTTACTGTGGCTTGGTTACAACCTAAGCAAAGACTTGGTCAAGTTTTAGTTGCAGCAAAGCTCATTTGAGCCCTCCATAATTAATTATGTCCTTGACCTTAATTGGAACTCTTAGGGTGTTTTAGGGATTTTCATGAGACAAACTATGACTTTCTGAAAACTAGATTTTTCAGAGGGTTCTAATGGAGTTGGTCTCACTTAATTTGGAAGTCTCTAACTAAAGATATGAGCTAAACAATTTCAGAGAAAATTCTGAAAATGTTTCTGAACATTTTCTATTTTCTCTGGAACAGTTTTACTAATCACACCATTAGGTGGACTAAATGAGCTCAAACGGATCTGAAATTTTTATGGTAGCTCAAGGATATTTTGGTGAACATCCCAGCAAAATTTCAGGATTTTCCTCCAAAGGATTCTCCAGTTAAAATTCCTAACAGTTTAAACTTTAAGGAATTAATTCTGGAGAATTAAGGAAATTCATGAAGTGAAACTTGATTTTCTGGAAAGTACTCAGAGAGCTGAATCCAGCAAAATTTGGTTCACTCAATTTGGAGCTTTCTAGCCAAAGTTATAAGGATTTGAAGTTTGAAGGAAATCTGAAATTCGGGGAAAAGTTTAAACTCGCGCGTGGGCCCAGGGGACACGCGTCGCACGCCGAAGCGACAGCACACCGCGGCCCACAAGGATTTTGCGCGCCAGCACACCCGATCCCGGCCGCAGCCGGATCCCGATTCAAAATATCGGCCGCTGACAGCTGGGGTCCACCCCCCTTCTTCAACCTCGCGACACCCGCGCCCCGCCGCCGAGGGACCTCGCCGGAGAGCTCGCCGCTGGCTGCTGTACAGCTCCAAACTTCTTGATTCTGGCCGCCCCTGCCTACTTTTACTTGGGGAACAGGATCCGAGGATCAGCTGCTCATGACAATGGCCGGAGCATGGTCGGCGACGAGCCGCCATATCGGAACGACTTCGGCCATGTCGGCTGACTCTCCTAGTACCTCAGCTACTTGGGAAATCGGTCGGGGAGCATCAGTGGACCTCAGAGAAGGTCGACATGAACTCGGGGCAGCTCGGGGAAGGCCCGAAATAGGTCCTCACCGTGCGCCCGATACCCCCCGTTCGTTCCGCCATTAGTAGACCTTGAATTACGCCGGGCACAGAGGTTCTCCGGCCCAGAGTTGTGAAGGCAACTTGTGCGTCACCGTGTCTAGCTCGTGTGGGAGTGGCCTGAGGCCCTCTAATCCTTTCTAGAGCACGAATTACACAGAATCGTACCCGAAGGTCGTTCTGCACACAGAAAGGGGAAAAGTGGAAATTCGCCGCCAGTGAGCAACCACTCGAGCTGTGGCTCGGGGGTGAGCAGCACCGGTCACCTGCGCGTCCAAGGGTGCCTTGGCTCGGGTGTGACAACGCCCAGGTTGGGCTGTCCACGAGAGCCCGAGGTGTGGCGGTTTCCAGTTTCGAGTTTGATCTTTCGGCACAGCCGATATCACTCGGTTTCAATAGATTTCTAGCAATGGGGAGGATGAAGGAAGGTCTCTAGTACCTTGCTGGGACTCTGGAGTGGAAGGAAGGAGCTGCGATCGGCTTGATCAAGCAGGAACTCGAGCGCCGGCGATGGCAGTGGAGAAATGGATCGTGCACGTCGGCAGCTCGGGAAGTAAGTGATCGGAGCACGCCGGGGAGGGAATAAATAGCCTGGTCGGCTGGTCTCCGGCTTGGGGCACGCAGCAGGAGCTGGCGCCGGCTGCCCCCTTCGGTGGCGCGCGCGCACAACAGCCGGGAACCGACTGAACTGTGGTTCAGTCAGTTTGTTTTGAGGCAGAGGCTGACAGATGGGTCCCACTCCTCTTTTAACCTCTGAAATTTACTCCTAACAGCTGTGGTAAACAGTGAACCCTATTCTACCCTTGGCCATTCAAATTATTCACCCAAGAGCCATTTGAATTGATCAAAGTTCAAATGAGGTTTGGTTTGAATGAATTTCAGCACAAGTTCAGTTTGAAATTCAAATAAAGTTTGAATTTCTCCCCCTTAGCTCATGTCAAGATCAACTCCAAATGGAGTGAAAATTGGTGTGTGAGCTCACAAAAATGTGCTGAGTGAGAATATGCCTTCCACTTTTAAATTCAGTGGGTGAAAACAGTTTGAATTTGATTATGGTTTCAAACTGCCCTCTTCCTAACTATACCCAAAATGACCTCAAAAAGGTTTTGAATTTGGGTGAAACTTGGCATGGACATCCTTAGCAAAGTGTAGGAGTTTTCATATGTCCAGCCCATCTATATCACATTTGGGAAATACCACTTTTGCAATATGTGAGTTTGTCCTCTAATGAGCATGTTGATAGTTGTTACTTGCTCTTCATTTGTGTTCATCATTCTTCCTCAAATGAGGTGTGTGGTGTGGTGATGAACACTGCAAATGAGTGTCAAAAACTGAGGCCCTTACAGCTGGAGCACTCTCTTGCGCTTCTTTTTAATGTTTGGGGCTCGATCATCCGAGCTCGCAGGGCAGTGGTTGATCGGAAGGAACCCAGCGGCGAGGTAGCTCACGGTTTCGGTCGGCGCTCGGGCAGAGGAACTGAGAAGACTACGGATGACGGCAGAGAGGGGAAATAGAAGTGCGCTGCAGCCCTGATCGCCCACGTGCACCGGCTTGACCTTGGGGGCAGCGAGGAAGCAGCTCGGTGGAGGCAGCCATCGATCGGTGGCACGCGGTGAACAGCCGGATGAAAACGGGGTCGGTTCATTTGGTGTGTCTGGCTGACAGTAGGGCCCCACCTCCCCCTTTGTTTAGTCAAATTTCTCTGATATTTTTCATCCAGCAACTCAACATTAACAGCTTTAATTCACACCAAAGTTAAGTTTGAACTTTCTGAATTCAAATGATTTGAATTCTGGTGTGAAATTTGGAATGTGGTTTGATCATTTGAATTTGAAAAGGAGTTTGAATTCTCCACTTTGTATTGCCTCAAAAATATAGCAAACCAGCTCCAAAATTTCCAATTTTTGGCATGGCTGCTCATTCAAAGGTGGAGAACACATTTGTGAAACCAAATTTTCAAATTGAGCGAATTGTAATTTGAAACTGAATTTGAAATTCAGATTAGAGGGCTTTTCTTTTTAATCCCAAACAAATATGAAAACTCCTCCAAATGAGCTGAATTTTGGAAGGTTGAATATTTGGAATATGAAGATCCAAGCTGTGCATTTAGATCTCCATGTTTGGAAGTTTTGGGAAGTCTAAATCCTCACTTTGAACTTACACCATTATGATTCAAAGTTTTAATTCCCCTCATTTTTCATAAGTGTACATGAGCTTAATTTTCTTGCTACCACTTTTGGGGATTTTACACCCAAAAACTTCCAAACATGGAGATCTAAATGCATAACTTGGATCTTCATAGTCTAAATATTCACCCTTCCAAATTTCGGCTCATTTGGAGGAGTTTTAATATTTGTTTAGGATTAAAAGAGGAAGCCCTCTAATCTGAATTTCAAATTCAGTTTCAAATTCCAATTTCCTCAATTCGCAAAATTTGGTTCCACAAATGTGTTCTCCACATTTGAATTAGCAGCCATGCCAAAAATGAGAAACTTTGGAGTTGGTTTGTTTGCTTTTGGAACAATGCAAAAGGGATAATTCAAATTCCAATTCAAATTTAAATGACCATACCCAATTCAAACCCCACACCAGAATTCAAACTATTTGAATTCAGCAAATTTAAACAATGACTTGGTGTGGAAGTATAGCCTTAATTATTGAGTAGCTGGGTGAGAAATATCAGTGGAAATTGGATAGAAATTGGAGGTTGTGGGACCCAATTGTCAGCCACACAGAAGAGTTAACCGACCTGTTTTTCACCTCGGTCGATCACAGCGCGCCAGCACTCGGCCGGAACCCACGCCCGAAGCTCCACCGAGCTGGTTCTCGCTGCCCCCGACGTCGGCGCGCGTGTGGGCGATCAGAGCAGCCGCCCGAGTGCCCCAGCCCTATTTTTCTTCCCCCCCCCTCAGCTCGTGTTGCGCCTCAGCTATTTCTTCGCACCGAACAACGCCGCCGTTTCTTCCCCGATCATCCACAGCCACCAAACTCGATTGCTCGAGCTCCCAACATCAAAGAACTGCACCCACCAGTGCTCTAGCCAGCTAGCCACTCCTTCCCACGGTCCCGAGCTTGTTTGCACCGGGAAACAGCAAAGTTGCTGCGGTTCTCGGGTGAACACTGAAAAACCGAGCGAGGTCACCGTGGACAGCTCACACCGAGCAAGATCACGCCAAAGCAAGCCAGCCCCTCGGTGTATCCTCGACCCTAGCTGCTCAAGCCCAAAACTCAGCCCTAACTGTTGATCACAGAAGGAGAATTTTGAGTTTTTCCCCCGGGCAGCGCAACTCGACCCCGAGGTAAAGAGTTGCTAATTCAGCTTCAATTCGTGTTGTGAGTAGCTCAAATCTTGCACACAGGTTCAAGACTAGCTAGCATCCTTCCTCCCCCATTTCTAGGTTGGGAAATTAGGTGTAGAGCGAGGATATCACGTTCTGGTCGCGTGGACATCTTTGGACCGCTTCGGGCGCACGGTGCCGATCGGTTTGGAGGGCTCTCCAGCGGTTTTGGCTGTCGTGCCTAGCTTCTACACCTCCCACTGGTGCTCTAGGGCCCAAGAACCCATCGTTTAGTGGATAATTCACCATGCACGACCTTGCCAGAGCTCGAGTTCTCACTGTTGCCGGTGCGCAGTGGTTTCCGGGGAGATCCAGCCGCTGGCGACCCCACCAGGGTGTTCAGCGTGCCTGAAAACAGGGGGCGGCCAGTATGGGTCCGGGAGATGGCTGGGAAGGCCTTTCCCGCCACCCTCGCCGGAGCAACGCCGCGGTTTCCTCTGTTAGGCGCGAGGTAGAAGAGGGAGCTGACGGGTGGGGCCCACAGCTAGGATTTAAACATTTCTTCAATTTCCAGATTTAGTGCAAACTTCAAAGGACCATAACTCTCAGCAGAAATGTCCAAAATTTGTGAAACAAATTTTGCTGGATTCCTCTCGGTCAGTACTCTTAAGAAATGCAAACAAATTGATCTGAGGATCTCTGGAAATTTCTCCAAAATTCATCAAATTAAATATTTGGGAATTAATTCCAGAAGATCCCTGTTATGGAATTTCTTCAAATTTGGCTTGGAGGTTTCTTATGATATTACTGATCTCCAGTAAAACTTTGAGCTTCATTGGAGTTCATTTGCTAAGCTAAATTGCCTTCCCAAATTCAGCCCTTATTTGGAAATTCAAATTTAAACAGAAACCTTTTCATATCTCTCTGTTGGTAGCTCCAAAAATGGTGAAACAAATTTTGTTAGAACCATGCAAACCTACCCTAATCAGATCTTCCACTTTTAGCTATGTCAAAGCTTCTGATTTGAGCTCAAAATTCAGAGAAGCCTTATATTTGTAGGAATTTTGGAGACTATATTGTGCAATGACATTTCTCCAAATTTTGCTCAGACCATCCTTAGAGAGTCTAGTATCCACTATAAAATCCCAAAGCTAATTAAGGGACCTAAATAATAGTAGCTCTAAATAAAAGTGTACTTCTTATATAAAACTTACACTTATGCATGTATTTTGCTACATTTCATAATAGTGACCGAAGTTGAGGACGCACCGGAGCTGTTGGACGTCCTCCCACCAGAAGCTGACTTCTCATTTAACTCGCAACCAGGCAAGCCCCGGTTTGCATTTAAGTACTTTTGCAAATTCTTTATTTGTATCACTTATATCTAGGGTGAATGCTTGCATTAGAGTTAGGGTGATTGAAACCCCACTTGCATAACCTTTGAAATCCTATGGAGGGTTGGGTAGTTTACAGGCTCAACGAGTAGAGAATGCCGGGCTAATATGCTTAGGATCTCGGTAGAAGTCGAGTAGTTGGAATCTACTCGCGAGGTAAGGTTTTATCACACGGTTTGGTCAGAATAGAAAACGGCTTAAGAGTGGTGAAAATGAGACCCAGCAGGGGGGATAGGAAGCAGTGAGCGGAGGTCTCACGTGCGTAGCCCTGTTGGTGTTGATTGAGGACCGAGTCGTGTGCGGGCCTGCTGAACAAGTATCGAACAGTACCGGATGGCATACTGACATAAGCAGGAAACCAATGTAATTGGTTCACCTGGGTGTCGAGGCTTACCCATCCATAAATAGGAGTGGGTTGAGGGTAGCAAGGTTTAAATCTGCCGGTGGGTACAGTCACGCTCCACGCGGGGACCTCCTGCACGTTACGGAAGGACCGATTCGGCATTTGGGTTGCCTTTGAAAGGTTGTTTCACACAACAGAGTAGGAAGGGGTGTGGAATCACGCTTCTGAAAGTGGGTGTATGCAACGTGTTGTCCGGGTGTCTCCTGATGGCAATCACCGTCCCTCGCGGTTATTTGAGTACCGCTTGTTCACTGTTCTGTGACGTAGTAAGAAGAGCAATAAGCCAAATGAATGATAATATGCTGTGATGAACTATTACTGTCTTGAAACCATGTCTGCTGTAGACATAGAGCTAATTAAGTTTATTTTCCACTTTGGGCATCACCACATCGGGGGAAAGCGTTTCTTGTTTGATTGTGGACTTCCGATGTGGGGGCTGCCTAAGGCTTATTAACCTGTTGCTATAAAATTGAAAGTAAGGATCAACATATAGGCGTGTCTTTATTGCAAAGTCCTTTTCCTATCTTACACATCCTTGCATGTAGCGTTCCATGCCTAGGGTTGTCGGTAAGTCTTGTTGAGCCATCGTGCTCACGGTTGCAATATTTGAGCTGTGTGCAGGTGAGAGCTATGAGGAGCGGTCCGAGGACGAGGCGATGCCCCTGTCGGGGTACACGGCCGAGCTGGAGCCCTGCACGCCGCTGTGATCTCCGGTTCCATGCTGCTAGTGTGTAGCGTCCCCGGGCTGGACGGCTGCACTTTTGCATAGATAGGAGTAGAGAGTAGCTATATATATACTTCCGCTGTATAGTTAAGCTTTTGTAAAAAGACTTCCGCTGTTTTATATCAAATAAAAGTTTGTATGTTGTTCTTAATTCTTTTCGTGTGTGCTGTTGGGTGCGATGCTGGAGTGGGTGAACCACCCTATGCGATGCTGGAGTGGGTGAACCACGGGGTGGTCCCCACAGTCATGGTATTAGAGCTGCATTGGGAATAGCATGCTCGAAAAGAGCTTATTTTGAAAATTTAGAAGTAGTCGAGTGAGGATTAGTCATTAAGCCCACATAAGGTCTATGATAGTACTAGATATGATTGTGGAAAAAGCTAACTTATATGTTATACATTCTATAACGACGCTCCGACATCAGGTAAGAGGTAAGGTACGCCACCGCAGGCGGATCAATTGCGGTAACTCGCCATACGAGTAATAGTATGGAAGGATATACCGTGGCTTGGCACGGTAGTTAATATGAGTCTCTAAACCTTCTCATGGTTCTGAGAGCATAGAAACGCAGATCTCCAGCGTGGTTTAGGCAAAAGTGAGAATATCCCATCATGTGGTAAGCAACATGATAGTATGCAACTCTTGAACGTTCAATGTTCAAAGGGCCATACGCAGCGCTCGCCATCGGCGTGCCTCAACTGTCATGAGGCAGTAGGTGGTATCCGTTGGGTTTATAAAATTCCCAACCGTGTCGACCCGTTCGCGCTCTACTCGGGTTCCCTGTCGTGTGGTGTGAAAACACGACCATGTACCTTGAGCATGGCTTGACTCAAGGACGATCCGTATGGCAATGATACGGACCGTATGTTTTTACTATGATATGGAACTGCCTGAAATGTCAAAAACCTTTGTGTGCACCATTATTGTGTGGTTTTCTGCAGGTACATTAACCACGTTAGTGCATAACATTTAGAAACCATTTGTGAGTGACGTTCTTAGTTCCACCATTTGACACGTATATGCCGGAATACCGGCTTAGGATTTTTCTTTGGTGAGGAAACGTAGTACCAAGATGAGTATTGGTTGCATAAAAGTATATTTTCAAAGAAAAGAGTTAAAATGAAACTTAGGATTCCATTTAGGGGTTATTGAACACCCATATTGAACTAAGAGTCAATTGGGAGTGTAGATTCATTTCCAAAGACTTAGGAACAACCTCCCCTGTTTTTGGCAGAAACTTTGCTGATTTTAAACAGGGTATAACATAGGATTGGTTGAACCAATGGAGGTATGGGATACCATTCAGGAAACGATTTGAAGTGCTCTACAACTTTTATGTAGAGCTCCAGGACCTAATCTCCCTCCAGATGGATGAAAATCTCAGAGGAATAGGCACTGTTCAGAAACAGGGCAGACCAAAATGCTCTCTGGAATTTTCTGTAATTCAACCACAACTTTCTGTATAAAAATTTATAAGGGTCAGGTAAGACATCTTCGGAAATTATAGGAAAGGTACTACAACTTTGTAGTTCAATGTTTTCCTAGATTGAGGGCAGAAATAGATGGAATTTTGCGAACAAGACAGCCACTTGCAAAGGAGGTGCTGTCAAAATTCCTGAAGAAAAGTCTGTCAAATTGTAGAGATCATAACTCACAAGCTAGGAAGGCTATGGAGGCAAATAAATACAATCTGGATTCCTTATTGAGTCTACTACAACTCTGTTGTTGAACCTAGTCCAGATTTTGCCTCCAAGGTGGCCAAAACAGTTGAATTATCCAGACTGGTCAGGTGGACCAGAAACTGGACAGAACACCATGTTGAAGTTTTTCAACCAAAACACTTAGTTTCACCTTTTGATATCCAGGGGCTGCTGTAAAACAGCGAGTGGAGTCGAAAAGTTATGCATTTGACATATCACTTCGAGCGGGTACATGTTTGGAGTCCAGTACAATAGCGAGAAATTACACATGCTAACACACTTAACATCCCGTGGCGACCCATGATGGTCGAAATGAACTTTTAATCCCTAAAGTTCATTACTTTGGAACCTGATCGTGTGACCTGGTCCAGGGATGTATATGTTGTATAAAGTTTAGGTATTATCCATAAGTGTGATTGTTATGCATATTATTTATTCCATTCTGGCATTACTATTGTATAGACTGGATGAACTAAACCAACATGTGCTGATCGTTTGAATGGTATGAATGCAGAATGGTGCGTACACGGTCCACGCAAGAGGAAGGAGGTCCGAGTCAGGTTCGTGGTGATGAGTCTCCACCTACGGAGCAAACCACGATGCAGCAACAACCACCTCCTCCACCGCCAGAACTTCCAAGAAACCATGCGGAGGTTCTCGCCGCAGTGCTCGGCTCGCGCGACGAGCAAACCGAGTTGCTGCGGATGCTAGTTCAGCAGAATGCGTCCTGTCCAGGAGGGGGGCCAAGACAATGGGCAACGCCAACCCCAACAAAGTTCATATTAAGAATTCCTGGCGACCCATCCACCGGTCTTCACGGAGGCCGAAGAGCCGTTGGAGGCGGACAGCTTCATCCACACTCTTGAAGCAAAGTTCGGTTTACTTCAGTGCACCGAACACCAAAAGGCGCTGTATGCAGCGCAACAGCTTCAAGGAGAAGCCGGTACATGGTGGACGAACTACATCGCCTCATTACCGGCTGGCCATGCCGTCACATGGACGGAGTTCCGGGAGGCGTTCCGCGCCTATCATATACCTCCCGGTGTTATGGAGATAAAGCTCCAGGAGTTCCTGGCGCTAAAACAAGGCGAGAGGAGTGCTCATGAGTACTCCAGGTCATTCAACCGGCTGGCGCAGTATGCGCCAGGATTTGTAAGAACGGAGGAAGACAAGTGCAATGCATTCTTCCAGGGCCTGAATTCCAAGATGAAGGTCCATCTCGCCCAAAGCAATCGCGGCACATTCAACGACCTTGTTAATGCCGCGATTTTACAAGAGAACGGTCAGCGCGAGCACGGTTCTGTTAAGAGGAAACACAGCGCGCTGACGAGCAGCAGTGGTGGAGCGCCACAAAAATACTGCGTGGTGTATCGCTCACCATCCGGTCAGAGATGGCAGCCACCGGCGCGACCGCCTCAGTTTCGCGGTCGACAATATAATGCGCCAGGCTTCCGACCAATGTATCCACCACTGCAACAGCAGCAGCAAAGGATGGTCCCGCGTGCGCCTCAGTTTCAACCGCGTGCACCGGGATTCCGTCCTCAAGTCGGAGGGACCCCGACACGTTACACATGCTTCACATGTGGCCATGTCGGGCATATTTCGAGGGACTGCCCCGAGCCACGACACGGCAGGGGTGCGGCACCGTATCAGGGTGCTAATCAGCCCCTCAATCAGCCCAAGAAACCAGCACCAAAACCCGGCAATGTCCACCACTTAGCCATCGAAGACGTGCGGAAGGCAAACCCGTCCTCGCAGGCACGTTTTCTTATTTAGATCATCACCTAGTCATACTTTTTGACTCCGGTGCCACCCATAATTTTATAAGTCAGTCTTATGTTATTAAATATCAACTGCCTATCATTCCCACAAATAGTTCATACTTGATATGCTCTCCTGGTGGGAAAATAACAGCTGATAGAATGGTCTATAGAGCACCATTACAGTTGGGCGGGAAGCTATACCCGAATTCTCTAATCATGTTAGAGAGTCAAAAACTTGATTCCATTTTAGGAATGCCATGGCTACATCGCCATGGTGCTGTTCTTGACATCATTCCACGTGTGGTTCGTTTAAACTCTCCACTTCATGAACCACATGTTCTTATTCTTGACCGTTCGTTTCAAGGAGCTCCATCCACATATAACACGGAAGCCACAAAACTTGAGGATATTCGTGTGGTCCGTGAATATCCCAATGTCTTTCCGGATGATCTCCCGGGCATGCCACCCAAAAGGGATGTCGAGTTCAAGATCGAACTTGTACCCGGGACGACACCAATATCACGGAGACCGTATAAGATGGCTCCGAATGAGCTAGCTGAACTGAAGGAGAAGCTCAATGATTTAATGAGGAAGGGTTTCATTCGACCGAGTTCCTCGCCATGGGGATGCTCGGTGCTGTTTGTGAAGAAGAAGGATGAAACCTTATGTTGTGTGTGGACTACCGATCTCTCAACGCCGTCACCATCAAGAATAAATATCCACTGCCCCGCATCGATATTCTCTTCGATCAACTTGTGGGTGCAAGTGTATTTTCAAAGATGGATCTTCGCTCCGGATACCATCAAATCAAGATCCGAGCGGAGGATATTCCGAAGACGGCCTTCTCGATGAGATATGGGTTGTATGAATACCTCGTCATGTCCTTTGGTCTCACCAACGCCCCGGCACACTTCATGTATCTCATGAACTCAGTTTTCATGCCGGAGTTGGAAAAATTTGTGGTGGTGTTCATAGACGACATCTTGGTTTACTCCAAGTCTGAAGAGGAACATGCCAAACACATGCATATCGTGCTTCAACGATTGCGAGACCATAAGCTTTACGCCAAGTTCAGCAAATGCGAGTTTTGGATCGGCCAAGTGCCATTTCTGGGTCATATTATTTCTGCAGAAGGCATTGCAGTTGATCCAAGCAAAATCGAACAAGTGCTGAAATGGAAATCCCCCACATCAGCCCACGAAGTCAGGAGTTTCCTCGGGTTAGCAGGATATTACTGGAGGTTCATACCAAATTTCTCCAAGCTTGCTAAGCCGATGACTGAACTGTTAATGAAGGGGATCAAATATGTTTGAAGCTCAGCTTGTGAAGAAGCTTTCCAAGCATTAGTGAAGCATCTTACAACAGCCCCGGTGTTAGCTCAACCGGATACAACAAAGCCCTTCGACGTATATTGTGATGCGTCCGGCATCGGGCTTGGCTGTGTATTGATGCAAGGAGGCAGAGTGATCGCCTATGGCTCACGTCAACTTCGTAACACGAGCTGCACTATCCGACTCATGATCTTGAGCTCGCTGCTGTGGTGTTGGCCTTAAAAATGTGGAGGCACTATTTACTCGGGAACTTAGTGCACCTCTACACCGACAACAAGAGTCTGAAGTATATATTCACTCAAAAGGAGAACTGATCAAAGACTATGAGATCTAGATTCACTACCATCCCGGAAAGACAAACGTGGTTGCCGATGCCTTAAGCCCCAAATCTCATGTCAACAACCTGTCCATCACCCCACCTGAAGAGGAGGAGCCGAGTCTGTACTTGGTTCCAGATGAGGCATTATATAATCTTGCTCTCATCCCTACCATAAGAGAGGAGATTATGAAAGCTCAGAAGAAAGACATGGGAATGTCGCACATTCGGAGAAGAATGAAGGATGGCGAAATGAAATGCTTCCGAAGGGATGAACACAACACTCTATGGTTTAAAGACCGTATAGTGGTGCCCCGTGACATGAAGCTTCGGAAGAAAATCTTGGACGAAGCTCATTTATCCAAGTATTCTATTCATCCGGTCAGCAACAAGATGTACCAGGATCTGAAAACCAGGTTTTGGTGGACACGGATGAAAAGAGAAATCGCGAAGTACGTATCCAAATGCGATACGTGTCGACGGGTGAAAGCCGACCATATGCGTAAAGCCGGACAGCTGCAACAATTGAACATTCCGGCGTGGAAGTGGGAGGATATCAGCATGGACTTCTTAGTCGGGTTACCTCTCACGTCTCACAAGTATGATTCGATTTGGGTGATAGTTGATCGACTAACGAAGTCAGCTCATTTCATTCCTGTACATACAAGTTACGTGGCCAAGCAATATGCGGAGCTGTATATTGCAAGGATCTTGTGCTTGCATGGTGTTCCCTGCTCCATTATTTCAGATCGCGGTGCGCTGTTTGTCGCTAGGTTTTGGGAACAGCTGCATGCATCATTGGGAACCAAACTGATCCGAAGTTCCACGTAACACCGGCAGATGGATGGTCAAACTGAATGGGTGAATCAAGTGCTTGAAGACATGCTACGCGCTTGTGCCATCCACCACAGCAAGAATTGGGACGATCATTTGCCGTTGGCAGAGTTTTCTTACAACAATGGCTATCAAGCTAGCATCAAGATGGTGCCGTATGAAGCTCTCTACGGCCGGAAATGCCGCACACCTCTCAACTGGTGCGAGTCCGGCGACCGAGTTATCTACGGCATTGAACTTGTGAATGAGGCTGAAGAACGAGTGCGAGTAATACAAGCCAAACTCAAGGCTGCTCAACCTCGTCAGAAGAGCTATGCGGATAAAAGACGCCGTCCTCTTCACTTCGACATCAGGGACCATGTTTATGTCCTTGTGTTTCCGATGAAGGGAGTTCATCATTTCGGAGTGAAGGGCAAACTTGCGCCACGATTCATTGGTTCGTTTGCCGTCATTGAAAAATGCGGACCTGTGGCCTATCACTTGGATTTACCGGCGTCGCTCGCAGGAATTCACAATGTCTTCCACATCTTTCAGCTGAGGAAGTGTCTCAAACCCTCCGCTGAAATCCGCACTGAAGACATAGAAGTTCTTCAACCGGACCTCACGTACACGGAGTATCCAATTCGGAATATCGATGAAAAGACTCGTGCCACAAGAAACCGAACCTTACGGTTCTACAAGATCTTGTGGAGTAACCATACCGCTGATGAGGCGACATAGGAAAGCGAGGAATATCTACGAACCAATTATCCGGACTTGCTATCATCATATACCCGGTAAAGTTCCCCCACATTGCATTTCTTTTGGAATCTCGGGACGAGATTCTTTTTAAGGGGGGAGGGATGTAAAATCCCAAAAAAGTGGTAGCAAGAAAAATTCAGCTCATGTACACTTAGTAAAAGATGAGGGGAAATAAAACTTTGAATTATAACTGTGTAAGTTCAAAGTGAGGATTTAGACTTCCCAAAAACTTCCAAACATGGAGACCTAAATGAATAACTTGGATCTTCATAGTCCAAATATTCACCCTTCCAAATTTCAGCTCATTTGGAGGAGTTTTAATATTTGTTTGGGATTAAAAGAGGAAGCCCTCTAATCTGAATTTCAAATTCAGTTTCAAATTCCAATTTCCTCAATTTGCAAATTTGGTTCCACAAATGTGTTCTCCACATTTGAATTAGCAGCCATGCCAAAAATGAGAAACTTTGGAGTTGGTTTGCTATGCTTTTGGAACAATGCAAAAGGGATAATTCAGATTCCAATTCGAATTTAAGTGACCATACCCAATTCAAACCCCACACCAGAATTCAAACTATTTGAATTAAGCAAATTTAAACAATGACTTGGTGTGGAAGTATAACCTTAATTGTTGAGTAGCTGGGGGAGAAATATCAGTGGAAATTGGATAGAAATTGCAGGTTGTCGGACCCAATTGTCAGCCACACAGAAGAGTTAACCGACCTGTTTTTCACCTCGGTTGATCACAGCGCGCCAGCACTCGGCTGAAACCCACGCCCGAAGCTCCACCGAGTTCTCACTGTTGCCGGTGCGCAGTGGTTTCCGGGGAGATCCGGCCGCCGGCGACCCCACCAGGGTGTTCAGCGTGCCTGAAAATAGGGGGCGGCCAGTATGGGGCCGGGAGACGGTCGGGAAGGCCTTTCCCGCCACCCTCGCCGGAGCAATGCCGCGGTTTCCTCTTTTAGGCGCGAGGTAGAAGAGGGAGCTGATGGGTGGGGCCCACAGCCAAGATTTAAACATTTCTTCAATTTCCAGATTTAGTGCAAACTTCAAAGGACCATAACTCTCAGCAGAAATGTCCAAAATGTGTGAAACAAATTTTGCTGGATTCCTCTCTGTCAGTACTCTGCAGAAATGCAAAGAAATTGATCTGAGGATCTCTGGAAATTTCTCCAAAATTCATCAAGTTAAATCTTTGGGAATTAATTCCAGAAGATCCCTGTTATGGAATTTCTTCAAATTTGGCCAGGAGGTTCCTTATGATATTACTGATCTCCAGTAAATATTTGAGCTTCATTGGAGTTCATTTGCTAGGTTAAATTGCTTTCCTAAGTTCAGCCCTTATTTGGAAATTCAAATTTAAACAGAAACTTTTTCAGAACTTCTATCCAACTTCAAAAATTCATATCTCTCTGTTGGTAGCTCCAAAAATGGTGAAACAAATTTTGTTAGAACCATGGAAACCTACCATAATCAGATATTCCACTGTTAGCTATGTCAAAGCTCCTGATTTGGGCTCAAAATTCAGAGAAGCCTTGTACTTGTAGGAATTTTGGAGACTACATTGTGCAATGACATTTCTCCAAATTTTGCTCAGATCATCCTTAGAGAATCTAGTATCCACTATAAAAATCCCAAAGCCAATTAAGGGACCTAAATAACAGTAGCTCTAAATAAAAGTGTACTTCTTATATAAAACTTGCACTTATGCATGTATTTTGCTACATTTCATAATAGTGACCGAAGTTGAGGACGCACCGGAGCCGTTGGACGTCCTCCCACCAGAATCTGACTTCTCATTTAATTCGCAACCAGGCAAGCCCCGGTTTGCATTTAGGTACTTTTGCAAATTCTTTATTTGTATCACTTATGTCTTGGGTGAATGCTTGCTTTAGAGTTAGGGTGATTTAAACCCCACTTGCTTAACCTTTGAAATCCTATGGAGGGCTGGGTAGTTTACAGGCTCGACGAGTAGAGAATGACGTGCTAATATGCTTAGGATCTCGGTAGAAGTCGAGTAGTTGGAATCTACTCGCAAGGTAAGGTTTTATCATACGGTTTGGTCAGAATAGAAAATGGCTTAAGAGTGGTGAAAATGAGACCCAGCAGGGGGGATAGGAAGCAGTGAGTGGAGGTCTCACGTGCATAGCCCTTTTGGGGTTGATTGAGGATCGAGTCGTGTGCGGGCCTGCTGAACAAGTATCGAATAGTACCGGATGGCATACTGACATAAGCAGGAAACCGATGTAATAGGTTAACCTGGGTGTCGAGGCTTACCCAACCGTAAATAGGAGTGGGTTGAGGGTAGCAAGGTGTAAATCTACCGGTGGGCACAGTCACGCTCCACGCAGGGACCTCCTGCCTGTTACGTATGGACCGGTTCGGCATTTGGGTTGCCTTTGAAAGGTTGTTGCATACAACAGAGTAGGAAGGGGTATGGAATCACGCTTCTGAAAGTGGGTGTATGCAACGTGTTGTCCGGGTGTCTCCTGATTGCAATCACCGTCCCTCGCGGTTATTTGAGTACCGCTTGTTCACTGTTCTCTGACGTAGTGAGAAGAGCAATAAGCCAGATGAATGATAATATGCTGTGATGAACTATTACTGTCTGGAAACCATGTCTGCTGTAGACATAGAGCTAATTAAGTTTATTTTCCACTTTGGGCATCACCACATCGGGGGAATGCGTTTCTTGTTTGATTGTGGACTTCCGATGTGGGGGCTGCCTAAGGCTTATTAATCTGTTGCTATAAAACTGAAAGTAAGGATCAACATGTAGGCGTGTCTTTATTACAAAGTCGTTTTCCTATCTTACACATCCTTGCGTGTAGCGTTCCATGCCTAGGGTTGTCGGTTAAGTCTTGCTGAGCCATCGTGCTCACGGTTGCAATGTTTGAGCTATGCGCAGGTAAGAGCTATGAGGAGGGGTCCGAGGACGAGGCGATGCCCCCGTCGGGGTACACGGCCGAGCTGGATCCCTGCACGCCGCCGTGATCTCCGGTTCCATGCTGCTAGTGTGTAGCGTCCCCGGGCTGGACGGCTGCAGTTTTGCGTAGATAGGAGTAGAGAGTAGCTATATATATACTTCCGCTGTATAGTTAAGCTTTTGTAAAAAGACTTCCGCTGTTTTATATAAAATAAAAGTTGTATGTTGTTCTTAATTCATTCCGTGTGTGCTGTTGGGTGCCGCATCGCACGACACCACCCTATGCGATCCTGGAGTGGGTGAACCACGGGGTGGTCCCCACATATATGGGGTCCGATAAACTGATGTAACCTATACCTCCGGGTGTCGAGGCATAACGCACCGATTTATGAGGGTAGGTTGAGGGCAGCAAGGTGGAAATCCGCTAACGGGCATAGAGAGATGCTCCGTGTAGGGAACCTCCTGTACGTTTGGGTGCGACCGGTTTGACGTTTGGGCTGTTTGGTGAAAGGTTTTCCCGTACAACATCGAGTGAGTGTTCTGTGCAGCTCCACGGGTCGATGTACGTGACGTGCTATTCGGGTATCCCTGCAGGTGTATATCGAGTCAATTCGCCACCCCTCGCGGTTATGAGTACTGCTTGTTCACTGTGTCGTGATGTAGATAAATTATGGAATATCGTGATTCAATTCTGTTGATATATATAAATTGTATTGCTACATGTGTGCCACCAAATATTGCTCACTAAGTTTCAGATTCCTGAACTGTTAAATTGTAGCTAAAAGATGAACTAAGGATGCACTTGTAGGCGTGTCATTTGCTGCAATTTACTATCCTATGTTGGTTATGTCCTGCATGTAGAGTTTCATGTGTAGGAGCGTCGGTTAAGTCTTGCTGAGTCATCGTGCTCATGGTTGCTGCTATGATTGTTTTGCAGGTGAGGACTACCCCACGGACTCGGGGTAGGAGTCCACCGGCGAGGGCTACCCTCCTTTGGGGACCACGGCTGAGTGGGAGCTGTACACGCCACGCCTGAGATGATGAGTGGAGCTAGTGTGGGTTGTCCATAGGCTGGACAACCGGCTTTTGCTAGTTAGGTGAGTGTGAGTTGTAGAAATTTAGCTTCCGCTGTTGTAGACTCTGTAGATAAATGTAAACTGAATGTTTGTACTACCTTTGTACATATTCAGTTTGTTTTCTATGTAATACATGTGTACCTTATGGTGTGTGCTGTCAGGTGTCGCATCGTGCGGCACCACCCTCTGAGATCCTGGGCGTACGGATTCTGGTCCGTCACAGGTAGATCCAGAGGCTGGAAGAGCGCTTCAGAGAGCTCCGACAGCGGTGCCAGGATGGTGCGCCCTCTCGCTAGCCGGAGGGCAAACAGAAGGCTGGTCCGGAGGACGGTGACGACTAGAAGATGGAGTTCCAAGACGCCAAGCGGGCGTTAAAGACCCTCTATGATCAAGAAGAGGGCTCCAGCTCCGACCACAGCGAGTGACATAAGACACTCCACACCTAACCAGGCGGTCCCTCTTCCGTCACGAAGAGCAGGCAACACAGGGAAGGGCCACCTGGTGCTTCGGCAGAGTTTTCTTGAGGAGGAGTCACAAGCCAATCCCCCAGCCAGTACGAGCATGTCTCCCTGGTTCGTCCACCTTGCTATAAGGGTTGGGAACCTCTACCCAGACTACAGGCCATATGACACCCTTGTAAGTCTGCTCCCAAGTAGTGGTAGAATATTTTTCCTTTTTCTCTTTCTTGTAAGGGTAACATAGGAACTGGGGACAAGCTTAGAGCAGCTAAAGTCCCGGAATGGGCCGAGGCACTCTCGGTATCCGGGGGGAATCGCTGCCTTCTTGCACGGCCTGTTGCCCCATATTGCCCGAAGGAAGCAAGGAATAAAAAAATGAATCTTGTATTGTGTGCCCCATTACAGTCTATGTTGGCTCATGCATAGTAGTTCAGAGCATGTCAGCGGGAGATCCACGGTGTGTAGCCAGCTATGAGTACTCGGGGGCCTGAAGGAGCACTGCACCGCCCGTGACTGCAGGAGCACTGCACTGCTTCCCTCGGGAGTTGCCGGACATTCCTGAGTATGCCATTTATAACTACTATGCATGAGCCAACATAGACTGTAATGGGGCGCACAGGACAGGATTCATGTTTTCTTATTCCTGGCTTCCTACGGGCAATAGGGGGCAACAGGTTGTGCAAGAAGGCAGCGATTCTGTAAGGGCCTAAGTTTCTGCACACATCCAAAGTGTTCATCACACCACACACACCTCATTTGAGGAAAACTTATGAACACATTTGAAGAGAAAGTAACCACAACCAATATGGTCATTAGAGGATGAACTCACAAATTGCAAAAGTGGTATTTCCCACATGCATCATATAGGGGCTGAGCATATGAAAAACTCCTACACCTTGCTAGGAATGCTCATGCCGAATTTCACCCAAATCCAAAACCTTTTTGAGATATTTTTGGGTATAATTAGAAAGAGGCTAGTTTGAACTCAAATTCAAACTCCTTTCATACCATGAATTCAAAAGCGGGATCCATATTCACTCTCAACACATTTTTGTGAGCTCATACACCAATTTTCACTCCATTTGGAGTTAATCTTGACATGATCTATTTTGGCTGAATTCAAATCAAATTTTAATTTCAACTAAACCTTTGCTGCAAATTTGATCAAACCAAATTCCACTTTGAATTATTCGAAGTCAAGTGGCCATTTGGAAATTTGATCAACTTCCAAAAGAGATTAGGGACTCTACTGTTTTGAGCAGTGGAGAAATTGAATTTAGGAGGTTAAAACTGGGAGTGGGGTCCTCATGTCAGCCTCATAAGGCAGAGAACCGACTGAGAACTCGGGTGCTCGGGTTCCCTGACTGAGGCAGCGTGCGCCACTGAGCTGGAGTCGGTGCCACCTCTTGCTTGCCGCACGGCTGGGGATGTGCTCGGTTACATCCACCCAAGCGACGATCTTTTGCCTCCCAAGCAGCAGCAACCCGGCTTTTCCTTCTCCTCGCACGCAAAAAAAGAGCCGCCCTGCCATTTCCGTCGAGCAGTCGACCACCGGAAAACACTCGGTGCAAACTGAGCTTCCAAGCTGCAAAACAGTACTAGATCCTTTCCTCCTACCTTCCCGTCACAGGAACAAGCCGAGTCTGATTCTTATCAACCAATACCGAAAGCTTTTTCGGCGACCTAAGCATCTTCTGCACCTCGGGCTCCCATGGACAGCCTAAACGGGAAAGTGTCACGCCCAAGCTAAGGCATCCCGGGACGTGTTAGGGCTTCGTGTTGCTCACCCCCAAACCATAGCCCGAGTGGTCGATCACCGGCAACGAATTTCATCTTTTCCTTCCATTCGGTGCATACCAACCTTCGGGTGCGGATTCACCAAATTCTCGTTCCATAGTCGTGTAGAGATCATCAAACTGCACCTACACGAGATAGAATTGGTAGTGAACAACTTTCCTTTGCAGTCTTAGCGTCAAAACTTTGGTAGACCGCCCATTTCTAGTTTTACTACCGGCGCTAATGGCGAAAGCCGTCGGGTACATGGTGAGAGCTCACCTAGGTCCTTTTCTGAGCTAAACCAAGTGCAAGTCAAGCTTCTACATGTCACACCCGTGCTGTAGAGATTGAGAACGCATGGTTTGGTGGGCTAAAGACGGCAGGCGACGTCTCCGGAGTCGGTGTGAGCCGCGGTGTCATCGCAAGCTAGGTAGGAGCCACGGCCGGCGTGGGGGAAACCTCACTGGAGTGCTCCTCGTGTCGAGTTAGAGCCTAGTGGCGAGCTAGAGCCCAGGAGGTGGCCGGAAGAGCAAGTTCCGGCGAGCTCCGGCGAGCTCGGGCACGGGCGCGCGCGGGAGCGAGAGGAAGAAGAAGATGGGGTGTGTCCCACACATCAGCAACTTTATTGAGCCAGACTGGATCTTCTGTGAATCCAGATCGGTTGTGGCTGCGCGCGAAAAACCCCGTGGCCTCGTGTGTCAGCCGCTGAGAAGCCTACACGTAGCCCCGGTCCCACGTGCAGCAATTTAAACTTTTCCCGATTTTCAGATTCTAGTTCAAACTTCAAACCCACATAACTTTGGCTAGGAAACTCCAAATCGAGTGAACCAAATTTGTTGGATTGAACTCTCTGAGTACTTTCGAACAAATCAAGTTTCACTTTATGAAAATCATTATTTCTCCAGAATTAATTCTTCAAAATATGAAGTGTTTAGATTTTTAACTGGAGAACCCTTTGGAGGAAAATTCTGAAATTTGGCCAGGATGTTCACCATAATACAATCCACCTAATGGTGTGATTAATAAAACTGTTCCAGAGAAAATGGAAAATATTCAGAAACATTTTCAGATTTTTTTCTGAAGTTGTTTAGCTCATATCTTTGGCTAGGAGTCTTCAAATTAATTGAAACTAACTCCATTAGAACCCTGTGAAAATCTAGTTTTCAGAAAGTCATGGCTTGCTCCATGAAAATCCCTAGAACACCCTAAGAGGTCCAATTATGGCCAAGGATACAATTATTTTTGAGAGGTAAATGAGCTTTGCTGCAAATGAAACTAGGCCAATTCTCTGTTTAGTTTGTATCCAAACCACAGTAAAAACTTCAGAGTCATTGGGCCTGTCTAGCAAGACTTATAGTCTTCACAAATTCAACTTCAAATTCAAATGCATTCAAATTGATTCATATATGTATTTATTTCATGTAGTCGCTAAGGTTGAGGAGGAGCCCGAAGTCTTAGACTTCATCACTCCGGAGGAACAGCTAGCCTACGACCAACAGCAGCAAGGCAAGCTCCGGTTTGCATTAGCCTTTTTATAAATTTTACTGTTTTGAGAACTTACTTTGAGCCCTCACTTCAATTTTGCATTAGAGTCTTGTTTGAAAACCCAAATGCATAGCCAAGAAAACCCTGCTTTGGCTTAGGTTTTTAAACCTCGATTAGCTACTGCAATGCTAAGTTAGTGTAGGAATCGGTACAAGTTGAGTAGTTGGAACTGCTCGCGAGAATAGGCTAGAGGCACACTACTCGGGTAAAGATAGCAAATGGAACACATGGCAATAAAAATGACACCGAGCGGAGAGTAAGAGCAGCAGGACGTTGGGGCCTGGGTGCCATAGCTCCGCTTGTGTCGATTGAGGACCGAGCCGTATGCGGGCCTGTTGAACAAGCTAGAACAGTACCGAAGACCTACCGGATTTATGGGAACCGGGAAACCGATGTAATTCTGGTAGCTGGGTGTTGAGGCATTGCTTGTCATCCAGAGGGTAGGTTGAGAGCTTGGGTGTAAATCAGCTGGCGGCACTGTGGATGCGCGTGCAGAGACCTCTTGCTCGGGACGATAGGACCGGTTTAATATTTGGTTGACGGATGAAAGGTGGTTGCGTACGACGTCCGTGATGGTTGCCGTAGGCAACATCGAGTACGGACGTACATGACGGGTTATTCGGGTAACCCTGCAGGTGTAAATCGATTATAATCGCCGTCCCTCACGATGAGTGAGTACCACTTGTTCACTGTACCGTGACATAGAAAGAACGGGCTAGATACATGTTAAAAGTTTGCTGATTTGAAGGATGGACCTTGATTGTTAATGAAGTGCTATAGTTTAGAGCTAATTAAATTTCTTTTTAACCTTGGGCAAAGTACATGAGAGAAATGTGTTTCTTGTTTGATTGCGGCTCTCTCATGTTCCTTAGCATGAGGTTCTCCACAATTTGCTGCTAAAACTTGAAAGTAAGGTTCAAATAATTAGGCGAGTCCTTTGCAACTTACATTCCCAATTACGCATGATCCATCATGTAGAAGTTTCATGTATAGGAAAGACGGGGCAGACTTGCTGAGCCATCGTGCTCACTGCTTGTGTTTGAAGCTTTTGCATGGTGTTATGAGGAAGGGACTCACGAGGAGGAGACGGAACCCCAAGAGGGAAACCCCGTCATGTGGGAGTCTTGCACGCCGCCGTGATAGTGTGCATGTGTGCTAGCGGGGACACGTTCATGATCTGAACGTTAACTTGGTGCGTAGTCTACTCCCGTGAGTGCATACTGAACATATTTTGTTGTAAAAATGTTCATAAACTCGTTCATGTAATAAAACTTTGCTTCCGCTTTGTACCTTTTATGTGTGTTATCCGGTGCTGTGCAAAGCAGCACCCCTCAGCATGATCCTGGCTCGACGAGGCCGTGAGGCCCTCAGAGCGTGATATCAGAGCTCGCTTGGGGATTAACGCACTAAAAAGGTCATCTTTTTCAAAAACTAGGTGAGGAACGAGTTAGTAGATCATATAAGGATGTTATTAGTGTATATAAAGTGGCAATCCTAATCTATTTTCTTATGTCGGAAAATCATGCATCTTGGGACGTCATATGTCTTGGGGGTGCATGTAAGCGCTGTCCACTAGTGCACACAAGCTGAAGGGTGGAGCCTCACGGATGGCAGGTAACCCGGCCCGCTTTAATATCCTCTACGACACTTCATGTCATTTGGGGTATTCGAGCAGTGCCCTTCCCTGGCATGCTACGGGCAAGTTTAGGAGACCTCGTCATGTGGTTAGTAACGTGAACACGTAGCTCAAAGCGTGTTTGGCTTGAGAACACCCGTGCGAGTGATGACGGACGGGTGTATGAACTGTATTGGGACCGGGCTTGGTGTGCAGCCGAGCCTGACGATTGAGTGGTTTATTTGCAGGTAGTCTGACCACGAATCGGAAGAGGAGTAGCATCCGTGTGCGAGAGACATTTAGTGCCACTGAACTAATGAAGCCGGCTAAGTCCGGTATAGATTTTTCTTTGTAAGGAACGTAGTACCGGCATGAACTGGTGACGCTTCGACGTCACACCCCACTAAATGATCAACATCATTGTAAAACTTGAAGGTTTGATCCAGAGCACTAAAACTGTGATGTAACTTCTTCCCTTAATCAGGATGTTCAAAGTTAACAAGTTTTCAACTTATAGGTTATTAAGGACAGAGTCCCCAGTTTTCAGCTGAAATAAGGCTGAAGTTAAACTGAGGTTATAGGTTGAGTTCTTTCGAGGTTAGGGTCATACGATACATTTATGGAAAGCTTTGGAAGATCTTTACAACCTTTCTATTGATGTCCAGAGGTGTTTTATCTTTTAACAAGTCAAAAAATTCAGTAGAGTTGAAACTGTCAAGAAAACAGGGCAGAGCAAATACTCTCTGTAATTCTCTGTAAAATTGAGCATAACTTCCTGCATAAAAATCCAAAATAGAAAATGAGGTAGTTCTGAAAAGTTAATGAGATGGGTTACAACTTTGTAACAGAAAGTTTTGTCAAATTTGGTGTAGAAATAACTGGAATTCTTGGATCAATTAGTACCTCAATCAGGGAGGTGCTGTCCAATTTTCTCCAGAAGTTCTGTCATCTTTGACATATTATAACTTTTGAACCAGGACAAATCTTAGGCAAGTAAATACTCTCTGGAATTCCATTAAAGTTAGGTTTAACTTTAATGTTGAGATCTAGAATTGGATTTGCTTTTAACATGGTCTAAATCAGGTTGAAATGGAAACTGGTCAGGGCTGTCATTTTGGGCAGCAGACCAGCAATCAAATTTGTTCTAAGATTGAGTTTTGTTTCCAAGTTTTATGAGTTCAATGACATGTTTTAATGTTATAACTCAATGATTTACTGTTGAAATGAATATTTGACCTTTTCCAAATATGTTTCTACAGATGACAGCGGATAGACAATTGGAGAACGGGTGGGTGATATCCCACTGTTCTCAACACGGCGGTTATCCGGAAGTGTTGAAGCTAATGCTTCAATATTTCGGGTACGTGGAGACGCCACAGTACCTCACCAAGGAATAAGGCGAGGAGGGGAACAAGACGTGGACCATCCATGTCGAAGTTCATGCAGGACCTACGCCACCTGGTTGGGCACCGTTCACCGTCACAGTGAGAGGTAGACAGCCGAAGGAAATGTGGCAAGTTTAAGCCCACGACACCATGTCGCGTTTCTGCCAAATACACGTGAGAGCTATGGAGGGCACTCCATACGCGCTTGTCCCGGTGGAGGGATGAGCTAATAACGTGTAGAGGGAGAGGTACTTGGAGGCAACAGATCTGGGTTGCCAAGGTACAACCCCGCGGAGGCGAACCTCAGCCTCCAGTTGAGGGCAGGGAAGACCATGATGGACAGCCAAGCTGTCCATACGGATTGTCTTGCCATGAAGCTCAAGGAGAGCACCAGCCGGAGACCATTTCGAGAGTGCTCACAGCGCACTCCGCAATCTTCTCCTTCCGACGATAAAGCGACTGAACGAACAACATAATCAGTTGCATTGTCTGAAGAAGGCGAAAAAGAAAAGACGCATCGACATTATGACTTTACAACAACAAGTGCAGGCCTTGACCCAGCAGAATGAGGTCCTCACTCAAGAGCGTGATGACGTCATTGAGGAGAGCCAGGGCTGGGAAGAGGACTACAACCAGTCCATGGACGAGGTGCACGCATTGTAATATTTCGTACCTCCGGTAATGGGCCTACCGATGGTAGGTGCCGTACCCGTGGTTTTGGGTATCCCGGCAATGGGGGAACCGGAACCAGAAGAGGAGGTCATGGATCCGCAGCCACCAGCAGAGGTAGTGGAGGAGGACGACCCCCAGGAGGTCGAGTTCTACTCCGAGTAGTGAGTTACCGTTGCCAAGTAGGGCAGCGAGGGTGATGTATAAAAACTTTTGTAATCAGTGACATGTCGTTTTGACAGTAGTATATGTATAGGTAGTGACAACATGAGCACGACTTCTCGGAGACCCAACAATAATATATCTTGTATAAAGTTTATGCTTTATCAGTATATGTGAATGTTGTGCAAGTTTATTCATGTGTCACTTCAATACCTACTGTTTTGTATGGAAATTTAAGAATGACATGTTCTGATCGCTGCTGTTTTGAATTTCAGAATGACTCGCACTAGTGCCAACCCAGACGTTGGGGGTTCTAGTCAGGGGGGAGATGCCTCCCAACAGCCTCTTGAGGATTCCTCGGGACAGCAACAGCAACAGCAACAACCACCACCGCCAACAGTTACATTGGCCGACATCGTTGCGGCTATGGCGGGTTCTCATCAGCAGCACACGGAGTTGCTGCAGACGCTTATTGCAAATACGTCTCGACTAGAGAGACGTCAATATCGCGAGGAGTGCCAACAAATCTCCTACTCCGACTGTCCAGCTACTCATCCCCCGGTATTCTCAAGGGCGGATGAACCCCTTGATGCGGACAACTTGCTCCGCACGATGGAGATGAAGTTCGGGCTGCTCCAAGTGAGTGAGCAGCACAAAACTTGGTCCGCGGTCCAACAGCTTCAACGGTCCGCAAGCACTTGGTGGGCAAACTTCTGTGCCCCGCAACCCACCGAGCGAGTTATGACCTGGGCAGAGTTCCGAACGGCCTTCACGGCCTATCACATACCGCCGGGTCTTATGAAGAGGAAGACGCAGGCGTTCCTTCGCCTGCAGCAAGAAAGCAGGAATGCGCTGGAATACTCCAGGGTGTTTAATGAGCTCGCGCAATACGCGTCATATCACGTCGATACTGACGAGAAGCGGCGGGACCATTTTTACTAGGGGCTTAACCCGCTCCTGAAGGACAAACTGACAATGTTCAATAGTGGCAGCCTCAATGACATTATTGATGCTGCGATTGTTTAGGAGGACTCCGGCAAGGAGTTAACGGCGGCGGAGAAGAAGCTAAGCGCGCCGCAGAGCAGCGGAGAGGGAGGTGGTTCTTCTCAAAAATACCGGATGGTGTATCACTCATCATCGGGTCAACACTGGCAGCCACCACAGAGGCCGATGCCGTTCCCCAGTCGGACATATTCTCCACTGGCTTCAGGCCAGCACTACCAGCACCACCTCCGCAGCAACAACAGAAGCAGCGGGCAATGCCGCGTGGGTTTGCACCTCAGCAGCGCATGCCGGGCTTTCGTCCCCCAAGCACGGGCCAGTCATCAGCCGCATGTTTCAAATGCGGTCGCCCAGAACACTTCACCAACAACTGTCCTGAGAGGCCAGGCGGCGAAGTGGCACCACAGTTTCCAGGGAGGAATCAACCCCGGAACCCCATTAATGCACGGTGGGCAAACCCTAAGCCCGGCACCGTCCACCAACATGCCATAGAGGATGTGCCGGAGGGAGAACCAATCCTTGCGGGTATGTTCTAACTCCACCAACATCCTGCCATAGTTTTATTTGATTCAGGTGCCACGCATAGTTTTATTAGCCAAGCTTTTATTGCTAAACACAGCTTGCAAATACTACCCACCGAAAGTTCATACTTGATTTGTTCACCGGGTGGGAAACTTTCAGCAAGCATGATGGTTCCAAAAGCACCATTGTGCTTAGAAGGTAGAGTATACCCTACGTCTCTCATAGCTTTAGAGGGACAAAAGGTGGATGTCATCTTAGGGATGTCGTGGTTAACCCGCCACGGCACTGTTTTAGACACCGTCCTCCGAGTCGTGCATCTACACTCAGAAATGCACGAGTCACATTAATTATTTCTGGACAGTCCAAAAATAAAACTTCCAAGTGTATATCAATCCACCAACATCAGATTGGAAGACATTCCAGTAGTCCGTGAGTTCCCTGACGTGTTCCTAGATGATTTACCGGGGATGCCACCCGACCGAGAGGTGGAGTTCAAGATTGAACTTGCACCGGGAACTATGCCAATATCCCGAAGGCCGTACAAGATGGCGCCCAAGGAATTGGCTGAACTGAAGACGCAGTTAACGGACCTGCTGGTGAAGGGTTTTATTAGGCCGAGCTCCTCGCCATGGGACTGTTCAGCATTATTTGTGAATAAGAAGGATGAGACGTTGCGGCTTTGCGTGGACTATCGTCCACTAAACGCTGTAACTATCAAGAACAAGTACCCGTTGCCATGGATCGATATGTTGTTTGATCAGTTGGTTGAAGCAAAGATCTTTTCCAATATGGACTTAAGATCCGGGTACCATTAGATTAAGATACGGGCTGAGAATATTCTGAAGACGGCTTTCTCAACGAGGTACGGACTTTATGAGTACCTGGTCATGTCCTTCGGTCTCACCTACGCTCCAGCTCACTTCATGTACTTGATGAACTCAGTATTCATGCCGTAGCTGGACAAGTTTGTCGTGGTCTTCATCGACGACATATTGGTATATTCCAAGTCGGAGGAAGAACACGCGAAGCATCTGCATATAGTCTTGCAAAGGCTGCGGGGTCACAAGCTATACGCGAAATTCAGCAAGTGCCGGTTCTGGATATCGCAAGTGCCTTTTCTCGGGCATATTATCTCAGCGGAGGGCATCGCTGTAGACCCGAGTAAAATCACACAAGTGCTGAATTGGAAGTCCCCGAGAACTGTTCACAAGGTACGGAGTTTCCTCGGACTCGCGGGATATTATCGGAGGTTCATTCCGAACTTCTCAAAGATTGCAAAGCCTATGACAGAGCTGCTGAAGAAGGCTACCATATATGTTTGGAGTCCAGCATGTGAAGCAGCGTTCAAGGCATTAGTTTTGGCGCAGCTGGACACAACAAAACCGTTTGATGTGTACTGCGATGCATCCGGCATTGGGCTCGGATGTGTGCCGATGCAAGACCAAAGGGTGATTGTGTATGGATCACGGCAGCTCAGAAACCATGAGAAAAATCATCCAACTCATGACTTAGAGCTTGCTGCCGTGGTACTAGCACTCAAGATGTGGAGGCACTACCTACTGGGTAACCTCGTGCATTTATATACCGACCATAAAAGCCTCAAGTACATATTCACTCAGAAGGAGCTGAACATGAGGCAGTGAAGATGGTTGGAGTTGATAAAGGATTACGAAACAGAGATCCATTATCACCCCGGCAAGGCAAACGTAGTGGTGGATGCGCTAAGTCGCAAGTCACACGTCAACAATCTGAACATCACACCGTTGGAAGAGAGCGAACCACTATTGCATGTGATTCCACATGGAGCTCTCTACAACTTAGCTTTGATCCCCACCATCCGTGAAGAAATAGCAGCAGCTCAGAAACATGACAAGGGCATGTCGCATTTGCGGAGGCGTGTAGACAGTGGGGAACTAAAATGTTTCCGGAAAGACGGAGACGACATCCTATGGTTCAAGGACCGGATTGTCGTACCCCATAACCCGGAGTTACGGAAGAAAATCTTTGATGAGGCTCACTTGTCAAAGTTTTCTATTCACCCCAGCAGCAACAAAATGTATCAAGAACTCAGAAACAAGTTTTGGTGGACACAAGTAAAGTGGGAGATCGCAAAGTACGTGTCTGAGTGTGATACATGTCGAAGGGTGAAGGCAGACCACATGAGAAACCGGGACTGCTACAACCACTGGGTATTCCTACCTGGAAGTGGGAAGATGTGAGCATGGACTTCATCGTCGGTTTACCTACCACATTTCAGAAGCATGATTCCGTGTGGGTGATCATCGACCGGCTCACCAAAGTTGCCCATTTTATCCTGGTCAACACCAACTACAACGCCAAGAAGTATGCTGAATTGTACATCTCATGGATCCTATGCTTGTACAGCGTACCCCGCACCATCATATCAGATCGGGGCACTTTAATTGTGTCTCGTTTTTAGGAGCAGGTACATGCTTCTTTGGGGACAAAACTGATCCGTAGTTCAGCATACCACCCGTAGACGGATGGGCAAACCGAGCGGGTAAATCAGATTTTAGAAGATATGCTACGAGCTCGCTATCAACCACGGTAAGAATTGGGATGATCACTTACCTTTGGCCGAGTTCTCGTACAACAATGGGTACCAAGCCAGCATTAAGATGGCACCTTATGAGGTGCTATACGGGAGAAAATCCCGCACACCGCTGAATTGGTGTGAATCTAGCGAAAGGGTCACCCTCGGGATTGATCTTGTCAACAATGTGGAGGAAAAGGTTCGGCTGATTCAAGCAAACCTAAAAGCCGCCCAATCCCGACAAAAACAGTATGCGGACCGGAGAAGACGCCCGTTACAATTCGAAGTCGGGGATCACATATATCTACGTGTGTCTCCAATGAAGGGCATGAACAGATTCGGAGTGGGAGGAAAGTTGGCACCCCGATTCATCGGTCCATTCCAGATTACAGAAAGATGTGGATCAGTAGCATACCGGCTGAAATTACTAGAAACACTTTCGGGTGTGCACGACCTATTTCACATATCTCAGCTGAGGAAGTGTCTTAATCTATCAACTACCGTTCATCTGGGGGATATTGAAGAACTGAAACTGGATCTCACTTATCGAGCGGAACCGGTTCAGATAATTGATGAAAAGGCCCGAACCACACGCAACCGCACGTTGTGGTTCTACAAAGATCTATGGAGTAATCACTCCATAGATGACGCAACATGGGAAAGCGATGGATTTCTTCACGCTAACTACCCCGACTTTTTTGCGTCACACATAGGTAATCTTCCACCGTCCTCTCTCTCATGTTCGTCTTATAATCTAGGGACAAGATTCTTTTAAGGGGGGAGGAATGTAAGGGCCTAAGTTTTTGCACACATCCAAAGTGTTCATCACACCATGCACACCCCATTTCAGGAAAACTTATTGTAGGATCGAAGTACACGTGTAAAGCTACCAGAGGGGGGTGAATGGTAGATAAAAACTTTTCAGCAGAAACAACAAAACACCCCTCAGCAGAAAACTGATCTGTTAAAGAAACCGTGTGTGCGACTAATCTAAACGTGTTCAACTGTGACAAAACTAGTATAGATTGTAGAGAATCAAGTCACGAAGACGTCACAACAAGAATCATGAAAATCCGTTGAGAGAAACTCAAGTTACGATCGAAAGATCGAACAAAGGTCAATCTGTCCTACGCGAGAAAAACAGTTCTGGAATACTGCAAATAAACTCGTGTAGATCCGAAACCACAAATTCAATGACCGTGAAATTTTCACAGATGATAGATGATCAAGTTTTTAATACAACCCAAAAATAATCACATCAATTGGATCTGTAAAACTCGAGTTATGATAAAACCACCGAAGCAAGGTAGTGCTGAACAGAAACTCGATGAGAAAAACTTGTCTGAAACAAGTTGGACGAACAAGGCACAGAAGTTCCTTTAGAATACGAATTTTGTTTATCAAAACACAAGATGAACAGCCCCAAAGTCGTGTGTCACGAGCTCTGGCCTCCCTTTCTTATATAACCAGCCCGAAGGCCAACTCAACTCAAACTAGAACTCCTACTCCTACTTGGATTCAAACTGTAACTTTCCAATACTGCTAAAAACTCTTCTATACGCAGATAGAAGCAATATTAAGACTTTCAAACACCTTAGGAACGTACCAAACATTTCTAAAACAACTCAACTTAATGTCCCACACGAAATCCTATCATAACCAACTCAAAACTTTCCATATTTGAGTCAAACACGACTCAGCCGCAGCCTGAGTCCATAACCTAGTCGGTTGGATCTTTCCGACCAATTCTTTACATCCACATCTCTTCATCACGCCTTGGAACCATGTAGCCACGTCCATGAACTCCTTGCACACGTGCAAACATCTTCCAACGACGTCCAAGATACCTTCATATGCATTGTTCTTGATTGAAACATACTGCACAACCTCCCGATCAACTCAACCACAATTCCTCCTGAACTTGGTTGTTGAACCTCATCTTCTCCCTAAGACTAGTTCAATGTATCCCGTCACCAGCCATTTTTTGAACTCAAGAAACACCTGCACATGAATAAACAACCAATACTTCCAAGCACAAGTCCTCGACTTGACTCTCGTTAGTTCCGAAACTACAACATCCTACGTGAGCACCTCACATAAGCATGTTGTAAACCATAGCAAAATGATATCAGCCATAACCACCAAAACACACCAAAAACATAGTAAAATAATACTAAGCAAACTTTCCACAAGAGTAAATCAAGTTCGAAACATAGCAAGTTAAAAGCAGAACCATTGCAATCAAGCTCCGAACCTTACCAAAGCTAACCGGACCTTGAACCGGAGCTTACCAAAGCTAGTCGGACCTAGCGCCGGAGCTTACTAAAGCTTAGTCGGACATAGCATGGAACTTACCAAAGCTAGTCGGACCTAGCACCGGAACTAGTGAAAACAAGTCGGACCTAGCCAAAATAATTCAGACCTAGACAAAGCAAGTCGGACCTTACGTCGGACCTATCGTCGGACCTTGCAGGAGCTCGGACCTAGAGTCGGACCTTGTTAAAAAGGTGTTTTGGTAGTATTCAAAACTTTTATCGTCAAAGCCCATGTATTCAGCACACATAGGTCTCACAATCTCCCCCTTGATGAATGCATTGGCAACACCACTTAAAATCTGAACATTGGCTTATTCACATGAAAAGTTTTGAAAATAATTTCTCCCCCTTTGTAAATCAGAAATAAAATGAGAAGAAAAACAAAAATACCAAAAAATCTCCCCCTGATAAGAATCGTGCCAAAACACTTGTGAATGTGTGCAATGTGTGATCAATTTCTCCCCCTTTGACAATGTATTCAGCAAGGTACAAAAGAGATATTTTATTTTGTTATGAGCACATTATAACATATACATATAAAACAAAGCTCATCCAAATCATACTATCAAGTAACTTACACTATCACATCAATGAGATACATAAAGTAGTGTAAGCCATGCTAGAGGTCAAGTGTAATTTTCAATTTAAGCAAGTCATGATCTCACAAACTTAACTATTTCAATACCTGAAAGCATGACACTTGTTGCTGCATTTTATTTATTATTTAAAGCACAAATTTTGATCTTATGACATTTGCAAGAGATTATATGCAGCGTCAGCCTTATTCTAACCAACCAAGCCAAGCCTATGTAATTAGACAGTCAGAAGCTTAAGGACAAGGTTTTAGTCATACACAACTCTTTTCAAGTTCATATCTAAGTGCAATGATAAGCCATCTCAAAAGAGAAGTGTGATGCATGCACATTCTCTTGATCTTTTCTCATTTTTTTATTTGAACATAAAAACTCAACATGTGAGTTGATTACTTGATTAATTCTTTATGATTAAAAGCACTTGTGAGCATACAAGTTCAAAACAGAAAGAAAGTTCGACCATGACCAGATTTAGTGTAAGTAATTATTCCAATTACTAGACATGGTAAAAACTACAAAATGTATAACACGAGTAATGTAGTAAGAACTTTCAGCATGAAAAGGGAATCACAAAGTCATATATGCATGAAATACTATGCTCATATTATTTTAATTTCAGATTCACACATAGACTTCCCAAGTTTCAAAATTCTCCCTCAATTTAAGCCATGAGAATGCATAACCCCTATTTCACTACAAATGTAACAAAAACTAGTGAAATCCAATGGTTTTGTAAAAATGTCAGCCAATTGTTGTTCGGTATCTACGTGGTGAAGCACAATGTTCCCTTTTTCGACATAATCACATAGAAAGTGATACCTAATGTCAATGTGCTTAGTTCTTGAATGTTGCACGGGGTTTTTAGCAATGCAAATGGCACTAGTGTATCACAAAACAGTGGAACACTATCTAGATCAACCCCATATTCCTTAAGTGTTTGAACAATCCAAAGAATTTGTGAGCAAGCACTAGCAGCAGCTACATATTCAGATTCGGCTGTGGATTCTGCAACTGAACTTTGTTTTCTAGAGGACCAGGCAACAAGTGAATTACCAAGAAAATGACAAGCACCAGAAGTACTCTTCTTATCAATCCTACAACCCCCAAAATCAGCATCAGAAAAAGCTTTCAAAGTAACGGTTGAGGAAGAAGGAAGAAAAATGCCAAATTCTTGAGTTCCATGTAAGTACCTGAGAATCCTTTTGACGGCTTGACGATGTGAAGCACGTGGGGAGGCTTGAAACCGTGCACAAAGACATACACTGAATTGTACGTCCGGTCTTCATGCCGTGAGATAAAAAAGTGATCCGATCATGCTTCTATATTCTTTTTGATCAACGGGATCACAATCTCCATCAAGTTCAAGTGTTGTTGCTGTTCCCATTGGTGTCCGAAGAGGCTTGCATTTGTCCATGTTGAAGCGCCTTAGGAGATCTTTTGTATACTTTGTTTGATGCACAAAGGTACCCTCCTTGATTTGCTTGATTTGCAGCCCCAAAAAGTACGTGAGTTCTCCCATCATACTCATCTCAAATTCTGAACTCATCATAGCTGAAAACTTGGACACAAGATCATGAGAAGCACAACCAAAGATAATATCATCCACATACACTTGAACGAATAATGAGTCATTACCATGCTTAAGTACAAAAAGAGTTTTATCAACCTTGCCCATGGTAAACCCCTTTTCAAGTAAGAATGTTTTTAACCTATCATACCATGCTCTAGGTGCTTGTTTGAGACCGTACAAGGCTTTGGACACTTTGTAAACATGATTAGGAAAATTTGGATTTTCAAAACCAGGTGGTTGTTTGACATAAACCTCCTCATCTATGTAGCCATTAAGAAAAGCACTTTTAACATCTATTTGATATAGCTTAAAACCTTTAGATGCAGCAAAAGCTAACAAAATTCTTATGGCTTCTAATCTAGCAACAGGAGCAAAAGTTTCATCAAAATCTAGACCTTCAACTTGTGTGAAACCTTGAGCAACCAACCTAGCCTTATTCCTAACCACAACCCCATCCTCACTTTGTTTATTTTTAAACACCCATTTAGTTCCAATTAAAGTGTGACCTTGAGGTGGAGGTACAAGTTTCCAAACATTATTTCTTTCAAAATTTTCTAACTCTTCTTGCATGGCAATAATCCAAGATTTATTAGTGAGTGCGTGTGATATATCTTTGGGTTAAAAAAACAACAAAAGCAGAATGAGCATGAGAATTGGGGTCAAAAAACCTGGATCTTGTAACTCGTTCATGCAAGCTTCCAATAATTTGTTGTGGAGGATGACTTTGAGAATCCGGAGGGGAGTGGACACTTCACAAGCTTCTTCTTCTTCATGTTCATTACAAATAGATGAGCTTGTGACGTAAGGAGGATCTGGACCAGCAATGGTGGTCGTCGGTGCTGGCTGTGAATCAAGATCAGGAGCTGGAACAATGTCATTAGCTGCTGAATTTTCAGGCAGCAGCACCACTTCTTCCTCTTCTTCAACGAAAATACTCTCCCCCTGCGGATATGGATCCGGACTTGCAATATTTGAACTAGTAACTGGGCTAGATTCATCAAAAGAAACCTCACAAGTCTCCACAGTTTTGTTAGTATCAAGTAAAAGCACATGGTAGCCTCTAGTATGAGATGGATAACCAAGAAACATGCCATCAACAGATCTAGCTTCAAATTTATCAAGACTACCATGTTTCTTAACAAAGCATTTGCAACCAAAGACCCTAAAGTGTGTGACAATAGGCATATGTCCAAACCTGAGCTCATATGGTGTTTTACCTAGCTTAGCACGCAAGAAAACATGATTTGAGACATAACAAGCGGTTGCAATTGCATCAGCCCAAAATTTTCTAGGAGTTTGATATTCATCAAGCATAGTCCTAGCCATCTCAACTAAGGTTCTGTTCTTTCTCTCTACAACACCGTTTTGTGGAGGTACATATGGTGAAGAAATTGATGATCTATTGCATTTTCAGCACAAAAGTGATCAAACGATTGATTTTAAAATTCGGTTCCATTATCACTTCTAATTGCTCTTAAAGATCCTGGGTGATCAATTGATAATATAAGAAATAAAGTTCTAAAGTGACTAAAACCTTCATTCTTAGATGCTATAAAGTAAACCCAAGAGTATCTAGAATAGTCATCAACAATCACAAGAACATATCATTTACCTCCGAAGGATTGAACATGTGAAGGTCCTACGGTGTCAAGGTGGAAAAGTTGACCCGGTTCAGTTGTCATGGTCATTGTGAGAGGAGCATGTGAACCTACAACCATCTTAGCATGTATACAAGAAGAGCACACAATTTCTTTGTCCCCTTTAAGCTTAGGCAGCCCACGTATGCGATCAAGAGCACTAACACGTGTGAGATGATCAAAGCCTACGTGACCAAGTCTACGATGCCAAAAATATAAACCTTTGGAATCATTTGAAACTAGACATATATGCTTAGAGGAAGACATATCAAAATCAGCTTTAAAAACTCTTCCAAACCGAGACATGTTAAAGATAAGCTCACTATTTGAACCTACAACTTTGCAGCAGTTTTTATTGAAAATAATTTCCAGATTTTCATCTAGCAATTGTGAAACAGAAAGCAAGTTGTATTTCAAAATTTTGACAAGTGCCACATCCTTCAAAGTGTAGTGATCATTTACTCTAACCGAACCCTTAGCAATTATAGGAGTTGAAGAATTATCGGCAAAAGTAACATTCTCTACACGTGACACAAAAGAGAGAGAGGAGAACCATTCTTTGTTACCGGTCATGTGGCGTGAGCAACCTGAATCAACAATCCAAATGTTCTCCTTCCTCAAGCGTGTAACCTACATAGAAGCACATTACGTCGATGACTCAATACTGGGGTCAGTTAAAAGACATTTAGGAATCCAGTACTGAGTGACACGATGTCCAGCAGGAATAACATGCGAAAGCTGAGATAAAACAGCAGGTTTATGAGTCAAAGTTTGAGATTTTTTGTTCTTAACTACTGACCTATGAGGTGTTACTTGTGTAGCACGAAAATCAGTAGCTCCGGAGGCAAAAACTGAAGCTCCGGAGGTAAACTTTGAATATTTCTGACTCATAACAGCAGGTTGCATGTTCCTGACATTCGGTTTAGTATGTGTAGCAAATTTTGCATGAGAGTTATAAGATCTAGCTTGCATTCTTTCCTTTTTATGTTGTTTAGCCAGTCTATAACAAAAATCTAAGACATGACCATCTCTACCACAATAGGTACAATGAAATTTAACTTTGTGTTCATGTCTAGATAAGCATGCAGTATGCTTATTTGAACCCAAATGTGACAACACTCCTGCAGATTTAAAAACCACTTCTTTTTGTTTAGGAACTGTTTGAATCAAACCACTTCCTAATAATTTTACAATTTTAGGTGGATGTTCCTTAGCATGAGCATGTGAATCAAAACCTAAACCGGTTTTATCATTGCAAGACTTGGAAGAATTCAGCAGCAAGTTCAGGTTCTTATTTCCATTACAAAACCGATCTAATGTCCTATGCATGTTATCAAGTTTATTTGATAGATCAAGGCAATTTTCACATGAAGTTTTTCCTTTTAATTTGCAACTGGAACAATATTTAACTTCATGAGAACGTAAAGCATTGTTCAATATAGAAATTTCTTTCATAGCATCTTGTAGTTTCTTATCAAGATCATCGCAAGTAGAACAATGCAAATCAATTGTAGAACAACAAGCATCTTTCAAGTTTTTATCATTAAGTGCAGCAAGCTTTTTGTTCTTTTCAACTTCAAGTTCAAGTTTATCAAGTGTGGAGGTGTGTGCACTTCTTAGAGAGGACAATTGTTCATATATTAAATCACACGAGGAACAAGAATCATCACTAGGAATCAAGGATTTTAGACGATTAATTTCAGATTCTAGTAACTCAATTTTAACAGCATTGTCCCTAAGCTTTTTGTCCTTTTTCTTAACAATAATAGTGGCACGAGAAATAGCATCACACATTTCTTCGCAAGTAGGACATACCTCTTCGTTGTCACTGTTATGTTCTGCATCCTCCATACTTGATTTTGATTTACCAGCCATGAAGCACAAGTTTGCCAGATCATGTTCATCTTCATCACTTCCAATGTCTACATCACTCGAGCCAAGTTCTTGAAGTGCGGTAATGAAACTGTTTATCAGTTTGCGTCCTGTAAAAACCTTCTTTTTCTTGTTGGTGTTGCCAAAAGAGGACTTGACTTTATTCTGCTTTTCATCACGGTTAGAAGGACTTGAAAGGTTAGGGCAATCTGTACGAAATTGTCCTGTCTTACCATATTCAAAGCATCGTTGAGGTCCGGAGCTTCCTCTCCTTCTAGTTCTCACATTTTGCAATGCTTTTGAGAATCTAGTAGAAAGAAGTACTAGCTCCTCCTCTGGAAACTTCTCAATTTGTTCCAGGGTTAGTGAAGACAGCAAAGCAAGTGTATTGCTAGATGATTGGCCGGAGCTAGGCATATCACGCTGTGAGACAAATGCAATAGTCTTTTTTGGGTTTTTAGGTGATATAATGTCAATTTCATGAGTTTTTAGTTTAGAATAAAGCACATCTAATGTGAGAGTACTCATGACAGTGGATTCACGTATGGATGTTACTTTCATCTCCCAAATTGACATGTCTAATGCACTTAGTAATTGCCTAGCATTTTCAGCATCTGAAAAATTAACATTGACGCTACGCAAGTTGCTGAGAATTTTATTAAAGCGAGCAAAGAGGTCATCAATGGACTCACCGGGTATGCATCTCAAAGCACATGTATTCTTTCTTGAACATATCCTGTCTTACCTTCTTGATCGTGTTGGATCCTTCGTGGTAGTCACAAAGTGCTCTCCACACATCATACGCCGATCGGAGGTGTGCAACACGGTCGAAGTCGCTCTGAGTTAGTCTTTGTATGATCAAGTTCCGAGCCTTGTTGTTGTTGTCGACATATCTCATGTTTGTAGCCATGACTTGATCATTTGAAGGCACATCATAAGGCTTGTACACCTTTTCCCATATTGCAAAGCCTTGCGCCTGGATGAAAGCTTCCATGCGTGCCTTCCAAACCTGAAAATCAATACCACTAATACACAAGGTTTGGCGGAGTATTTCTCCATGATGATTAGTAAAAACACGTGCAAATCACAAAGATTTGAGCAACCTGGCTCTGATACCAATTGTAGGATCGAAGTACACGTGTAAAGCTAGCAGAGTGGGGGTGAATGGTAGATAAAATTTTTTCAGCGGAAGCAACAAAACACCACTCAGCAGAAAACCGATCTGTTAAATAAACCGTGTGTGTGACTAATCTAAACTTGTTCAACTGTGACAAAACTAGTATAGATTGTAAAGAATCAAGTCACAAAGACCTCACAACAAGAATCATGAAAATCCATTGAGAGAAACTCAAGTTACGATCGAAAGATCGAACAAAGGTCAATCTGTCCTACGCGAGAAAAACAGTTCTGGAATACTTCAAAGAAACTCATGTAGATCAGAAACCATAAATTCAATGACCGTGAATTTTCATAGATGATAGATAATCAAGTTGTGAAGACAACCCAAAAAGAATCAGATCGATTGGATCTGTAAAACTCGAGTTATGATAAAACCACCGACGCAAGGTAGTGCTGAACAGAAACTCGACGAGAAAAACTTGTCTGAAACAAGTCAGATGAACAAGGCACAAAAGTTCCTTTAGAATATGAATTTTGCTTATCAAAACACAATAGGAACAGCCCCAAAGTCGTGTGTCACGAGCTCTGACCTCCCCTTGCTTATATAACAAGCCCGAAGGCCAACTCAACTCAAACTAGGACTCCTACTCCTACTTAGATTGAAACTGTAACTTTCCAATACTGCTCAAGACTCTTCTATACGCAGATAGAAGCAATCTTAAGACTTCCAAACACCTTAGGAACGTCCCAAACATTCCTAAAACAATTCAACTGAGTCCATAACCTAGTCGGTTGGACCTTTCCGACCAATTCTTTACGTCCACATCTCTTCATGACGCCTTGGAACCATGCAGCCATGTCCATGCACTCCTTGCACACGTGCAAACATATTCCAACGACGTCCAAGATACATTCATATGCATTGTTCTTGATTCAAACATACTGCGCAACCTCCTGATCAACTCAACCACAATTCCTCCCGAACATGGTTGTTGAACCTCATCTTCACCCTAAGACTAGTTCAATGGATCCCGTCACCAGCCATGTCTTGAACTCAAGAAACACCTGCACATGAATAAACAACCAATACTTCCGAGCACAAGTCCTCAACTTCACTCTCGTTAGTTCCGAAACTACAACATCTTATGTGAGCACCTCACATAAGCATGTTGTAAACCATAGCAAAATGATATCAGCCATAACCACCAAAACACACCAAAAACTTAGTAAAATAATACTAAGCAAACTTTCCATAAGAGTAAAGCAAGTTCGAAACATTGCAAGTTAAAAGAAGAACTATTGCAATCAAGCTCCGAACCTTACCAAAGCTAATCGCACCTTGAACCGGAGCTTACCAAAGCTAGTCGGACCTAGCGCCGGAGCATACTAAAGCTTAGTCGGACCTAGCATGGAACTTACCAAAGCTAGTCGGACCTAGCACCGGAGCTAGCAAAAACAAGTCGTACCTAGCCAAAATAAGTCAGACCTAGACAAAGCAAGTCGGACCTTACGTCGAACCTATCGTCGGACCTTGCAGGAGCTCGGACCTAGAGTCGGACCTTGTTAAAAAGGTGTTTTGGTAGTATTCAAAACTTTTATCATCAAAGCCAATGTATTCAGCACACATAGGTCTCACACTTATGAACAAATTTGAAGAGCAAGTAACCACAATCAATATGGTCATTAGAGGATGAACTCAAGAAATGCAAAAGTGTTATTTCCCACATGCATCATATAGGGGCTGAGCATATGAAAAACTCCTACAGCTTGCTAGGAATGCTCATGCCAAATTTCACCCAAATCCAAAACCTTTTTGAGGTATTTTTGGGTATAATTAGAAAGAGGCTACTTTGAACTCAAATTCAAATTCAAAGTCCTTTAATCCCATGAATTCAAAAGTGGGATTTATATTCACACTCAGCACATTTTTTTGAGCTTATACACCAATTTCCACTCCATTTGGAGTTAATCTTGACATGAGCTATTTTGGCTAAATTCAAATCAAATATGAATTTCAACTAAACCTTTGCTGCAAATTTGAACAAACCAAATTCCACTTTGAATTATTCGAAGTCAAGTGGCCATTTGGAAATTTGATCAACTTCCAAAGGAGATTAGGGACTCCACTGTTTTGAGCAGTGAAGAAATTGAATTTAGGAGGTTAAAACTGGGAGTGGGGTCCTCATGTCAGCCTTACAAGGCAGAGAACCGACTGAGGACTCGGGTGCTCGGGTTCCAGGGCTGAGGCAGCACGCGCCACCGAGCTGGAGTCGGTCCCAGCTCCTGCTTGCCGCATGGCTGGGGATGTGCTCGGTTACATCCACCCACGCAACGATCTTTTGCCTCCCGAGCAGCAGCAACCCGGCTTTTCCTTCTCCTCGCGCACACAAACAGAGCCGCCCTGCCATTTCCGTCGAGCAGTCGACCGCCGGCAAACACTTGGTGCAAACTGAGCTTCTGAGCTGCAAAACGGTACTAGAGCCTTTCCTCCTACCTTCCTGATGCAGGAACAAGCCGAGTATGATTCTTATCAACCAATACCGAAATCTTTTTCGGCGACCTAAGCTTCTTCCACACCCGGGCTCCCGTGGACAGCCTAAAGTAGGAAAGTGTCACGCCCAAGCTATGGCATCCCGGGACGTGTTAGGGCTTCGTGTTGCTCACCCCCAAACCATAGCTCGAGTGGTCGATCACCGGCGACAAATTTCTTCTTTTCCTTCCATTTGGTACAGACCGACCTTCGGGTGCTGATTCACCAAATTCTCATTCCATAGTCGTGTAGAGATCCTCAAACTGCACCTACACGAGCTAGACTTGGTAGTCAACAACTTTTCGCAGTCTTAGCGTGAAAACCATGGTAGACCTCCCATTTCTAGTTTTACTACCGGTGCTAATGGCGGAAGCCGTCGGGCGCACGGTGAGAGCTCACCTAGGACCTTTCCTGAGCTAAACCAAGTGCAAGTCAACCGTCTACATGTCACACCGGTGCTGTATAGATTGAGAACGCATGGTTTGGTGGGCTAAAGAGGGCGGGCGACGTCGCCGGAATCGGTGTGAGCTGCGGTGTCATCGCAAGCTAGGTAGGAGCCACGGCTGGCGTGGGGAAACCTCACTGGAATGCTCCTCGTGTCGAGTTAGAGCCTAGCGGCGAGCTAGAGCCCGGGAGGTGGCCAGAGGAGCAAGTTCTGGCGAGCTCCAGCGAGCTCAGGCGTGGGCGCGCACGGGAGCGAGAGGAAGAATTAGATGGTGCGGGTACCACACGTCAGCCACTGTATTGAGCCAGAATGGAACTTCTGTGAATCCGGATCGGTTGTGGCTGCACACGAAAAACCCTGTAGCCCTGTGCGTCAGCCGCTGAGAAGCCGACACGTAGCCCCGATCCCACGCGCAGCAATTTAAACTTTTCCCGATTTTCAGATTCTAGTTCAAACTTCAAACCCACATATCTTTGGCTAGGAAACTCCAAATCGAGTGAACTAAATTTTGTTGGATCAGCTCTCTGAGTACTTTACAACAAATCAAGTTTCACTTTATGAAAATCCTTATTTCACCAGAATTAATTCTTCAAAGTATAAAATGTTTGGAATTTTAACTGGAGAACCCTTTGGAGGAAAATTCTGAAATTTTGCCAGGATGTTCACCATAATATCCTTGAGCTACCATAAAATTTTCAGATCCATTTGATCTAATTTAATCCACCTAATGTTGTGATTAATAAAACTGTTCCAGAAAAATGGAAAATGTTCAGAAACATTTTAAGATTTTCTCTGAAATTATCTAGCTCATATCTTTGGCTAGGAGTGTTCAAATAAAGTGAAACCAACTCCATTAGAACCCTCTGAAAAACTAGTTTTCATAAAGTCATGGATTGCTCCATGAAAATCCCTAGAACACCTTAAGAGCTCCAATTAAGGCCAAGGACACAATTATATGTGGAGAGCTCAAATGAGCTTTGCTGCAAATGAAACTTGGCCAAGTCTCTGTTTAGGTTGTATCCAAACCACAGAAAAAAATTAGAGTCATTGGGCCTGTCTAGCAAGACTTATAGTCTTCACAAATTCAATTTCAAATTCAAATGCATTCAAATTGATTCATATATGTATTTATCTCATGTAGTCGCTAAGGTTGAGGAGGAGCCCGAAGTCTTAGACTTCATCACTCCAGAGGAACAGCTAGCCCACGACCAACAACAGCAAGGCAAGCTCCGGTTTGCATTTGCTTTTTTATAAATTTTACTGTTTTGAGAACTTACTTTGAGCCCTCACTTCAATTTTGCATTAGAGTCTTGTTTGAAAACCCGAATGCATAGCCAAGAAAACCCTAGTTTGGGCTTAGGTTTTCAAACCTTGATTAGCTACTTCAATCCTAAGTTAGTGTAGGAATCAGTACAAGTCGAGTAGTTGGAACTGCTCGCGAGAATAGGCAAGAGGCACACTACTAGGGTAAAGATAGCAAATGGAACACATGGCAATAAAAATGAGACCGAGCGGAGAGTAAGAGCAGCAGGACGTTGGGGCCTGGGTGCCATAGCTCCGCTTGTGTCGGTTGAGGACCGAGCCGTGTGCGGGCCTGTTGAACAAGCTAGAACAGTACCGAAGACCTACCGGATATATGGGAACCGGGAAACTGATGTAACTCGTGTAGCTGGGTGTTGAGGCATTGCTTGTCGTCCAGAGGGTAGGTTGAGAGTTTGAGATGTAAATCGGTTGGCGGCATTGCGGATGCGTGCACAGAGACCTCTTGCTCGGGACGATAGGACCGGTTCAACATTTGGCTGACGGATGAAAGGTGGTTTCGCACGATATCCGTGATGGTTGCTGTAGGCAAATCGAGTACGGACGTACGTGACGGGTTATTCGGGTAACCCCGAAGGTGTAAATTTATTATAATCGCCGTCCCTCGCGGTTAGTGAGTACCACTTGTTCACTGTACTGTGACGTAGAAAGAACAGGCTAGATACATGTTAAAAGTTTGCTGATTTTAAGTATGGACCTTGATTGTTAATGAAGTGCTATAGTTTAGACCTAATTAAAGTTCCTTTTAACCTTGGGCAAAGTACATGAGAGAAATTTGTTTCTTGTTTGATTGCGGTTCTCTCTTGTGCCTTAGCGTGAGGTTCTCCACAATTTGCTCCTAAAACTTGAAAGTAAGGTTCAAATAATTAGGCGAGTCCTTTGCAACTTACATTCCCAATTACGCATGATCCAGCATGTAGAAGTTTCATGTATAGGAAAGACGGGTCAGACTTGCTGAGCCATCATGCTCACTGCTTGTGTTTCAAGCTTTTGCAGGGTGTTATGAGGAAGGGACTCCCGAGGAGGAGACGGAACCCCAAGAGGGAAACCACGTCGAGTGGTAGTCATGCACGCCGCCGTGATAGTGTGCGTTTGTGCTAGCGGGGACACGTTCACGGGCTGAACGTGAACTTGGTGCGTAGTCTACGCCCGTGAGTGTAGACTGAACATATTTTGTTGTAAAAATGTTCATAAGCTCATTTATGTAATAAAACTTTGCTTCCGCTTTGTACCTTTTATGTGTGTTATCCGGTGTTGTGCAACGCAGCACCCCTCAGCGTGATCCTGGCTCGACGAGGCCGTGAGGCCCTCGCAGATTCCCCCCAGATACCGAGAGTTCCTGGGCCCTTCCGGGACTTTAGCTGCTCTAAGCTCTGTCCCCAGTCCCTATGTTACCCTTACAAGAAAGAGAAAAAGAAAAAATATTCTACCACTACTTGGGAGCAGACTTACATAGTGTCCTATGGCCTGTGGTCTGGGTAGAGGTTCCCAAGCCTTATAGCAAGGTGGACGCACCTGGGAGTCATGCTCGTACTGGCCGGGGGATTGGCTTGTGACTCCTCCTTGAGAAAACTCTGACGAGGCACCAGGTGGTCCTTCCCTGGGCTGCCTGCTCTTTGCAACGGAAGAGCGACAGCCTGGTTAGGTGTGTAGTGTATTACGTCGCTCACTGTAGTCAGAGCCGGAGCCCTCTTATTGATCATAGAGGGTCTTTAACGCCCGCTTGGCATCTTGGAACTCCATCTCTTGGCCGTCGCCGTCCTCCGGACCAACCTTCTGTTTGCCCTCCCGCTGGCGAGAGGGCGCACCGTCCTGGCGCTGCTGTCGGAGCTCTCGGAAGCGCTCTGCCAGCCTCTGGATCTCTGACACGACCCCACGGTCTTGTCGAGCCAGGATCACGCTGAGGGGTGCTGCGTTGCACAGCACCGGATAACACACGTCAAAGGTACAAAGCGAAAGCGAAATTTTATTACATAAACAAGTCTATGAACATGTTTACATCAAAATAAGTCCAGTCTACACTCACGGGCGTAGACTACCACTCGACGGGGTTCTCCTCCTGGGGTTCCGTCTCCTCTTCGGGAGTCTCTTCCTCATAGAACCCTGCAAAAGCTTCAAACACAAGCAGTGAGCACGAAGGCTCAGCAAGTCTGACCCGTCTCACCTAAACATAGAACTTCTACATGAGGGGTAATGGGTTACATGAGGAAAAAAATCAATTGCAAGGACTCGCCTAATTAGTAGAACCTTATTTTCAGGTTTTAGCAGCAGGTTGTGGAGAACCTTACGCTAAGGCACATGAGAGAGCCGCAATCAAACAAGAAACGCATTTCTCTCATGTACTTTGCCCAAAGTTGAAAAGAACTTTAGTTAGCTCTAAACTACAACAAACCATTAACAAGCAAAGTCCATCTTTCAATCAGCAGCATTTTAACATGTAGCTAGCCTGTTCTTTCTACGTCACGGTACAGTGAACATGTGGTACTCACTGACCATGAGGGACGGCGATTATAATCGATTTACACCTGCAGGGTTACCCGAACAACCCGTCACGTACGCCCGTACTCGATGTTACCTACAACAACCATCACGGACGCCGTACCCAACCACCTTTCGCCCGTCAGCCAAATATTGAACCGGTCCCATCGTCCCGAGCAAGAGGTCTCTGCACGTGCATCTCAGTGCCGCCAGCCAATTTACACCTCAAGCTCTCAACCTACCCTCTGAACGACGGGCAATGCCTTAATACCCAGCTACCTGAGTTACATCAGTTTCCCGGTTCCCATATAGCCGGTAGGTCTTCGGTACTGTTCTAGCTTGTTCAACAGGCCCACACACGGCTCGGTCCTCAATCGACACAAGGGAGCTACAGCACACAGGCCCCAAAGTCCTGCTGCCCTTACCCTCCGCTTGGTCTCATTTTCTTGCCATGAGTTTCATGTGCTATCACTACCCGAGTCGAGTGCCTCTAGCCTATGCTCGCGAGTAGTTCCAACTACTCGACTTGTACCGAATCCTACTCTATCTTAGCAATGCAGTGGCTAACGAGGTTTTCAATCCTAACCCCAACCCATGGCTTTCTTGGCTATGCACTTGGGTTTCCAAACAAGACTCTAATGCAAGGAACAATAGTATTCATGTATGTGCTCAAAACAATAAAAATTTGAAAAAGGTTAATGCAAACCGGAGCTTGTCTTGCTGCTCTTGGTCGTAGGCTAGCTGCTCCTCCGGAGTAACGAAGTCTAGGACTTCGGGTTCCTCCTCGACCTTAGCGACTACATGATATACAAATATATGTATTAATTTAAATGCATTTCATTGAATTTAAATTTGTGAAGTCTATAACAATCACTAGACAGACCCAATGACTGTGAAACTTTTACTGGGGCTTGGTTACAACCTAAACAGAGATTTGGTCAAGTTTTAGTTGCAGCAAAGCTCATTTGAGCCCTCCACAATTAATCATGTACTTGACCTTAATTGAAGGCTTTTAGGGTGTTCTAAAGATTTTCATGAAACAAACTATGACTTTCTGAAAACTAGATTTTCAGAGGGTTCTAATGGAGTTGGTCTCACTTAATTTGAAGGTTCCTAGCTAAAGATATGAGCTAAACAATTTCAGAGAAAATTCTGAAAATGTTTCTGAACATTTTCTATTTTCTTTGGAACAGTTCCACTAATCACATCATTAGGTGGATTAAATGAGCTCAAATGGATCTGAAATTTTTATGGTAGTTCAGGGATATTTTGGTGAACATCCCAGCAAAATTTCATGATTTTCCTCCAAAGGATTCTCCAGTTAAAATTCCAAACATTTTAAACTTTGAGGAATAAATTCTGGAGAAATAAGGAATTTCATGAAGTGAAACTCAATTTGCTGGAAAGTACTCATAGAGCTGAATCCAGCAAAATTTGGTTCACTCGATTTGGAGCTTTCTAGCCAAAGTTATGAGGATTTGAAGTTTGAAGGAAATCTGAAAATCGGGGAAAAGTTTAAACTCGCACGTGGGCCCCAGGGACAGCGTCGCACGCCGATGCGACAGCACACCGCGGCCCACAAGGATTTTGCGCGCCAGCACACCCGATTCCGGCCGCAGCCCGATCCCGATTCAAAATATCGGCTGCTGACAGCTGGGGTCCACCCCCTTCTTCAACCTCGTGACGCCCGCGCTCTGCCGCCGAGGGACCTCGCCGGAGAGCTCGCCGCCGGCTTCTGTACAGCTCCAAACTTCACGATTTTGGCCGCCTCTGCCTATTTTCCCTCGGGGAACAGGATTCTCGGGCCAGCTCGCCATGAAAATGGCCGCCACATGGTCGGCGACGAGCCGCAGACTCGGGAGAACTTCGGCCGTGTTGCCCGTCCTCCCTAGCACCTAACCCAATCGAGCTAAGGGTCGTCGAGAATCAGTGGACCATAGGAAAGGTCGACGTGAGCTCCACGGAGCTCGGGAAGGGCTGTGTTGGGCTGTCACCGTGCGACCTAGGCCGGAAATCGGGATTTCTACTAAAACTCGAAGAACAGCGGTTTCTCTCCATGGTTCTTCGTGGTTCCTGCTCCTATGGACCTGCACGGGCTACTAGAAGTGATCCTCTCCATGAGAGGACGAATGATGCAGTGTGGCTTACGAATTTCTCGGATCGGTGCAAACCTCACTTTTGCACACCGTCGTGAAAACATGAAATTTCGGCTTGAGCAGCGCTTGTCACGCCGCCGGAGCTTACGGAAAAGAAAGAGGGGTTGAAGGGGAACCTCTTTGCTGTTAATAGCTTCGTGAACGGTGGGCTGTGGTGGCCGGAAAGACGATTCCCGCAGTGGCGGCTCGAGCTGAACCGGCAGAGACAAGATCGCCGCGGTGGAGCTCGGGGAAGACCGCGCAGGGTCTGGAACCGATGCGAGGGTGTTGGAGATGGCTTGGCGCACCCGGTGCTGGTCTCAGATCACCGGGAGGTTCACTGGATCAGCCGAGCGATGAGGAACCGAAGTTTCACTCGGGCGGCGAGGTGTTTCGGCGTTTTGGGTGGAAATGCGACGAGGCAGTGATGGAAGGCGCCGGTGACTGCTCGGGCGAGTAGGTAAAGACCCAGGGAGTCGGTTCCGCCGCTGAGATCGGCAAGTAGCTGGTGGCTTCGCCGTTTCTTCGCCGTGGCAGCAGCTGCAGCGCGCGCGGTTAACCGAGCTGAGTCTTCAGTCGGTTTCTTTTGCTTCAGTGGCTGACATGTGGGTCCCACCTGGGGTTTTAACCTCTGAAATTCACTCCTAGTCACTGTTGTAAACAGTGAGCCCCAAAATACCCATGGTGATTCAAATTATTCACCCATGAGCCATTTGAATTGAGTAGAATTCAAATGGGGTTTGGTTTGAATGAATTTCAGCACAAGTTCAGTTTTGAATTCAAATAAAGTTTGAATTTGTCCCACTTAGCTCATGTCAAGATCAACTCCAAATGGAGTGAAAATTGGTGTGTGAGCTCACAAAAATGTGCTGAGTAAGAATATGCCTCCCACTTTTAAATTCATGGGATAAAAACAGTTTGAATTTGAATGTGGTTTCAAACTGCCCTCTTTCTAGCTATACCCAAAATGACCTCAAAAAGGTTTTGAATTTGGGTGAAACTTGGCATGGACATCCTTAGCAATGTGTCGGAGTTTTCATATGTCCAGCCCACCTATATCACATGTGGGAAATACCACTTTTGCAATATGTGAGTTTGTTCTCTAATGAGCATGTTGATGGTGGTTACTTGCTCTTCATTTGTGTTCATCCACTTTCCTCAAATAAGGTGTGTGGTGTGGTGATGAACACTTCAAATGTGTGTCAAAAACTGAGGCCCTTACATTCCTCCCCCCTTAAAAGAATCTCGTCCCGAGATTATAAGGTGAAAATGAGAGAGAGGACGGTGGAAAAATTACCGGATATGCGACGTGATAAAGTTGGGGTAGTTGGCACGAAGGAATTCTTCGCTCTCCCATGTCGCTTCGTCCATGGAGTGATTACTCCATAGAACCTTGTAGAACCACAACGTACGGTTGCGTGTGGTTCGGGCCTTTTCATCGATAATCTGCACCCGTTCCTCCCGATAGGTGAGATCCGGTTGCAGTTCTTCAATATCCTCCAGCTGAACGGTAGTTGATAGCTTAAGAAACTTCCTCAGTTGGGCAATGTGAAAGACGTCGTGCACAACGGAAAGTGCTTATGATAATTTCAGCCGGTATGCCACTGATCCACATCTTTCGGTAATCTGGAATGGACCGATGAATCGGGGTGCCAACTTTCCTCTCACCCCAAATCGGTTTGCACCCTTCATTGGAGACACCCGTAGGTATACGTGATCTCCAACTTCGAATTGTAATGGGCGCCTTCTCCGGTCCGCATACTGTTTCTGACGGGATTGAGCGGCTTTTAGGTTCGCTTGAATTAGTCGAACCTTTTCTTCCGCGTTGTTGACAAGGTCAATCCCGAAGGTAACCCTTTCACCAGACTCACACCAATTCAATGGTGTGCGGCATTTCCTCCCGTATAGCGCCTCATAGGGCGCCATCTTGATGCTGGCTTGGTACCCATTGTTGTACGAGAACTCGGCTTACGGCAAGTGATCATCCCAATTCTTGCCGTGGTTGATAGCGCAAGCTCGTAGTATGTCTTCTAGGATCTGATTTACCCGCTCGGTTTGTCCATCCGTCTGCGGGTGGTATGCTGAACTACGGATCAACTTCGTCCCCAAGGCAGCGTGCAGCTGCTCCCAAAAACGGGACACAAATAAAGTGCCCCGATCCGATATGATAGTACGGGGTACGCCGTACAAGCATAGGATCCGTGAGATGTACAGTTCAGCGTACTTCTTGACGTTGTAGTTGGTGTTGACCGGGATGAAATGGGCAACTTTGGTGAGCCGATTGACGATCACCCACACAGAATCATGTTTTTGCAAGGTGGTGGGTAAACCGACGATGAAATCCATGCTTACGTCCTCCCACTTCCAGGGAGGAATGCCCAGTGGTTGCAGCAGTCCCGGTTTCCGCATATGGTCTGCCTTCACCCTTCGACATGTATCACACTCGGACACGTATTTTGCAGTCTCACGCTTCATGCGTGTCCACCAAAACTTGCTTCTGAGTTCTTGATACATTTTGTTGCTGCCGGGGTGAATAGAAAATTTTGATAACTGAGCCTCATAAAAAATTTTCTTCCGTAACTCCGGGTTTCGGGGTACGACGATCCGGTCCTTGAACCTTAGGACGCCGTCTCCGTCCTTCCGGAAACATTTCAACTCCCCACTATCTACACGTCTCCGCAAATGTGACATGCCCTTGTCATTCTTCTGGGCTGCCGCTATCTCTTCACGAATGGTGGGGATCAAAGCTAGGTTGTAGAGAGCTCCGTGTGGAATCACATGTAGTGGTGGTTCGCTCTCCTCCAACGGTGTGATGGTCAGATTGTTGACGTGTGACTTGCGGCTCAGCGCATCCGCCACTACGTTTGCCTTACCCAGATGATAATGGATCTCTATTTCGTAATCCTTTATCAATTCTAACCATCTTCGCTGCCTCATGTTCAACTCCTTCTGAGTGAATATGTACTTGAGGCTTTTGTGGTCGGTATACAAATGTACGATGTTACCGAGTAGGTAGTGCCTCCACATTTTCAGTGCAAGTACCACGGCAGCGAGCTCCAAATCGTGAGTTGGATAATTTTGCTCATGGTTTCTAAGCTGCCGTGACCCATACGCGACCACCCTTCGGTCTTGCATCAGCACACATCTGAGCCCAATGCCGGATGCATCGCAGTACACATCGAACGGTCTTGTTGTGTCTGGCTGCGCCAAAACCGGTGCTGATGTCAGGTGCTTGACTAAAGCCTTGAATGCTGCTTCACATGCTGGACTCCAAATATATTTGGTAGCCTTTTTCAGCAGCTCTGTCATTGGCTTGGCAATCTTCGAGAAGTTCGGAATGAACCTCCGATAATATCCCGCGAGTCCGAGGAAACTCCGTACCTCGTGAACAGTTCTCGGGGATTTCCAATTCAGCACTTGAGTGATCTTGCTCGGGTCCACAGCGATACCCTCCGCTGAGATAATATGCCCGAGGAAAGGCACTTGAGATATCCAGAACTCGCATTTGCTGAATTTCGCGTATAGCTTGTGATCCCGCAGCCGTTGCAAGACTATACGCAGGTGTTTCTTGTGATCTTCCTCTAACTTGGAATATACCAGGATGTCGTCGATGAAGACCACGACAAACTTGTCCAGCTCCGGCATGAATACCGAGTTCATCAAGTACATGAAGTGAGCTGGAGCATTGGTGAGGCCGAAGGACATGACCAGGTACTCATAAAGTCCGTACCTTGTCGAGAAAGCTGTCTTTGGAATGTCCTCAGCCCTTATCTTAATCTGATGGTACCCGGATCTTAAATCCATTTTGGAAAAGATCTTTGCTTCGACCAACTGATCAAACAACATGTCGATCCGTGGCAACGGGTACTTGTTCTTGATGGTTACGGCATTTAATGGACGATAGTCCACGCAAAGCCACAACGTCTCATCCTTCTTCTTGACAAATAATGCCGAACAGCCCCATGACGAGGAGCTCGGCCTAATAAAACCCTTCTCCAGAAGGTCCGTGAGCTGAGTCTTCAGTTCAGCCAACTCCTTGGGCGCCATCTTGTACGGCCTTCGGGATATTGGCATGGTTCCCGGTGCAAGTTCAATCTTGAACTCCACCTCTCTATCGGGTGGCATCCTCGGCAAATCGTCCGGGAATGCATCAGGGAACTCTTGGACCACTGGAATATCTTCCAATCTGATGGTTGTGGCTTGATAGACACTTGGAAGTTTTATTTCTGGACTGTCCAGAAATAATGAGTGAGACTCGTGCACTTCTGAGTTTAAGTGCACCACTCGAAGGATGGTGTCTAAAACAGCGCCGTGGCGGGTAAACCACGACATCCCTAAGATGACATCGACCTTTTGTCCCTCTATGATTATGAGAGACGTAGGGTAAACTATACCCTCTAAGCACAATGGCGCTTTTGGGACCATCATGCTTGCTGAAATTTTCCCACCCGGTGAACAGACCACATAAGGACTATCGGTGGGTAGTATTTGCAAGCTATGTTTATCAATGAAAGCTTGGATAATGAAGCTATGTGTGGCGCCTGAATCAAATAGTACTATAGCGGGATGCTGGTGGAGTTAGAACATACCCGCAAGGATTGGCTCGCCCTCCGGCACGTCCTCAATGGCAAGCTGGTGGACGGTGCCGGGCCTAGGGTTTGCCCGCCGCGCATTAGTAGGGTTCCGGGATTGATTCCTCCCCGGAAACTGCGGTGCCACTCCGCCGCCTTGCCTCTCCGGGCAACTGCTCGCGAAGTGTCCTGGACGACCACACTTGTAACATGTGGCCGCTGTTGGTGTAGTGCTCGGGGGACGAAAGCACGGCATGCGCTGCTGAGGTGCATACGCACGTGGCATCGCCCGCTGCTGCTGTTGTTGTTGCGGTGGTGGTACTGGCAGTGCCGGCCTGAATGCCGGTGAGGAGTACGGCCGACTGCGGAACGGCATCGACCGCTGCGGTGGCTGCCAGCATGGACCTGATGGTGGGCGATTCACCATCCGAAACTTCTGAGAAGGACCGCTTCCTTCTCCGCTGCTTTGCGGCGCGCTTCGCTTTCGCTCCGCCGCTGCTAACTCCTTGCCGGAGTCCTCCTGAACAATCACAGCATCAATGATGTCGTTGAGGCTGCCGCGATTGAACATCACCAACTTGTCCTTCAGGAGCGGGTTAAGCCCCTGGTAAAAGTGGTCCCGCCGCTTCTCGTCAGTATCTGCATGATATGACGCATAGAGCGTGAGGTCGTTGAACGCTCTGGAGTATTCCAGCGCGTTCCTGCTCCCTTGTTGCAGGTGTAGGAATTCCTGCGTCTTCCTCTTCATCAGACCTGGCGGTATATGATAGGCCCTGAAGGCCATCCGGAACTCCGTCCAGGTCATCACTCTGTCGGTGGGCTATGAAGCACATAAGTTGGCCCACCACGCGCTCGCGGATCCCTGGAGCTGCTGGACCGCGAACTGAGTCTTGCGCTGCTCACTTATCTGGAGCAGCCCGAACTTCATTTCTATTGCACGGAGCCAGTTGTCTGCGTCAAGAGTTTCATCCGCCCTTGAAAATACCGGGGAATGAGTCGCCAGAAAGTCGGAGTAGGAGCTCTGTTGACACTCCTCACGGTCTTGACGTCTCTCTGGGCGAGACGTATTGGCGATAAGCGTTTGCAGCAACTCCGTGTGCTGCTGATGTGAACCCGCCATTGCCGCAACGATGTCGGCCAATGTAACCGTTGGCAGTGGCGGTGGTGGTGTTTGCTGTTGCTGTCGCTGCTGCTGTCCCAAGGAGTCCTCGGGAGGTGGTTGGGAGGTCTCTCCCCCTTGACTGGTACCCCCAACGTCAGGGTTAGCACGAGTACGCGTCATTCTGAAATTCAAAACTGCAGCAATTAGCACATGTCTTACTTAAAATTCCATATGTAACAGTAGGTATTGAAGTGACACATGATTAATTTGCACAACATTCACAAATATTGATAAAGCATAAACTTTATACAAGATACATTATTCTTGGGTCTCCGAGAAGTCGTGCTCATGTCGTCACTACCTATACATACGCTACTGTCTACACGACATGTCACCGATTACAAAATTTGGGCTACACTACCCTAGCTGCCCTACATGGCAACTGTAACCCCCTACTCGGAGTAGAACTCGACCTCCTGTGGGTCGTCCTCTTCCGGTACCTCTGCTGGTGGCTCTGGATCTACCACCTCTTCTCCCATTCCGGGTTCTCCCATTGCTGGAAGACCGAAGACCACCGGTACGCCCAACACCGGAGGTATGAGGTCCTGCAATGCATGCACCTCGTCCATGGCTTGGTTGTAATCTTCTTCCCAGCCTTGTCCTTCCTCAATGGCGTCGTTCCGCTCTTGAGCAAGGTCCTCCTTCTGCTGGGTTAGGGTCTGCACCAACTCTTGCAACGCCGCGATGTCAACACGGCTTTTCTTCTTCGCCTTCTTCAGACGATGCAACTGATTGTGTTGTTCATTCAGTCGCTTAATCGTCGGAAGGAGCACATTGCGGAGTGTGCTGTGAGCACTCTCGAAATGGTCTCCATGGCTCGTACTCTCCTTGAGCTTTGTGGCGAGATGCTCCGTATGAACAGCTTGGCTGTCCATCACGGCATTTCCCGCCCTCATCTGGAGGCTGAGATTTGCCTCCGCGGGGTTGTATCTTGGGCAACTCGGGTCCGTTGCCTCCAGGTACCTCTCTTCCCACACATGCTGAGCCCGTCCCTCCACCGGAACGAGCGCGTATGGAGTACCCTCCATAGCCTGCATGTGTAGTTGGCAGAAACGTGACATAGTGTCAGGGCCTGCCACTTGCCACATCCCTTCCGGTTGTCTTCCTCTCACCGTGACGGTGAACGGCACCCAACCGGGTGGCGTAGGTCCTGCAGGGACTTCGACATGGATCGTCCACGTCTTGTTCCTCTCTTCGCCTTCTTCCTTGGCGAAGTACTGCAGCATCTGGTTGTACCCAAAATATTGAAGCATTTGCCACAATGCTTCCGGGTAGCCGCTACGGTGAGAACAGTGGGACACCACCCACCCGTTCTCCAATTGCTTATCTGCTGTCATCTGTAAAAATATATTTGAGAAATGTCAAATATTTATTTAAACAGTAAACCACTGAGTTATAACATAAGACATGTCATTGAACCCATAAAACTTGGAAACACAGTTCAAATTTTAAACAAATTTGACTGCTGATCTGCTGTTCCCATGACAGCCCTGACCAGTTTCCATATCAACCTGATTTAGGCCATGCTAAATGCAAAACCAGTTCTGGAGCTCAACATAAAAGTTAAAGCTAACTTCAATAGATTTCCAGAAAGTATTTGTTTGGGCTAAGATCTGTCCTGGTTCAAAAGTTATGAGATGTCAAAGTTAACAGAATTTCTGGAAACAATTGGACAGCACCTCCCTGCTATAGGTAGTGATTTGATCCAAGAATTCCAGTTAATTCTGTTCCTAATCTGACAAAACTTTCTGTTACGAAGTTGTAGCCCATCTCATAAGCTTTCCAGAACTACCTAATTTTCTATTTTTCAATTTTTATGCAGGAAGTTATACCTAATTTACAAAGAGTTTACAGAGAGTCTTTACTCTGTCCTGTTTTCTGGACAGTTTCAACTCTACTGCATTTTTCGAGTGGTTAAGGGATTAAACACCTCTGGACCTCAACAGAAGAGTTGTAAAGCTCTTCCAAATATTTCCAGAAATGTATCATATGACCCCAACCTCGAAAGAACTCAACCTCTAACCTCTGATTAAGTTCATCCTTGATTCAGCTGAAAACAAAGTGCTTTGTCCTTAACAACCTATAAGTTGAAAACTTGTTAACTTTGAATATCCTGTTCAAGGGAAGGAGCGACATCAAGTTTTACTACTTTGGATCAAAACCTTCAAGTTTTAAATGAAGTTGTTCATTTAGTTGGGTGTGACATCGATGCGTCACCAGATTATGTCGGTACTACGTCCTCACAACGAAAAACCTATACCGGACTTAGCCGGCTTCGTTAATTCAGTGGCACTAAACGTCACTCACACACGGATGCTACACGTCTACCGTTTCGTGGTCAGGCTACCTGCAGAAACTCAAACAATCATCAGACCCGGCTGCACACCGAGCCCGGAATCCCCACAGTCCGTACATCCGGCCGTCATCACTCGCCCGGATGTTCTCAAGCCAAACACGCCTTGAGTTACGTGTTCACGTTTCAGACCACGTGACGGGGTCTCCCAAATTGCACCACGCACGCCAGGGATAGACGTTGCTCGAATACCCCAAACGACATGAAGAGTCGTAGAGGATATTAAAGCGAGTCGGGTTACCTGCCACCCGTGGGGCTCCACCCTTCAGCTTGTGCGCACTGGTGGACAGCGCTTACGTGTACCCCCCAAGACATAAACGTCCCGTGATACACGATTTTCCGACATAACAAATAGGTCAATATGCCACTTTATATATACTAATAACATCCTTATACGGGCCACTAACTCGTTCCTCACTGGATTTTTGAAAGAGATGACCTTTGTAGTGCGTTAAACCTCAAGCGAGCTCTGATACCAGCGCTGACACGACCCCACGGTCTTGTCGAGCCAGGATCACGCTGAGGGGTGCTGCGTTGCACAGCACCGGATAACACACGTCAAAGGTACAAAGTGGAAGCGAAATTTTATTACATAAACAAGTCTATGAACATGTTTACATCAAAATAAGTCCAGTCTACACTCACGGGCGTAGACTACGCATCAAGTCCACGTTCAGCCCTGGAACGTGTCCTTGCTAGCACACACGCACACTAACTCTGCGGCATGCACGACTCCCACTCGACGGGGTTCTCCTCCTGGGGTTCCGTCTCCTCTTCGGGAGTCTCTTCCTCATAGAACCCTGCAAAAGCTTCAAACACAAGCAGTGAGCACGAAGGCTCAGCAAGTCTGACCCGTCTCACCTAAGCATGGAACTTCTACATGAGGGGTAATGGGTTACATGAGGAAAAAAATCATTTTCAAGGACTCGCCTAATTAGTAGAACCTTATTTTCAGGTTTTAGCAACAGGTTGTGGAGAACCTTACGCTAAGGCACATGAGAGAGCCACAATCAAACAAGGAACACATTTCTCTCATGTACTTTGCCCAAAGTTGAAAAGAACTTTAGTTAGCTCTAAACTACAACAAACCATTAACAGGCAAAGTCCATCTTTCAATCAGCAGCATTTTAACATGTAGCTAGCCTGTCCTTTCTACGTCACGGTACAGTGAACAAGTGGTACTCACTGACCGCGAGGGATGGTGATTATAATCGATTTACACCTGCAGGGTTACCCGAACAACCCGTCACGTACGCCCGTACTCGATGTTGCCTACAACAACCATCACGGACGCCGTACGCAACCACCTTTCGCCCGTCAGCCAAATATTGAACCGGTCCAATCGTCCCGAGCAAGAGGTCTCTGCACGCGCATCTCAGTGCCGCCAGCCGATTTACACCTCAAGCTCTCAACCTACCCTCTGAACGACGGGCAATGCCTCAATACCCAGCTACCCGAGTTACATCAGTTTCCCGGTTCCCATATAGCCGGTAGGTCTTCGGTACTGTTCTAGCTTGTTCAACAGGCCCGCACACGGCTCGGTCCTCAATCAACACAAGCGGAGCTACAGCACACAGGCCCCAAAATCCTGCTGCCCTTACCCTCCGCTTGGTCTCATTTTCTTGCCATGAGTTTCATGTGCTATCACTACCCGAGTCGAGTGCCTCTAGCCTATGCTCGCGAGTAGTTCCAACTACTCGACTTGTACCGAATCCTACTCTATCTTAGCAATGCAGTGGCTAACGAGGTTTTCAATCCTAACCCCAACCCATGGCTTTCTTGGCTATGCACTTGGGTTTCCAAAAAAGACTCTAATGCAAGGAACAATAGTATTCATGTATGTGCTCAAAACAATAAAAATTTGAAAAAGGTTAATGCAAACCGGAGCTTGCCTTGCTGCTCTTGGTCGTAGGCTAGCTGCTCCTCTGGAGTAACGAAGTCTAGGACTTCGGGTTCCTCCTCGACCTTAGCGACTACATGATATACAAATATATGTATTAATTTACATGCATTTGATTGAATTTAAATTTGCGAAGTCCATAACCCTCACTAGACAGACCCAATGACTGTGAAACTTTTACTGTGGCTTGGTTACAACCTAAACAGAGATTTGGTCAAGTTTTAGTTGCAGCAAAGCTCATTTGAGCCCTCCACAATTAATCATGTACTTGACCTTAATTGAAGGCTTTTAGGTTGTTCTAAGGATTTTCATGAAACAAACTATGACTTTCTGAAAACTATATTTTCAGAGGGTTCTAATGGAGTTGGTCTCATTTAATTTGAAGGCTACTGGTTCAGATGCGGGAAGATGTCTGGCGGCCTAGCTAAAGATATGAGCTAAACAATTTCAGAGAAAATTCTGAAAATGTTTCTGAACATTTTCTATTTTCTTTGGAACAGTTCCGCTAATCACATCATTAGGTGGATCAAATGAGCTCAAATGGATCTGAAATTTTTATGGTAGTTCAGGGATATTTTGGTGAACATCCCAGCAAAATTTCACGATTTTCCTCCAAAGGATTCTCCAGTTAAAATTCCAAACAGTTTAAACTTTGAGGAATTAATTCTGGAGAAATAAGGAATTTCATGAAGTGAAACTTGATTTGCTGGAAAGTACTCAGAGAGATGAATCCAGCAAAATTTGGTTCACTCAATTTGGAGCTTTCTAGCCAAAGTTATGAGGATTTGAAGTTTGAAGGAAATCTAAAAATCAGGGAAAAGTTTAAACTCACGCGTGGGCCCCGGGGACACGCGTCGCACGCCGAGGCAACAGCACACGTGGCCCACAAGGATTTTGCGTGCCAGCACACCCGATCCCGGCCGCAGCCCGATCCCGATTCAAAATATCGGCCGCTGACAGCTGGGGTCCACCCCCTTCTTCAACCTCGCGACGCCCGCGCTCTGCCGCCGAGGGACCTCGCCGGAGAGCTCGCTGCCGGTTTCTGTACAGCTCCAAACTTCACGATTTTGGCCGCCTCTGCCTATTTTCCCTCGGGGAACAGAATTCTCGGGCCAGCTCGCCATGAAAATGGCCGCCACATGGTCGGCGACGAGCCGCAGACTCGGGAGAATTTCGGCCGTGTTGCCCGTCCTCCCTAGCACCTAACCTGAGCGAGCTAAGGGTCGTCGAGCATCAGTGGACCATAGGAAAGGTCGACGTGAGCTCCACGGAGCTCGGGAAGGGCTGTGTTGGGCTGTCACCGTGCGACCTAGGCCGGAAATCGGGATTTCTACTAAAACTCGAAGAACAGTGGTTTCTCTCCACGGTTCTTCGTGGTTCCTGCTCCTGTGGACCCGCACGGGCTACTAGAAGTGATCCTCTCCATGAGAGGACGAATGATGCAGTGTGGCTTACGAATTTCTTGGATCGGTGCAAACCTCACTTTTGCCCACCGTCGCGAAAACATGAAATTCCGGCTTGAGCAGCGCTTGTCACGCCGCCGGAGCTTACGGAAAAGAAAGAGGGGTTGAAGGTTAACCTCTTTGCTGTTTACAGCTTCGTGAATGGTGGGCTGTGGTGGCCGGAACGACGATTCCCGCAGTGGCGGCTCGAGCTGAACCGGCAGAGACAAGATCGCCGCGGTGGAGCTCGGGGAAGACCGCGCAGGGTCTGAAACCGATGCGAGGGCGTTGGAGATGGCTTGGCGCACCCGGTGCTGGTCTCAGATTGCCTGGAGGGTCACTGGATTGGCCGGGCGATGAGGAACCGAAGTTTCACTCGGGCGGCGAGGTGTTTCGGCGTTTTGGGTGGAAATGCGACGAGGCAGCGATGGAAGGCGCCGGTGACCGCTCGGGCGGGTAGATAAAGACCCAGGGAGTCGGTTCCGCGGCTGAGATCGGCAAGCAGCTGGTGGCTTCGCCGTTTCTTCGCCGTGGCGGCAGCTGCAGCGCGCGCGGTTAACCGAGCTGAGTCTTCAGTCGGTTTCTTTTGCTTCAGTGGCTGACATGTGGGTCCCACCCGGGGTTTTAACCTCTGAAATTCACTCCTAGTCACTGTTGTAAACAGTGAGCCCCAAAATACCCATGGTGATTCAAATTATTCACCCATGAGCCATTTGAATTGAGTAGAATTCAAATGGGGTTTGGTTTGAATGAATTTCAGCACAAGTTCAGTTTTGAATTCAAATAAAGTTTGAATTTGTCCCACTTAGCTCATGTCAAGATCAACTCCAAATGGAGTGAAAATTAGTGTGTGAGCTCACAAAAATGTGCTGAGTAAGAATATGTCTCCCACTTTTAAATTCATGGGATAAAAACAGTTTGAATTTGAATGTGGTTTCAAACTGCCCTCTTTCTAGCTATACCCAAAATGACCTCAAAAAGGTTTTGAATTTGGGTGAAACTTGGCATGGACATCCTTAGCAATGTGTAGGAGTTTTCATATGTCCAGCCCACCTATATCACATGTGGGAAATACCACTTTTGCAATATGTGAGTTTGTTCTCTAATGAGCATGTTGATGGTGGTTACTTGCTCTTCATTTGTGTTCATCCACTTTCCTCAAATAAGGTGTGTGGTGTGGTGATGAACACTTCAAATGTGTGTCAAAAACTGAGGCCCTTACAATCTCCCGGCACTCGCTGGTGCTGTGCCGGTTAGTGTCATGGACTGGGCACCTCTGGGCACCGTCATCGCTGCCAGACGGCTGTCGCGGACGTTTGTCGGTGCGTGGCCCCCAGCCCCCTGCGGCCGCTACTTCCGCCGCAGTATGGGCTCCGGACAGCGGCTTGTCCTTGCCACTAGCCTTCTTCTTCCTGCCACCAGGGCCCTCCCTGGCGGACTCACTCCCCCTTACTGAGAGGTGTGTGCCAGTTTTGGCCCTCGGCAGCCCAGGCACACTTGTCTGCCAAGCTGTTGCTCGATGGTGACGCGGCCATCATCCTTCTGACGGCGACGAGGTCCAGCTCACCCCTGAGGTCGGTGGTGGGGAGCCTGGACGTCGCCATCGAGTGGGTTGTCGCCATCCTGTAATCCCTTATTAGGTTACGGGGCAACATCTGTCCCGTCCTTGGTGTCCGTCTCTGGTGGCACGGCGAGTTGAGCGCGGCTACGACCAGGTGGTCAACGTCGTTGCGCCATTGCTCGGCAGCGGACGGGGAAGCTTCCGCGTTCGGTGGGTTGTGCAGGAGCGAGCGGGCTGCTAACAGCGTGCATTCCAGACTGGCTTCGGACGGCGCCTGCGACGCTGTTGCTGTCGCCGCCGATGGCTGCAAGGTGGCAATGGGTACCGTCGCCGTAGGAGCTGGCGCTGGTGCAGAAGGTCCTGCTCTGGATCCAGAGGACGCTTCCTGCTCACTCTGCCGTTGGCGGCGAGAGGGACGGGAAGAACCTCTGAAAGACTGGATGTTCATCATTATGGGTCACAAACAACATCAAGAACCAAAAGCCTCCCTACCTGGCGCGCCAAATGTCAAAGTATTCACTACGATACTTCCCCCGGTCTGCTCGGAAGCAGCCCGTGGAGGTTCTTTTTTCGGTGGGGCTAGAGGATCACGATGGTCTGAGCACAATGGCGAGAGAGACATGAGGATTTACATGGTTCAGGCTGCCGGATCGTAAAACCCTACATGCACAGGAGTGCTCGGTGTATTACATGCTCGCGTATGAGAATTAGTTGGCTGGGTCACGAACCCTTTGCCCGGAGGCTGTCCCGGTCCTTTTATAGCCAAAGGACGGGGCAGTTACATGGTAGCCCGGGGCCCGACAGGTGGCCCCCACGGCTATCCGTCTCCTATACATGAGCTATAGATATTTACAGCGATATGTATTGTCGCAGTCGGTGGAGTTAAGGTGCGCCGCCTGACCCGCCGGGCCTTTCTGACCGGGTGGCCGGTGATGATGAAGTCCATGTCTTGTCACCGCGTCTCCTCGCTCTGTTAGGCAGCTCTGTGCCATTGGGCGGCACTTTTGTCCTGTCACGTCTCGCCCTGTCTTTCACCGTAATGGTGCGCAGACGGGGGACGGGGGCGGGCGTCATGCGTCATGCTTCTAGGGAAGGCGCGTGGCTTGAATGCTTGGCCTGACTACGCACCTTCCTCTTTACTCCTTGGCCATTTGTCTGTTGCTTGCCGGTGTAACGTTCGGGTGGCTGGCCCCCAGGACACGTGCCTCCACCAGAGCCGTCTTGTGGGGTAGTGGGCGGTCTGGAATTATTGGACACATGGCAGCACCAGAGCCCTCCCATGCTGTAGGTCGGTTCCGGAGCTGCAGGACACGTGACACATCCGGAGCCATCCCCAGGGGGAAGGTACACCCGGAGTCGCTGCCCACGTGGCAGCACTTGAGACCTCCATGCTTGAGGTTGGATCCGGAGCTGCAGGACGCGTGGAACGTCTGGTGCCCTCTCTTGCCAGGGGATGTGGCACGGAGGTTCCGGGCATGTGGTAGTGTCGGCGCCCTCCTTGGCGGAGGATGGGGTCCGGCACTACTGGACACGTGTCGGCTCCCAAGCTACCCTCAGCCGGTAGTCAGGCTCAGGGTCTGAAGATACGTTGCAACTCTGTGCAGCCCATGGGCCCAGAGCGCGTGGCTTACGCAGGGGCCCGCCTAAGATGGGAAGGTGTAAAGGTCCCAAAAGTATGAATACAAAGAAACTTGAGTTTGCACAAATGTTGGTGTCATGTGTATGAAAAAGGGGGCTGGTTTAAACCTTTTCCACATATGATAACACATGAGAGATCCTTCTAAACAAACATAGGGTTACTTGCATGTTTGGACCCTAGGTGGATTAAACCCACAGAATTGAAGTACTCAGGTGCAAGGGAAAGGTTAAAAATCAGAATTTGAACTAAATGTTCAACTCAAACTTCAAATGGGGGAGGACACAATCGTAATACAAACTGTTGTGTTCAAACTCCTGTTTGCAGCAGCTAACACAAGAATCAGATTGCATATTGGAATTCCTTAGGTCCAAAATAGTGGGAAGGCAAAGTTTCATTAATTTTTGAAAGGGTTTGCTATCCATTTTCCCAAAAAGGACTTAAATGTGCAAAGAATTCAAATACACATTTGAATTTGGATGAAATTTGCCCAACTATCCAAACGCAGCTCAGTTTTCAATTCCAAACCTTTGAATTGGACAGTTGCCAAATTTTGGAGATCTTTTGAGGGATAAGGAGAGACTGCCTGGTGGGACCCACATGTCATTGGGGAGGTTAAAATTGAAAAAAGATCTGCAGTCTTCAGGGTTAAGTCTTCCCACTCGAGCAGAGCCGAGGTTCCACTGTGTGACACCGAGAGTGCACCGAGCGACACCTTCTGCTGTGTTTTCCCTTGCACTGGCGAGCTGTTCTCTCCATCCTCATCCCTCCCAGCCACGATCAGCTGCGCCACAACACCGAGAAAACCCCTGTTCTCTCGCTCTCACACGCAAAAGAACAGAGAAGCCACCGCCGTGGTTGATCGCTCGGGAACTGCTTCCTTTCGGGTGCAAGCCTCGGCAACCCAGCAAAACAGCACCACGGGACTTCCCACGACCTCCTCGCACCACCCCCACGCGATCTAAGCCACAACAACCTGGGAGCTTCGTGTTTTCGCGGCGGCCGAAAGAAGCCGCGTGGAGGTGCTCTCGTGGACAGCTTTGCAGAGGGCTTGGCATGCCTGAGCAATAGTATCCGTGGACGCGCTAGAACCCTGTGGTGCTCATCTCCGAAGCTCAAGCCATGACATGAACTACCGAGCGCGAATTGGAGAAAAGTTCTCCGGCGGGCACAAACCGACCTTCCGGCACGGTAACTTCAAATTCAACCTCTACTCTCGTTCTTAGGTCACCAAATCTTGCACAGGGGACCACAAGTAGTCGGCAATATGTCCTATTCACAATCCTAGCTCGTAAACACACATAGACAATACAATTTCTAGGTTTGCCGAGCACGTCTATGTCGGTACTCCCCGGGAGCACGGTGACAACAGTTTTGCCGCTGTTTCCGAGCCATGTTGAGGCCATGCCGAGCTAGACCATTCTCCACTGGTGCTTTTGTGTGGTTCAGTCGAGCTTTTGGCGGGCCAAAATGGCCGGGCGATGTCGCCGAAATGATGCCGAGCCGCCGTACCGTCGCCGGCTAGGTTAGAGCCACCGCCGGTTGGGCAAAGTGCCTCCATCGTGTTCAGCGCACGACGATAGGCCCTAGCGGCGATGGATAACTCGGGAGCTGGCCGGACGGCGAAGTTCAGCGCATCTCCGGCGAGCCCGGCGGCGCGCGGGCGCGGGCGGCCGAAGGTAGAAGAAGACCTGGCGGGTCCCGCGTGTCAGCGACAGAAAGTTGAATTTCTGATCTGCTGCGGCTCTGGGATCTATTGTGGCTGCACAGGAAGAGTTCAGTAGCCTGTGCGGCTTATACCAGTGAGTGACACGTGGTCCCCCTGGACCCACGCACAGGATTTAAACTTTTCCGGTTTATTTGAATTCCCCAATTTCAATTCAAACTTTAGAACCTCATAACTTTTGCTAGGAAGCTCCAAATTTAATGATTCAAATTGGGTTATATTCAGGTTGGAAAACTTTATCAAAATATGCAACCAAATTTGTATGAAACTAGTTATTTAATTCTGGAAAATTCTTTAAATCATTTCAGCAAAAGAATTTTAGAGGGAGTTTGGTTCATCCAAAACTCCTTAAATTTTGCCAGAATATTCTTTAGGATGTTAGTGAACTCCTGTAAAAGTTTCAGATCATCTGGAGTTTATTTGATTTGGGGGATTCAGATTTGAACTTGCTATGTTCAAATGAATACAGAAACAATTTCAGAAATTTTCCAAAACTTGGAAATTCAGTTCTAGGGGATTTTTAGCTCTAAAAATCCTAGGAAAAATTCATGCATTCTCCCTGAGCTATGTTTGATATTGTAGTTCACTTGAATTTGCATGAAAGTGCAAGTTTATTCAGAATTAATTTCCTTTTGCCTAAATGCTTAAGGAATTGTTCTGAGTGATCTACTCATTGAAAAAAATTCTAAATTTTGGTCCAGACTATTTTCTTGTGACAAGGAACTTACAAGAAAATTTTCAGCTCCATTGGAGCTTTGGATCATCACTGTTCTGTTCAACCTATTTAGAGGAGTAACACACAAGTGATAAAATGCACTTATCAATTGATCATGTGCTTAACCAAACCCAAATCACTAGCACCAGTGTCATTTTAAATTCTTAAACAGAGTTACAGTTTTAAACTTGTCTTTAGAACTTGTTAGCAAGATCTTTACAATTAAACATATATGCATATTGATTACGTGTAGCATCTACGTGAAGAATTTAAAGTCATCGGAGTGGAGATCAAGGAAGGAGGAAAGCAATTGATCAAGCCAAGTGGTCTTCACTAACTGAACCTCATATATATAAGGCTCCTGCAAAACAAAGGCAAGCCCCGGTTTGCATCAAAACTTACAAGTTTTTATTTGTAATCACTTTATATTGTCTAGCATTTTGTTTATCGCATTAAGTCTAGATGGTATGAAACTCCAAATGCATGAACCAGAAAACCCTGGAGTATAATGTAGAATAGGTTATCAATTGATTATAACTGCTGATCTCAAAATAAGAAAAGTGGATTAAAAGAAGCAAAAACTCGAGTGGGCAGTTTTTCCTACTCGTGAAATGGGATTAAGGGGGATCAATCGGAAGAGTTGGGAATTGATCCTCGTAGTTGGGAATGGAGACCGGGCAGTGGATGGAAGGCTCAAGGACATGGTCCTGTGAACCTAGTCTATGTCTGAGTCGATTAAGGCCCGTTCTCGTGTGTGGCCCCGCTGAACAAGTTTGAGATGTGTACCGGATGCATATTGGCTATATGGGACGCAGGAAACCGATGTAACATGTTAACCTTGGTGTCGAGGCATACCTCACTGATATGCACCGAATTTGGTTCGGCAAAGGGTGGCCCGATCTTCACGACAGGAGGCTCAAGAACAAGATAACTTGCTGTAGAAACAGTGAAGATAACTAGCTTTATACCTGACCAAGGTTGGATGCGACCAAGCGACGGGGAGAGAGACACCGAAACCGCGAAGACTTCGACTCGATCTCCGAACGACCGCAGAACCACATCCGAGCTAATCCACACAAGACGGAGCAGGCGTACAGGAACCCGCAGAGCATGAATTAGTGGATCTCAGAGAGATCTCTCCACAAGTTCAAGAAGAACAAGGAAGAACAAGGGTTGAGTATGACACTCAAGCAGCTCGGCTGCAAATATCACTGGATTAATCTTCCTTCATCAAAAAGTCTTCCTTGGCTTACAAAAAGAGCGGTATTTATGCCAACAACTAGTCTAAAAATAGATGTGAACTGAAAAAGCCACGTGAGAAGGGGGAAGGCCAACTGGCTTCATCATTCATGCAGTGGTCATCAATTTCCCGCATGTCTTCTGGCCTTTTGAGTGGTCTTTAATGTTTTAATCATAACTCCACCTAGGGACATCCAAAAGACACAGGACCAGATGCGTTGGAAAGCTAATTCGATAACCTTTCACACCATGTGTAGCATGCTTCACAAAATATTGTAGAGTGATACAGTTTCTCACGGAAACTTGGATATCAGGCTGACTATTGATCTTCTGAACAGTCTGCACCAAAAGCACTCGGCTGCCAGCTGGGAGCTCTAAAGCACTCGGCACATAGTGGCATTAGAAAGTTGACTTCAATACCTTTCCAACAAGTACTCATGGACCTTCACAGCTTCTATGAATCAAGAGATATGACTGTTTCTTCATGACAGTTCTGCCAGGCCGAACTGGTTCGACGTAGTTCTCCTCTCTGGTTCAGTCTCGGCGTGTCCTTGTCATCCTCTTGGTGAACCTGAGTAATAGAAACATTTACGATTTAGGAAGTATATAATTCTCATTAATATATGGAATTTCACAAAGTAGCGCGTGCACCTCTTGTTGTAGCTGTTTAGCTCGGCTACGAGTAATTGGTCCATCGAAGACATGAGCTGGTGCAGCTTGACTTGATAAATGTTCCATCTTGCTTGATGTAGTCGGTATACTTGATGGTGTGGTCGGCGTGGGCATATCATCCCCCCCCCCCTTGAAAAAGAGTCGTCCTCGACTCTTCTAATCCAAAGAATGGAGAGAGGTCGGACACATTGAAACTGGTACTCACACCATAAGTACTTGGCAGATCAATTTCATAAGCGTTGTCGTTGATCTTGCGTAGAACTTTGAATGGTCCGTCAGCCCGGGGTTGCAACTTGCTCTTGCGCAGCTCTGGAAAACGATCCTTTCGAAGGTGCACCCAAACCAAGTCCCCTGGTTCGAACAACACCTTCCTGCGACCCTTGTTAGCGTGCTTCTCATACTTCTTGGTCATCTTTTCAATATTGGCCCGAGCCCTATCATGAATGTTCTTGAAAAATTCAGCTCGCTTGCTTGCATCGAAGTTCACACGTCCCTGCATGGGTAAAGACAAAAGATCTATGGGAGCAGTGGGTGTTAATCCATATACAATTTCAAATGGACAAAATCTAGTGGTCGAGTGTACTGCCCTATTGTATGCAAACTCAACATGTGGCAAGCTTTATTCCCATAGTTTCAAGTTCTTCTTAAGGACAGCTCGGAGCAACATTGATAGTGTTCGATTCACAACTTCAGTTTGGCCGTCCGTTTGCGGATGACATGTTGTGGAGAACAACAGTCTTGTCCCAAGTTTGCCCCACATTGTCTTCCAAAAGTAGCTCAAGAACTTGGTATCTCGATCCGACAAAATGGTACGTGGCATTCCGTGTAGTCGCATGATTTCCCTGAAAAATAATTCAGCAATACGGGAAGCATCGTCGCTCTTGTGGCAAGGAATAAAATGTGCCATTTTGCTGAAACGATCAACCATGACAAAAATTGAATCCCTTCCCCTTTTGGTCCGTGGTAACCCAAGAACAAAATCCATTGAAATGTCCTCCCAAGGTGCATTAGGAATAGGAAGAGGAGTATATAAACCATGAGGGTTCAGACGAGACTTAGCTTTGTGGCAGTTTTCGCAGTGAAGAACATGTCTCTCTACATCTTGTCGCATTTTTGGCCAAAAGAAATGGTCGGCCAGCACTTACTCCGTCTTCTTGGCTTCAAAATGGCCCATAAGTCCACCTGCATGAGCTTCCTGCACGAGTAAAAGTCGAACAGAGCAATCTGGAATACCAAGTTTGTTAGTGCGAAATAAAAATCCATCATGCACATGATACTTTTCCCATCCTTTGCCATTACGGCACTTGGCATATGGTTCAGCAAAGTACGAATCAGTGGCATATAATTCCTTTATACTTTCCAATCCGAGAATTTTAGCATCAAGTTGTGTGAGCAAAGCATGACGCCGAGATAAAGCATCAGCTACAATATTATCTTGACCTTTCTTATATTTGACAATACAAGGAAAGGACTCAATAAATTCACTCCACTTAGCATGTCGTTTATTCAGTTTTATTTGTCCCTTAATATGTTTCAATGATTCATGGTCTGAATATATTACAAATTCTTTAGGATAAAGGTAGTGTTGCCAAGTTTCCAAATTCCGAACGAGAGCATATAATTCTTTATCATAAACTGAATAATTCAAAGTCGGACCACTTAGCTTTTCACTGAAGAATGCAATTGGTCTCTTTTCTTGCATCAGCACGCCTCCAATCCCAACTCCACTTGCATCACATTCAATTTCAAATATCTTGTTGAAATCAGGAAGTGCAGGGACTGGGGATGTTGTGAGCTTCTTCTTTAATTCTTCAAAAGCCTTTTGTTGTGCTTCTCCCCATTTGAAAGGTACGTCTTTCTTGGTCATCTCATTGATTGGAGCAGCGATCGTGCTGAAATCTTTACGAAGCGCCGGTCGAAACCAACAAGTCCAAGGAAGCTTCTCACTTGGCTCACGTTCTGTGGAGGCATCCATTCATGTACAGCCTTGACTTTCTCAGCATCCACCTCCACGCCTTGTCCTGAAACAACAAAACCAAGGAAAACTACCTTGTCGGTGTAGAAGGTGCACTTCTCAAGGTTAGCGTACAATTTTTGTTTACGCAGGACAGCAAGCACGCTCTGGATATGTGCAACATGTTCTTCAAGAGTCTTGCTGTAGATTAGGATGTCATCAAAATAAACCCTAACAAATTTACCAATGAAAGTTCTAAGCACATGATTCATTAATCGCATAAATGTACTAGGTGCATTGGTTAAACCGAAAGGCATCACTAACCATTCATACAATCCAAATTTTGTTTTAAAGGCTGTTTTCCAATCATCTCCTTCTTTCATACGAATCTGATGATAGCCACTTCTTAAATCAATTTTAGTGAAAAACTTAGCACCACTAAGTTCATCAAGCATATCATCTAAGCGAGGAATGGGATGCCTATATCTTACTGTGATGTTGTTAATTGCGCGGCAATCCACACACAGTCTCCAAGACCCATCTTTCTTAGGCACTAAAAGAACTGGGACAGCACAAGGGGAAAGACTTTCCTGTACATACCCTTTTTTCATCAATTCCTCCACTTGTCGCTGAATTTCTTTTGTCTCCTCTGGGTTGGTGCGGTATGCAGCCCTGTTCGGAAGTGACGCACCAGGAACCAAGTCAATTTGATGCTCGATCCCTCTCTTAGGTAGCAGTCCTGGTGGTACTTCGTCCGGAAAGACATCTTCATATTCCTGCAAGACATTCAAAAGAGTACTCGGCAGGGTAGAGGGTAAGGCATTAGTAGAAAGAAAAGTGTCCTTGTACATAAGTAGAAAGAACATGGCATCGGGTTCACTCAATGCTTTGACATCCCCCTTCCTAGCCATCATTACTAAACCCTCTTTTCCCGGTTTCTGGGTTCCCTGCAGCTGTGGGGTTTGATTTGGTTGTGGATACTCTTCCTTACTATTTTTGTGGCTCACTCGCAAGTGGTGCTCGCTCTCGCGCTGTTTCTTTCTGATATCATCCTTCAAAATTTCTTCCGGTGTCAAAGGAAGCAAGGAAATTCACTCTCCTTTGTACACAAAAGACAGCTTGTTGGTCCTTCCAAAAATCTGGACATCACGATCATATAGCCATGGTCAACCGAGCAGAAGCTGGCAGGCTTGCATAGGCACCACGTCGCACTCCACATGATCATTGTATTTACCAACAGAGAATGGTACAGTCACAGTATGACTGACACGTAGTGCACCACAATCATTAAGCCACTGCATCTTGTATGGACTAGGATGACACCGTGGTTTCAGTCCCAATCTGTCCACCAATTCTTGGCTAGCAATATTGTTGCAGCTGCCATTATCAACGATGATGCGACACACCTTATCTTTGATTAGTCCACGGATATGGAACAAATTATGTCGCTGCCCGTTGTCTTCCTTTTCTGCTGTTACACTAAGCACTCGTAGAGAAATAAAGAAATTATGTTCTCCTTCTTCAGGCTGGATCTCATTCCCTTCCTCCTCAATTTCTTCATTACATATCGGTCCAGCATCTTCCAGATCACTCTCGGATTCCCATTCACCTTTCTCATTCAACAACATGGCCCTCTTACTTGGGCATTGAGCAGCAATGTGCCCACGGCCGTGGCATTTACGGCATACAATTTCTCTGCTTCGAGAAGAAGATGTAGCTCCCGAGACATTGCTGTGGGATGCTGAACTTGCAGCGGGTCGCTGCTGAGTTGTTGGTGATGGCGCGGTGGAGGCTGCCATCTTTGATGGAACAAATGATTGAGAAGACTTGGCTGCAGCCCCTTGAGATCGTCCACCACCATAGGAAGTACTTGACTGCTGTTTGCGCCATGGGGCAGCAATAGAATAAATGCCATAAGATTTTCCACATGACTCTTGCTGAATCTTCTTCTCTGTTCGCATAGCTTGATCAACAAGATCCTGCAATGTACGATATGGAAACATCTCCACAAAACCAGAAATTTCTTCATTAAGACCTCCTAGAAATCTTGCCATTGTTGTCTCTGCATCTTCTCTTATTCCAGCCCGCACCAACAGTAGCTCCATTTCCTTGAAATACTCATCAACTGATCTCTTCCCTTGCTTTAACATTTGCAACCGGTTCCTGAGATCACGCTGATAGCTAGATGGCACGAATCGCCTTCTCATCACTTGCTTCATCTCCTCCAATGTATTGATATATCCGCGTCCCAAATCACATTGATTCTCCTGCACTTGGTTCCACCAAGTGAGAGCGTATCCAGAGAGTTCCACCGAAGCAAGATTCACACGGCGCTGAGCCGAAAGATTATGTACTCGGAATATTTGATCACACTGCTCAGCCCATTCAAGGAATTCATCAGGATTCTCCTTTCCAGTAAACTTTGGAATACTCAACTTGACACGAGCGATGTTATCTGGATTGTCATGAGGACGTCGACCACGATGGTATTCCCTTTCTTCAAAATCAGCAGGCCGGCGATGATGACGCCAATCAAACCTGCCACCTTGACCGAAAGGATTTTCATCATCATGAGATCCTTCTTCATGATCTTGATCTTCAAACTCTTCGTCTTCAAAATGCACGCGGCGACCATCAGCATTGCGCCTATGTGCGCGACGCCCACCATGATAATTATTAAAATCAGCATGGCGACCCCCACCAGATCCGTCAGGTCCATCTCCGAAGCGATTGAATCCATGGCCGAAACCAGAGTTCTCATCGCCGGACTCCTCTCGATGACGGTCCTCTTGATCACGACATGCTCGACGTCCTCCAGCCGCGGGAAGACGCTCATCGAGGAGCCTGCCCATGGTCTCCATGAGTGAATCAGCCATGCGACGCATCTCATCCCATGAGACAGGGGCTTCCCTATCACCATGGTGTACACCATGAACACTTGAATCTGAGTCTGCCATGTTAGAGCAGCAAAAAGAAAAGAAAAGAAATATATATATATATATATATATATATATATATGGACACACTCGATCTCACCTCTTACTTACCCAAGTTCTTGCCTGATCTCAAGAACTATGATGGTGCTGGTGTGACAGCTTCAACGGAGGTGGTAAAGAGGCCATAAGGAGTACAAATCGAAAGTCCTGGTTCAGGTTTTTGGTGGAGCTATAGGTGGCTGAACAAGGAGGGCTACCGTACTGCCAATCAAGTGAAAAAGATGTGCTCAAAAGATAAATAAAAATTGCTGCTATCAAGATTACCACCAACTTGGATATGAAAACTGAAAATTTCAACACCCAACCGTAACACAAAATTCTTCAGAATCTTTTCACTTTTGCTCTCTTTTTTTTTGACTCTTCTTTTTTTTATAACACTAACAGGGGTGCTGATTACAAAAGATATAGGTAAACGGTGGTGACGAGCAACTGGAAGAACAGAAACACAAGATAACTGTACCGTCAAAAGGGCTATAGGTATTTTTTTTAGGCTTTGGACTATAGGACAAACAAATATATGTAAAAGATAAACACAGGGATGAATATGTGGATGGTGAAAACTGTAACAGATTGAAAAAGGGTGGGAGGGTGGGTGATAAAAAAAATGAACCTACCGTGACAACGATAGCTCTGATTACCACATGATATGCACCGAATTTGGTTCGGTGAAGGGTGGCCCGATCTTCATGACAGGAGGCTCAAGAACAAGATAACTTGCTGTAGAAACAGCGCGGATAACTAGCTTTATACCTGACCAAGGTTGGATGCGACCAAGCGACGGGGAGAGAGACACCGAAACCGCGAAGACTTCGACTCGATCTCCGAACGACCGCAGAACCACATCCGGAGTTAATCCACACAAGACGGGGTAGCCGTACTGGAACCCGCAGAGCACGAATTAGTGGATCTCAGAGAGATCTCTCCACAAGTTCAAGAAGAACAAGGAGGAACAAGGGTTGAGTAAGACACTCAAGCAGCTCGGCTGCAAATATCACTGGATTAATCTTCCTTCATCAAAAAGCCTTCCTTGGCTTACAAAAAGAGCGGTATTTATGCCAACAACTAGTCTAAAAATAGATGTGAACTGAAAAAGCCACGTGTGAAGGTGGAAGGCCAACTGGCTTGATCGTTCATGCAGTGGTCATCAATTTCCCACATGTCTTCTGGCCTTTTGAGTGGTCTTTAATGTTTTAATCATAACTCCACCTAGGGACATCCAAAAGACACGGGACCAGATGCGTTGGAAAGCTAATTCGATAACCTTTCACACCATGTGTAGCATGCTTCACGAAATATTGTAGAGTGATACAGTTTCTCACGGAAACATGGATATCAGGCTGACTATTGATCTTCTGAACAGTCTGCACCAAAAGCACTCGGCTGTGAAGCTGGGAGCTCTAAAGCACTCGGCACTTAGTGGCATTAGAAAGTTGACTTCAACACCTTTCCAACAAGTACTCATGGACCTTCACAGCTTCTATGAATCAAGAGATATGACTGTTTCTTCATGACAGTTCTGCCAGGACGAACTGGTTCGACGTAGTTCTCCTCTCTGGTTCAGTCTCGGCGTGTCCTTGTCATCCTCCTTGGTGAACCTGAGTAATAGAAACATGTACAATTTAGGAAGTATATAATTCTCATTAATAAATGGAATTTCACAAAGTAGCGCGTGCACCTCTTGTTGTAGATGTTTAGCTCGGCTATGAGTAATTGGTCCATCGAAGACATGAGCTGGTGCAGCTTGACTTGATGATTGTTCCATCTTGCTTGATGTAGTCGGTATACTTGATGGTGTGGTCGGCGTGGGCATATCACTCACCGTCTGATGCAGATGCTGAAAGGATAGAGAAGTCAGCTCTACGAGGGTTTGCCGTAGTGAGGCTTAATCCCAGTCGGTGGGACCGGTTCGACATTTGGGTGTCGTGTGAAAGGTTGCCACGTACGACGTCAGTGATGGTTGCTGTGTGTAACATCGAGTACGGGCGTACGTGTCGTGTCAGCCGGGTGTTTTTGATTGTAATCACCATCGCTCATGGTAGTGAGCATACTTGTACGCTGAGTCGTGACGTAGTAATAAACTGGGAAAAGTTAATAATGCTTCGTGTGGAATCCTCATATTGGAGATGAGGAATGATCAACACTTTCACTAAATTTATTTTCCACCTTGGGCTAGTAGTGTCGAGGCAAAGCGTTTCTTGTTTGATTGTAGAGTCTCGACGTTGTTGGCGCAAGGTCTTTATGAGACTAGGGTAGCTCACTAAAGTTACTTTCACCTCGGGCAAGTGACATCGAGATGAAGTGTTTCTTGTTTGATTGTGGAGTCTCGATGTGAATTGTGTGAGGACTATAAAAGTTGCTTAAAACTTGAAGTAAGGATTCTCCTTTAGCTCAAGTTCATCCTTTGTGCAAACTTCTATATTCAGCCCTCTATTTTCAGCATGTAGAGTTTCATGACTAGGGTGACGGTTAAGTCTTGCTGAGCTTCATGCTCACGGATACTGCATGAGTTGTTTTGCAGGTAATAACACTACGCTGATATGTACGGGTGTCAGATGAGACTCAGAACTCTCCGAGCGGTGAAACTCATGGCAACCCCTGCCGCTGCTACTGTAATAGTGTTGCTAGCGAGAAGGGTCCGCGGGCTGGACACCTTCTCTGTTGCTTAGCATAGGTATGAGACGTGAGTTGTATTAGTCTTCCGCTGTAGATGATTTTGAGAAGTATTTGTAAAATTCACACTTTGTAAGCTTCCGCTTGATTTATGTAATATGATGCTTTATTATGTGTGTTGTTGGGTGCCGCATCGCACGGCACCACCCAATGCGATTCCCGGGTGAGTGGCACGGCCCCGTGATCGGGTCCGGGCCCTCACAGAAGGTGGGGCCTAGGTGCCATTTTTCCCACTACACGGGAGTACCCGGTTCGCAGGGTACCGACATTTCCCCACTTTGCTTTTATTTTTGAATCTCGGGACGAGGTTCTTTTTAAGGGGGTTGTAAAATCCCCAAAAATGCTAGCAAGTGATTCAGCAAATTTCCACATAGGAAAAAATGAGGGGGAATTAAAACTTTGGATTATAATGGTGTGAATTCAAAGTGATGACTCAAATTTGAAGAAACTTCAAAACATGGAGAGATAATTCCACAATTTGGTTCGCCATAATTAAAATAATAAACCCGACAAATTTCAGATCATTTGGAGGGGGTTTACCAATTGTTTGGAAGGGAGTGAGGAAGCAACTAAAATTTGAATTCAAATTTCAGTTCCAAATTCAAACTTCACCAAAATGGCAAATTGGGTTCACAAATTTGTTTATCATCTTTGAAACAGTACCTATTCAGAAATTCAGATTATTTGGGATCAGTATGCTATGATTTTGAATTAATGAAAGGGGAAATTTCAAATCTTGATTCAAATTCAAAAACCCGATTGCAATTCAAACATTCCAACCGAAAGTGAATTCAGTTGAATTCAAATTCAAGCACGAGACTTTGGGAGGAAATAAAGCTGTTAATTCGAGTGAAATATCAGATGGAATTAGGTTGGTGTGGGGTCCACATGTCCGCCACACTAAAATGCAAACCGACTCTGCTCTCTTCGGCCGATCACCGAGCAAATGCCAGCGCCGAGCTGAACCCCTCCCCGATGAAGCGACCGCACCACCTCCTGCTCGGCCGATCAGTGCGGCAGGGGATATGATCACAGCGTTGCTGCCCACGTGAACCAGCTCCCTCTTTGCCGTTCACTTTCTTCTCACGCGCGCGCCTGTTTCTCTGTTCCTCCACCGCTCGAGCGCCTCTCAGCTCCCCATCACTCCCGTGATACAGGCTGCAACTCGGGCGAACTTCCACAGCAAAAACACACGCCATCCTCTCCATGATCTTCCTGTGAAAGGATTCTTCCATTTCATTCAGTATCGAGGCAGTATTTTCAGGTTTTTCGATCACACGTTCTTAGAACCGAGGGGGACTATGCATCAAAATTCTTGATGATCGGTCCATCCCAGCTCTTGCCCATTGAACCCTAAGTCCTATACCCTCCTACGACCCTCTAGGACCAACCAGCATTGAGAACAATCGACCACAGGCGCTGTTCTTTGAGTTTTCCCAGTCGCCGCCATTTTTAGCCCTAGGTCAACAGTGGGGTCATAGCTCCGGCCATTTTCATGGCAATCTGGATCCATATTCATGCTTAGCACATCACCACGGAGCTGTAGGAAGAAACTGTGCTCCAAATAAGTCATTGTAGGGCTCCGGCGACATCACCAGAGTTGGAGCCGCCACTGTCGCCGTCGCCGACTAGTTTCCGGCCATCCCTGGCCCTAGCCGACCCCCTCAGTGTAAAAGCCCAAGAAAAGGGACTTGCAAAAACTTTTCTTCACTTCACAACACCACAGTTCTTGTTGTGGATAGCTGGTGAAAAAGTGTGAAGAGCAAGTAACCTCCATCAAAAGAGTGGTTAGAGGGGAAAGCCTACACTTCCACAAAGTGGGAATCCTACACATATGATCACACATGAGAGGGTGATTCAAAACTGTTGCATTCAAATTCATGATTGCAGCAGCTAAAATGAGGATCAAAGGGCATAATTGGATTCCTCAGGTTCAAATTAGTGGGGAGGCAAAGTTTCAATAATTTTTGAAAAGGTTTGTTACCCAATGGTCCAAAAAGGAGCCAAATGGGCAAGAATTCAAATATACATTTGAATTTGAGGGAAACTTCTCCAATCATGCAAATGTAGCTCAGTTTGAGACTTCAAACATTTGAATTACTCATTTGCCAAAAATTTGGAGATCTTTTGGGCAGAGGGTAGCTGTGGGGCCCAATGGTCAGTGAGAGGGGAGGGGAGAAACTTACTGCTTAAGTTAATCGGTTCCACAGTTCACACCCGAGTGAGCTGTTTTCTCCCACGGGCTGCCACCGCACGGACGACCGAAGACCGGAAGCACCTCCCGAGCTGTTTAGGGGATCGATGTTTCTCCGTTCTTACCCCCTCCACCGAGAGATCAGCGCCCACACTGCCTCCCAGCCGACGCTGTGTGATCCCCGTGTCTCCTCGGCGATAAACACGACCGCACCGAGGCGCGCCGTCGGTTTACTGCCGCCCGGCTGCTCCACCCCGTGGCACGACGCGCTAAGCTTCCCCACAGCACCTCCGTACGTCCTTGGGATAGGTTGGAATCTACTCGCGAGATAGGCTTGGGACGCACGGGTTCGGTTGAGTGATGTGAGATCACATTAGTAATGAAAATGAGACTGGGCAGGGGCTAGGGCGCAGCAAGAGGGAGTCTTGTGTGCGCAGCCCTGTCCGTGTCGATTGAGGACCGAGCCGTGTGCGGCCCACGCTGATCAAGTTTGAACGTACCCAAGGCATATCGGATATATGGGCCCCGATAAACCGATGTAGCCTAAACCTCCGGGCGTCGAGGCATAACGCACCGATTTATAGGTGTAGGCTGAGGCCAGCAAGTTGGAAATCTGCCAACGAGCATAGAGAGATGCTCCGTGTAGGGAACCTCCTGCTCGTTTCGGTGCGACGGGTTTGACGTTTGGGCTGTTGGGTGAAAGGTTGTCCCGTACGACATCGAGTGAGCGTGCTGTGCAGCTCCGCGGGTGGGCGTACGTGATGTGCTCTTTGGGTTTCCCTGCAGGTGTATATCGAGTCGATTCGCCGTCCCTCGCGGTGAAGAGTACCACTTGGTCACTGAGTCGTGACGTAGATTAATGGATGAAACCTGTTGATTCAATATTGCTGGTTGATATAATTGTATTGCTACATGTGTGCCACCAAATACTGCTTACTAAATTTCAGATTTCATGAACTGTTAACTTGTTGCTAAAAGACGAACTAAGGATGAACTTGTAGGCGTGTCCTTTTGCTGAAATGTTACTATCCTATGTCCATTGTACCCCTCATGTAGAGTTTCATGCTTAGGTGAGTCGGTTAAGCCTTGCTGAGGCTTCGTGCTCACGGTTGCTGCTTGAGTGTTTTTCAGGTGAGGAGCCACTCACGGACTCGGAGTACGAGTCCACCGGCGAGGGTTACCCTCCGTCGGGGACCACGGCTGAGTGGGAGCCGTACACGCCGCGTTGAGCTGAGGAGTGCAGCTAGTGTGGGTTGCCCTAGGGCTGGGCAACCACTTTTGCTAGATAGGCGGGCGTGAGTTGTATAAAAGAAACTTCCGCTGTGTAATAAAGACCCTAGTTTGTAACTAAGAAGTGTACTACTTTGTACATTCAGTTTGTTTTCCCATGTAATATAATGTGTTCTTATGACGTGTGCTGTCAGGTGTCGCATCGCGCGGCACCACCCTCTGCGATCCTGGATGAGCGTATTCCTGTCTGCCACACTCAGCATAATCCCCATGCAAACTTAGGACCAGGCGGCGAGTTCTAGCAAGCTCCGAGCAGTGGAGTGATGGGCGGCGAGGCTCGCCGGAGTGCTCCGCCGCGGGGTCCACCTGTCAACTGCTGTTTAGTCCGCGGGGATCGGTTTGTTTCCGGGATTGGATGTGGATGCGTGGGTAGAACCCCATGGGCTTCGGTGTGGCTGCGATGTCACTGGTCCAATTCAACCAGTGGGGCCCACAGCCAGGATTTAAACTTTTTCCAGAATTTGGCTGAACTTCAAACCTCCATAACTTTCAGTAGGAATGTCCAAAATTTGTGAAACAAATTTTGTTGGATTCCTCTCAACCAGTAATTTGCAGAAATGAAAATAAATTAGACTTAAGATCCATTGAAATTCCTCCAAGATTCCTTGAAATTAAATCTTTATGAATTAATTCCAGGAGATCCCTGTTAGGGAATTTGCTCAATTTTAGCCAGGAGATCCGTCTTAACTCTGGTTATCTCCTGTAAAAATTTGCTAAGCCAAACCTTATTCCAATTCTCAGTCTTCATTGAAAATTCCAAAATAAACAGAAACTTTTTCAGCTTTTCCTACAAACTTCAAAAATCCATTTTTCCCTGTAGACAACTCAAAAAATTATGAAACAAATTTTGCTAGGACTAGGGAGACCTCCTTTACTCATATTTTACACTGTTAGCTATATAAAAGCTACAGAATGAGGATCTAAATTCAGAGGAGACATGTTCTTGTAGGAAATTTAGAGACCACAAGCTTCCATGAAATTTCCTCCAATTTTGCTCAGATCATTTACTAGAATCTAATCTCCGCTGGAAAATTCTCAAAGCCAATTAAGAATTCTTACTAGCAGTAACTACAATTAGAAGCTTGCTTCTTATAAATCATTATCACTCATACGTATATTATGTTGCATCCCATATAGTGACCAAAGTCGAGGATGCTCCGGAGGCTTCGGAGATTCCCCCTCCCGAAGCTAACTTTCCATTTGACTCGCAACCAGGCAAGCCCCGGTTTGCATTTAATTACTCTTGCAAAGTTTTGATTTGTATAACTTATATCTAAGATGAAATGTTTGAATTAGAGTTAAGATGATTGAAACCCCATTTGCATGACCCCAAATCCTATGGAGTGTTGGGTAGTCTAAAGCTCGATGAGTAGAAAATGTCATGCTAATGTTCTTAGGATCTCGGTAGAAGTCGAGTAGTTGGAATCTCCTCGCGAGATAGGCTTTTATCACACGGGGTAGAAGGAATCAAAGAATGGCTTAAGAATGTGAAAGACCCAGCAGGGGGATAGGATGCAGTGAGTGGAGGTCTCACGTGCGTAGCCCTATTGGTGTCGGTTTTGGACCGAGCCGTGTGTGGCCCTGCTGGACAAGTTTGAACAGTACTGGATGCATACTGGCTATATGCGAACCAGGAAACCGATGTAATTGGTTAACCTGGGTGCCGAGGCTTACCCAACCGTTTTATAGGAGTGGGTTGAGGGTAGCAAGGTGTAAATCTACCTGCGGGCACAGACACGATCCGCGCGGGGACCTCCTGCCCATTGTGGATGGACCAGTTCGGCATTTGTATTTCCTTTGAAAGGTTAAAGCATACAACAGAGTATGAAGGTGTGAGGCACCACACTTATGAATTGGGTGTATGTGACGTGTTATCTGGGTGTCTATTGATTGCAATCACCGTCCCTCACGGTTATTTGAGTACCGCTTGTTCACTGCGCTGTGACGTAGTAAATACTGAAAGAGGCTGGAAGAATATGATGCATTGAATTATTATTGTCTTGCAACCATGTATGCTCTAGATGTAGAGCTCACTAAATTTATATTCCACTTTGGGCAAAACCACATCGGAAGGAAGCGTTTCTTGTTTGATTGTGGAACTCCGATGTGAGGGATGCTCAAGACATATGAAATTGCTGCTGTAAAATTAAAAGTAAGGATTAACATGTAGGCGAGTTATTTATCGCAATGTCATTTCCTATCTTAAGCATCCCTTCATGTAGAGTTTCATATTTAGGGTTGTCGGATAAGTCTTTCTGAGCCAGCATGCTCACTGTTGCTATATTAAGCTGTTGCAGGTCAGACATATGAGGAAGGGTCCGAGGACGAGATGATGCCCCTGACGGGGTACACGGCCGAGTTGGAGCCCTGCATGCCGCCGTGATCTCTGGATAAGTGCTGCTAGTGTGTAGTGTCCCCGGGCTGGACGGTTACATTTCTGCATAGCTAGCCCGAGACTTTAGCTATGAATAAGACTTCCGCTGTAAATAAGTTTGTAAAAGGCTTCCGCTGTTTATGTAAATAAAAGTTTGTATGTTTATCGTAATCTTTTCTTGTGTGCTGTTGGGTGCCGCATCACACGGCACCATCCTTTGTGATCCCAGAGTAGAAGGAACACAGGGGTCCCACACAATGGAAGTGAAGATATGGTTGAAAAGGTTTAACCGGCTGGATTTTGCGTTCAGGATGCGGCTGAGGCGGTTATGGTTCATTTATGGAAAATTTCGAGTTGGTTATAATAGGATTTTATGTTAGGCACAATGTAGAGTTGTTTTAGTAATGTTTGTGATGTTCCTGAGGTGTTTGGAAGTCTTAAGATTGCTTCTATATTTGTATAGAAGAATTTTGAGCAGTTTTGGAAAGTTAGAGTTTGAATCCAACTAGAGCTAGGAGTCCTAGTTTTGATTGGGTTGGCCTTAGGGCTGGTTCTATAAGCAAGGGAGGCCAAGGATCGTGGATAGCACGACATGTGGCTGCTTATCTTAAGTTTTGATCAATAAAATTTGTAGTTTAGAAGAGCTTTGGTGCATTGTTCGTCCGACTTATTTCAGGCAAGTTTTTCCTCGGCAAGGTTCTGGACAGACCTACGTTGCTTCCGTATTTCGATCATAACTCGCATTTTACTGACCCAATTGACGTGATTTGTTTTATTTGTCTTCACAACATGATTATCTATCATCTACAAAAACTACACGGTTTTTTAGCTACACGAGTTTCTTTACAGCATTGCAGATCTGTTTTTAAAATTGGGTAGAACAGATTGACCTTCGTCTAGTCTTTTGATCATAACTCAAGTTACTTAGTTTTTTTACGTGATTCTTGTTGCAGTGTCTTCATAACTTTATTCTATATAATCTCCATTAGTTTAGTCACGTTTGAACACATCGAAAACTGTCGCACACACGGTTTCTTTATCAGATCAATTTTCTGCCGAGAGGCTTTTTGTAGCTTCCGCATAAAAAGTTTTCATCTACCATTCACCCCCCTTTGGTAGCTTGTCACGTCCTCTTCGATCCTACCAATGGTATCAGAGCCACGGTGCTCTAATATCATTGATTTGTACGTGTTTTCACTTATCAACATGGAGAAATACTTTGTGTGTTCGATGGCGTTTATTTTCAGGTTTGGAAGGCTCGTATGGAGGCTTACATACAAGCGCAAGGATTCTCCATATGGAAAAAGGTCTACAAGTCCTTCGACGTGCCATCAAACGATTAAGTTATGGCTGCAAACATGAGGGATGCCAACAAAAATAACAAGGCTCGCAACTTGATCATCCAAGGATTGACTCAAGGCGACTTCAATCGTGTTGCACACCTCTGATCTGCGTACGATGTGTGGAAAGCACTTTGCGGCTACCACGAAGGATCCAACATGATCAAGAATGTAAGGCAAGATATCTTCAAGAAAGAATATATGAGCTTTGAGATGGAACCAGGTGAATCCATCGACGATTTATTTGTCACTTTAATAAATTTCTCAGCAAATTCGTAGTGTCAATGTTAATTTTTCCGATGCTGAAAATGCTAGGCAATTGTTAAGTGCATTAGACATGTCGATTTGGGAAATGAAAGTTACATCTATTCATGAATCTACTGTCATGAGTACACTTACTTTAGATGTGCTATATTCTAAATTGAAAACTCATGAAATTGACATAATCTCATGTAAGAATCCCAATAAGTCTCTTGCTTTTGTTTCACAATGTCACATGCCTAGTTCTAGCAATTCTTCATATTGTGGTACACTTTCTTTGTTGTCCTCTATAACCCTTGAACAGATTGAATAGTTTCCGGAGGAGGAGCTAGCGCTTCTCTCTACTCGGTTCTCAAGAGCATTGCAAAATGTGAGAACAAGAAGGAGAGGAATTGGCAGGTCTCAACGATGCTACAAATGTGGTAAGACAGGACATGTTCATACAGATTGCCCTATCCGTTCAGGTTCTACTTTCCGTGATGAAAAACAAACAAGGACGAAGCACTCCTCTGCCAACTACAACAAGAAAAAGAAAGGTTTCACTCAACGTCAAGTGATGGACAAAATTTTCTCCGCAATTCCAGAGTATTGCTCGCGCGACATTGATATTGGAAGTGATGAAGATGAAGACGCCGTGGCAAATGTGTGTTTCATGGCGAGCAAATTAAGTTCAAGCTCGGAGGAATACAAAAAAATCAGCGACAATGAGGAGGTAAACCCTCTTACGATAAATTGTTTGATGCTCTTTATCGTGCCACTACCATACTTAAGAAAAAGGACAAAAAACTTAAGCAAAAAAAAAGAAAGGGCAGCCCGATGCATGTAGCTCCCGCTTGCGCAGGGTCCGGGGAAGGGTCCGACCCATTTGGGTCTTTTGTACGCAGTCTTTCCCTGCATTTCTGCAAGAGGCTGTTTCCAGGACTCGAACCCGTGACCTCATGGTCACAAGGCAACAGCTTTACCGCTGTGCCAAGGCCAAGTGGTGTTAAAATTGAATCACTAGAATCTGAAATTAAATGTTTAAAAACTTTGATTCCTAGTGATGATTCTTGCTCATCTTGTGATCTGATTTATGAACAATTATCATCTTTAAGAAGTGCGCACACCGCCACACTTGATAGACTTGAACTTGAAATTGAAAAGAACAAAAAGCCTGCTGCACTTAATGATAAAAACATGAAAGATGGTAGTTGTTTTACAATTGGTTTGCATTGTTCTGGCTGTGATGATCTTAATAAGAAACTACATGATGCTACGGATGAAATTTTTGCTTTGAACAATGCTTTACGTGTTCATAAATTTAATTCATGTTCTAATTGCAAACTAAAAAGAAAAACATCATGTGAAAACTTGCGAGGACCTGACGGCCCTGACAAACCAGGATCTCGCTGAGGGGTGCTGCGTTGGACAGCACCGAATAACACACATAAAAGGCAATAAGCAGAACCTAAGTTTTATTATATAAACTGGTTTATGAACATAGTTACATCAAAATATCATTTATAGTCTACACTCGCGGGCGTAGAATAAGCAAAAGGAGTTCACGTTCAGCCTGTGAATGTGTTCTCACTAGCGCACACGCAGACACTAACACGACGGCCTACACGGCTCCCACTCAATGGTGTTTCCCTATTGGGTGTCCGTCTCCTCCTCGGGGGCCTCCTCCTCATGGAACCCTGCAAACGCTTCAAATACAAGCAGTGAGCACGATGGCTCAACAAGACTGACCCGTCTCACCCAAACTTGAAACTCTACATGCTGGGTTTGCAGTGTATAATAGGAAAGTATGTTGCAAAAGGCACGCCTAATTAGTTGACTCTTACTTTCAAGTTTTAGCCTCAAGTTAGTGGGGAACCTTGTGCCAAGACACATAAGAAATTCGCAATCAAACAAGAAACACATTTGTCTTATGTGCTTTGCCTAAGGTTGAAATGAACTTTGACTTGCTCTAAACTAAAGCATTTCATTAACAAACAATGTGAAACTTTCAACCAGCAACTTTTATCATGACAACTAGCCTGTTCATTCTATGTCACAATACAGTGAACAACTAGTACTCACTGACCGCGAGGGACGGCGATTATAATCGATTTACACCTCCAGGGTTACCCGAACAACCCGTCACTTATGCCCATACTCGATGTTGCCTACAGCAACTGTCAGAGTGTGAGCTGCGACACTCCTCCCGGCCTGCTCGGAAGCAGCCCGCGAGGTTCTTTTTTCCGGAGGGGTCTTGGCACCCTTCACGACCTGGGCTCGAGGAAGTGGATGAACACAGAGATATACGTGGTTCGGGCCGCCGAAGCGTATTACCCTAAGTCCACGGGTGTGGTTGTTCTATTGCTTGAGCGTGAGCGCTTGTGCATTGTGTGATCTGGAGAGACGGGAATTGGAACCCTTTGCAGGGTGGTCACGTCGGTCCTTTTATAGTTCAAGGCCGGGTGGTTACAATGAGGCTTTGGGCCCGACAGGTGGCCCCAAAGCTTTGAGTGTCCTATACATGACCTAGGGCTTTATCCTTTGAGTATAGTGGCCCACGGGGGAGTTATGTCCCTCCATTCGCATGTCAGGTGATGATGAAGATGTTGTATTGTCGCCGTGTCTCCTCACCCTGTTTGGGCGACATAGTGCCGTTGGGCAGCACTGTACCACTGTCACGCCCTGCCGTCCTGTCTTGTCACCATAATGGCGAACGGGTAAGGGATGGAGCCATGCGTAGTGTGCCAAACTTCTGGGGAAGGCGCAAGCCTTGAAAGAAAAGCCTGACAGCGCACTTCCTTCTTGACTTCGTCGACACGGCCCACGAAGGATCGTGGGGCACATGGCGGCTCTAGAGCTCTTATCGTCGGGTTTGGTGTCTGGGGACACGTGGCGGCTCCGGATCTTACCTCGGCGGGGAGACTCGGATCAAAGCCCGGGGCACGTGTCAGTACCGGAGATATCTCAGCGGGGAGGAAGCTTAGAGCCAGGGAACACGTGACAGCTCTGGACCTCACCCCAGCAGGGAGGCTCGGGCTGGAGCCCGGGACACGTGCCAGCCCCAGTGTTGTCCTCTTCGGGGAGGTGACTCAGAGCCGAGAACACGTGGCAGCTTCGGACCTCACCTCAGCGGGGAGGCTCAGGTCGGAGCTGGGGTGCACGTGTTGGCTCCGGAGCTCAAGTGCACGCGGTAGCCCCAGGGCTGACCATGGGTCCCAGGGCACGTGGCTTATGCTGGAGCTCGCCTCAGCAGGGAGGCAGGGCCCAGGCTGTCTATCACCCCCTACTTTGGGGTACCCGGTCTATAGAGTACCGACAGTGGCCCCGGCCCATCTCGTGGGAGGTATTGAACCCGCAGGTGGGGCCCCCATCTCTCCCGCGTTGTGGGTTTGAACCTGTGCTTTGGAAACCGAAGCGGTGGCAAGACTTCCGCGTAGTGGATGAGTGGTTGAACCAAGGAGATGAAAAGGCTGCAAGTCCTTGGCACAGTGGGCGTATTCAGTCAAAGCAGCAGCACGTCGTCGTGTTTACTCCTGCTTCACAGGTCACGACAATGCAATCGAGGGGTTGCCTCGGGGTAATTACTGCGACAGCCCATAGGCCGCAGGAATCCCGCGCTGCCTCCCTCGGAAACCGCCGGATGTTCTGTAGAAGCCCAAGAAAAGGGACTTGCAAAAAATTTTCATCACCTCACAACACCACAGCTTTGTTGTGAGTATCTTGTGAATACTTGTAAAGAGCAAGTAACCTCCATCAAAAGGGTGATTAGAGGGGAAAGCCCTAACTTTCACAAAGTAGGATTTCTACACATGAACATGGGAGATTGAGTTCACCCCTAGAACTTAAAAAGTCTTGGGAAGGTGCAGGCCAAATTTCATGCAAATCCAACACTTTTTGAGGCACTTTTGGAGGCATTTGAAAAAGAGGCCAATTTGAATGTAAATTCAAATTGCAGCAACTTCCATCACTTAAATTCAAAAGTTGGCTTCACATTCAAACTCAGCACATTTTTCTGAGTTAGTCCACCGATTTTCATCCCCATTGGACTTCATCTTGTCGGGAGCTAAATTTGCAATAATTCAAAACTGAATTTGAATTTCAGTTCACACATGAAGCAAATTTAGCCAAACCAATTTCAAATTTGGGAAACCAAATTCAAACTATGACTTGGTGCTTAAGTCTCACAGTTAATTGGGAGTAGCGGGGGATATTTTCAGCAAAACAGAGGTGAAAAAAATTGGAAAAATAATTGGAGGAGGAGGGTCCACTGGTCAGAGACTGTGAGCAGCAGGGAACCGACTCGGTGGTCGTCGGTCAGCCGCCGAGACCGGTTGCCGCCTCACGGCCGCGCCAGGGCTCGCCTGGGTTAACTTGCGCCCCCCCTCCCGATCACCACGTACGCAGCACAACCTGAGTTCGCTGCCTCCTTCGCCTGCCGCTCTGCTCAGCGTCCACGCGCGCGAAAAACTTGCCGCAGCGTCCGCACCTCCGAGCCCCGGCGTACACCCGTGCTGATCATCGAGCACTGGCGATCCCTGCAGCAAAAAGGAGCGCCCGGGCATACTCTAGCTGTTCCCCGTGCTGCTCCAGCAAGCTGCACTCAATTGTGAGCGGTGTATACCTTCGGAGTCGAGGAACCGAGAGGTACCGGCGGAGCCGTGCTTCGGCTCACCAGTGACAGCCCCATCCGGCCATCGTCGCCGACCGCGTTCTACACAATAAAGGTGCGTGGGGATCCCTAAAAGGTCTAGCCGCAAACCATTCAGCAATTGATCCATCGGGTAGCAAGAATTTTAGAAAGTCCCGAACCCTAGTGCAACTGACCGAGCTCGGCAAAAATCCAAAATTCGGCTTACACGCTGAGTCAATGATCAAGGTAGCTCGCAAGTAGCTCCTACACCTCCTAGCGCCCCTCCTCGAGGAAGAACCGAGCAAAACCGTACAGAAATGGCTGAGTTATAGCCGTTTCCATAGCCGCCGGTGCAAACACGGCTCGGGTCACCGTCAAGAGTGGGTTTGCCAGCGTTTTTAGCTTCTGAGACTGCTCGCGTCGGGTTCCTCATGACCCACTGGTGCTCCTCGAGCAAACCTGTAACAGCCAAAACCTGTTAAGAGGGGAATTTAAAAATTTTTTGGACGTATTGCATGTGGTGCAGAAATTCAAATTCAAATTGGAATTCAAATTAAACTCAAAACAGAAAAGAAAAAGAAAAAAACAAACCCCCCCCGGCCAGTGGGCCGAAAGCCACCAGCCAGCACACCCACCCCCGCGCCAGCCCGCAGCCGCGCGCCCCCTCTCCCTCTCACTGACATGAGGGGCAGCCTGTCATCCCCGACCTCCCGCTCGCGCCAACCGCCGGACTCTTCCGCGCGCGCGCGATCGTAACCAACCCAGAATTCCGCGTCCCCCAGCCCGACTCCCGGTCCCAGACGACTCAAACTCGATCTAAACAAACCTGCCACCCTTCCTCGTCTATAAAAACGCCGGCATCACTCCGTTTTTCCCCCACGATCAGCCGTTTTTCCTCCCGGTGAGAACCAGAGTTTCTCCGGCCAATTTCTCTTGATCTTCGCTCGGGATTTCTGATCTAACGCGCCGATCTTGATACACCGCCTCCGGGGAATCACGCAGGTGCAGAAAACTCGGTGGTTTGCGCTTCAAACACAGCACCGACGAGCATCGCCGTGAATTCAACTCGGACCTCGTCGCCGACCGCTTTCCAGGACCTCCGAGCTCAAGAAAAACCCCGAGGTGAGATCCCCGACCTCCCCTCTACCGATCTATGCCATGAAATCCCAGTTTTAGTAAGAATTGACGAAGATCCGAAGTTTTCCGGCGAGATCGCCGCCTTCCGCCGCCGCGTGCTGCCGGCCAGCGCCGCCCGCGCCCGACCAGAGCGACTTGGCCGCTTGAGGGCCGTGTATTTTAAATCGCACGGTAGAATTTAAATCCCCGCGTACCGGTTCGACGTTATAATCTCAGCCGTCTGTTTTAAATCGGACGGTCCACGTCAGCCCCGCATTATAAAGGCCGGGATTCTTACGCGCTACCCCCTGGGGATCTCGGAAAATATGAGCTAGCCCCGGAAACTTCTGATCTAGCCCCTGGAAATTAAGAAATTCATGTAAATTCAATTAAAAATCAGTTTTAGCCCCTGGACTTAATAAAAATTAACAAAACCCCTCTGTTATTCATAGTTAGGCCCCTGGAAATTCTTAAAATAATGTAATAGACCCTGTAGTGGGGTGAGTTTACCTTTTTAACCCTATGTGATATTAAATTTAGGAGTTTGAATATGTGATTAGTATTTAAAATTTAGAAGATGGGACAAACACATTGTAAATTCAAATTTAAACTTTCCTAGCACTTGGAAAACTTGGGAGTGAGATAAAAATAGATTTTTAGCTGAAATGGATCTGTCTAATTGATTGTTCACATTTATTAGTTATAGGGACACATTTTTAGGCTAGGAAATAATTCTGAAAATTTATAAAATAAATTTAAATTAGTTCACATCAGAGGAGAAGTTCAAAAATATATTATTTAATATTTTAGATCAGAACCTATTCTGTTTAGATGAGGTGTCTTACTATTTTCCTAATAAAGTTCACATTTAGGCATAGGAAATAAATCTGGAAATATAGCAAGCTAAGTGTGAATAACTAGAAAATGATAAATGAAGTTTCCAAAATCCAAAGAATTCAGTTTAGGATTGGTAGAAGGTCTGAAAACCATTTGGAGTAGGAAATTACCTTGCATGCACTCTTGGTAGCTAAAGAGGGTATTAAAGAATTTGTTTAAATTGGGAATTTATATATAGTGTACAAACAGAAATCTCAATAGAAAAGTTAGAAATAATATACATATGTTTAAAAGTGCATGTAGGTCAAAAATCACCACACATAGAGTAACCACAACCCTTAGAAGTGTGAATGACTTTCATAGGTGTGAATGTTTGGTTTGTATGAAGTGAAAGTGTGAACTATGTCTTATGGATTGTTGTTTTCTTTTGCTATGTGTGATGGTATGAGTAGATCCTGCTCCAGAGCAAGTTCTCCCCTTCCAAGACCAAGACTTTCCATTCCCAGAGCAGCAGGAAGAAGGCAAGTGTCCTTGACCACTTTGATCCTATGCTAGGATGAGTAGATAGAATTATTTGCATTGTCAATTGAAATCTGAAACCTATGCTAGGAAGTTTCCCTAGAATTGCATTATCTTGTTTCCTCGTAGCTTGGGTTGGGATTTGTTTCATTTTGTCATTCATATTACTTATGCTTAGCCATGCTTAGAATGGGATAAGTGGGATATGATATCATCAACTTGTTTACCTCACTCTTGCATGAGACATTATGAGTTATGTAGAGGTAGGGATCGAGGCAAGTTGGATGATTTGGTTGGTGCTGGGTGCACGAGACTCGGGTTTGTGTTTAGTACTTGCCTGGATCCTAAGGACCGGTTCATGGAGCATGTAACCTGACTTTACCATGCCAACCACATGTTGAGATGGGGCAGCTTGGCCAATTAATTAGGTGTATCTCCGGCGTAGTATGGGTGTGTTGGATGGTGCGGGGAGTAGGTGTCAGCTGGACTACCATATGAACCGCAAGGCTCAAGAGGCGGCCACTGCAGCGGGGTTGGAGCCTCTTGTATGCTGTTAGGGGTGAAACCTCAGTGGGCCCACGCTCGTCGGGAATCCCTTTGTAAAGGCTTCGTAGTGATCTCCTGGCTACACACCTGGGAAGTGTGAGTGTGGTTCGTGGCCACTGGCATAATGGAGGTTCTTTTAGTCCACCCGGCAACGGGGGATGAAATCACTACATGTGGGTACAGTGGTGCAAACTCTGCAGAGTCAAAACTGTCATGACAGCCGTGCTCATGGTCAAGAGCGGCTTGGACTTATTCATGATTAGAGGATTGATGGCTTTGGAAGTTGAGGATGTTAAGCGGGGAGCTTAACATTGGAATTTGAGGATTTGGCCATTTGATTAGGATGATGGATTGGGAAGTTGAGGATGTTAAGCGGGAAGCTTAACATTTGAGTCGAGACTATGTGTACTTGATATTGATGATGAGTTGAGGGATTGGGACTATTTCACTTGTGTAGTAATGTAGGTGCTTAATAAGCTAAGGTGATAGGTATTAATTGCGTAGTGCTTTAACCATGAGTTCAACCTCTCCTTGTTCTAGCCATGCATGACATAATTTTCCCACACATGCTAAGTACCAACGGTACTCAACCTTGCATATTTGTTGGTTTAAATTGCTGCTCAGTTCAAGGGGATGATGTGGTGTTTAATGATCAAGACTTCGGACCCGAAGAAGGATTCTAGGTTCATGGAGTCCCCCGGGCAATGCCTGTGACGGAGCCCACAAGAATAATATTCCGCTGCTAGTTTATTTACATGTTATAAACTTATTATTGTCCATCGAGACGTATGCTTTGTAAGACATATTTATATTCGACACCTGGCTTGTAATAAATGATGCTTCACTATTTGTCATCACATGTATGAGAAAATGATCCTGGCATACATGTGATATTCACTCGGTTGTTCTTCGGAGAAACCGGGTGTGACAAAACCGTAACCCTTTTCATGCCCCAGAGAGTGAGAACGACCTAGCCGGATCCCTAGCCTCCGCGGTGGACGTCGCACGGCCCTTTCCGGTCACCGCCTGTGAGCTCCGACCCTCGAGGCAAGTTCCACAGGGCGAGATAAGGTTAGGCGGCCAGTTCTAGCGCTGAGGGTGGTCGGGAAGGTGGTTCCCGTGAACCTCGCCGGAGTACACCGCCGCTGAACTCGCGGGCGCGCGCGAGGAGGAAGAAGGCGGGTGGTGGGACCCACCCTCAGAGTTCAAACATTTTGGGGTATTTTCCAGTTTTAGTGCAAACTTCAAATGCATAGAACTTTTGCTAGGAAGCTCCAAATGCAGTGAACCAAATTTTGCTGAACTCAGAATTTGAGTACTTTCCAGCAATACCAATTTCAGATCATGAAACTTAATATTTTTCCAGAATTAAATCCCTAAAGTTTAAACTTTTAGGAATTTTATCTGGAGGATTACTTAATGAACAATTCTGAAATTTGGCTGAGAGGTTCACTGGAAAATCCTTGAGTCACAGTAAAATTTTCAGACTCATCCAAGTTCATTAGTCCCCCTAATGGGGTGATTAAGTGAACTGCCCTGAGAAAATAGAAAAATGTACAGAAACATTTTTCAGATTTTCTCAAATCGTGTTTAGGGCATAACTTCCTCTAGAATTCTTCAAATGACATGAAACCAATTCCATTAGAACCATATCAAATTCTAGTTTCCATAAAGTAATGGTTGGAGCCATGAAAACCCCTGGAATTCCTTAGAAGCACTAATATTTACCAAGGGGTTTTTTTGTACAAGGTTCAAATGAACCTTGGTTCAAATGAAACTTGGTCAAGACTCTGGTTAGGACCCTACCAAGCCACCATAAAAATTTCAGAACCAAAGGGGAGGGCTAGCTAGAGCTATAGTAATTACTTATTCAAGTTTAAACATTGCAATTGAATTGACATGTAGTATCTCATTAACGTGTAGTCGCTGAAGGCGAGGAGACTCTGGAAGTGCTCGACTTCCTTCTTCTGGATGAAGCGTTAACCACTGACCAGCAGCAACAAGGCATGCCACGGTTTGCATTAACCTTTTTATAAAGTTTTGCTTTGTTTACATGTCTAGTGTGAAGTATGAATGTGCGTTAGGTGTAGGATGGATGGAACCCCACTTGCATAACCAGAATTTGCCTATAAGAGTGAGGGTAGTGTCTAAGACCTCGAGTAGACATGCTATGCTTAACGATTCATAGGACTTCGGTACAAGTCGAGTAGTTGGAATCTACTCGCGAGTTTAGGCTTGGGACACACGGGATTGGTTCGAGTGATGTGAGATCACTTTAGTAATGAAAATGAGACTAGGCAGGGGCTAGGGCGCATCAAGAGGAAGTCTTGTGTGCGCAGCCCTGTCCGTGTCGATTGAGGACCGATCCGTGTGCGGCCCTGCTGAACAAGTATTGAACGTACCGAAGGCATATCGGATATATGGGCCCCGATAAACCGATCTAACCTATACCTCCGGGCGTCGAGGCATACCGCACCGATTTATAGGTGTAGGCTGAGGGCAGCAAGGTGGAAATCTGCTAACGGGCATAGAGAGATGCTCCGTGTAGGGAACCTCCTGATCGTTTCGGTGCGACTGGTTCGACGTTTGGGTTGTTGGGTGAAAGGTTGTCCCGTACGACATCGAGTGAGCGTTCTGTGCAGCTCCACGGGTGGGCGTACGTGACGTGCTCTTTGGGTATCCCTGCAGGTGTATATCGAGTCGATTTGCCGTCCCTCGCGGTGACGAGTACCGCTTGTTCACTGTGTCGTAACGTAGATAAATCATGAAATGATATGATTCAATTCTGCTGATATGTATAATTGTATTGCTACACGTGTGCCACCAAATATTGCTTACTAAAGTTCTTATTCATGAACTGTTAACTTGTGGCTAAAAGATGAACTAAGGATGAACTTGTAGGCGTATCCAGTTGCTGAAATTACTATCCCATGTTCGTGTAAACTGCATGTAGATTTTCATGCCTAGGTGAGTCGGTTAAGTCTTGTTGAGCCATCATGCTCATGGTTGCTGCTTAAGTGTTTTTCAGGTGAGGAGCCACCCACAGACTCGGGTTACGAGTCCACCGGCGAGGGTCACCCTCCGTCGGGGACCACGGCTGAGTGGGAGCCGTACACGCCGCGCTGAGCTGAGGAGTGCAGCTAGTGTGGGTTGCCCTAGGGCGGGGCAACCGACTTTTGCTAGATAGGCGGGCGTGAGTTGTACAAATCAAACTTCCGCTGTGTAATATGAACCTTAGTTTGTAACTGAGTATTGTACCAGTTTGTACAGTTTCAATTGGCTTTCTATGTAATACAGTGTTTCCTTATGATGTGTGCTGTCGGATGTCACATCGTGCGGTACCACCCTCTGCGATCCTGGATGAGCGGATTCCGGTCCGCCACACGTTCCAGAGTTTCTACTCGCCTGTCCCGCCAGTGTCTGACTGGTGAACCTGGGTCCTACCTGTCATTGGTGGGGGTGAGTGCTAAGGCGACGTGCTCAAGGGGTTGACTTGGGGCACTTACAGCAGCAGCCAACGGGTTGGTTGCTGCAGTTCCACCACGCCTCTTTTCTCGGGGACCACCGGACGTCCCCAAGATGTTACTCACCTGGCCCCCGGTGTCTGACGGGTGGACCTGGGTCCTACCCATCTACGAGGGAGGTGAGTGTCTAGGCACCATGCCCAAGGGGTTGCCTTGGGTCATTTACTGTGTCAACCGATGAGTTGGTTGCTCTGCTCTCCTCGGGAACCACCGGACGTTCCCAAGAGGTTATCTCCCATCCCCAGTGTGTGATAGGTGGACCTGGATCCTACCCACCATTGAGGGAGGCGAATAACCCGCGGCGTGCATAGGTGGAAACCTAATCGCAGCGCTTATTGCCATGCCAGTGCTCGTGGCTGAGTAAAAAAGGAGGCCTTCCGATGTAGGATGGCACCCCCCTCAAATGTAGCCTTTGTTCTCCTCTTGTGTGCTGGAAGTTCCTGGTTCCCATCATTTTCGCCAACCATATACTTTCACACTGGTAGCCCTTTTCGTCCACTTTTGCGAGATGTTCGTGTGTGTGCAGCCTTCGGTGAGGCTCTCTGGTGCATCCCTCCTCTTGACGGCCTCGGATAGAAGCACATGCCATCCTGATGGTGCGCTGGTGGTAGGGGAGGTCGTAGGGGACAGGGTCCTCGACTTGCAGTGAGTCCATATGCCAGTGTCGTGTCGGGCATGTCCTCTAGGCGTCTCGCCGAAGGAGGACTTCCTGCCAGTACCGGAGGAAGGTTAAGTCTAGAGTGATCAAGCCTTCCTCCAGGTACTGTTGTGGACTATAAAATCTGCCATAGATGAAGTTTTGGCCCACATGACACTAGACGTCACTGTTGCCTCGGTCTGGCATGCGTTTCTGCTGTCCTCGGTCTTATAGCAGGTGACCGTCTCACTGCGCAGAGATTGGCTCGGGGGACAACCAGGCAGGCCACAGAGCAGGAAATTACTTGACTTGTAGCTGCTGAGTTCCATAGTTGTCTTGTATCCCCTTTTGTATGCAAGAACTTTGTTATTATTGAAAGCATCTTTGTTTCAACTCTTTCATTGTCCTATGTAGATGTAGACTTCGGACCCTTAGCAGCGCAAGGGTCCGGGATGAATTAGCCAATGTGGGTAGCTCCTTTGCTGATGTCTCGAGTCTGTTCCTCTGGGTCCTTAGCAGCGTAAGGGCCCAGAGCGCTCCGGCAGTGTGACTACCACTCCTTCCAGATCCTCGACAGCACAAGGATTTCAAGGAAGTTCGACCCTTGTCCCCAGCTCTTTCCAGGGAGACACATGGCAGCTCCGGACTTCTCGAAGGGGAGACTCCGCCCGGATCCCGGGACACGTGTCTGCACCGGAGCTATTCTCCGCAGAGGGGGGCTCGGAGCCTAGGAACACGTGGTAGTTCCGGACCCCACTCTGCAAGGAGACCCGGATCGGAGCCTGGGGCACGTGTCAGCACCGGAGCTGTTCTCAGCGGGGAGGCTGCTCGGAGCCTGATGACACGTGATAGTTCTGGACTTCACCCAGCAGGGAGGCATAGGTTTGGAGCCTAGGGCACGCGTCGGTCCCAGAGCTCAAGCGCACGTGACAGCCCGAGGGTTGACATCGGAGTCTAGGGCACACAGGTTGCCCGTTAGCAGTTGATATGCTTGAGGAAGCACAAACTGTAAAGGGGAGACGCCCGCGGTGCGTGTGTACTCCGGGCCTACCCTCAGCGGGTGTGACACCCGGTTCCGAAAATAGAACCAAGCGAATGCATATGTGTGCCCAGGATGTTCATCACACATACACATGTATTCCACAAACTGAATTCAGAATATAACCACAAATAAAAAGGGTTTAAGTACTTTATTACATCGACTCATTGTCTCACTCATGAATGTCTATCTTATTCTTGCAGCGGAAGGCTCTAAACCACAACGGAAACAACTAAACAGCAGCAGGCTCCATCTTCAACTTCACAGGCATGTTGACGGTAGTTCGCACGCCTAGTACTCCACATGGTCCTCGAAGTACTCTTCTCCTGTTGCTGATGTTTATGTGATAATGCAAGGGTGAGTACATGTTGTACTCAGCAAGTGGGGGAAAAGTATGACGTGTAGCTTATAACAAGGTATGGAATAAAAAGGCTCATTGCAGCAAGCAAATTTTATTTCACAAACATGATAAAACAGCAACTAAGTCTAGATGAATTTAATCCCAATATAACCAAGTAAAACAGCAACATTCTTTCATCATAAATCACCTTTTCTCAAGTCTCAACCAGCCATTAATCTTCCTCAAGTTCATCTCATACTCATAAATATTCATAACCATCTCATATTCACATAACCGAAACCAAACTCATTTTCATGACTCAAAAACAGTTCCAAACCCAATCCCAATGACCATACCACAATCATACCGAATAACCATCCCAAGTTTTCCCCCTAATCATGGAAGTTGGCCAGGTGCTTGTGACCGGAAGCACGGCTATCATGATAGTTTTACACTCTGCAGAGGTGGCACCACTTAACCCACAAGTTTGTGATTTCGTCACCCGTTGGCAACTGCAGAACCTCCATTATACCAGTACACAACCATCGGTGTATGGCCAAGAGATCACAAAATAGCCTCTACAAAGGGGCTACTAGATGTATGGACTCACTGAGGTTTCACCGGCAGGGTCGAATCACCATTCTCCCACCCACGGGCCCCCTATTGTGCCATGCAGTTCCCAGGGCGGTCCTCCTCGACTCCCATTCCCCGCGCCATCCACGGTCCACAATAAGCTAGCAACACACCTAATTAATCAGCTACGCCGCACCCATACTTGGCCTTGTGGTGGCACTGTTTTCCTGGCATATTCTCGCATGAACCAGTCCTTAGATCTACAGCAAGTAAACGACCATCTCATTCAGCAACATCCACGAACCAAGATTGCCTAGATATCCCCGATTCCATGCTCATTAACATCATTAAGTTCTCATCATGTTAAATCTTATGAGTGCAGTAGCTAACCATGTTGTAATTCCGCTTACCGTATCCTGTAGATTAAGCGAAGCAAAAAGGAAAAACGACCATACCTGACTCATCAACTTTCTCGGTGACATGGATGGTTAACAAAACTAGTAAACTCCTATAAAAGGGTCCCATCAAGTTGACTCAAGCATACGAGTTTTCGCAAGCAAAACAGTTTCAAAAACATGGGACCAATATGGTCAAGGGGCAATGCCTTGCTCCAGTGGTTCTTATGCTCAAGCGTCTCGAAGTCTTGGTGCTTTAGTTCCTCGTAGATGGTCTCTTGAGCTTGTTCTTCTACTCACGATCACGCACATATAAAATTTACAGCAATCAAACATCATGCACAAACTTTACTCAAGATGCAATGGGGTAGATGAATGCAAATCCTATGGTGCTGTTTTATTAATCCAGTTTGTACGTGTTTTTGCATGTTTTAACGGGCTTTCATGGGGTTTTATGATGAACAAGGGTGCTGGTATGAAGTGTATACGTGGTGATGATCTTGACTCAAGATCTAGATCAGTTCCACCGTCAAAAACCGATCAAAACGTGATCTGTCCACACGAAAATGTTTCTGTTTGAAGGGGGTGAAGAAAATGGATGCGTAAAAACAGCGGTGATGTCGTAAGATGGGTAACGAAGACCTACCTCACTTCCCTTTGATGGCAGGGCCTTCCTCCTAGCAATGGCAGCAGCGGGGAATTTTTCTATGGAATATTAGGGCAGGACAGATCGTTGGCTCTTTTCCAGCGACGGCGAGGCGTGACGGGGCTCGACGGCAGGGCTCGCCGGCAGGGTTCGACGGTGGGGCTCGACGGCAGGGCTCGTCGGTGGGGCTCACCGGCGGGGCTCACCGGCGACTGAACTCTGGCGGGGGGGGGGGGGGGGGGCAACTCGGCGAGGGGGGGGTCCAACTCGGCGAGTTGGGGACTAGTGCCTCCAAGTGGCCGACTTGGGGGGGGGGGAAGGGAGGGGGGCTGCGGCCAAGGGGGGGGGGGTTGGGTTCTATTTATAAGGGGGGAGGGGGGAGAATCCTACTCAAATTGGAGCAAAATCCTAACAAACTTTTCCCCAATTTATTTGGTGCGGCAGCAATGTTGGGGAAATTCCCCAAATGTGGGGAAAAAATCCCCTTTTTTAGGGAATTGGGACATTTGGAGGATTTGGGGGAAATTTGGGGAAATTGAAAATAGCTCATTTCAGCTATCTTTTTACCATTCCTCACAATTTCTATGTCACTTACTCCATTTCTACATTCCCCTCTCCATTTCTATGTCCCACTCTCCATTTCTACATTCCCCTCTCCATTTCTATATGCTCTTCTCCATTTCTATGGTTCTTTCTCCATTTCTATGGTTCTTTCTCCATTTCTACTTGTTTTATAATGCTTCTCTACATGAAAAATATATGCAATGCTTGGAAATGAATTTGAGGGTGTTACAAACCTACCCCACTTAAACTTAATCTCACCCTCGAGATTCGATAGAGTAGAGAATAGATGACGGAATTCTGCCTTGAGGTCTTGCTCACGCTCCCATGTAGTTTTGGTATCCGTGTGATGGCTCCTTTGTACCATGCACCAACGGATCACTTTGTTCCTCGTGACACTTTCCTTCACGTCCAAAATTTTGACGGGTTGCTCCGCGTAGGTCAGATCCTCTTGAAGCTCGATCTCATCCATCGGTACTTGTTCTTCCCGTACTCTTAAGCACTTCTTGAGTTGGGATACGTGAAACACGTCATGCACGTCAGAGAGGTGCCTTGGCAGCTCTAGTTGATAGGCTATCTCTCCTCGCTTGCCCAAAATCTCGAATGGCCCGATGTAGCGAGGTGCTAACTTGCCCTTGACGTTGAACCGTCGTTGGCCTCGGATAGGCTATACCTTAAGATACACGAAGTCTTCCACTTCGAAGGTCAATTTTCTTCGCCTATTGTCCGCATAACCTTTTTGTCGTGACTGAGAAGCCTTCAAGTTTTCTCGTATCGTTTGGACTTGCCTCTCGGCGTCTTGCAGCACTTCGGGTCCAAACACTTGACTCTCTCCGGTCTCATTCCAGAACAGCGGCATTCTACACCATCTACCATACAATGCTTCGAAAGGTGACATCTTCAAACTGGCTTGGTAGCTGTTGTTGTAGGAGAATTCAGCATACGGCAAGCTCCTATACCAACTACGCCCATGTTTCAATGCGCAAGCTCTCAACATGTCTTCCAGAATCTGATTTGTCCTCTCAGTTTGCCTGTCGGTTTGCGGGTGATAAGCGGAGCTGAAATTCAGTCGTGTACCCATGGCTTCATGCCGCTTCTTCCAGAACCTAGAGGTAAATTGAGAACCCCAATCTGAAACTATCCTCTTCGGAACTCCATGGCTGAGACGGGCCTATCAACTGAGACAGGCCACTCGCCCGGGAATCGCATTGGGTGGTGCCGTGTTGTGCGGCACCCAACAGCACACATACAAGGAACAATGTATTACATAAAACAATAGCGGAAGCTTACAAGTTTTTCTTTGTAAATACTTTACATCAAGTAACTACAGCGGAAGTCTATAACAAACTCACGTCGAATAACTAAGAGCACTCGAGATGAAGTCCAGCCCGCGGACTCCTCTCGCTAGCAACACGAAGTCAAGCAGCAGCGGCTGGGTTCTCCATGTGTTACCTAACTCGGAAGTCTCCGAGTTTCACCGGACAACCTTCTTCTTAGCATCGATGTTAACCTGCAAAACCACTTATATAGCAAGCATGAGCACATAGGCTCAGCAAGACTGATCCGTCTCTCCTAAACAAGAAACTCTACATGCACGACAGTTGCAATTAGGTTAGTTAAATTTGCATAAAGGACTCGCCTAAAGTTGATCCTTAACTTTCAGATTTTTAAGCCTCATTGTGCCGACCTTGAGCCGAAAAGCATCGCAACTCCACAATCAAACAAGAAACGCTTTGTTGCGATGCTCCTTGCACAAAGTTAAAGTAAAGTTTAATGCGCCTATCTCTAATTCAATCATGGTTGCAATGCAAGTTACAGCACAGGCTTATCAAGTTCAAATATAACCAGTTCAGTTGTTACTACGTGAAGACGCAGTGGGCATGTATGCTCATATGACCGCGAGTGACGGTGATTCGAATCAGTACACGCCCGGACTACATGACACGTACACCCGTACTCCGAGTTGCCGGCAGCAACTTCGACTGACGTTGTACGCGGCCACCTTTCCCAAGATCTTCCACATTGGACGCAGTCCAACTGCCCCGAGTACGCAAGTTCCCTCAATGTACATACCCGCAGTGGTATGTTCTTAAGCGAGTTACCTCCTACTACCCTGACGCCAAAAGCCTAAGGCAGTTGGAAAAGTTCCACTATGGATCTCCCAAGGTACATCGGTTTCCTGGGTCCCATATAGCCAGTATGCGCCCGGTACACAACTCAAACTTGTCCAACAGGGCCAAGCACGGACGGGCCTTAACCGACACAGGCAGGGCTATGCACGCACGGCCTGCAACCTGCTGCATCTAAATCTCCCTGCCCGGTCTCCATTTCTTATGTGTGAACTTTCCTCATTTTTTCTAATTCGGACCTGTTCCGAGTAAACCAGTCCTAAACTCACGAGTAGCTTCCAACTACCCGACTTCTACCGGACCTTTCCTACTAACATTTAGCGTAGCCAAATCCACTGGAGGAGGTGCTATTCTACCCTTTCTCTCTTAGGTATTTCTGGTCATGCAAGTGGGGTTTTCAATATCATCTAGACTTAATGCAATCAACGATGCAAAGCTATGATCTCTAAAAATGGAAATGCTTGTAAAACTGTTCAAATGCAAACCGGGGCTTGCCTGTTTCGCAGGTGGCTAAGATTACAATCAGATAGTGACGATCACTTGGATCTTGATCACTTGTTTTCCTCCCTCCTTGATCTTCACTTCAAGTCCTTCTCCCCTTCTTCACGTATATACTACACGATATGGTCATGCATATGTATTTAATTGAAAAGCTTTTACTAATAAGATCTAATGAGAGTTTTAAAACTGTAACTCTGTTAAAGAATTTAAAATGACACTGGTGCTAGTAGTTTGGGTTGGGTTTAAACACTATGATCAAATGTTGAGTGCTTTTCCCACTTAAGTGTTGATCACCTTAAGAGATTACACATGACAGTGGTGATCCAGAGCTCCAATGGAGCTGAGAATTTTCCTGTGAGTTCCGTGTCACAAGAAGGTCCTCTGGACCAAAATTTAGCACTTTTCATGGAGTGGTTTATTCAGAACAATTCTCTAAGTGTTTAATCAAAGATGAATTTATTCTGAGGTAACAACCATGTTCGTGTCAAACTCAGTGAACCACAATTTAAATTATAGTTCATGGAGTCCACATGTTTCCTAGGATTTTTGGAGCTAAGAATTTCCCAGAGCTGAATTTACAAGTTTTGGAAATTCTCTGAAAATGTTTCTGTATTCATTTGAACACAGTAACTTACAATCTGAATTCTCCTGACCAAACACAACTACAAATAAGCTGAAACTTTTACAGGAGTTTAAGAACACCATAAAGAATATTCTGGCAAAAATTTAGGATTTTTGGATAAACCAAACTCCCTCAAAAATTCTTTTTCTGAAAATCTTTAAAGAATTTTCCAGAATTAAATAAAGACTTTCATACAAATTGGGTTGCATATTTGGATAGCGTTTGTCAATCTGAATATAACCCAATTTGAATCACTAAATTTGGAGGTTCCTAGCAAAAGTTATGTTCTTCTAAAGTTTGGGGAAAAATCTGGGATTTGAATAAATCCGGGAAAAGTTTAAACTGACGGTGGGACCAAGGGGCACGTGTCAGTTACCGGGGGCGCGCCACACGGGGTCACAGGGTTATTTCCTGCGCTGTTACAGCCGATCCCGTGCCACAGAATATCCAGCCCCCTCTCCCGAGTCGCTGACATGTGGGACCGGCGAGGTCGTCTTCAACCTCCCACTCCCGCGCAACACCGCTGCCGGTCTCGCCGGAGTAGCTTCGGGATCGGTCGTCCGGCCATCTTAACTGCTGAAACTCGCCGCTAGCCCCTAATTCAACGTGAGGAACACGCTGGTGGGGTTTCCTCGAGCTGGCAGGTCCCCCAAACTAGCCCGCGACGTCGCACCGGCTCGGATGAAGTCCGGCGACGTCAACCCGACGCTCTAGCTCGCCAAAAGCTTCCTGGAAAGGCTCTACGGCACCAGTGGAGGTTGGAAAAGCTAGGCATGGCCGCACATGGGCTCGGGAGTGGCTCCAACCTAGGGTTCATCGGATGCCCGACGTGTTCTACCGAAGCCGCCGTTGGAAAGACCGAAATTACGTCGTGCAGAGAGGGTTTCTAGCTAGGTTCCAAAAGGAAAGTTGTTGCTAAGCAAGGCTACTTCATGTGAGTGGAATTTGCAGTGCTCTAAACCATCCTAGCATGAGAATTTAACAGATCCTTACCCGCACCTCGGTTTGAACCGGCCGGAGAAGATTTCCGAAATTCACCGTCGAGAGGCAGAGACAGGCTTTGTGGTTCGGGTGGAAGCTGCAGGGAGAACTCGCGCGTCCCAGAGTGGCCTTGCTTGATCTTGACAAGCTCTGGAGGAGGCTGTCCACGGGAGCGCGTCGCCGCCGGGGTTTCGGCCGCCGAAGAAACTCGAGGTTCTCGGCGTATAGGGCACGAACGCACTTGGCGATGGCTCAAGGAGGTCGAGGGGACTATGGTGGTGTGGTTTTGCCGATAAGCCGGGGCTTGCACGCGAGCTAGGCGGTGGGCGATCGGATTAGAGCTCAGCGGCGGCTCTGCTCGTTTCACGCGTGGGGAGAGAAGGAACAGCGGTGTCTCGGTGATATGAGCAAACGGGGGGTCGGGATTGGGTATAGACGCCGGTGCAGCCCTCCAGCGCGATGAAAATGCAGCAGGAGCTGGCTGCCGGCTGGCCCTCGGTGTCGAGCAGAGGAAGGTCGGCTCGGCCGTTGCTTCACGTGGGAGGAAAACAAATGGAGACTGTGTACTGAAGATCTTTTGCAATATTCAGTCCCCTCAATGACATGTGGGTCCCACATGTCAGTTCCTCCTTATCTCTTCTTAAATATCTCCCAAGTTAGAATATTGATGGAATTCAATTGTGGGAATTCAAATCTGATATGCATTAGGATAATTGGGCAAGTTTCATCCAAATTCAAATGGGTGTTTGAATTCTTTGTCATTTAAAGCCCATTTTGAAAAATAGGTTGCAAATCATTTCCATAAATCATGAAACTTTGCACACCCCCCTGATTTCGACCCAAGGAATTCAAATATGAAATCTGATTTTAATTTTTGGCTGCTGCAAATGAGATTTTCAGCACAACAGTTTTGAATTCCATTGTGTTGTTCTCATTTGAATTTTATTTTGAACACATTGTTCCAACTCTGATTTTTGTTTTCTCACACATATGGGAACTTCCCATCTTTGTTTTAGACCCCTCTAGGGTTCCAAGTTCTCAAATAAACATTTGACTTGTGTGAAGAAAACCCTCATGTGTGTTATCACATGTGGGGAAAAGTTTTAACAAGTCCGAATTTCACTTATATGAAACAAAACTTTTGCAAACAAGAGTATCTTTGTATTCACATTTTTGGGACCTTTACATTCCTCCGCCCTTAAAAGGAATCTCGTCCCAAGATTCAAAAGAGGAACGAGAGGGGAGGTAATTACAAAGTTTATGACAAAAGCTCCGCATAGTTCTTGTGGATGTAATCTTCGGTCTCCCACGTCGCCTCTTCCGGGGTATGATTACTCCACAGGACTTTGTAAAATTTCAAAGTCCGATTCCTGGTGGTCCAGGTTTTTTCGTCGATAATCTGTACAGGTTGCTCGACATAGGTGAGATCCGGCTTCAACTCATTGATGTCTTCCGTGTGGATGGCAGCGGTAAACTTGAGACACTTCCTCAGCAGGGACACGTGAAATATGTCGTGAATACCGGCAAGGCTTGCCGGTAGTTCCAGCCGGTAGGCTACAGTTCCGCACTTCTCCGCTATAGTAAACGGACCGATGAATCGGGGAGCAAGTTCCCCCTTGACACCGAACCGATGAATCCCTTTCATCGGAGACACACGAAGATACACGTGCTCTCCGACTTCGAAATGCAGCGGTCGACGTCTCTGGTCCTCGTAGCTCTTTTGACGAGATTGGGCAGCTTTGAGGTTCTCTTGTATTATCCGAACTCTCTCTTCGGCTTCATTGACAAGATCAACCCCAAACGTTACTCGTTCACCGGATTCGCACCAATTCAATGGTGTACGGCACTTCCGGCCGTAAAGAGCTTCATATGGTGCCATTTTGATGCTCGTCTGATATCCGTTGTTGTACGAGAACTCCGCCAGCGGTAAGTGATCATCCCAGCTCTTACCGTGGTGGATGGCACATGCTCTCAGCATATCTTCTAGTATTTGATTCACCCTCTCAGTTTGCCCATCGGTTTGAGGGTGATACGCAGGGCTTCTAATTAACTTCGTCCCCAATGATGCGTGTAGCTGCTCCCAGAAACGGGCTACGAACAGCGATCCTCTATCGGACACAATGGTGCGGGGAACTCCATGTAAGCACAAGATCCTGCTATGTACAGATCTGCATACTGCTTTGCATTATACCTAGTATGCACCGGGATGAAGTGTGCTGGTTTGGTTAACTGATCCACGATTACCCAAATCGCATCATGGTTGTTGGAGGTCATCGGCAACCCGACGATGAAGCCCATACTCAAGTTTTCCCACTTCCATGCCGGTACGTGCAATGGCTGCAACAGGCCTGACTTCTTCATATGGTCGGCCTTGACTCGTCGACACGTATCACACTCTGAAACGTATTTTGCAACTTCTCGTTTCATACGTGTCCACCAAAACTTCTTCCGGAGATCTTGGTACATTTTATTACTGCCCGGATGAATGGAAAACTTGGACAAATGAGCTTAATCCAAAATTTTCTTCCGTAGTCCCATATCCCAGGGTACTACAATCCGGTTGTTGAACCATAAAGTACCTTCATCGTCCTTCCGGAAGCACTTCATTTCTCCGTTGTCTAATCTTCACCGTATGTGAGAGATACCCTTGTCTTTTCGTTGAGCCTTAATGATCTCCTCTTTTATGGTAGGAATGAGAGCGAGATTATAAAGAGCTCCATACGGGATAACACGGAGACTTGGTTCGTCATCATCTATTTCAGAGATACTTAGGTGATGGATATGCGCCTTACGACTGAGCGCATCAGCGACCACATTCGCCTTTCCTGGATGATAATGAATCTCCAGTTCATAGTCCTTAATGAGCTCTAGCCATCTTCGTTGCCTCATGTTCAATTCTTTCTGAGTGAAGATGTACTTCAAGCTCTTGTGGTCGGTGTAGAGGTGTACAAGATTTCCGAGCAAGTAATGCCTCCACATCTTCAAAGCGAGGACCACGGCAGCTAACTCAAGATCATGAGTTGGATAATGCTGCTCGTGATTTCTGAGTTGACGAGATCCATAAGCGACCACTCCTCTATCTTGCATCAGCACGCAGCCAAGACCGATGCCAGATGCATCGCAATACACGTCGAATGGCTTCATCGTATCCGGCTGAGCAAGAACTGGGGCTGTTGTGAGATGCTTCACTAAAGTCTTGAAAGCTTGTTCACACGCAGCACCCCACATAAATCTTGTATTCTTCTTTAATAATTCCGTCATTGGTTTAGCAATCTTGGAGAAACCTGGAATGAACCTCCGGTAATAACCCGCTAAACCGAGGAAGCTTCGGATTTCATGCACTGACTTTGGTGACACCCATTTCTGTACTTGGATAATCTTACTCGGATCTACAGCGATGCCGTCCACTGAAATGATGTGTCCGAGAAAAGGTACTTGATTAATCCAGAATTCACACTTGCTGAATTTTGCATAGAGCCGATGATCTCGCAATCTTTGTAGCACAATATGCAGATGTTCAGCATGTTCTTCCTCTGACTTGGAGTACACCAAGATATCGTCAATGAAGACAACGACGAATTTATCCAACTCCGGCATGAACACTGAATTCATCAGGTACATAAAGTGTGCCGGGGCTTTGGTCAAACCAAAAGACATAACGAGATACTCATACAGCCCGTATCTCGTTGAGAATGCCGTCTTCGGAATATCTTCTGCCTGGATTTTAATCTGGTGATATCCGGACCGAAGATCCATCTTCAAAAATACCTTTGCACCCACTAATTGATCAAAGAGCATATCAATGAGAGGTAGTTGATACTTGTTCTTGATGGTAACGGCATTCAAAGGACGATAATCAACACAAAGCCGTAGTGTTTCGTCCTTCTTTTTGACAAACAACGCTGAACAACCCCAAGGTGACGAACTCGGTCGTATAAAGCCCTTGCTCATTAGGTCATTCAGCTGTGTCTTCAATTCTGCCAGTTCATTGGGTGCCATCTTGTACGGCCTTCGTGATATTGATGTTGTTCCCGGTATGAGTTAAATCTTGAACTCAACGTCTCGTTCGGGCAGCATGCCCGGTAAATCATCGGGAAATACATCCGGATACTCACGTACCACCGGAATGTCCTCTATCTTGACAGCTTCCGTGTGGTTCACTGTTGCAATCTGTTGCCGTCTGGCGCCCAGAATTAATATGTGAAGACCGTGCTGTGGGGAGTTGAGCTCAACGGTCCTGGAGCTGATGTTAAGAACCGCCTGGTGGTAAATCAACCACGACATCCCCAAAATGATGTCGATCTTCAGACCCTCAAGGATAATGAGAGTCGTAGGGTATATTTTACCCCCCAAACAAAGAGGTGCTCGGGAGACAACCTCGCTTGCGGTACTGCTGCCCCCGGGCGAAGATATGAGGTATTGCCTCTTTGTATAAACTGTTTGGAGCTGTTGTTGAGCCACGAAAGATTGGCTAATGAAATTGTGTGTGGCACCGGAATCAAAGAGAATCAAAACCAGTAGTTGACTAAGGGAAAACATCCCTGCTAAATCGGCTTCTCCTTCCGGAACATCATCAATCACAGTATAGTGAATATTGCCCCTTATCTGCCCTCCTGTCTGCAGATTTAGGTATGGGTCGTATTGTTGTAAATATGATGACCCGCATCCTTGAATTCACTCCGGACATTGCCTAGCATAATGGCCCATACGCCCACAAGTAAAACACGGATGTCTCTCCGGTTCTTCGTTGACTTGCGGTGGACTGCTAGGTACATATGGCTGCAGCGATGGAGCACAAACCACCGTCTGATGCTGCGGCTGTGGAGGTGGTGCAAGTTGTAGAACTTGACCAGTAATCAATATCCGAGGAGTTGATCGTGCAGGTGGCCTCCATCTTTCACCGGGTGGCGTTCGATACACCAAACGGTACTTTTGAGGCACATAACTTGTGCTGGCCTGCTCGATCTCACTCATCTTTCTCTTCTCGGCTTGCCACTCAAGTGTCGGCCTCTCTTGAATGAAAGCCGCATCGACCATGTCGGTGTAATTGCCGTTATTGTGTACGGCCAACTTATCCTGTAATATGGCACTCAGGCCATGGAAGAATAGGTCACACCGTGCTTCTTATTTCGCCACATATTCGGGAGCATATTGGGCCAAAAGGTTAAACCTTCTGACATACTCGAGGACACTCATGTCCCGTTGCTTTAAGCCCAAAAATTCCTCCCGCTTTGCCTTGAAAATACCTAGTGGTATGTAACGAGTACGAAAGGCTTCACAAAATCCACTCCATGCTACTTGATGGTCCTCCAGAATGGTGGCAAGCTGTTCAACCCACCAGTTTCCGGTGGCTCCATGGAGTTGCTGAGCAGCAAACTTTGTCTTCTGGTATTCATCACACTCGAATACTCCAAATTTTGACTCCATGACACGAAGCCATTGATCTGCTTCCACAGGTTCGGTGGCTTCAGTAAAGATAGGCGGTTGAGTCGCCAAGAAATCCAGATAAGCGTCCCAAGGTGGAACGACTTGTTGCGTGTTCTAGAGTACGCCTTGCTGTACCAAAGCTTGGAGTAAGCGTGTGTGTTCTTGCATTGCTTCTTGGAGTAGCCTAGCGTTCTCTTGATTAGAATCGACAACTCGAGTCATAAGATCCATCCATCCCGTGGATGGTGGTTCAGACGGTGGAATGAAAGCATCACCGCCTCGGCGAGAACTCCTGGCCCTACTCCTAGAGCGAGTACGAACCATACTGCAAAATATAGTTGAGAAGAGTTAAACAAGAACTCAGCAGTATGTGAGACTAATGAAAACATGAATATGTAAAACTTTATGAAAGCAGTAACAAATTCATGTTTACACAACTCCTTAGTAGGCATAGCTATCAAGTCCATCTGTACAGAACAGACATTTATGCACTATCTCCAGATTTTGATCTAGTTAAAAGCATTTTCATAACTCAAGTCGAATACCAAAGTTAAAGATAACTTCAGTATATTTCCAACGAGTACTCATATGCCTTCAGATCATCTTCGGATTAAAAGTTATGATTTTCCAAAGTTGCCAGAATTCCTCGATAAAATTTGCCAGCACCTCCTTTGTATGTGGCTGATTTTATCACGGTTGTATATGCAAATACAATAAGAATCTGAACAACTTTGAACTACAAAAATGTTGCACATTTCATAACCTTTCCAATGGTATATCATAGGCTTCTTAAGGGTTTTTCTACAGAAAGTTGTGGCTTAAAAACAGAAAGGTCCAGAGAGGTTTTGTTGCTGTCCTCCTGGTTCTAGACAGTTTACATTCCTCTGAACTTTTTACCCATTTAGCGTGTGATTTTTCTCTGGAGATCTACAAATAAGTTGTAGATCACTTGAAAATCTTTCCAGAACTGTATCATACACCTTGATTGGGTCAAGCTACTCGGAGTTATGCTCTATTAAAGTCCAGCAAGAATTCTTGCCGAAAACAGAGCACTCTGTTTTTGAAATCTTTGAAGCCTAGTCTTCCTCTCATTTGAATCTTAGCTCAAAATAAGAGTTCAGTAACTAATATTTGTTTCGAACTTCCATTTTTAATCGAAAGTTAGTTCATGAGTCATTTCTTCAAAGGAAAGGGGTTATTAAGTTTAGTACGGCGTCGATGCACCGTAAGAAGCATGTTGGTACCATAGCCTCACCAAAAGAAAATCCTAACCGGATTATACCGGCATAAACGTATCTTAGGTGGCACTATAACGGCCACTCGCAAACGTGTACTATTCGTACTACAGTTTCGTGGTTAACCCTGCATGAGTCACACTCAATCGTCAGGTCCGGCTGCACACCGAACCCGGTATCCATACAGTTCTTACACCCGTCCGTCGTCACTCGCACAGGTGTTCTCAAGCAAAACATGCCTTGAGCTACGTGTTCACGTTACTAACCACATGACAGGGTTTCCCAAATTGCACCACGCACGCCCGGGACAGACGTTGCTCGAGTACCCCAAACGACATGAGGAGTCGTAGAGGACACTAAAGCGGGTCGGGTTACCTGCCACCCGTGGGGCTCCACCCTTCAGCTTGTGCGCACTGGTGGACAGCGCTTACGTGCACCCCCAAGACATAACTCGTCCCGAGATGCACGATTTTCCAACATAACAAATAAGTTAGTTTGCCACCTTCATAATAAGCTAATAGTAATCCTTATGTGAGCCTAATACCGTTTCCTCACCGTATCCTAAATTTTTGTCGTAATACCTTCCTTATTCCGTGCGCTATTACCAATGCAGCTCTGATACCTGCTGAGACGGGCCTATCAACTGAGACAGGCCACTCGCCCGGGAATCGCATTGGGTGGTGCCGTGTTGTGCAGCACCCAACAGCACACATACAAGGAACAATGTATTACATAAAACAATAGCGGAAGCTTACAAGTTTTCTTTGTAAATACTTTACATCAAGTAACTACAGCGGAAGTCTATAACAAACTCACATCGAATAACTAAGAGCACTCGAGATGAAGTCCAGCCCGCGGACTCCTCTCGCTAGCAACACGAAGTCAAGCAGCAGCGGCTGGGTTCTCCATGTGTTACCTAACTCGGAAGTCTCCGAGTTTCACCGGACAACCTTCTTCTTAGCATCGATGTTAACCTGCAAAACCACTTATATAGCAAGCGTGAGAACATAGGCTAAGCAAGACTGATCCGTCTCTCCTAAACAAGAAACTTTACATGCACGACGGTTGCAATTAGGTTAGTTAAATTTGCATAAAGGACTCGCCTAAAGTTGATCCTTAACTTTCAGATTTTTAAGCCTCATTGTGCCGACCTTGAGCCGAAAAGCATCGCAACTCCACAATCAAACAAGAAACGCTTTCTTGCGATGCTCCTTGCACAAAGTGAAAGTAAAGTTTAATGCGCCTATCTCTAATTCAATCATGGTTGCAATGCAAGTTACAGCACAGCCTTATCAAGTTCAAAGATAACCAGTTCAGTTGTTACTACGTCAAGACGCAGTGGGCAAGTATGCTCATATGACCGTGAGCGACGGTGATTCGAATCAGTACACGCCCGGACTACACGACATGTACACCCGTACTCCGAGTTGCCGGCAGCAACCTCGACTGACGTTGTACGCGGCCACCTTTCCCAAGATCTTCCACATTGGACGCAGTCCAACTGCCCTGAGTATACAAGCTCCCTCAAGGTACATACCCGCAGTGGTATGTTCTTAAGTGAGTTACCTCCTGCTACCCTGACGCCGAAAGCTTAAGGCAGTTGGAAAAGTTCCACTATGGATCTCCCAAGGTACATCGGTTTCCTGGGTCCCATATAGCCAGTATGCGCCCGGTACACAACTCAAACTTGTCCAACAGGGCCAAGCATGGACAGGCCTTAACCGACACAGGCAGGGCTATGCATGCACGGCCTGCAACCTGCTGCATCTAAACCTCCCTGCCCGGTCTCCATTTCTTATGTGTGAACTTTCCTCATTTTTTTTGTAATTCGGACCCGTTCCGAGTAAATCAGCCCTAAACTCGCGAGTAGCTTCCAACTACTCGACTTCTACCGGACCTTTCCTACTAACATTTAGCGTAGCCAAATCCACTCGAGGAAGTGCTATTCTACCCTTTCTCTCTTAGGTATTTCTGGTCATGCAAGTGTGGTTTTCAATATCATCTAGACTTAATGCAATCAATGATGCAAAGCTATGATCTCTAAAAATGGAAATGCTTGTAAAATTGTTCTAATGCAAACCGGGGCTTGCCTGTTTTGCAGGTGGCTAAGATTACAATCAGTTAGTGATGATCACTTGGAGCTTGATCACTTGTTTTCCTCCCTCCTTGATCTTCACTTCAAGTCCTTCTCCCCTTCTTCACGTATATACTACACGATATGGTCATGCATATGTATTTAATTGCAAAGCTTTTACTAATAAGATCTAATGAGAGTTTTAAAACTGGAACTCTGTTCAAGAATTTAAAATGACACTGGTGCTAGTGGTTTGAGTTGGGTTTAAACACTATGGTCAAATGTTGAGTGCTTTTCCCACTTATGTGTTGATCACCTTAAGAGATTACACATGACAGTGGTGATCCAGAGCTCCAATGGAGCTGAGAATTTTCCTGTGAGTTCCTTGTCACAAGAAGGTCCTCTGGACCCAAATTTAGCACTTTTCATGGAGTGGTTTATTCAGAACAATTCTCTAAGTGTTTAATCAAAGGTGAATTAATTCTGAGGTAACAACCATGTTCATGTCAAACTCAGTGAACTAAAATTTCAATTATAGTTCATAGAGTCTACATGAATTTTCCTAGGATTTTTGGAGCTAAGAATTTCCCAGAGCGGAATTTACAAGTTTTGGAAATTCTCTGAAAATGTTTCTGTATTCATTTGAACACAGTAACTTACAATCTGAATTCTCCTGACCAAACACAACTACAAATAAGCTGAAACTTTTACAGGAGTTTAAGAACACCATAAAGAATATTCTGGCAAAAATTTAGGATTTTTGGATAAACCAAACTCCCTCAAAAATTCTTTTTCTGAAAATTTTTAAAGAATTTTCCAGAATTAAATAAAGACTTTCATACAAATTGGGTTGCATATTTGGATAGCGTTTGTCAATCTGAATATAACCCAATTTGAATCACTAAATTTGGAGGTTCCTAGCAAAAGTTATGTTCTTCTAAAGTTTGGGGAAAAATCTGGGATTTGAATAAATCCGGGAAAAGTTTAAACTGACGGTGGGACCAAGGGGCACGTGTCAGTTACCGGGGGCGCGCCACACGGGGTCACATTGTTCCAAATCTGATTTTTGTTTTCTCACACATATGGGAACTTCCCATCTTTGTTTTAGACCCCTCTAGGGTTCCAAGTTCTCAAATAAACATTTGACTTGTGTGAAGAAAACCCTCATGTGTGTTATCACATGTGGGGAAAAGTTTTAACAAGTCCCAAATTTCACTTATATGAAACAAAACTTTTGCAAACAAGAGTTTCTTTGTATTCACATTTTTGGGATCTTTACAATGGCGACACACAATTTGCTCCATATACAGCTCGGCTAGTTGTGCAACGTTGTATGTCACACCCGGTTTTTCCGAAGAACAACCAAGTGAATATCACATGTATGCCAGGATCATTTTCTCATACATGTGATGACAAATAGTGAAGCATCATTTATTACAAGCCAGGTGTCGAATATAAATAAGTCTTACATAGTAAATGTCTCGATGGACAATAATAAGTTCATCACAAGTAAATAAACTAGCAGCGGAATATTATTCTTTAGGGCTCCATCACAGGCGTTGCCCGGGGGTCTTCATGAACCTAAAATCCTTCCTCGGGTCCAAAGTCTTGGTCATTATACACCACCTCATTATCTTGACCTGAGCAGCAATATAAACCAACAAATATGCAAGGTTGAGTACCAATGGCACTCAGCAAGTGTGGGAAAATCATATCATGCATGGCTAGAACAAGGAGAGGTTGAACTCATGGTTAAAGCACTACGCAATTAACACCTATCACCTTAGCTTATTAAGCACCTATATTACTACAGAGGTAAAATGGTCCCAATCCCCAACCCATTATCATAATCCAATAACCATAACATCATTTCCAATGTTAAGCTCCCCGCTTAACTTCCAAAACCATCAATCCTCTAATCATGAATAAGTCCAGGCCGCTCTTAACCGTGAGCACGGCTGTCAAGACAGTTTTGACTCTGCAGAGTTTGTACCACTGTACCCACAAGTAGTGATTTCATCCCCCGTTGCCGGGTGGACTAAAAGAACCTCCATTATGCCAGTGGCTACGATCCACATTCACACTTCCCAGGTGTGTAGCCAGGAGATCACTACGAAGCCTTTACAAAGGGATTCCCGACGAGCGTGGGCCCACTGAGGTTTCACCCCTAACAGCATACAAGAGGCTCCAACCCCGCTGCAGTGGCCCCCTCTTGAGCCTTGCGGTTCATATGGTAGTCCAGCTGACACCTACTCCCCGCACCATCCAACACACCCATACTACGCCGGGGATACACCTAATTAATTGGCCAAGCTGCCCCATCTCAGCATGTGGTTGGCACTGTAAAGCCGGGTTACATGCTCCATGAACCGGTCCTTAGGATCCAGGCAAGTACTAAACACAAACCCAAGTCTCGTGCACCCAGCACACAACCAAAACATCCAACTTGCCTTGATCCCTAACTCTACATAATTCACAATGTCTCATTCAAGAGTATGGTAATATAAACTGATGATCTCATTTCCCAAATATCCCATTCTAAGCATGGCTAAGCAAATGCATGTAAATAAATGACATGACAAAAATAAATCCCAACCCAAGCTTCAAGGAAACAAGGTAATGCAATTCTAGGGAAACTTCCTAGCATGGGTTTCATATTTAACTTGACAATGCAAATAATTCTATCTACACATCCTAGCATAGGATCAAAGTGGTCAAGGACACTTGCCTCCTTCTTGCTGCTCTTGAAATGGGTAGTCCTGATCTTGGAAAGGAATAACTTGCTCTTGAACAGGTTCTACTCATACCATCACACATAGCAAAAGAAAAACAACAATCATAAGACATAGTTCACACTTCTACTTCATACAAACCACACATTCACATTTATAAAAGTTATTTACCATTATATGTGTAGTGGTTACTTTATGTGTTGATCTGTGGCTTGCACACACTTTTATTTATATGTGTATGATTCCTACTTTGGTGTTCATATTTATACTTACATACTATATATATATATATATATATATATATATATATATATATATATATATATATATATATATATATATATGTGTGTGTGTGTGTTTCAGTTTTTAAATAAATTCCTTATATTAAACTACCAAGTATGTAAGAAAAGTATTTTTCTTCTCCATATGTGCCTTCATAATTTCTATCAACCCTAAACTGAATTCTGTGGATTTTAGAAACTCCATTTATCTTTTACTAGTTGCTATATTTTCAGATTTATATTCCTATGCATAATTGTGTATTTTATTATGAAACTAGTAATACACATCATCTAAACAGTATAGGTTTTGGCCCTAAATAATTTAATAACACATTTTGACCTTGGCCTCTGATGTAAACTATTTCATAATTATTTTCCCTTTTTTTCTATAGCTATTCTTTACATAAAAATGTGTCCCTATACTAAATAATGTGAATAATTAATGAAACAAATTCATTTCGGCCCAAAAATATATTTTTAGCTCACTCCAAAGTTTTCTAAGTACTGAGACAGTTTTTAATTAATTTTGACAATTATGTTTGTCCCCCTTTTTTAATTTTTAAACACTAGTTACATATTCAATTTTCTAAATTAAATACTAAACAGGGCTAAAATAATGAATTCACCCCATTACAGGGTCTATAATATTATTTTCATAATTTCCAGGGGTCTAGCTACACTTATCAGAGGTGTTTTTCCTAATTTTTATTAAGTCCAGGGGCTAAAACTGATTTTTAAATGAATTTACATGATTTTCTGGAGTTCCAGGGGCTAGATCTGAAGTTTTCGGGGCTAGCTCTCAATTCCAGAGAACCCCAGGGGGTAGCACGTAAGAATTCCAATCTTTATAATGCGGGGCTGACGTGGACCGTCCGATTTTAAACCGACGGCTGAGATTATAACATCGAACCGGTACGCGGGGTTTTAAAGTCTACCGTGCGATTTAAAATAAACGGCGCACAAGCGGCCACGTCGCTCCGACCGAGCGCGGGCGGCGCTGCCGGCGGCGCACGGCGGCGGGAAGCGGCGATCTCGCCGGAAAGTTTCGGATCCTCGAGAATTCTGCCTAGAACTGTGATCTTATGGCCTAGATCGGTAGAGAGGAGGTCAGGGATCTCACCTCGGGGGTTTTCTCGAGCTCGGGGGTCCTGGAAAGTGCTCGGCGGCGAGGTCCGAGGCAGAACCACGGCGAAGCTCGTCGGCGCTGGATTTACACCGTAAGTCTCCGAGTTTTCTGCACCTGCAAAGCTCCCCGGAGGCGGTGGATCAAGACCAGCGAGTTAGATCAGAGTTTCCGAGCTTAGATCGGCCAGAATTCACCGGCGAAGTCTCGGTGCTCACCGGAGTAAAAATCGGCGATCGCGTGGGAAAAACCGATCGGGGCTGGGGTTTTTATAGCCGGGGGAGGGCGGTGGGTCAGTTGTGATCGAGTTGGATTCTTCTGGGACTGGAATTCGGCTGAGGAACGCGGTTTTTCGATCGGTTAAGATCGCGCACGCGGGAGAGAGTCCGGGGTCGCGGGGTTGGGGATGACAGGTGGGTCCCACCTGTCTGTGTGAGAGACAGCGCGGGCGCGCGGGGGCGGGCTGGCGCGGGGAAACTTGGCCGGCTGGCGGGTTTCGGCCCACTGGCCGGTTTTTTTCCCGTTTCTCTTTTTCTTTTTCCATTTCTTTTCTGTATTGAGTATAATTTGAATTCCAGTTTGAATTTGAATTTTTGCAAAACATGCAACACGTCCAAAAATTTTTAAATTCCCCCCTGAACATGGTTTAGAGTTTTGAATCAAAATTTGGGGTGTTACAGCTCTACCCCCCTTAAAAGAAATCTCGTCCTCGAGATTGGTGTTTCTAAGAAAACAATTCCGGAAATTGTGCCTTGAGCTCATCTTCCCGTTCCCAGGTGGCTTCCTCTTCTGAGTGATGCTTCCACTGCACCTTGCACATCCGGATTCTTTTATTTCTGGTGAGGCGTTCCATTGTTTCCAAAATCTTGTATGGTTGCTCGGCATAAGACAAATCTTCAGCTACATCCACTTTATTCATGGGTAACACCTCTTCAGGCGTCCTCAGGCATTTCTTGAGTTGTGACACATGGAATACATCGTGCACGTCCGATAGATGAACCGGTAAGTCCAGTTGGTACGCCACTTCACCTTTTCTTTCCAAAACTTGAAAGGGTCCGATGTACCGAGGTGACAACTTCCCTTTCACCTTGAACCGACGAAGTCCTCTGATAGGGGACACCTTGAGATAAACATAGTCTCCCACGTTGAAAACGAGTTCTCTTCTTCGTACATCAGCATAACTCTTCTGGCGTGTTTGTGCTATCCTCAAGTTGTTGCGAATCTCCCTCACCTTCGCCTCGGCTTCTTGTAGCACCTCTAGACCAAACACTTTACTTTCTCATGTTTGGTTCCAAAATAGGGGAGTTCTGCACTTCCTTCCATACAAAGCTTCAAACGGTGACATCTTCATACTAGCTTGATAACTGTTGTTATAGGAAAACTCCGCATACGGTAAGTTCTTGTCTCAACTCCTATTGTTTTTGAGTGCACATGCCCTCAACATATCTTCAAGGATCTGATTGGTTCTCTCCGTCTGCCCGTCAGTTTGGGGATGATAGGCAGAGCTGAAATTCAGATGGGTTTCCATGGTTTCATGCAACTTCTGCCAAAACCTCGAGGTGAACTGTGTCCCTCGGTCCGACAATATCTTCTTTGGCACTCCATGGTAACACACAATCCTTGACATGTACAATTCTGCCAATTTGGATCCGCTGTAGCTTTCTTTCACAGGGATGAAATGAGCTACCTTGGTTAGCCTATCAATAATGACCCATATTGAATCATACCCGGATTGGGTCCTAGGCAATCCCACGACAAAATCCATGCTGATTTCTTCCCACTTCCATTCAGGAACTTTGAGTGGTTGCAGCAATCCCGCGGGTCGTTGATGTTCTGCTTTCACCAACTGACATGTGTCACATAGGGCAACATGTTCCGCGACATCTCGCTTCATGCCATACCACCAATACCTGCTCTTGAGATCGTGGTACATCTTCGTACTCCCAGGATTAATGGAATAGTCAGAATCGTGAGCCTCCTTCAAAATTAATTCACGGATCTCCTTTACTTCTGGCACACAGATCCTTTTCCCGTGCCACACCGTTCCTTGTTCATCCTCTCTAAAACCAGGAGCTTTATTTTCCTTGATGAGCTGTCTGATCTCTTGTATCTTCTCATCATTCTTTTGGCCCTCGCGTATGTCTTGCTCGAGTGTGGAGTCCACTTCCATGGCGATGGCTTCACCACTATTTACTAGACATAGATTGAGCCTTATAACTTCGTCCTTCAATTCCGCGGGCATGTCCTTCAAGCTCAACTTATTGTCCTGCACTTTCCGACTCAAAGCATCGGCCACGACGTTTGCTTTCCCGGGATGATAGTTGATGCCCACATCAAAGTCATTGATTAGCTCTAACCATCTCCTTTGTCGGAGGTTGAGATCTGGCTGTGTGAATATGTACCTCAAACTCTTATGATCCGTATATATCTCTGTCCTCTTCCCCATCAAATAGTGCCGCCAAATTTTCAACGCGTGTACCACTGCAGCTAGTTCTATGTCATGTGTAGGATAGTTCTTCTCGTGCTTCCGAAGCTTCCGGGATGCATAAGCCACGACATGTCCTTCTTGCATGAGAACACATCCCAACCCGTTTCTAGAGGCATCGCAGTACACTGTGAAATTCTTCTGCATATCTGGCATAACCAACACTGGGGCTGTTGTCAATCTCTTCTTTAGCTCCTGAAAGCTCGTCTCGCACTGTGGCGTCCAGGTGAATGTGATTCCCTTTTCCAACAGTTTAGTGAGAGGTCTCGAGATCTTGGAGAATCCCTCAATAAACCGTCGATAGTATCCAGCCAATCCCAAAAAGCTTCGAACTTCCCCGACATTTTCAGGGGTCTTCCACTTCTGGATATCCTCGATTTTGGTGGGATCGACGGAGATTCCTCCTTCCGAGATTATATGTCCTAAAAAGGGAACTCTCTTCAGCCAAAACTCACACTTGCTCAACTTGGCATATAGTTGGTGTTCTCTCAGCCTCTGTAACACCAACCTTAGATGTTTCTCATGTTCTTCTTCATCTTTGGAGAAGACGAGAATATCATCTATAAAAACCACCACAAACTTGTCCAGATATTCCATGAATACCTTGTTCATGAGGTACATGAAATATGCCGGGGCATTGGTAAGCCCGAAAGGCATGACAGTGTATTCATACAGTCCGTACCGAGATACGAAAGCTGTCTTGGGAATATCAGATGGCCTTACCTTGAGTTGGTGGTATCCCGACCTGAGATCAATTTTTGAGAACACACAAGCTCCCCTCAACTGATCAAACAAGTCTTCAATGCGGGGTAATGGGTACTTGTTCTTAATGGTTACCTCATTCAAGGCACGGTAATCCACGCATAACCTTTGGGTTCCGTCTTTCTTAGGCACAAATATCACCGGAGCTCCTCATGGTGAGGAACTAGGGCGAATATACCCCTTCTCCGTCAGTTCTCTCAAATGATCCTTCAGCTCTTCTAGCTGCTTAGAGTCCATTCGATAAGGTCTCTTGTATATCGGGGCTGTTCCCGGTACTAGCTCAATTGCGAATTCCACGTCACGGTCGGGAGGCATACCTGGCAATTCCTCCGGAAAAACATCTGGATATTCCCTGATAGTCCTGATTTCCTCAACTTTCACCTCCACTTGATTTAATTTAATGTCCCTCCTAGGCTCGTGTATTGTTATGAACTTTACTCTGGTACCACTGGGGTGAGTTAGTTCCACCGTTCTGGTCGAACAATGGATGATTCCTTTATGTTTGGTCAACCAATCCATACCCAAAATAATATCTATCCCTTGTGAATCTATCACTATGAGGTTAGCAGTAAATACTACCCCATTAATGTCTAGGCTCACTTTGGGACACACTTGTCTTGTCCTTATTTCTCCACCTGGAGAGTTTACGGCTAGCATATGGTTCATTTGTGTGGTTGCTAGGTCATGTTTCTTAACAAACCCTTGAGCAATGAATGAGTGGGTAGCACCAGAATCAAACAGCAGAGTTGCAAGGTGTAAATTGGCAGGAAACTTACCAACTACCACGTCGGGTGCCTCTTGTGCTTCCTCCATAGTGACATGGTTCACCCGTCCTCTCAATACATTCTGCTGTTGTGGCAGCGCAGGCTTCTTCTTTGGGCATTTATGGGCGTAGTGCCCCACTTCACAACAGCTGAAACATTGCACCCCAATCTTAGATGCTTGGCCCTTGTTGTCTTGGGGTTGGTTTGGGGGTCCTTGCACTGCTGGTCGAGGTGGATATGCGGGGCGAGGCTGCTGCACAAACTGACGTGGCGGCTGTGCTGGTGCTGCGGGAGGCCTGTAGTTTGGGTTGTACCCTCTTGGTGCTGAATAGGGTACCGCAGCACGGCTCGTCTGCCCCGTAGGTTGCTGCATCATACGTGGGCGGGTGTTGCTCCCTGAGGCCTGATGTGACCATCCCGCCTTCCTCTTATTCTCATTTTCCAGGGCCTTTAGCTTCCTTTCCACCACAAACGCTCTGTCCACCATCTTTTGAAAACTTTCATACTCATTGGAGGACATGGCACACTGCATCTCTGCGGTAAGTCCTTCCACAAAACAATCTTGTTTCTGCTCATCAGTCTCTATGTCTCGTGGAGCATAACGGGATAGTTGAGTAAATTTAGTGAGGTATTCCCTCACCGTCATGTTTCCCTGCTGCAGTCCCAAAAACTCCTTCCTCTTGTTTTTGAGTTCACCTCTTGGGATGTAGTGGTTGCGGAAGCTACGCTTGAACTCTTCCCAAGTGATGTTCTCAGGGTCATGATGAGCGGCCACGTAGGCGGTCCACCAATCAGCAGCAGGTCCATGCAATTGATGAGAGGCAAACAGCACCCTCTCATACCCTTGGCACTGTATGATCCTCATCTTACTTTCAATAGTCTTCAGCCAATCATCTGCCTCCAGAGCTTCAGCAGCACTTGCAAACTTTGGAGGTTGAGTTCCTAGAAACTCACTCAACCTTGGTTGGCGTGGTGCAGCTTGTGGAGGTGGAACTTGATGCAAGTTGGCCACCACTTGAGTCAAGTTCTGGATGAGTTGATTTTGATTCTCCAGCATTTGGTGGAGAGGATCAACTTCTTCACGGCGACCACCCCTGTCCTGGCCTCCAGAAAGATGAGGGTTGCATGCCTCATCATTGTTGTTGGCGGGGTTGGCAGCACGTCCTTTTCCTCTTCCGGCCATCTGGCAGAATCAATCAAACGTTAATTTGATACCATTTAGTATCATCTTACTACTTTCATTTGTTGGTACTTTGAGGTGTTGAGGCTTTGTTAAAATTTTACGAGGGTTTATATCTCACACCAAATAAATGCACTATTATTTCCTGTGGGTTCACACCAAAGAAAAACAATCTGGAAATGAGGCTGTGGACAATTGCTCATGGCTTCCACAACTCACGTCACACACCAAGCATTATCACACCATTAACTACGTAACGACTCGACTACTCGACCTCTTGCTAGCTAGGGGAAAGACTCTACACTACTCGTCCTCTTGAGCTGGCTCCTCGAGATCTTCCTCCTCATTTCGGCTACCTTCTGACTCTGCTTTGGGTGGGGAGGCTGCTGGTGGAGAAGTGCGACGACGCTTGATCGCTCGGCGATCCGGGGAGTCAGGAGTCCATGTATCATTCACGGTGACACACAGTTCATTCCCATCTCCTCTTTCTCTCGCCTTTAAGCAAGCTCGCAGCAACGCCTCCGTTTCCTTCAGGGTGTCTCGGACATCCTGAAGCTCTTGTTGACACTCCTGCAGTCGAGTGCTGGGCATAGCAGCATCCTCCAAGCACAAGTCCATGTGCTCATGGGAAGTCCCTTGCTGCACCGGTGGGTACTTGTACTCCGTGGTACCACTCTCACGTTGGAGGACATACATGTACTCAGTTTTGTCTAAGTGGCGACGATAGATGTGACTCTGGCAGGTGATGGCCTTCCAGGTGACATCTTTCTCCGCGTCAACTTGTGTTGCTCGACAAGCTGGAGAGTGGTGAATCTTAAGCAGCTGATTCTCGTGTATAATCCTCATCTCCGAACTCCATTCTTCCCTCTTCTCACGGATGGTCCTGGTGGAGTTATAGTGGATGATTAGCTTGCCCGTATTGCCGGCGGCTTCGAGCATACGTCGAAGACGGCGCAACAAATCTCCTACTGCCAATCCGTAGGAAAGGTACGTCACTGGACGACTCTCCTCTCTTTCGGCAAGGGCAACTACGGGAACTCTCCCTCCTGTGGACTTACGAGCGGTGCGAATCATGCGAACCATCTAAAAACAAAAGAATTTAAAATTAGGTTAGATAAATTCTCAAACAAAAATCCTATTTTGAATGAAAATTGGGGTAAGATGAAGAAAATGACTCCTTTAATAACACTTTTCCACCCACACCTTGGAAAATAGTTTTTAAGAAAATAGGGCCCTTAAATACGTCCATTTCTATCTAGGTCCACGTTCCTACGGGCAACCTTGGCTCTGATACCAACCTCTGTCACACCCGGTTTTTCCGAAGAACAACCAAGTGAATATCACATGTATGCCAGGATCATTTTCTCATACATGTGATGACAAATAGTGAAGCATCATTTATTACAAGCCAGGTGTCGAATATAAATAAGTCTTACATAGTAAATGTCTCGATGGACAATAATAAGTTCATCACAAGTAAATAAACTAGCAGCGGAATATTATTCTTTAGGGCTCCATCACAGGCGTTGCCCGGTGGTCTTCATAAACCTAAAATCCTTCCTCGGGTCCAAAGTCTTGGTCATTATACACCACCTCATTATCTTGACCTGAGCAGCAATATAAACCAACAAATATGCAAGGTTAAGTACCAATGGCACTCAGCAAGTGTGGGAAAATCATATCATGCATGGCTAGAACAAGGAGAGGTTGAACTCATGGTTAAAGCACTACGCAATTAACACCTATCACCTTAGCTTATTAAGCACCTACATTACTACAGAGGTAAAATGGTCCCAATCTCCCAACCCATTATCATAATCCAATAACCATAACATCATTTCCAATGTTAAGCTCCCCGCTTAACTTCCAAAACCATCAATCCTCTAATCATGAATAAGTCCAGGCCGCTCTTAACCGTGAGCACGGCTGTCAAGACAGTTTTGACTCTGCAGAGTTTGTACCACTGTACCCACATGTAGTGATTTCATCCCCCGTTGCCGGGTGGACTAAAAGAACCTCCATTATGCCAGTGGCTACGATCCACATTCACACTTCCCAGGTGTGTAGCCAGGAGATCACTACGAAGCCTTTACAAAGGGATTCCGGACGAGCGTGGACCCACTGAGGTTTCACCCCTAACAGCATACAAGAGGCTCCAACCCCGCTGCAGTGGCCCCCTCTTGAGCCTTGCGGTTCATATGGTAGTCCAGCTGACACCTACTCCCCGCACCATCCAACACACCCATACTACGCCGGGGATACACCTAATTAATTGGCCAAGTTGCCCCATCTCAGCATGTGGTTGGCACTGTAAAGCCGGGTTACATGCTCCATGAACCGGTCCTTAGGATCCAGGCAAGTACTAAACACAAACCCAAGTCTCGTGCACCCAGCACACAACCAAAACATCCAACTTGCCTTGATCCCTACCTCTACATAATTCACAATGTCTCATTCAAGAGTATGGTAATATAAACTGATGATCTCATTTTCCAAATATCCCATTCTAAGCATGGCTAAGCAAATGCATGTAAATAAATGACATGACAAAAATAAATCCCAACCCAAACTTCAAGGAAACAAGGTAATGCAATTCTAGGGAAACTTCCTAGCATGGGTTTCATATTTAACTTGACAATGCAAATAATTCTATCTACACATCCTAGCATAGGATCAAAGTGGTCAAGGACACTTGCCTCCTTCTTGCTGCTCTTGAAATGGGTAGTCCTGATCTTGGAAAGGAATAACTTGCTCTTGAACAGGTTCTACTCATACCATCACACATAGCAAAAGAAAAACAACAATCATAAGACATAGTTCACACTTCTACTTCATACAAACCACACATTCACATTTATAAAAGTTCTTTACCATTATATGTGTTGTGGTTACTTTATGTGTTGATCTGTGGCTTGCACACACTTTTATTTATATGTGTATGATTCCTACTTTGGTGTTCATATTTATACTTACATACTATATATATATATATATATATGTGTGTGTGTGTGTGTGTTTCAGTTTTTAAATAAATTCCTTATATTAAACTACCAAGTATGTAAGAAAAGTATTTTTCTTCTCCATATGTGCCTTCATAATTTCTATCAACCCTAAACTGAATTCTTTGGATTTTAGAAACTCCATTTATCTTTTACTAGTTGCTATATTTTCAGATTTATATTCCTATGCATAATTGTGTATTTTATTATGAAACTAGTAATACACATCATCTAAACAGTATAGGTTTTGGCCCTAAATAATTTAATAACACATTTTGACCGTGGCCTCTGATGTAAACTATTTCATAATTATTTTCCCTTTTTTTCTATAGCTATTCTTTACTTAAAAATGTGTCCCTATACTAGATAATGTGAATAATTAATGAAACAAATTCATTTCAGCCCAAAAATATATTTTTAGCTCACTCCAAAGTTTTCTAAGTACTGAGACAGTTTTTAATTAATTTTGACAATTATGTTTGTCCCCCTTTTTAATTTTTAAACACTAGTTACATATTCAATTTTCTAAATTAAATACTAAACAGGGCTAAAATAATGAATTCACCCCATTACAGGGTCTATAATATTATTTTCATAATTTCCAGGGGTCTAGCTACACTTATCAGAGGTGTTTTTCCTAATTTTTATTAAGTCCAGGGGCTAAAACTGATTTTTAAATGAATTTACATGATTTTCTGGAGTTCCAGGGGCTAGATCTGAAGTTTCCGGGGCTAGCTCTCAATTCCAGAGAACCCCAGGGGGTAGCACGTAAGAATTCCAATCTTTATAATGCGGGGCTGACGTGGACCGTCCGATTTTAAACCGACGGCTGAGATTATAACATCGAACCGGTACGCGGGGTTTTAAAGTCTACCGTGCGATTTAAAATAAACGGCGCACAAGCGGCCACGTCGCTCCGATCGAGCGCGGGCGGCGCTGCCGGCGGTGCACGGCCGCGGGAAGCGGCGATCTCGCCGGAAAGTTTCGGATCCTCGAGAATTCTGCCTAGAACTGTGATCTTATGGCCTAGATCGGTAGAGAGGAGGTCAGGGATCTCACCTCGGGGGTTTTCTCGAGCTCGGGGGTCCTGGAAAGTGCTCGGCGGCGAGGTCCGAGGCAGAACCACGGCGAAGCTCGTCGGCACTGGATTTACACTGTAAGTCTCCGAGTTTTCTGCACCTGCAAAGCTCCCCGGAGGCGGTGGATCAAGACCAGCGAGTTAGATCAGAGTTTCCGAGCTTAGATCGGCCAGAATTCACCGGCGAATTCTCGGTGCTCACCGGAGTAAAAATCGGCGATCGCGTGGGAAAAACCGATCGGGGCTGGGGTTTTTATAGCCGGGGGAGGGCGGTGGGTCAGTTGTGATCGAGTTGGATTCTTCTGGGACCGGAATTCGGCTGAGGAACGCGGTTTTTCGATCGGTTAAGATCGCGCGCGCGGGAGAGAGTCCGGGGTCGCGGGGTTGGGGATGACAGGTGGGTCCCACCTGTCTGTGTGAGAGACAGCGCGGGCGCGCGGGGGCGGGCTGGCGCGGGGAAACTGGGCCGGCTGGCGGGTTTCGGCCCACTGGCCGGTTTTTTTCCCGTTTCTCTTTTCTTTTTCCATTTCTTTTCTGTTTTGAGTATAATTTGAATTCCAGTTTGAATTTGAATTTTTGCAAAACATGCAACACGTCCAAAAATTTTTAAATTCCCCCCTAAACATGGTTTAGAGTTTTGAATCAAAATTTGGGGTGTTACATTGTACTTGGTTTTAACAGGAAGGAAATGGGCTATTTTTGTCAATTAGTCCATGATAACCCAAATAGAGTCGTAACCCGATTGAGTGCGTGGCAATCCGAGGATGAAATCCATGCTGATGTCTTCCCACTTCCACTCGGGTACTTTCAATGGCTGCAACAGTCCAGCAGGTCTTTGATGTTCGGCCTTCACCCGTTGGCACGTATCGCATAAGGCAACATATTCGGCTATGTCCCTTTTTATACCATCCCACCAATAGAAAGTTTTCAGGTCCTTGTACATCTTTGTACAGCCAGGATGTATGGAATAAGGTGAGTCACGTGCCTCCTTTAATATCGTGTCGCGGATTTGCTTCAAGTTAGGCACACAAATCATATTCCCTAACCAAAGCGTGCCTTTCTCGTATTCCTTGAAATCCTTTTCTATGCCTTGTTGGATTCTTTCCTTGATTTCCTTGATTTCCTCATCTGTTGCTTGGCCATCTCGTATCTCTTGTTCCAGGGAAGAGTTGAGTTCTATCACTTCCATCTCGTTCAACAACCCTAGACGTAACCGTTCGAACTCCTTGCGCAGCTCGGGCGGCAGCTCCCGAACCGTGAGTTGGTAACATGCTCCCTTTTGGCTCAACGCATCAGCTACTACATTGGCCTTTCCGGGGTGATAATTGATTCCAACATCATAATCCTTGATGAGTTCCAACCATCGACGTTGCCTCAAATTCAGATCTGTTTGCGTGAATATATACTTGAGGCTTTTGTGATCCGTATAGATCTCACATCGGTGGCCAAGGATATAATGCCTCCAAATCTTCAATGCATGTACCATGGCTGCAAGTTCCAAGTCATGTGTGGGGTAATTCATCTCATGTTTCTTTAGTTGTCTCGATGCATAGGCTACCACTTTTCCTTCTTGCATGAGCACACATCCAAGCCCTTGTCTTGATGCGTCACAATATATGTCGAAGCTCTTGCTCACGTCCGGCAATACCAAAACCGGCGCTGTGGTTAGTCTTTTCTTGAGCTCCTCAAAGCTTTCTTGACACACTGGTGTCCACTGAAATGCTTTTCCCTTCATTAGCAATTCATTCATAGGCTTCACTATTTTGGAGAAATCCTTGATGAACCGGCGGTAGTATCCAGCCATCCCAAGGAAACTCCGAATATCTCTAACATTCTGCGGTTGGTTCCTCTTTAAAACGTCTCCCACTTTTCCGGGATAAACCGATACTCCTCCCTCGGAGATGATGTGGCCTAGGAACGATATCTCCTTTAGCCAAAATTGACACTTGCTGAACTTGGCATACAATTGATGCTCTCGCAGTTTCTGCAATGTCAATCTCAAGTGTTCTTCGTGTTCTTCCTCGCTTTTCGAATACACCATGATATCGTCGATGAAAACCACGACGAACTTGTCCAAGAACTCCATGAAGACCTTATTCATGAGCTACATAAAGTATGCGGGTGCATTCGTTAACCCAAAAGACATAACGGTATATTCATACAAACCATACCGTGTTCGAAATGCAGTCTTGGGTATGTCGGAGGGCTTACTATTCAGCTGGAAGTATCCCGATCGAAGATCAATCTTAGAGAAAATTCGAGCACCTTTCATTTGGTCGAACAGGTCCTCTATACGGGGCAGCGGGTATTTATTCTTGATCGTCACCTTATTGACAGACCTATAATCCACACACATCCTTTGGGTCCCATCCTTCTTGTCTACGAAGAGCACAGGGGCTCCCCATGGTGACGAGCTTGGGCGTATAAAACCCTTTTCTAGCTGCTCCGGAATTTGCTTCTTGAGCTCCACAAGTTCATTAGCAGGCATCCTATACGGCCTCTTCGCTATAGGTGCAGTTTCGGGTACTAAATCAATGGCAAATTCAATGTCCCGGTCAGGTGGCATACCTGTAAGTTCTTCCGGGAACACATCTGAATATTTTTGAACCACCAGAATGCTTTCCAATGTTGCTACTTTGATGTGTTTCAGCACTGCCTTCTCGGTTTTAGGTTGGGCTGCCTCAAACTCAATTCGAGTACCATGCTCATTTGTCAACTGCACGCTCCTCTCAGCACATTGAATCACTCCGTTGTGCTTGCTTAACCAATCCATTCCAAGTATTATATCAATCCCTTAGGAATCCAAGACAATAAGGTTGGCAAGAAAGTCTACCCCCCTTATTTTAAGGTTTACTTTCAGACATACTGTATTAGTAGGAGCTAGAATTCAGATTTGAATGAAGCGATTTCCAAACTATATGCATCAAGGTGTATGAACTAAGGAACTTCTTTTATTAATATCAGCCTATATGAGGATGTGAACACGTGCCAAAGCATCTCACACCTCTCCACTATGTGTGGATGTGGACATTTACCGAAGCGTCCCACACTCACACTCAAGCACACAAACATAAGCAATCATCACAAAAATTCAGTACACCACTCTTATTCAAGCTACTACGATCCAAGCGTTCCTATCACAGCTTATTCAATGGGAATCCTAAACTTAATCATGTGAACCGGTGCTGTTCTCGCCGTGTGACGGAGGTGGTCCATACATGGGCGCACGCCATGGTGAGTCGGCAGTCCATGTAGGGTTAGATTACGCTGGTGTTCCATTTGCTCCCGCGTTGGCACGCGTCTCCTCTTGTTTCTCCAGCAAATACAGCTTCTTGCAGAGGTAACGGATCTCTTCTTGTGCGCTTGTGTAGCGGTTTCCTAACTCCACGAGCAACCTTTGCAACTTGTCAGCAGCTTGTGGGTTGGAAAGGGCTGTTACATGGGGTCCAACGACCTCCCTTGTGCCACTCTTCCGACTCGGGTGCAGCTCAAAAGTGGTGCCCTCAAGCTGCTCATGGAAGGCGTAGCACAGTCCGGTGAGTGCTTTCCATGCAGCATCATCGATAGCTTCTACCCTTGTAGCTCTCCATGTTGGTGTGAAGTGCCGAGTGACAACCCTACCGTTAGATAGGATGGTTACATCAGCCTTCCACTCTTCATGTCCGCAACGAGGGACTTTCTTGAGGAGATACTCTGGGTATAAGCTGCAGCAATCCAGAAATTCTTTGAGCTCCCTGGATGTGTGTCCTCCTTCCATTCCATCTGACAAAAATTCTTGAACTGAATGGTTGGCCCATTCATCACCTTCATTATTGGTCTCAGCAAGTGGTGACTCCTCCTCAGGTTCATTGTCACACCCGGTTTTTCTGAAGAACAACCAAGTGAATATCACATGTATGCCAGGATCATTTTCTCATACATCTGATGACAAATAGTGAAGCATCATTTATTACAAGCCAGGTGTCGAATATAAATAAGTCTTACATAGCAAATGTCTCGATGGACAATAATAAGTTCATCACAAATAATTAAACTAGCAGCGGAATATTATTCTTGAGGGCTCCGTCACAGGCGTTGCCCGGGGGTCTCCATGAACCTAGAAACTTTCTTCGGGTCCAAAGTCTTGGTCATTATACACCACCTCATTATCTTGACCTGAGCAGCAATATAAACCAACAAATATGCAAGGTTGAGTACCGATGGTACTCAGCAAGTGTGGGAAAGTTATGTCATGCATGGCTAGAACAAGGGGAGGTTGAACTCATGGTTAAAGCATTATGCCATTAATACCTATTACCTTAGCTTATTAAGCACCTACATTACTACACAGGTGAAATGGTCCCAATCTCCCATCCCATCATCATAATCAAATAACCATAACATCATTTCCAATGTCAAGCTCCCCGCTTAACATCCACAACCTCCAAGACCATCACTCCTCTAATCATGAATAAGTCCAAGCCGCTCTTGACCGTGAGCACGACTGTCATGACAGTTTTGACTCTGTAGAGTTTGTACCACTGTACCCACATGTAGTGATTTCATCCCCCGTTGTCGGGTGGACTAAAAGAACCTCCATTTTGCCAGTGGCCACAAACCACATTCACACTTCCCAGGTGTGTAGCCAGGAGATCACTACGAAGCCTTTACAAAGGGATTCCCGACGAGCGTGGGCCCACTGAGGTTTCACCCCTAACAGCATACAAGAGGCTCCAACCCCGCTGCAGTGGCCCCCTCTTGAGCCTTGCGGTTCATATGGTAGTCCAGCTGACACCTACTCCCCGCACCATCCAACACACCCATACTACGCCGGGGATACACCTAATTAATTAGCCAAGCTGCCCCATCTCAGCATGTGGTTGGCACGGTAAAGCCAGGTTACATGCTCCATGAATCTGTCCTTAGGATCCAGGCAAGTACTAAACACGAACCCAAGTCTCGTGCACCCAGCACACAACCAAAACATCCAACTTGCCTTGATCCCTACCTCTAAATAACTCACAATATCTCATTCAGGAGTATGGTAAAATAAACTGATGATCTCATATCCCAAGTATCCCATTCTAAGCATGGCTAAGCATATGCATAATAATAAATGACATGATAAAATAAATCCCAACCCAAGCTACAAGGAAACAAGGTAATGCAATTCTAGGGAAACTTCCTAGCATGGGTTTCATATTTCAATTGACAATCCAAATAATTCTAGCTACACATCCTAACATAGGATCAAAGTGGTCAAGGACACTTGCCTCCTTCCTGCTGCTCTTGGAATGGGTAGTCCTGATCTTGGAAAGGAAGAACTTGCTCTGGAGCAGGTTCTACATCATACCATCACACATAGCAAAAGAAAAACAACAATCCATAAGACATAGTTCACACTTCCACTTCATACAAACCACACATTCACATTTATGAAAGTCATTCACAATTATATGTGTTCTGGTTACTCTATGTGTGTTGATTTGTGAATTACATGCACTTTTAATCATGTGTATATGATTCCTACTTTTGTATTCACATTTATGCTTACATACTATATATATGAGTTTCCAATTTAAATAAATTCCTTATATTTAATTACTACACCTTTTAGCTACCAAGTATGCATGAAAGGTATTTTCCTACTCCATATGTGTCTTCAGAATTTCTACCAACCCTAAACTGAATTCTTTGGATATTAGAAACTTCATTTATCATTTACTAGTTGCTATATTTTCATATTTATTTCCTATGCCTAAATGTGAACTTTATTATGAAAATAACAAGACACATCATCTAAACAGAATAGGTTCTGATCTAAAATATTTAATAAAATATTTTTGACCTTTTCCTCTGATGTAAACTATTTTACATTTATTTTCCCTATTTTCAGAACTATTCTTTACTTAAAAATGTGTCCCTATAACTAATAAATGTGAATAATAAATTAAACAGATTCATTTCAGCCCAAAATATATTTTTATCTCACTCCAAAGTTTTCTAAGTACTGAGAAAGTTTTTAATTAAATTTTGACAATGTGTTTGTCCCACTTTTTAAATTTTAAATACTAGCCACCTATTCAATTTCCTAAATTAAATATCAAACAGGGTTAAAAAGGTAAACTCACCCCACTACAGGGTCTATAATATTATTTTAACAATTTTCAGGGGTCTAGCTACTCATAACAGAGGAGTTTTTCCTAATTTTTATTAAGTCCAGGGGCTGAAACTGATTTTTAAATGAATTTACACGATTTTCTGAAGTTCCAGGGGCTAGATCAGAAGTTTCCGGGGCTAGCTCTTATTTCCCGAGAACCCCAGGGGTAGCACGTAAGATTTCCAGTCTTTATAATGCGGGGCTGACGTGGACCGTCCGATTTAAAACAACGGCTGAGATTATAACGCCGAACTGGTACGCGGGGATTTAAAGTCTATCGTGTGATTTAAAATAGACGGCGCACAAGCGGCCACGTCGCTCTGATCGAGCGCGGGCGGCGCTGCCCGGCGGCGGGAAGCGGCGATCTCGCCGGAGATTTTCGGATCTTCGAGAATTCTTCCTAGAACTGTGATTTTATGGCATAGATCGGTGGAGGGGAGGTCGGGGATCTCACCTCGGGGGTTTTCTTGAGCTCGGAGGTCCTGGAAGGCGATCGGCGACGAGGTCCGAAGTGAAACCACGGCGAGGCTCGTCGGCGCTGTGTTTGAACCGCAAGTCACCGAGTTTTCTGCACCTGCAAGGTTCCCCGGAGGCGGTGGATCAAGACCAGCGAGTTAGATCGGAATTTCCGAGCTTAGATCGGCTAGAATTCGCCGGAGAAGGCTCGGGTTCTACCCGGAGTAAAAACAGCAGATCGCATGAGTAAAACGGGACGAGGCCGGGGTTTTTATAGACTGGGGAAGGGCGGCGTTCGGTTGTGATCGAGTTTGCGTCGCCCACGAGCAAAATTCGGCTGGGATACGCAGAAATCCGGGTCGGTTTAGATTCGGGGTGAGAGAGAGTCCGGCCAAGCGTGGCGCTGGCGCGAGGAAGGAGAAGAGCTGGCGGGCCCCGCCTGTCAGTGAGAAGAAGGGGGCGCGTGCAGCTGCGGGCTGGCGCGGGTGCTGATCGGGCCGGCTGGTGGGTTTCGGCCCACTGGCCGGTTTTTTCTGTTTTCTTTTTTTCTTTTTCTATTTCTTTGCTGTTTTGAATTCAAATTGAATTCCAGTTTGAATTTAAATTGTTGCAAAACATGCAACACGTCCAAAAATTTTTAAATTCCCCTCTTAACATGATTTAGGGTCTTAACAAGATTTTTGGGGTGTTACATTCATCTTCTCCCGTCATAGTTTCATGAGGCTCCACGGGGTGTAAGCCCACGTGAAACTCCTCCTGAGGTGCGTACGAATGCTGTTCTTGTGGATCATCTTCCATGTCGTCTTCGAATGGTTCCACCTCTTCCGGATCCTCTTCCTCATGCATATAACTATTGACTTCATCTTCATCACGAGGTTATGTCTTCACTTCCTCCCAATATGGTCCATCGGACACCTCAATGGGGTTAAGAGCACTCCCACGTGGTGGTGGACGAGCCCTTATGCGTGCTGTGCTCCTGGTCACCGGCATCTATAAATAAGTCATGAGAAACTTTAGAGAAGGAAGAAATAACTCCCAAAACATCAGAAACTATGGAGCAAGAAAGTAAAGGCATTGCTGTCCAAAAGAAGAGAAAAGAGGGGCTGAAAATAGCTCTTTGCGGTGGCTGATTTGACAAGAAAAGTGCAGCAGCAAGCAATTTTCGAAAATAGCGGTTTAGAGGGGTGTGCCTATGTGGTTTAGGGTGTCCATTCTACCTAGTCTTGCGTCCTACAGTCAACGTGGCTCTGACACCAATTTGTGACACCCGGTTCCGAAAATAGAACCAAGCGAATGCATATGTGTACCCAGGATGTTCATCACACATACACATGTATTCCACAAACTGAATTCAGAATATAACCATGAATAAATAGGGTTTAAGTACTTTATTACATCGACTCATTGTCTCACTCATGAATGTCTATCTTATTATTGCAGCGGAAGGCTCTAAACGACAACGGAAACAACTAAACAGCAGCAGGCTCCATCTTGAACTCCACAGGCATGTTGACGGTAGTTCACACGCCTAGTACTCCACATGGTCCTCGAAGTACTCTTCTCCTGTTGCTGATGTTTATGTGATAATGTAAGGGTGAGTACATATCGTACTCAGCAAGTGCGGGAAGAGTATGACATGTAGTTTATAACAAGGTATGGAATAAAAAGGCTCATTGCATGTAACGCCATCAATTCTGTGGAAAAAACCACGGAACCGAGAACTGATGCATATGTGTGCCCATGATGTTCATCACACATATACACATCATCCACAAACTGAATTTCAGAATATATATATATAACTACGAATAACAGAGTTTATTTCAATGTCTCATGAATCCTGGACTCATGCTAACAGCGGAAGTCTTAATCTAACAGCAGAAGTCTTTATTCTAGCAGCGGAAGTCTTCTAACTAATGCGGAAGCAATCTAAGCAGCAGCATCAGCAGCTCCATCCCTGCTCCATTCCCCACAGGCAAGGTTGAGGACAGATTACATGCCTAATGCTTCACCTGGTCTTCATAGTAATCTTCTCCTGTTGCTGATGACGAAATGATAATGCAAGTTTAAGTGCAATGATGTACTCAGCAAGTGCGGAAAATATGATGTGTAGCTCGCAACAAGGTAAGTATAAAAAGGCTCATTGCAGAAAGCAAAGTTATTTATCAAAACCACGATAAAACAGCAACTTAACTTTAAGTGAACGTAATCCCAACATGTATTAAAATACCAATCACACCTCCATTATGTTCACTACTTTCCATGTCCAACCAGACATTAATCAACTTCATTCTTGCTCACGAATACCTTCTCGTATTCGCTACCATCTCACGAATACCATCTCGTATTCTCTACCATTTTATCTCATAAACAATTCCGTCTCACACCGAGACCAATGTCGTTGCCACGACTCAACAGTCATGTAACCAAATCTTATCACCCGGACTCAACAGTCCCAAAAACCAAAACCAAACCATAACCAAAACCTTCCAAAACCATCCCAAAATAACCATCCAACTAATCATGGAAGTTGGCCAGACGCTCGTGACCGTAAGCTTGGCTATCATGATATTTTTAGACTCTGCAGAGTTTGTACCACTTTACCCACAAGTTTGTGATTTCGTCACCCGTCGGCGAATGCAGAACTTCCATTATACCAATACACCACCATCGGTGTATGGACAAGAGATCACAAAATAGCCTTTACAAAGGAGCTACTAGATGTATGGACTCACTAAGGTTTCACCGGCAGTCTAGAATCTCCAATTCTCCCACCCACGGGCCCCCTCTTGTTCCATGCAGTTCCTAGGGCAGTCCTCACTCGACTCCCATTCCCCGCGCCTTCCACGGTCCATAACAATCTAGCAACTTACCTAATTACTCAGCTAAGCTGCACCCATAGTTGGCCTTATGGTGGCACTGTTATCCTGGCATGTGCTCGCATGAACCGGTCCTTAGATCTACGGCAAGTAAACCACCATCTCATTCTACCTCATTCACAAACCCAGGCTTGCCTATATCTCCCTCCGATCCATGTTCATTAACAACATCAGTTCCTCAATATTCTTACAAGTGTAGTTAGCTAGACACATCTATCTCGTTTCCTGTAATCCCATGGACTCAGCGAAGCATAAAAGTAAAAACCATACCCGACTCATAAACTTCCCTAGCGACAAGGGTGGTTTAACCAAAACTAGTAAACTCCTATAAAAGGATTTCCCATCATGTTTGACTCAGTACCCGCACCTTTTCGAAAACAAAACAGTTTTTCAAAACATAGGATCAATATAGGCAAGGGGCACTTGCCTTGTTCTAGCTGTTCCGGTTGCTCAAAATCTTGTTGTTGTAGTCCGTTGTAGGCAGCTCCCTGAGCTTGTCCTTCTATACACGATCACGCACATACAAGATTCACAACAATCAATATCATGCACAAACTTTAACTAGATGCGATGATGCATATGCATGCAATCCTATGATCAGTTTCTATTAGATCAGTTTGTATGTGTTCTTGCATGGTTTGCATGAGTTTTACGATGAATAGAGGTGTTCTGATCAAATGTGGACATGGCGATGATCTTGACTCTAGATCAAACCGATCAACACGTGATCTGTCCATGAAAAAAAAACTTCTGTTCGAAAGGAATCAAAGAACACATGCAAAGAAAACACGATGATGTCGTAAGGTGGTATTGGAGACCTACCTTACATTTTCCTTAGTCTCGGGGTCCTTCTCCTATCAAGACAGATTGTTGGGGCTCTCTTCCGGTGATCTCCCTCGACCAAACTCCGGCGAAGGGTTTACTCGGCGAGCTGGGGCTAGGGCTCTAAGTTGTCGGCTCAGGAGGTGGAAAAGAAGTTCGTGGTTTCGGCCAAAGGTTCTGGGTTCTATTTATAATAGGGAGGAGAAGAGTCCTAATCTGATTGTATTTTGAATAAGAGTTTTATTCAAATTGTCGTTGAATCTTAACAACTTATCTTTAGTTGATTTGGTATGGTAACATTGTGGAATTCGTGTCGGTTTCCTCCCGTACCGGTATTCCCACGCGTACAGAAGCAAAAACCGCTCCAGAACTCGTTACCTCTGCGGTGATGAGCTCCAGAAGCTCCACGTATCCTGCGGGAACCTGGGCTCCCTTTTCCGCAGAGACGAGCTCCAGTTGTGCCGCGTTTCAGGCGGACGAGACCTCCCTCTTCTTCAGAGGTGAGCTCCGCGTGCGCCACGTGCCTGGTGGGTCTGGACCTCCCCTCTCAATAGAGGCGAGCTCCTTGAATGCCACGTGTCAGTTTCCGGACCTCCCTTCTCTTCAGAGGTGAGCTCCGATATTGCCACGTGTCCTAGCTGCTCCAGACTTCCTTTCTCCTCAGAGACAGGCTCCGAGGTTGACACGTGTTCAATAGTGACGGACCTCCTGGAGGTGAGCTCCGAGAGCGACACGTGTCCCACGCGGCTGGTCCTCTCTTTTCCGTGATGACTAGCTCCGCAGTCGACACGTGTCCTTCGGGACTGGCCTCGCTCCTCTGCAGAGGCTAGCTCCGGGGGCAACACGTGTCCCTTGAGGTTGGACCTCTCCCCCTTTTTGCGGGGATGAGCCCCGAGTCTGTCACGTAGCCAATTTAGCGGCGGGAGTTGTCTTTGGCGCTTTCTGTAAACTGGAATTTGCCCCTTTTGGCTAACTTTTTGACTCTTTCTTGGTTTCAATCTTATAAAAATGTTTATGAATCATGAATATATACAGAAATAAAAAAATGAGAGTCTCACAAATCTACCCCCCTTAAATTGAATCTCGCCCTCGAGATTCGATAGTAGAGAATAAATGAGGGAATTCTGTCTTGAGGTCTTCTTCATGCTCCCATGTGGCTTCAGCTTCGCTGTGATGGCTCCGTTGTACCTTGCACCATCGGATCACTTTGTTCCTCATGACCCTTTCCTTTACGTCCAAAATTCGGACAGGGTGCTCTACGTAGGTTAGATCCTCTTGAAGTTCAAGTTTATCCATCGATACTTGCTCTTCTGGTATCCTCAAGCACTTCTTGAGCTGGGAAACATGAAACACATCATGTACATCGGAGAGGTTTGTTGGGAGCTCTAGTTGATAGGCTACTTCTCCTCGCTTGTCCAAAATCTTAAATGGTCCGATGTAGCGAGGTGCTAGCTTGCCTTTGACGTTGAAACGTCGTTGGCCACGAATAGGCAATACCTTAAGGTATACAAAGTCTCTTACTTCGAAAGTCAACTTTCTTCGCCTATTGTCCGCATAACCTTTCTGTCATGACTGAGCAGCCTTTAAGTTCTCCCGTATCATTTGGACTTGCTTCTCAGCCTCTTGTAGCACTTCAGGTTCAAACACTTGGTTCTCTCTGGTCTCGTTCCAAAACAGCGGCGTTCTACACCGTCTACCGTACAATGCTTCGAAAGGCGACATCTTCAAGCTAGCTTGATAGCTGTTGTTATAGGAGAATTTGGCGTACGGTAAACTCCTATCCCAACTACACCCATGTTTCAAGGCGCAAGCTCTCAACATGTCCTCCAAAATTTGGTTTGTCCTTTTGGTTTGCCCATCAGTTTGTGGGTGATAGGCGGAGCTAAAATCCAGTCGTGTACCCATAGCTTTCTGCAGCTTCCCCCCAAAATCTAGAGGTAAACTGAGAACCTCGATCTGAGACTATCCTCCTTGGGACTCCATGACAGCACACGATCTGCTCCATGTACAACTCGGCTAATTGTGCAACGTTGTACTTGGCCCTTACAAGGAGAAAATGGGCTGTTTTCATCAATTGGTCTACGATAACCCAGATGGAGTCATAAACCAACTGAGTACGTGGCAATCCAACGATGAAATCCATACTGATGTCTTCCCACTTCCACTCAGGTACCTTCAAGGGTTGCAACAATCCAGGGGGTCTTTGATGTTCGGCCTTCACCCATTGGCATGTGTCGCATAGTGCAACATATTCGGCTATATTCCTCTTCATACCATCCCACCAATAACAAGTCTTCAGGTCCTTGTACATCTTGGTACTTCCGGGATGTATGGAATAAGGTGAATCATGTGCCTCTTTTAATATCATGTCGCAGATGTGCTTTACGTTAGGCACACAAATCCTTTTTCCTAGCCAAAGCGTACCCTTGTCATCTTCCTTGAAATCCTTCTCTATTCCTTGTCGGATCCTTTCCTTGATCTCCTTGATCTCCTCATCTGTTGCTTGGCCATCTCTTATCTCTTGCTCCAATGAAGAGTGGAGTTCCATCACTTCCATCTTGTTCAAGAATCCGAGGTGTAACCGTTTGAACTCCTTACATAGTTCGGGTGGTAGCTCCCGAACCTTGAGTTGGTGACATGCTCCCTTCCGGCTCAATGCATCAGCCACTACATTGGCCCTTCCAGGGCGGTAGTTGATTCCAACATCGTAATCCTTGATGAGTTCCAACCATCGACGTTGCCTCAAATTCAAGTCTGTTTGTGTAAATATGTACTTGAGGCTTTTATGATCCGTATAGATCTCGCGTCGATGACCAAGGATATAATGTCTCCAAATCTTCAATGCATGCACTACTGCTGCTAGCTCCAAGTCATGTGTAGGATAATTAAGCTCGTGCTTCTCAATTGTCGTGAGGCATAGGCTACAACTTGTCCTTCTTGCATGAGCACACATCCGAGCCCTTGTCTTGATGTGTCACAATATATGTCAAAGCTCTTGCCTACGTCTGGCAATACCAAAACTGGCGCTCTAGTTAGCCTTTTCTTGAGTTTCTCAAAGCTCTCTTGGCACGCTGATGTCCACTGGAATGCTTTTCCCTTCGTTAGCAACTCCGTCATAGGTTTTTCTATCTTAGAGAAGTCCTTGATGAAGCGTCGGTAGTATCCAGCCATCCCAAGAAAACTCTGAATGTCTTTCACATTTTGTGGTTGGTTCCACTTCAAAACATCTCCCACTTTTCTGGGATCAACCGATACTCCTTCCTGGGAGATAATGTGGCCTAGGAACGATATCTCATTTAGCCAAAATTGACACTTGTTAAGCTTGGCATACAATTGATGCTCGCGCATTTTCTGCAAGGTCAATCTTAAATGTTCTTTATGCTCCTCCTCACTTTTTGAATACACCATAATGTCGTCGATGAAAACCACGACGAACTTATCCAAGTACTCCATGAAAACCTCGTTCATAAGGTACATGAAGTATGAGGGTGCATTTGTTAACCCAAAAGACATGACGGTATATTCATATGAACCATACCGTGTCCGAAAGGCGGTCCTGGGTATATCAGAGGGCTTAATTTTTTAGCTGGAAGTATCCTGACCGAAGATCAAACTTGGAGAACACTCGGGCTCCTTTCATTTGATCGAATAGGTCTTCTATACGGGGCAGAGGGTATTTGTTCTTGATTGTCACCTCATTGAGAGACCTATAGTCCACGCACATCCTTTGGGTCCCATCCTTCTTGTCTACGAAGAGCACGGGGGCTCCCCATGGTGACGAGCTTGGACGTATAAAACCCTTCTCCAACTGCTCCTGAATTTGCTTCTTGAGTTCCACTGGTTCATTGGTGGGCATCCTATAGGGTCTCTTTGCTATGGGTGCAGTTCCGGGTACCATATAAATGGCAAACTCAATGTCCCGGTCAGGAGGCATACCTGGAAGCTCTTCTGGAAACACGTCCGAGAATTCCTGAACCACTGGAATGCTGTCCATCGTTGCTCCCTCGACGTGGTTCAAACTTGCCTTATTGGTTGTTTGTTGGGCTGACTTAAACTCGATACGAATACCGTGCTCGTTTGTCAACTGCACACTCCTCTCAGCACATTGGATTACTCCGTTGTGCTTGCTTAACTAATCCATCCCGAGTATTTTGTCAAGCCCTTGGGAATCCAGGACAATAAGGTTGGCAAGGAAGTCTACCCCCCTTATTTTAAGGCTTACTTTCAGACATACTATATTAGTCCTCATCTCCCCACCGGGAGAATTAACTAACATAGCACATTTTAAGTGTGATATGGGTATATTATGCCTGGCAACATACTTGGATGATATGAAGGAATGTGATGCTCCAGAAACAAATAAGATGGTGGCTGGGTTGGAATTGGCAAGGAACATACCAATTACGACGTCCTCAGCCTGTTGTGCTTCCTCAGCAGAGACACAGTTCACGTTGCCTTGAGCATAGTACTGCTGTCCACGGTTTCCTTGATTGTCTCCTCCGTTCGGTCGCGGGTTCTGCTTGGGCACGTTGCCTTGCTGTCCAGGACCTCTCCTCGGGCACTGGCTCGCGAAGTGTCCTGTTTCCCCGCATGCAAAGCATGCCCTGTTGCCCACGGCAGCAGGTACGTTGGGGTGGGGGTTTTGAACAGGAGCGCCCATGTTGGGTAGGGGCACAGGAGGCAAGGGTACACGAGGTGCTTGTGCAACGGGTCGTTGTTGTGGTAGCTGACTAGGGCGTATGCAGGAGCGGTCGATCCATACTGTGGTGCAGATGGGGGCATGTACTGAGGTCGTACGTTGCTCCCTTTTGGCTGGTATGGCATCTTCCTCTTGCCCTCTCGCTCGATCTCTCGGATTTTGCTTTCAACCACTATAGCTTTGTCAACCAACTTCTGGAAGCGCGCGTAGTCATTGTTGAGGAGCTGAACCTGGATCTCAGTGTTCAAAACTCTCATGAACAGGTACTGCTTCCGTTGGTCCGAGTTGACATCTTCGAGGGCGTACTGGAACAGTTGTGTGAACTTGTTGAGATACTCATTCACGCTTTTCTGTCCTTGGCTGAGACCTTCGAACTCCTGTCTCTTGAGCATCATTACACCAGCAGGGATGTAATGAGAGCGGAAACTCTCCTTGAACTCAGTCCAAGTGATCATCTCCGGGTTGACATGAGCGTTGCATAGGGCATCCCACCAGTCAGCGGCAGCTCCCATGAGTTGGTGCGACGCAAAAAGAACCTTCTCTCGGTCATTGCACTGCACTATGGCAAACTTCTTCTCCATGGATTTCAACCAATCGTCGGCCTCCATGGGGTTGTTAGCTTGAGCAAAGGTGGGTGGTCGAGTCCACATGAACTCTCCCAGTCTGTTATGAGTCGGCGGTGGTGCCGGAACAGGGTTGTTGTTGTTGGCCTGCAACTGACCCAAAGTTTGGATCATGGTTTGCATAAGTTGATTCTGCATAGCCAGCAACCATTCCAGGTTGTTCTCACCAGCTCCGGGGTTAACAGGAACTTCATCGTGGCCATCCTCTTGGTTGCAATGGACATTCCTTCCTTGGCGCCGGGCGTTTCCTCTCACCATCTGTGAGAGAGAACGAAATAGAATAGAGGTTAGAAGATTAGATGGATCCCCCTAACTATATGCATCAAGGTGGATTGGACTATATGTATTAGCCCATATGAGGATGTGAACAAGCGCCGAGGCATCTCACACCTCCTTTCTACTTATGTGTGGGTACGGACAACGCTTAAGACGTCCCACAACTCACACTCAACATACAATCACAACAATCATCACAAGGGCTCACACACCTCCTATTCAAGGCTTTATTCAATGGTGGTCCTATATGGATTAGGGTGATGCCAATCTGTGATTCAACTACGGCTTCTCCTAGGTTTGTATCCTATATCAAGGTAGTTCCAATGCCAATCTATGCATCCTAGGTTTGCATCCTATGGTCAGCGTGGCTCAGCTACCAAATCTGTGATAAGGCATGGCGGTTTTAATATCAATCTGTGACCTATCTAGATTGTATGATCTTCGATTAACCCGTGGCAGGTTGACACCAATCTGTGCCTGATACCAACTTGTGACTTCTATCTAAGCGTATAACCTGCCGTCAACCCGTGGCTCTGATACCAATCTGTGACGCCCTCAATTCTGTGGAAAAAACCATGGAACCAAGAAGTGATGCATATGTGTGCCCAGGATGTTCAACACACATATACACATCATCCACAAACTGAATTTCAGAATATATATATAACCACGAATAACAGAGTTTATTTCAATGTTTCATGAGTCTTGGACTCATGCTAACAACGGAAGTCTTTATTCTAGCAGCGGAAGTCTTCTAACTAATGCGGAAGCAATCTAAGCAGCAGCAGCAGCTCCATCTCTGCTCCATTCCCCACAGGCAAGGTTGAGGACAGATTACACGCCTAATGCTCCACCTGGTCTTCATAGTAATCTTCTCCTGTTGCTGATGATGAAATGATAATGCAAGTTTGAGTACAATGATGTACTCAGCAAGTGCGGAAAATATGATATGTAGCTCGCAACAAGGTAAGTATAAAAAGGCTCATTGCAGAACAAAGTTATTTATCAAAACCACGATAAAACAGCAACTTAACTTTAAGTGAACGTAATCCCAACATGTATTAAAATACCAATCATACCTCCATTATGTTCATTACTTTCCATGTCCAACCATACATTAATCAACTTCATTCTTGCTCACAAATGTCTTCTCGTATTCGCTACCATCTCACGAATACCATCTCGTATTCGCTACCATTTTATCTTGTAAACTATTCTGTCTCACACGAGAGCAATCTCGTTGCCACGACTCAACAGTCATGTAACCAAATCTAATCACCCGGACTCAACAGTCCCGAAAACCAAAACCAAACCATAACCAAAACCTTCCAAAACCATCCCAAAATAACCATCCAACTAATCATGGAAGTTGGCTAGGCGTTCGTGACCGTAAGCTCAGCTATCATGATAGTTTTAGACTTTACATAGTTTGTACCATTTTACCCACAAGTTTGTGATTTCGTCATCAGTCGGCGACTGCAGAACCTCCATTATACCAATACACAACCGTCGGTGTATGGCCAAGAGATCAAAAAATAGCCTTTACAAAGGATGTACTAGATGTATGGACTCACTAAGGTTTCACTGGCAGGCTAGAATCTCCAATTCTCCCACCCACGGGCCCCCTCTTGTGCCATGCAGTTCCCAGGGCAGTCCTCACTTGACTCCCATTCCCCGTGCCTTCCACGGTCCATAACAATCTAGCAACTTACCTAATTACTCAGCTAAGCCGCACCCATACTTGGCCTTGTGGTGGCACTGTTATCCTGGCATGTGCTCGCATGAACCGGTCCTTAGATCTACGGCAAGTAAACCACCATCTCTTTCTACCTCATTCACAAACCCAGGCTTGCCTAGATCTCCCTCAGATCCATGTTCATTAACAACATCAGTTCCTCAATATTCTTATGAGTGCAGTTAGCTAGACACATCTATCTCGTTTCCCGTAATCCCAGGGACTCAGCGAAGCATAAAAGTAAAAAACCATGCCCGACTCATAAACTTCCTTTGCGACAAGGGTGGTTTAACCAAAACTAGTAAACTCCTATAAAAGGGTTTCCCATCCTGTTTGACTCAGTACCCACACCTTTTCGCAAACAAAACAGTTTTTCAAAACATAGGATCAATATGGTCAAGGGGCACTTGCCTTGTTCTAGCTGTTCCGGTTGCTCAAAATCTTGTTGTTGTAGTGCGTCGTAGGTAGCTCCCTGAGCTTGTCCTTCTATACACGATCATGCACATACAAGATTCACAACAATCAATATCATGCACAAACTTTAACTAGATGCGATGATTCATATGCATCCAATCCTATGATCAGTTTCTATTAGATCAGTTTGTACGTGTTCTTGCATGGTTTGCATGGGTTTTACGATGAACAGACGTGTTCGGATCAAATGTGGATGTGGTGATGATCTTTACTCTAGATCAAACCGATCAACACGTGATTTGTCCATGAAAAAAACATCTGTTCGAAAGGAATCAAAGAACAGATGCAAAGAAAACGCGATGATGTCGTACGGTGGTATTGGAGACCTACCTTACGTTTTTCTTAGTCTCGGGGTCCTTCTCCTATCAAGACAGATCGTTGGGGCTCTCTTCCGGCGATCTCCCTCGACCGAACTCCGGCGAAGGGTTTACTCGGCGAGCTGGGGCTAGGGCTCTAAGTTGTCGGCTCAGGAGGTGGAAAAGAAGTTTGTGGTTTCGGCCAAAGGTTCTGGGTTCTATTTATAATCGGGAGGAGAAGAGTCCTAATCTGATTGTATTTCGAATAAGAGTTTTATTCAAATTGTCGTTGAATCTTAACAACTTATCTTTAGTTGATTTGGTACAGTAACATTGTGGAATTCGTGTCAGTTTCCTCCCGTACCGGTATTCCCACGCGTACAGAAGCAAAAACCGCTCCAGAACTCGTTACCTCCGCGGTGATGAGCTCCGGAAGCTCCACGTGTCCTGCGGGAACCTGGGCTCCCTTTTCTTCAGAGGTGAGCTCTGCGTGCGCCATGTGTCTGGTGGGTCGGGACCTCCCCTCTCAACAGAGGCGAGCTCCGCGAACGCCACGTGTCAGTTTCTGGACCTCCCTTCTCTTCGGAGGTGAGCTCCGATATTGCCACGTGTCCTAGCTGCTCCAGACTTGCTTTGTCCTCAAAGACAGGCTCCGAGGTTGACACGTGTCCAATAGTGATGGACCTCTCGGAGGTGAGCTCAGAGAGCGACACGTGTCCCATGCGGCTGGTCCTCTCTTTTCCGTGGTGACTAGCTCCGCAGTCGACACGTGTCCTTCAGGACTGGCCTCGCTCCTCTGCAGAGGCTTGCTCCGGGGGCAACACGTGTCCCACGGGGTCGGACCTCTCCCACTTTTGCGGGGATGATCCCCGAGTCTGTCACGTAGCCAATTTAGCGGCGGGAGTTGTCTTCGGCGCTTTCTGTAAACTGGAATTTGCCCATTTTGGTTAACTTTTTGACTCTTTCTTGGTTTCAAAATAAAAATGTTTATGAATCATGAATATATGCAGAAATCGAAAAAATGAGGGTGTCACATTGCACCAAGCAAATTTTATTTCAAAAACATGGTAAAAACAGCAACTAAGTCTAGATGAATTTAATCCCAATATAAACAAGTAAAACAGCAACATTCTTTCGTCATAAATCACCTTTTCTCAAGTCTCAACAAGCCATTAATCTTCCTCAAGTTCATCTCATACTCATAAATATTCATAACAATCTCATATTCACATAACCGAAAGCAAACTCATTTTCATGACTCAAAAACAGTTCCAAACCAAATCCCAATGACCATACCACAACCATACCGAATAACCATCCCAAGTTTTCCCTCTAATCATGGAAGTTGGCCAGGTGCTTGTGACCAGAAGCATGGCTATCATGATAGTTTTACACTCTACAGAGGTGGCACCACTTTACCCACAAGTTTGTGATTTCGTCACCCGTCGGCGACTGCAGAACCTCCATTATACCAGTACACAACCATCGGTGTATGGCCAAGAGATCACAAAATAGCCTTTACAAAGGGGCTACTAGATGTATGGACTCACTGAGGTTTCACCGGCAGGCTCGAATCACCATTCTCCCACCCACGGGCCCCCTCTTAAGCCATGCAGTTCCCAGGGCAGTCCTCCTCGACTCCCATTCCCCCGCCATCCACGGTCCATAACAAGCTAGCAACACACCTAATTAATCAGCTAAGCCGCACCGAAACTTGGCCTTGTGGTGGCACTGTTTTCCTGGCATATTCTCGCATGAACCTGTCCTTAGATCTACAAGTAAACCACCATCTCATTCAGCAACGTCCATAAACCAAGATTGCCTAGATCTCCCCGATTCCATGCTCATTAGCATCATAAAGTTCTCATCATGTTAAATCTTATGAGTACAGTAGCTAACCATGTTGTAATTCCGCTTCCCGTATCCCATAGATTAAGCGAAGCAAAAAGGAAAAATGACTATACCCGACTCATCAACTTTCCTGGTGACAAGGATGGTTAACAAAACTAGTAAACTCCTATAAAAGGGTGTCACATCAAGTTGACTCAAGCATACGAGTTTTCGCAAGCAAAACAGTTTCGAAAACATGGGATCAATATGGTGAATGGGCACTTGCCTTGCTCCCGTGGTTCTTGTTGCTCAAGCGGCTCGAAGTCTTGGTGCTTTAGTTCCTCGTAGATGGCCTCTTGAGCTTGTTCTTCTACTCACGATCACACACATACAAAATTTACAGCAATCAAATATCATGCACAAACTTTACTCAAGATGCAATGGGGTAGATGAATGCAAATCCTATGGTGCTGTTTTATTAATCCAGTTTGTACGTGTTTTTGCATGTTTTAACGGGCTTTCATGGGGTTTTATGATGAACAAGGATGCTGGGATGAAGTGTGGACGTGGTGATGATCTTGACTCAAGATCTAGATCAATTCCACCGTCACAAACTGATCAAAACGTGATCTGCCCAAACAAAAATGTTTCTGTTCGAAGGGGGCGAAGAAAACGGATGCGTAGAAACAGCGGCGACGTTGTAAGATGGGTAACGAAGACCTAACTCACTTCCCCTTGATGGCAGGGCCTTCCTCCTAGCAATGGCAGTAGCGGTGAATTTTTCTATGGAATATTAGGGCAGGACAGATCGTCGGCTCTTTTCTGGCGACGGCGAGGCATGACGGGGCTCATCGGCGAGGCTCGTCAGCGGGGCTCACCGGCAGGGCTCGCCAGCGGGGCTCACCGGCGACTGAACTCCGGCGAGGGGGAGTCCAACTCGGCGAGTTGGGGGTCTAGGGCCTCCAAGTTGCCGACTTGGGGGGGGGGGGGAGGGAGGGGGGCTGCTGCCAGGGGGGGTTCTATTTATAAGGGGGAGGGAGAGAATCCTACTCCAATTGGAGCAAAATCCTAACAATCTTTCCCCAATTGATTTGGTGCGGCAGAAATGTGGGGGAAATTCTCCAAATGTTTGGAAATTCCCCTTTTTTGGGGAATTGGGGAATTTGCAGGATTTGGGGAAAATTTTGGGAAATTGAAAATAGCTCATTTCAGCTATCTTTTTCCCGTTCCTCACCATTTCTATGTCACTTACTCCATTTCTACATTCCCCTCTCCATTTCTATGTCCCACTCTCCATTTCTACATTCCCCTCTCCATTTCTATGTCCCATTTCTCCATTTCTATATGCCCTTCTCCATTTCTATGTTTCCTTTCTACATTTCTATGGTTCTTTCTCCATTTCTATAGTTCTTTCTCCATTTCTATGGTTCTTTCTCCATTTCTACTTCTTTTATAATGCTTCTTTACATGAAAAACGTATGCAATGCTTGGAAATGAGTTTGAGGGTATTACAGCAGGGTGGTGACTCCGAGCCAGGTGACGTGTGGCAGCTTCAAGTTCCACCTCAGCAGGGAGGCCCCGGACCGGAGCCCAGAGCACGTGTCTGCTCCGGAGCTGTCCTCGATCGGGGAGGCGGCTCGATTCCATGGGACTCGTGGAAGCTCCGGACCTCACCTCAGCAGGGAGGTTCAGATCGGAGCCCGGTGCACGTGTCAGCACCACAGCTTTCCTCAACTGGGAGGCGGCGCAGAGCCCCGGGGCACGTGGCGGCCCCGGACCTCACCTCAGCGGGAGGCTCGGACCGGAGCCCGGGGCAACTATCGGCTCCGGAGCTCAAGCACACGTGGTAGCCTTAGGGCTGATCTTAGGGCCAAGGGTACGTGGCTTTGCCTGCTTACAGCTGATTTGCTTGAGGAGCACAAACTGTAAAGGGAGAATGCATAGGACAAGGCAAAATTTTCTCACTTTAGTCTCTTCTTCATAGGAGGAAACAGGACATGGTAGAAGGCAGCGACCCATCCCAGATGTTGAGAATAAAAGGACTCCTCCGGGACTTAGCTGTTCTAAGCGCTGTTCCTAGACACTATGACATCCTTTTTAGAGAAAACAGTACCTTACCAATGTGCTAAGGATAGAACTTACGGAGGTGTTCTATGTTCCATAGATTTGGTAGAGGTACCCCATCCTCTGTGGCTAGGCGCACACACCCAGTGCGTCATACTTGTGTCACTCGGAAGGGGCCTCCAAGCTGGGGGAGAGTTTGTTCCCCCCTTCTCCAGAAAGTATCCGTCGTAGTACCAGTTTGCCCACCACGAGCAGTCTACTCCGCACGTACCGCTGCAGATAATGCCGGAGCGCCTGACAGTATCATGCGTTTTGGACAGCTGCTTGCCACCTTCGCTCATCGACACGGTTGATATCTTCACGACGGAGCTGGTCCTGCGTGGCTTTGTCGTACGCTCGGACACGGGATGAGCCTATGGTGATTTCCGGGGGGGGGGGGGGGGGGGGTGGAGGACGGCCTCAGCACCATACACCAGGAAGAAGGGTGTTTCCCTGTCAAGCGATTGAAGGACATACAGCTAGCCCATTGTTTGCATGGAAGCTCTTCAACCCAATTGGCACCGTGCTTCTTGAAGCTGTTGTAGGTGCGCGTCTTGAGTCCCCTGAGAATCTCGGTGTTGGCTCTTTTGGCTTGACCGTTACTCTCTGGGTGAGCAATGAAAGCATAGCAAACTTGGATGCCGAGGTCTTCACAGCAGTCTTGGAATACATCACTAGTGAACTGGGCCCCGTTGTCGGTGATGATCCTGTTCGGGACCCCGAACCGGCAGACGATTGACTTGATGAATTTGACTGTTGACTGCTTGTTGATGGTTACTACAGGGGCAGCTTCCATCCGCTTGGTGAACTTGTCTATGGCTACGTAGAGGTACCGGTACCCTCCGACGGAGCTGGGGAATGGTCCCAGGATGTCCAGCCCCCACACAGCGAAGGGCCATGAGGGCGGGATCATCTGCAGCTTCTACGCTGGTGTGTGGATATGCTTAGCATCGGACTGGCACGCCTTGCATCTCTCGACCAGGTCGACGACATCCTGGAGAGCTGTCGGCCAATAAAAGCCATGTGGGAAGGCTTTACCTACCAGCGTGCGGGAACTTGCATGGTTCCCACACTCGCCTCCATGGATCTCTGCGAGCAGGTCACAGCCGTCCTCCTGGGTTATGCACCACAATAGGACGCCATTAGTGCCAAGCCAACAGAGATCCCCTTCTACCAGCGTGTATCTCTTAGCCAACCGGGCGATCCGTTCAGCGGATACACGTTCATTGGGAAGGAAATTGCCTTTCAAGTAGTCCTGACTCCGTGATCCATGCATCGGGACCTACTTGAGCACTTGGATCTTGAGCGCTGGATCGCACGGAGCCCCCCGATACTTAAGATCCTTGGTGGGCACCATGGTAACATGGCCGCTGGGACCGCCAGCTTTGAGGTGCTGGCCCCGACCCCTTCGCCTTGTTTGGCCGGCCAGGCGGTAGGTCGTAGCAACTTCCTTTCAAAGACCCCCTCAGGCACCGGAGCCCAAGTGGAAGCCTTCGTTGACAGTTCGTCGGGTTATTGGCACGGGGAACATGGCACAAGTCCACGGATAAGAAGTCGTTCTCCAACTTCTGTACTTGGAGGAGATAAGCTGCAAGCTGTGGGTCATAGCAACTACACTCTCCCTTGACTTGCTTGATGATCAGCTGAGACCAACAACTACTGGACGCCGAGGGATAGCGCGGTCTTCAACCCAAAGATGAGAGCCTCATACTCAACCATGCTGTTGGTCGACTTGAAGTCATGTTACACCATGTACTTGAACTGCTCTCCGGTTGGTGTAATGAGCAGAACCCCCGCTCCGGCACCCTGCTTACACGAGGAGCCGTCAAAGTAGAGAGTCCAGTAGGGCCCAGTAAAGACCGGAGCTATGGGCTCTGGTTCACCGATGTCCTGACACCCTGACTGGCATAGTGGTAGAGTCCACTCTGCCACAAAGTCAGCTAACGCCTGGCTTTTTACCGCATGGCGCGATAGAAGTCCAGCTCAAACTCTGCCAACTACGCAGCCCATTTAGCTATGTTTCCAGTGGCGTTGGGGCTGTGGAGGACGGTTCTCAATGGGTACGAGGTAACCACCGAGATCTTGTGAGCCTGGAAGTAATGGCGCAGCTTCCTTGATGCAACGAGAATTGCATAGAGCAGTTTGTGCACCTCTAGAGACAAGCGTCGTGGAGTACCTTGCTGATGAAGTAGACCGGACGTTGGATGGTTCGGACCCTCCCGGAGGGGTCCGAAGCGTCGTCTAGTAGAGGTCCGGGACTCGGGGCCTCCAGACCCCAGGCCCGGTACTGCACTCTGGGAGCTCGGACCCAGATGCACGCCTGTTGCCGTGTTCAGATGGCTCGGACCCGTCTGGTTCTTCTTGGAATTGTCAGGGACTCGGGGGCCCCTGGCCCCCTGGTCCGAGACTGTTTCCGGGAGCTCAGACCCAGGAGCACGCTGGTTGCCGGGTCTAGATGGCTGAGACCCGACTAGTTGTTCTTGGGGAGGTCCGGGACCCGAGGCTCCGACGCCTCCGGGTCCGGGACTGCATTCTGGGAGCTTAGACCCGGATATACATTGATCATCAGTTCCACCTGTTTGGGGCCTGATTACTTCCCCTTACTAGGGATTTCCTGCGGAGTCTTGACCCTGGGGCTTCAGACCGATGGCGGCAGGAACCTTTTTTGGGACTTGAGGTCGATGGAGTTCTAGCCGCTCTGCAACCAAAACCATGCTCACGACCTCAGTTTTGGCAGCGATGTAGAGGAGTAGTGGCTCACCTTGTTCAGGGACCACCATGATTGGCAGCGTTGTGAGGAACTTTTTCAGCTCCTGAAACGCCTCATCTGCCTCCTCGGTCCATATGAATGGACCAGTTCTGCTCAGAAGCTTGAAGAACGGAAGAGCCCGCTCGGCCAGTCTATAGAAAAACCGACTGAGCGTGGCCAAGCGTCAGGTAAGCTTCTGCAAGTCCTTGATGCAGGCAGGGGGCCGCATCAGTTCTATCGCCTTAATCTTCTCTGGATTAGCTTCGATCCCTCAGTGTGAGACCAAGAAACCGAGCAGCTTTCCGGTAGAGACCCCAAAGACACATTTGTCTAGGTTCAACTTCGTGCGTGTGGAATGCAGTCTGTCGAAGACTAGGGCCAGATTGTCGAGCAGATATGCTTGCAACTTAACCTTTACTACGATGTCATGGACATAAACCTTGACCAGGTCCCGAATGAGGTTCCTGAACGTCTTGTGCATTGCACGGACAAAAGTGGGGAACACATTCTTAAGACCATAAGGCATGGACACATAGCAGAATAGGTCATCTACTGTGATGAAGGCAGTGTGCTCTTCATCTTCCCTAGACATAGGTATTTGGTGGAAACCTAAATATGCATCTAGGAAACACGGTAGATCACAGCCAGACGTAGAGTCGACTATTTAGTCTATACGGGGGAGAGGGAACGGATCCTTTGGACATGCCTTATTGAGGGTGGTGTAGTCGATGCACATACATAGCTTCCCGCAAGCCTTGGGGACGACAACAGAGTTGGCCAACCATCGTGGATGGTGAACCTCTCGGGTGAAGCCGGATGAAGTCTTGCCGCTCGATGGATTGCTTCAAGGCTTCTGTTGGACCGGCCTGGCATCGGGGTGGATCTTCAGTTGCTGCTCAATCACCTCCCTGGGGATCCTGGGAATTTCCGACGGTTGCCAGGCAAACACGTCGATATTGGCCCAGAGGAAGGTGACGAGCGCATCTTCCTATTTAATTCCTAGGTCCCCGGCGATTCGGGTGGTCTGGGCGGCATTAGGACCGACTTGGACGATCTCGACCGGTACGTTTTCGCCATCCGAGGGCTGCACACGCGGTGCAGATGTCGCCCCTCAGTGACGCATGCTTGGAGGCGGCCGGCTAGCTTCAGCATGACCGGAGACAGCCTCTTGTGCTGCTGCCAGGGCTTGGAGCTTTTCCAGCGCTGAGACAGTCGCGGTGCGGTCACCGCGAAACTTGAGGACTCCACTCGGGGTTGGCATCTTCAAGACCAAATATCCATAGTGGGCTACTGCCATGAATCATTACAGAGATGGTCTGCCAATTATGACATTGAACGGGAGGCTGACCTCCGCAACGTCAAATATCCGTACGCTAGTTCTCAGGCGTCCCGAATGTCACTGGGAGGGAGATACTACTGCATGGAAAGATGTGATTCCGACCTACCTCCAAGAATGGTCTCGAGGGGTGTAAGCTGGGACATAGGGAACTGCAATTTCTTGAAAGCTGCGAGACTGATAACGCTGAGGGCCACCCCGCATCGATCAACATGTTGTGAAGCTTCACGTTAAAGATGGACGGGGCGACAAGGAGAGGCAGCTGCACGGCACCTGCCATGTTCTTGGGGTAGTCGGAGGTGTCGAAGCTGATTAGCGTCTCCATCCATTTGCAATGTGGCACCAGCCCCCGTCTTGGAGCGGCAGCCGCCACTGCTCGACGGAGGGTCTTGACGGACTGATTGGATGAGATATCGGAAGAACCCCCGTACATCACACAGAGTGTACCGGCCGCTTGGCTGCCAACTTGGCCAGACCTGCCCGCTCTGGATCGGGGGTGGACTCATTGTCTTCCGCCTGGAGACGATGGCGAGTTGGGTCAGAAGGCTCTCCACGAGAAGTGATGTTCACCATGGTCGTGAGGAGAGAGCGTAAACCCCCTACCTGGCGCGCCAAATGTCGGAGTGTGAGCTGCGACACTCCTCCCGGCCTGCTCAGAAGCAGCCCACGAGGTTCTTTTATTCCGTAGGGGGCATGGCACCCTTCGCGACCTGGGCTCGAGGGAGCGGATGAACACAAAGATTTATGTGGTTCAGGCCGCTGGAGCATAATACACTACGTCCACGTGTGTGCTTGTTCTATTGATTGAGAGTGAGCGCTTGTGCGTTGTGTGATCTGGAGAACGGGGAATTGGAACCCTTTGCAGGGTGGTAACCCCGGTCCTCTTATAGTTCAAGGCCGGGGTGATTACAATGAGGCTTGGGGCTCGACAGGTTGCCCCAATGCTTTGAGTGTCCTATACACGACCTAGTGCTTCATCCTCTGAGTAGAGTGGCCGGCGGGGGAGTAAAGTCCTTCCGTCTGGCGCACTGAGCGCCCCTGACCACATGTCAGGTAATGATGAAGACGCCGTCTTGTCGCTGCGTCTCCTCGCCCTGTTTGGGTGGCTTAGTGCCGTTGGGCGACACTGTACTACTGTCACGCCCTGCCGTCCTGTCTTGTCACCGTAATGGTGAAAAAGCAAGGGACGGAGGCGTGCGTAGTGCGCCAAGCTTCTAGGGAAGGTGCGGGCCTTGAATGAGAAGCCTGACAATGCACTTCCTTCTTGACTTCATCGAACCACGGCCCATGAAGGATCGTGGGGCACGTGGTGGCTCTGAAGCTCTTACCGATGGGCTTGGTGTCTGGGGACACGTGGAAGCTCCGTACCTTACCTTGGCAGGGAGAATCGGACCGGAGCTCGAGGCACGTGTCAGCGCTGGAGCTATCCTCAGCGGGGAGGCGGCTCAAATCCAGGGAACACGTGGCAACTCCGGATCTCACCTCAGCGGGGAGGCTCGGGCCGGAGCCTGGGACACGTGTCGGCCCCGGTGCTGTCCTCCTGGGAGGTGACTTGGAGCCGAGGACAAGTGGCAGCTCCGGACCTCACCTCAGCGGGGAGGCTCAGTTCGGAGGCCGGGGCACGTGTCAGCTCCGGTGCTCAAGCGCACACGGTAGCCCCAAGGCTGACCGTTGGCCCAGGGCATGTGGCTAAATCTGGGGCCCACCTCAGCAGGGAGGCAGGGCCCAGGCTATGTTTCACCCACTACGCGGGGGTACCCGGTCTGCAGAGTATTGACAGAGTACCTTTCATCCGTTAGCCAAGTGTTGAACCGGTCCTATCGTCCCGAGCAGGAGGTCTCTACGCAGAGCATCCTCGGTGCCCGCTAGCCGATTTACACCTCGTTGCTCTCAACCTATCCTCTGGACGACAAGCAATGCCTCAACATATCGCTACCCAAATTACATTGGTTTCCGTGTTCCCATATAGCCGGTAGGTCTTCGGTACTGTTCTAGCTTGTTCAACAGGCCCGCACATGGCTCGGTCCTCAATTGACACAACCAGAGCTATGGCACCCAGGCCCCAATGTCCTGCTGCCCTTAATCTCCGCTCGGTCTCATTTTCTTGCCATGTGATTCATTGTCTATCTTTCTAACCGAGTGGTGTGTCTCTAGCCTATTCTCGCGAGTAGTTTCAATTACTCGACTTGTATTGAATCCTATACCATTTTAGCATTGCAGTGGCTACTCGAGGTTTGAATCCTATACCCAAAACCCCTGGTTCTCTTGTCTATGCATTTGGGTTTCCAATCAAGACTCTTATGAACAATTGTAGGAAAGGCATAAAGTAAGTGATCAGAACATAAGACATTATAAATGGTTTAATGTAAACCGGAGCTTGCCTTGCTTCTGGTTGTGGGCTAATTGTTCTGCGAAGTAATAAAGTCCAGAACCTCCAGGTCTTCTTAGATTTTAGCGACTACACGAAATGAAAATACAATGCGGGTCAAACATGAATGCAATTGAGTTAGTTTGATAATTTACAGACGATAAGTAAAGCTAGACAGTCCTTTTTCCCCTGAAATTTTTACTGAGGTTTGGTGACAACCTAAACAGGGACTTGGCCAAATTTCATTTGAACCAATGCTCATTTGAGCCCTGCACAAATAAATGTGTATTTTGCCACATTTAGAGCTGTTATGGATTTCTAGGTATTTTCATGGAGCAATCCATGACTTTTTACAAACTAGAGTTTCAGAGGGTTCAAATGGAATTGGTTTCATCCAATTTGGAGAATCCTAGCAAAATATATGAGCTAAAGAATGTTCAGAGAAATTCTGAAAAATGTTTCTGGTGGACTAAATGAGCTCAGATGGATCTGAAATTTTTATTGTGACTCAGGGATATTACAAGCAACGCCCTGGCAGAATTTCAGAATTTTCATTCAAAGGAATCTCCAGTTAAAATTTTCAACGGTTTAAAATTTTCAGAATTAATTCTGCGGAATTAAAGGGTTTCATGGAGTGAAACTTCTTTTGATTGAAAGTACTATGAGATCTGAATCCAACAAAATTTGGTTCACTGGATTTGGACCATCCTATCCAAAGTTATATACTTCTAAAGTTTTGGAGGGAAAACTAAAAAAACACAAAATGTTTAATTGGCTGGCACTGGGCCCCACCCAACAGTATCGTCTTCAACCTCTCGCCGGCGCCCGAATGCACGCCGCGCAGAGGCGGTGGTGCAGCCCTTTCTCGGCCGATTCTGCCTAATTTTTTATGTGGTTTCTTCCTACATGATCCTTGAAGCACGGGGCACACGTCGGACAACTCCTCACACCTTGACATCGCCTGAAAAGTGATCGGCGGTAGAGTTGAGCTCGGGTCCGACAGCACTAACTCATCTCGACCACAAACACGACCAACTAAAGGGTCGAAAAGCACCACTGGGGCACGGGGAAGCTAAACCTGCCCTCCTCTTGGCCGGAGATCGCTGGGAAGGTGGACTTCACTGGTGACCCGAGCCATTTTCACCGGCGGCAGTGAAAACTTGTTAGAATTTGGCTTAGGTGATCATTGGGTGCTACTCTAGCTCTAGCTAGGCCGGAAACTCCGGTGATCAAATGATCGAGACGAATTTCTTATTTTGCTGTTCTCTGTTCTACACGGTGGCCGAGCCAAATTGATCTGGCTCACCGGCGTTGAACTAGCTCGACTGGGCCTAGAAGTGGAAACTAGGGTTGGTGACTAACCTCTGTAATCGATTTTTTGATCTTGCATGGTCATGGTTCCGCAGAGCGACGCAAACTTCCGCTGGCGTCTTCACTCGGGGCCGAGGAAGAAGATGGCGGTGGCACGACTCAGAGGAAGCCGATCACGAGCTGCAACCGGTGCGATGACAACAAGGAAGGGTCGGCGATCTCGTTTACGGACTCAGCTCGGCATGACAGCCACTGGTTCGATCGGTCGATGGTAAGGAGGTGAGCTCGGATGTGCGGCGAGATGTAGTGGGGTTTATGAGCAAGAAAGCGCCGGGGTACCGATGAAATCATCTTGTGGAGGCTTGGGCGCGAGCAAGGAAGCTCCTCGGTGGCCAGGGCAGTAAGCAGATGCTGGCAGAGATGCACTCGCCGTGGCGCCTGTGCTGTTGCACGCAAGAAACCGAGGACAGCGGTTTCAGTTGGTTCAATAGGCTGTGAGACTGACCGTGGGTCCCACATTTGAATTTTGAATTCAATTGCTACACTGTTGTATATTTATGAGACCACCATACCCTCTGTAATTTGATCAATCACCAAATTCTGATTTTGTTTGTGAACTAATCAAATTGTAGAATTGGTTTGATTGGATTTGGGGCAAATGTGAAGTTTAAAATTAAAATTCAGTTTGAATTTGCTACAACTAACTCATGTCAACATCAACTCCAAATGGAGTGAAAATTGGTGTGTGAGCTCATAAAAAAGTGCTGAGTGTGAATATGAATCCCACTTTTGAATTTATGGGATGAAAGGAGTTTGAATTTGAATTTAAGTTCAAACTAACCTTTTAATGATTGTACCCAAAAGTACCTCAAATAGGTTTGGATTTGGGTGAAATTTGGCATGAGCATTCCTAACAAAGTTTAAGAGTTAATCATATGCTCAGCCCCTATATGGTGCATGTGGGAAATACCACTTTTGCATTTTGTGAATTCATCTCCTAATAAATCTATATATGTGTTCATGTAATTACCACAATTGAGTTGAGGTGTGGATGTGATGAACACCTTTAGCAAGTGCAAAACTTGGGCCCTTACATTCCCCCCCCCCCTTAAAAGAATCTCGTCCCGAGATTATAAGGTAAAAATGAGAGAGAGGACGATGAAAAAATTACTGGATGTGCGACGTAAAAAATTCCGGATAATTGCTGCGAAGGAACTCTTCGCTTTCCCATGTCGCTTCATCTGCGGAGTGATTGCTCCATAAAATTTTGTAGAACCACAACGTGCGGTTTCATGTGGTTCGGGCCTTTTCAACAATGATCTGAACCGGTTCCTTCCGATATGTGAGATCCGGTTTCCATTCCTCGATATCTCCCAGCTGAAGGGTGGTTGAAAATTTGAGGCACTTCCTCGGCTGTGAAATGTGGAAGATGTCGTGCACACCGGATAGTGTCGCTTGTAATTCCAGCCAGTATGGAACAGATCCACACCATTCCAGAACTTGGAATGGCCCGATGAATCGGGGTGCCAACTTTCCTCTGACCCCGAATCTGTTCACACTCTTTATTGGAGACACACGTAGATACACGTGATCCCCGACATCAAATTGTAGAGGACGCCTTCTCCGGTCTGCATATTGTTTTTGTCGGGATTGGGGGCTTTTAAGTTCGCTTGAATAAGCCGAACTTACTCTTCCGCGTTGTTGACAAGATCAATCCCGAAGGTGACCCTGTCATCGGATTCACACCAATTCATTGGTGTGCGGCATTTTCTCCCATATAGCACCTCATAAGGCGCCATCTTGATGCTGGCCTGGTACCCATTATTGTACGAGAACTCGGATAACTGTAAGTGATCATGTAAATTCTTACCGTGGTTGATAGCACAAGCTCGTAGCACATCTTCCAGGATTTTATTTACCCGCTCTGTTTACCCATAACTCCGCCTATGTTGTAATGACATAGCCTGTCCCAAGCCCGGGTAAAGGAGGAGGGGGTTGTGATAGGCTTGGCGAGCCAACAACTACACTTAGCCATTCTCATGGAAATGAAATCCAATAGAAATTCGTTGGGGGCGTAACCCTCTTAGCGACGCGCCATATCGGAACCCGGGTATGGTGTTAAGTGGGCAAGGGCCGGGTCGCCGCCGCCTTAGTGGCGCGCCATATCAGAACCCGGATATGGTGTTAAATGAGCAAGGGCCGGATCGCCGTCACCTTAGTGGCGCGCTACATCATCGCCCGGATGTAGTGATAAGTGAGCAAGGGTCTTTGCATCTTACTCGACGGGTGCAAAGCGTAAGGAAGCTAGCCGAGGAACATAGATTTTGGGTGGGTAGTTGGAATGTAGGATCCTTGACGGGGAAGCTACGTGAGTTAGTAGATGTTGCCATTAGGAGACGAGTAAATATCCTTTGTGTACAAGAGACTAGATGGGCGGGTCAAAAGGCGAGAGAAGTCGAGAATACCGGTTTCAAGCTTTGGTATTCTGGTTCGGCTGGGACTAGGAATGGCGTAGGTGTTCTAATAGATAAGAGTATTAAGGATGGAGTAGTGGATGTTCGAAGACGAGGGGATAGGATCATCTTAATCAAGATAGTAATTGGGGACACTGTCTTGAACGTCATTAGTGCTTATGCCCCACATGTTGGGGTCAACATGAGTGCTAAGAGGCAATTTTGGGAGGACTTGGAGGATATGGTTAGTAGTGTACCGATAACCGAGAAACTCCTCATAGGGGGAGATCTCAATGGTCATGTGGGTGCAACTAACCTAGGATTTGAGGGAGTACATAGAGGTTTTGGATGCGGCGATAGAAATCAAGAGGGTAAGGACATCCTAGACTTTGCCGTAGCCTATGATCTGTTGATAGCTAACACCCTCTTTAGGAAGAGGCAATCTCACCTAGTGACCTTTAGTAGTGCCCAACACTCTAGCCAGATTGACTTTGTCCTCACTAGGAGAAAGGATAGACGGGAGTGTCTAGATTGTAAGGTGATCCCGGGGGAGTGTGTTGTGACACAACATAAGCTTGTGGTAGCTGATTTTCTCTTCCATACATGTTCTTTGCGGGACAGAGGTGTCAAAATCACAAGAACAAAGTGGTGGAAGTTGAAGGGAGAATCATAAGTATCCTTTAAAAATAGGGTGATCACAGAAGGACCCTGGGCAGAAAATGGAGATGCAGATAGTATGTGGATGAAGATGACAACTTGCATTAGAAAGGTAGCTAGTGAGGTGTTCGGTGTGACAAAGGGAAAGAAACGTGTATATAAAGACACGTGGTGGTGGAATGAGGATGTACAAAAGGCCATTAAGGAGAAGAAGGAGTGTTATAAGAGTTGGCATAATGATAGAAGCACAAGCAACATGCTTAAGTACAAAGAGGCTAAGAAGAATGCAAGGCGGGTTGTGAGTAAGGCAAGAGGACAGGCCTATGATAAGTTATATGAGAGACTAGGGACAAAAGAAGGTGAAAAGGACATATACAAGGTAGCAAAAATCCGCGAGAGAAAGATGAGGGATCTCAATCAAGTTAAATGAATCAAAGATGAGACTGACCGCATTCTAGTGAAGGATGAAGAGATTAAGAATAGATGGCGTGATTACTTTAATGGGCTATTCAATGATGGGAATGGGAGCACTATGGTTGAGTTGGATGACTCCTTTGATGACTCCAACAGGCGGTTCGTGCGGAGGATACAAGAGTTTGAGGTTAAGGAGGCCTTAAAAAGAATGAAAGGAGGAAAGGCTCTCGGCCCTGACGATGTCCCTATTGAGGTGTGGAGATGTCTTGGGGACGTCGCAATAGTATGGCTCACAAAGCTATTCCACCACATTTTTCGGTCAAACAAGATGCCTGAAGAATGGAGGAAAAGTATATTAGTACCTATCTTCAAAAATAAAGGAGATATTCAAAGTTGTACTAATTATCGAGGTATTAAGCTTATGAGTCAAACTATGAAGCTTTGGGAGAGAGTGATTGAACACCGCATGAGGAAAGTGACCAATGTCACTAAAAACCAGTTTGGTTTTATGCCTGGGAGGTCTACAATGGAGGCGATTTTCTTGCTTCGTTAGCTTATGGAGAGATATAGGGAGCAGAAGAAGGACTTGCATATGGTGTTCATCGACTTGGAGAAGGCGTACGACAAGATACCAAGGTCAGTCATGTGATGGGCACTAGAGAAACATAAAGTGCCAACAAAGTACATTACCCTTATCAAGGATATGTACAATAATGTTAGGACAAGTGTGCGCGTAAGATAGTGAGACTGATGCATTTCCTATCACGGTAGGACTACATCAAGGATCAGCTTTGAGCCCATACATCTTTTCCTTGGTGATGGATGAGGTGTCGAAGGATATACAAGGGGATATCCCTTGGTGCATGCTCTTTGCTGATGATGTAGTGCTGGTAGATGAAACTAGAGATGGTGTTGATAAGAAATTAGAGTTATGGAGACAAACCTTAGAGTCCAAGGGGTTTAGACTTAGTAGGACCAAAACCGAGTATATGAGGTGTGACTTTAGTGGTGTTGGTCGTGAAGAGGGAAATGTTAGTCTACAAGGACAAATAGTACCTAGAAGGGACTCTTTCCGATACTTAGGATCAATGTTACAAAGCAATGGCGATATTGATGAGGATGTTTGCCACAGGATCAAGGTAGGGTGGATGAAATGGCGGCAAGCCTCTGGAATCCTATGTGATAGGAAAGTCCCACAAAAGCTAAAAGGGAAGTTCTATAGGACGGTGATCAGACCCGCGATGCTCTATGGGGCGGAATGTTGGCCAACTAAACGGCAACATGTCCAACAAATGAGTGTCGCAGAGATGCGAATGCTACGGTGGATGTGCGGGCACACGAGAAGAGACCGAATAAGGAATGAGGCAATTCGTGATAAGGTAGGGGTGGCGCCGATTGAAGAGAAGTTAGTCCAACATCGACTTAGGTGGTTTGGACATATCCAACGGAGACCTCCAGAAGCACCGGTTAACAGTGGGATTTTAAGAGGTAGAGAAAATATTAGGAGGGGTAGAGGACGACCAAGGTTGAACTGGGAGGAGGCGGTAAAACGAGATTTGAGAGATTGGAATGTATCCAGAGACTTACCTCATGATAGGACCGCATGGAAAGTAGCAATTCATGTGCCAAAATCGTAGTCTTGTTTTTTTCTTTTTCTTTTTTCTTTTTTCTTTTCTCTTTTCTTTTCCTTTTTTCTTATTTCTTTTCTCTTTTTCCTTTTTCTTTTTTTCTTTTTTTCTTTTTTTTTCTCTTTTTTTCTTTTTTCCTTGTTCTTATATCTCTTCCTCTCTTTTACTTTATTGATATTGGGTTTCATGTCTAGCCGACCCCAACAGGCTTGGGATAAAGGCTTGGTTGTTGTTGTTGCTCTGTTTACCCATCCGCCTGCTGGTGGTACGCTGAACTACGGATCAGCCTCGTACTCAAGGCAGCATGTAACTGCTCCCAAAAATGAGACACAAATAAAGTGTCCCGATCCGAGATAATAGTGCGGGGTACGCCGTATAAGCAAAGAATCCGTGAGATGTACAGTTCAGCATACTTCATGGCATTGTAGTTGGTATTGACTGGAATAGAATGGGCAACCTTTGTGAGCCAGTCGACGATCAACCACACTGAATCATGTTCCTGAAATGTAGTGGGTAAACCGACGATAAAATCCATGCTCACATCCTCCCACTTCCAGACAGGAATGCCTAGCGGTTATAACAATCCTGGTTTCTTCATGTGGTCAGCCTTAACCCTCCGGCATGTATCACACTCAGACACATACTTAGCGATCTCTCGCTTCATCCGTGTCCACCAAAATTTGCCCCTGAGTTCCTGATACATCTTGTTGCTGCCGGGGTGAATAGAAAACTTTGACAAGTGAGCCTCATCAAAGATTTTCTTCTGTAACTTCGGTTTACGGTGTACGACTATCCTGTTATTGAACCACAGGATGTCGTCTCCGTCCTTCCGGAAACACTTAAAGTCCCCACTGTCTACACGTCTCCGCAAATGCGACATACCCTTGTAATGTTTCTGGGCTGCCGCTATCTCTTCACGGATTGTGGGGATAAGAGCTAGGTTGTAGAGAGCTCGATGGTGAACCACATGCAATGGTGCCTCGCTGATGTGGACATCACTCCTGCAGATGTACACAACACTCACATGGTAGACATGCAAGGTCCAATTACTAGAGCTCGAGCACGACAATTGAATTTAGAGGTGAGCTTGTTCCTGAACAATTCTTTATATATGAATTTTGAGAGTATGTTGCTACCTAATGAATTAATTATGATTAGGAACCATGGAGAGAACATGGAGATACATGGAGAGGGGTTTGGAGGCGTGGAGGAACAGAAAATACGCCAACAAGAAGTTAGAGACCGAGCCCAACTCAAACTCGAGTCCAACTCGGGCCCAGGAGCAGTCCACCTTAAAATGGATGCACAGGAGGCATACGGAATCCGTTTTTGACGTTCTACATATGCACGGAAAGCTGAGAGGATAAACTTTCTAATGAAACTGGCCCCACGTCAAAATTCCCTACGACCCGACGGGAAACTTCGAAACAATATAAAGTTTACAGTCTGTCAGGGTGTTGCATCACCTAGTTGGGCCATTGAGCCTTGTATCGAGTCCAAGTCCATTATGTACGTGTCTTAGGGTTAGGTCACGACCCCAGCACCCCCCTGGTCGTCCTCCACCTCCTTTATACCCCCTAGCCGCCGTCACAAACAGCTGGGTTTTGCTTAGTTACAATCTGTTATTGAACAGTGTCGCCGATCATCGGTTGTGAGACCCCAAATTCGTAATCAATTCAATTTTGATTGCAACTTTTCTGTTCTTGCTTGTGTTCTTGATTGCGCTTGCAGGGATAAGCCTTCGAGGTGAGGTCATTCATGTGACACGGGTGATAACCAACGGAGCAGTGGTGTAGTGATTGCGGGGTTTCGCTCGTTCGGAGCCTTGGATCATCAACGTCAAGATCTCCACCCAATCAAGTTTACCCTACCTCTCGGAAGATCGGGACTCGTCCTCCTATCACTCGCTCTCTTCCAACGGGGTGATGGTCAGATTATGAATGTGTGACTTGCGACTCAACGCATCCGCCACCACGTTTGCCTTGCCAGGGTGATAATGGATTTTTATTTCATAATCTTTTATCAGCTCCAACCATCTTCTTTGCCTCATGTTCAACTCCTTCTGAGTGAATATGTACTTGAGACTCTTGTGGTCAGTATATAAATGTACGAGGTTACCGAGTGGGTTGTGCCTCCACATCTAGAGTGCGAGTACCAAGGCAGCAAGTTCTATGTCTTGAGTTGGATAGTTTTGCTCATCATTCCAGAGCTGCCGTGATCCATAAGCGACCACCCTTCAGTCTTGCATCAGCACACATCCGAGCCCAATGCTGGATGCATCGCAGTACACATCGAACGGTCTTGTTGTGTATGGCTGGGCCAAAACCGGTGCTGATGTTAGGTGCTTCACTAAAGCCTTGAATGCTGCTTCACATGCTGGACTCCAAACATATTTGGTAGCCTTCTTCAGCAGCTCGGTCATAGGCTTGGCAATCTTTGAGAAGTTCGGAATGAATCTCCGATAATATCCCGCGAGTCCGAGGAAACTTCGTAGCAAATGGACAGACCTTGGGGACTTGCAATTCAACTTGTGTAATCTTGCTCGGTTCTACAGCGATGCCCTTGAAAGTGCATCTAGGCATCACTTGTGGTTTTTGGTTTTATGACAAACAAATGAGACCCTAACAAAATCATTGAAATGAGCGCAGGTTTTTAAAGAAATTAGGAAGAAAGCGCAAAAAGAAAGGAGAATGAGGATCTAAAATGATAAGAACTCAGGAGCTGAAAAGATTAGATTACTTAGTATGGAGTGTGTTGGAGGAACACATCCCAAGAGCTCAAGTGAAAGAAATCACACTAACTGCACAAAAATCAGCATGTGCGGACTAGTCCGATATCAACCGGACTAGTCCGATTTCTCTCTGACTAGAAAACGGACTAGTCCGATATGGACTGAACTAGTCCGATTTGTCTCTGAGTAGACAACGGACTAGTCCGCACTCTTACGGACTAGTCCGATATCTCACAACACTTAGTGTTTTCCACACGCCGCACACCGGACTAGTCCGGAGTCCACCATGGACTAGTCCGGAAATCGCAAACCCTAACGGTAACCTTTGGAAACCCTAGTATAAATAGAGGTGTACGGCCATACTACAACCTCTCTCGACCCCCTGCGCTGTCACACCTTCCAAGAGCCCAAAATTCACATCTCTCCACACATTCTAACCCTAGAAGGATCAAATCTTTGATGTTTAGCAATTGATCAAAGGAGAGACTTGTTCTACACATCTTGAGCTCTTGGGTTTGATCTCTCGCACACCCTTGTTCATTTATTGGACATCTTTTGAGTGTGCTTGGTGGTATTCATTCATTGTAATTCTTGGGGAGCCCTCAACTTGTGATAAGGCCCCTTGAACGATTTATTTGCCCTTTGTGATTAGTGGAAGAGAATCGACCTCCGTGGTGATTCGACGAGGGTAGGGTTGGTGAAGACCCGGTCCTTCGTGAACTCCTCAACGGGGACATAGATTTCCTTCGTGGAATCGAACCTCGGGATAAAATCTTGTCTCTTGCCCTTGTGTTTTATTGTTCATCAAATTCTAGGGTTTACTTAATCTTGTTTTATTCATGTTGAAACATTGAAACTAAAGTTGATCTCCGTCATTCATTGTTTCACTGTTGTAATACATCTAAGTTGCCAATTAATTTACGCTGCATAGGGTACTAGAAGTGAAAATATTGATCAACCTTGATCTTTCTAGTCCACGCATACCGGACTAGTCCGCAAAGTACCGGACTAGTCCGATTTCACTGTATTTTATAAATCTATTAAGTGTTTCAGGGATTAACAAAGAATCGAAAAGCCTATTCACCCCCCTCTAGGCTGCATTCAATTGGTATCAGAGCCAAACTCTTCAAAAGAGACTCACCGCTCGAAGAGACGATGTCGAACATAAAGGATGTAAACAAGAAGATTGACGATGAAAAGGGTGATGATGAAAGGACTCAAAAGCTAAAGAAGCTACTTGACGCTATTCAGGACAGTGAGGACGATGATGAGGAGGTGCTCCAACTCAAGGCTCTTCTACGGAAGAAGGCACTCTCCCCAAAAGGGAAGAAGAAGATCGATGATGAAAAGAAGAAGAAAGGGGGTAGTCACACGAACTACTCACAATATCCTTTTGACTATGAACGTTTGAATTCTAACAGTAGTCATTACTTATCAATTCCTCTAGGGAAAGCACCTTACTTTGATGGCAATGACTATTCAATGTGGAGAAAAAACATGAAGATGCACCTTATATATCTTAACCCAAGTTTGTGGCATATAGTGTGTACAGGGACAGATATCCCGGATGATGATGAAGAGCTGACTCAAAGCCAAGAACAAGTCGTTCATCGGAATGCTCAAGCTGTAGCTGTGATCACGTCATCACTGAGCCGAGACGAGTTCACCAAGGTGGATGGACTCGAAATTGCCAAGGAGATATGGGACACACTACAAACCACACATGAAGGTGACCGTCATGTACGCGAAGCCAAGATAGAAATGATTGAAGGTGAATTGGGAAGATTCGCAATAGAAGAAGATGAATCACCACAAGATATGTACAATCGACTGAAGAATGTTATCAACAAAGTCCGAGCTTATGGCAGCAAAAAGTGGAATGATCATGAGGTCGTGAAGTTGATTCTTAGAGCATTCATGCCTCGCAACGTGACTCTTTGCTCTATGATTAGAGAAAGCCCCGGATATCAGAAAATGACCCCAGACGAACTTCTTGGCAAGATCATCAACTTTGAAATGATGAAGAAGCAAGCCAAGCATGTCAAAGAAATTGTCGATCTCACCTCGGCAAAGAAGAAAGGAGTTGCTTTGAAGTCAACATGTAAACCCGTATCAAAAGAAGCTCGAGAAGCTCATGGAGAAGACGACAGTGATGATGAAAGTAGTGATATCGATGAAGAAGACATGATCTTGTTCATGAAGAAGTTCAAGAAAATGATAAGAAGAAGAAAGGGTAGCAGCTCAAACGAAGGAAGACAAAGGGACAAACAAAGACCCAAGATGAGATGGGCGTGCTACAACTGCGGAGAATATGATCACTTCATAGTAGATTGTCCATATGAAGAAAATAAGAGGAAGACTAAAGACAACAAGCCTCAACCAAAGAAAATGTTCAAGGAGAAGAAGCAATATGGCCAAGCGCATCTAGGTAAGGAGTGGGACTCCAATGGTGAATCCTCATCCGAAGAAGAAGAGAAGATGGCCACCATAGCCATAAAGAAGACTACCAAGAAATCCACTCTCTTCCCAACCATGGGCGCATGGAAGGACATCGACAACACTTGTCTAATGTCAAAGGAAGGTAAAAGAAAGGTGACAACTAAATCTTCCTTCTCGCATTCTTTTACTAGTGATAGTGATAATTCTAGTGAGGATGATAGAAGTGATGAAAATGAATATATGCTTAGGGGTTTAGACAAAAAGACAACTGCTAAGATGAAATTTCTATTTGATAAGCTTGTTGATATGGAGAAGTTAGTCAATCGTCAGGAAGATATGATCATCTCCCAAAAGGAGGAATATCTTGAGATTGAAAAGCTTCTTGAACTTGAAAAGGAGCGAAGTAAATCACTAGAACTTGAGTTAGCTTCAAGCAAGGAAGTTTGCTTGAAGTTAAAAGACTCAAACACCACCATCAAGGATGAACTTGCTAACTTATCCAAAGTTAACAAGATCCTTGAGGTACAAGTTGAGTCACTCAAGCAAAGTGGTTCTTCATCCACTTCAAGCTCACCTTCTCAACATATAAAATGTGAAACTAGTATTACTTGTGCTCATGCCAAAAGTGACACTAACTTGAGGAAAAAGCCAAACTCGACAAAGGACAAGCAATCTTCTCAAAGTGGCATATTTTTACAAAGAGAAGATCAAGTATGCACACAGTGCATACTCGGTCACAAGACCTCCTAATGTCAAATATGGCATTGGATATTCTTATGGTGAAAAGCAAAACGCTAGAAACCACAAGAATAACAAGGGTTGCATTGCCTTTGTCAAGGGAAACTCTTCTAAAGTTAGAAAACTCAATAATGTTGATAAATTTAACACTGTGAACACATATAAACAACAACTTCTATTTAGAACTTTTGATGCTTCATATGTATGTATGAAAAGTAATCTTGGAAGAGTTTATGCTAAATATGTTGGGCCACGCCATGGGAACACCAAGTCTCATGTGTGGGTGCCCAAATTACTTGTGACCAACCTCAAAGGACCCAAGCAAGCTTGGGTACCTAAGACCAAGGCATAATTTGTCTTTTGCACACTTATTCATCCGGTGGAGCAAAATGGGTGCTAGATAGTGGATGCACCAATCACATGACCAGAGAAAGAAGAATGTTCATGGAATATGAAGAAAATGAAGATCCAAGCGAAGACATTTACTTTGGTGATAATAGTCAAGGAAGAGTGCTTGGTACCCGCCTTGTAGAGCGTGCCAAGCAGGGAAGCAAGTAGGAGCACCCCATCCCGCGAAGAATGTCATGACTACAACAAGACCGCTTGAGCTCCTCCACATGGATCTATTCAGTCCAATTGCTTACATAAGTATCGGCGGTAATAAATACGGTCTAGTCATTGTTGATGATTTTTCACGCTTCACGTGGGTTTTCTTTTTGCATGGTAAGACAGAAACTCAAGGAACCCTCAAGAAGTTCATCAAGCATGCCCAAAATGAATTCTCATTGAAGATCAAGAACATACGAAGTTACAATGGGACAGAATTCAAGAACACCCAAGTTGAGGAGTATCTAGACGAAGAAGGGATAAAGCACGAATTTTCAGCACCATATACTCCTCAAGAAAACGGAGTAGCCGATAGGAAGAAAAGAACTCTCATTGAGATGACAAGGACGATGCTCGATGAACACAAGACTTCAGACAGGTTTTGGGGTGAAGCGGTTAACACCGCTTGTCACGCCATAAACCGACTATATCTTCATCGGTTGCTCAAGAAAACTTCATATGAATTACTCACGGGTAACAAGCCGAATATTTCATATTTTCGAGTTTTTGGTTCAAAATGTTATATTTTAAACAAGAAGACAAGTGCTTCAAAGTTTGCTTCGAAGTTCGATGAAGGTTTCTTACTTGGCTATGATTCGAACTCCTACGCTATTTGTGTCTTCAACAAAACCTCCGGACTTGTTGAAGTAGCACGTGACATAGTGTTCGATGAAACTAACGGCTCTCAAGAAGAGCAAGTTGATCAATGTGTGCTAGATCAAGAAGAAGCTCCATGTCAAGCATTGATAAGAATGGCATTGGGCGATGTTCGACCACAAGTGCCACCTTCAAATGCGAATGAAGAAAATGATCCACAGGTGGAGGAAAATGATCAAGGGGGAGCTTCCATACAAGATCAACCTCGAGAAAATCAAGAAGATCAAAATATCAATGAGGGCAACTATCCAAGGGGAGAAGAAGATGATAATGAAGATTCAAGACCATAAGTGCCACATCCAAGAGTACACCAAAGCATCCAAAGAGATCACCCCGTCGACAACATAATTGGTGACATCCAAAAGGTAGTAATAACTTGATCTCGCATAGCTAATTTTGAACACTATTCTTTTGTATCTTCTTTGGAACCATACAGGGTTGAGGATGCATTAAAAGATTCGGATTGGGTGATGGCGATGCAAGATGAATTGAACAACTTCAAAAGGAACGAAGTGTGGGAGCTTGTTGAAAGACCCAAGTCCAACGTCGTCGGCACTAAATGGGTCTTCCGCAACAAGCAAGACGAACATGGAGTGGTAACAAGGAACAAGGCATGACTTGTGGCAAAAGGTTACTCACAAATCGAAGGTTCTGATTTCAATGAGACTTTTGCTCCCGTAGCTAGGCTTGAATCGATTCGTATATTACTTGCATATGCTACTAACCATGATTTCAAGCTTTATCAAAAGGACGTGAAAAGTGCCTTTCTCAACGGACTGATCAAGGAGGAGGTGTACGTGGAGCAACTACCCGGTTTTGAATATCAAGAGTACCCCGACTATGTGTTCAAACTATGTAAGGCTCTCTATGGCCTCAAACAAGCTCCTAGAGCTTGGTATGAGTGCCTTAGAGATTTTTTGATTGAAAATGACTTCAAGATTGGAAAAGCTGATTACACTTTATTTACTAAACACTTTGATGATGATCTCTTCATTTGCCAAATCTATGTTGACGATATTATATTTTGTTCAACTAACAAATCCTTTTGTCAAGAATTTAGTAAGATTATGACAGATAGATTCAAGATGTCCATGATGGGAGAGTTGAGCTACTTTTTGGGATTCCAAGTGAAGCAACAAAAGGATGGGACGTTCATATGCTAAACAAAGTACACTCAAGACATTCTCAAGAAGTTTGGAATGGACAAAGCAAAGCCCATAAAAACTCCCATGGCGACAAATGGACACTTGGATCTCAATGAAGACGGACCAAATGTGGATCAAAAAGTATATCGTTCCATGATTGGCTCCTTACTTTATTTATGTGCATCTAGGCCTGATATCATGTTGAGTGTATGTTTGTGTGGCTGAAGAGAGTTCCCTTTTTAGGACATATAATCTCGGAGGGAGGAATCTCCGTAGATCCCGCCAAAATCGAGGATATCCAGAAGTGGAAAACCCCTGAAAATGTCGGGGAAGTTCGAAGCTTTTGGGATTGGCTGGATACTATCGACGGTTTATTGAGGGATTCTCCAAGATCTCGAGACCTCTCACCAAACTGTTGGAAAAGGGAATCACATTCACCTGGACGCCACAGTGCGATACGAGCTTTCAGGAGCTAAAGAAGAGATTGACAACAACCCCAGTGCTGGTTATGCCAGATATGCAGAAGAATTTCACAGTGTACTGCGATGCCTCTGGAAATGGGTTGGGATGTGTTCTCATGCAAGAAGGACATGTCGTGGCATATGCATCCCGGCAGCTTCGGAAGCACGAGAAGAACTATCCTACACATGACCTAGAACTAGCTGCAGTGGTACACGCGTTGAAAATTTGGCGGCACTATTTGATGGGGAAGAGGACAGAGATATATACGGTTCATAAGAGTTTGAAGTACATATTCACACAACCAGATCTCAACCTCAGACAAAGGAGATGGCTAGAGCTAATCAATGACTTTGATGTGGGCATCAACTATCATCCCGGGAAAGCAAACGTCGTGGCCGATGCTTTGAGTCGGAAAGTGCAGGTCAATAAGTTGAGTTTGAAGGACATGCCTGCAGAATTGAAGGACGAGGTTATAAGGCTCAATCTATGTCTAGTAAATAGTGGTGAAGCCATCGCCATGGAAGTGGACTCCACACTCGAGCAAGACATACGCGAGGGCCAAAAGAATGATGAGAAGATACAAGAGATCAGACAGCTTATCAAGGAAAATAAAGCTCCTGGTTTTAGAGAGGATGAACAGGGAACGGTGTGGCACGGGAAAAGGATCTGTGTGCCAGAAGTAAAAGAGATCCGTGAATTAATTTTGAAGGAGGCTCACGATTCCGACTATTCCATTCATCCTGGGAGTACGAAGATGTACCAGGATCTCAAGAGCAGGTATTGCAAGTTTTCAAGCCAATCCTAAGGAATGTCATTTGATAGCCTTAAAAGGATCTTGAGATATTCAGTTCATACACCCAACCTAGGCCTTTGGTATCCCAAAGGTTCAAAATTCAATCTCATTGGATACTCCGATGCAGATTATGCCGGATGCAAGGTAGATAGAAAAAGTACTTCCGATACTTGCCAATTCCTAGGTAGATCCTTAGTTTCTTGGTCCTCCAAGAAACAAAATTCAATTGCCTTATCCACGGCCGAAGCGGAGTATGTTGCAGCCGGGAGTTGTTGTGCACAACTCCTTTGGATGCGACCAACTCTAAGGGATTACGGTTACAATATGAGCCGTATTCCACTCCTTTGTGACAATGAGAGTGCAATTAAAATTGCCCATAACCCTGTTGAGCACTCTAGAACCAAACAAATAGATATACGGCATCATTTTTTGAGAGATCACTCAATGAGAGGAGACAGCCATTTCCCATGTCAACACTGAAAAAACAACTAGCCGATATCTTTACCAAGCCACTTGATGAAAAACGCTTTTGTGAGCTCCGAAATGAACTAAATATCCTTGATGCTCGGAACGTGGCTTGAAAACTTGCATACCTGTATGCCATCCTCAAAATCATGTTAATTGTGTTGAAAAAACATCTCTCTCTATTTTTCTCCTAAAAACTATGTTAGTTATGTGATCTTGATGAATTATGGTCATAGCTTGATTGTTGTATGTTTACTGATCATATTCATCAAGAATATCTGTGTGTCTTTGTCCCCTATTCCTTATTAGGAACCATTGAATACATATATATAAGTGTTTTGTACTTTTCTATACAAGGGACCACGGACTAGTCCGTGGTCACCCCGGACTAGTCTGCACATTGCAGACTAGTCCGCACTTGGTCCGCTAGTCCGTACTAGTCCGGTTCGACCACGGACTAGTCCGATACTTTGACTCCATAACCCTAGGGCCGGCTCAGACCTAATCTCCTTCAATCTCACAACTCCTCCCTCGTTCTCTCACCTCACTCAAGTGCTCCCAAGGCGGATTTGTGAGTTCTCCATCAAATTCCCTCAAATCTCCGTGGGAATCGATATCCACTGCAAGGGGATCGAAGACCCCGGACCAGTCGCATCAAGAACTCCTTCAACGCCTCGAATCGAAGGATTTGGTAAATTTCTCTCCAAACCCTAGAACTTTAGATTTTCCTTGTTTTTGCTCAATTAGCTTAGCTCCTCCAGTCAATACATGCTCTACTGATGTATTCCATGTACCCTAGATCATATTTGCATTGAATAACCTCAAATTTTGACAAGTTATGGTTTGAGCAGCCTCATGACGGACTAGTCCGTTCTTAGGGCGGACAAGTCCGGTACTCCGGACTAGTCTGACCCTGAACACCGGACAAGTCCGGTATGCCCTGATCAAAACCTTAGCCTATATCAATTCAATGAAATCCCTTGTCATCCTTGCTTATTCATATCCTTTATATCTTCCTTGTCAGAATCATGTCGGGATCGAATGAGAATATCTCCGACTTTGAAGCAGAGATGGATCAAGATGTGATGTCTTGTATTCCGGAGTCTCGCTCGAACAAGAGACAAGAGCGTGCTGCCAAGCCTTCGCCCACCCCACCTAGGGTGCGTCGAAAGGTTACAGTCAAGAGACCATCTTCAACCCCAAACCAAGGGCAAGGGAAAGGTACTTTCTTCCGGCCCGATTGGTCCCCTTAAGATGACAGCTCCAAGACAGAGAAATAGGGATCCCTCGTAGGAGAAGTTCAATGGCAAGGGGAGTGATGTGGCATGGAAGCTGAGGAAGATTGACGCCTATAGCACTGGCAAAAAGGCAGGTGACATGAGATTTTGGAGCAACTTTCACTCGGACTACTACAGTTCGGTGTACCTCAAATGAAGACTCCAGTGGTCTGCAGCCAATGGATCGACTGGACATATTTTGAAAGTAAGAACTGTGAAGCCTTTGAGGAGGTAATAGAGGCTGCAGAGAGACACGGACTCAAGGACTTGCTCTCATTCAGATAATACTAGAATGATGAGATCATCGCCCAGTTCATTGCAACTTGCCACGTTGCCCACGATTAAGAAGAGAGAGTGACTTGGATGACACATGGATCCAATTACATAGTTTCCTATGTTGAGTTTGCCAGACTGCTGCACCTTGAGGACACCGGCAGTAATGAGATTGTGATTCACAATCTTGATGTTGTGGAGAAGGACAAGATGGAATTCCTCTATGATACTCGACTCCCATACAATCCTCCCTCAACCAAGAACATGAAGCCCTTCTTCATTGTTCTCAACAGAGTGCTGCGGAAGACCATTGCTCCAAAGGAATGGAGATGCCGGGAGTGTCCAAGGTTACTTGAGAACCTTGATGAAAGTAATCATCAAGAGGAGAAAATTTGATATCTTCGACTGCATTTGGAATGACATGGTGAATATATCCTGCACACCAAACCGTTCCTGTAGCTATGCACCATACTTGATGTTCATGATTGAAAAAGTCACAGGAATTGAGTCTGTGAAGGATGTGGAGCACACTGCTCTAAGGCCTCATAAGCCTCCTCAAGCCTCTCTCCCAGCTGCTCCCTCACCTAGCTCACCTGAGGAACATCCAGAGAGAGCTCAAGAAGATGCAAGGCCTTCATCCAAGACTAGGGCCCCTCCTCACAGAGGGTCCCCTAGTGGGATTATGAAGTATTTGACTGCTATTTTTGGTTCTTGCCACAAAACTGAGGTGAAGCTTCACAAGATGAACAAGGCAAGAAAAGAAGAAATGAGATACATGAAGGTCAATGTCAAAGCAATATGCCAAAAACTAGAGATTGAGCCCATTGGATCTCCAGTCATCTCAGAGGACTCTGCATCTGACTTCACATAGCTTCCTCCTCTATCTCCATCAGAGCGTGCCTACTTTGGCTCTCGGGGCACGACTAGTGATTCTTCTCCTCCTCCTCCTCAGCCTGATGATGAAGACGAAGAAAGGACCGACAACGAGGAGTGAGCCGACGACAACAAGTAGATCCCTTCTCTCCTTCTTTTTGGTGCCTTGATGCCAAAGGGGGAGAGATTTTGGGGGAGTCTTTGGTCGTAGGTTCTTCTTTTTGTGTCCTAGTTTAAGAAGTGGGCTTTTGTAAGACTTATGTTATCATTATGCTTTTGGACATGTGCTGTGAAATGATGACTATGTTATGCTTATGATTAATGGTGTATGTTTAAAACTGCTATGTAGGCTTGAGACTCTTGACGATATTATGATTATTCTTATTATGATATTCACATCAAAATTATTGCTCACACACATAGTTTTGCACCCCACCATAAAGAGTGCACATATGTCTTATGTCTACATTGCCTATTTTGCTCAAAGCTCATATGTGCACACTTTATGAAAATCTGAATTTTTTATCATATTTGTGTGATCTCAATTAGTTGTCATCAATAACCAAAAAGGGGGAGATTGAAAGTGCATCTAGGCATCCCTTGTGAGTTATGGTTGATTAATGACAAACAAATGAGACCCTAACAAAATCGTTGAGATGAGCGCAGGTTTTTAAAGAAATTAGGAAGAAAGCGCAAAAAGAAAGGAGAATGAGGATCTAAAATGATAAGAGCTTAGGAGATGAAAAGATTAGATTACTTAGTATGGAGTGTGTTGGATAAACACACCCCAAGAGCTCAAGTGAAAGAAATCACACTAACTGCACAAAAATCAGCATGTGCGGACTAGTCCGATATCAACCGGACTAGTCCGATTTGTCTCTGAGTAGACAACGGACTAGTCCGAACTCTTACGGACTAGTCCGGTATATCACAACACTTAGTTTTTCCACATGCCGCACAACGGACTAGTCCGGAGTTCACCACAGACTAGTCCGGACATCGCAAACCCTAACGGTAACCTTTGGAAACCCTATTATAAATAGAGGTGTTTGGCCATACTACAACCTCTCTCGACCCCCTGCGCCGTCACACCTTCCAAGAGCCCAAAATTCACATATCTCCACACGTTCTAACCCTAAAAGGATCAATTCTTTGAGGATTAGCAATTGATCAAAGGAGAGACTTGTTCTACACATCTTGTGCTCTTGGGTTTGATCTCTCGCACACTCTTGTTCATTTATTGTACATCTTTTGAGTGTGCTTGGTGGTATTCATTCATTGTAATTTTTGGGAGCCCTCAACTTGTGAGAAGGCCCCTTGAATGATTTATTTGCCCTTTGTAATTAGTGGAATAGAATCGGCCCCCGTGGCGATTCGACGAGGGTAGGGTTGGTGAAGACCCGGTCCTTCGTGGACTCCTCAACAGGGACGTAGATTTCCTTCGTGGAATCGAACCTCGGGATAAAATCTTGTCTCTTGCTCTTGTGTTTTATTGTTCATCATATTCTAGGGTTTACTTAATCTCGTGTAATTCACGTTGAAACATTGAAACTAAAGTTGATCTATGTCATTCATTGTTTCACTGTTGTAATACATCTAAGTTCCCAATTAATTTCTGCTGCATAGGGTACTAGAATTGAAAATATTGATCAACCTTGATCTTTCTAATCCACGCATATCGGACTAGTCCATACAGTACCGGACTAGTCCGATTTCCCTGTATTTGATAAATCTATTAAGTGTTTCAGGGATTAACAAAGAATCGAAAAGCATATTCACCCCCCTCTAGGCTGCATTCAGCCATCCGCTGAGATAATATGCCTGAGGAAATGTACTTGCGATATCCAGAATTTGCACTTGCTTGATTTCACGTATAGCTTGTGATTCCACAGCCGTTGCAAGAGTATACGCAGGTGATTCTCGTTTTCTTCCTCCGACTTGGAATAAACTAGGATGTCGTTGATGAAGATCACGACAAACTTATCCAGCTCTAGCATAAATACCGAGTTCATCAAGTACATGAAATGAGATGGAGCATTGGTGAGGCCGAAGGACATGACCAGGTACTCATAAAGCCCGTACCTCGTCGAGAAAGCCATCTTCGGAATGTCCTCAGCCTGTATTTTAATCTGGTGGTACCCTGATCTTAAGTACATTTTTGAAAAGATCTTTGCTTCAACCAACTGATCAAATCACATGTCGATCTGTGGCAATAGGTACTTGTTCTTGATCATAACAGCGTTTGTGGATGATAGTCCACGCAAAGCCGCAACATTTCATCTTTCTTCTTCACAAATAATGCCAAACAACCCCATGGCGAGGAGCTCAGCCTAATAAACCCCTTTTCCAGCAGGTCCGTGAACTGCGTTTTCAATTCCGCCAATTCTTTTAGCGCCATCTTGTACGGCCTTCTGGAGGTTAGCATAGTTCCCCGTGCAAGCTCAATCTTGAACTCCACCTCCCGGTCAGGCGGCATACCCGGTAAATAATCCGGGAACACGTCGGGGAACTCACAGACTACTGGAATATCTTCCAATATGATATTGGTGGATTGGTATACAGCTGCAAGTTTTATTTATGGACTCTCCAGAAATAATGAATGAGGCTCGTGCATTTCTGGGTGTAAATGCACGACTCGTAGGACGGTGTTTAAAACAGTGCCGTGGCGGGTTAACCACGACATTCCTAAGATGACATCGACCTTTTGTCCCTCTAAAGCTATGAGAGACGTAGGGTATACTCTACCCCCTAGGCCCAATGGTGCTTTTTGAACCACCATGCTTGCTGAAATGTTACCACCCGGTGAACAAATCAAGTAAGGACTTTTGGTGGGTAGTATTTGCAAATTGTGCTCAGCAATATACGCTTGGCTAATAAAATTATGTGCGGCACCCGAATCAAATAAAACTATGGCGGGAAGTTTGTGGAGTTGGAACATACCCGCAAGAATAGGTTCTCCCTCTGGCACGTCCTCTATGGCGAGTTGGTGGACAGTGCTGGGCTTAGGGTTTGCCCGCTGCGCATTAATGGGATTCTGGGGCTGATTCCTCCCCGTAGACTGTGGTGCCACACCGCTGCCTTGCTTCTCGGGGCAGTTGTTGGCGAAATGCCCCTGGCGACCGCACTTGAAAAATGTGGTCGATGGCTGGCCGGTGCATGGGGGGGTGAAAGCCCGACATGCGCTGCTGAGGTGCAAACGCACGCAGCATCGCCCGCTGCTGCTGCTGTTGCTGCGTAGGTGCTGGTAAAGCCGGTCGGAATGCCGGCTGTGGGTATGGCCGATTGCGGTAGTGCATCGGTCGTTGCGGTGGCTGCCAGCATTGACCCGATGGTGAGCGATACACCATCCGATATTTCTGGGGAGGACCACCTCTGTCTCTGCTTCTTTGCAGCATGCTGCACTTCTTCTCCGCTGCCGCCAACTCCTTGCTGGAGTCCTCCTGTACAATCGCAGCATCAATCATCTCGTTGAGGCTGCCGCGATTGAGCATTGCCAGATTGTCTTTCAGGAGCAGATTTTGCCCCTGGTAAAAGTAGTCCCATCTTTTCTCATCCGTATCGGCGTGATAGGAAGCATAGAGGGTGAGATCATTGAACACATGGGCATACTACGGTGTGTTCCGGTTTCCTTGCTGCAGGTGAAGGAATTCCTGTGTCTTCCTCTTCATTAGACCTGGCGTTAAGTGATAGGCCCTAAAGGACGTCCGGAACTCCGCCCAGGTTAACACTCGCTCGGTGGGTTGAGAGGTGCAAAAGTTCGCCCACCAAGCGCTCGTGGACCCCTGAAGTTGCTGGGCCGCGAACTGTGTCTTCTGCTGATGTCTAACTTGGGGCAGCCCGAAGTTCATCTCCATCGTGCAGAGCCAGTTGTCCACATCGATGGGTTCATTCACCCCTGAGAATACCGGGGGATGCGTCGCAAGGAAATCCGAGTAGGAACTTTGTTGTCGTTCCTCTCGGTCTTGATGCCTCTCTGGTCGAGACGTATTTGCAATTAAAGTTTGCAGCAACTCAGTGTGCTGCTGGTTCGAGCCCGCCATGGCCGCAACAATATCCGCCAACGTGACTGTTGGCGGTGGTGGTGGCTGTGGTTTCTGCTGCTGCTGTCCCGAGGAAGTCTCAGGAGGCTGTTGGGAGGCCTCTCCCCCCTGACTTGAACCCCCAACCTCAGGGTTGGCACGAGTATGAGTCATTCTAAAATTCAAAACAGCAACAGTCAGCACATTTCATACTCAAAATTCCATATAAAACAGTAGGTACTGCAGTGACACATGAAAAAAATTGCACAACATTCACATATATTGATAAAGCAAAAACTTTATATAAAGATACATTATTCTCGGGACTAAGAGAAGTCATGCTCATGTCGTCACTACATATCCACACGCTATTGTCTACACGACAGGTCGCTGTTACAAAAAGTATTACACACCACCCTCGCTGCCCTACTCGGCAACAGTAAACTCACTACTCGGAGTAGAATTCAACCTCCTGTTAAAAATTTCAACAGTTTAAAATTTGGAGAACTAATTCTGGAGAATTAAAGGGTTTCATGGAGGGAAACTTGATTTGCTGGAAAGCACTATGAGAGCTGAATCCAACAAAATTTGGTTCACTCAATTTAGACTATTCTAGCCAAAGTTATAGACTTCTAAAGTTTTGGAGGGAAAACTGAAAAAGAAAACACAAAATGTTTAAACGGCTGACACTGGGCCCCATCCGACAGTATCATCTTCAACCTCTTGCCGGCGCCCGAACGCGTGCCGCGCAGAGGAGGTGGCGCGGCCCGTTCTCGACCAATCCTGCCTAATTTTTTACGCGGTTTCTTCCTACATGATCCTTGAACCACAGCGCACACACCAAATAACTCCTTGCACCTTGACATCTCCGGAAAAGTGATCGGCGACGGTGGCGGCGTAGTTGACCTCAGGTCCGATGGTGCTAACTCAGCTCGGCCGTGAACATGACCAACCAAAGGGTCGAAAAGCACCACTTGGGGACGGGGAATCTAACCCTGCCTTCCTCTTGGCCGGAGATTGCCGGGAAGGTGGACTTCACTGGTGACTCAAGCCGTTTTCACCGGCGGCGGCGAAAACTCAGTGCTACGCTCACCGGATGAATCATCATTGCTAGAATTCGGCTTAGGTGATCATTGGGTTCTACTCTAGCTCTAGCTAGGCCTGAAACTCCGGTGATTAAATGATTGAGACGAATTTCAGATTTTGGTGTTCTCTGTTCTACGCGGCGGCCGAGAGCAAGATTGAAATTCCGGCTCACCGCCTTTGAACTAGCTCGACTGGGCCTAGGAGTGGAAACTAGTGTCGCTGGCTAACCTCTGTGTTTGATTTTTCAAGCTTGAACGGTCGTGGTTTGTAAGTGCATCTAGGTATCCCCGTGGGTTTTGGATGATTGATGACTACGATTAAGAGATTAATGAGCTGAGATGATCATAAGCACAGGATATTTCCAAGGTGGACACCTAAACTCTCAAAAAGGAAAAGGATGAAAAACAGCGTCGAAGACTCGAAGAGTAGAAATTAGGTTGAGTCTTTAGTAGGCTAGCCGTGTTAGACTAAGTGTGTGTGTCAAGTGCATTGAGATCATAGAAGACAGCTCAAAGCGTTAGAAGTGTCGAATCGTTTGTGGAGAGTGCTAGTGAGGTAAACCCTAGTAGGCCGGACTTGTCCGGGCCAGAGGCCGGACTAGTCCGGAGTCCTACGGCTTAGTCCATTTTGGGGCGGACTAAGAGCTCCTCACTAAGTTCCGACTTGTCCGTTTGGGGATGGACTAGCCGGTTCTCTCTTGGTGAGAGTGTTTCAGGACTAAGTCCTGGTAGACCGGACTTGTCAGCCTCAGTGGCCGGACTAGTCCAGGCTAGCCAGACTTGTTCGTTTTCACACGGACCAAGGGGTCCTGTGTGAGATTGGGCCAGTCCGTTCTGAGGCGGACTAGTCCATATTATTTTGAGATGAGAGGTCCCACGGCTGTCTTGGTGGACCGGACTTGTCCGCCTTAGTGGTCGAACTAGTCCGGGTCCTCCAGACTTGTTCGTTCTCACCCGGACAAAGAGGTCCTATGTGAGATCGGACTAGTCCGTTGTGAGGCGGACTAGTCCGAAGATTTGTGAATGTTTGAAATTTGTATGTTGGCAAGTAGTTGGCTTTGTGACGTCAGTGGTCCCCGTAGACCGGACTAATCTGGGGTCTTGACCGGACTAGTCCGGACTTTAGTTGGTGGCAACGGTTGGCTGTCGGGACCTCTATAAAAAGAGGTGACCGACTTCATTTCACCAACCCTGGAACCGTAGGCCGCCACAGCCACCCTAGAGCCTTTCTAAGCCTTCTCTCTTGCCTACTCACCCTCTAGAACCAATTTTTGAGTGGATTTCGGTGTGTGAGGAGAGGAGAAGGAAGAATTTTGTGTTTTGGCTCTTGGAGTTATCTCGTGCACTTGGTGTGAGTCTTTGTGACATGTGGCTTGTGAGATTCGTGAAGTTTTTGTACGTGTTCAAGTGGGAGCCTCAGATTGTGAGCAGCCCCAAAGATCTTGTAAGTTCACCCTTAAGATAGTGGAAGAACCGGGTTGGCCTTAGTGGTGACTTGATGAGGAAAGGGCTGTTAAACCCGCTCCTTTGTGGACTCCTCAACGGGGACGTAGATTCCTGAGTGGAATCGAACCTCGGGCAAAAATCATCGTGTCTCTCTTGCATTTACGTTTCATCGATCATTAAAATTGCTTAGGGTTCATTTTGCTCATTTCGCTCTTCTAGTGTTCCGTTTTACGATCTTGCAGTCCACCTGCTATATCTTGTCATACTTGTCATATTAGATTGCTAGATAGTTTATCCGCATTTCGTTGAGCTAAAATCTGAAGAAAAACCCATAAAAATCAAGTTTTTAGGTTTTTCCAGCAGGCTGACCGGACTAGTCCGCCCCTGAGCCAAACTAGTCCGGCCCTTGTGTTCTAATCTCGTTTAATTAGGTCATTTCAGGTAGTTTATCCTATTCACCCCCCTCTAGGCAACTTTCAATTGGTATTAGAGCAGGTCTCTCCATCAAGAGTCTAACCACTCAGAGAGAAGATGGCCGGAGTGGATGGATACGAAATTCCGTCGACGTTGCAAGGCAACAACACACATGACAAGAAGAAGAACGCGGATATGCTGCAAGACCATTCAAGTGACGATGAACAAGTTCGCCAGCTCAATGCACGACTTCACGAGAAGCTAGGTCACTCAAGCAAAGAGGAGAAGAAGAAGATGAAGTATCAAGAAAGGAGTGGTCAACCGGACTACTCCCAATATCATTTCAACTATGAGCGATTAACCTCTAATAACCATTACTTGTCTATTCCTCTTGGCAAATCTCCTCCATTCGATAGAAATGACTACTCCATGTGGAAGCATAATATGAAGATGTATCTAATCTCCTTAAACCCTAGCTTGTGGCAAATTGTCCAAACAGGTGTCCATCTTCAAAGGAATGAAGAAGACGTTACCCCGGAGCAAGCCGTCCTACTTCATCGCAATACTCAAGCAGTTGGGGTCATCACCTCATCCTTGACTTGAGATGAGTTCAACCGAGTCGATGGATTGGAGGTGGCCAAAGACATATGGGATACACTCAAGACGACGCATGAAGGCAACCGAGTTATTAGGGAGGCCAAGATCGAGATGATCGAAGGAGAGCTTGGGAGGTTCACCATCATGGATGGTGAGTCCCCTCAAGACATGTACAACCGTCTCAAGGTCCTCGTCAACAAGAGTCGATCCGATGGATGCACCCGGTGGACGGATCATGAGGTGGTGAGGAGGATGGTTTGGGCATTCATGCCTCGAAATGTTGCTCTTTGCTCCATGATCCGTGAGAGTCTGGGATATGCTCAAATGACCCCGGAGGAAGTGCTTGGAAGGGTCATCAACAATGAGATGATGGAGAAGGAAGCCATGTTCTGAAACGACCACCAAAGGCTCACCTCCTCCAAGAAGAAAGATGTTGCTTTCAAAGCAACATCCTCATCACAAGACCTCGAAGCAAGTGATGATGAGAGTCTCAACACCGATGAAGAAGAGGCGCTCTTCATCAACAAATTCAAGAGGATGATGAGAAGGAGGAAGGGGAGCTACCACTATGAGAACAAGAACAAGGAAAGGTCCAAGCCCAAGACGAAAAGAGCATGCTACAATTGTGGTGAATATGGGCACTTCATTGTGGATTGTCCATATAAAGAGAGCAAGAAGAAGAGGGATGGCAAGACCCAAGAGAAGAAGTTCTTCAAGAAGAAGAAGCCATCGGGACATGCGCACCTTGGGAAGGAATGGGACTCAAATGAAGACTCATCCTCTGAGGATGAAGAGAAAGTGGCAACACTTGCCATTGGAAGGAGCAAGCTCTTCCCCAACCTTGGAGACTTCAAGTCTACATGTCTCATGGCTAAGAAGGGAAGAAGAAAGGTTAAATATAAACCATCCTCCTCTACTTCTTCACTTGATAACTTTGATAGTAGTAGTGAAAATGAATTCATGCTCAAGGATCTAAGTAGGAACACCTTGAAAAAGATGAGCTTGTTGTCGGAAGAAATCTTTGAGAAGGAGGAACTCATCAACCGTCAAGAAGACATGCTCATCCTTGAAAAGGAGAGATGTCATGAGCTTGAAGAGCTCCTTGAGGTTGAAAGGAAAAGAAGCATGTGACGCCCAGGATGTTCATCACACATACAAATACGTTCCACAAACTGAATTCAGATTATATATTACCACGAATAACAGAGTTTATTACAATACCTCATGAGCCTTGGACTCATGCTCACAGCGGAAGTCTTATTTCTATGCAGCGGAAGCAAAAACTAATGCGAAAGCAAAACTAAGCAGAAGTGGCTCCATTTCTAATCCCTCCACAGGCAAGGTTGAGAACAGATCATACGCCATAATGCTCTACTTGGTCTTCATAATAGCCTTCTCTTGCTGTTGATAACGAAATAATAATGCAAGTTTGAGTACAATGATGTACTCAGCAAGTGCGGGAAAAACACATGATATGCAGCTCATAAACAAGGTAGGTATAAAAGGCTTATATGCAGAAAAGCAGATTTATAAAACCATGATATAACAGCAACTTGACTTTAGATGAATGCAATCCCAGCATGTATTAAATTACCAACATACCTCCATCGCTTTCCATGTTCCAACCTCATCTTTACTCACGAATACCTCCTCGTATTCGCTACCATCTCATGAATACCTTCACGTATTCGCTACCATCCTATCCCATAAACAACTTTGTCTCACACCGAGACCAGTTTCGCTGCCATGACTCAACAGTCATGCAACCATCTTATCACCCGGACTCCACAGTCCCAACAACCAAACCATAACAAACTCATTAACCATAACCAAGAACCTTCCCAATAACCATCCCAACTAATCATGGTAGTTTAGCCAGGCGCTCGTGACCGTAAGCTCGGCTATCATGATAGTTTTAGACTCTGCAGAGTTTGCACCTCTTTACCCACAAGTTTGTGATTTCGTCACCCGTCGGCGACTGCAGAACCTCCATTATACCAGTACACAATCGTCGGTGTATGGTCAAGAGATCACAAAATAGCCTTTACAAAGGGGTTACTAGATGTATGGATGCACTAAGGTTTCACCGGCAGACTAGAATCTCCAATTCTCCCACCTACGGCCTCCCTCTTGTGCCATGCAGTTCCCAGGGCAGTCCTCACTCGACTCCCATTCCCCGCGCCTTCCACAGTCCATAACACTCTAGCAACTTACCTAATTACTCAGCTAAGCCGCACCCATACTTGGCCTTGTGGTGGCACTGTTATCCTGGCATGTGCATGCATGAACCGGTCCTTAGATCTACGGCAAGCAAAACCATCATCTCATGCTACCTCATCCACAAACCCAGGCTTGCCTAGATCTCCCTCCGATCCATGCCCATTATCAGCATCAGTTTCTCATTATCAATACGAGTGCAGTTAGTTAGACACATCTATCTCGCTTCCCAATCCCATAGACTCAGCGAAGCATAAAGCAAAAACCATACCCGACTCATAAACTCCCCAGGCGACAAGGGTGGTTTAACCAAAACTAGTAAACTCCTATAAAAGGGTTTTCCCATCATGTTTGACTCAGCACACACACCTTTTCACAAAATAAAATAGTTTTACCCAAAACATAGGATCAACATGGTCAAGGAGCACTTGCCTTGTTCTTGCGGTTCTGGTTGTTCTTGATTCTCAAAACCTGGTTGCTGCAGTTCGTCGTAGACAGCTCCCTGAGCTTGTCCTGCTAGGTAGGATCACGTGCATACAGGATTCACAGCAATCAATATTTATGCAAAAACCTTAAACTAGATGCGATGATGCGTATGCATGCTATCTCCTAATTAGTTTTATTAGATTGATCTGTACATGCTTTTGCATGGCCTTGTATGGACAGGGGTGTTCGGATCAAAGGTGGACGTGGTGATGATCTTGTCTTTAGGTAAAACTGATCATCAAGTGATCTATCCACGAGAAGGCTTCTGTTCGTAAGGAATCAAAGAACAGATGCAAAAAAAGCACAACGATATCGTAAGGCGGTATTGGGGCCTACCTTACGTTCTTTTCGGCCTTCGAGGTCCTCCTCAGACCGCTGTGCTTTCCTCCGGCGATCTTCCTTGTTGCACTTCGGTGATGGTTTAATCGGCGAGTTAGGGCTAGGGCTCCAAGTCGTCGGCTCAGGAGTTGAAAAAGAAGTTTGTGGTTCCGGCCACAGGTTCTGGGTTCTATTTATAATCGGGAAGAGAAGAGTCCTGATCTGATTGTATCCTGAATAAGAGTCTTATTCAGATTGTCATTGGATCCTATCATCTTATCTTTAGGTGATTTGGTGCGGTAACGTTGTGGAATTCAGGTCGGTTTCCTTTACGTACCAGTATTCTTACGCGTATCAGCCGTTCCAGAACTCGTTACCTTTGCGGCGATGAGTTCCGGAGGCTCCACGTGTCCTTCCGGGGCCTGGTATCTCCTCCGCAGAAACGAGCTCCAGTTGTGCCGCGTGTCAATCGACCGAGAACTCCCCCTCCTTTGGAGGTGAGCTCCGCGCACGCCACGTGTTGGTGCCAGTCTTTCCTCTCTTCTCTCTTCAGGGACATGCCCCGAGGTCGACACGTGTCCAGCAGCGACAGACCTCTCGGAGGTGGGCTCCGAGATCGACACGTATCCCGCGCGACAGGTCCTCTGATTTCCAGGAGGACTAGCTCCAGGGATGACACGTGTCCTGCGCAAATGCCTTTGCTTCTTCCGCAGAGGCTAGCTCCGTGTCCAACACGTGTCCCACTTGATCGGACCTCTCCCCTTTGCGGAGACGAGCCCCGAGCCTGCCACGTAGCCAGCTTGGCGGCGGCCTCTCCCTACTTCGCAGGGATGAGCTCCGAACACGCCACGTGGCCAGCGGCCGCGGTGAGTTGTCTTCGGCGCTTTCTGAAAGCTGGATTCGGCTCCCATTGGCTATTCCTTTGATATTTTTCTCTGTTCCTTCTTTTCTTAAAATGTTTCCTCTTCATAAAGCATGAACATATGCTGACACCCGAGATGAGGGTGTCACAAATCTACCCCCCTTAAATTTAATCTTGTCCTCGAGATTCGTTAGTAGAAAATAGATGGGGAAATTATGCCTTGATATCTTCTTCACGCTCCCATGTGGCTTCAGCTTCGGTGTGGTGACTCCATTGTACCTTGCACCATCGAATCACCTTGTTCCGGGTGGCCCTTTCCTTTACGTCCAAAATTCGGACAGGGTATTCTGCGTAAGTCAGGTCCTCTTGAAGTTCAAGCTCTCCCATTGACACTTGTTCCTCTGGTATTCTCAAGCACTTCTTGAGCTGGGATACATGAAACACGTCATGTACGTCGGAGAGGTGGTTTGGGAGCTCTAGTCGGTAGGCTACTTCTCCTCGCTTGTCCAAAATCTTAAATGGTCCGATGTAGCGAGGTGCTAGCTTGCCTTTGATGTTGAAACGTCGTTGGCCTCGGATAGGCGATACTTTAAGGTATACGAAGTCTCCCACTTCAAAGGTCAACTTCCTACGCCTATTGTCCGCATAACCTTTCTGTCGCGACTGGGCAGCTTTTAAATTCTCCCGTATCGTTTGGACCTGCTTTTCGGCTTCTTGTAGTACTTCGGGTCCAAACACCTGGTTCTCTCCAGTCTTGTTCCAGAATAGTGGCGTTCTACACCGTCTACCATATAAGGCTTCAAAAGGCGACATCTTTAAGCTAGCTTGATAGCTGTTGTTATAAGAGAACTCGGCATACGGTAAACTCCTATCCCAACTACGCCCACGTTTCAAGGCGCAAGCTCTCAACATGTCCTCCAAAATTTGGTTCGTCCTTTCGGTTTGTCCATCTGTTTGTGGGTGGTAGGCGGAGCTGAAATCCAGTCGTGTACCCATGGTTTTCTGCAGCTTCCTCCAAAATCTAGAGGTAAACTGAGAACCTCGATCTGAGACTATCCTATTCGGAACTCCGTGACGGCACACGATCTGCTCCATGTACAACTCTACCAATTGTGCAACGTTATAACTGGTCTTTACCGGAAGAAAATGGGCAGTTTTCGTCAATCGGTCCACAATGACCCAGATGGAGTCGCATCCCGAATGAGTACGCGGTAATCCGACGATGAAGTCCATACTGATGTCCTCCCATTTCCATTCGGGTATTCTCAAAGGTTGCAACAATCCAGCGGGTTTTTTATGTTCGACCTTTACCTGTTGGCATGTGTCGCATAGGGCAACGTATTCGGCTATATTCCTCTTCATACCATCCCACCAATAATAAGTTTTCAAGTCCTCGTACATTTTGGTGCTTCTTGGATGTATGGAATAGGGTGAATCATGTGCCTCCTTCAATATCATGTCGCGGAGGTGTCTTATGTTCGGCACACAAATCCTCTTTCCTAGCCAAAGCGTACCCTTTTCATCCTCCTTGAAATCCTTCTCTATTCCTTGTCGGATTCTTTCCTTAATCTCCTTGATTTCCTCGTCCGTTGATTAACCCTCTCTTATTTCTTGCTCCAATGGGGAGTGGATCTCCATTATCTCCACGTTATTCAAGAATCCGAGGTGTAACCGTTCGAACTCCTTCCGTAGTTCGGGTGGTAGCTCCCGTACCGTGAGTTGGTGACATGCCCCCTTTCTGCTCAATGCGTCCGCTACTACATTGGCCCTCCCGGGGTGGTAGTTGATTCCCATATCATAATCCTTGATGAGTTCTAACCATCGACGTTGCCTCAAATTCAAGTCCGTTTGTGTAAATATGTACTTGAGGCTTTTATGATCCGTATAGATCTCACATCGATGTCCAAAGATATAATGTCTCCAAATCGTCAATGCATGCACTACTGCTGCTAGCTCCAAGTCGTGCGTAGGATAGTTAAGCTCGTGCTTCTTTAATTGTCGTGAGGCATAGGCTACCACTTGTCCTTCCTGCATGAGTACACATCCGAGCCCTTGTCTGGATGCGTCACAATATATGTCAAAGCTCTTTCTTACGTCTGGCAATATCAGAACTGGTGTTGTGGTTAGCCTTTTCTTGAGTTCCTCGAAACTTTCTTGGCAGGCTTGTGTCCATTGAAAGATTTTCCCTTTATTAGCAACTCCGTCATAGGTTTTGCTATCTTAGAGAAGTCTTTAATGAAGAGCCGATAGTATCCTGCCATCCCAAGGAAACTCCGAATATCCCTCACGCTCTTCGGTTGGTCCCACTTCAGAACATCTCTCACCTTTCCAGGATCAACCGATACCCCTTCCTTGGAGATAATGTGGCCTAGGAAAGATATTTCCTTTAGCCAAAATTGACACTTGTTGAGCTTGGCATACAATTGATGCTCACGCAACTTCTGCAGGGTCAATCTCAGATGTTCTTCATGCTCCTCCTCACTTTTTGAATACACCATAATGTCGTCGATGAAAACCACGACGAACTTGTCCAAGTACTCCATGAAAACCTTGTTCATAAGGTACATGAAGTATGCGGGTGCATTCGTCAATCCAAATGACATAACGGTATATTCATATGAACCATACCGTGTCTGAAAGGCTGTCTTAGGTATATCAGAGGGCTTAATCTTCAGCTGGAAGTATCCCGACCGAAGATCAATCTTGGAGAATACTCGGGCTCCTTTCATTTGATCGAACAGGTCCTCTATACGGGGCAGAGGGTATTTATTCTTGATTGTCACCTCGTTGAGAGACCTGTAGTCCACACACATTCTTTGGGTTCCATCCTTCTTGTCCACGAAGAGTACCGGAGCTCCCCATGGTGACGAGCTTGGACGGATAAAACCCTTCTCCAACAGTTCTTGAATTTGCCTTTTGAGTTCAACTAGCTCGTTGACGGGCATCCTATATGGTCTCTTAGCTATAGGTGCAGTTCCGGGTACCAAATCTATGGCAAACTCGATGTCCCGGTCAGGTGGCATTCCTGGAAGCTCTTTCGGGAACACGTCCGAAAATTCCTGAACCACTGGAATGTTGCCCAATGTTGTTCCTTCGACGTGGTTCAAATTTGCCCGTTCGGTTGGTTGCTGGGCTGACTCAAACTCGACACGAATACCGTGTTCGTTTGTCAACTGCACGCTCCTTTCAGCACATTGGATTACTCCATTGTGCTTGCTTAACCAATCCATTCCGAGTATGATGTCAATCCCGTGGGAGTCCAAGACAATAAGGTTGGCAAGGAAGTCTACCCCCCTTATTTTAAGACTTACTCTAGGACATACTATATTAGTCCTCATTTCTCCTCCGGGAGAATTAACTAACATAGCACATTCTAAGTGGGATACGGGTAGATGATGTTTGGCAACATATTTGGATGATATGAAGGAATGCGATGCTCCGGAATCAAATAAGATGGTGGCTGGGTTGGAGTTGGCAAGGAACATACCAATTGCGACGTCCTCAGCCTGTTGTGCTTCCTCAGCAGTGACATGGTTTACGTGTCCACGAGCATAGTTTTGCGGTCCACGTTTCCCTTGGTTGTCCCCTCCGTTTGGTTGCTGGTTCTGCTTGGGCACGTTACCTTGCTGTCCCGGGCCTCTCCTTGGGCACTGGTTAGCGAAGTGGCCTATTTCCCTGCATGCAAAGCATGCCCTGTTGCCTACGGCAGCAGGTACGTTGGGGCGGGGGTTTTGAACAGGAGCACCACTGTTAGGTCGGGGCGCTGGAGGCATGGGCACACGAGGTGCCGGTGCAACGAATCGTTGCTGTGGTGGCTGACCAGGGCGGTACGCAGGAGTGGTCTATCCATACTGCGGGGCAGGGGGCATGTACCTAGGTCGTACGTTGCTCCCTTGGGGCTGGTATGGCATCTTCCTCTTGCACTCTCGCTCGATCTCTCGGATCTTGTTTTCAACCACAATAGCCTTATCAACCAGCTTCTGGAAGCTTACGTAGTCATTGTTGAGGAGCTGAACCTGGATCTCATTGTTCAACCCTCTCATGAACAAGTACTGCTTCCTCGAGTCTGAGTTGACATCTTCGGGGGCGTACCGGGATAGTTGTATGAACTTATTGTGATACTCGTTCACACTCTTCTGTCCTTGGCGGAGACCTTCAAACTCCTGCCTCTTGAGCATCATTATACCAGCAGGGATGTAGTGAGAGCGGAAACTTTCCTTGAACTCAGTCCAAGTGATTGTCTCCGGGTTGGCATGGGTGTTGCTCAAGGCATCCCACCAGTCAGCAGCGGCTCCCGTAAGTTGGTGCGATGCGAAGAGAACCTTCTCTCGGTCGTTGCACTGAACAATGGCGAGCTTCTTCTCCATGGATTTCAACCAATCATCGGCCTCCATTGGGTCGCTTGCTTGAGTAAAGGTATGTGGTCGAGTCCTCATGAACTCTCCCAATTTGTTATGAGCCGGCGGCGGTGGTGGCGGTAGTGCCGGAACGGGGTTTTGGTTGGCCTGCAACTGACCCAAAGTTTGGATCATGGTTTGCATAAGCTGGTTTTGCATGGCCATCAACCTTTCCAGATGGTTTTCACCAGCTCCGGGGTTAGCAGGAACTTCCTCGTGGTCATCCTCCTGGACGTTCCTTCGGCTGGCGTTTCCTCTCACCATCTGTGAGGGAGAACAAAATAGAATAGAAGGTTAGAAGGTTAGGTAAGTCCCTTCAACTATATGCATCAAGGTGAGTTTAGACTGTATATATCAGCCCATATGAGGATGCGATCAAGTGCTGAAGCATTTCACACCTCTTTCTTCTTACGTATGGATATGAACAACGTTTTTGAAACGTTCCACAACTCACATTAAGCACATAATCACACACAATCATTGCAAGGGCTCATACAGCTCCTATTCAAGGATGGTTTCCTATACCAAGGTGGTTTCAAGGCCAATCTAAGCTATTCACCCTAGGATGCTTCCTTTGGTCAGTGTGGCTTAGCTACCTGTGACTTCTATTTTGGGGTGTAACTTGCTGTTAACCCGTGGCTCTAATATCAATCTAAGGTTTCTATCTAGGCGTGTAACCTACTGTCAACCCCCGGCTCTGATACCAATCTGTGACGCCCTCAATTCTGTGGGAAAAACCACGGAACCAAGAACTAATGCATATGTGTGCCCAGGATGTTCATCACACATACACATACGTTCCACAAGCTGAATTCAGATTATATATTACCACGAATAACAGAGTTTATTACAATACCTCATGAGTCTTGGACTCATGCTCACAGCGGAAGTCTTATTTCTATGCAGCGGAAGCAAAAACTAATGTGGAAGCAAAACTAAGCAGAAGTGGGTCCATTTCTAATCCCTCCACAGGCAAGGTTGAGAACAGATCACACGCCATAATGCTCTATTTGGTCTTCATAATAGCCTTCTCTTGCTGTTGATAACGAAATAATAATGCAAGTTTGAGTACAATGATGTACTCAGGAAGTGCGGGAAAAACACATGATATGCATCTCATAAACAAGGTAGGTATAAAAGGCTTATTTGCAGAAAAGCAGATTTATAAAACCATGATATAACAGCAACTTGACTTTAGATGAATGCAATCCCAGCATGTATTAAATTACCAACATACCTCCATTGCTTTCCATGTTCCAACCTCATCTTTACTCACGAATACCTCCTCATATTCGCTACCATCTCACGAATACCTTCACGTATTCGCTACCATCCTATCCCATAAACAACTTTGTCTCACACCGAGACCAGTTTCGCTGCCATGACTCAACAGTCATGCAACCATCTTATCACCCGGACTCCACAGTCCCAACAACCAAACTATAACAAACTCATTAACCATAACCAAGAACCTTCCCAATAACCATCCCAACTAATCATGGCAGTTTAGCCAGGCGCTCGTGACCGTAAGCTCGGCTATCATGATAGTTTTAGACTCTGCAAAGTTTGCACCTTTTTACCCACAAGTTTGTGATTTCGTCACCCGTCGGCGACTGCAGAACCTCCATTATACCAGTACACAACCGTCGGTGTATGGTCAAGAGATCACAAAATAGCCTTTACAAAGGGGTTACTAGATGTATGGACTCACTAAGGTTTCACCGGCAGGCTAGAATCTCCAATTCTCCCACCCACGGCCCCCTCTTGTGCCATGCAGTTCCCAGGGCAGTCCTCACTCGACTCCCATTCTCCGCGCCTTCCACAGTCCATAACACTCTAGCAACTTACCTAATTACTCAGCTAAGCCGCACCCATACTTGGCCTTGTGGTGGCACTGTTATCCTGGCATGTGCATGCATGAGCCAGTCCTTAGATCTACGGCAAGCAAAACCATCATCTCATGCTACCTCATCCACAAACCCAGGCTTGCCTAGATCTCCCTCCGATCCATGTCCATTATCAGCATCAGTTTCTCATTATCAATACGAGTGCAGTTAGTTAGACACATCTATCTCGCTTCCCAATCCCATAGACTCAGCGAAGCATAAAGCAAAAATCATACCCGACTCATAAACTCCCCAGGCGACAAGGGTGGTTTAACCAAAACTAGTAAACTCCTATAAAAGGGTTTTCCCATCATGTTTAACTCAGCACACACACCTTTTCGCAAAATAAAATAGTTTTACCTAAAACATAGGATCAACATGGTCAAGGAGCACTTGCCTTGTTCTTGCGGTTCTGGTTGTTCTTGATTCTCAAAACCTGGTTGCTGCAGTTCGTCGTAGACAGCTCCCTGAGCTTGTCCTGCTAGGTAGGATCACGTGCATACAGGATTCACAACAATCAATATTTATGAACAAACATTAAACTAGATGCGATGATGCGTATGCATGCTATCTCCTGATTAGTTTTATTAGATTGATCTGTACATGCTTTTGCATGGCCTTGTATGGACAGGGGTGTTCGGATCAAAGGTGGACGTGGTGATGATCTTGTCTTTAGGTAAAACTGATCATCAAGTGATCTATCCACGAGAAGGTTTCTGTTCGTAAGGAATCAAAGAACAGATGCAAAGAAAACACAACGATATCGTAAGGCGGTATTGGGTCCTACCTTACGTTCTTTTCGGCCTTCGAGGTCCTCCTCAGACCGCTGTCCTTTCCTTCGGCGATCTTCCTTGTTGCGCTTCGGCGATGGTTTACTCGGCGAGTTAGGGCTAGGGCTCCAAGTCGTTGGCTTAGGAGTTGGAAAAGAAGTTTGTGGTTCCGGCCAGAGGTTCTGGGTTCTATTTATAATCGGGAAGAGAAGAGTCCTGATCTGATTGTATCCTGAATAAGAGTCTTATTCAGATCGTCATTGGATCCTATCATCTTATCTTTAGGTGATTTGGTGCGGTAACGTTGTGGAATTCAGGTCGGTTTCCTTTACGTACCGGTATTCTTACGCGTATCAGCCGTTCCAGAACTCGTTACCTTCGCGGCGATGAGCTCCGGAGGCTCCACGTGTCCTTCCGGGGCCTGGTATCTCCTTCTCCGCAGAGACGAGCTCCAGTTGTGCCGTGTGTCAATCGACCGAGACCTCCCCCTCCTTTGGAGGTGAGCTCCGCGCGCGCCATGTGTTGGCGCCGGTCTTTCCTCTCTTCTCTCTTCAGGGACATGCCCCGAGGTCGACACGTGCCCAGCAGCGACAGACCTCTCGGAGGTGGGCTCCGAGATCTTCACGTATCCCGCACGACAGGTCCTCTGATTTCCGCGAGGACTAGCTCCAGGGAAGACACGTGTCCTGCGGAAATGCCTTTGCTTCTTCCGCAGAGGCTAGCTCCGTGTCCAACACGTGTCCCACTTGATCGGACCTCTCCCCTTTGCGGAGACGAGCCCCGAGCCTGCCACGTAGCCAGCTTGGCGGCGGCCTCTCCCTACCTCGCAGGGATGAGCTCCGAACACGCCACGTGGCCAGCGGCCGCGGTGAGTTGTCTTCGACGCTTTCTGAAAGCTGGATTCGGCTCGCATTGGCTATTCCTTTGATATTTTTCTCTGTTCCTTCTTTTCTTAAAATGTTTCCTCTTCATGAAGCATGAACATATGCTGATACCCGAGATGAGGGTGTCAAAAGGCAAGGCACTTGAGCGTGAACTCGCTTTGGGCAAGGAAACTTGCTGAAATCTTGAGGACACAACTATTGTGCTCAAGGATGAAGTTGTTAACTTGACAAAAGTTAACAAGATCCTTGAAACACAAGTTGAGTCTCTCAAGATCAATGCACCTTCTTCCTCTATGATTCCACCCTCCTCAAAGAAATCTTCTGAAGCAACTCAAACTTGCAAGTGCTCAAAATTAATCCTAAAACTTAAGGATGAACTCAAGTTGGCACAAAACAAGCAATCACCGAAAGGTGGGATCTTTGACAAGGAGAAATTGGCATATGCACGAAGTGCATATACCAATGTAAGACCTCCACATGTCAAAAATGGTCTTGGCTATTCTTAGGAGTGGAAACAACATGCTAAAACTCGCAGGAATGTGAAAGACTTGATTGTTTTTGTCAAGCAGGGTTCATCCAACAAAGAAAATGGAAATAACATTACAAACTCATCTAACATGCCTAAAAATGAACCTCATCCCTTGTTCCATGACTTTGATGCTTCATATTTTTTATTGCGGAACAAATTTGGAAAGACCTATGCTAGGTATGTTGGGCCACTTCGCAAGAGTCCAAAACCTTGCGTGTGGGTGCCCAAGTGCCTCTTGACTAACATGAAAGGACCCAAGTACGTTTGGATACCTAAAGGAAAGACATAACTCTATTTTGTAGGCATACTCCTCCGGTGGATCAAAATGGGTGCTCGGTAGTGGATGCACAAACCATATGACTGGAGAGAGAAGGATGTTTGTAGAGTATGAGGAAAATAAAGATCCAAGTGAAGGAATATACTTTGGGGACAATAGCCAAGGGAAAATCCTTGGCACCGGTAAAATCGCTATTTCTCCCCATCATACTCTTTCCAATGTTTTGCATGTTGACTCCCTTGAGTATAACCTTCTATCCATATCCCAACTATGTGATAAAGGTTATAACTGTGTTTTCACTAACGAGGGTGTGATTGTCTTAAGAAGAAGCAATGACTCAATCGCCTTTAAGGGCGTGCTCAAGGGAAAGCTTTACCTTGTGGATTTCACCATGGATAAAGCTCAACTTGACACGTTCTTAATGGCGAAGTCCAACATGGGATGGCTTTGGCATAGATGGCTAGCCCATGTTGCGATGAGAAATTTGCAAAAACTTCTTAAGGGAGAACACATTCGAGGCTTGAAAAATGTTGTTTTTGATAAGGACAGGCCATGTAGTGCTTGTCAAGCCGGAAAACAAGTTGGAGCTCAACATCTATCCAAAAATGTCATGACGACTACAAGACCTTTGGAGCTACTTCACATGGACCTCTTCAGTCCAATCGCCTACATAAGCATCGGTGGTAACAAATATGGTCTTGTAGTTGTAGATGATTATTCTCGCTTCACTTGGGTGTTCTTTTTGCATGACAAAGGCGAAACTCAAGGTGTGCTCAAGAAATTCTTGAGGAGAGCTCAAAACAAGTTCTCCTTAAGAATCAAGAACATAAGGAGCGATAATGGCACCGAGTTCAATAACACTCAAGTGGAAGAATACTTGGATGAAGAAGGCATCAAGCATGAGTTTTCAGCCCCCTACTCCCCTCAACAAAACAAGATGGCTGAAAGGAAGAATAGGACTCTTATTGAGATGGCAAGAACCATGCTTGATGAGTACAAGACGTCGGACCGGTTTTGGACGGAAGCGGTTAACACCGCTTGCCATGCCATAAACCGGTTGTACCTTCATCGACTTTTGAAGAAGATGTCTTACGAACTTCTAACCGGTAACAAACCCAACATCTCTTACTTTCGTGTCTTTGGGAGCAAGTGCTATATTCTCAATAAGAAGCCTAGGACTTCGAAGTTTGCTTCAAAGTCCGATAAAGGTTTCTTGCTTGGTTATGACTCAAACACCTACGCCTATCGTGTTTTTAACAAATCCACCAGAATTGTTGAAATAGTGAGAGACGTAGTGTTTGATGAGACTAATGGCTCCCAAGTGGAGCAAGTTGATCAAAGTGCGCTAGATAGAGAAGAGACTCCACCAGAAGCACTTAAAAGGATGGCACTTGGAGACATTTTCCCTCAAGAACATCCTCAAGACTCAAATGATCATCCAATAAACGAAGATACGTCTCCTTCGCACGATCAAGCTCAAGATGAGCAAGGCCAACCTCAACAAGATCAAAACGATCAAAGTCAAGAAGGAGGATTTGATCAAGGGGGAGACGAAGAAAAGAACAACGATGAAGATGAAGATCAAAGAGTCCAACCACCTCATCCAAGACTGCACCAAAGTGTTCAACGGGATCATCCCATCAACAACATACTAGGGGACATCTCCAAACGGGTAACTACTCGTTCTCGAATGGCTAACTTTTGTTAGCATTAATCTTTTGTTTCCTCTTTGGAGCCTCGCAAGGTAGAAGAAGCACTACAAGATCCGGATTGGGTTGTGGCCATGTAAGAGGAACTCAACAATTTTGAAAGAAATCAAGTATGGGAACTCGTGAAGCGACCCAACGCAAATGTTGTGGGAACCAAGTGGGTATTCCGCAACAAGCAAGACGAGTATGGAGTTGTAACAAGAAACAAGGCAATACTTATTGCAAAAGGATATGCACAAGTTGAAGATAATGACTGAAAGGTTTGAGATGTCAATGATGGGGGAATTGAAGTTCTTCCTAGGAATTCCAAGTCAAACAACTCAAGGAAGGAACATTCATAAGTCAAACCAAGTATATTCAAGACATACTCAAGAGGTTCGACATGGACAAAGCCAAACCCATAAAGACTCCAATGGGAACCAATAGACACCTTGACCTCAATGAAGATGGTCCAAGTGTGGACCAAAAGGTGTTTCGTTCCATGATAGGTTCCTTGCTTTATCTTTGTGCATCTAGGACCGACATAATGCTTAGTGTGTGTATGTGTGCACGGTTCCAAGCCGCTCATAAGGAGTGTCACTTGACAACCGTTAAGAGGATTCTTAGATATTTGGTTCATACTCCTAACCTAGGACTTTGGTATCCCAAGGGATCCAAGTTCAATCTCATCGGGTACTCCAATGCCGATTATGTCAGTTGTAAGGTAGATAGGAAGAGCACATCTGGGACTTGCTAATTCCTTGGTAGGTCCTTGGTTTCATGTTATTCAAAGAAACAAAACTCCATTGCCTTATCCACAGCCGAAGCAGAGTACGTCGCAGCCGGGAGTTGTGCACAACTCCTATGGATGCGACAAACTCTTAGGGACTATGGTTACACTTTGAGCCATATTCCACTCCTATGTGACAATGAGAGTGCCATCAAGATTGCTCACAATCCTGTGGAGCATTCTAGAACCAAATACATTAATATCCGTCACCATTTCATGCGAGATCACTCTATCAAGGGAGATATTGTTATCTCTCATGTTAGGAGTGAGAAGCAATTGGCGGATATCTTCACCAAACCCCTTGATGGGAAACGTTTTTGTGACCTAAGAAGTGAACTAAATATCATAGATTTTCGAAACGTTGCTTGAGTCCTGCACATCTGTTTGTTACTTGTATATAAACTTCAACAATCGCCTGCTTTCAATATTCTACCCTAATCTCTCTTACTCTATGAAAACTATGTTCAAAAGGATTCTTTGTCAAATATGGTCATTGTTTGTTTGATGTATGCTTACTGACCATGTTTGTCAAAGATATTTGCAAAAACTTGTCCAAAAAAGGATCATATTCTTGAGCTAAAATTAAAATTATATGAAATTTCAGCTTATAGACGGACTAGTCCACCCCATGGGTCGGACAAGTCCGGGCTGTCTAGGTCGGACTTCTCAGCGGACAAGTCCAAACTGGACTAGTCCGACTAGGAGGCCGGACAAGTCCAGCACCGTAGAAGTCCGGCTCTGGTCCATCGACCAGACTTGTCCGTTCATCGGGCCGGACTAGTCCGACCCCTTGGGACTTAACCTCCCAGGGGCGGTCATCCACCCCTCTCTCTTCACTCTCAACTCTCTCTCTCTCTCTCTCTCTCTCTCTGTAGCAGGAACCGCCCCTCCATTGTCGATTTTCGCTTTTCTCCGCCAAAAATCTCTTCCAATCCACGGATTGGAGTCCTAAGGAGTGCGGGAATCCTTCCCTGTGCTTCGTTGCTCGAGTTTCGCCTCCAATTTCATCGCATTTGGAGATTTGAAGAGGTATTCTTGACCTACCCAAAATTCTCCCTTTTTCTTCATTCTTAGGTCTTTTGCTAGAAACCTCTTCCCAAATGTTGTTCCTCATGTCATTGTGATCGTAGCCTAGGAGTATTGCCACTTGATTCGAAGTTTTTGCAAAAAATTGTTAGGGTTAGGGTTCTTCCTGTGTAACCTGGACTAGTTAGGTTTCTGGGCGGACAAGTCTGTTCTCGGGCGGACTAGTCCGGCCACTTAACGCACGAGACCAGTTTACACAAGACAAACCCCAACTTTAGCCATTTTTAGTGAATTCTTTCGCAATATTCCACTTCCTTGACCTCTTATCTCTTGTTTCTTAGGCGATATGTTGGACTCCGACCACGGCTCCCCTCTTGCAAATCCCGCGACCGAGGAGCCTCGACAAGCCCTCTATTGGCGCATTGCCGAAGAGAGGGAGGCAAAGGAAGCTCAAGCGGCTAAGGATGCCATCATTCGAGAGGCAAGGACAAAGAAAAGATATGATCTTGAAGAGCAGGAACAGATTGCCAAAGCCATTGAAGAATCCTTGGCGAATCAATGGAAAAAGGAAAGGGCCGAACGTGAAGCCCATAACTCCCAGGCTGCTAGTGCCTTAGAGCCCAAGAGGAAGAAGCTGGTCACTTTGGAAAAAAAGAGCGGGCCAAAGAGAAGGAGAAAGAACCCAAGGTTAGGGTTCTCCGTGACCCAAGGAAAGGCAAGGCTCCACTTCCTGAGGAGCCCAAGAAGAAAAAGCCAACTGCCAAGGCACCGGAAAAGTGGGCAGGAGGCATTGTAATCAAGGAGAAGGGGCAACCAAATCCCATCGGTCCCCTGAAGATGGCTGCCCCTGCTAGAGATCCAAACCGGCAGCCCAACACTGCAGCAAATGTGTTCAAATAAAAGGGTGCTGAGAAGGCGAGAAGACTGAGGATGGACAAAGTATATGATTATGAGAAGCACATAGCTGACCCTAGGTTTTGGTGTGACTTTCATTGCGACTACTACCGCCTAGTATACTTGAAGATGAAGACTCCAGTCGCTCAAGCTCAATGGGTGGATTGGGCCTACATGGCCAAAAAGAAGCACTCAGCTTTTGATGCCGTGATTGAAGCCACAGAGCACCATGGGATCAAGGAAATAATGAGTTTCAAGTATGATTGGAACATCGAAGTGATTGTGCAGTTCTACACCACCGTGTACTTCTTCACCTATGGTGACCGGAAGATCACTTGGATGACTCATGGAGAGCAGTACTCAGCCACATATGAGGAGTTTGCTCGGATACTTGGCCTTGAGGAGCACCTGGGCTATTAGATCATCATTTTCAACCTCAAGGCAGTGGATAGGGAACAGCTCGACTACATGCATCCTAGTCATGTTCCCTATGAGGCTGGGCTTGCTAGGAACATCAAGCCATTTTATACCATCCTCAATTGGATTCTGAGGAGAACCATTGCCCCTAAGGATGGAGATGCAGGGGTGATTCAACAGAACTTAAGGCATCTCCTCCTGTTGATTGATGGTGAAGAGAAGTTCAGCCTTGTTGAGTACATCTATGACGACATCTTCAACATCTCTCACACTCCCAACCGCTCATGTGGGTATGCACCATACATTATGTGCTTAATTGAGAAGGTGTCGGGGCTTGTCTTCATCAATGATGTGACTCATCAACCGCTCCATCCTCAGATGCCCCCAATTTTGCCAGAACCTCCCAGAAGGAAGAATGCTCAACCTCCTCCTAGCTCAGTGGCTCCTTCATCACCTCCTCCTCCACAGTCGTTGAGCGGATTCTTCAAGTGCTTCAACGTGATCTTTGCCTCTTGTCGGCGTGTGGAGGTTCGGACTTGACGCATGGAGAGGCGTTAGGAGAAGCACCTCAAGGCTGTGTGTGACAAGCTTGAGGTTCCCATGTCTTCTCCCGAGGAGAGTGATGGAGAGCTCACTCCTTATCCAGATTTCACTGTTGATGAGCTCGCCCAGTGCATGCAAGATGGAAGTTCTTCCAAGGCCGTGCCTCCATCCACCGCTGCCAACGATGAGGAAGATGATCCAGAGGCCACGGAGAGCGAGTTTGAAGAAGGCGATGAAGATGACGAGTAGACTTAGGCGTATCTTCTTTCCTTTTTCCTTTGTGGTGCCTTGATGCCTGCCTTGATGCCAAAGGGGGAGAGATGGAAGAGGATGTCTTTTTATCATGTCCTATTCTTGTATAGATCCTTGGACATGATTATCTATGTTTTATGCATTGTGTCTCTTTTGTTTAAGACTATGTGTGGATCTTATGCTTATAATTGATCATTGTTGCCCTTTGCTATGTTTTATTGTCTTGTCACACTTTTTGAGCACAACACGTAGGCACCCCACCATAACATGTGAGTGTATGTCAACTCCCCTCTTTTACTGTTGCATACATCCAGGGGGAGTTATGCATACGTATACTTGATATGAAAATCAAATTTTTACCTCTTATGTTGAAAGTTAATGTGTTGTCATCAATCACCAAAAAGGGGGAGATTGTAATTGCATCTAGGTATCCCTGTGGGTTTTGGATGATTGATGACGACGATTAAGAGACTAATGAGCTGAGATGATAGAAGAGAGCTCAAAGCGTTAGAAGTGTCGAATCCTTATTGGAGAGAGCTAGTGAGATAAACCCTAGTAGGCCGGACTTGTCCGGGCCAGAGGCCGGACTAGTTCGGAGTCCGACGGCTTAGTCCGTTTTGGGGCAGACTAAGAGCTCCTGACTGAGTTCAGACTTGTCCGTTTGGGGACGGACTAGTCCGGTTCTCTCTTGGTGAGAGTGTTTTGGGACTAAGTCCTGGTAGACCGGACTTGTCAGCCTCAGTGGCCGGACTAGTCCGGGCTAGCCAGACTTGTCTGTTTTCACACGGACCAAGGGGTCCTGTGTGAGTTCGGGCTAGTCCACTCTGAGGCGTACTAGTCCGTGTTATTGTGAGACGAGAGGTCCCACTGCTGTCTTGGTGGATCGGACTTGTCCGCCTTAGTGATCGGACTAGTCCGGGTCCTCTAGACTTGTCCGTTCTCACCCAGACAAAGAGGTCCTGTGTGAGATCAGACTAGTCCGTTGTGAGGCGGACTAGTCCGGAGATTTGTGAATGTTTGAAATTTAAACGTTGGCGAGTAGTTGGCTTTGTGAAGTCAGTGGTCCCCGCAGACCGGACTAGTCCGGGGTCCTGACCGGACTAGTCCGGACATTAGTTGGTGGCAACGGTTGGCTGTCGGGACCTCTATAAAAGGAGGTGCCCCAACTTCATTTCACCAACCCTGGGACCCTAGCACCGCCACAGCCACCCTAGAGCCTTTCTAAGCCTTCTCTTTTGCCTACTCACGCTCTAGAACCAACTCTTGAGTGGATTTCGGTGTGTGAGGAGAGAAGGAAGAACTTTGCGTTTTGGCTCTTAGAGTGATCTCATGCACTTCATGTGAGTCTTTGTGAGCTGTGGCTTGTGAGATTCGTAAAGTTTGTGGACGTGTTCAAGTGGGAGCCTCAGATTGTGAGCAGCCCCAAAGATCTTGTAAGTTCACCCTTGAGATAGTGGAAGAACCGGGTTGGCCCTAGTGGCGACTTGGTGAGGACAGGGTTGTTAAACCCGGTCCATTGTGGACTCCTGAACAGGGACGTAGATTCCTGAGTGGAACCTAACCTCGGGAAAAAATCTCTATGTCTCTCTTGCATTTACGTTTCATCGATCGTTAAAATTGCTTTGGGTTCATTTTGCTCATTTCACTCTTCTAGTGTTCCTGGTTACAATCTTGCAATCCACCTGCTATATCTTGTCATACATGTCATATTAGATTGCTAGATTGTTTATCCACTTTTCATTGAGCTAAAATCTGAAGAAACACCCATAAAAATCAAGTTTTTAGGTTTTTCCAGCAGGCTGACCAGACTAGTCCGCCCCTGAGCCAGACTAGTCCAGCCCCTGTGTTCTAATCTTGTTTAATTAGGTCATTTAGGCTAGTTTAGCCTATTCACCCCCCTCTAGGCAACTTTCATGGTTCCATCAGGGGACGCAAACTTCCGCCGGCGACTTCACTCGGGGTCGAGGAAGAAGATGGCGGTGGCATGGCGCAGAGGAAGCCGATCACGAGATGGAACCGGTGCGAGGAAGTTGAGGAAGGGTCGGTGATCTCGTTTGCGGGCTCAGCTTGGCGTGACAGCCACTGGTTCGATCGGTTGACTATGAAGAGGTGAGCTCAGGTGTGAGGTGGGGTGTAGCGGGGTTTCTGAGCGAGAAAGCATGGGGATACCGATGAAATCGTCTTGTGGAGGCTTGGGCATGAGGACAAGATAGCAAGGAAGCTGCTCGGTGGCCAGGGCAGTAAGCAGCTGCTGGCATAGATGCACTCGCCGTGGCGCCCGCGCTGTTGCGTGCAAGAAACCAAGCACAGCGGTTTCAGTCGGTTCAATAGGCTGTGAGACTGACAGTGGGTCCCACATTTGAATTTTATCCTCACAAATTCAATGTCTACACTGTTGTATATTTGTGAGATCACCATACTGTCGGGGCGCGTCCGTCCCCGCATCACGGGTCCTTGCACGCTCGCCCGGGAATCGCATTGGGTGGTGCTGTGCGATGCGGCACCCAACAGCACACGGGTAAAGGACAAACATATTACATAAATCATTTGCGGAAGCGTACAAAGAGTTAATTTACAAATACTTATCTCAAAATAATCTACAGCGGAAGACTATAACTCTCACGACTCATTTCTAAATCAGCAACAATGAAGCTGTCCAGCCCGCGGACGTTTCTTTCTAGCAATACGAATCACATCCAGCAGCGGCAAGGATGCTCATGAGTAACCACTCGGAGGGTTTCCGAGCCTCATCGGCAACCATACTCATAAGCATAGAGTCAATACCTGCAAAACAACTAGGATAGTTCCATGAGCATAACGTTCAGCAAGACTTAACCGTCAAACCTAGTCATGAAACTCTACATGAAGTTAAAGACATAAAGTGCGATAGTAGATTGCATAATGAACTCGCCTAAATGTTAATCCTTACTTTCAATTCTTATTAGCAGCAAATTAATAGTAACCTTGGGGACCTCACATCAGGAGTCCACAATCAAACAAGAAACGCTTTTCCCCGATGTAAATTGCTAACGGTGGAAATGAATTGAATTTGCACTAGTCTATTTATACAAAGTAACATCACAATGCTAGTATCAACTTCAAACTGTAGTGATTAGTTCTTATCTCATGCAAGTTCTTACTACGTCACGACTGTAAGAACAAGTATGCTCACTACCGCGAGCGACGGTGATTCGAATAAACACCCAGACTATACGACACGTACGCCCATACTCGACGTTGCCTACAGCAACCATAACTGACATCGTATGTGGCATCCTTTCCCCCGTTTCACCTACATAAAATCGATCCGATCGTCCCATACAGTAGCCACCCTCATGGTGCACCTACAACCATGAGATGTCTTGAGAGCGTTACCCACATACTGCACACCGGCCTCTCGCCTGGGGCGACCGGAGAAGCCCCAACGTAAGCTTCCCGAGGTACATCGGTTTACTGGGTCCCATATAGCCAGCATGAGTCCGGTACACAACTCAAACTTGTTCAACAGGGCCGCATACGGATCGGTCCTTGACTGACATGGACAGGTCTAACGCACCCAGGCCCCTATGCCCTGTTGCTACTACAACCTGCCGGTCTCAACTTCAACTTGCTAACAATTTTCTGAACCAATCCCGTATGCCCCTTTTCTCCTGTTCATGCGAGTAGCATCTCACCACTCGACTTCTACCAAACCCTACTTAAGAATGGCAATTCTACACGATGAAAAGACATCTACCCAATACTCCATAGGTTTCTCTTGACATGCAAGAGGAGTATCAAAATAACTAGACCTAATGCACATTCCATTTCCTAACCAAAACAGTGAATACAAAGTAAAAACTTAACAGCTGTTAAATGCAAACCGGAGTGCCTGTTTTGCAAGGTAGTAGTATATAATAGCAGTTACTGATCTTCTATCTCTTGATCCTTCTGAATTTTCTCAACTTATCCACACGTCAAGGGATGATTCCGTCGAAATCCTTTGTCGTGAGCTATCGACATGAATATGCATAAGTTGTTATAATGCAATTTAGAGAATTTAAGGACTTGAACTTATTAATAACAGGGGACTGTGTGGGGGTTCTAAAAGTGACTTTTGGTGTCCTTGTTGTGCATAAGAATTTAGGAAAAATCCTTTGTTCACAAGAAGTTTTCTTCACATGTTCTATGGTTCTTAATGGACATGTGAGATGAGATGAAAAGATTTGAATGAAACTGAAGATCAAGAGCTCCAATGGCTTCAAAACTTTTACAGCATGTTCTATGCTACCCAGGGACTTAGCTTGCCAAATTGCAGCTAAAGTGGAAAGAGTATGTGTCCCCCATAATTCCTACAAGACTCTTATGTATTTTCCACATACATAAGCATGGAAAAACCAATACATGGAGTTCTAAGGCTCAATTTGAGCTTAAACTTTACATGTTAGTTCCTGGGCACAATAAAGTATTTTGGTCAAAAATTCATGCCTTTTACTTGAATAGCTCCTCCAGAATAATTCCTTCAGCATTCCTACTAAAAGAGTTAATTCTGAAGTACTGTTCATGTTCATGCCCAATCAAGTGAACTAAAATTTCATGTATAACTCATAGAGCATGGCTGAATTTTCTCATGATTTTTGGAGCTATGAATTGCCGAGAATGGATTTTACAAGTTAGAAACCTTTTCTGAAAAAGTTTCTGCACAACTTTGAGCACAACAGCTTGTATTTAGAAAATTCCTAATCAATTCAACTCCAAATGAGCTGAAAATTTTCTAGGAGGTCAATAATATGCTGAAGAATATTCTGGAAAAATTTGAGGATTTTTGGATGAAACAAACTCCCTCAATAATTCTTTTTACGAAAACCTTCAAAGCATTTTCCAGAATTTATTATTGACTTTCTTACAGGGTTCGTATTTGGATAGATCTTTGTAAACTGAATCCAACCCCATTTGAATCATCTAATTTGGAATTTCCTAGACCAAGATATGAATTTTCAAAGTTGTGGCAAAATCTGGAATTGTTTTGCTACTGGAAATTGATTGGGCCCACGTTTTTAAACTACAGCCACTGAGATTCAAGCCACACCGGGGCTACAAGGTTATTAGCGCGCAACCACACCGGATCTGATAGCCACAGCCGATCCTCTTTTTTAAATTCTCGGTCGCTGACAGCTGGGCCCGGCATGGGTCTTCTCCCCTCCTCCAGCACTTTCCCGCGCCCACGCTGCTCCCTCGCCGGCACGCACCCGGAGCTCGCCGGAGTGCAGCTCCCGACCATCTCTTGGTCTAAATCTCGCCGCCTGTGAGTTTGGGAGGGTGAGGAACTCATCTGTTGCGCGAGCTAGAGCTACCGGCAGCCGGAAACACGCTGGTGACGTGCGGCGGCCTCGGAACCACTCCGGCGCCGTCAGCCGACCATCCTAGCCTGCCAAACAATTGACTGATCGGCTCTAAAGCACCCGTGGAACTTAGGGAAGACCGACAAGTGCACCAAATGGCTTGGAAATGGCGGCTAATGGGGTTTCACCATGCACCCGCGGTGTGCCGCCATGGAGACACTCGGGAAACATCAAAATACGCCGCCTACATGCAGTTTCAAGCTAGGGACGCTAAAAAGGAAATGATCGCCGGCTAGTCCAGCCCCTGTGTGCAAGATTTGATGATCTAAAATTGAATAGGCGGTGAGAATTTTGGGTTTTTGTACCGGTCGCTCGGTTTGTGCATGCCGGAGCAAAACTCTGGAATTCGCGCTTTGTCATCCACGGCTTGGCTTAAGGTTTGGGTGGAAGCAGCATGGAGGTCGTGCGCCCCCGTAGCTGTCCTAGCTCGTGCGTGAAAATCGCCGGGTTGGCCTGTCCACGTGCGCCTGATCGCCGGTTGGTTTAGGTCGCCAAGAAGAAGTGGCGTTCTCAGGTGAGGGAAGCCGGAGCTTGCTAGTTTTTTGCGCCGAGGAAGTAGGAGGAGCTCCCTCAGGACCGTTTTGCAGCTCAGCGGGGTGGGTTGCGCGAGGTTTGGTTGGTTCCCATCGATCAACCGAAGCGCGGCGCTCTGTTCTCGGTGTATCGTGTGCGAGGAGGAAGCAAAGTCCGGTTGCTTCGGTCTGTGAGGGAGAAGATTACGTCAGGAGTGAAGGAAGCCCACACACTGGTCACCAGCATGTTGCAAGGAGCAGGAGGTGGCTCATATCATAGCCCTCGGTGGCGCACTGTGGAGCTTCGGTTGGTTCGAGTGGAACAGAGAACAGAGTCCCTTCGGGTGCAAGTCATTGTGTACCAATGACAGGTGGGGCCCACCCATTTTCCTCTCCACAAAAGATCTTATCATGTTAATCTCATCAATTCAAAAGTTCTGAATTTCAAAATTGGGCTAGAATTTGAATTATCGGAATTCAGTTTGAATTTGCCTTTCAAATTTGAATTCAGTGTAATTTGGAATTGCTAGTATTTAACCTTCTTTTAGCCCACCCTAAAATTAGAAGGTTGCCATCCTCAATTCCCTCAAATTCAAATGTATGAAGCCGCATGTGTATTCAAAAGTTTTGGCAACAATTTGAGGTTATTTTGAGTTTAAAAATATTATTTGAAATCTTTATCATGCACATGAGTAATTAACCCATAGGTTTAACTCAACCTATTCAAAAAATGAACCTTTTGCCCTCTTTTGTTGAGCACTTATGTACACTATCACATGTAAAAAAATTTTTGTAAGTCCCATTTTCATGAATTGGCAGCACATAGCATTCAAGCTTCGGTTTAGTTCATATATATTATTGGGACTTCTACACATACCCTCTGTAATTTGATCAGTCACCAAATTGGGATTTGGTTTGTGAACTAATCAAATTGTAGAATGGGTTTGATTGGATTTGTAGCAAATGTGAAGTTTGAAATTCAAATTCAGTTTGAATTTGCTATAACTAACTCATGTCAAGATCAACTTCAAATGGAGTGAAAATTGGTGTGTGAGCTCATAAAAATGTGCTGAGTGTGAATATGAATCCCACTTTTGAATTTATGGGATGAAAGGAGTTTGAAGTTTAATTTAAGTTCAAACTAACCTTTTAATGATTGTACCCAAAAGTACTTCAAATAGGTTTGGATTTGGGTGAAATTTGGCATGAGCATTCCTAACAAAGTTTAGGAGTTAATCATATGCTCAGTCCCTATATGATGCATGTGGGAAATACCACTTTTGCATTTTGTGAGTTCATCTCCTAATAAATCAATTTACAGTGGTTACTTGCTCTTCAAATGTGTTCATGTAATTACCACAATTTAGCTGAGGTGTGGGTGTGATGAATACCTTTAGCAAGTGCAAAACTTGGGCCCTTACAAAACTGTCTAGACTTGTCCAAGAAACATGATGACATGCATAGCACACTAGAACGGTTTTGTAGTGCAAATAAGAAACTAAACTTGCCGCCAAATTTATCTAAGTCTTGCAATGATAAAACTAGTTCATGTTTTGATTCTCATGCTCATGCTAAAACACATCCACCTAGAATTGTAAAGTCATTAGGAAATTGTTTTATTATATGAAATCCCAAAACTCTAGCAAGTGGAGCTGCAATTCACACCGAGAAAACGAGAGGCAATTTAAACTTTTGAATTTAAAGGTGTGAGCTCAAAGTCTAAACTTGAACTTGCAAAAAATTCCCGAACACGGAGATCTAAAGCTATCATTTGGTTCTCCACACATCCACAGGTAGCCCGGCAAATTTTCAGAGCATTTGAAAAAGTTTTGTTATTTGTTGGAATTTAAACGGGAGAAAATTTGAATCTGGATTTAAATCTCAGTTTCAAATTCTGACATCACCAAAATTTAAATTTGAGCACACCATTGTGCTTCTCATATTTCTTTTGGTCTATCCTCCAATTTTGGGAATTTTCGGACAAAATACGGGTGGGAATACTAAAGCGCAGAGAGAGGGAGAGTTGTGGCTGTGGACCCCACCGGTCAGTCTCACAGAGTGCAAACCAACTCTCTCAGGTCCTCAGCTCGCGCCACCTCCCGACAGCCCAAGCCACCAACATCGGTTGACGCCACCTCCTGCTCGGGATGAGCCTCCGAACAATAAGCACGTAGCTCCCAGACCCGTGAACTGTTTCTCCTCTCGCACGGCTCACAGTCCTCTGCCTCGCACAGCCGAAGCACATCACGTCGGCCGACTCTCTGCTCACCGGCGCCCGGCTGGTAGAGGCTTCCTCGTGCCAGACGGTCTACACGAAAAAGGAGCGCCTCAGGTGTGCAAACCAACCGTGCAAACTGTTCCTCTCCTCATGCATCACCGGGGATGAATTTCCCCGTTCTTTGCTTCGGTATACCTAGGACCGAGCCTCACCAATCTTCAAAATTCGTTGTAATCAATCCACCATCACGTGTGCCGAGCTACAAACATGATCTAGACACTCCCACGCTCCTCTGGGATCAAAAAGCATCGAAAATCATCAAGTGTAGGCGCTGTTCTTCGAGAATTTCGAGCTGGTACCGATTTTCGCCCTAGGTCGCCGATGAGCTCCTATTTGCAGCCATTCTTGAGCCGATTTGAGCTCATGCCGGTGATGAGGGATATCCTCTGGTGCTTTAGAGCCCAATAACCGGTCATTTGGTGGAGAACTCACCATGCACGACCTCGCCAGAGCCCTAGCTCTTGCTGTTGCCGGTGCACGATGGTTTCCGGTGAGATTCGGCCGCCGGCGACCCCACCAGTGTGTTCAGTATGCCTGAAAACAAGGGGGGGGAGGGCCAGTATGGGGCCGGTAGACGGCCGGGAAGGGCCTTCCGGTGACCCTCTCCGGAGGGAGCCGCCACTGGCCCTGTCTGGCGCGAGGTTGAAGATAAGAACTGGCGAGTGGGACCCATTGTCGGGTTTAAACATTTCCAGATTTTTTCCTAATTTGGTTTAAACTTTGAAGAGCCATAACTTTTGATAGGAACCTCCAAAATTGTGAAATAAATCTTTTTGGAGTCCTCTCAAGGTTTATGAAAAACCCTGGATTTGGCTCATTAATTCATTTAATGAAAATTTTGTAGGAATTTTTACAGGCGTTCTGTTCATTGTAAAATTCCCAAATTTGGGTAGGACATTCTTCCCGAAATACTTGAACTCCAGTAAAAATTTAAGAGGTATTGGACATCATTGGCTTGGCCAAATATTGATTCAATCTTGTATGTCTCTGAAAATTAGGAAAAATAACAGAAAGATTTTTCAGCTTTTAATTCCAACTTCTAAAATCCATATCTCTGTGTAGGAAGCTCCAGAAATGGTGAAACCAAGTCCTATGGACTCATGAGACTCCCAAATTTCTGAAAAACCGATTTTGGAGCATGACAAGACACTATAATTGCCATAGCAATTAAGAGAAGCCAAATAGTTAAGAAAATTCCCTAGGCCACAACTTACATCAACTTTGTCTGAAATTTTGCAAAACATATCTCTGTATGATCTATGGACCACTGTAAAAAGTTCAGAGCAAGTTGAGATCATATTCTCAAGTTTCTGCTGGTTCTTTCCACTACCTTTATTATGTCTATTATAAATAGCTCTTTGAATTTTCTCCAACAAACATCTACTGCCCAGCTCAAGTTCTCTGTTTTTGTCCATAACAGAGCTCTTCACTCACTTATAAGTTGGTCTAAACCATGCTTAAGACCTAAAACGCTTTTGTTTTATAATGTCTTTACTCGCAACATAAAAATGTGTATATTCATGTCGTTAGGAAATACGACGAAGGAGTTCGACGAAGAACTCGACTCGGATCAGAAAGTTGAGGCTTAACTCATCGCCAAGCTACTTTCTCAAAAGTATAAATAAACCTGCAGCAACATAAGGCAAGCCCCGGTTTGCATTTAATAGCTTTCTAGTTACATTTTACTTTGTATCACTTTTATTGGTCTAGTATGTATTGTGCATTAGGTCAAGGTGATTGATACTCCAAATGCATGAATCACAAACCCTTGGAGTTAAAGGGTAGGACAGGTTACTTTCGTGCAGTTTTCGGCTAGGCTTAAGTTGTATAGGATCCGGTACAAGTCGGGTAGTTGGAAGCTACTTGCGAGTTTAGGATATTGGTTCAGCGGGGTATGATTCTAGAGAATAGAAGTTCTGGAAAAGAAAATGAGACCGAGCAGAGAGTTTGAGCAGCAGGACGTTGGGCCTGTGTTGCCGTAGCTCTGTTTGTGTCGGTTAAGGACCGATGCATATGCCGCCCTGCTGAGCAAGTTTGAACAGTACCGGATGCATACTGGAATTATGGGGTCCAGGAAACCGATGTAACTCGGGTACTCTCGTGTCAAAACTTATACAGCCGTCCTTTGGGGGTTGGTGTCAGAGGCGTAAACCCGCTAGCAGAGCAACTTCGACGTGTTCCAGGTACTGGCCCTTCTGATGGGTTGGCAGAACTGGTTCGGCATTGGAGTGATGGGGAAAGGTTGCTGCATACAACGTAAGAAAGAGCTCCTGTGTGAGTCTTTGGAGGTGGGTGTATGTGCCGTGTGTTCTGGGTGTGTCCTGATTCGAATCACTGTCCCTCGCGGTTATATGAGTACCACTTGTTCACTGAGTTGTGACATAGTAATTATTTCCAGATGAAGTGAGATGAATCATTGCTGATGTGAAGTTCTTAAATCCATTGTATTGCCAACCATGTATGCCATAGTTGTAGAGCTCACTAAGTTTGTATTCCACTTTGGGCATCACCACATCGGAGGAAAGCGTTTCTTGTTTGATTGTGGACTTCCGATGTGAGGGCTGCCTAGAGCATAATAATCTGCTGCTATTAAACTGAAAGTAAGGATCAACATGTAGGCGTGTCGTTATTGCAACATATTTGTCCTATATTATTAATCCCTGCATGTAGAGTTTCATGTTTAAGAGTGTCGGTTAAGTCTTGCTGAGCATCGTGCTCACGGTTGCATTATTAGTGTTTTGTAGGTTATAAAATTTTCCATGAAGATGGTTGTTCGGTGAGCCATCAGAGACTCACCGGAAACCCTGCCGCTGCGCTCATCTTGGTTGAAGCTAGTAAGAAGCATCCGCGGGCTAGACGTCTTCTCTTTTGCATAGTTAGGATCGAGAATAAGTGTGTATGTATATTCCGCTGCATGTACCTTCGTGGTACATTATTTTGTAAATGACACTATGTTGAGAAATAAAATACTTTGTATGTTTATGGTTTCTTTTCGTGTATGCTGTTGGGTGCCGCATCACACGGCACCACCCAATGTGTATCCTGGAGTGTGGATCCCGGAAGGGGTTCCCCACAGGCGTGGTATCAGAGCCGCTGGGAATAGCATGCATGAAAACAGCGTATTTTTGAAAACTTAGAAGTATACGAGTGAGGAATGTATAGTATGCCCACATAAGGACTATTAGTAGCATAGTTACTTAAGGTGGCAAGCTAACAGTGTGTTAATATTCAGTATTTCAATTCTGTAACGACGCACCTACGTGGAGGTAAGAATGGTAAGGAATGCCACCGAAAGCGGATCAATTTCGGTTAGCTCCCCCATACGAGAAAAGTAGTGTGGGATGTCCCATTCAGCAATGGACAGGAAGTGAATATGTTAAGACTCTTCATGTCTTGGAGACATATGAAATGCACTAGGACTCTTCATGTCTTGGAGACATATGAAATGCGCAAACCCAGGGGTAAGAGGAGGAGACCCCATCGTGTGGTTTGTAACACGAAGTGTGTTCTCTAGGACTCTTCATGTCCTATGAGGCATACGAAAGAGCTGTTCCACCGGTGTGCTTTATTGCAAAGGTGTGGAGCCCCCGGCGGATGGTGAATAACCCGATCATGTACCTTGAGACGTGACTTGACTCAAGGACGGCCCGTATGGCAATGATATGGGGCGCATGTTTTTACTATGATATGGACCTGCCTGAAATGACAACCCTCTTGTGTGCATCACTAGGGATTGTTTTTCTGCAGGTACCTTAACCACGTTAGAACATATCGTTTAGAAAACATGTGTGAGTGATCGTTTTAGTGCCACCCTTGGGACGTATATGCCGGTGTAACACCGGTTAGGATTTTGATTTGGTGAGGAAACGTAGTACCGTAATATGTTCTTAACTGCATGAAAAAGAATGTTTTCAAAGAAAAGAGTAGTTTTGGAGTCTAGGATTTCATTAGGGGTTAATGAACTCCTATATTGAACTAAGAGTCAATTGGGAGTATAGTTTCCATCTCAAATCTTTAGTAACAACCTCCCCTGTTTTCAGCAGAATTTTTTCTGAAATTGAACAAGTCATAACTTTTGATTGGATTAACCGATGGAGGTCAGTGATACATTTCTGGAAAGGTTTTGAAGTCTTCTACAACTTTTCTGTAGAACTCCAGAACAGAATCTCCCTCTAAATGGATGAAAATCTCGGATGAGTGTTAACTGTCCAAAAACAGGGCAGACCAAAAATGCTCTCTGGAATTTTCTGTATTTTGACCATAACTTCTTGTAGAAAAATCTTTAAGGATCATGTTAGATATAGTTGGAAAGTTTGTGATATGTGCTATGACTTTGTAGTTCAAATTTTCTACAGATTTGGGGTAGAACTTTATGAAATCTTGTGGACAAAACAGACACTTTCAGAGGAGGTGCTGTCAAAATTGTTCCAGATTTCTGTCAACTTTGAAATACCATAATTCCTGATCCAAAATTGATATGAAGGCATATAAATACTCGTTGGAAAGATATTGATGTTATCTATAACTTTGGTATTCAAAGGGAGACATGAAACTGCCATTTTCAGAATCAAATTCTGGGATTAAGTCCGAATGGTCATTCTGACCAGAGCATTGCTCATTGACCATGTAACTTGAGACTTGTTGTGGACATGAAGGTTTTTATACTTCTCTAAGTTCCATGACATAGTCATTAGTTATCTTTCATAATTCCATGTTGTTGATTTTAGTGTTTGACAAACTTGAGCAACGTTGGTTATATTTCGGAATTGTCAAAAACCTTGTGTTCTTTCATGTATGCTGCACTGTTGATGTGATGCTTTTGCGGTTAATAATTTTGAGTTCAAGTTGAGTACATCTTAGATATTAACCGTAAATTGCTCGCTCTTGCAGTATGGATCATACTCATTCTGGATATAAGGTTGGTGGTTCCAGCCGGGATAGAAATGATTCTTCGCAGCGACGATCACCGCCATCATCAACCGGACTGGCGGAGGTGTTGGGAAGAATGGCTGAGTCTCTTGAGATGTTGGTGCAGCAAGGAATCCGACAAGAGACCTCACAGCAAAATCCCACACTGAACACTTATTTGGATTTTCTAGCAAGAAAACCACCAGTATTCTCTGAAGCTAAAGAAGACTTGGAGGCAGATCATTGGCTCCGGGTGATTGAATCTAAACTGGGAATGCTCCAGTTTGATGAATATGAGAAGGCTTTATTTGCTGCTCAGCAACTTCATGGATCCGCTGGGGCTTGGTGGTCGGAATATCTTGCTAAGATCGCTGAAGACCATCGTGTGATGTGTATGGAGTTTCGTGATGCTTTTCATGCACGTCATATCTGTGAGGGCATCGTCAAAACCAGAATTGAAGAGTTCTATGAACTCAAGCAAGGAGGCATGAGTGTTATGGAGTAAATTACGGAATTTAACAGTTTAGTACAATATGCATCCGCTTATGTACATAAGGAGACGATGAAGTGTCATTATTTCTTCGGAGGCCTCAATGTGGAGCTTCAGACAAAAGAGGAACAATGCAATAAAGGGAATTATAGCGAGTTAGTCAATGCCGCTATGATTCAAGAAATAGCTGAACTCGAGCATAAGGAAAGTAAGATGAAGAGAAAATTATCACTGGCAAGTACGGGTGATTATCATCAAGAACAACCGGTGATATATTGCTTACCATCCGGGGTGGAAATTCAATCCTTTGACGGACCACCTCAGATCCAATACTGTCCATATTCACCCATGGAGGTTCAGCCACTGCTGCAACAGCATCAAATGAGTATTTTTGCACCCCCACCTAAGCAAACTGCACATGAATATCAACCACTTCCATATTGTGAAGATCTTGAGCTTGCATCGTATGACACTTGTAGCGATGTAGAGCATATTCCTCAGGAGGGTCAAGTGACCCAGAAAAGAAGCAGTCACTTGTCATCTCAAGCTGCAAAGAAATTTCATGGTCAGCCAAGGAGGACAACATTGAAAGTGGGGAATGTAAACTATATGGCAGTTGAAGACGTTCCCGTGGGAGAACCCGTGTTTGCGGGTGTGTTCAGCCTACGTGATCAGCCCATGTTCGTGTTGTTCGACTCGGGTGCTACACATGATTTTATCAGTAAAGATTATTTGGTTAAGCACCAAATACCAGCTACCACCTTGGCCGCATCATATCATATTAATTCACCGGGAGGTAGTAGGACAGCGGGCAGGATTGTTGCTCAAGCGCCTGTATGTTTGGATGGGCAGATATATCCTACTACTCTTTTCATCCTGGAAGGCTTGCGGATTGACATCATCTTGGGAATGGCTTGGTTGACAAATCACCAAGCTATCTTTGATAGTAGTTCATGAACGGTGCAGTTGAATTCAAAGAAGCACGGGCAACACACGTTGATTCTGAGAAATGTTGCACCAGAAGTCACTGCTGTCCACACTGTTGAAGCCAAGAAACTGGAGGACATTCCAGTGGTCCAGGAATATCCGGACGTGTTTCCCGATGATCTAAAGGGCATGCCGCCCAAACGTGAAGTGGAGTTCAAAATTGAACTAGCACCGGGAACCACACCCATCTCTCGGAGGCCGTATAAAATGGCACCAAAGGAACTCGCGAAGCTGAAGGAGCAGCTGAATGATTTGTTAAGCAAAGGCTTCATTCGCCCCAGTTCATCACCGTGGGGATGCTTCGCGCTGTTCGTCAAGAAAAAGGACGAGACTCTGAGGCTCTGTGTGGACTATCATCCGCTAAATCCCGTAACTATCAAGAACATGTATCCACTACCACGTATCGATATGCTTTTCGATCAACTAGTGGGTGCTAAGGTTTTCTCCAAGATGGATCTTCGGTCCGGATATCACCAGATAAAAATCCGGGCGGAAGACATATCCAAGACGGCATTCTTGACGAGATACAGGTTATATGAGTATCTCGTCATGTCATTCGGACTCACTAATGCTCCGGCTCATTTTATGTACTTGATGAGTTCAGTTTTGATGCCGGATCTGGACAAGTTCGTCATGGTCTTCATCGACGATATCTTGGTATATTCTAAGTCGGAGGAAGAACACACCGAACATCTACATATTGTGCTCCAACGCCTACGGGATCACAAACTGTATGTAAAATTCAGCAAGTGTGAGTTCTGGATCAACCAAGTGCCATTTATTGGGCACATTATTTCTGCAGAGGGCATTGCGGTTGATCCGAGCAAAATTGTCCAAGTGCTGAATTGGAGTTCACCAAAATCAGTCCACGAAGTCCATAGCTTTCTCAGTTTAGCGGGGTACTACCGGAGATTCATTCCGAATTTCTCCAAGGTCTCTAAACCGATAACAGAACTTCTGAAGAAAGGCAAGAAATATGTGTGGAGTGAAGCATGTGAGGAAGCGTTCAAAGCATTGGTTAAGCACCTCACAACAGCCCCAGTGTTGGTGCAGCCCGATACAACCAAGGCTTTTGATGTTTATTGTGATGCATCCGGCATCGGCCTTGGCTGCGTGCTCATGCAAGAAGGGCGAGTGGTCGCATATGGATCCAGGCAGCTTTGGAATCATGAGCAGGATTATCTGACACATGATCTCGAGTTAGCTGCTGTGGTTCTTGCTCTAAAGGTGTGGAGGCACTATTTACTTGGAAATTTAGTCCACCTCTACACCGACCACAAGAGTTTAAAGTACATCTTCACACAAAAGGAATTAAATATGAGGCAGCGAAGATGGTTAGAGATAATCAAAGACTATGAGATAGAGATACATTACCATCCTGGAAAAGCGAATGTGGTTGCCGACGCACTTAGTCGGAAATCACATGTTCATAACCTAACCATGGCTGCAATGGAAGAAGAAGAACCGAGCCTGCGCTTAGTTCCTTATGGGTCATTGTTTAACCTTGCCCTCATTCCTATAATTCGAGATGAAATTGTAGAGGCTCAAAAGAAAGATAAGGGCATGGCCCATATCCCAAAGAGAATAGACAAAGGAGAAGCTAAGTGCTTCCGGAAATATGAGAATGGTACGTTTTGGTTCAAAAACCGTATAGTCTTACCGAGGGACATGAAGCTTCGTAAGAAGATATTAGATGAAGCTCATTTATCACAATTGTCCATTCATCCGGGCAGTAACAAGATGTACCAAGATTTGAGAAACAAGTTTTGGTGGACACGGATGAAGTGGGAAATAGCGAAATATGTATCCGAGTGCGATACGTGTCGAAGGGTGAAAGCAGATCACATGAAGAAACCTGGTTTGCTACAGCCCCTCCATATTCCGGCATGGAAGTGGGAAGATGTGAGTATGGATTTCATTGTCGGGTTACCACTCACATCTCGGAAGCATGATTCGGTTTGGGTAATCATTGACCAATTAACCAAGTCAGCACACTTCATACCGGTAAATGTGGGATTCAACGCCAAGAAATATGCGGAGTTATACATTGAACAGATCTTATGCAAGCATGGAGTTCTAAGAACCATAGTTTCAGATTGTGGTGCACTGTTCATTTCTCATTTCTGGGAACAGCTGCACGCATCTTTGGGAACAAGCTTGCTGAGAAGCTTCGCATATCACCCTCAGACCAATGGACACACCAAGAGGGTGAATCAAGTCTTGGAAGATATGTTGAGAGCGTGTGCCATTCACCACGGGTAAGAATTGGGATGCTTATCTACCGTTGGCGGAATTCTCGTACAACAACAGCTATCAAACGAGTATCATGATGGCACCGTATGAGGCTCTCTACGGCCGGAGATGTCGCACACCGCTGAATTGGTGCGAATCAGGTGAAAGAGCGACATTCGGGATTGACCTTGTCAATGACGCCGAAGAACGAGTTTGGGTCATACAAGCAAATTTAAAGGCTGCTCAATCCTGACAGAAGAGCTATGCAGACCAACGACGTCGACCATTGAACTTCAACGTCGGAGAGTACGTATATCTCCGCGTATCTCCAATGAAGGGAGTTCACCGATTCGGTGTAAAAGGAAAGCTCGCTCCCCGGTTTATCGGTCCATTTGCTATCACAGGGAAATGTCGACCCGTAGCTATCGGCTTGTGCTACCGACAAATCTCGCTGGTGTGCATGACATATTTCACATCTCCCAGCTTCGGAAATGTCTCAAAAACACCATCGCTGTCCGCACTGAAGATCTCGAGACATTGCAACTGAATCTCTCCTATACCGAGCATCCAATCCGGATTATCGATGAAAAGTCTCGGTCGACCAGGAATCAGACGCTCCAATTTTATAAGGTGTTATGGAGCAATCACACCGCGGAGGAGGCAACACGGGAGAGTGAAGAATATCTCCGTTCGAACCATCCAGACTTGCTGTCCGCTCATCTACGGTAATTCCTTCTCTACCGCTTTGTTTCTTCTTTCTGAATCTCGGGACGAGATTCTTTTTAAAGGGGGAGGGATGTGAAATCTCAAAACTCTAGCAATTGGAGCTGCAATTCACACCGAGAAAACGAGAGGGAATTTAAACTTTTGAATTTAAAGGTGTGAGCTCCAAGTCTAAACTTGAACTTGCAAAAAAATTCCAAACACGGAGATCTAAAGCTATCATTTGGTTCTCCACACATCCACGGGTAGCACGGCATATTTTCAGAGCATTTGAAAAGGATTTCTTATTTGTTGGAATTTAAACGGGAGAAAATTTGAATCTGGATTTAAATCTCAGTTTCAAATTCTGGCATCACCAAAATTTAAATTTGAGTGCACCATTGTGTTTCTCATATTTCTTTTGGTCTACCCTCCAATTTTGGGAATTTTTGGACAAAATACGGGTGGAAATCCTAAAGCACAGAGAGAGGGAGAGTTGTGGCTGTGGAGCCCACCGGTCAGTCTCACAGAGTGCAAACCGACTCTCTCGGGTCCTCAGCTCGCGCCACCTGCCAACAGCCCAAGCCACCGACGTCGGTCGACGCCACCTCCTGCTCGAGATGATCTGCCGAACGATAAGCGCGTAGCTCCCAGCCCCGTGAACTGTTTCTCCTCTCCCACGGCTCACAGTCCTCTACCTCGCACAGCCGAAGCACCTTACGTCGGCCGACTCTCTGCTCACCGGCACCCGGCTGCTAGAGGCTTCCTCGTGCCCGACGGTCTACATGAAAAAGGAGTGCCCTCAGGTGTGCAAACTGACCGTGCAAACCGTTCCTCTCCTCATGCATCACCAGGGATGAATTTCCCCGTTCTTTGCTTCGGTATACCTAGGACCGAGCCTCACCAATCTTCAAAATTCGTCGTAACCAATCCACCATCATGTGTGCCGAGCTACAAACATGATCTAGACACTTCCACTCTCCTCTAGGATCAAAAAGCATCGAAAATCATCAAGTGTAGGCGCTGTTCTTCGAGAATTTCGAGCCGGCACTGATTTTCGCCCTAGGTCGCCGATGAGCTCCTATTTGCAGCCATTCTTGGGCCGATTTGAGCTCATGCCGGTGATAAGGGATATCCCCTGGTGCTTTAGAGCGCAAGAACCGATCATTTGGTGGAGAATTCACCATGCATGACCTCGCCGGAGCCCTAGGTCTTGCTGTTGCCGGTGCGCGATGGTTTCCGGTGAGATTCAGCCGCCGGCGACCCCACCAGTGTGTTCAGTGTGCCTGAAAACGGCGGGGCGGCCAGTATGGGGCCGGGAGACGGCCGGGAAGGGCCTTCCGGTGACCCTCGCTGGAGGGAGCCGCCACTGGCCCTGTCTGGCGTGAGGTTGAAGATGAGAACTGGCCAGTGGGACCCACTGTCAGGTTTAAACATTTCCAGATTTTTCCTAATTCCGTTTAAACTTTGAAGAGCCATAACTTTTGATAGGAACCTCCAAAAATTGTGAAATAAATTTTGTTCGATTCCTCTCAAAGAGTACTATCAAGAGGTGGAGCCCAAGGTTTATGAAATTTCTGGATTTGGCTCATTAATTCATTTACTGAACAATTCGTAGGAATTTTTACAGGAGTTCTGTTCATTGTAAAATTCCCAAATTTGGGAAGGACATTCTTACAGAAATCCTTGAACTCCAGTAAAAAATTAAGAGGCATTGGACTTCATTTGCTTGGCCAAATGTTGATTCAATCTTGTATGTCTCTGAAAATTAGGAAAAATAACAGAAAGATTTTTCAGCTTTTAGCTCCAACTTCTAAAATTCATATCTCTGTGTAGGAAGCTCCAGAAATAGTGAAATCAAGTCCTATGGACTAATGAGGCGCCCAAGTTTCCAAAAACCAAATTTGGAGCATGACAAGACACTATAATTGCCATAGGAGTTCAGAGAAGCCAAATAGTTAAGAAAATTCCCTAGGCCACATCTTACATCAACATTGTCTGAAATTTTGCAAGCCATATCTCTGTATGATCTATGGACCACTGTAAAAATGTAAGAGCAAGTTAAGATCATATTCTCAAGTTTCTGCTGGTTCTTTCCACTACCTTTCTTATGTCCATTATAAATAGCTCTTTGAATTTTCTCCAACAAACATCTACTGCCCAGCTCAAGTTCTCTGTTTTGTCCATAACAGAGCTCTTCACTCACTTATAAGTTGGTATAAACCATGCTTAAGACGTAAAACACTTTTGTTTTATAATGTCTTTACTCGGAACATAAAACTGTGCATATTCATGTCGGTAGGAAATACGACGAAGGAGTTCGACGAAGAACTCGACTCGGATCAGCAAGCTGAGGCTTAACTCATCGCCAAGCTACTGACTTAAAAGTAGAAATAAACCTGCAGCAACATAAGGCTAGCCCCGGTTGCGTTTAACAGCTTTCTAGTTACATTTGACTTTGTATCACTTTTATTGGTCTAGTATGTATTGTGCATTAGGTCAATGTGATTGATACTCCAAATGCATGACTCACAAACCCTTGGAGTTAAAGGGTAGAACAGGTTACTTTCGTGTAGTTTTCGGCTAGGCTTAAGTTGTATAGGATCCGGTACAAGTCGGGTAGTTTGAAGCTACTCGCTAGTTTAGTATATTGGTTCAGCAGGGTATGATTCTAGAGAATGAAAGTTCTGGAAAAGAAAATGAGACCGAGCAGAGAGTAGGAGCAGCAGGACGTTGGGCCTGTGTTGCCGTAGCTCTGTTTGTCTCGGTTAAGGACCGATGCGTATGCCGCCCTGCTAAGCAAGTTTGAACAGTACCGGATGCATATTGGAATTATAGGGTCCAGGAACCGATGTAACTCGGGTACTCTCGTGTCGAAACTTATACGGCCGTCCTTTGGGGGTTGGTATCATAGGTGTAAACCCGCTAGCGGGGCAACTTCGACGTGTTCCGGGTAGTGGCCCTTCTGATGGGTCAGCAGAACTGGTTTGGCATTGGAGTGATGGGTGAAAGGTTGCTGCATACAACGTAAGAAAGAGCTCCTGTGTGAGTCTTTTGAGGCGGGTGTATGTGTCGTGTGTTCTGGGTGTGTCCTTATTCGAATCAGCGTCTCTCGCGGTTATATGAGTACCACTTGTTCACTGAGTTGTGACATAGTAATTTTTTCTAGATGAAGTGAGATGAATCATTGCTGATGTGAAGTTCTTAAATCCATTGTATTACCAACCATGTATGCCACAGTTGTAGAGCTCACTAAGTTTATATTCCACTTTGGCAATCACCACATCGGAGGAATGAGTTTCTTGTTTGATTGTGGACTTCCGATGTGAGGGCTGCCTAAGGCATAATAATCTGCTGCTATTAGACTGAAAGTAAGTATCAACATGTAGGTGTGTCGTTATTGCAACATATTTGTCCTATATTATTAATCCCTAAATGTAGAGTTTCATGTTTAGGAGTTTCGGTTAAGTCTTGCTGAGCCATCGTGCTCACGGTTGCATCATTAGTGTTTTGCAGGTTATAAAATTTGCTATGAAGATGGTTGTTCGGTGAGCCATCAGAGACTCAATGGAAACCCTGCCGCTGCACTCATCTTGGTTGAAGCTAGTAAGAAGCGTCCATGGGCTGGACGTCTTCTCTTTTGCATAGTTATGATCGAGAGTAATTGTGTATGTATATTCCGCTGCGTGTACCTTCATTGTACATTATTTTGTAAATGACACTATCTTGAGAAATAAAAGAATTTGTACTTTATGCTTCTTTTTGTATGCTGTTGGGTGCCGCATCGCACGGCACCACCCAATGTGTATCCTGGAGTGTGGATCCCGGAAGGGGTTCCCCACAGATTCAAACAATTCCTAAACAAAAAGAAGTGGTTTTCAAATCTGCTGGACTGTTGTCTCATTCGATTTCTAATAAACATGTTGCTTGCTCATCTAGACATGAACATAAGGTTACTTTTCATTGTACATCCTGTGGTAGAGATGGTCATGTCATAGATTTTTGTTATAGACAAGCTAAACAACATAAAAAGGAAAGATCGATTGTTAGATCACATAACGACCGAGCAAAAATTGTTGTACATGCTGAATCAAATGTTAGGAACATGCAACCTGCTGTAATGAGTCATAAAAATTCAAGGGTTGCTCCTAAACCTACTGTTTTTCGTGCAACACATAACACACTTCATAAATCAATAGTTCGGAACAAGAATTCTCAAAATTTGGCTCATAAACCTGCTGTATTTTCTCAGCTTTTGCGTGCTATTCTTGCTGGACGTCGTGTGACTCAGTACTGGATTCCTAAATACCTTTTCACTAACCCTAGTATTGAGTCATCGAAGTATTGTGCTGCTATGTAGGTTACACACTTGAGGAAGGAGAACATCACGTTGCTCACACCACATGACCGGTAACAAAGAATGGTTCTCCTCCCTTCTTTTGTATCACGTGTAGAAAATGTTACTTTTGCTGATAAATCTTCAACTCCTATAATTGCTAAGGATTCGGTTAGAGTAAATAAACACTACACTTTGAAGGATGTGGCACTTGTTAAAAATTTGAAATACAACTTTCTTTTCGTTTCACAATTGTTAGATGAAAATCTAGGAGTTAACTTCACTAAAAATTGCTGCAAGGTTGTAGATTCAAAAGGTGAGCTTTTGTTTAACATGTCTAGGATTGGAACAGTTTTTAAAGTTGATTTTGATATGTCAACTTCCAAGCATATGTGTCTAGATGCTAATGATTCAAGGGACCTACATTTTTGGTATCGTAGACTTGGTCACGTAGGCTTTGATCACCTCACACGTGTTAGTGGTCTTGATCGCATACGTGGGCTACCTAAGATTAAAGGGGACAACGATATTGTGTGCTCTTATTATAGACATGATAAGATGGTTGCAGTTTCACATCCTCCTCTCATAATGACCATAACAACTAAAGCGGGACAGCTTTTACATCTTGACACCGTAGGTCCTTCATGTGTTCAATCTTTTGGAGGTAAATGGTATGTGCTTGTGATTGTTGATGATTATTATAGATACTCTTGGGTTTACTTTGTGGCATCTAATAATGAAGCTTTTAGTCACTTCAGAACTTTATTTCTTAGATTATGAATTAATCACCCAGGATATTTGAAAGCAATTAGAAGTGATAACGGAACCGAATTTAAAAATCAATTTTTTGGTCACTTTTGTGCTGAAAAGGAACGGATCATCAATTTTATTCACCATATGTACCTAATGCTCATTCTGCTTTTGTTGCTTCTTTTGAACCCAAAGATATATCACACGCACTCACTAATGAATCTTGGATTATTGCCATGCAAGAAGAGTTAGAAAATTTTGAAAGAAATAATGTTTGGAAACTTGTACCTGACCTTAAGGTCACACTTTAATTGGAACTAAATGGGTATTTAAAAATAAACAAAGTGAGAATGGGGTTGTGATTAGGATTAAGGCTAGGTTGGTTGCTCAAGGTTTCACACAAGTTGAAGGTTTAGATTTTGATGAAACTTTTGCTCCCGTTGCTAGATTAGAAGCCATAAGAATTTTGTTAGCATTTGCTGCATCTAAAGGTTTCAAGTTATATCAAATGGATGTTAAAAGTACTTTTCTTAATGGCTACATAGATGAGGAGGTTTATGTTAAGCAACCACCAGGTTTTGAAAATCCAAATTTCTCTAATCATGTTTACGAACTGTCCAAAGCTTTGTATGGTATTAAACAAGCCCCTAGAACATGATATGATAGGTTAAAAACGTTTTTTACTTGAAAAGGGGTTTACCATGGGCAAGGTTAATAAAACTCTTTTTGTTCTTAAGCATGGAATTGACTCACTATTCGTTCAAATGTATGTGGATGATATTATCTTTGGTTGTGCTTCTCGTGATTTTGTGTTCAAGTTTTCAGCTATGATGAGTTCAGAATTTGAAATGAGTATGATGGGAGAACTCACATACTTTTTTGGGATGCAAATCAAGCAAACCAAGGATGGAACTTTTGTGCATCAAATAAAGTATACAAAAGACCTCCTTAAGCGCTTCAACATGGACAAAAGCAAGCCTCTTCGGACACCAATGGGAACAACAACACTTGAACTTGACGAAGATGGTGAACCCGTGGATCAAAAATAATATAGAAGCATGATCGGGTCATTTTTGTACGTCACAGCGTCAAGACCGGACATATAATTCAGCATATATCTTTGTGCACGATTTCAAGCTTCCCCACGTGATTCACATCATCAAGCCGTCAAAAGGATTCTCAGGTACTTACTTGGAACTCAAGAATTTGGCATTTTTCTTCCTTTTTCCTCAACCGTTACATTGAAAGCTTTTTTGAATGCTGATATTGCGGGTTGTAGGATTGATAGGAAATGTACTTTGGGTGCTTGTAATTTTCTTGGTAATTCACTTGTTGCTTGGTCTTCTAGAAAACAAAATTCAGTTGCACAATCCATGACCGAATCTGAATATGTAGCTGCTGCTAGTGCTTGCTCACAAATTCTTTGGATTGTTCAAACACTTAAGGACTATGGGGTTCATCTAGATAGTGTTCCACTGTTTTGTGATAACACTAGTGCCATTTGCATTGCTAAAAACCCCGTACAACATTCTATAACAAAGCGCATTGACATTAGGTATCATTTTCTCCGTGATAATGTTGAAAAAGGAAACATTGTGCTTCACCATGTAGATACCAAACAACAATTGGCTGACATTTTTGCAAAACCCTTGGATTTCACTCGTTTTTGTTTCATTCGTAGTGAAATAGGAGTTATGCATCCTCATGGCTTAAATTGAGGGGGAGTTTTGAAACTTGGAGAGTATGTGTGAATCTGATTTTAAAATAATATGAGCAAAGTATTTCATACATATATGACTTTGTGATTCCTTTTACATGCTGAAAGTTCTTACTACATTATTCGTGTTATACATTTTGTAGTTTTTGCCATGACTAGTAATTGGAATAATTACTTACACTAAATCTGGTCATGACCGAACTTTCTTGCTATTTTGAACTTGTTGCATGCTCACAAGTGCTTTTAATAATGAAAAACTAAACAATCAATTATCCACATGTTGAGATTTTATGATCAAATAGAAAAATGAGAGAAGATCAAGAGAATATGCATGCATCACACTTCTTCTTTTGAGATGGCTTATCATTGCACTTAGATATGCACTTGAAAGAAGTTGTGTATGACTAAAACCATTTCCTTAAGCTTCTGATTGTCAAATGACATCGGCTTGGCTTGGTTGGTTAGAATAAGGATGATGCGGCATATAATCTCTTGCAAATATCATATGATCTGAACTTGTGCTTTAAAAGATAATGAAAATGCAGCAACATATGTCATGCTTTCAGGTTTTGAAATAGTTAAGTTTGTGAGATCATGACTTGCTTAAATTGAAAAATTACACTTGATCTCTAGCATGACTTACACTACTTTATGTATCTCATTGATGTGATAGTGTAAGTTACTTGAAAGTATGACTTGGATAAGCTTTGTTTTGTATGTATACGTCATATTATGCTCATAATAAATTGAAATTTCTCTTTTGAACCTTGCTGAATACATTGTCAAAGGGGGAGAAATATGTCACATATTGCACATTCACGAGTTTTTACATGATTTTTTTTAAAAAAATTCTTTCTCATTTGATTTTCATTCACTACAGGAAAAGGGCAACAGGCCGTCGGTTTTCTTTTAACATCGGGGCTGTCGAACATAAGCAGCTTAAAGCTGTCGATCCAGCGTCCCGACGGCTATAACAATATAGCGCGTCTCTCCCACCGCCCGACGACGCGGCGCCACCAGTTGCAGCTGCCGCCCCGCTCACAGAGCCCGACGCCACCCGCACTTCCGGCCCGCCAGCGCCCGACGCCGCCTGCAGCCTGATTGTGCCGGCCCGCGCGCCGCGCAACCCACTGCCACCATCCCGCTACCTCGACGCTGCCCCTCTACCCCGCAGACGCCGCACCTCGCTGCCGCCGCCCCGCAGCTGCAGCGCCCTCGCTACCACCGCCCCGCTGTCCCGATACCGCCGTGCAGCCAACGCGCCCTCGCTGCCGCCACCCCGCAGCCGCCGCATCCTCGCTGCCGCCTCCTGGCAGCTGCTGCAGCCGCCCGCCCCGCGTCGAACGCCCCGACGCCTGCCCGCCCGAGTGCCTGCTGCCCTGATTAAAGGTATGCTCAAAGCTCGTGTCTTTAATTTCATAATTAAGGAACATAACTTACATGTTTTGAATGAAATTGAGAATATTTAGATAATTAGGACACATGGATAATTAAAGTACATAACTTACACTTTAATAATCAAAGTACATAACTTACATGTTTTGAGGCAAATGAAGTGTGTAGTTTACCGCTTCACAGTGTATAACTTATAGCCAGCGGCTCTAGAGTTTATGCCGACGGCTATAACTAAAGCTGTCGGCCTATCTTCCAAAACTGACAGTTTTAGGTGCTCTAACACTCAGCACGACCCCGCGCCACCTCCCCGCCTCGAATCGCGCACGTGTGCCCGCCTCCCCGCCTCGACTCGTGCACACGTGCGCGCCTCCCCACCTCCACGCCGCTGCCCCGCTCGACCCGGCCTGCTGCCGCCTGCTCGCCCTGACCCACCGCCGCCCGACGCCGCCGGCCACCCCACCCCCGGCGCGGTTAAATGAAGTGTGTATTTTGTGAGCTATTTCATAGAAACATGAGTAGATAATTATGCTTAGATTATGTTTAACGCTTTGCAATGTATAATGTCATTTAAGATTATTATTACATTAGTTTTCAATCTCGTTTCATAATCAGCTTCATTCCTGCAATTTCTTGTATATTTTTGAAAATAGGTGACGACCGTAAGGGCGATGTATGATGGATGGAGTTTAACTGGTGCACACACTATGGAATGGGCTTCTATGGCAAATGTTTTTGTGAACCAAGCCTTTGCTAGTGGTGCTCGTGTTGCGAAGTGTCCGTGCAACAAGTGTCGGAATCGTCGACGTCTGTATAGATCTGAAAGGAGACGCACCTTTGCAAGCACGGATTTATGCCCGACTATCTGGTGTGCCGCGAGCATGGCGAAATGAATGATGCTGGTGAATCGGTATGAAACGAGGATGAAGATCGGATGGATGATATGATAGCGGATGTTGGTAGAGAGTACGAAGTGCAGTCACTGCCGGAGGAGGTGCCGAAGTTTTACAGGCTTCTTGCCGCCTCAGATGAAAAAGTGCATTAGGGCACCAATGTGACTGTTCTGCAGGCGGTCACACGACTTATGGCGATGAAGTATAAGTACAATTTTTCGAACAATTGCTACAATGGTATCTTGAAGCTGATGGGTGATCTTCCTTCAAATCATAAGATGCTGAAAGACTTATATCAATCTAAGAAGCTTTTGGCTGGTTTGGACACGAATTATGAGAAGATTGATGTGTGCAAGAATAATTGCATGCTATTTTGGAAGGAACACAAGAACGATACTCACTGTATGCATTGCAATACATCCTGATATGTGAAGGTTCTGAGCGATGATGGAGAGGAAATAACTACAGAAGTACCTATAAAACAGCTTCGGAATATGCCTATCACTTCAAGGCTTAAACGATTGTTTTTGTCCCAAGAAACAGCACAGCAGATGAGGTGGTATTCTAAAGGGATATGTCAGAGTGATGATAAAGATGTTATGGTGCATCCTTCGGAAGGTGCGGCTTGGCAAGCTCTAGACCGTTTTGATCCGGAGTTTGCAAGAGATCCCTGAAATGTTCGTCTTAGGTTGTCAACAGATGGTTTCACTCCTTTCAGCACCAGTAACAGCTCATATTCTTGTTAGCCTGTTTTTATCATGCCCTACAATTTCCCTCCCAACTGTGAGAACTATGTGTGCTGAATGCATTGGCTATGATGATAAAAGTTTTGAATTCTATCAAAACACTCTGTTTGTCAAGGTGCGACTCTAGGTCCGAGCTCCGACAAGATCCAACGTAAGGTCCGACTTGCCATGGCTAGGTTCGACATGTGTTTGGTTAGCTCCGGCGGTAGGTCCGACTAGCTTTGGTAAGTTCCGGTGCTAGGTTATGCTAGCTTTGGTAAGCTCCGGCTCAAGGTCCGGTTAGCTTTGGCAAGGTCCGGAGCTAAATCGCAATGGTTTTCTTTTTACCATGCAAATATTTCGAACTTGCTTTACATCTATGGAAGGTTTGCTTAGTATTCTTTTACTAAGTTTTTGAAGTGTTATGGCTGTTTACGGTGGTTAACATTTTGCTATGGTTTGCAACATGCTTATTTGAGGTGTTCATGTAAGGTGATTAGGTTTTCAGAACTGACGTGAGTCAAGTCGCAGACTTGTGCTTGAAAGTATTGGTTGTTTATTCATGTGTATGTGTTTCTTGAGTTCAAGATATGGATGGTGACGGGATCCACTGAACTAATCTTAGGGAGAAGATGAGGTTCAACAACCAAGTTCGGGAGGAATTGTGGTTGAGTTGATTGGGAGGTCGCGCAACATGTTTGGATCAAGAACAATGCATATGAAGGTATCTTGGACGTCGTTGGAAGGTGTTTGCACGTGTGCAAGGAGTGCATGGACGTGGCAACATGGTTCCAAGGCGTGATGAAGAGATGTGGACATAAAGAATTGGTAGGAAAGGTCCAACCGGCTAGATTATGGACTCAGGCTGCCGCTGAGTCGGTTATGGCTCAAATATGGAAAGGTTTGAGTTGGTTATAATAGGATTTCGTGTGGGACACGAAGTTGAGTTGTTTTAGGAATATGGGATACATTCCTAAGGTGTTTGGAAGTATTAAGATTGCTTCTATCTGCGTATAGAAGAGTCTTGAGCAGTTATGGAAAGTTTCGATTCAGAAACTGAGTAGAATTAGAATCCTAGTTTGAATCCGGTTGTCCTCCGGGCTGGTTATGTAAGCAAGGAAGGCCAGAGCTCATGATTGAAGAAAACTTTGGGTTGTTCCTCTTATGTTTTTATCAATAAAATTCGTAATTTAGAGGAGATTTTGTGCCTTGTTCGTCCAACTTGTTTTTGTCAAGTTTTTCTCGTCGAGTTTCTGGACAGCACGACAGTATTTCGGTGTTTTGATCATAACTCGAGTTTTACAGATCCAATTGACATGATTCTTTTTGGGTTATCTTCACAACTTGATTATATATCTTCTTCGAAAATTCCACGGTCATTGGATTTGTAGTTTCTGATCTAAACGAGTTTCTTTGCAGTATTGCAGATCTGGTTTTTACTCGAGTAGAACAATTGACCCTCGTTTGATCTTTCGATCATAACTTGAGTTTTTTTATGGATTTCTGTGATTCTTATTGTCATGTCTTCGTGACTTGATTCTCTATAATATATACCACTTTTGTCACGGTTGAACACGTTTAGATCAGTCGCATACACGATTTCTTTAACAGATCGATTTTCTGCCGAGGAGGTTTTTTGTTGCTTCTACTAAAAAGTTTAAATCTACCATTCACGCCCCCCTCTAGTAGCTTTCCACGTGCTCTTTGATCCTACAGAAACATGTGCCTAAAAGAAGGATACATATTTCTCACAGCCATCATTTCTGGTCATAAACATCCAAGGACGAAAATCAATGTGTTGATGCACCCGTTGATTGAAGAGTTGAAAGAGCTATGGCAAGGGGTAAAGGCATATGACAGTCACATGAAATGTGAATGTACCTTATGTGCCGCATATCTATGTTCAATTTATGATTTGTTGGCATATGGCATCTGGGCTGGTTGGTGTGTTCACAGACAGTTGTGTTGCCCCATATGTATGGCTGACACTGATGCCATCAGGCTGAAATATGGAAAAAAAATCAGTTTTGTTTTATTGTCATCAATGATTCCTTCCTTCAAACCATTCTTTCAGGAGTGATACACAATCATTCTGGAAAGGCAGAACTGTAACAAAAGGACCTCCTCGTCGATTGACAGGCGAATAAAATGTGGCATGGCATGCAAAGTTAAAAGAGTCCATAGAAGGTGGGTTCGAAGGGTATGGTAAAGAACACAACTGGCATCATATTTGTTTTCTTTGGGAGCTACCATATGCGAAGGCGCTCCTTTTACCACACAACATAGATTTGATGCACCAGCAGTGTAATGTCGCTAAGAGCATCATAAGCAGGTGTTTTGATTTTACTGGTCTGAGCAAATATAATTTGAATGCGAGGAAAAACTTAGCTGATCTTCGTGATCGTCCTGGGCTTGAGGTTAGAAAAAATGCAAGTGGATATGAATGTAGGCCACGAGCTCCATACTGTGTCAAGCCAGAAGAAAGAAAGCAAATACTTAGTTGGTTGAGAACATTGAAGTTTCTAGATTGCTATGCAGCAAACAAAAGACGATGTGTTAATCTCAGCACCGGTAAAATCAATGGGTTGAAGAGTCATGATTACCACATTATGATGGAAAGACTTGTACCTGTAATGTTCCGTGACTACTTCAAACCCTATTTGTGGAAGATATTGTTGAAACGCACCTGTGTATTGAAGCACGTCCCTTTCACTGCGTGTGTTATTGCTGCGTGTGTTATTGTAGCGTGTGTTATTGCTGCATGTGTTACTGCTGCTTGTGTTATTGCTGCGCCTGGCCGCTGGCCTCCACAGGGGTATATATATGCACCGTGTATTAATGAATAAATCGTGGGTTGAATCTCTATATGGTATCAGCTTAATCGATCCTCCATCTTCCGCTCCTATTTTGCCCCTGCTACCTTCCCATGTCGGCCAGCTCTCCACCCACCCCTGCCGGATCTTGTACCACCAATCCGTTTGCCGACGCCGACTCTCCTCTGGTGTCTGCCACCGTCATTCAACATGTTAATATCCAAACGCACGTTCCCATCGTGCTCGGCTATGGCGACGGTAATTTCTCCGTCTGGACAGCTTTCTTCGATGCAATCTTCCGCAAATTCGGCCTCCTCAACCACGTTGACGGCACGATTGATGCTCAAGACATGTGGCATAACGCCGAATGGTTGCAAGTTGATCAATGCATTGTCTCGTGGTTGTACAATTCAATCACTCCGAGCCTCATGAAGATGATCCACACTCCACACCCGTCGGCATACGCTCTGTGGATGGCGATCCGCGGGCTCTTCCTCGACAACGCCGACCAGCGTGATGTGTACGCCCTATAGGAATTCCACGGCCTTTACCAGGGAGATCTTACAATCTCTGACTACTTCAGTCGTCTGAAGGAGCTTGCCGATCTATTTCGAGATGTTGACCACCCCATTTCTGTCTCGGCGATGGTGATCAACACACTACGTTGGTTGGGTGCAAAATTTAGTCACGCAGTTTCTGTGTTGACAGCTGCAAAGCCCTTGGCCTCCTTCCTGTTTGTGCATGATTATCTTCTACAGGATGAAGCACGGCAAAACCATATGGCCAAAATGGAAGCCAATATGGCGTTGCTTGCATCAGCCAAGACTCCCTCTACAGGATCTTCCACTGCATCGGCACTGACCACGACAACATCATCTTCCTCAGCTCCCAACAATGCCGCTAACAGCAACAACTCATCCGGAGGCGATCGACGCCGATGTCGCAAAGGCAACGATGGTCGCAACCAACAGACCACTCTTCCCTCAGCAACCAACAACGGTGCTAATACGGCTGCCTCACGCACCAGTTGGAACATCCCTGCCATTCCGTGGACCGGAGTAGTCCAAGCGTGGCAGATGCCGTTCTGGCGCCCATCAAACCCCAGTATCCTCGGATCACGTCCCACAATCTACAATCAACAGGATCTCCAGGCGTCTACCAAGCCGGCAAACCACGACGCCATCTCCTATGGCACACAATCATCACATGTGCCACATGGACTGCTGACAGCCATGCAAGGAGTCCCTCCACCAAACCAATACTCCGGCAACGATTGGGTTCTTGATATGGGTGCCAGCTCGCACATGGCCAACAACTCTGGTATTTTGCACTCCTCTTCTTCTCCCACACATTCATCAAATATCATTGTGGGTAATGGTTCTGTCATGCCGGTCAGTCAAGCCGGCCATGCCACGATCCCAACCTACAGTCACAAGCTGCATCTCAATAACGTCCTTGTTTCCCCTCATCTAGTCAAAAACTTGATCTATATGCATGCTCTTACACGTGATAATTTTGTTGCTGTTGTTTTTGACCCGTTCGGCTTCTCTATCAAGGATTTCAGAACGGGGATGACTCTACTCCGATGTGATTCATCTAGTGATCTATATCCTCTTCGTCAACACAACAGCAATAAAAATGCTCACCGGAGCCTTGTCGCCACACTCGACACAGAGACATGGCATGCGTGCCTTGGTCATCCCGGGCACGGACAACTCCGACGTCTTCTTTCTAATTTCAATGTTCGTTGTAAGAAGGCCGACTTCCACTCCTGCACCTCTTGTCAGGTCGGAAAACATGTAAGACTACCTTTCACAACGTCGGATTCCATTTCAATATTTCCCTTCCAACTGTTGCATTGTGATCTGTGGACTTCTCCCATTTTGAGCAATTCAGGCTTCAAATATTAACTAGTCATCTTGGACGATTTTTCACATTTTGTCTGGAGTTTTCCATTACGCAACAAATCCGATGTTCTAGCCACCATTATATCTTTCCATGCATTTGTGCTAACACAATTCCACCAACCGATCTCTTGCTTACGCACAGATAATGGAAAAGAGTTTGATAATCATGCAATGCACTCATTTCTCTCATCGCATGGCATGGTGTTTCAACTCACATGCCCATACACATCAGCTTAAAATGGCCATGCCGAGCGTGTCATACGCACTTTGAATGACAGCATGCACACACTATTACTACATGCAGCAGCTCCACTATCTTTCTGGCCTGACGCCTTAGCAGAAGCCACATACCTGTTGAACCGTCGGCCATGTTGTGTTCGATCAAACCTCACACCCCATGACCTCCTACTCGGATTCCCACCGGATTACAAACACCTCCGTGTCTTCGGATGCTTATGTTACCCGAACACCGCACCAACTGCCCCACACAAACTCGCACCTCGTTCGGTTCAGTGCATCTTCATCAGATACCCGCTAGACACGAAGGGTTACCGGTGCTATAATCCAGTCACAAAACGTGTTATTACTTCCCAACACATTACTTTTGACGAAACTATCTTCCCATTCCGATCATCAGCTACGTCCAACAAACCTCCATCCCAAACCGCACAAACCAGACTCTCCTCTGATCTGTTTTTCATACCTGTTCTGAAACCCGGTGCACCAGCTCCACCTCCACAATCGCGTCTAGCACCACCAGTTCCATCCACTAACAGATCGGTACCACCACCTGGTTTTCCGTGCAAACAATCATCCACAAACCTGCTAGCCTCCGATCCTGATTTTGATGCATCTGACCCCGCACTGCACATATCCTCCAATCCCCAGGCAACGGACTCCCACATGATCCCCGAGCCCTCCGGGTCTGCGACCCAAGCAACTACCTCCACACCTGCCTCGGGATTTCGTGAGCCTTGCATTTTGCATTTATCTTCGCCACCTGCACACGCCACAGCTCCATGCACCGGGTCCTCTCCCCATGTTACGTCTGCATCCCAACTTCCCTCGACGCCAACTCCAGCCAGTTCAAATACTCAGCAGATTATACCCACTCGCCATCACATGACTACCCGTGCTAGAGATGGAATTTTCCGGCCTAACCCAAAGTGTGCTGCCACTGCAATCACGCAGCCTACTCCTCCTCCCACATCTGTACGCGCTGCGATGCGTGACCCACTGTGGCTTAACGCCATGAAGGAGGAATTTGCAGCCTTACAAGCTAACAAAACTTGGGCACTTGTTCCATGACCTGCAGGGGTTAACATCATCTCCGGAAAATGGATATTCAAGAACTTCATGCTTATGGAAGCCTTGAGCGGTGCATGGCAAGATGGGTGGTCTGTGGCTTCAAACAACAGCGGGGAGTCGACTTCAATCAGACTCTCTCCCCTGTTGTAAAGCCGGCCACGATAAGAACCGTTCTTCATCTTGCGGCGTCGAGGCACTGGCCAGTTCATCAACTAGATGTCAAGAACGCGTTCTTGCATGGGGATCTTCAAGAACGTGTCTACTGTTGCCAACCTACGGGCTTCGTCGATCCAGATCATCCTGACTATGTGTGCTTGTTGTCTAAATCCCTTTACGGACTGAAACAGATACCACGTGCGTCGTTCTGCACATTCGCCTCCGAGCTACAGAGGATCGGCTTCCGTGCCACATGTTCCAATTCATCTCTGTTCATCTTCAAACGAGGACACGAGCTTGCCAATCTTCTTCTATACGTCGACGATATCGTCTTCACTGCGTCCACCACTACTCTACTTCAGCAAATCATCGGCCTACTCAGCAACCGATTCACCATGAAAGACCTTGGTCCGTTGCATTACTTCCTCGGTATTCATGTGCAGCATTCAAGGCTGGATTCTTCCTCAACCAGGCATCATACATTGAAGACATCCTGGACCGTGCCGGAATGACGAACTACAGGCTTGCAACAACCCCTGTCAACACCAAGCCTAAAGTTTCGGCGACATCTGGGAACCTCGCCTCCGACGCCAAGTTCTACCGGAGCACCGGCGGCGCACTCCAATACATGACGTTGACTCGACCGGGCATTGCATATGCGGTTAATCAAGTTTGCCTCTACATGCATGCCCCGCGGGATGATCACTGGACTCTCGTAAAAAGAATTCTCAGATACATCAAGGGAACCATCAACTACGGCCTGCACATCCATTCTACACCAGGTTCCGAGCTCACTGCATACTCCGATGCTGACTGGGCTGGCTGCCCGGACACTCGACGTTCGACATCAGGATACTGTATCTTCCTTGGCTATTCGCTCATCTCGTGGTCCTCAAAACGACAAACCATGGTCTCTCGATCAAGCGCCGAAGCTGAGTACCGTGCGGTGGCAAACGCGACGCCCGAGTGTTGCTGACTACGTCAACTTCTCGGTGAACTTCATGTCGACATCAACAAAGGTATAATTATGTATTGCGACAATGTCTCGGCAGTTTTCCTCATACAGAACCCAGTACATCATGGACGGACGAAGCACATCGAACTTGATGTACACTTTGTGCGTGACAAGGTGGCACTCGGAGAACTTCGTGTCAAGCACGTCCCAACGCAACTCCAATTCACCGATGTGATGACCAAGGGACTCCCCACAGCCATGTTTCATGATTTTAGACAGTCTGTGTGTCATTTGCAATGAGGCACAGACTGCTGGGGGGGGGTACAAACACACCTTTGCATTAAAGCACATCCATTTCACTGCGTGTGTTATTGCTGCATGTGTTATTGTTGCGTGTATTATTGCTGCGCGTGTTATTGCTGCGTGTGTTATTGCCTGCCATTTTCAGTGTGTGTTTTATTGCTGTGTGGGGACCACCCCGTGGTTCACCCACTCCGGGATCGCATAGGGTGGTGCTGTGCGATGCGGCACCCAACAGCACACAAGAAAAGATTAAGAACAACATACAAACTTTTATTTGATATAAAACAGCGGAAGTCTTTTACAAACCTACTGTACAGAGGGAGTATTATACATGCAAAACTCTCATACTAACTAAGAAAAAAGCGTAGCCGTCCAGCCCGGGGACGCTACACACTAGCAGCACTCAAATGAAGATCACGGCGGCGTGCAGAGCTCCAGCTCGGCCGTGTACCCCGACGGGGGCACCGCCTCGTCCTCGGACCCCTCCTCATAGCTCTCACCTGCACACAGCTAAATATTGCAACCGTGAGCACGATGGCTCAGCAAGGCTTAACCAACACCCTAGTCATGGAACTCTACATGCAGGGATTAGTAAAATGGGATAAAGACATTGCAATAAAGACACGCCTAGATGTTAATCCTTACTTTCAGTTTTATAGCAGCAGTTTAATGAGCCTTAGGCAGCCCTCACATCGGAAGTCCACAATCAAACAAGAAACGCTTTCCTCCAATGTGGTGATGCCCAAAGTGGAAGATAAACTTAATGAGCTCTACATCTACAACATACATGGTAACAAGCCAATATTACTTTAATACAACACATTCATATGGCTTATTTCACTTCTTACTACATCACAGAACAGTGAACAAGCGTTACTTAAATAACTGCGAGGGACGGTGATTGCAATCAGGAGACACCCGGACAACACGTCACATACACCCACTTTCAGAGGTGTGATGCCACACACCTTCCTACTCTGTTGTATGCAACAACCTTTCAAAGGAAATTCCAAATGCCAAACTGATCCATCCGTAACGGGCAGGAGGTCCCCGCGTGAAGCGTGACTGTGCCCACCGGCAGATTTACACCTTGCTACCCTCAACGCACTCCTATAAAATGGTTGGGTAAGCCTCCGCACCTAGGTTAACCAATTACATCGGTTTCCTGCTTATGTCAGTATGCCATCCGGTACTGTTCAATACTTGTTCATCAGGCCCACACACAACTCGGTCCTCAATCGGCACCAACAGGGCTACGCACATGAGACCTCCGCTCACTGCATCCTATCCCCCCTGCTGGGTCTCAGTTTCACAATTTTTAAGCCATTTTCTATTCTTTCCATACCGTGTGATAAAACCTTATCTCACGAGTAGATTTCAACTACTCGACTTCTACCGAGGTCCTAAGCACATTAGCATGGTATTCTGTACTCATCGAGTCTGTAAACTACCTAACCCTTCATAGGATTTAAAGTCATGCAAGTGGGGTTTCAAACACCTTAACTCTGATGCAACCATTTCATCCTAGACATAAGTGATACAAATGAAAAACTTTGTAAAAGGTACTTAAATGCAAACCGGGGCTTGCCAGTTGCGAGTCAAAGGAGAAGTTAGCGTCAGGTGGGAGGTCATCCAACGGCTCCGGCGTATCATGAACTTCGGTCACTATATGAAATGTAACAAAATATATGCATAAGTGCTAAGGAATTATAAGAAGTAATTTTCTATTCAAAGCTACTGCTATTTAGGTTCCTTAATTGCCTTTGGGATTTTTCCAGTGGATACTAGACTCTCTAAGGATGATCCGAGCAAATTTTGGAGAAATTTCATTGCACCTTGTGGTCTCCAAAATTCCCACAAGTACAAGGATTCTCTGAATTTTGAGCCCAAATGTGGAGTTTTAACATGTCTAACAGTGGAAGATCTAATTAGGGTAAGTCTCCATGGTTCTAACAAAATTTGTTTCACCATTTTTGGAGCTACCTACAGGAAGATATGATTTTTTGAAGTTGGATAGGAGTGCTAAAAAGTTCCTGTTTAAAATTTGAATTTCCAAATAAAGGCTAAACTTTGGAAAACAATTTAGCCTAGAAAATATACTCCAATGAAGCTGAAATAGTTACTGAAGATCAGTAACTATGAAAATTATTTGCTCCCAATTTTGGGAATGTTTCATAAAGAATTTCTCCTGGAATAAATCTCTAAAGGATTTAATAAAAACAATTCTACAGAAATTCCTGTGTATTTTCATAGCAGGAATTTTGTTCCTCTGTGAAGTACTCCTTATGAGGATTCCAACAAAATGGTCTCACCCTTTTTGGAGTTTTCTACACAAAGTTATGGATTTTTTCAAATTTGCATAACTTTCTGTTTGAAGTTTACACAGAGAACTCAAATGTGGGGCCCGCTCATCAGTTCTTTCTTCAACCTCTCGACAGTGAACTCACGCGCACAGAAAAATGGATCATGGCGCGCGCCGTTCTCCCTATTTTCTCAACCAAATCGGCTCCGGTTTTGCCCAACACAACCATTAGAACGTGGTGCAGCTGTGGGGCAAGGTCTCACCGCCTGAAAATGGCCGGAAGTGGGTCGGCATCGGAGGCAGCGCTTGGCGGCGCAACATAGACACGTTCTGGCATGTCCCAAGCTTCTCCCGACGAGATAAGTTGCCCTAAAGCATCCCTAGTGGTCGGGGAACATGGAATGCATGCCAAACCTTGCAGCAAACGGCGGGAAAAGGGGGTTCACCGGAGGACCGACCCGTTTTGCCACCGGCAGCGAATTCTCATCGCCCGGGGCGTTGGATGGACGGTTGGATACGGTATTCAGCATGGGAGGGTGCTAGGAGCTGTAGTTTCTATGACTTGAACCGAAGGAAGGATGATCAAGCCAGTTGGACGAATTTCCTGATTAGAGGGGCGCCGGTTCATCATGTACACCGGTGCAAAACTTCAAAATTCGGCGAGCCAACGGTGGGAACGAGCAAGGGGACTACGGGAGCATGATCTACACACCTTGGCGCACCTTAGGGAGGTGTTGGTCGTGTGGTAGAGGCGCTGGACCGGCTGGAAGATGAGGAGCAGTGAGGGCGATGGTGCTCTGTTTTCTCCTGGTGAAGAACAGCTCGGGCACTGCGAGGGGAGGCCGGGGACGAGCTGAGGAGTGGTGGAACACGTCAAGGAGAGGACGGTGCAGCTTCTGGGCAGTTCAACCAGTGCTAGGGGGGCTGGAGGGTGCTAAACGACGATCACAGGGCAACGTGCGATGTTTTCTTTGGTGAGCACTCGAGCAAAGGCTGAGGGAAGCTTCGGTTGGAGGCAGAGAAGAGAAATTGATTTGGGCAGCTATTTTGGATAGAAATCACCACGTACGAGTGCTGCCTTCGGCCGGAAGTCTGTGCAAACTGCTCGGTGGAGCGAAGCACAGCTCGGTGGCGCCCGAAGTGAAAACAGAGTCGGTAAAAAGAACTTGTGTGGCTGACTGCTGGGTCCCACCCCCTCATTTCTTAATCCATTTTCTTCCACTGATCTTTTTCCACAGCTACTCAAACTTAAAAACTTTGCTTCACCTCAAAGTCATGGTTTGAAATCATTGAATTCAAATGATTTGAATTCTAGGGTGGAATTTGAACTGATTTTGGTTATTTGAATTTGATTTGGAATTTGAATTTTCCCATTGCATTGTTCCAAAAACATAGCAAACCAATTCAAATATTTCTGAATTTTGGCATGGCTGCTAATTCAAATGTAGAGAACACATTTGTGGAACCAAATTTGCAAATTGAGGAAGTTGGAATTTGAAACTCAAATTTAAATTTAGATTCGAGGGTTTCCTCTTTTAATCCAAAAAAAATAGTATAACCCCTCCAAATGAGCTGAAATTTTTGGAGGTTGAATATTTGAAATGTGAAGACCCAAGTTATGCATTTATGTCTCCATGTTGGGAAGTTTTGGGAAGGTTTGAATCATCACTTTGAACTCACACCGTTATAATTCAAAGTTTTAATTCCCCTCATTTTTCCTAAGTCCCAAAGTGCTGAAATCTTTGTTAGCACTTTTAGAGATTTTACATGCTGCGCCTGGCCGCTGGCCTCCACAGGTGTATATATATGCACCGTGTATCAATGAATAAATCGTAGGTTGAATCTCTATAGATAGTTGCTGAACTTAGCTACTTTTATAGACAGATTTGTGCTAAGGAAGTGTCCAAGAAGATGATGCGGCAGTAGGAGAAAGTAATTGTTGTGCTTGTATGTAAGATGGAAAAAGTCTTTCCGCCTCTATTTATGAATGTTGTGCAACATTTACTGGTGGATTTACCTTATGAAGCGTTGGTGGATGGACCTGCACAGTTTAGATGGATGCATAGTCAAGAAACAGAACTGAAAAAACTTAGAGCTACACTGCGCAACAAGACAAGAGTTGAGGGATGTATTGCAGAGGCATTTGCAGCTAAAGAGATTACAAACTTCTCTAGCAAATATTTCTCACATGCGAACAACGTGAATGCATCTATGACACATTATCACGTTCTAGAAGAGCAACCTACGACTGAGCTTAGATTTTTTCATTGGAAAGGTAAAGGTGTTGGGGCTGCCACTTCTCATTATATTTCGGAGCAAGAGAGGAACTATACCATGTTTTACATGTACTTCAACATGGAGGAAGTGTTACCATTTTTTGAAGTGTTTGACAAGCTGTATTGGACATCTTCTCGAAGACCCACGCAGAGTCAATTGGATAAGCTACGTCGGCAAGGCATAAACGGTGGCCCAAGCTTCGTGAACTGGTTCCGTGGACATGTAATTTTCTGTCCTTCCATTTTTCTTCAATTATAGTTCACATAGTTATCATATAGTCAGTAACTTTGTCTATTACCTTATATGTAGTGTATGAAGGATGTCAACATCTCTGATGACTTACGGCAGATCTCGCATGGTCAATTGAAAGCAAGGGAATTTAACCGTTACGATATCAACAGATACCGTTTTTGAACAGAAAGTTTAGAAGCGAATCGTCCACTTGCAGCCACATCAACCAGTGGAGTATTGTTAACTGCCGTGGAGGATAGTGGAGAAGTGAATGAATACTACGGTGTTCTTCATAAAATAATTGAGTACACATTCGGTGGTCCGAAAGAACTGAAATTTGTGTTTTTTCGACTATCAATGGTTTGATCCAACATCGGGCACGCGAGTGGATGATTTTGGAATGGTGGAGGTCAATCACAACTCACGGTATACAGCCCATAACAACAATGTTATACTTGCGCATCAAGTGGAACAAGTGTACTACTTGAGTTATCCTCACCCAAGTTTGAAAAATTGGAGGGTTGTATATAAAGTTAACCGGGAAGTACACACTCATTGTTATGATGAGTACATAGAGAATCAGGAAGATTATGATGGTGATGTCTATCAAGATGAAGTCGACGAAGTAGGAGATTTTAGGATATCTTGTGGGGAAGGACTCGCAGAAATAGCTAGTGGTACCCTAGAGTTAATGTCTGAAGAACAAGCAGGCCCTTCAAGAAAACGTCTTCAGCAGTCACAAAAGATTATTGAAAATCAGAAAAGAATTATTGAAAATCAAGAAATATTTGGAGAAGAGAGTGAAGGAAAAGGGTTTGAAGAAAAGATGGAAGAACAAGAGAGACGTGAACATCTTCATGCCCGTGTGGCAGAAGCAGATGCTGATGCTAATAATTTTTTATTATGTTATTGTACGCATTCTTTGAGATTCTGATTTTTTAAATAAATTTTAGTTTTTACCATTTACTAATCATTATTTTCAAATTTGTGCAGATGTGGAAGCATTCTAGTCTAATAAGTAAGATGACTGGAAGGGGGAAGAGGCGCAGTGGTAGTTCGTCCTCCACGTCTTAGCCGAGTATTGAGTCGGACCACGCCGCTTTGTTTCAGGTACTTGTTTATTTTTATGTACATTTCAATGTTATAATATTACCTATGTAATGTTCGTAACATATTTATTTGGATTTGCGGGGTACTACCGGGAATACACAGAGAAAGAGGCAACTCCTTGAGTGTGTCGCAGAGCAGACATCGAGCCAACCAGCACAGCTGGAAGATCATTGCCCGACGCACGAGGAGACGGAGACCGTCAGGCAGCCGCCAGAGCAGGGAGGAACCTCAGGAGCGGGCAGGAGAGACTAGATGATGGAGGAAGTGTTTGGGCGGTCCTCCTCTGAGGGTGGTTCTGAGGAAGATGGCAATGGCGGCAATGATGAGGGTGATGACCCCGCGCGAGATGCAAGATTGGCAAGAGAGGCAGAAATAGCTGAGACAGGACAGAGGCAGACGGATCGATGCCCCTTCAGGTAGTCTTTTGGATTATTTTATAATCTATCTTCTATATTGGTTTTCTTGTCAACTAACTAATTTATAATATTTTTGTACAGGTTGCGAGGCACCTTTTATGCAATCCAAGTAAAGGCTTGGACGAGCAGACAATTATAAGGCCTAAGGGTACTAAGTGTTGGATCGCACCTGGTTCGAGTGGTAAGGGCCATCGATGTGTAGTTAACACGGAGTTAGGAAACACCATCAGATTTTGCTTCCCTATGCGCTTAAATCCTATGGCAATTCAGGTACTTGTCAGGGTAGAGTTTGGAAGATGTTTTGGGTAAGTTTGTTTCCATTTTCTAGATCATGTTGCATCTTTCTTTCCTTGAAATTAATTGTTGCTTATATGCAGAGTTTATTTCGCTTGGAGGATGGTGCAAGTGAACCATATGCAAGGTTGGTTTTCCAGAATTATGTGACAAGACGTACGAAAGACTCCTTCTCTGATGCACGGATCAAAGTTGTGACCGTGTTCTACAAGACTAAGCTGTGGTGCTGCCCATGACCAACAAAGAAGCAGCCAGTATTCACATGCAAAAGGAGGAGTACTTGCAGAGCTGTGTCGATTGGGTTTGTGCGGATATGGAAGCTTAGGAATGGCTATGCGATTACTGGGCGTCAGATGAGTTCAAACATGTTTCCGATAGAAACCGACAAAATCGAAGGAGCAAGCCTAGAAAGCATCGCTATGGGCCAGATGGACATACGCGAATGAAGAAAAGAATGGTATGAATTATTATGATCAGTTTTAAATTGCTTCAAAAAATTGCATTGATTGAAATATGGATTTTGGTATTGTAGGCAGCTGAAACTGGTGTCACTCCTTCTTTCTTCGAGGTTTATCTCAAGGTGGACCGAGGCACAGACCCAAATAGGCCGGAGCAGTTGTGTGACGAGGCGGCAACACAAAAAGTGCTAAGTATGTTGAGAGTTTGTTACATCTATCAATGAGATCAATATATATCTTTTATTACATCTGTTCGTGAATTTAATGAATCGCAGGCAAAATATGTTGAGTGTTTCAAAAAACACATGGAGATGATGTGGATTTCTGTGGAGACCCGTTGGATGTAGATGCGGTGTACGAAACCGGCGGAGGTTTACCACATGAGAGGTATGTGTAAAGACATTGACGGTTTATATGTTAATAACTATCGATTCATAACACTTGTATCTCTTTGTAGACTTGGGTTGGGCGACGAGTTTGTGGAGCGCAAGGCTTATGCTAAACGACATTCGTCCTCCGGTGCGAGTTCTAGTCGGTCCCGGTCTAATGGAGAGACCGAAGAACTGAGACAAGAGTTAAGACGTACTCAAGAGCAGATGCAACACATGTAACAACAGATGCGATATTTGTTTATGGCACAGGTAATACGTAATTTGAACAGTTGGACAATTTATTAAAGTATAAAATTGTTCTACTTAAGATCTCTCAAATAATTTACTTGATGCAGTATTTGGCTCAAGGTACCACTGGACCTCAGTTCGGTATGACTCGTCCGATGCAGGCAGGACAAATTGTTGACGGTCCCTCGTCACTGGTATAATTGAATGTTTCATTATTTCAAAATACAATACAAAATTGTAACCATATGTGTCACAGGGCTCCGAGGATGGCCATCCACAACCTCAGGGATTTATGCCGCTGTTGGATGCAAGTCATCCTGGACGGCAAGTCCCACCGATGCCTTTTGGTCCCATGCTAGGAGGACAACCTGTTGGCCCCTCGTTGCAGGTATAACTGCATATCTTATTAATTTGAGTTAGAATACAAAATTGTAACCATATGTACCACATGGTTCCGAGAGTGGTCATCCACAACCGCAAGGGTTCATGTCGATGTTGGCTGGAGGGCAACCTTATACAGGTGTCTTCCCTCCGATGCCCTTCGGTCCGGGGCAGACTCAACCATCACCACCTCTGGTGAGTAATATGACAGTTGTAGACATAGTCTAGTAGTAGCAATGTAAAGTTTAACGTGTATTTTTTCTCACAGGGTTCTCGTCACGTGTAAAAGTCCCAAAACTTGTAAATAGAAAACTTGAGCTATGAATAAAGTTGAGTTTGAATACAAGAAATGGGACTTACAAAAACTTTTGTGTTCCTCATGAAAGTGTTGGCATGTGCAATAAAACTTTGAATTCAGTTTGAATTAAGAGGTGCACTTCAAAAAGAAGGAGGGCATGTTCAAAAGAGAAAATTCAAACTGTTGTTTGAAAAACGTGTATTTGCAATAGCCAACTCAAAGATCAGAGGACATATTTGAATTCCTCAGATCCAAATTATGAGGGAGACCAATTTGGAGGAAATTTGGAGGTGCTTGGATATGAATATCAAGAGGACTTGTAAATTTCATCCAAATTTGAATTCAAATTTGAAACTGAGGGAAAACTGGTCAAATTGCCAAATGACTTTTGGATTTGAGTACCTCATAGCTGAATTTGCAAGGTGCCAAAATTTGGAGATATTTGTGAGAGTTTTGGGGGATAAGAAGAGGGGTGGACTCCACATGTCATAGGAATGAGTAGACTTAATCCCTAAGTATTTGCTCTCTGTTCCTCACTCCACCGAGGCCCTGCCTCCGGCCGACACCCAGCTGCTGCTCCACGCCCCAAAGCTCCACCTCCTGCCTGAATTCTTCACGCTGGCGAGCTGCTCAGGCACTGATATTACCCCACACAGCTGAGCCAACCGTGTTGGTTTTCCTCCTCACGATCACCAGCTGCAACGTGTGTGTTTTCCCTCACCGGCGCTGCTCCACTGCTCCCTCTCTCCCGGCCAGCCCAGCGCCTCTCCGGCAGGCTCAAGAGGCCACATAGCCCAGCGCCTCTCTGTGTATTGGAAAATTCCCAAATTTGGGCAGGAGATTCCCCCACAAATGACTGAACTCCAGTAAAATTTTCAGAGGCATTGGACCTCATTTGCTTGGCCAAATGTGGTGTTAATTCCTTATGTCTCTGAAAATTGGAAAATAAACAGAGTTTAATTTCAGAATTTTTCCCCCAAACTTTAGAACCTCATAACTTTTGCTAGGAAGCTCCAAATTTAGTAATTCAAATTGGGTTGGATTCAGGATGAAATGATCTATCCAAATATGCAACCCAATTTGCATGAAAACCAATAGCAAATTCTGGAAAATTCTTTAAAACTGTTCAGAAAAATAATTCTAGAGGGAGTTTGGTTCATCCAAAATTCCCCAAAATTTGCCAGGATATTCTTTAGGATGTTGGGAGACCCCTGTAAAAGTTTCAGATCATTTGGAGTTGATTTAGTTAGGGTAATTCTAACTCCAATTTTCTGATTCCAATAAATACAGAAACATTTTCAGAGAATTTCCAAAACTTGGAAATTCGGTTCTGGGCATTCCTTAGCTCCAAAAATCCTAGGAAACTTCATGCATACTCCCTGAGCTATGTATGAAATTATAGTTCACTTGAATTTGCATGAAACTGCAAATTTAATCAGAATTAATTCCTTTTTGCTTAAATGCTTAGGGAATTGTTCTGGGTGATCCACTTAGTGAAATGTTCTGAATTTTGGTCCAGAGGACTTTCTTGTGACAAGGAACTCCCAAGAAAATTTCCAGCTCCATTGGATCCCTGGATCATTAGTGTTCTGTTCAACCATTAGTTGATCCCCCACCCAAGTGATGAACCCCACTTCTCACTTGATGATAGTGCTCAAACACACACCTAAACCACCACCCCAGTGTGATTTTAAATTCTTGAACAGAGTTCCAGTTTTAAACTTGGCTTTAGCATTTGTTAGCAAAAAGTTTTATAATTGAACATGTATGCATATTCATAACGTGTAGTGATTAAACGTGGAAAGTGAAGAAGGAGGAGGTGTACTTGGATCAAGGAACAAGAAGGGCAGGAGTGAACTTCAATACATCAGAAACTGACTTTCTCTCAACTGACTTTAGTCACCTGCAAAACCAAGGCAAGCCCCGGTTTGCGCTTAAGTTATTTTCTAAAGTTTTTACTTTGTTCACTACTATGGGTCTCAGTTTGTATGTGCATTAGGTCAAGGATGTTTTATACCCCACTTGCATAACCAAAAAAAATGAACCCTGAGGTCGAGGTAGAATTGGGTCATCGATGTAGAATAAGGCCATGCTAAATAGACTAGGGTATCCGGTAGAAGACGAGTAGTTGGAAACTACTCACGAGCTATAGTTCAGAATATCATAAGTGTGGTTGGGGAAGGAAGCAAACTAAAGTTTACATTTCTAAAGATGAGGCCGGGCAGAGGGGTTAGGCTGCGACAAGACGAGCTCTTGGTCGAGTAGCTCTGCCTGTGTCGGTTAAGGACCGATGCGTATGCCGCGTCCAGGAGCAAGTATTGAGTTGTGTACCGGATGCTTACTGATATATGGGAACCAGGAAACCGATGTACCAGGTTCACTGGATTGTAGAGGCATACCACATCGTCTCGTTAGACCTATGAGCCCGAGACGGCGCGACCGGTTCTACAGTCTAGTGTCCTGAGAAAGGTTGCCACATACGACATAATGAAGGACGCCAGAGTTGGGTCTTCAGAGGCGGGCGTATGTGTCGAGTTATCCGGGTAGTGTTTGATTCGAATCACCGTCCCTCGTGGTTATTGAGTACCGCTTGCTCCCATGTTGTGACGTAGTAATCAACTTGTGTGGAAACAGTTTGCAAAAGTATAATTGCTGCTATGATTATGTTAAAGTTGCATGAAAACCTTGTTTGAAGTAGAGAATAGAGCAAACTAAAGTTAATTTTCCACCTTGGGACAAGTGACATTGGAATGAAGCATTTCTTGTTTGATTGTGGAATTCCAATGTTGCTGGGCGAAAGGTCACTACTATTATGGCTAAAATCTGAAAGTTAAGGATGAACTCGTAGGTGAGTCTTTTCGCAAATGACAGGCTTAAGTCTTAGGTTACTTTCATGTAGAGTTTCATGTCTTAGGAGAGACGGTTAAGTCTTGCTGAGCCTTTGTGCTCACTCTTGCTATATAAGTGGTTTTGCAGATAATCATCAACGCTATAAAGAAGGTTGTCCGGTGAGACTCGGTAACTTTCGAGTCATGTCACACTTGGAGAACCTAGCCGGTGCCGCGTCTTCGTGTTGCTAGCGAGAGGAGTCCGCGGGCTGGACCTCTTCTCGAGTGCTTCGTAGTTATTCAACGTGAGCTGGTTATAGACTTCCGCTGTAGCTATTTTATGTAAATTATTTACAAAGAACAGTTGTAAGCTTCCGCTTTGATTATGTAATACATGGTTCCTTATATGTGTGCTGTTGGGTGCCGCATAACATGGTACCACCCAATGCGAATCCTAGGGCGAGGTGGCACGACCCCGTGATCAAGGTCGGGCCCCCTCATCACGGAACGCCTGAACATTGCGATGATATTTTCAATTTGAATGGCAGAGGTGCGAGTGGCGGAGATCCAAACATATGATGAACTTTTGCAATGTTGTTTCGGACATATTATTTGAAGTTATCATTTTAACTCGGGCATGTAAATATGCAGTGTTGTTTGTGTAAATTTGTTGTTTATGTGCTGAACATTACGATGAAGTGTATGGATTGTTGTTTGTGTGCAATGTATGCAGGTTTGTGTGAATTTTAACTCTGATATGGAGGCTTCCCAGTCGGGGAGGGAGAGAAAATAAGCTATTTAAAAAATCTACTATAGCCATCGGTTTTGTTCCTAGCCGACGGCTATAAGTAATTAAATCCGCCGCGCTCGGCAACACAGGCTGACGGCTATACAATTTAAATACGTCGGCCTCTGCCCAGGCCGACGGCTATAAATACTAAATGCGTCGGCCCCCGAGGCCAACGGCTATAAGTTTAAAAGTGTCGGGTTGCTGAAACCGACGGCTATAGACAATAAAGGCGTTGGGACCGACGGCTATAGTAGTTAAAAGCAGCAGACGAAGGGCGACGGCTAAAGCCGTCGGTTCACCGACGGCTATAATTTATGAACGTCGGCCTCAGAAGGGAACCGACGGCTTTATGGCTGATACCCTTTTACACGTTTCCTGTAGTGATTTCAAAAACAGGGTGAAATTTGGTTTCAAAACTTTTTCATGTGAATGAGCCAATGTTCGGATTCTAAGTGGTGTTGTCAATGCATTCATCAAGGCTATAATTTATGAACGTCGGCCTCAGAAGGGAACCGACGGCTTTATGGCCGACGGCCTTTTACACGTTTCCTGTAGTGATTTCAAAAAGACGGAGAAATTTGGTTTCAAAACTTTTTCGTGTGAATGAGCCAATGTTCGGATTCTAAGTGGTGTTGTCAATGCATTCATCAAGGGGGAGATTGTGAGACCTATGTGTGCTGAATACATTGACAATTAGAATAAATGTGATGATTTACATTCAAAGTTTTGAATATTGCCGAAATACCCGCTTCGGAGTGTTCAAACGTTCACTCACATAAGCTGCACGTGAGTCGACACAGTTGATCTTTACAAATATGTTTTTGGGAGTAACTGTTACTCTTTACTCAGTTCAGATTGTCTGAACTTTCTCATTGCATTTCATTAGTAATTGTCACTGAAGAGCAGCTGTCTTCATAGTATTTAATTTTCAGCCATTCTGTTTTTAACTTGCAATGTTTCGAACTTGCTTCTTGGCTTATGGAATGTTTTCTCAGTATTCTCTTACTAAGTTTTTGATGAGTTATGGATGATTATGGTGGGTAATACAATGTTATGGTTTGCAACATGCTTATGTGAGGTGTTGTGGTTTTTGGACTAACGTGAGTCAAGTCGCGGACTTGTGCTCGAAAAAAAGTGGATGTTTGTTCATGTGCAGGTGTTGCTTGAGGTCAATACATGGCTGATGATAGAGATCCTTAAACTAGTCTTAGGGAGAAGATGAGGTTCAACAACCAAGTTCAGGAGGAATTATTGTTGAGCTGATCGGGAGGTCACGCAGCATGTTTGGGTCAAGAACAATGCATATGAAGGTGTTGTGAACGTTTTGGAAAGTGTTTACACGTATGCAAGGGGTGCATGGACGTGGATACATTGTTCCAAGGCATGGTGAAGAGATATGGAAGTGAATATATGGTTGAAAAGGTTCAACCGGCTGGATTTTGCTCTCAGGCTGCGGCTGAGGCGGTTATGGTTCGTTTATGGAAAGTTTTGAGTTGGTTATAATAGGATTTCGTGTTAGGAACGAAGTAGAGTTGTTTTAGGAATATTTGGGACATTTCTAAGGTGTTTGAAAGTCTTAAAATTACTTCTATCTTCGTATAGAAGAGTCTTGAGCAGTTTTCGAAAGTTAGAGTTTGAATCAAAGTAGAAGTAGGAGTCCTAGATTGGATTGGGTTGGCCTTAGGGCTGGTTATATAAGAAAGGTAGGACAAGGCTCATGGAGGGAACGACTTCTGCCTGCTTCTATTAATTTTTTATCAATAAAATTTGTAGTTGAGAGGAGCTTTGGTGCCCTGTTCGTCCGCCCTCGGCGAGTTTCTGGACAGACCGACGTTGCTTCGGTATTTCAATCATAATTCGTATTTTACTGATCCAATTGACGTGATTGATTTTGGGTTGTATTCACAATTTTATTATATATCGTCTGTGAAATTTTCGCAGTCATAGGATTTGTGGTTTCTATCTACACGAGTTTCTTTGCAGCATTGCAGATTTGTTTTTAAAATCGGGTAGAACAGATTGACCTTTGTCTAGTCATTTCATCATAACTCACGTTCTACTTAGTGTTTTCATGTGATTCTTGTTGCAGTATCTTCGTGACTTGATTATCTATAATCTCCACTAGTTTAGTCATGTTTGAACACGTCGAAAACAGTCGCACACATGGTTTTTTAATCAGATCAATTTTCTGCTGAGAGGTTTTTTGTAGCTTCCGCATAAAAAGTTTTAATATACCATTTACCCCCCTCTGGTAGGTTTTGAGGTGCTCTTCAATCCTACAGAAATGTTTTGGTTTAATTCCTTCTTGGCTAAATTTTCTTTGTAACCTTTCCTTTATTCCATGTCGCCAAATTTTGAATTTACAACCCTAATTAATACTGAATTTTACCCTGCGGATTTTAAATCCTACAGAAAATCTTGACATGCTTAAAGTGGGGATTTTACAATCCTCCCTCCTTAAAGGAATCTCGTCCCAAGATTAGTAAAAGAATGAGATGGAGAAAAATGTTATCGGTTATAGCTCGATAACAGTTCTGGGCAATTCATCCGAAGAAAATCCTCGCTTTTTCATGTAGCCTCATCGTCGGTGTGGTTATTCCATAACACTTTGTAAATCGGCATCGATCGATGTCTTGTTTCATGAGTCTTTCCGTCGAGGATTTGTATCGGTTTCTTGATGTAGGTGAGATCCGGTTGTAATGTTTCCATGCCTCCTGAAAGAACCTCCGTCGGCTCAGAAAATTATACATCTCAGGACTTTCTATGTCTTGGGGTGCATGTAAGCGCTGTCCACCAGTGCGCACAAGCTGAAGGGTGGAGCCTCACGGGTGGCAGGTAACCCAACCCACTCATATGTTCTCTACGACTCTTCATGTCGTTTGGAGTATGTGAGGAACGCCAATCCCCGGCGTGCTATGGACAAGTAGGTGGAGACCCCGTCACGTGTTTGGTAACGTGAACACGTATCTCAAGTTGTATTTGGCTTGAGAACACCCATGCGACTGACAACGGACGGGTGTATGAAACTATTATGGAGCCGGATTCAGTTGTGCGACTGAGTCTGATGATTGCGTGGCTTTTGCAGGTACACTAACTACGAAAACCAAATTACGAGTAGAACACGTTTGTGAGTGACTGTTATTAGTGCCACCTAAGGATACGTATATGCCAGTGTAATAAGGTTAGGATTTTCTTTTGTGAGGCAACGTAGTACCGACATGAACCTTACGGTGCATCGACAAAGTACTACACTTGATATTTTTCGTTCCTCTGAGAACTGATTCATGAACTAACTTTGAACTAAAATTGGATGTCTAAAAACAAATATTAGTTATGGATCTCTTAATCTGAACTAAGATTCAATTAAGAGATGTGATAGTCTTCTAAGGTTCTCAAAAACAGAGTGCTCTGTTTTTGGCAGAAATTTTTGCTGTACTTTGACAGAGCAAAACTCTGAGTAGATTTACCCAATAGAGGTGTATGATACAGTCCTGGAAAGGTTTTTAAGTGCTCTACAACTTCTTTGTAGACCTCCAGAGCAAAAATCACACGCCAAATTGGTTGAATGTCCAATTAAATGCAAACTGTCCAGAAACAGGACAGATGCAAATCTTCTCTGGATATTTCTGTATAACACTCATAACTCTCTGTAGAAAAATCCCGGGTCATATGATACATCGTTGGAAAGGTGAGCATATGTGTAACAATTTTGTATTTCAGAGTTTGTTCAGAATTGTACTATATTTTTATGTACAACTGTGATAAAAACGGCCACATTCAGAGGAGGTGCTGGCAAATTTTATCCAGAAATTCTGTCAACATTGAGCAACCATAACTTTTGATACAGAAATGATTTAGAGGCATATGAATACTCGTTGGAATTATGAGGAAGTTAAATTCAACTTTGTTATTCAACTTGAGTTATGAAATGCTTTTTAACTGGATCAAAATCTGGGGTAAGTGCAGAAAAGGTCTGTTCTGTACAGAAAAGAGGACTGAATATGTTACTTTAGGGATATGTGTAAACATGAATTTTTGTTATGCTTTCATAAAGTTTTAGCAGGTTCATGTTTTACATATTTTCAAATACTTTTGAGATCAAGTTGACTCCTCTCAAAAATATCTTTTTGCAGTATGGATCGAACTCACGCTTCGAGTAGGGCTGAAGGTTCTCGCCGAGACGGCGATGATTTGACTCCACCACGGACACCGCCATCAACGGTATTGGCGGATGTCATGGCTCAGATGGTCGAGTCGAATCAGGAGAACACAAGACTACACCAAGCCTTGGTACAGCAAGGCCTACTTCATCGAACACAATAGGTTGTTCCATCTCAGAACGCCTATTTGGACTTCTTGGCGACTCAACCGCCAATATTTATGGAAGCTACTGAACCAGTGGAAGCTGATCAGTGTTTTCGGGTTATGGAGTCCAAATTTGGAGTGTTCGAGTGTAATGAACATCAGAAGACGTTATTTGCCGCTCAACAACTCCATGGAGCCGCCGGAAATTGGTGGTTCGAATATCTCGCCACCATCCTGAAAGGCCCATCAAGTGGAATGAGCGGAATTTCGTGAAGCTTTTCGTGCTCGTAACATTCCCCCGGGTATTATCAAGACCAAGCGGGAGGGATTCAGGAAAATAAAGCAAGGGGATATGAATGTTCTTGAATATGTCAAGAAATTTAACTTCTTGGCACAATATGCTCCCGACTATGTGACGACCGAAGCTGTAAGGTGTGATTACTTTTTCCATGGCCTTAGTGCCATATTATGGGATAAGTTGGCTTTGTTCAATCAAGGCAATTACACCGAGTTGGTCAGTGCTACCATTCTGCAAGAACAGGCGACACTTGAGTGTCAAGCAGAGAAGACACAACTATTGTTCCTCGTAAATACCGTTTGGTGTATCGCACACCATCCGGTGAAATATGATGACCACCAGTAAGACCAACTTATCTAATATTTTTTGTTCAAGAACCAAGACTTGAAGCACCTTCACAGCCGCAGTAATGAGGGATTTCTGGTGCATCATTGCTGCAGCTAAAACCCTCAACTTCTCAACCGTAAGTCAGCGAAGAACCGAATAAATATCCGTGTTCTTATTGCTGCCGTTTTGGGCATTTTACTCAAGAATGCTGGAAGAAGTTTTGAACAGAGGACAACCATCATCATCAGGTGGTATGCCGCCACGTGCTCAAGTACACATAACAGCAATGCAATCCGGGAGTGTGCAACATCTTGCTATTGAGGATGTCCCGGAGGGAGCACCGGTGTTAGTAGGAATGTTCACTATCAAAGACTTACCCGTGCTCATACTTTTTGTTTCTCGTGCTACCCACAATTTCATCAGCAAATCATGCGTGGATCAGCACCAACTATCCACCAATACTCCCATGACTAGTTATCTTAAATGTTCATCGGGAGGAAGTATCTCTGCCAATCATATTGTGTCCCGAACAACTTTATGTTTGGGAGGAAAAATATACCCAACATCGCTGATTATGTTGGATGGGCAGAAGATAGACGTGATATTGGGGATGTCATGGTTAAACCATCACGGTGCCGTTCTTAATATTGGTAACCGGACTGTTCAGATTGACTCGCCGATTCATGGACAGCACACGCTGTTTTTAAACAGCGAAGATTGAACTCGAAGATATTCCGGTGGTACGTGAATATCCCAATATGTTTCCCGATGATTTATCGGGCATGCCACCCAAATGGGATGTCGAGTTGAAGATTGAACGGATGCCGAGAACAACACCTATTTCACGGAGGCCTTACAAGATGGCACCTAACAAACTAGCGGAGTTGAAGGAGCAACTAAGTGAACTCATGAGCAAGGGTTTCATACGACCTAGCTTATCACCTTGGGGTTGCTCTGCGCTGTTCGTTAAGAAGAAGGACGAAACACTAAGGCTATTTGTTGATTATCGTCCGCTAAATGCCGTCACCATAAAGAACAAGTATCCTTTGCCCCGCATCGACATTTTATTCAATCAACTAGTGGGTGCAAAGGTATTCTCGAAGATGGATCTTCGGTCCGGATATCATCAAATCAAGATCCGACTGGAGGACATACCGAAGACAGCTTTTTCGACGAGATATGGGCTTTATGAGTACCTCGTCATGTCGTTTGGGTTAACCAATGCTCCGGCACACTTTATGTACTTGGTGAATTCAGTATTCATGCCGGAGTTAGACAAGTTTATCATGGTATTCATCGACAACATATTGGTTTACTCCAAATCCAAAGAAGAGCATGCTGAATATTTACGTATCGTGCTACAACGGTTGAGGGAGCATAAGCTATATGCGAAGTTCAGCAAGTGCGAGTTCTGGATTGATCAAGTACCATTTCTAGGGAACATTATTTCAGCAGAGGGCATTGCGGTGGACCCAAGAAAAATTGAACAAGTGCTGAAATGGGAATCTACCAAATCTGTGCATGAGGTCCGAAGTTTCCTAGGTTTAGCGGGATATTATCGGAGGTTCATTCCGAGCTTCTCTAAAATCGCTAAACCCATGAGGGAGCTGCTTAAAAAGGGCACTAGATATGTGTGGAATGCAGCATGTGAAGCCGCATTCAAGACGTTGGTGAAGCATCTCACAACAGCTCCAGTTCTTGCTCAGCCAGACATGACAATGCTATTTGATGTTTATTGTGATGCATCCGGTATCGGTCTCAGCTGCGTTCTTATGCAAGATGGGCGCGTGGTCGCATATGGGTCTCATCAACTACGAAACCACGAGCAGCATTATCCAACTCAACAATCTCGAGCTTGCTGCAGTGGTGTTGCCGTTAAAAATATGGAGGCATTATTTACTTGGCAATCTTGTCCACCTCTACACTGACCACAAAAGCTTGAAGTATATTTTCACGCAGAAGGAGCTGAATATGAGACAATGAAGATGGTTGGAGCTCATAAAAGATTATGAAATCGAGATCCATTACCATCCGGGAAAAGCGAACGTGGTTGCCGACGCGCTTAGTTGGAAATCCCATGTCCACAACTTGGCGATTGCTGAGTTGAAAGAGGAAGAACCGAGTCTCCGTGTCATTTGGTATGGAGCGCTTTATAATATTGCTCTTATTCCAATAATCCGAGAAGAGATCGTTGAGGCTCAAAGGAGAGACAGGGGTATATCTCACATACGGAGAAGAATAGACAACGTAGAGATGAAATATTTTTGGAAGAATAATGATGGTACGTTATGGTTTAATGACTTATAGTTGTACCACGTAATATGAATCTCCGGGAGAAGATTTTAGATGAATCACACCTGTCGAAATTGTCCATTCATGCTGGCAGCAACAAAATGTACCAAGATTTGAAACAGAAATTTTGGTGAACGTGGATGAAGAAGGAAATTGCTAAGTACGTATCTGAGTGTGACATTTGTAGACGGGATAAGGCTGATCATATGCGGAAAACCGGACCGCTACAACCACTGAAGATAACAGCATGGAAATGTGAGGATGTGAGTATGGATATCATTGTCGGATTACCTCTCGCATTCTGGAAGCATCACTCGATTTGGGTGATCGTCGACCGGTTGATGAAATCAGCTCATTTAATTCCGGTGAACACTCATTATCGAGCCAAGCAGTATGCGGAGTTATATATCTCAAGAATTGTATGCTTACATGGTTTCTCGAAGACCATTATTTCAGATCGGGGTGCGCTGTTCGTTGCTCATTTTTGGGAGCAGCTGCATGCCTCGTTGGGCACTAAGCTGATTAGAAGCTCCGCATATCACCCTCAAACAGACGGGCAAACCGATAGGGTGAACCAAGTGCTTGAAGACATGTTGAGAGCATGTGCCATCCACCACGGTAAAAATTGGGATTATCACTTACCGTTGGCGGAGTTTTCGTACAATAATGGCTATCAAGCGAGTATAAAAATGGCACCATATGAGGATCTCTACGGCCGGAAATGTCACACACCGCTGAATTGGTGTGAGTCCGGCGAAAGAATACTGTTTGGGGTTGATCTTGTCAACAAAGCCGAAGACCGAGTTCGGTTGATACAAGAAAACTTAAAGGATGCACAATCCAGACAGAAAAGCTATGCTGATAAAAGGCGTAGACTGTTGCAGTTTGACATCGGAGAGCACGTTTATCTTCATGTGTTTCCGATGAAGGGAATTCACCGGTTCGATATAAAGGGGAAACTCGCTCCCCGATTTATAGGTCCATTTGCTATCATGTAGAAGTGTGGACCCGTAGCCTACCGGCTGGAGCTACCGGTGAGTCTTGCTGGAGTTCATGACGTATTCCATGTGTCACAGCTGCGGAAGTGTCTTAAGTTTACCGCTACTGTCCGCACCGAAGAAATTGATGAATTGAAGCCAGATCTTACCTACACCGGGCGACCGGTTCAGATTATTGATGAAAAGACCCGGATCACCCCGAACCGGACAATAAAATTTTATAAGGTGCTGTGGAGTAATCACACCACGGGAGAAACGACGTGGGAAAGTGAAGATTACCTCCGCACCAATTGTCCGGAACTTTTATCATCGGACAGTTTATAATTACCTCTCCCGTCTCGTCCTTTCTTTTGTAATCTCGGGACGAGATTCTTTTAGGGGGGGGGAATGTAAAAGTCCCAAAATTGTATATGAAATAAACCGAAGCTTGAATGCTATGTGTTTCAAATTCATGAAAATGGAACTTACAAAAACTTCTCTACACGTAAGGGTGTACATGGATGTTCATCAAAAAGGGGTTCACATGTTCATTTGAATGTGTTGAACCAATGTGTACTTGAAAACCATGTATGAACTACTCCTTTGCATGAAGGAGATAAAATAGCAGATTTTTAAACTCAAATGCTCACCTCAATTAGGGCCAAACTTTTTGATATACGGGCAGCCTCATACATTTGAATTTGAGGAAAATTCAGGATGGCAGCCTTTTCATTTTAGGGTGGGCTAAAAAGGAGTTAAATAGGAGAAATTCCCACGTTGAACTGAATTCAAATTTGAAAGGCAAATTCAAACTGAATTCAGGTAATTCAAATGCCAGTCACATTTAAACTTTAGAAATAATCAGATTGAAGGGATTAACATGAGGGGATCTTTTGTGGGGAGGAAAATGAGTGGACCCCACATGTCATTGAGGCAACTTAACTTGCGCACGAAGTTTGTTCTCTGTTTTCCACTCAAGCAACCGAAGGCTCTTTTCTCTGTTTCACTCAGATCAACCGAACTCTCCTCAGACCGCCACCGAGTGCAACACTGAGCCATTTCCAGCTTCCTCCATCACGCTGGAGACGTGCTCAGAGAGTCTTATCACCTCACGAAGTAATCGTTTGCTCACCCAACCGAAGCAACCGGACTTTGCTTCCTCCTCGCACAAGAAAAGAATCGAGCTCACTGCCGCATCTAGAATTTGATCGGGAACTTGGCAAAAGCTTGCGCACACCACCCCTCTGAGCTGCAAAACAGCACTGAGTGAGCTAGTCCTACTTCCTCGGCGCAAAAACGGCTCGAGCTACAGCTTCCCGACCCTAGAACGGTTCGTCCCCGCGGTGACCGAACCTCACCGTGACTCGGTTCTCGCATGGACAGCACAACTCAGCGGGTTTCACGGCTGAGCAAGCACTCCCAGGGACGCGCTGGACCACTGCTGCTCCTCCCCAAACCATTGATCGAGCCGTGGACGACCGAGCACTAATTCAGGATTTTTGCTCCAGCGTGTGCAAACCGAACGACCGGTATGAAATCTTCAAATTGGCACTCCATCTTCGTTCTTAGGTCACCAAATTAGGCATGAGAGAGCAAGATTAGCTGATGGTTAATTCCCCTCTGAAGACCTAGCTTGAAACTGCACGCACGCTGCCCATTTCAAGGTTTTCCGAGCATTTCCATGGCGTCACACCGCGGGTGCATGGCGAAACCCCATTAGCAGCCGTTCCCGAGCGTATTTGTTTACTTGCCGAGCTTCCCTAGCATCTACTGGTGCTGTAGAGCTTTTGTACCGAGCGTTTGGGGTGCTAGAACAGCCGGTCATCGGCGGCGAAGTGGTCCCGGTGCCGCCGCACGTCGCCGGCCTACTTCCAGCCGCCGGCAGCTGTAGCTCACCCCACAAGTGGATTCTACACCCTCCTAAACTCAGAGGCGGTGAGAACCGAGCCGAGAGGTGGCCAGAAGCCCTACTCCGGCGAGCCACCGTTTAGGTCTGGCGAGGGGGCAGCGCGGGCGCGGGAAGCAGCCGAAGGTTGAAGAAGCTGGGTCGGCCCCACACATCAGCGACTGAAATTTAAATCTGGGATCGGTTGTGGCTAGGGATCCGGTGTAACTGCGTGCTGGAAAACCCTGTGGACCGTGTGTCCGATCACCCCATTGGCTGCAATTTAAACTGTGGGTCTGGTTAGATTTTCTGTGGGAAATCAATTCCAGATTACAAGCAAAATTTAGAAAATCATAACTTTGTGTAGGAAATTCCTAATTGAGTTATTCAAATTGGGTTGGATTCAGTTTGAAAAGATCTATCCAAATATGAACCCCCATTTGTATTAAAGTAAATAATAAGTTCAGTTAAATTCTTTGAAGTTTTTCTGTAAAAGAATTATTGAGGGAGTTTTCAAAAATCCCCAAATGTTGCCAGAATATTTGTTGCAACATTATTGAACTTATAGAAAATTTTCATCTCATTTGGAGTTGGTTTGTGTAGGAATTTGCTTAGTGTAATCTGCTGTACTCTAATTTGTTCAGAATTTTTTCAGAAAAAATATCCAACTTGTAAAATCCATTCTAGGCAATTCATAGCTCCAAAAATCATAGGAAAATTCGGGCATGCTCTATAAGCTCTAATGGAAATTTTAGTTCACTTGATTTGGCATGAAAATGCAAATTACTGCCGAATTAATTCTTCTTAGCATAACTACTTAGAGAATGGAAAGTCCTGAATTTTGGACCAAATTACTTTATTGTGACCAGGAACTCACATGTAAAGTTTCAGCTCAAGTTGAGCTTTAGAACTCCCTGTATATGTTCTCCACTCTTATATATGAGAGAAAAACATAGGGATTGTTGGATGATTTTGTGGGGACACAATTTGCTTCCACTTTAGATGCAATTTGGCAAGCTAAATCCCTGTGTAGTATAGGACTTCCTGTAAAATTTTCAGAGTCATTGGAGTTCACATTAGTTCAGCTCATCTCACATGTCCATTAGGAACCATAGAATATGGGAATGAAACTTCTTGTGGACAGAGGGTTTTCCCTTCATTCCTCTGCACAACAGGGACCCCAAAATTCATTCTTAGAAATCCAACACATCACCTGTTCTTAACAAGTTCCAGTCTTTAATTTGCTGAATTGCATTACAAAATCTTATGCATATACATGTCGATAGTGCTCATGACGAAGGACTTCGACGGAGTTCATCCCTTGAAGTGTGGATAAGTTGATCAAATTCAGGAACATCAACAGATCAAAGGTCACTAAGTGATTATTATATATTACTCCCCTGCAAAACGGGCAAGCTCCGGTTTGCATTTAACAACTTTTAAGTTTTTACTTTCTATTCACTCTATTGGTTAGGAAATAAAATGTGCATTAGGTCTAGATGATTTGATACTCCTCTTGCATAACTAGAGAAACCCATGGAACATTGTGTAGATGTATTTTCATCGTGTAGAAATTGCCATGCTTAAATAGGGTGTAAGGGCCTAAGTTTTTGCATACATTCAAAGTGTTCATCACACCACACACAAACCTCATTTGAGGAAACTTTATGAACACATTTGAAGATCAAGTAAACACCATCAACATGGTCATTAGAGAATAAACTCACAAAATGCAAAAGTGGCATTTCCCACATGCATCATATAGGGGATGGGCATATGAAAAACTCCTACACCTTGCTAGGAGTGCCCCTGCCAAATTTTACCCAAATCCAAAACCTTTTTGAGGTATTTTTGGTTATAACTAGAAAGGGATTAGTTTGAACACAAATTCAAATTCAAACTACTTCCATCCCATAAGTTCAAAAGTGGGAGGCATATTCTTACTCAGCACATTTTTGTGAGCTCACACACCAATTTTCACTCCATTTGGAGTTGACCTTGACATGAGCTAAGTTTAGCAAATTCAAACTCCATTTGAATTTCAAACTGCATATGTGCTGAAAATTAATTGAAACACTTCACAATTTGAATTCTATCAACTCCAAATGAGCATTTGGTAGATAATTCAAATTCTAAAGGGTATTAGGGGATTACTGTTTGTAGCAGTGGGAGGAAGTTAATTTCAGAGGTTAAAACTTCGGTGGGACCCACATGTCAGCCTCAATAGCCAAATCAACCGACTGAGGAACTCAGCCCGGTTTCTTTCACCGGCTCGGGCTGCCGCCACGGTGAGGATCGGTCTGGACAGCAGCTGGTTGCCGCCCCCGACGACCGAACCGCCTCACCCTCCCTCTTATTTCTGCAGCTGAGCCAAACCGAGGCATTACCGATCGTTTCTTCGCTCTCGCGCAAGAAAAACATCGCCTCACCGCCACTCGCTCGGAGTTGATCAGAGAATCAGTGATCACAGCCTCTCCACTCCCTCCAAGCTGCAAAACGGAACTAGAGACTCTCCTCTTCCTTCCCCATCGTAGGAATTAGCCGAATTCGGATGATCTTGGCCATACCGAAAGTTTTTTCCCGGTGACCTAAGTTCGCCGCACCTCATGCTCCCGTGGACAGCCCAAATGGGAGGGTGTCACGCCCAAGCTAAGGCGTCCTCGGATGTGTTAGAGTCTGGTGCTGCTCACCCCCGAACCACAGCCTGAGTGTTTGATCACCGGCGACGAATTTCAGTTTTCACTTTCATTAGGCGCAGACCGACCTTCGGGTACGGATCCACCAAATTCTCGCTCCATAGTTGTTTAGAGATCCTCAAACTGCTCCTACCTGAGCTAGGCTTGGTAGCGATCAACTTTCCTTCACAGCCCTGGCAAGAAAACCTTGGTAGACCGGCCAGTTCTAGCTTTTCTACCGGCGCTAATGGCGGAAGCCATTGGGCGCATGGTGAGAGCTTACCTAGGACCTCTCCCAAGCAGCCTTGAGCCCATGCCGAGCTTCCCTAGGGTCCACTGATGCTCTACGGCCTTTTGCTCGATCGTTTGAGAGGCTCAGAAGCCCAGTCGATGCGGCCGAAGTTCTTCCGAAGCCGTCGCTCGTTGCCGGCCGTGTTCCGGAGATTGTCACGACAAGCTGAGCCCAGCATCGTGTTCCCCGGGTGGAATTAGGCAGAGGTGGCCAAGATCATGGAGTTTGGCACACGGCAGAGGCCACCGGCGGGCACTCCGGCGAGGGTTCACGGCGGCTGAGCGCGGGAGGCCAGAGGCATACGAAGCCCCCGGTCCCACGTGTCAGCAGCCGATATTTTAAAATCTGGGATTAGCTGTGGCACCGGATCGGGTCCGTCTGTGCACAAAAGACTCTGTAGCCTCGTGTGTCGACCGTTGAGAAGTTGACACGTAGCCCTGGTCCCACGCGCAGCGATTTAAACATTTCCCCAATTTTCAGATTTAGTTCAAACTTCAAACCCACATAACTTTGTCTAGGAAACTCCAAATCGAGTGAACCAAATTTTGTTGGATTCAGCTCTCTGAGTACTTTTCAAAAAATCAAGTTTCATTTCATGAAAATCCTTATTTCTCAAGAGTTAATTCTTCAAAGTTTAGAATGTTCAGAATTTTAACTGGAGAACCCTTTGGGGGAAATTCTGAAATTTTGCTAGGATGTTCACCAAAATATACTTGAGCTACCATAAAATTTCAGATCCATTTGATCTCATTTGATCCACCTAATGGTGTGATTAATAGAACTGTTCCAGAGAAAATAGAAAATGTCCAGAAACATTTTCAGAATTTCTCTGAAATTGTTTAGCTCATATCTTTAGCTAGGAACCTTCAAACTAAGTTAAACCAACTCCATTAGAACCCTCTGAAAATATAGTTTTCAGAAAGTCATGGCTTGCTCCATGAAAATCCGTAGAACACCCTAGGAGCTCCAATGAAAGCCAAGTACATAATTATTTGTGGAGGGCTCAAATGAGCTTTACTACAAATAAAACTTGGCCAAATCTTTGTTTAGGTTGTATCCAAACCACAGTAAAAATTTCAGAGTCATTGGGTCTGTCTAGCAAGACTTATAACTCTCACAAGTTTAACGTCAATACAAATACATTTAAATTGATACATATTAGTATTTATCATATGTAGTCGCTAAGGTTGAGGAGGAACCCGAGTCACTACAGAGGAACATCTAGCCTACGACCAAGAGCAGCAAGGCAAGCTCCGGTTTGCATTAACCCTTTTTATAAATTTTTACTGTTTTGAGAACTTACTTTGAGCACCCACTTAATTCTTGCATTAGAGTCTTGTTTGAAACCCAAATGCATAGCCAAGAAAACCCTGGGTTGGTATTAGGTTTATAAACCTCGTTTAGCTACTGCAATGCTAAGATAGTGTAGGATTTGGTACAAGTCGAGTAGTTGGAACTACTCGCGAGAATAGTCTAGCGGCACATTCCTCGGGTAAAGATAGCAAATGAAACACATGGCAAGAAAAATGAGACCGAGCGGAGAGTAAGGGCAGCAGGACTTTGGGGCCGGGGTGCCATAGCTCCGCTTGTGTCGATTGAGGACCGAGCCATGTGTGGGCCTATTGAACAAGCTAGAACAGTACCGAAGACCTACCGGCTATATGGGAACCGGAAAACCGATATAACTCGGGTAGCTGGGTGTTGAGGCATAGCTGGTCGTTCAGAGGGTAGGTTGAGAGCTCGAGGTGTAAATCGGCTGGTGGCACTGTCGATGCGCGTGCAGAGACCTCTTGCTCGGGACGATTGGACCGGTTCAACATTTGGTTGACGGGTGAAAGGTGGTTGCGTACGACGTCCGTGATGGTTGCTGTAGGCAACATCGAGTACGGGCGTACGTGACGGGTTATTCGGGTAACCCTGCAGGTGTAAATCAATTATAATAGCCGTCCCTCACGGTCACTGAGTACCACTTGTTCACTGTACCGTGACGTAGAAAGAACGGGCTAGATACATGTTAAAAGTTTGTTGAGATGAAAGCTATACATTGATTGTTAATGATTTGTTGTAGTCTAGAGCTAATTAAAGTTCATTTCAACTTTGGACAAAGTACATGAGAGAAATGCGTTTCTTGTTTGATTGCGGCTCTCTCATGTGCCTTAGCGTGAGGTTCTCCACAACCTGCTACTAAAACTTGAAAGTAAGGTTCAAATAATTAGGTGAGTCCTTTGCAACTTATTTACCTCATGTACCCTACAACACTTCATGTAGAAGTTTCATGTATAGGAGAGACGGGTCAGACTTGCTGAGCCATCGTGCTCACTGCTTGTGTTTGAAGTTTTTGCAGGGGTTTATTAGGAAGGGACTCCCGAAGAGGAGACGGAACCCCGGGAGGGGAACCCCGTCGAGTGGGAGTCATGCACGCCGCCGTGTTAGTGTGTGTGTGTGCTAGCGGGGATACGTTCACGGGCTGAATGTGAACTCGATGCGTAGTCTACGCCTGTGAGTGTAGAATGAACTATTTTGTTGTAAAAATGTTCATAAACTGGTTTATGTAATAAAACTTTGCTTCCACTTTGTATCTTTGAGGTGCGTTATCTGGTGCTGTGCAACGCAGCACCCCTCAGCATGATCCTGGCTCGACGAGGCCGTGGGGCCGCGTCAGCGTGGTATCAGAGCTTGCTTGAGGTTTAACGCACTACAAAGGTCATCTTTTTCAAAAATTCGGTGAGGAACGAGTTAGTAGCCCATATAAGGATGTTATTAGTATATAGAAAGTGGCATACTAACCTATTTGTTATGTCAGAAAATCGTACATCTCGGGACGTTTTATGTCTTGGGGGTGCACGTAAGCGCTGTCCACCAGTGCGCACAAGATGAAGGGTGGAGTCCCACGGGTGGCAGGTAACCCGACCCGCTTTAATATCCTCTACGACTCTTCATGTCGTTTGGGGTATTCGAGCAACGCCATTCCCTGGCGTGCTTTGGGCAAGTTTGGGAGACTCCGTCACGTGGTCAGTAACGTGAACACGTAGCTCAAGGCGTGTTTTGCTTGAGAACACCTGTGCGAGTGATGACGGACAGGTGTATGAACTGTATGGATTCCGGGCTCGGTGTGCAGCCGAGTCTAACGATTGTTTGAGTTATTTGCAGGTAGTCTGACCATAAAACGGTATACGTGTAGCATCCATGTGCGAGAGACGTTTAGTGCCACTGAACTAACGAAGCCGGCTAAGTCCGGTATAGGTTTTTCTTTGTGAGGAACCTAGTACCGACATGACCTGGTGACGCATCGACGTCACACCCCACTAAATAAGAAACTTCATTGTAAAACTGGAAAGTTTTAATCTAGAGCACTAAAACTTGGTGTAACTGCTTTCCTTAATCAGGATGTTCAAAGTTAATAAATTTTCAACTTATAGGATACTAAGGACAGAGTCCCCTGTTTTCAGCTGAAATAAGGCTGAAGTTAATCAGAGGTTAGAGATTGAGTTATTTTGAGGTTGGGGTCATATGATACATTTATGGAAATCTTTGGAAGAGCTTTACAACTTTTCTGTTGATGTCCAGAGGTGTTTCCTTCCTTAACCAGTCGAAAAATGCAGTAGAGTTGAAACTGTCCAGAAAACAGGGCAGAGCAAACACTCTCTGTAACTCTCTGTAAATCGGTCATAACTTCCTGCATAAAAGTCCAAAAATAGAAGATGAGGTAGTTATGAAAACTTCATGAGATGGGTTACAACTTTTTAACATAAAGTTTTGTCAAATTTGGTGTAGAATTAACTGGAATTCTTGGATTAAATCAGTACCTCAAGAAGGGTGGTGCTGTCCAATTTTCTCCAGAAATTCTGTCAACTTTCACATCTCATAACTTTTGAACCAGGACAGATATTAGGCCAAGAAAATACTTTCTGGAAATATATTGAAGTTAGATTTAACTTTTATATTGAGCTCCAGAATTGGTTTTGCCTCTAGCATGGTCTAAATCAGGTTGAAATGGAAACTGGTCAGGGCTATCAGTTTGGGCAGCAAGACCAGCAAATAAAATTGTTCAAAGTTTGAACTATGTTTCCAAGTTTTATGAGTTCAATGACATTTTTTATGTTATAACTCAATGGTTTACTGTTCAATAAATATTTGACATTTCTCAAATATGTTTCTACAGATGACAGCGGATAGACAATTGGAGAACGGGTGGGTGGTGTCCCACTGTTCTTACCGCAGCGGCTATCCGGAAGTGTTGAAGCAAATGCTTTAATATTTTGGGTACGTCGAGATGCTGCAGTATCTCGCCAAGGAAGAAGGCGAGGAGGGGAACAAGACGTGGATGATCCATGTCGAAGTTCCTGCAGGACCTACGCCACCCGGTTAGGCACCGTTCACCATCACGGTGAGAGGTAGACAGCCGGAGGAAATGTGGCAAGTGACAGCTCGCGACACCATGTCGCGTTTCTTCCAACTACACGTGAGAGCTATGGAGGGCACTCCATACACGCTCATTCCGGTGGAGGGACGGGCTAATCATATGTGGGTGGGAAAGGTACATGGAGGAAACAGATCCGGGTTGCCCAAGGTACAACCCCGCGGAGGCAAATCTCAGCCTCCAGTTAAGGGCAGGAAAAGCCGTGATGGACAGCTAAGATGTTCATACGGATTGTCTTGCTGCAAAGCTCAAGGAGAGCACCAGTCGTGGAGACCATTTAGAGAGTGCTCACAGCGCACTCAACAATGTGCTCCTTCCGATGATAAAGCGACTGAACGAACAACATAATCAGTTGCATCGTCTGAAGAAGGCGAAGAAGAAAAGCCGTGTCAACATCACGGCTTTGCAACAACAGGTACAGACTCTGACACAGCAGAATGAGGTCCTCACTCAAGAGCGGGATGACGCTATTGAGGAGGGGCAAGGCTGGGAAGAGGACTACAACCAGGCCATGGACGAGGTGCATGCGTTGCATGATCTCATACCTCCGGTAATGGGCATACCAATGGTGGGTGTCGTACCTGTGGTTTTGGGTCTTCCGGCAATGGGAGAACCTGAACTGAAAGAGGAGGTCATGGACCCGGAGCCACCAGCAGAGGTAGCGGAGGAGGACGACCCGCAGGAGGTTGAGTTCTACTCCGAGTAGTAGGTTACCGTTGCCAAGTAGGGCAGCGAGGGTGGTGTGAGAGAAAGCTTTTGTAACCAATGACATGTCGTGTAGACAGTAGTATATGTATAGGTACGACATGAGCACGACTTCTCGGAGAACCGAGAATAATGTATCTTGTATAAAGTTTATGCTTTATCAATATATGTGAATGTTGTGCAATTATTCATGTGTCACTTCAATACCTACTGTTTCGTATGGGATTTTAAGTATGACATGTGCTGATCGCTGCTGTTTTGAATTTCAAAATGGCTCATACTCGTGCCAACCCAGACGTTGGGGTTTCCAGTCAAGGAGGAGAGACCTCCCAACAGCCTCCCAAGGATTCCTCGGGACAGCAACAGCAGCAATAGCAACAGCAACAACCGCCACCCCCACAGCCAACGGTTACATTGGCCGACATCGTTGCGGCGATGGCGGGTTCTCATCAGCAGCACACGGAGTTGCTGCAAACCCTTATTGCGAATATGTCTCGACCGGAGAGGCGTCAAGATCACGAGGAGCGCCAACAAAGCTCCTACTCCGATTTTCTGGCTACTCATCCCCCAGTATTCTTAAGGGCAGATGAACCCATCGATGCGGACAACTGGCTGCTCCAAGTGAAGTTCGATGGAGATGAAGTTCGAGCTGCTCCAAGTGATTGAGCAGCGCAAGACTCAATTCACGGTCCAACAGCTTCAGGGATCCGCGAGCGCTTGGTGGGTGAATTTTTGCGCCTCGCAACCCACCGAGCGAGTTATGACCTGGACGGAATTCCGGACGGCCTTCAGGGCCTATCACATACCGCCGGGTATCATGAAGAGAAAGACGCAGGAGTTCCTACGCCTGCAGCAAGGAAGCAGGAATGCGCTGGAATACTCCAGGGCATTCAAAGGTCTTGCACTCTACGCTTCGTATCACGCCGATACCGACGAGAAGCGGTGGGGTCATTTCGACCAAGGGCTTAACCCGCTCCTGAAGGACAAGGTGGCGATGTTCAATCGCAGCAGTCTCAATGATATTATTGATGCTGCGATTGTTTAGGAGGACTCCGGCAAGGAGTTAGCGGCGGCGGAGAGGAAGTGAAGCGCGCCGCAAAGCAGTGGAGAAGTAGGTGGTCCTTCTCAAAAATACCGGATGGTGAATCGCTCACCATTGGGTCCACGCTGGCAGCCACCACAGAGGCCGATGACATTCCGTAGTCGGCCATATTCTCCACCGGCATTCAGGCCGGCAATGCCAGCACCACCTCCGCAACAACAACAGCAGCAGCGGGCGATGTCGCGTGCGTATGCACCTCAGCAGTGCATGCCGGGCTTTCGTCCCCCAAGCACCGGCCAGGAAGCAGCCACATGCTACAAATGTGGTCGCCCAGGACACTTCGCCAACAATTTTCCTGAGAGGCAAGGCGTCGGAGTTGCACCGCAATTTCCGGGGAGGAATCAGCCCCGGAACCCAATTAATGCGCGGCGGGCAAATCCTAGGTCCGGCACCGTCCACCAACTTGCCATAGAGGACGTGCCAGAAGGAGAGCCAATCTTTGCGGGTATGTTCCAACTCCACCAGGATCCCGCTATAGTGTTATTTGATTCAGGCGCCACGCATAGCTTCATTAGCCAAGCTTTTATTGCTAAATACAGCTTGCAAATACTACCCACCGACAGTCCATACTTGATTTGTTCACCGGGTGGGAAAATTTCAGAAAGCATGATGGTTCCAAAAGCGCCATTATGCTTAGAGGGTAGAGTATACCCTATGTCTCTCATAGTTTTAGAGGGATAGAAGGTCGATGTCATCCTAGGGATGTCGTGGTTAACCCGCCATGGCGCTGTTTTAGACACCGTCCTCCGAGTCGTGCATTTGAACTCAGAAGTGCACGAGTCTCACTCGTTATTTCTGGACAGTCCAGAAATAAAACTTCCAAGTGTATATCAGTCCGCAACCATCAGATTGGAAGATATTCCGGTAGTCCGTGAGTTCCCTGACGTGTTCCCGGATGATTTACCGGGGATGCCGCCGACCGAGAGGTGGAGTTCAAGATTGAACTTGCACCGGGAACCATGCCAATATCCCGAAGGCCGTACAAGATGGCGCCCAAGGAATTGGCTGAACTGAAGACACAATTAACGGACTTGATGGAGAAGGGTTTTATTAGGCTGAGCTCCTCGCCATGGGGCTGTTCAGCATTATTTGTGAAGAAGAAAGACGAGACGTTGCGGCTTTGCATGGACTATCATCCACTAAACGTCATAACCATCAAGAACAAGTACCCGTTGCCACAGATCGACATGTTGTGTTGATCAGTTGGTCGAAGCAAAGATCTTTTCCAAGATCGATCTAAGATCCGGGTACCACCAGATTAAGATACGGGCTGAGGATATTCCGAAGACGGCTTTCTCGACGAGGTACGGGCTTTATGAGTACCTGGTCATGTCCTTCGGCCTCACCAATGCTCCAGCTCATTTCATGTACTTGATGAATTCGGTATTCATGCCGTTGGTGGACAAGTTTGTCGTGGTCTTCATCGACGACATATTGATATATTTCAAGTCAGAGGAAGAACACACGAAGCATTTGCGTATAGTCGGCTGCGGGATCACAAGCTATACGTGAAATTCAGCAAGTGCAAATTCTGGATATCGCAAGTGCCTTTTTTCGGGCATATTATCTCAGCGGAGGGCATCGCTGTGGACCCGAGTAAGATCACACAAGTGCTGAATTGGAAGTCACTGAGAACTGTTCATAAGGTATGGAGTTTCCTCGGACTCGCGGGATATTATCGGAGGTTCATTCCGAACTTCTCGAAGATTGCCAAGCCTATGACAGCACTGCTGAAGAAGGCTACCAAATATGTTTGGAGTCCAGCATGTGAAGCAGCATTCAAGGCATTAGTGAAGAACCTAACATCAGCACCGGTTTTGGCGCAGTCAGACACAACAAAACTGTTCGATGTGTACTGCGATGCATCCGGCATTGGGCGCGGATGTGTGCTGATGCAAGACCGAAGGGTGGTGGCGTATGGAATACGGAAGTTTAGAAACCATGAGAAAAATTATCCAACTCAATGACTTGGAGCTCGCTGCCGTGGTGCTCGCACTTAAAATGTGGAGGCACTACCTACTCGGTAACCTCGTACATTTATATACCGACCACAAAAGCCTCAAGTACATATTCACTCAGAAAGAGCTGAACATGAGGCAGTGAAGATGGTTAGAGTTGATAAAGGATTCCGAAATAGAGGTCAATTATCACCCCAGCAAGGCAAACATAGTGGCAGATGCGCTGAGCCTCAAGTCACACGTCAATAATCTGACAATCACACCGTTGGAATAGAGCGAGCCACCATTACATGTGATTCCGCATGGAGCTCTCTACAACTTAGCTTTAATCCCCACCATCCGTGAAGAGATAGCGGGAGCTCAGAAACATGACAAGGGCATGTCACATCTGCGGAGACGTGTAGACAGTGGGGAGCTGAAATGTTTCCGGAAAGACGGAGACGGCGTCCTATGGTTCAAGGACCGGATCACCGTACCCCGTAACACGGAGTTACGGAAGAAAATCTTTGATGAGGCTCACTTGTCAAAGTTTTCTATTCACCCCGGCAGCAACAAAATGTATCAAGAACTCAGAAGCAAGTTTTGGTGGACACGGATGAAGCGGGAGATCGCAAAGTACGTGTCCGAATGTGATACATGTCGAAGGGTGAAGGCAGACCATATAAGGAAACTGGGACTGCTACAACCATTGGGTGTTCCTACCTGGAAGTGGGAAGATGTGAGCATGGACTTCATCGTCGGTTTACCCACCACTTTTCGGAAATATGATTCTGTGTGGGTGATCGTCGACCGGCTCACCAAAGTTGCCCATTTTATCCCGGTCAACACCTGTAAAAGTCCCAAAAACGTGAATGCAAAGAAACGTATGTTTGAACGTCGTTGTGTTTCTGGTTCATGAAAAATGGGACTTACAAAAACTTTCTTACATGGGATGGTATACGTGAGGTTCAACAACACGGGTTCAAGTGTCCATTGGAATGTGTTGGAACAAGGTGGAGTTAAACTCATGTGTAATCATACATGTGTATGAGAAAGAATAAAAATAAGGTCTTTAAACACAAATGCTCACCTCAAAGTGCCGCCAAATTTTTGAATACACATGGAGCCTCATACATTTAAATCGAGGAGAATATGATGGCAAACTTCTGATTTGAGGGTGAGCTAAAAAGGAGTGGACTATGATCATGTTTGAATTCATGCTGAATTCAAACATGTTAAGGCAAGGGAATGATTTGAGTTATGTCACATGAAATGATAAAATCAAACATGGACATGTGGGGAAAGCTAAAATTTTCTTTAGCTCATACTGAACACATGTTAACCAAGGGAAAGAATTTCACTCCCAAAAATCTAACTCGTGCACATTCTCTATGAGTAGAGGGGAGGGAAATTTAAACCCAATTTTGAATCTTTGTAAAAGATTCATGTTCAGCTTGTCCAAAGGCCTATATGTGAGATGCCCATTGCAGTCCTCAGGTATTAAAGGGCTTAAGTTCCAATTTTGGGGAAATTTTGAGCTCATATACCATTTGTTCAAAGCATTATTTGAGATCACCTTCAAATTCAAACTTGAGTTTGGAAACTGGACCAAATGTGATCAATTTTGAAATCTGATTCCATATTCAAACTTCTCCCCTCATGTTTGGCCTAGCCTCCAAATTTGGTGAGATTTGGACAACGCTTGCATGGGAATCTCAAAGCACAGCGGGGAAAAAGATCAAATGAGAGGACTTTAAATTCAGTTTGAACTATATGGTTCACTCCAAGGAAAAGGAGGCCATTTCCAAAAAGGAAATTCAAACTGTTGTTTAAAATTCGTATTTGCATTGGCCAACTCAAAGATCAGATGGCATATTCAAATTCTTCAGATTTGGATTAGTGAGAATGCAAATTTTGAGAAGGGTTGGAGTTGCTTTTATATGAATATCAAAGGGGGCATTTGAATTCAAGTTCAAATTCGAATTTGGGAGATGTTTGGCCACAGGTCCAAATGAGTTCCAAGAATTTAGCTCCACATATTTGAATTTGGTCAATTGCCAAATTTGGGAAATCTTTTGAGGAGGAGCAGGGGTGGACCCCAGAGGTCAGTGAGCTAAATTGTAACTTATACCCGAAGCAAACCCTCTGTTCTCTGTGTTTACACCGAAGCAGCCGAGCATGCTCCGAGTGCCACCGAGGAGGGGGGGAATCGCCGCCAGCTCCCAGCTGCTTGAGCAGCACTGGAGAGCTGCTCGTGGTCTTCTGAACCCCCAGCATGATCCTCTCTCGCACAAGCAGAAGCCACGGACTTCGCCTCCTCCTCGTGCGCACACGCCAAACACCGAACGGCGCCGCTGCCTCGGTCTTGATCGGGAGCCGGGGAAACTCGGGTGCACAGAGGCCGGCTAAGCTGAAAAACTGCACCGTGAACTCCTCCTACACCTCCTCCGTGCAATATCCAGTGAGTTGCCGCCTTCCCAACCCGAGGATAGCTCGTTTCCGCGGCGACCTAACTTCACAGCGGCTCGATGTTCACGTGGACAGCCCGCTCCGTGGACTTTCGTGGCCAAGCGAGGACGGCCATGAGGGCGCTGCTAGTCCACGCTGCTTCCACCCGAACCACAAGCCAAGCCGTGGACTACCGAGCGAGAATTTGAGAAAGTATTGCCGGCGGCCACAACCCAATGTTCTGGTATGAAAATCCAAAATTCTAACTCGTTCTTCATTCTTAGATCACCAATTCTTGCACACAGATGCTGGATTAGCCGGCGATCGTTTTCTCTTCACAACCCTAGCTCGGAAACACACGTGGACAACACAATTTCTAGGTTTGCCGAGCACGTCTATAGCGGTACTCCATGGGCGCACGGTGACAATCGGATTGCCACCGTTTCCTGACACGACCCCACGGTCTTGTCGAGCCAGGATCACGCTGAGGGGTGCTGCGTTGCACAGCACCGTATAACACACATCGAAGGTACAAAGGGAAGCAAAACTTTTATTACATAAAGTGGTTTATGAACATTTGTACATCAAAATAAGTCCAGTCTACACTCACGGGCGTAGACTATGCATCAAGTCCAAGTCCAGCCCTTGAACGTGTCCTTGCTAGCACACGCGCACACTAACTCTGCGGCGTGCACGACTCCCACTCGATGGGGTTCCCCTCCTGGGGTTCCGTCTCCTCTTCGGGAGTCCCTTCCTCATAGAACCCTGCAAAAGCTTCAAACACAAGCAGTGAGCACGAAGGCTCAGCAAGTCTGACCCGTCTCACCTAAACATGGAACTTCTACATGAGGGGTAATGGGTTACATGAGGAAAAAAATCAATTGCAAGGACTCGCCTAATTAGTAAAACCTTACTTTCAAGTTTTAGCAGCAGGTTGTGAAGAACCTTACGCTAAGGCACATGAGAGAGCCGCAATCAAACAAGAAACGCATTTCTCTCATGTACTTTGCCCAAAGTTGAAAGAAACTTTAATTAGCTCTAAACTACAACAAATCATTATCAAGCAAAGTCCAGCTCTCAATCAGCAACATTCTTAACATGTAACTAGCCTGTTCTTTCTACGTCACGGTACAGTGAACAAGTGGTACTCACTGACCGTGAGGGACGGCGATTATAATCGATTTACACCTGCAGGGTTACCCGAATAACCCATCACGTGCGCCCGTACTCGATGTTGCCTACAGCAACCATCACAGACGCCGTACGCAACCACCTTTCGCCCGTCAGCCAAATATTAAACCGGTCCCATCGTCCCGAGCAAGAGGTCTCTGCACACGCATCTCCGTGCCGCCAGCCGATTTACACCTCAAGCTCTCAACCTAACCTCTGAACGACGGGCAATGCCTCAATACCCAGCTACCCGAGTTACATCGGTTTCCCGGTTCCCATATAGCCGGTAGGTCTTCGGTACTGTTCTAGCTTGTTCAACAGGCCCGCACACGGCTCGGTCCTCAATCGACACAAACGGAGCTACAGCACACAGGCCCCAATGTCCTGCTGCCCTTTCTTGCCATGTGTATCATGTGTTATCTCTACCCGAGTCGAGTGCCTCTAGCCTATGCTCGCGAGTAGTTCCAACTACTCGACTTGTACCAAATCCTACACTATATTAGCATTGCAGTAGCTAACGGGGTTTGCAATCCTAACCCAACCCATGGTGTTTCTTGGCTATGCAATTGGATTTTCATACAAGACTCTAATGCAAGGAATCATAATACTCAAATAAGTGCTCAAAACAATAAACATTTGTAAAAAGGTTAATGCAAACCGGAGCTTGCCTTGCTGCTCTTGGTCGTAGGCTAGCTGCTCCTCCGGAGTAACGAAGTCTAGGACTTCGGGTTCCTCCTCGACCTTAGCGACTTCATGATATAAGAAGTATATGTATTAATTTGAATGCATTTGTATTAAGTTTAAACTTGTGAAGCTTATAAGTCCCACTAGACAGACTCAATGGCTGTGAAACGTTTACTGTGGCTTGGTTACAACCTAAACAGAGACTTGGTCAAGTCTTAGTTGTAGCAAAGCTCATTTGAGCCCTCCACAATTAATTATGTACTTGACCTTAATTGGCACTCTTAGGGTGTTCTAGGGACTTTCATGGAACAAACTATGACTTTCTGAAAACTAGGTTTTCAGAGGGTTCTAATGGAGTTGGTCTCACTTAATTGGAAGGTTCCTAGCTAAAGATATGAGCTAAACAATTTCAGGGAAAATTCTGAAAATGTTTCTGAACATTTTCTATTTTCTCTGGAACAGTTTCACTAATCACACCATTAGGTGGATTAAATTAGCTCAAATGGATCTGAAATTTTTATGGTAGTTCAGGGATATTTTGGTGAACATCCCAGCAAAATTTCACGATTTTCCTCCAAAGGATTCTCCAGATAAAATTCCAAGCAGTTTAAAATTTGAGGAATTAATTCTGGAGAAATAAGTATTTTCATGAAGTGAAACTTGATTTGCTGGAAAGTACTCAGAGAGCTGAATCCAACAAAACTTGGTTCACTCCATTTGGAGCTTTCTAGCCAAAGTTATGAGGATTTGAAGTTTGAATGAAATCTGAAAATTCGGGAAAAAGTTTAAATCTGCCGGGGCCCGTGGGGACACGTGTTAAGCGCGGAAGCGACAGCACACTGAGGTCCACAGGGTTTTTGCGCGCCAGCACACCAGATCCCGGCCGCAGCCCGATCCGGATTTAAAATATCTCCCGCTGACAGCTGGGGTCCACCCCCTTCGTCTACCTCCCGCCGCCCGCGCTCTGCCGCCGGGGGACCTCGCCGGAGAGCTCGCCAGCAGCTTCTGTGGAGCTCCAAACTTCACGATCTTGGCCGCCCCTGCCTACTTTCACTCGGGGAACAGGATTCTGGGGTCATCTCATCATGACAGTGGCCAGTGCATGGTCGGCGACGAGCCGCCGCCTTGGAAAGACTTCGGCCGTGTCGGCTGACTTCCCTAGAACCTCAACTACTCGAGCAATCGGTCGGGGAGCATAACTGGACCTCAGGGAAGGTCGACATGAGCTTGAATCAGCTCGGGGGAAACCCAAAGTAGGTCCTCACCGTGCGCCCAATGCCTCCCGCTTTCTCCGCCGTCGGTAAACTTCGAAATACGTCGGGTACAGAGGTTCTCCGGCCAAAGGTTGTGAAGGCAACTTGTGCGTTACCGTGTCTAGTATATGTGAGAGCGGATTGAGGCCCTCTAATCCTTCCTAGAGTAAGAATTTGACAGAACCGCACCCGAAGGTCGTTCTGCACCCAGAAAGGGGAAAACTGGAAATTCGCCGCCGGTGAGGAAGCACTCGGGCTGTGGCTCGGGGGTGAGCAGCACCGGTCACCAGCGCGTCCAAGGGTGCCTTGGCTCGGGCGTGACAACTCCCCGGTTGGGCTGTCCACGGGAGCCCGAGGTGCGGCGGCGTTAGGTCACCGGATTGAACTCTCGGTATAGCCGAGATCGACCGGCTTCAGCTGAATTCTAGCAACGGGGAAGAAGGAGGAGGGTTCCTAGTACCTTGCTGTAGTTCTGGAGGGGACGGGGAGGCTGTGATCGGAGCTTTCTGATCGGTTCTGAGCGGCGGAAGGAGTTTCCTGCGCTGTGTTCTTGCGGGGGAAGAAATGGCGATAGCTTCAGCCGAGGAGGGGGGAGAACGCCTTAAGAAGGCTCTGAACCGCCTCGTGCCCGCGCGTGGCCAAGCAGCTGCTGGCGCGGCGGCCTCCCTCGGTGGCGATCGCAGCCGCAGCTCGGCGACCCGAGTGGAAAAAGTCTCAGTCGGTTGCTTTGAGCCAGTGACTGACATGTGGGTCCCACCTGGGGTTTTAACCTCTGAAATTCACTCCTAATTACTGTTGTAAACAGTGATCCCCAAAATACCCAGGGTGATTCAAATTATTCACCCATGAGCCATTTTAATTGAATAGAATTCAAATTGGGTTTGGTTTGAATGAATTTCAGCATATGTTCAGTTTGGAATTCAAATAAAGTTTGAATTTGTCCCACTTAGCTCATGTCAACATCAACTCCAAATGGAGTGAAAATTGGTGTATGAGCTCACAAAAATGTGCTGAATAAGAATATGCCTCCCACTTTTGAATTCATGGGATAAAAACAGTTTGAATTTGAATATGGTTTCAAACTGCCCTCTTTCTAGCTATACCCAAAATGACCTCAAAAAGGTTTTTAATTTGGGTGAAACTTGGCATGGACATCCCTAGCAATGTGTAGGAGTTTTCATATGCCCAGCCCCTCTATATTACATGTGGGAAATACCACTTTTGCAATATGTGAGTTTGTTCTCTAATGAGCATGTTGATGGTGGTTACTTGCTCTTCATTTGTGTTCATCAACTTTCCTCAAATGAGGTGTGTGTGTATGGTGATGAACACTTCAAATATGTGTCAAAAACTGAGGCCCTTACATTCCTCCCCCCTTAAAAGAATCTCGTCCCGATATTATAAGGTGACAATGAGAGAGAGGACGGTGGAAAATTACCGGATATGCGACGTGAAAAAAGTCGGGGTAGTTAACGCGAAGAAAGCTTTCGCTCTCCCATGTCGCTTCGTCCACGGAGTGATTACTCCATAGAACTTTGTAGAACCACAACGTGCGGTTGCATGTGGTTCGGGCCTTTTCGTCAATGATCTGAACCGGTTCCTCCCGATAGGTGAGATCCGGTTGCAGTTCTTCAATGTCTTCCAGCTGAACGGTAGTTTATAGCTTGAGACACTTCCTCAGCTGGGAAATGTGAAAGACGTCATGCACACCGGAAAGTGCTTCTGGTAATTTCAGCCGGTATGTTACTGATCCACATCTTTCGGTAATCTGGAATGGACCGATGAATCGGGGTGCCAACTTTCCTCTCACCCCAAATCTGTTTACGCCCCTCATTGGAGACACACGTAGATATACGTGATCCCCGACTTCTAACTGTAGTGGGCGTATTCTCCGGTCTGCATACTGTTTCTGACGGGATTGGGCGGCTTTTAGGTTCGCTTGAATCAGTCGAACCTTTTCTTCCGCGTTGTTGACAAGGTCAATCCCGAAGGTAACCCTTTAGCCAGACTCACACCAGTTCAATGGTTTGCGGCACTTCCTTCCGTATAGCGCCTCATAGGGCGCCATCTTTATGCTGGCTTGGTACCCATTGTTGTACGAGAACTCGGCTAACGGCAAGTGATCATCCCAATTCTTGCCGTGGTTGATAGCGCAAGCTCGTAGCATGTCTTCTAAGATCTGATTCACCCGCTCGGTTTGCCCATCCGTCTGCGGGTGGTACGCTGAACTATGGATCAGCTTCGCCCCCAAGGCAGTGTGTAGCTGCTCCCAAAAACGGGATACAAATAAAGTGCCCCAATCCGTTATGATGGTACGGGGTACACCGTACAAGCATAGAATCCGTGAGATGTACAGTTCAGCGTACTTCTTGGCGTTGTAGTTGGTGTTGACCGGGATGAAATGGGCAACTTCGGTGAGCCGGTCGACGATCACCCACACCGAATCATGCTTCTGAAAGGTGGTGGGTAAACCGACGATGAAGTCCATGCTCACATCCTCCCACTTCCAGGCAGGAACGCCAGTGGTTGTAGTAGTCCCGGTTTCCGCATATGGTCCGCCTTCACCCTTCGGCATGTATCACACTCGGACACGTACTTGGCGATCTCCCGCTTCATCCGTGTCCACCAAAACTTGCTTCGGAGTTCTTGATACATTTGTTGCTGCCGGGGTGAATAGCAAACTTTGACAAGTGGGCCTCATCAAGGATTTTCTTCCGTAATCCCGGGTTATGGGGTACGACGAGCCGGTTCTTGAACCATAGGATGCTGTCTCCATCCTTCCGGAAACATTTAAGTTCCCCACTGTCTACACCTCTCCGCAAATGTGACATGCCCTTGTCATTCTTCTGGGCTGCTGCTATCTCTTCACGGATGGTGGGGATTAACGCTAAGTTGTAGAGAGCCCCATGTGGGATCACATGTAGTGGTGGTTCGCTCTCTTCCAACGGTGTGATGGTCAGATTGTTGACGTGTGACTTGCGGCTCAGCGCATCTGCCACTATGTTTGCCTTGCCCGGATGATAATGGATCTCTATTTCGTAATCCTTTATCAATTCTAACCATCTTCGCTGCCTCATGTTCAGCTCCTTCTGAGTGAATATGTACTTGAGGATCTTGTGGTCGGTATATAAATGCACGAGGTTACCTAGTAGGTAGTGCCTCCACATTTTCAGTGCAAGTACCACGGCAGCGAGCTCCAAGTCGTGGGTTGGATAATTTTGCTCATGGTTTAGCTGCCGTGATCCATACGCGACCACTCTTCGGTCTTGCATCAGCACACATCCGAGCCCAATGCTGGATGCATCGCAGTACACATCGAACGGTTTTGTTATGTCTGGCTGCGCCAAAACCGGTGCTGATGTCAGGTGCTTGACTAAAGCCTTGAATGCTGCTTCACATGCTGGACTCCAAACATATTTGGTAGCCTTCTTCAGCAGCTCCGTCATAGGCTTGGCAATCTTCGAGAAGTTCAGAATGAACCTCCGATAATATCCCGCTAGTCCGAGGAAACTCCGTACCTCGTGAACAGTTCTCGGGGATTTCCAATTCAGCACTTGTGTGATCTTGCTCGGATCTACAGTGATACCCTCCGCGGAAATGATATGCCCGAGAAAAGGCACTTGCGATATCCAGAACTCGCATTTGCTGAATTTCACGTATAGCTTGTGATCCCGCAGCCGTTGCAGAACTATACGCAGATGCTTCTTTTGATCTTCCTCCGACTTGGAATATACCAGGATGTCGTCGATGAAGACCAGGACAAACTTGTCCAGCTCCGGCATGAATACCGAGTTCATCAAGTACATGAAGTGAGCTGGAGCATTGGTGAGGCCGAAGGACATGACCAGGTACTCATAAAGTCCGTACCTTGTCGAGAAAGCCGTCTTCGGAATGTCCTCAGCCCTTATCTTAATCTGATGGTACCCGGATCTTAAGTCCATCTTGGAAAAGATCTTTGCTTCGACCAACTGATCAAACAACATGTCAATCCGTGGCAACGGGTACTTGTTCTTGATGGTTACGGCATCTAATGGACGATAGTCCACGCAAAGCCGTAACGTCTCATCCTTCTTCTTCACAAATAATGCCGAACAGCCCCATGGCGAGGAGCTCGGCCTAATAAAACCCTTCTCCAGAAGGTCCGTGAGCTGAGTCTTCAGTTCAGCCAACTCCTTGGGCGCCATCTTGTACGGCCTTTGGGATATTGGCATGGTTCCCGGTGCAAGTTCAATCTTGAACTCCACCTCTCTATCGGGCGGTATCCCCGGCAAACCGTCCAGGAATACGTCAGGGAACTCTCAGACCACTGGAATGTCTTCCAATCTGATGGTTGTCGACTGATAGATACTTGGAAGTTTTATTTCTGGACTGTCCAGAAATAAGGAGTGAGATCCGTGCACTTCTGAGTTTAAGTGCACGACTCGAAGGACGGTGTCTAAAACAGCGCTGTGGCGGGTTAACCACGACATCCCTAAGATGACATCGACCTTTTGTCCCTCTAAGATTATGAGAGACGTAGGGTAAACTCTACCCCCTAAGCACAATGGCGCTTTTGGGACCATCATGCTTGCTGAAATTTTCCCATCCGGTGAACAGATCACATAAGGACTATCGGTGGGTAGTATTTGCAAGCTATATGTATTAATGAAAGCTTGGCTAATGAAACTATGCGTGGCGCCTGAATCAAATAGTACTATGGTGGGATGCTGGTGGAGTTGGAACATACCCGCAAGGATTGGCTCACCCTCCGGCACGTCCTCTATGGCAAGCTGGTGGACAGTGCCGGGCCTAGGGTTGTCCCGCCACGCATTAGTAGGGTTCCGGGGTTGATTCCTCCCCGGAAACTGTGGTGCAACTCCGCCGCCTTGCCTCTCCGGGCAACTTCTGGCGAAGTGTCCTGGACGACCACACTTGTAACATGTGGCTGCTGCTTGTGCGGTGCTCGGGGGACGAAAGCCCGGCATGCGCTGCTGAGGTGCATACGCACGCGGCATCGCCCGCTACTGCTGTTGTTGTTGCGGAGGTGGTGCTGGCAGTGCCAGCCTGAATGCCGGTGAAGAGTACAGTCGACTGAGGAACGGCATCGACCTCTGGGGTGGCTGCCAGCGTGGACCTGATGGTGGGCGATTCACCATCCGAGACTTCTGAGAAGGACCGCCTCCTTCTCCGCTGCTTTGCGGCGCGGTTCGCTTTCTCTCCGCCGCCGCCAACTCTTTGCCGGAGTCCTCCTGAACAATCGCAGCATCAATGATGTCGTTGAGGCTGCCGCGATTGAACATCGCCAATTTGTCCTTCAGGAGCGGGTTAAGCCCCTGGTAAAAGTGGTCCTGCCGCTTCTCGTTGGTATCTGCGTGATACGACGCGTAGAGCGCGAGATCGTTGAACGCCCTGGAGTATTCCAGCGCGTTCCTGCTCCCTTGCTGCAGGTGTAGAAACTCCTGCGTCTTCCTCTTCATCAAACCTGGCGGTATGTGATAGGCCCTGAAGGCCGCCCGGAACTCCGTCCAGGTCATAACTCGATCGGTGGGCTGTGAAGCACAGAAGTTTGCCCACCACACGCTCGCGGATCCTTGGAGCTGCTGGACCGCGAACTGAGTCTTGCGCTGCTCACTTATCTGGAGCAGCCCGAACTTCATCTCTATTGCGTGGAGCCAGTTGTCCGCGTCAAGAGGTTCATCCTCCCTTGAGAATACCGGGGGATGAGTCGCCAGGAAGTCGGAGTAGGAGCTCTGTTGACGCTCCTCACGATCTTGACGTCCCTCTAGGTGAGACGTATTGGCGATAATAGTTTGCAGCAACTCCGTGTGCTGCTGATGTGAACCTGCCATTGTCGCGACGATGTCGGCCAATGTAACCGTTGGCAGTGGCGGTGGCGGTGTTTGCTGTTGCTGTTGCTGCTGCTGTCCCGAGGAGTCCTCGGGAGGCGGTTGGGAGGTCTCTCCCCCTTGGCTAGTACCCCCAACGTCCGGGTTGGCACGAGTACGCGTCATTCTGAAATTCAAAACAGCAGCGATTAGCACATGTCATACTTAAAATTCCATATGCAACAGTAGGTATTGAAGTGACACATGATTAATTTGCACAACATTCACATATATTGATAAAGCATAAACTTTATACAAGATACATTATTATTGGGTCCCCGAGAAGTCGTGCTCATGTCGTCACTACCTATACATACGCTACTGTTTACACGACATGTCACCGATTACAAAAGTTGGGTTACACTACCCTAGCTGCCCTACTTGGCAACTGTAACCCCCTACTCGGAGTAGAACTCGACCTCCTGCGCGTCGTCCTCCTCTGGTACCTCTGCTGGTGGTTCCAGATTTACCACCTCTTCTCCCATCTCGGGTTCTCCCATGGCTGGAGGACCCAAGACCACCGGTATGCCCAATACCGGAGGTACGAGGTCCTGCAATGCATGCACCTCGTCCATAGCCTGGTTGTAGTCCTCTTCCCAGCCTTGCCCTTCCTCAATAGCGTCGTCCCTCTCTTGAGCAAGGTCCTCATTCTGCTGGGTTAGGGTCTGCACCAGCTCTTGCAACGCCGCGATGTCGACACGGCTTTTCTTCTTCGCCTTCTTCAGACGATGCAACTGATTGTGCTGTTCATTCAGTCGCTTGATTGTCGAAAGGAGTACATTGCGGAGTGCGCTCTGAGCACTCTCGAAATGGTCTCCACGGCTTGTGCTCTCCTTGAGCTTTGTGGCGAGATGCTCCGTATGAACAGCTTGGCTGTCCATCACGGCGTTTCCCGCCCTCATCTGGAGGCTGAGGGTTGCCTCCGCGGGGTTGTACCTTAGGCAACCCGGATCGGCTGCCTCCCGGTACCTTCCTTCCCACACATGCTGAGCCCATCCCTCCACCGGAACGAGCGCGTATGGAGTGCCCTCCATAGCCTGCACGTGTAGTTGGCAGAAACGTGACATGGTGTCACGGGCTGCCACTGGCCACATCCCTTCCAGTTGTCTACCTCTCACCGTGACGGTGAACGGCACCCAACCGGGTGGCGTCGGTCCTGCAGGGACTTCGACATGGATTGTCCACGTCTTGTTCCCCTCTTCGCCATCTTCCTTGGCGAAGTACTGCGGCATCTGGTTGTATCCGAAATATTGAAGCATCTGCCTCAATGCCTCTGGATAGCCGCTGTGGTGAGAACAGTGAGATTCCACCCAACCGTTCTCGAACTGCTTATCTGCTGTCATCTGTAAAAATATATTTGATAAATGTCAAATATTTATTTAAACAGTAAACCATTGAGTTATAACATAAGATATGTCATAGAACTCATAAAACTTGGAAATATAGTTCAAATTTAAACAAATTTGACTACTGATCTGCTGTCCCACATGACAGACCTGACCATTTTCCATCTCAACCTGATTTAGGCCATGTTAAAGGCAAAACCAATTCTGGAGCTCAACATCAAAGTTAAAGCTAACGTCAATAGCTTTCCAGAAAGTATTTGCTTGGCCTAAGATCTGTCTAGGTTCAAAAGTTATGATATGTCAAAGTTAACAGAATTTCTGAAGAAACTTGGACAGCACCTCCTAGCTTTAGGTACTGATTTGATCCAAGAATTCCAGTTAGTTCTGTTCCTAATCTGACAAAACTTTCTGTTACAAAGTTGTAACTCATCTCATAGGATTTCCAGAACTACCTCATTCTCTATTTTTGGATTTTTATGCAGGAAGTTATACTCAATTTACAGAGAGTTTACAGAGAGTCTTTACTCTGTCCTGTTTTCTGGACAGTTTCAACTCTACTGCATTTTTCGATTGTTTAAGGGATGAAAAACCTCTGGACCTAAACAAAAAGTTGTAAAGCTCTTCCAAATCTTTCCATAAATGTATCATATGACCCCAACCTCGAAAGAACTCAACCTCTAACCTCTGATTAACTTCAGCCTTAATTCAGCTGAAAACAGAGTGCTCTGTCCTTAACAACCTATAAGTTGAAAACTTGTTAACTTTGAATATCCTGTTCAAGGGAAGGAGTTACATCAAGTTTTACTACTTTGGATCAAAACCTTCAAGTTTTAAATGAAGTTGTCCATTTAGTGGGGTGTGACGTCGATGCGTCACCAGATCATGTCGGTCCTACGTCCTCATAAAGAAAAACCTATACCGGACTTAGCCGGCTTCGTTATTTCAGTGGCACTAAACGTCACTCGCACACGGACGCTACACGTCTACCGTTTCGTGGTCAGGCTACCTGCAGAAACTCAAACAATCGTCAGATCGGCTGCACACCGAGCCCGGAATCCATACAGTTCGTACACCCGGCCATCATCACTCGCCCGGATGTTCTCAAGCCAAACACGCCTTGAGTTACGTGTTCACGTTTCAGACCACGTGACGGGGTCTCCCAAGTTGCACCACGCACGCCAGGGACAGAAATTGCTCGAATACCCCAAACGACATGAATAGTCGTAGAGGATATTAAAGCGGGTCGGGTTACCTGCCACCCGTGGGGCTCCACCCTTCAGCTTGTGCGCACTGGTGGACAGCGCTTACATGCACCCCCCAAGACATAAACGTCCCGAGATGCACGATTTTCCGACATAGACAAATAGGTTAGTATGCCACTTTCTATACACTAATAACATCCTTATACGGGCTACTAACTCGTTCCTCACTGGATTTTTGAAAAAGATGACCTTTTTAGTGCGTTAAACCTCAAGCGAGCTCTGATACCAACGCTGACACGACCCCACGGTCTTGTCGAGCCAGGATCACGCTGAGGGGTGCTGCGTTGCACAACACCGTATAACATAGATCAAAGGTATAAAGCGGAAGAAAAACTTTTATTACATAAAGTGGTTTATGAACATTTGTACATCAAAATAAGTCCAGTCTACACTCACGGGCGTAGACTACGCATCAAGTCCACGTCCATCCCTTGAACGTGTCCTTGCTAGCACACACGCACACTAACTCTGCGGCGTGCATGACTCCCACTCGACGGGGTTCCCCTCCTGGGGTTCCGTCTCCTCTTCGGGAGTCCCTTCCTCATAGAACCCTGCAAAATCTTCAAACACAAGCAGTGAGCACGAAGGCTCAGCAAGTCTAACCCGTCTCACCTAAACATGGAACTTCTACATGAGAGATTGATAGGTTACATGAGGAAAAATCATTTGCAAGGACTCGCCTAATCAGTAAAACCTTACTTTCAAGTTTTAGCAGCAGGTTGTGGAGAACCTTACGCTAAGGCACATGAGAGAGCCGCAATCAAACAAGAAACACATTTCTCTCATGTACTTTGCCCAAAGTTGAAAGGAACTTTAATTAGCTCTAAACTACAACAAATCATTATGAAGCAAAGTCCAGCTCTCAATCAGCAACATTTTTAACATGTAACTAGCTGTTCTTTCTACGTCATGGTATAGTGAACAAGTGGTACTCACTGACCGCGAGGGATGGCGATTATAATCGATTTACACCTGCAGGGTTACCCGAATAACCCGTCACGTACGCCCGTACTCGATGTTGCCTACAGCAACCATCACGGACGCCGTACGCAACCACCTTTCGCCCGTCAGCCAAATATTGAACCGGTTCCATCGTCCCGAGCAAGAGGTCTCTGCACGCGCATCTCCGTGCCGCCAGCCGATTTACACCTCAAGCTCTCAACCTACCCTCTGAACAACGGGCAATGCCTCAATACCCAGCTACCTGAGTTACATCGGTTTCCCGGTTCCCATATAGCCGGTAGGTCTTCGGTACTGTTCTAGCTTGTTCAACAGGCCCGCACACGGCTCGGTCCTCAATCAACACAAACGGAGCTACAGCACACAGGCCCCAACGTCCTGCTGCCCTTACTCTCCGCTCGGTCTCATCTTTCTTTCCATGTGTATCATGTGCTATCTCTACCCGAGTCGAGTGCCTCTAGCCTATGCTCGCGAGTAGTTCCAACTACTCGACTTGTACCGAATCCTACACTATATTAGTATTGCAGTAGCTAATGGGGTTTGCAATCCTAACCCAACCCATGGTGTTTCTTGGCTATGCAATTGGATTTTCATACAAGACTCTAATGCAAGGAATCATAATACTCAAATAAGTGCTCAAAACAATAAACATTTGTAAAAAGGTTAATGCAAACCGGAGCTTGCCTTGCTTCTCTTGGTCGTAGACTAGCTGCTCCTTCGGAGTAACGAAGTCTAGGACTTCGGGTTCCTCCTCGACCTTAGCGACTACATGATATAAGAAGTATATGTATTAATTTGAATGCATTTGTATTAGGTTTAAACTTGTGAATCTTATAAGTCCCACTAGACAGACTCAATGGCTGTGAAACTTTTACTGTGGCTTGGTTACAACCTAAACAGAGACTTGGTCAAGTCTTAGTTGTAGCAAAGCTCATTTGAGCCCTCCACAATTAATTATGTACTTGACCTTAATTGGCACTCTTAGGGTGTTCTAGGGACTTTCATGGAACAAACTATGACTTTCTGAAAACTAGGTTTTCAGAGGGTTCTAATGGAGTTGGTCTCACTTAATTGGAAGGTTCCTAGCTAAAGATATGAGCTAAACAATTTCAGGGAAAATTCTGAAAATGTTTCTGAACATTTTCTATTTTCTCTGGAACAGTTTCACTAATCACACCATTAGGTGGATTAAATGAGCTTAAATGGATCTGAAATTTTTATGGTAGTTCAGGGATATTTTGGTGAACATCCCAGCAAAATTTTAGGATTTTCCTCCAAAGGATTCTCCAGTTAAAATTCCAAACACTTTAAATTTTGAGGAATTAATTCTGGATAAATAAGGATTTTCATGAAGTGAAACTTGATTTGCTGGAAAGTACTCAGAGAGCTGAATCCAACAAAATTGGGTTCACTCGATTTGGAGCTTTCTAGCCAAAGTTATGAGGAGTTGAAGTTTGAATGAAATCTGAAAATTCGGGGAAAAGTTTAAATCTGCCGGGGCCCGCGGGGACACGTGTTAGGCGCGGAGACGACAGCACACTGAGGTCCACAGGGTTTTTACGCGCCAGCACACCAGATCCCGGCCGCAGCCCGATCCCGATTTGAAATATTTCCCGCTGATAGCTAGGGTCCACCCCCTTCGTCTACCTCCCGCCGGCCGCGCTTGGCCGCCGGGGGACCTCGCCGGAGAGCTCGCCGGCAGGTTCTGTGGAGCTCCAAACTTCACGATCTTGGCCGCCCCTGCCTACTTTCACTTGGGGAACAGGATTCTGGGGTCAGCTCGTCATGACAGCGGCGGGTGCATGGTCGGCGACGAGCCGCTGCCTCGGAAAGAATTTGGCCGTGTCGGCTGACTTCCCTAGCACCTCAACTACTCGAGCAATCGGTTGGGGAGCATCAGTGGACCTCCGGGAAGGTCGACATGAGCTTGAAGCAGCTCGGGGGAAACCCAAAGTAGGTCCTCACCGTGCGCCCGATGCCTCCCGCTTGCTCCGCCGTCGGTAAACTTCGAAATACGTCGGGTACAGAGGTTCTCCGGCCAAAGGTTGTGAAGGCAACTTGTGCGTTACCGTGTCCAGTATATGTGAGAGCGGATTGAGGCCCTCTAATCCTTCCTAGAGTAAGAATTTGACAGAACCGCACCCGAAGGTCGTTCTCCACCCAGAAAGGGGAAAACTGGAAATTCGCCGCCGGTGAGCAAGCACTCGGGCTGTGGCTCAGGGGTGAGGTCACCAGCGCGTCCAAGGGTGCCTTGGCTCGGGCGTGACAACTCCCCGGTTGGGCTGTCCACGGGAGCCCGAGGTGCGGCAGCGTTAGGTCACCGGATTGAACTCTCGGTATAGCCGAGATCGACCGGCTTCAGCTGAATTCTAGCAACGGGGAAGAAGGAGGAGGGTTCCTAGTACCTTGCTGTAGCTCTGGGGGGGACGGGGAGGCTGTGATCGGAGCTTTCCGATCGGTTCTGAGCGGCGGAAGGAGTTTCTGGCGCTGTGTTCTTGCGGGGGAAGAAATGGCGATAGCTTCGGCCGAGGAGGGGGAAGAACGCCTTAAGAAGGCTCTGAACCGCCTCGTGCCCGCGCGTGGCCAAGCAGCTGCTGGCGCGGCGGCCTCCCTCGGTGGCGATCGCAGCCGCAGCTCGGCGACCCGAGTGGAAAAAGTCTTAGTCGGTTGCTTTGAGCTAGTGACTGACATGTGGGTCCCACCCGGGGTTTTAACCTCTGAAATTCACTCCTAATCACTGTTGTAAACAGTGATCCCCAAAATACCCAGGGTTATTCAAATTATTCGCCCATGAGCCATTTGAATTGAAGAATTCAAATTGGGTTTGGTTTTAATGAATTTCAGCATATGTTCAGTTTGGAATTCAAATAAAGTTTGAATTTGTCCCACTTAGCTCATGTCAAGATCAACTCCAAATAGAGTGAAAATTGGTGTATGAGCTCACAAAAATGTGCTGAATAAGAATATGCCTCCCACTTTTGAATTCATGGGATAAAAACAGTTTGAATTTGAATATGGTTTCAAACTGCCCTCTTTCTAGCTATACCCAAAATGACCTCAAAAAGGTTTTGAATTTTGGTGAAACTTGGCATGGACATCCTAGCAATGTGTAGGAGTTTTCATATGTCCAGCCCCTCTATATTACATGTGGGAAATACCACTTTTGCAATATGTGAGTTTGTTCTCTAATGAGCATGTTGATTGTGGTTACATGCTCTTCATTTGTGTTCATCAACTTTCCTCAAATGAGGTGTGTGTGTGTGTATGGTGATGAACACTTCAAATATGTGTCAAAAACTGAGGCCCTTACATTTCCGAGCCATGTTGAGGCCATGCCGAGCTAGCCCATCCTCCACTGGTGCTTTTGAGCGGTTCGGTCGAGCTTTTGGCGGGCTATAAGGGCCGGGCGACGGCGCCGAGATTCACCAAATGCAGCCGCACGTCGCCGGCATACTTGTCACACCCGGTTTTTCCGAAGAACAATCGAGTGAATATCACATGTATGCTAGGATCATTTTCTCATACATGTGATGACAAATAGTGAAGCATCATTTATTACAAGCCAGGTGTCTAATATAAATAAGTCTTACATAGCATATGTCTCGATGGACGATAATAAGTTCATCACAAATAAATAATCTAGCAGCGGAATATTATTCTTGAGGGCTCCGTCACAGGCGTTGCCCGGGGGTCTCCATGAACCTAGAAACCTTCTTTGGGTCCAAAGTCTTGGTCATTATACACCACCTCATTATCTTGACCTGAGCAGCAATATAAACAAACAAATATGCAAGGTTGAGTACCAATGGTACTCAGCAAGTGTGGGAAAGTTATGTCATGCATGGCTAGAACAAGGAGAGGTTGAACTCATGGTTAAAGCACTATGCAATTAATACCTATCACCTTAGCTTATTAAGCACCTACATTACTACACAGGTGAAATGGTCCCAATCTCCCATCCCTTCATCATAAACAAATAACCATAACATCATTTCCAATGTTAAGCTCCCCGCTTAACATCCACAACTTCCAAAACCATCAATCCTCTACTCATGAATAAGTCCAAGCCGCTCTTGACCGTGAGCACGGCTGTCATGACAGTTTTGACTCTGCAGAGTTTGTACCACTGTACCCACATGTAGTGATTTCATCCCCCGTTGCCGGGTGGACTAAAAGAACCTCCATTACGCCAGTGGCTCCGAACCACATTCACACTTCCCAGGTGTGTAGCCAGGAGATCACTACGAAGCCTTTACAAAGGGATTCCCGACGAGCGTGGGCCCACTGAGGTTTCACCCCTAACAGCATACAAGAGGCTCCAACCCCGCTGCAGTGGCCCCCTCTTGAGCCTTGCGGTTCATATGGTAGTCCAGCTGACACCTATTTCCCCCACCATCCAACACACCCATACTACGCCGGGGAAACACCTAATTAATTGGCCAAGCTGCCCCATCTCAGCATGTGGTTGGCACGGTAAAGCCAGGTTACATGCTCCATGAACCGGTCCTTAGGATCCAGGCAAGTACTAAACACAAACCCGAGTCTCGTGCACCCAGCACACAACCAAAACATCCAACTTGCCTTGATCCCTACCTCTACATAACTCACAATATCTCATTCAAGAGTATGGTAAAATAAACTGATGATCTCATATCCCAAATATCCCATTCTAAGCATGGCTAAGCATGTGCATAATAATAAATGACATGATAAAATAAATCCCAACCCAAGCTACAAGGAAACAAGGTGATGCAATTCTAGGGAAACATCCTAGCATGGGTTTCATATTTCAATTGACAATGCAAATAATTCTACCTACACATCCTAGTATAGGATCAAAGTGGTCAAGGACACTTGCCTCCTTCCTGCTGCTCTTGGAATGGGTAGTCTTGATCTTGGAAAGGAAAAACTTGCTCTGGAGCAGGTTCTACATCATACCATCACACATAGCAAAAGAAAAACAACAATCCATAAGACATAGTTCACACTTCCACTTCATACAAACTACACATTCACATTTATGAAAGTCATTCACAATTATATATGTTGTGGTTACTCTATGTGTGTTGATTTGTGGCTTACATGCACTTTTAATCATGTGTATATGATTCCTACTTTTGTATTCACATTATGCTTACATACTATACATATGAGTTTCCAATTTAAATAAATTCCTTATATTTAATTACTACACCTTTTAGCTACCAAGTAAGCATGAAAGGTATTTTCCTACTCCATATGTGTCTTCAGAATTTCTACCAACCCTAAACTGAATTCTTTGGATTTTAGAAACTTCATTTATCATTTACTAGTTGCTATATTTTCAGATTTATTTCCTATGCCTAAATGTGAACTTTATTATGAAAATAACAAGACACATCATCTAAACAGAATAGGTTCTGATCTAAAATATTTACTAATATATTTTTGACCTTTTCCTCTGATGTAAACTATTTTACAATTATTTTCCCTATTTTCCAGAACTATTATTTACTTAAAAATGTGTCCCTACATGTGAATAATAAATTAAACAGATTCATTTCAGCCCAAAATATATTTTTATCTCACTCCAAAGTTTTCTAAATACTGAGAAAGTTTTTAATTTAATTTTGACAATATGTTTGTCCCACTTTTTAAATTTTAAACACTAGCCACATATTCAATTTCCTAAATTAAATATTAAACAGGGCTAAAATGGTAAACTCACCCCTCTACAGGGTCTATAATATTATTTTAACAATTTTCAGGGGCCTAGCTACACATAACAGAGGGGTTTTTCCTAATTTTTATTAAGTCCAGGGGCTAAAACTGATTTTTAAATGAATTTACATGATTTTCTGAAGTTCCAGGGGCTAGATCAGAAGTTTCCGGGGCTAGCTCTTATTTCTCGAGAACCCCAGGGGGTAGCACGTAAGATTTCCAGTCTTTATAACGTGGGGCTGACGTGGACCGTCCGATTTTAAACCGACGGCTGAGATTATAACGTCGAACTGGTACGCGGGGATTTAAACCCTACCGTGCGATTTAAAATAAACGGCGCACAAGCGGCCACGTCGCTCTGATCGAGCGCGGGCGGCGCTGCCGGCGGCGGGAAGCGGCGATCTCGCCGGAGACTTTTGGATCTTCGATAATTCTTCCTAGAACTGTGATCTTATGGCATAGATCGGTAGAGGGGAGGTCGGGGATCTCACCTTGGGGGTTTTCTTGAGCTTGGAGGTCCTGGAAGGTGATCGGCGACGAGGTCCGAGGTGAATTCACGGTGAGGCTCGTCGGCGCTGTGTTTACAGCGCAAGTCACCGAGTTTTCTGCACCTGCAAGGTTCCCCGGAGGCGGTGGATCAAGACCAGCGAGTTAGATCGGAATTTCCGAGCGTAGATCGGCCAGAATTCGCCGGAGACGATTCGGGTTCTCACCGGAGGAAAAACAGCAGATCACGTGGGAAAAACAGAACGAGGCCGGGGTTTTTATAGACGGGGGAGGGCAGCGGGGTGGTTTAGATCGAGTTCGCGTCGCCCCCGAGCGAAATTTAGCTGGGATTCACAGAAATCCGGATCGGTTTGGATTCGGGGTGAGAGAGTCCGGCGCGGGCTCGAGGTAGACGAAGAACTGGCGGGCCCCGCCTGTCAGTGGGTGGAAAGGGCGCGCGCGGCTGCGGGCTGGCGCGGGTGCTGGGTGGGCCGGCTTGTGGGTTTCGGCCCACTAGCCGGTTTTTTTTCCGTTTTCCTTTTTCTTTTTCAATTTCTTTTCTGTTTTGAGTTTAATTTGAATTCCAGTTTGAATTTGAATTTTTGCAAAACATGCAACACGTCCAAAAAATTTTAAATTCCCCTCTTAACATGATTTAGTTTCTTAACAAGATTTTTGGGGTGTTACAGCTCTATCCCCCTTAAAAGAAATCTCGTCCTCGAGATTGGTGGTTCTAAGAAAACAATTCCGGAAATTATGCATTGAGCTCATCTTCCCGCTCCCAGGTGGCTTCCTCTTCTGAGTGATGCTTCCACTGCACCTTGCACATCCGGATTCTTTTATTTCTGGTGAGGCGTTCCATTGTCTCCAAAATCTTGTATGGTTGCTCGGCATAAGATAAATCCTCAGCTACGTTCACTTCATTCATCGGTAACACCTCTTCAGGCTTCCTCAGGCATTCCTTGAGTTGTGACACATGGAATACATCGTGCACATCCGATAGATGAGCCGGTAACTCTAGTTGATACACCACTTCGCCTTTCCTCTCCAAAACTTGAAAGGGTCCGATGTATCGAGGTGACAACTTCCCTTTCACCTTGAACCGACGAAGTCCTCGGATAGGGGACACCTTGAGATAGACATAGTCTCCCACGTTGAAAACGAGCTCTCTTCTTCGTACATCGGCATAGCTCTTTTGGTGTGTCTGTGTTATCCTCAAGTTGTTGCGAATTTCCCTCACTTTCGCCTCTGCTTCTTGTAGTACTTCGGGACCAAACACTTTACTTTCCCCTGTTTGATTCCAAAATAGGGGGGTTCTGCACTTCCTCCCATACAAAGCTTCGAACGGTGACATCTTCATACTAGCCTTATAGCTGTTGTTATAGGAGAATTCCGCATACGGTAAGTTCTTGTCCCAACTCCTATTGTTTTTGAGTGCACATGCCCTCAGCATATCTTCAAGGATCTGATTGGTTCTCTCCGCCTGCCCGTTAGTTTGGGGATGATAGGCAGAGCTAAAATTCATATGGGTTCCCATGGTTTCATGCAACTTCTGCCAGAACCTTGAGGTGAACTGTGTCCCTCGATCCGACACAATCTTCTTTGGCACTCCATGGTAACACACGATCCTTGACATGTACAACTCTGCCAATTTGGATCCGCTGTAGCTTTCTTTCACGGGGATGAAATGAGCTACCTTAGTTAGCCTATCAATGATGACCCATATCGAATCATATCCTGATTGGGTCCTAGGCAATCCCACGATGAAATCCATGCTGATTTCTTCCCATTTCCATTCAGGCACTTTGAGTGGTTGCAATAATCCCGCGGGTCGTTGATGTTCTGCTTTCACCAACTGACATGTGTCACATAGGGCAACATGTTCCACGACATCTCGTTTCATGCCATACCACCAATACCTGCTCTTGAGGTCCTGGTACATTTTCGTACTCCCAGGATGAATGGAATAGTCGGAATCGTGAGCCTCCTTCAAAATTAATTCACGAATCTCCTTTACTTCAGGCACACAGATCCTTTTCCCGTGCCACACCGTACCTTGTTCATCCTCTCTGAAACCAGGAGCTTTATTTTCCTTGATGAGTTGCCTGATTTCTTGTATCTTCTCGTCGTTCTTTTGACCATCACGTATGTCTTGCTCTAGTGTGGAGTCCACTTCCATGGTGATGGATTCACCACTATTCACAAGGCATAGATTGAGCCTTATAACCTCGTCCTTCAATTCTGCAGGCATGTCCTTCAAGCTCAACTTATTGACCTGCACTTTCCGACTCAAAGCATCGGCCACGACGTTTGCTTTCTCGGGATGATAGTTGATGCCCACATCAAAGTCATTGATTAGCTCTAACCATCTCCTTTGTCTGAGGTTGAGATCTGGCTGTGTGAAAATGTACTTCAAACTCTTATGATCCGTATATATCTCTGTCCTCTTCCCCATCAAATAGTGTCGCCAAATTTTCAACGCGTGTAGCACTGCGGCTAGTTCTAGGTCATGTGTAGGATAGTTTTTCTCGTGCTTCCGAAGCTGCCGGGATGCATATGCCACGACATGCCCTTCTTGCATGAGAACACATCCCAACCCGTTTCCAGAGGCATCGCAGTACACTGTGAAATTCTTCTGCATATCTGGCATAACCAACACTGGAGCTGTGGTCAATCTTTTCTTTAGCTCCTGAAAACCCGTCTCGCACTGTGGCGTCCATGTGAATGTGATTCCCTTCTCCAACAGTTTGGTGAGGGGTCTCGAGATCTTAGAGAATCCCTCAATAAACCGTCGATAGTATCCAGCCAATCCCAAGAAGCTTCGAACTTCCCCGACATTTTCAGGGGTCTTCCACTTCTGTATATCCTCGATTTTGGCAGGATCCACGGAGATTCCTCCCTCCGAGATTATATGTCCTAAGAAGGGAACTCTCTTCATCCAAAACTCACACTTGCTCAACTTGGCATATAGTTGGTGTTCTCTCAGCCTCTGCAACACCAACCATAGATGTTTCTCATGTTCTTCTTCATCTTTGTAGAAGACGAGAATGCCATCTATGAAAACCAGCACAAATTTATCCAGATATTCCATGAATACCTTGTTCATGAGATACATGAAGTATGTCGGGGCATTAGTTAGCCCGAAAGGCATGACAGTGTATTCATACAGTCCGTACCGAGATACGAAAGCTGTCTTGGGAATATCAAATTGCCTTATCTTGAGTTGGTGGTATCCCGACCTGAGATCAATTTTCGAGAACACACAAGCTCCCCTCAACTGATCAAACAAGTCTTCAATGCGGGGTAATGGGTACTTGTTCTTGATGGTTACCTCATTCAAGGCACGGTAATCCACGCATAACCTTTGGGTTCCGTCCTTCTTGGGCACAAATATCACTGGAGCTCCCCATGGTGAGGAACTAGGACGAATATACCCCTTCTCCGTTAATTCTATTAAATGATCCTTGAGTTCTTCTAGCTGCTTGGAGTCCATCCGATAAGGTCTCTTGTATATCGGGGCTGTTCCAGGTACTAGCTCAATTGCGAATTCCACTTCACGATCGGGAGGCATACCTGGCAACTCCACCGGAAAAACATCTGGATATTCCCTGATGGTCCTGATTTCCTCAACTTTCATCTCAACTTGATTTAATTTAATGTCCCTCCTAGGCTCGTGTATTGTTATGAACTTTACTCTTGTGCCACTAGGGTGAGTTAGTTCCACCGTTCTGGTCGAACAATGGATGATTCCTTTATGTTTTGTCAATCAATCCATACCCAAGATAATATCTATCCATTGTGAATCTATCACTATGAGGTTAGCAGTAAATACCACCCCATTAATGTCTAGGTTCACTTTGGGACACACTTATCTTGTCCTTATTTCTCCACCTGGAGAGTTTACGGCTAGCATATGGTTCATTTGTGTGGTTGCTAGGTCATGCTTCTTAACAAACTCTTGAGCAATGAACGAGTGAGTAGCACCAGAATCAAACAGCAGGGTTGCAAGGTGTAAATTGGCAGGAAACTTACCAACTACCACGTCGGGTGCCTCTTGTGCTTCCTCCATAGTGACGTGGTTCACCCGTCCTCTCTTTACATTCTGCTGTTGTGGCTGCATGGGCTTCTTCTTTGGGCACTTATGGGCGTAGTGCCCCACTTCACCACAGCTAAAACATTGCACCCCAAGCTTAGGTGTCTGGCCTTTGTTGTCTTGGGGTTGGTTTGGAGGTCCTTGTACTGCTGGTCGAGGTGGATATGCGGGGCGAGGCTGCTGTACGAACTGACGTTGTGGCTGTGCTGGTGCTGCCGAAGGCCTGTAGTTCGGGTTGTACCCTCTTGGTGCTGAGTAGGGTACCGCAGCATGGTTCGTCTGCCCTGTAGGTTGCTGCATCAGACGTGGGCGGGTGTTGCTCCCTGAGGCTTGATGTGACCACCCGGCCTTCCTCTTATTCTCATTTTCCAAGGCCTTCAGTTTCCTTTCCACCACAAACGCTCTGTCCACCATCTTTTGGAAGCTTTCATACTCATTTGAGGACATTGCACACTGCATTTCTGCGGTAAGTCCCTCCACGAAACAGTCTTGTTTTTGCTCATCAGTCTCTATGTCCCGTGGGGCATAACGGGAGAGTTGAGTAAATTTAGTGAGGTATTCCCTCACCGTCATGTTTCCCTGCTGCAGTCCCAAAAACTCCTTCCTCTTGTTTTTGAGTTCACCTCTTGGGATGTAATGGTTGCGGAAGCTACGCTTGAACTCTTCCCAAGTGATGTTCTCAGGGTCATGATGGGCAGCCACGTAGGCGGTCCACCAATCAGCAGCAGGTCCATGCAATTGATGAGAGGCAAACCGCACCCTCTCATACCCTTGGCACTGTATGATCCTCATCTTGCTCTCAATTGTCTTAAGCCAATCATCTGCCTCCAGACGTTCAGCAGCACTTGCAAACTTCGGAGGCTGAGTTCCTAGAAACTCACTCAACCTTGGTTGGCGTGGTGCAGCTTGTGGAGGTGGAACTTGATGCAAGTTGGCCACCACTTGAGTCAAGTTCTGGATGAGCTGATTCTGATTCTCTAGCATTTGGTGGAGGGGATCAACTCCTTCACGGCGACCACCCCGGTCCTGGCCTCCAGAAAGATGAGGGTTGCATGCCTCATCGTTGTTGTTGGCGGGGTTGGCAGCACGTCCTTTTCCTCTTCCGGCCATCTGGCAGAATCAACCAATGTTAATTTGAAAGCATTTAGTATCATCTTACTACTTTCATTTGTTTGTACTTTGAAGTGTTGAGGCTTTGTTATACTTTTCTGAGGGTTCATTTCTCACACAAAAATAAATGCAATATTATTTCATGTGGGTTCATACACCAAAGCAAAACAATCTAAAGACGAGGCTGTGGACAATTGCTCATGGCTTCCACAACTCACGTCACACACCAAGCATTTACACACCATTAACTTAACGTAACGTCTCGACTATTCGACATCTTGCTAACTAAGGGAAGGACTCTACACTACTCGTTTTCTTGAGCTGGCTCCTCGGGATCTTCCTCATCATTTCGGCTGCCTTCTGACTCTGCTTTGGGTGGGGAGGCTGCTGGTGGAGAAGTGCGACGACGCCTAATCGCCCGACTATCTGGGGAGTCAGGAGTCCATGTATCATTCATGGTGACACACAGTTCATTCCCATCTCCTCTTTCTCTCGCCCTTAAGCAGGCTCGCAGCAACGCCTCCGTTTCCTTCAGGGTGTCCCGAACATCCTGAAGCTCTTGTTGACACTCCTGCAGTCGAGTGCTGAGCATAGCAGCATCCTCCAAGCACAAGTCCATGTGCTCATGGGAAGTCCCTTGCTGCACCGGTGGGTACTTGTACTCTGTGGTACCACTCTCACGCTGGAGGACATACATGTACTCAGTCCTGTCCAGGTGGCGACGATAGATGTGAATCTGGCAAGTGATGGCCTCCCAGGTGACATCTTTCTCCGCATCGACCTGTGTTGCTCTACAAGCTGGAGAGCGGTGGATCTTAAGAAGCCGATTTTCGTGTATAATCCTAATCTCTGAGCTCCATTCTTTCCTCTTCTCCCGGATGGTCCTAGTGGAGTTATAGTGGATGATTAGCTTGCCCGTATTGCTGGCGGCTTCGAGCATACGCCGAAGACGGCGCAACAAGCCTCCTACTGCCAATCCGTAGGAAAGGTACGTCACCGGACGGCTCTCCTCTCTTTCGGCAAGGGCAACTACAGGAACTCTCCCTCCTGTGGACTTGCGAGCGGTGCGAATTATGCGAACCATCTAAAACAAAAAGCATTTAAACTTAGGTTAGATAAACTTTTAAACAAAAATCCTATTTTGAATGAAAATTGGGGTAAGATGAAGAAAGTGACTCATTAGATAACACTTTTAAACACACACCTTATAAAAATAGTTTTTACGAAAATAAGGCCCTTAAATACGTTCATTTCTACCTAGGTCCACGTTCCTACGGGCAACCTTGGCTCTGATACCACTTCTGTCACACCCGGTTTTTCCGAAGAACAATCGAGTGAATATCACATGTATGCCAGGATCATTTTCTCATACATGTGGTGAGAAATAGTGAAGCATCATTTATTACAAGCCAGGTGTCGAATATAAATAAGTCTTACATAGCATATGTCTCGATGGACGATAATAAGTTCATCACAAATAAATAATCTAGCAGCGGAATATTATTCTTGAGGGCTCCGTCACAGGCGTTGCCCGGGGGTCTCCATGAACCTAGAAACCTTCTTCGGGTCCAAAGTCTTGGTCATTATACACCACCTCATTATCTTGACCTGAGCAGCAATATAAACCAACAAATATGCAAGGTTGAGTACCAATGGTACTCAGCAAGTGTGGGAAAGTTATGTCATGCATGGCTAGAACAAGGAGAGGTTGAACTCATGGTTAAAGCACTATGCAATTAATACCTATCACCTTAGCTTATTAAGCACCTACATTACTACACAGGTGAAATGGTCCCAATCTCCCATCCCTTCATCATAACCAAATAACCATAACATCATTTCCAATGTTAAGCTCCCCGCTTAACATCCACAACTTCCAAAACCATCAATCCTCTAATCATGAATAAGTCCAAGCCACTCTTGACCGTGAGCATGGCTGTCATGACAGTTTTGACTCTGCAGAGTTTGTACCACTGTACCCACATGTAGTGATTCCATCCCCTGTTGCCGGCTGGACTAAAAGAATCTCCATTATGTCAGTGGCTCCGAACCACATTCACACTTCCCAGGTGTGTAGCCAGGAGATCACTACGAAGCCTTTACAAAGGGATTCCTGACGAGCATGGGCCCACTGAGGTTTCACCCCTAACAGCATACAAGAGGCTCCAACACCGCTGCAGTGGCCCCCTCTTGAGCCTTGCGGTTCATATGGTAGTCCAGCTGACACCTATTTCCCGCACCATCCAACACACCCATACTACGACGGGGATACACCTAATTAATTGGCCAAGCTGCCCCATCTCAGCATGTGGTTGGCACGGTAAAGCCCGGTTACATGCTCCATGAACCGGTCCTTAGGATCCAGGCAAGTACTAAACACAAACCCGAGTCTCGTGCACCCAGCACACAACCAAAACATCCAACTTGCCTTGATCCCTACCTCTACATAACTCACAATATCTCATTCAAGAGTATGGTAAAATAAACTGATGATCTCATATCCCAAATATCCCATTCTAAGCATGGCTAAGCATATGCATAATAATAAATGACATGATAAAATAATCCCAACCCAAGCTACAAGGAAACAAGGTGATGCAATTCTAGGGAAACATCCTAGCATGGGTTTCATATTTCAATTGACAATGCAAATAATTCTACCTACACATCCTAGTATAGGATCAAAGTGGTCAAGGACACTTGCCTCCTTCCTGCTGCTCTTGGAATGGGTAGTCTTGATCTTGGAAAGGAAAAACTTGCTCCGGAGCAGGTTCTACATCATACCATCACACATAGCAAAAGAAAAACAACAATCCATAAGACATAGTTCACACTTCCACTTCATACAAACTACACATTCACATTTATGAAAGTCATTCACAATTATATGTGTTGTGGTTACTCTATGTGTGTTGATTTGTGGCTTACATGCACTTTTAATCATGTGTATATGATTCCTACTTTTGTATTCACATTATGCTTACATACTATACATGAGTTTCCAATTTAAATAAATTCCTTATATTTAATTACTACACCTTTTAGCTACCAAGTATGCATGAAAGGTATTTTCCTACTCCATATGTGTCTTCAGAATTTCTACCAACCCTAAACTGAATTCTTTGGATTTTAGAAACTTCATTTATCATTTACTAGTTGCTATATTTTCAGATTTATTTCCTATGCCTAAATGTGAACTTTATTATGAAAATAACAAGACACATCATCTAAACAGAATAGTTCTGATCTAAAATATTTACTAATATATTTTTGACCTTTTCCTCTGATGTAAACTATTTTACAATTATTTTCCCTATTTTCCAGAACTATTCTTTACTTAAAAATGTGTCCCTAAATGTGAATAATAAATTAAACAGATTCATTTCAGCCCAAAATATATTTTTATCTCACTTCAAAGTTTTCCAAATACTGAGAAAGTTTTTAATTTAATTTTGACAATATGTTTGTCCCACTTTTTAAATTTTAAACACTAGCCACATATTCAATTTCCTAAATTAAATATTAAACAGGGCTAAAAAGGTAAACTCACCCCTCTACAGGGTCTATAATATTATTTTAACAATTTTCAGGGGCCTATCTACACATAACAGAGGGGGTTTTCCTAATTTTTATTAAGTCCAGGGGCTAAAACTGATTTTTAAATGAATTTACATGATTTTCTGTAGTTCCAGGGGCTAGATCAGAAGTTTCCGGGACTAGCTCTTATTTCCCGAGAACCCCAGGGGGTAGCACGTAAGATTTCCAGTCTTTATAACGTGGGACTGACGTGGACCGTCCGATTTTAAACCGACGGCTGAGATTATAACGTCGAACCGGTACGCGGGGATTTAAACCCTACCGTGCGATTTAAAATAAACGGCGCACAAGCGGCCACGTCGCTCTGATCGAGCGCGGGCGGCGCTACCGGCGGCGCACGGCGGCGGGAAGCGGCGATCTCGCCGGAGACTTTCGGATCTTCGAGAATTCTTCCTAGAACTGTGATCTTATGGCATAGATCGGTAGAGGGGAGGTCGGGGATCTCACCTCGGGGGTTTTCTTGAGCTCGGAGGTCCTGGAAGGTGATCGGCGACGAGGTCCGAGGTGAATTCACCGCGAGGCTCGTCGGCGCTGTGTTTACACTGCAAGTCACCGAGTTTTCTGCACCTGCAAGGTTCCCCGGAGGCGGTGGATCAAGACCAGCGAGTTAGATCGGAATTTCCGAGCGTAGATCGGCCAGAATTCACCGGAGAAGGCTCGGGTTCTCACCGGAGGAAAAACAGCAGATCGCGTGGGAAAAACAGAATGAGGCCGGGGTTTTTATAGACGGGGGAGGGCGGCGGGGTGGTTTAGATCGAGTTCGCGTCGCCCCCAAGTGAAATTCGGCTGGGATTCGCAGAAATCCGGATCGGTTTGGATTCGGGGTGAGAGAGTCCGGCGCGGGCTCGAGGTAGACGAAGAACTGGCGGGCCCCGCCTGTCAGTGGGTGGAAAGGGCGCGCGCGGCTGCGGGCTGGCGCGGGTGCTGGGTGGGCCGGCTGGTGGGTTTCGGCCCACTGGCCGGTTTTTTTCTGTTTTCCTTTTTCTTCTTCTATTTATTTTCTGTTTTGACTTTAATTTGAATTCCAGTTTGAATTTGAATTTTTGCAAAATATGCAACACGTCCAAAAATTTTTAAATTCCCCTCTTAACATGATTTAGGTTTTTAACAAGATTTTTGGGGTGTTACACTACTTCCGGCCACCGGCAGCCCAAGAACACCGCACCAATAGCTTCCTCGTAGCTGGAAACCCCCAGGCGGCGAGTACTGAGCCGAGAGGCGGCCGGGAAGCCGACTCCGGCGAGCTCTGGTTGGATTCCGGTGAGGGGGCAGCGCGGGAGCAGAAACAGGCCGAAGGTTGAAGAAGACCGGGTGGGTCCCGCGTGTCAGTGACAGAAATTTAAATTTGCTGATCGGCTGCGGCTCTGGGATCCATTGTGGCTGCACGGGAAGGGTTCAGTGGCCCCGTGTGTCTTGGTTTCAGCGGTTGACACGTGTGCCTGGGACCCACGTCAGAGTTTAAACATTTCCAGGTTTATTTGAATCCCCAAATTCAGTTCAAACCTTAGAACCTCATAACTTTTGCTAGGAAGCTTCAAATTTAGTGATTCAAATTGGGTTGGATTCAGATTTAAAAACTCTATCCAAATATGCAACCTAATTTGTATGAAAATAACAATTAAATTCTGGAAAATCTTTAAAGCTTTTCAGCAAAAGAATTTTAGAGGGAGTTTGGTTTATCCAAAAATCCTCAAATTTTGCCAGAGTATTCTTTGGGATGTTTAGGATAATTCTGATTTAAAATTTCTGTGTTCAAATAAATGCAGAAACAATTCCAGAGAATTTCCAAAATTGGAAATTCAGTTCTGGGAAATTCTTAGCTCCAAAAATCCTAGGAAATTTCGTGCATGCTCCCTGAGCTATGTTTGAAATTACAGTTCACTTGAATTTGGATGAAAGTGCAAATGTATTCAGAATTAATTTCATTTTTTCCTAAATGCTTAGGGAATTGTTCTGAGTTATCTATTCATTGAAAAATTTCAAATTTTGGTTCATATGACTTTCTTGTGACAAGGAACTCACATGAAAATTTTCAGCTCCATTGGAGCCCTGGATCAGTACTGTTCTGTTCAACCACATTAGGTGATCAACACACAAGTGATTAAAGACACTTATCACTTGATCATAGTACTTAAACCCAAACCCAAGCCACTAGCACCAGTGTCATTTTAAATTCTTAAATAGAGTTCCAGTTTTAGACTTGTCTATAGAACTTGTTAGCAAAAGTTTTACAATTAAACATATATGCATATTCATATCGTGTAGTGATTAAACGTGGAAAAGTGGAGAAGTGAAGCTTGGATCAAGGAACAAGAAGGGCAGTGATTAAGCTTCAAGTCATCAGCAACTAACTTCAAAATTTTCTGACTTTAGTCACCTGGAAAACCAAGGCAAGCTACGGTTTGCATTTACGTTGTTTTATAAAGTTTTTACTTTGTTCACTACTATGGGTCAAAGTTTATATGTGCATTAGGTCAGGAATGTTTTATACTCCAATTGGATGACCAAATGAACCCTGGAGTTAAGGGTAGAAAAGGGTCACCGCTGTAGAATAATGCCGTGCTAAATAGCTTAGGACATCCGGTAGAAGTCGAGTAGTTGGAATCTAGTCGCGAGTTATAGTCGGGATTACATCGTTGTAGTTCGAAAAGAGGCAAACTAAAGTTTATATTTCTAAAGATGAGACCGGGCAGGAGGGTTAGGCAGTGACAAGACGAGGTCTTGGTCGAGTAGCTCTGCCTATGTCGGTTAAGGACCGATGCGTGTGCGGCACCCATGAGCAAGTATTGAGTTGTGTACCGGATGCTTACTGCTTTATGGGAACCAGGAAACCGATGTAACAGGTTAACTGGATTGTAGAGGCATACCGCATTGTCTTGTTAGACCTATGAGCCCGAGACGGCGCGACCGGTTCTATAGTCGAGTGTCCTACGAAAGGTTGCCACATACGACGTAATGAAGGACGCCAGAATTGGGTCTTTAGAGGCGGGCGTATGTGTCGAGTTATCCGGGTAGTGTTTGATTCGAATCACCGTTCCTCGCGGTTATTGAGTACCGCTTGCTCACTGCATTGTGACGTTGTAATCAAGTTGTGTTAGAACAGTTTGCAAAGTGTTAATTTCTGCTATGATTATTGGAATTGCATGAAAACCTTGTTTGAAGTACAGATAGAGCAAACAAAAGTTAATTTCTACCTTGGGACAAGTAACATTGGAATGAAGTGTTTCTTGTTTGATTGTGGAGTTCCAATGTTGCTGGGTGCAAGGTCACTACTATGATGACTAAAATCTGAAAGTTAAGGATGAACTCATAGGCGAGCCTTTTTGCAACTTATATGTTTAGGTCTTAAGTTACTCTCATGTAGAGTTGCATGCCTTAGGAGAGACGGTTAAGTCTTGCTGAGCCTTAGGAAACTCCTCTTGAGTGCTCATTAGTTATTTGATGTGAGTGTTTTGTTGTCTTCTTCTGTAGTTATTTGATGTAAATCATTACAAAGAACTTTTGTAAGCTTCCACTTTTGATTTATGTAATACAGTTTTCCTTATATGTGTGCTGTTGGGTGCCGCATAACACGGCACCACCCAATGCGATTCCTGGGCGAGGTGCCTCGGCCCCGTGACTGAACGGGCGGCGTCAGGGGGGGGGCTGTCAACATCAACTACAACGCCAAGAAGTATACTGAATTGTACATCTCACGGATCCTATGCTTGTACAGTGTACCCCGTACCATCATAACGGATCGGGGCACTTTATTTGTGTCCCGTTTTTGGGAGCAGCTACACGCTGCGTTGGGGACAAAGCTGATCCATAGTTCGGCATACCACCCGCAGACGGATGGGCAAACCGAGTGGGTAAATCAGATTTTAGAAGATATGATGCGAGCTTGCGCTATCAGCAATGGTAAGAATTGGGATGATCACTTACCGAGCCAGCATCAAGATGGCGCCTTACGACCTATACGGGAGAAAATGCCGCACACCACTGAATTGGTGTGAGTCTGGCGAAAGGGTTACCTTTGGGATTGATCTTGTCAACAACGTGGAGGAAAATGTTTGGCTAATTCAAGCGAACCTAAAAGCTTCCCAATCCCAACAAAAAGAGTATGTGGACCGGAGAAGACGCCCATTACAATTCAAAGTCGGGGATCACGTATATCTACGTGTGTCTCCAATGAAGGGCGTGAACAGATTCAGGGTGAGAGGAAAGTTGGCACCCCGATTCATCGGTCCATTTCAGATTACAGAAAGATGTGGATCAGTAGCATACCAGCTGAAATTACCAGAAGCACTTTTTGGTGTGCACGACGTCTTTCACATTTCCCATCTGAGGAAGTGTCTTAAGCTATCAACTATCATTCAGCTGGAGGATATAGAAGAACTGAAACCGGATCTCACGTATCGGGAGGAACCGGTTCAGATCCTTGATGAAAAGGCCCAAACCACATGCAACCGTACGTTGTGGTTCTACAAAGTTCTATGGAGTAATCACTCCATAGATGAAGCGACATGGGAGAGCGAAGGAGTTCTTCGCACTAACTACCCTGAGTTTTTCACATCGCATATACGGTAGTCTTCCACCGTCCTCTCTCTCATTTTCACCTTATAATCTCGGGACGGGATTCTTTTAAGGGGGGGGGAATGTAAGGGCCTAAGTTTTTGCATACATTCAAAGTTTTCATCACACCACACACACACCTCATTTGAGGAAACTTTATGAACACATTTGAAGAGCAAGTAAACACCATCAACATGGTCATTAGAGAATAAACTCATAAAATGCAAAAGTGGCATTTCCCACATGCATCATATAGGGGCTGGGCATATGAAAAACTCCTACACCTTGCTAGGAGTGCCCCTGCCAAATTTCACCCAAATCCAAAACCTTTTTGAGGTATTTTTGGGTATAACTAGAAAGGGATTAGTTTGAACCCAAATTCAAATTCAAACTACTTCCATACCATAAGTTCAAAAGTGAGAGACATATTATTACTCAGCACATTTTTTGAGCTCACACACCAATTTTCACTCCATTTGGAGTTGATCTTGACATGAGCTAAGTTTAGCGAATTCAAACTCCTGAATTTCAAACTGCGTATGTGCTGAAAAATAATTCAAACACTTCACAATTTGAATTCTATCAACTCCAAATGAGCATTTGGTAGATAATTCAAATTCTAAATGGTATTCGGGGGATTACTGTTTGTAGCAGTGGGAGGAAGTTAATTTCAGAGGTTAAAACTTGGGTGGGACCCACATGTCAGCCTCAATAGCCAAATCAACCGACTGAGGAACTCAGCCCGGTTTCTTGCACCCGCTCAGGCTGCCGCCATGGTGAGGGTCGGTCGGGACAGCAGCTGGTTGCCGCCCCCGACCACTGAACCGCCTCACCCTCCCTCTTATCCCCGCAGCTGAGCCAAACCGAGGCATTACCGATCGTTCCTTCGCTCTCGCGCAAGAAAAACATCGCCTCGCCGCCGCTCGCTCGGAGTTGATCAGAGAATCAGTGATCACAGCCTCTCCACTCCCTCCAAGCTGCAAAATGGTACTAGAGACTCTCCTCTTCCTTCCCCGTCATAGGAATTAGCCGAATTCGGATGATCTTGGTCATACCGAAAGTTTTTCCCGGTGACCTAAGTTCGCCGCCCCTCGGGCTCCCGTGGACAACCCAAACGGGAGGGTGTCACACCCAATCTAAGGCGTCCTCGGACGTGTTAGAGTCTGGTGCTGCTCACCTCCGAACCACAGCCCGAGTGTTTGATCACCGGTGACAAATTTCAGTTTTCCCTTTCATTCGGCGCAGACCGACCTTCGGGTGCGGATCCGCCAAATTCTCGCACCATAGTTATTTAGAGATCCTCAAACTTCTCCTACACGAGCTAGGCTTGGTAGCAATCAACTTTCCTTCGCAGCCCTGGCAAGAAAACCTTGGTAGACCGGCCAGTTCTAGCTTTTCTACCGGCGCTAATGGCAGAAGCCGTCGGGCGCACGGTGAGAGCTTACCTAGGACCTCTCCTGAGCAGCCTCGAGCCTATGCCGAGCTTCCCTAGTGTCAACTGATGCTCTACGGCCTTTTGCTCGATCGTTTGAGAGGCTCAGAAGCCCGGTCGATGCGGCCGAAGTTCTTCCGAAGCCGCCGCCCGTCGCCGGCCGTGTTCTGGTGATTGTCACGACGAGCTGAGCCCAGCATCGTGTTCTCCGGATGGAATTAGGCAGAGGCGGTCAAGATCATGGAGTTTGGCACACGGCACAGGCCACCGGCGGGCACTTCGGCGAGGGTTCGCGGCGGCCGAGCGCGAGAGGCCGGAGGTAGACGAAGCCCCCGGTCCCACGTGTCAGTGGCCGATATTTAAAAACCTGGGATTAGCTGTGGCACCGGATCGGGTGCGGCTGCGTGTGAAAGACTCTGTATCCTCGTGTGTCGACCACTTAGAATTTGACACGTAGCCCCGGTCCCACGCGCAGCGATTTAAACATTTCCCCGATTTTTAGATTTAGTTCAAACTTCAAACCCACATAACTTTGGCTAGCAAACTCCAAATCGAGTGAACCAAATTTTGTTGGATTCAGCTCTCTGATTACTTTCCAATAAATCAAGTTTCACTTCATGAAAATCCTTAGTTCTCAAGAGTTAATTCTTCAAATTTTAAAATGTTAAGAATTTTAACTGGAGAACCCTTTGGGGGAAAATTCTGAAATTTTGCTAGGATGTTCACCAAAATATCCCTGAGCTAACATAAAATTTTCATATCCATTTGAGCTCATTTGATCCACCTAATGGTGTAATTAATAAAACTGTTCCAGAGAAAATAGAAAATGTCCAGAAACATTTTCAGAATTTCTATGAAATTGTTTAGCTCATATCTTTAGCTAGGAACCTTCAAATTAAGTGAAACAAACTCCATTAGAACCCTCTGAAAATATAGCTTTCAGAAAGTCATGGCTTGCTCCATGAAAATCCGTAGAACACCCTAGGAGCTCCAATGAAAGCTAAGTACATAATTATTTGTGGAGGGCTCAAATGAGCTTTACTGCAAATAAAACTTGGCCAAATCTCTGTTTAGGTTGTATCCAAACCACAGTAAAAATTTCAGAGTCATTGGGTCTGTCTAGCAAGATTTATAACTCTCACAAGTTTAACTTCAATACAAATGCATTTAAATTGATACATATTTGTATTTATCAGATGTAGTTGCTAAGGTTGAGGAGGAACCCGAAGTCTTAGACTTCGTCACTCCAGAGGAACAGCTAGCCTACGACCAAGAGCAGCAAGGCAAGCTCCGGTTTGCATTAACCCTTTTTATAATTTTTTACTGTTTTGAGAACTTACTTTGAGCACCCACTTAATTCTTGCATTAGAGTTCTGTTTGAAACCCAAATGCATAGCCAAGAAAACTCTGGGTTGGGATTAGGTTTGTAAACCTAGTTTAGCTACTGCAATGCTAAGATAGTATAGGATTCGGTACAAGTCGAGTAGTTGGAACTACTCGCGAGAATAGTCTAGAGGCACATTGCTCGGGTAAAGATAGCAAATGAAACACATGGCAAGAAAAATGAGACCGAGTAGAGAGTAAGGGCAGCAGGACTTTGGGGCCTGGGTGTCATAGCTCCGCTTGTGTCGATTGAGGACCGAGTCGTGTGTGGGCCTGTTGAACAAGCTAGAACAGTACCAAAGACCTACCGGCTATATGGGAACCGGGAAACCGATGTAACTCGGGTAGCTGGGTGTTGAGGCATAGCTGGTCGTTCAGAGGGTAGGTTGAGAGCTCGAGGTGTAAATCGGCTGGCAGCACTGTGGATGCGCGCGCAGAGACCTCTTGCTCGGGACGATTGGACCGGTTCAACATTTGGCTGATGGGTGAAAGGTGGTTGCATACGACGTCCGTGATGGTTGCTGTAGGCAGCATCGAGTACGGGCGTACGTGACGGGTTATTCGGGTAACCCTGCAGGTGTAAATCGATTATAATCGCTGTCCCTTGCGGTCAGTGAGTACCACTTGTTCACTGTACCATAACATAGAAAGAACAGGCTAGATACATGTTAAAAGTTTGCTGAGATGAAAGCTATACATTGATTTTTAATGATTTGTTGTAGTCTAGAGCTAATTAAAGTTCATTTCAACTTTAGGCAAAGTACATGAGAGATATGTGTTTCTTGTTTGATTGCGGCTCTCTCATGTGCCTTAGCGTGAGGTTCTCCACAACCTGCTGCTAAAACTTGAATGTAAGGTTCAAATAATTAGGCGAGTCCTTTGCAACTTATTTACCTCATGTACCCTACAACCCTTCATGTAGAAGTTTCATGTATAGGAGAGACGGGTCAGACTTGCTGAGCCATCGTGCTCACTGCTTGCGTTTGAAGCTTTTGCAGGAGTTTATGAGGAAGGGACCTCCGAAGAGGAGACGGAACCCCAGGAGGGGAACCCCGTCGAGTGGCAGTCGTGCGCGCCGCCATGTTAGTGTGTGTGTGCGTGTTAGCGGGGACACGTTCACGGGCTGAACGTGAACTCGATGAGTAGTCTACGCCCGTGAGTGTAGACTGATCTATTTTGTTGTAAAAATGTTCATAAACTGGTTTATGTAATAAAACTTTGCTTCCGCTTTGTATCTTTGAGATGCGTTATCCGGTGCTGTGCAACGCAGCACCCCTCAGCGTGATCCTGGCTCGACGAGGCCATGGGGCTGCATCATAGGTTTCGGTAGAAGTCGAGTGGTTGGACGCTACTCACATGAATAGGAGAAAAGGGGTACACGGGATTGGTTCAGAAATTTGTTAGCAACTTGAAGTTGAGACCGGGCAGGTTGTAGGAGCAACGGGACATAGGGGCCTGGGTGCGTTAGACCTGTCTGTGTCGGTCAAGGACCGGTCCATGTGCGGCCCTGCTGAGCAAGTTTGAGTTGTATACCGGACTCATGCTGGCTATATGGGACCCAGTTAACCGATGTACCTCGGGAAACTTGTGTTGGGACTTTTCCGGTCGTCTCAGGTGGACGGTCGGTGTGCAGTATGTGGGTAACTCTCTCATGACATCTCATGTCGGTAGGTGCACCATGAGGGAGGCTACTGTAGGGGACGATCGCATTGATTCGACGTAGGTGAAACTTGGGAAAGGCTGCCACATACGACGTCCAGGATGGTTGCCGTAAGCAACATCGAGTATGGGTGTGCCGTGTAGTCCGAGCGTCTTTTGGTTCGAATCACCGTCGCTCGCGAATATTTGAGCATACTTGTTCTCATAGTCGTGACGTAGTAAGAACATGCATGAGATAAGAACTAATCACTATTGTTGAAGTTGATACTAGCATTGTGATGTTACCTTGTATAAATATATCAGTGCAAACTCGATTCATTTCCACCGTGAGCAAGTTACATTGTGGGAAAGTGTTTCTTGTTTGATTGTGGACTCCCGATGCGAGGTGCCCAAGGTTACCTTTAATTTTCTGCTAATAAGACCTGAGAATCAGGATCCACATTTAGGCGAGTTTATTATACAATTCGGTATCCTACTTTATGTCTTAACCTTCATGTAGAGTTTAATGATTAGGTTCGACGGTTAAGTCTTGCTGAGCTTTATGCTCATGGATACTATACTAGTTGTTTTGCAGGTATTGACTCTATGCTATGAGTACGATTGTCTGATGAGACTCGCAATCTTCCGAGTGGACACTCATGAGCAACCTTGCCGATGCGGTTTGTTATTCATGTTGCTAGTAAGGAACGTTCGAGGGTTGGATGGTTTCTTTGATGCTAAGTTAGATATGAGTCATGAGAGTTGTAGTCTTCCGCTGTAGTATTTGAGGTAAAGTATTTGTAAAGTTAAATCTTTGTACGCTTCCGCAAATGATTTATGTAATATGGTTTCTTTACATGTGTGCTGTTGGGTTCCGCATCACACGGCACCACCCAATGCAATTCCCGGGCAAGCGTGCGACCCCGAGAGCGGGGCCGGACCCTCACAAATGCCCTCGCTTGTTCTTACTCAAGAATGGGGGTTGTTCTTATAAGTGCAAGAGCCTGCCCTCTCGAGTCGGTTGGTCTCCCTTATTTATACTATCTTTTTCTCTCCCTCTCTCCGTTTCGTGGTGGGGAGGCAAGTTGTGGGCGCAGGAGTGGCTTGTCCTGTCATATGTTTGACAGGGTACTCGATGGAGTCGCCGTATCCGTAGCCTGCTGCTGCACCTGCTCCCGTCCCGTCGTCGGGGGGTAGTCCATACTGAGGCGCACGCACGCCTCACGTTTCACTCCTCTTCGGTCCCAGTGGGCACTCGATCACCCATCCACTCGGCCCAGGCGGTGCTTATTCTACATTCAAGGCCACCTGCTTCACTCCTACCCGAGGTCGGGCTCAGGTCCTCTCTTCGGGCCGCCTTGAGTGCGGGTCTTGCATCTTACCCAGGGGTCGGCTTCGGGCATCTCGTCCTGCCTTCTCCAAAGTTCGTGCTTGGGCCTGCTCCGTCATCCTTCACGGGATGCCCTCGTGCTATTTCCCCGGGGGTCTGAATGCAGAACCCCGTCACCACCTGAATGGGATGTGGTGTTCAAGATTGAACTTGCACCGGGTACTACACCGATCTCTCCGAAGCCATATAAAATAGCTCTGAATGAGCTTGCAGAGTTGAATGAGCAGCCTAATGACCTTATGAAGAAGGGTTTCACTCGACCATGTTCATCACCATGGGGATGCTCGGCACTGTTCATAAAGAAGAAGGACAAGACGTTGAGGTTATGCGTAGACTATCGTCCTCTCAATGCCGTTACTATCAAGAACAAGTATCAACTATATCGCATTGACATTTTATTCGATCAATTAGAGAGTGGTAAAGTGTTCTCCAAGATGGACCTTCGGTCTGGATATCACCAGACTAAAATCCGAGCGGAAGATGTACCGAAAACGGCATTCTTAACGAGATACGGCTTATATGAGTTTCTCGTCATGTCCTTTGGTCTCACCAATCCTCCAGCTAACTTTATATACCTCATGAATATGGTATTCATGCTAGAGTTGGACAAGTTCGTTGTGGTCTTCATCAACGATATTCTGGTATATTCCGAGTCAGAGGAAGAGCATGCAAAACATTTGCATATCGTGCCTCAGCGATTAAGATACCATAAGCTTTATGCCAAGTTTAGCAAATGTGAGTTTTGGATCAAGCAAGAGCCATTTCTTGGGCACATTATATCAGCAGAAGGTATTTATGTTGATCCAAGCAAAATTGAGCAAGTGCTGGAATGGAAGACCCCCAAATCTGTTCATGAAGTCCGCAGCTTCTTGGGTTTAGCTGGATATTGTCAGAGATTCATTCTGAGATTTTCAAAGATAGCTAAACCAATGACGGAATTACTGAATAAGGGTATTAAATATGTTTGAAAGGCAGCATGTGAAGAAGCTTTCCAAACCTTAGTGAAGAATCTCAAAACAGCCCTAATTCTAGCTCAACCGAATACGACGAAGCCATTTGACGTATATTGCGATGCATCCAGTATCGGGCTTGGCTGTGTGTTGATGCAAGACAGACGTGTGGTCGCATGCGGATCACAACAACTCAGTAATCATGAGCAACATTATCCAACTCACGATATTGAGCTCGCTGATGTATTAGTAAGAGAGTATATAGTAGGTCTGATCTTCCGATAGGTAATGGATAAGTCGATTGATGGAGATCTCGACATTGATGATCCGAGGCTCTTGAGGAGAACACAAACAGCCCCTGCAATCACTACACCACCACTCCGTTGGTTATAAACCATGTTTCACACGCTTGACCTCGCCAAGAAGGATAATTCCTGCAAGTGCAACCAACAACATGAGCAAGAACGAAGAAGAAGCAATCTGAATTGCTAAGTTGGGGTCTCACAAGCCGATGAATGGAAAAACTCTATAAACAGATTAACCTAAGCAAAACCCAATTGTTTGTGGTGGCTACTATGGAGTATAAATAGGTGGGAGGACTTATAAGGGGTTTTGGGGTCGTGACCAAACCCTAATACACGAAAATAATTGACTTGTACTTAATACAAGGCCCAATGGTCCAATACAGTGGCGCAGCACCCTGATAGATTCTAAACTCGATTTTGTTTTGACGATTCCCGTCGACTCCATAAGAATTTTGACATGCGACCAGTGGCGTTGGAAATTTTATCCTCTCCTCTTTCCATAGATATGTAGAACGTCCAAAACAAAGTCGGTATGCGTCCTGGGCATTTGTTTTAGTGCAAAGTGCTCCTGAGCTCTGAGTTGGACTCGATTTCGAGTTGGGCTCGGCCTCTATCTTCTTTGGACGTATTTCTAGTCTTCCACGCCCCTAAGCCTTCTTCCAAGTACTCCAACCTTTCCCTGGATCCTTATAACAATTAAATCATTAGGTAGCAATATATTCTCAAAAACATATAGGAAAACATATAAGAACGAGCTCACCTCTATATTCAATTCTTGTGTGTGAATTTTAATGATTGCATTTTGTGTGTTCAATGGAGTATTGTGTGTATCTATAGGAGTGATTTCCTCATCATCCTCGCCCTCTTGAATTGTAGTCGTCCTTGACTCAAACTCATCTTCTCTCATGTGTGGGTCCAAATGTGCAGTGCCATCAAATCCTCTTGTGTGCATGAAAGGAGGAGGTGGTGTGGACGACATAGTGCACCATCTTGATGTTCTCTATCAAATGAGCGTGCATGTTCACTTGAGCCAGGATCTCAAACAAACAAACATTGTGTCATATTTGTATGTGCAATGATGATGTGCATGATCTCATCATTCTCCCCTCCTTGATGACAAGCCATCCTCAGCTTGCCCGTATGTCCACTAAAGTGGCTTGCTTTGGGAATAGAATGAGCGCTGTCCATATTGCACAACCACGGCGAACAATGCTCCTCTTTTATATGTTGTCCCTGCAGCAAGAAAAAAGGACTTGAGGAACTTGACAAGGCATTATTAGCGTTTGTGCATCCATTTACTTTATCATGTTGTTGCAGCACAAAGAAGCTTCCTCATATGAACATAGGTAAACTTTATGCACCATAAAGACACCACTATGTTCATAGTTTCCTATAGCATGAAAACTATTTCTTGTCAACAAAGATAATTCAGTTTTTTAAAATATTCTTCTCTCTACAGTATGCAGATCACAAAGGGCATCAAATTCAATATAACCCAAAGTATTTAAAGAAGACAATAATTTCAGCTCATCAATTTCACAAGTAATGGGAATCAGATGTTTAATTTCAGCACAAGTGGGTGATAAAGTTTCTAGTTCATTCACTTGTTTTCGCATAGGGATAATAGAATTATCAGGACACAACTCTTTCTTAGCGCAAGGATCAGTAGGAAAATCAACATGTGACAATGGTGTATCAATAAAAGATTCCAATAGTTGCTTCCCGACAATAGCATGATTGATGGAAAAATCAGATCAAAAAACTTCTCACCTTCAACAAGTGTATTGTGATATTTGTTACCTTTATTCTCATTTCCAGCAGTAATTTAAGGTGCGTTATGAATTGATAGATCTGAACATACACAAGAGTTGTTGAACACCTCATTCTCTTTTGCATTTTCTACATTTATTTGTTCATGTTGCTGCAAAAGGTTAGGCATAGGAGGAGATACAACAAGAAAATTTTTCTCAAGTTGACGTATTTCATCTTTGCAATTAGATGCGTTGGCAAAAGTTTCTCGCATCGGAATTTTCATATCATTCCATCTTCGAGGTCTTTCTAAATCACTTATTTTCTTCCACCATGTTAATGCAAAATCAATTAATGCAGTAGCAGCATTCCTAAGCTTTCTCCTTTCACACATACGCCATTGTCTAAAAATTTTATCAATCTCTATTTCCCAAGCAGTATATTCATGGTAACCAAAACCATCATAAGAAGAAAGGGATGGAAATATATAATTACATCGTGTGGAAGGAATTGTGGAGGTGTTCTGAATATCATGTGAAGCCTCGGTTGATGTGTGATGCAAATTCATCAAAGTGACCATTGTTGATGTTTGATTCTTAGTGATCAGTTCCATCGTTATCTTCATCATGTAAATCATCTCAACAATTAATTCATGATTCTTGCTTTTACCTGACATTGTTAGTAGCAAACAGAAGGCAACAAAAATATGTTATCCCTATTAACTATAAGGATAATGGTAAAGTGGAAGTAGAACCACACTGTGAGACCTATGTGTGCTGAATACATTGGCAATTAGGATAAAAGTTAGCATTAACATTCAAAGTTTTGAATATTGCCAAAAGATTCTTCTGTGGCAAGGTCCGACAAGTTCTTTGTTAGGTCCGCCAAGTATTGGCAAGGTCCAACGCAAGGTCCGGAGAGCTCCTGCAAGGTCCGGAGAGCTTCTGTGAGGTCCGGAGCTTGTTTTTAGGGAGCTCCTATGAAGTTCAACTCGTAGAACTGCAGCGTCTTGTTTTTGCTTTTAACTCGCAATGTTTCAAACTTGCTTTATGGGAAGGTTTGCTTAGTATTAATTTGCTAAGTTTTTGGTGTGTTTTGGTGGTTATGGCTGTTATCATTTGATATGGTTTGCAACATGCTTATGTGACGTGCTCATGTAAGGTGTTGTGGTTTTCGAACTAACGTGAGTCAAGTCGAGGACTTGTGCTCGGAAAAATTGGTTGTTTATTCATGTGCAGGTGTTGCTTGAGTTCAATACATGGCTGGTGACGGGATCCTTGGACTAGTCTCATGGAGGAGACGAGGTTCCAACAACCAAGTTCGGGAGGAGCTGTGGTTGAGTTGATCGGGAGGTCGCGCAACATGTTTGGATCAAGGGCAGTGCATATGAAGGTTGCGTGTACGTTGTTGGAAGGTGTTTGCACGTGTGCAAGGAGTGCATGGACGTGGCAACATTGTTCCAAGGCGTGATGAAGAGATGTGGATGTAAAGAATTGGTCGGAAAGGTTCAACCGACTAGGTTATGGACTCAGGCTGAGGCTGAGTCGTGTTTGACTCAAATATGGAAAGTTTTGAGTTGGTTATGATAGGATTTCGTTTGGGTCACGAATTTGAGTTGTTTTAGGAATGTTTGGGACGTTCCTAAGGTTTTTGGAAGTCTTAAGATTGCTTCTATCTGCGTATAGAAGAGTCTTGAGCAGTATTGGAAAGTTACAGTTTGAATCCAAGTAGGAGTAGGAGTCCTAGTTTAACTTGAGTTGGCCTTAGGGCTGGTTATATAAGAAAGGGGGGCCAAGTCTCATGGGTGCACTACTTTGGGCTGTTCCTCTTGTGTTTCTATTGAATAAAGTTCATAGTTTCGAGGAGCTTTTGTGCCTTGTTCGTCCGACTTGTTTTTCGTCAAGTCTTTCTCGCCGAGTTTCTGGACAGACCGACGTTGCTTCGGTGTTTCGTTCATAACTCGAGTTTTACAGATCCGATTGATGTGATTATTTTTGGGTTGTCTTCACAACTCAATTACCTATCATCTATGAAATTTTCACGAGCTTTGGATCTGTAGTTTTTGAGATACACGAGTTTCTTTGCAGCGTTGCAGATCTGTTTTATATCGGGTAGAACAGATTGATCTTCGTTTAATGTTTTGATCGTATCTCAAGTTTTACTTCGTGTTTTCAAGTGATTCTTGTTGCATTAGATCCGTGACTTGATTCTCTACCTCTCTACTTGATTTGTCACGGTTGAACACGTTTGAAAACACTTGCACACACGGTTTCTTTAACCGATTAATTTTTTGCTGAGGGGTTTTTGTTGTTTCCGCTGCGAAAAGTTTTAATCTACCATTCACCCCCCCTCTGGTAGATTTTCACGTGCTCTTCGATCCTACAATTGGTATCAGAGCCAAGGTGCTCTAATCTTTGTGATTTGCACGTGTTTTGACTAACCATCATGGAGAAGTACTCCGCAAAACCTTGTGTGTTCAATGGCATCGATTTTCAGGTTTGGAAGGCGCGGATGGAGGCCTACATACAGGCGCAAGGCTTCGCCATATGGGAAAAGGTCTACTGGAACTTCGATGTACCACCCAATGATCAAGTTACGGCTGCGAACATGAGAGATGTTGACAACAACAACAAGGCTCGCAACTTGATCATCCAAGGATTGACTCAAAGCGACTTCGACCGTGTTGCACACCTCCGATCTGCATATGATGTTTGGAAAGCTCGTTGTGACTACCATGAAGGATCCAATATGATCAAGGAGGTAAGGCAAGATATGTTCAAGAAAGAATACATGCGTTTTGAGATGCAACCCGGTGAGTCAATTGACGACCTTTTTGCTCGCTTTAATAAAATTCTCAGCAACTTGCGTAGTGTCAATGTTAACTTTTCAGATGCTGAAAATGCTAGACAATTGTTAGGAGCATTAGATATGTCAATTTGGGAGATGAAAGTTACATCTATTCGTGAATCTACTGTCATGAGTTCTCTTACTTTAGACGTGCTTTATTCTAAATTGAAAACTCATGAAATTGACATCATCTCACGTAAAAACCCCAACAAGTCTATTGCATTTGTTTCGCAACGTGACATGTCTAGTTCTAATCAATCATCATCTAGTGGTGCACTCTCTTTGCTGTCCTCTCTAACCCTTGAACAGATTGAAGAGTTTCCATAGGAGGAGCTTGCACTTATCTCTACTCGGTTCTCAAAAACATTGCAAAATGTGAGAACTAGAAGGAGAGGAAGCTCCGGACCTCAACGATGTTTTGAATGTGGTAAGACAGGACATTTTCGTACGGAGTGCCCTAACCTTTCAGGTCCGACTTCACGTAAAGAAAAGCAAACAAGGCCGAAGAAATCGTTTGCAAAGAACAAGAAGAAGAAAGATTTATCAATGCGCAACATAGTGCATAGTATGATCTCTGCACTTTAAAATTTCGGCTCAAGTGATGTGGACACCGGTAGTGATGAAGATGAAGAAGCTATGGCAAATATGTGCTGCATGGCGAGCAAGTCAAGTTCAAGCTCCGAGGAGGCAGAACACAACAGCGACGATGAAGAGGTATGTCCCACTTGCGAAGAAATGTGTGATGCTATTTCTCGTGCCACTGTTATATTAAAGAAAAAGAATAAAAAACTTAGGAACAATGCTGTTAAAATTGAATCACTAGAATCTGAAATTAATCGTTTAAAAACTTTGATTCCTAGTGATGATTCTTGTTCCTCATGTGATTTGATTTATGAACAATTATCCTCTTTAAGAAGTGCACACGCATCTACACTTGATAAACTTGAACTTGAAATCGAAAAGAACAAAGAGCTTGCTGCACTTAATGATAAAAATTTGAAAGATGCTTGTTGTTCTACAATTGATTTGCATTGTTCTTCATGTGATGATCTGAATAAGAAACTAAATGATGCTATGAATGAGATTTCTATTTTGAACAATGCTTTACGTGTGCATGAAGTTAAATATTGTTCAAATTGCAAACTAAAAGGAAAAACTTCATGTGAAAACTGCTTTGATCTGTCCAATAAACTTGATGACATGCATAGGACACTAGATCGGTTTTCTAATGCAAATAAGAACCTAAACTTGCTGCTGAATTCTTTAAAGTCTTGTAATGATAAAACTGGTTTAGGTTTTAATTCGCATGCTCATGCTAAGGCACACCCAACTAAAGTTGTAAAGTCATTAGGAAGCGGTTTGATTCAAACAGCTCCTAGACAAAAAGAGGTGATTTTCAAATCTGCAGGAGTACTGTCCCATTCGGGTTCTAATAAACGTGTTGCTTGCTCATCTAGACATGATAATAAGGTTATTTTTCATTGTACCTACTGTGGTAGAGATGGTCATGTCATGGATTTTTGTTATAGACTATATAAACACGATAAGAAACAAAGAATACTTGCTAGATCACATAACAACCAAGCAAAATCTGCTAGACCGAATGTTCGGAGCTTGCAACCTGCAGTAATGAGTCAAAAACTTGCTCCTGGACCTACTGTTTTTTGTGCTACATATAACACATCTTCTAAGTCAGTAGTTGGGAACAAAAATTTTCGATGTTTGGCTCATAAACCTGCTGTACCTTCTCAGCTTTCGCGTGTTATTCCTGCTGGACGTCGTGTGACTCAGTACTGGATTCCTAAAAGTATTTTAACTAACCCCAGTATTGAGTCATCGACATATTGTGCTGCTGTGTAGGTTTCACGTTTGAGGAAGGAGAACATTTGGATTGTGGATTCAGGTTGCTCACGCCACATGACCGGTAACAGAGAATGGTTCTCCTCTCTCTCTTTTGTGTCACGTGTAGAAAATGTTACTTTCGCCGATAACTCTTCTACTCCCATAATTGCTAAAGGTTCGGTTAGAGTAAACAATCTCTACACTTTGAAAGATGTGGCACTTGTTAAAAATTTGAAATACAACTTGCTTTCGGTTTCACAATTGCTAGATGAAAATCTAGAGGTTAGCTTTGCTAAAAATTGCTGCAAGGTTGTAGATTCAAAAGGTGAGCTTTTGTTTAACATGTCTAGGTTTGGAAGAGTTTTTAAAGCTGATTTTGATTTGTCAACTTCTAAGCATCGGTGTCTAGTTGCTAATGATACAAAGGATCTATATTTTTGGCATCGTAGACTTGGTCACATAGGCTTTGATCATCTCACTCGTGTTAGTGCTCTCCATCGCATACGTGGGCGGCCGAAGCTTAAAAAGGACAATGATATTGTGTGCTCTTCTTGTAGACATGCTAAGTTTGTTGCAGGTTCACATGCTCCTCTCACAATTACCATGACAGCTGAACCGGGACAACTTTTACATCTTGACACAGTAGGTCCGGCGCGTGTTCAATCCTTCGGAGGTAAATGGTATGTGCTTGTGATTGTTGATGATTATTCCAGATATTCTTGGGTTTATTTTATGGCATCTAAGAATGAAGCTTTTAGTCATTTTAGAACTTTATTTCTTAGATTATCTATTGATCACCTAGGATCATTAAAAGCAATTAGAAGTGATAACGGAACTGAATTTAGAAACCAATCCTTTGATCACTTTTGTGCTGAAAATGGAATAGATCATCAATACTCTTCACCCTATGTACCACAACAAAATGGTGTCGTAGAAAGAAAGAACAGGACCTTAGTTGAGATGGCTAGGACTATGCTTGATGAATATCAAACTCCTAGGAAATTTTGGGCTGATGCAATTGCAACTGCTTGTTATGTCTCAAATCGTGTTTTCTTGCGTGCTAAGCTTGGAAAAACCCCATATGAGCTCCGGTTTGGACATAGGCCTAGTGTTACACACTTTAGGGTTTTTTGTTGCAAATGCTTTGTTAAGAAACATGGTAATCTTGATAAATTTGAAGCTAGATCTGTTGATGGCATGTTTCTTGGTTATCCATCTCATACTAGAGGCTACCGTGTGCTTTTACTTGACACTAACAAAATTGTGGAGACTTACGAGGTTTCTTTTGATGAAGCTAGCCCAAGTACTAGCTCCGATATTGCAGGTCCGGATCCATATCCGCAGGGGGAGAGTATTTTTATTGAAGAAGATGAAGAAGTGGTGCTGCTGCCCGAAAACTCAGAAGTAAATAACGATCAAGCTGCTGATTTTGCACCACAACCAGCACCAACAGTCACTACTGCTGGTTCGGACCTTCCTCAATCAACAAGCTCTCCTAATCAAAGGTCCGAACATGAAGAAGAAGGTGCTTGTGAAGTGTCTACTCCCCTCGAGTACTCAAAAGTCATCCTCCACAACAAATCATTGGAAGCTTGCATGAACGAGTCACTTGGTCCAGGTTTTGCAATCCAAACTCTCATGCTCATTCTGCTTTTGTTGCTTCTTTTGAACCCAAGGATATATCACACGCACTCACTAATGAATCTTGGATTAATGCCATGCAAGAAGAGTTAGAAAATTTTGAAAGAAATAATGTTTGGAAACTTGTACCTCCACCTCAAGGTCACACATTAATTGGAACTAAATGGGTATTTAAAAATAAGCAAAGTGAGGATGGGGTTGTGGTTAGGAATAAAGCTAGGTTGGTTGCTCAAGGTTTCACTCAAATTGAAGTTTTAGATTTTGATGAAACATTTGCTCCTGTTGCTAGATTAGAAGCTATAAAAATTTTATTAGCATTTGCTGCATCTAAAGGTTTCAAGTTATATCAAATGGATGTTAAAAGTGCTTTTCTTAATGGTTACATAGAGGAGGAGGTTTATGTTAAGCAGCCACCGGGTTTTGAAAATCCAAATTTTTCTAATCATGTTTACAAACTGTCCAAAGCCTTGTACGGTCTAAAACAAGCCCCTAGAGCATGGTATGATAGGTTAAAAACATTCTTACTTGAAAAGGGGTTTACCATGGGCAAGGTTGATAAAACTCTTTTTGTACTTAAGCATGACAATGACTCATTATTCGTTTAAGTGTATGTGGATGATATTATCTTTGGTTGTGCTTCTCATGATCTCGTGTCCCAGTTTTTAGCTATGATGAGTTCAGAATTTGAGATGAGTATGATGGGAGAACTCACATACTTTTTGGGGCTGCAAATCAAGCAAACAAAAGAAGGAACTTTTGTGCATCAAACTAAGTATACAAAGGACCTTCTTAAGCGCTTCAACATGGACAAATGCAAGCCTCTTCGGACACCAATGAGAACAGCAACAACACTTGAACTTGACGAAGATGGTGACCCGGTCGATAAAAAAGAATACAGAAGTATGATTGTATCACTTTTGTATCTCAAGGCGTCAAGACCGGACATACAATTCAGCGTATGTCTTTGTGCACGTTTTCAAGCTTCTCCACGTGCTTCACATCGCCAAGCCATCAAAAGGATTCTCAGGTACCTACATGGAACTCAAGAATTTGGCATTTTTCTTCCTTCTTCCTCAACCATTTCTTTGAAAGCTTTTTCGGATGCTGATTTTGGGAGTTGTAGGATTGATAGGAAAAGTACTTCGGGTGCTTGTCATTTTCTTGGTAATTCACTTGTTGCTTGGTCCTCTAGAAAACAAAGTTCAGTTGCACAATCCACGGCCGAATCTGAATATGTAGCTGCGGCTAGCGCTTGCTCACAAATTCTTTGAATTGTTCAAACACTTAAGGACTATGGGGTTGATTTAGATAGTGTTCCACTGTTTTGTGATAACACTAGTGCAATTTGTATTGCTAAAAACCCCGTGAAACACTCTAGAACTAAGCACATTGACATTAGGTATCACTTTCTTTGTGATAATGTTGAAAAAGGAAACATTGTGCTTCACCATGTCGATACCGAACAACAATTGGCTGATATTTTTACAAAACCTTTGGATTTCACTCATTTTTGTTTCATTCGTAGTGAAATAGGGGTTATGCATCCTCATGGCTTAAATTGAGGGGGAGTTTTTGAAACTTTGAAAGTCTATGTGTGAATCTGAAACTAAAATAATATGAGCATAGTATTTCATACATATATGACTTTGTGATTCCTTTTACAGGCTGAAAGTTCTTACTGCACTACTCATGTTATATATTTTGTAGTTTTTACCATGACTAGTAATTGGAATAATTACTTACACTAAATCTGGTCATGATCGAACTTTCTTGCTGTTTTGAACTTGTTGCGTGCTCACAAGTGCTTTTAATCATAAAAATTTAATCAAGTGATCAGCTCACATGTTGAGTTTTCAAATACAAAATTGAGAAAAGATCAAGAGAATATGCATGCATCGCACTTCTTCTTTTGAGATTGCTTATCATTGCACTAAGATATGAACTTGGAAGGAATTGTGTATGACTAAAATGTAACACCCCAAAATTTTGATTCAAAGCCCTAAATCATGTTAAGAGGGGAATTTAAAATTTTTTGGACGTGTTGCATGTTTTGCAAAAATTCAAATTCAAGCTGGAATTCAAATTAAACTCAAATCAGAAAAGAAATGGAAAAAGAAAAAGAGAAAACAGAAAAAAAACCGGCCAGTGGGCCGAAACCCACCAGCCGGCCCAACTTACCCCGCGCCAGCCCGCAGCCGCGCGCCCGCGCTCTCTCACACTGACAGGCGGGACCCACCGACCTTCGTCTACCTCGCGCCGCGCCGAACTCCCCCGCGCCCGAATCGAAACCGATCGGGATTTCGACGTAAACCCCGCTGAATTCTGTTCGTAGCCGACGCGGACATGATCTAAACCACCCCGCCGCCCTCCCGCGTCTATAAAAACCCCGGCCTCGTTCTGTTTTTCCCACGCGATCGCCGATTTTTACTCCGGTGAGAACCGAGACTTCTCTGGTGAATTCTGGCCGATCTAAGCTCGGAAACTCTGATCTAACTCGCTGGTCTTGATCCACCGCCACCGGGGAACCTTGCAGGTGCAGAAAACTCGGTGAATTGCGGTGTAAACACAGCGCCGACGAGCTTCGCCGTGGTTTTGCCTCGGACCTCGCCGCCGATCACCTTCCAGGACCTCCGAACTCAAGAAAACCCCCGAGGTGAGATCCCCGACCTCCCCTCTACCGATCTATGCCATAAGATCACAGTTCTAGGCAGAATTCTCGAGGATCCGAAAGTTTCCGGCGAGATCGCCGCTTCCCGCCGCCGTGCGCCGCCGGCAGCGCCGCCCGTGCTCGATCAGAGCGACGTGGCTGCTTGTGCGCCGTTTATTTTAAATCGCACGGTAGGGTTTAAATCCCCGCGTACCGGTTCGACGTTATAATCTCAGCCGTCGGTTTAAAATCGGACGGTCCACGTCAGCCCCGCGTTATAAAGACTGGAAATCTTACGTGCTACCCCCTGGGGTTCTCGGGAAATAAGAGCTAGCCCCGGAAACTTCAGATCTAGCCCCTGGAACTCCAGAAAATCATGTAAATTCATTTAAAAATCAGTTTTAGCCCCTAGACTTAATAAAAATTAGGAAAAACACCTCTGATAAGTGTAGCTAGACCCCTGGAAATTCTGAAAATAATATTATAGACCCTGTAATGGGGTGAGTTTATCTTTTTAGCCCTGTTTAGTATTTAATTCAGGAAATTAAATATGTAACTAGTGTTTAAAAATTAAAAAGTGGGACAAACATATTGTCAAAATTAAGTTAAAGACTATCTCAGTGTTTAGGAAATTTTGGAGTGAGATAAAAACATATTTTGGACTAATTGAATCTGTTTAATTTATTATTCACAATTAGGGACACATTTTTAAGTAATAAATAGTTTTAGAAAATAGGGAAAATAATTATGAAATAGTTTACATCAGAGGCAAAGGTCAAAATATGTTATTAAATTATTTAGGACCAGAACCTATTCTGTTTAGATGATGTGTATTACTAATTTCATAATATAGTACACAATTATGCATAGGAATATAAATCTGAAAATATAGCAACTAGTAAATGATAAATGGAGTTTTTAAAATCCAAAGAGTTCAGTTTAGGGTTGGTAGAAATTATGAAGGCACATATGGGGAAGAAAAAAATACTTTTCATACATACTTGGTAGTGAAAAGGTGTAGTAGTTGAACATAAGAAATTTATTGGAAACTCATATATATAGTATGTAAGTATAAATGTGAACACAAAAGTAGGAATCATATACACATGATTAAAAGTGTATGCAAGACACAAATCAACACACATAGAGTAACCACAACACATAAAGTTCTGAATGACTTTCATAAATATGAATGTGTGGTTTGTATGAAGTGGAAGTGTGAACTATGTCTTATAGATTGTTGTTTTTCTTTTGCTATGTGTGATGGTATGATGTAGAACCTGCTCAAGAGCAAGTTATTCCTTTCCAAGACCAGGACTACCCATTTCAAGAGCAGCAAGAAGGAGGCAAGTGTCCTTGACCACTTTGATCCTATGCTAGGATGTGTAGATAGAATTATTTGCATTGTCAAATGAAATATGAAACCCATGTTAGGAAGTTTCCCTAGAATTGCATTATCTTGTTTCCTTGTAGCTTGGGTTGGGAATTATTTTATCATGTCATTTATTATGCATATGCTTAGCCATGCTTAGAGTGGGATAATTGAGATATGAGATCATCAGTTTATTATACCATACTCTTGAATGAGATATTGTGAGTTATGTAGAGGTAGGGATCAAGGCAAGTTGGATGTTTTGGTTGTGTGCTGGGTGCACGAGACTTGGGTTTGTGTTTAGTACTTGCCTGGATCCTAAGGACCGGTTTATGGAGCATGTAACCTGGCTTTACAGTGCCAACCACATGCTGAGATGGGGCAGCTTGGCCAATTAATTAGGTGTATCCCCGGCGTAGTATGGGTGTGTTGGATGGTGCGGGGAGTAGGTGTCAGCTGGACTACCATATGAATCGGAAGGCTCAAGAGGGGGCCACTGCAGCGGGGTTGGAGCCTCTTGTATGCTGTTAGGGGTGAAACCTCAGTGGGCCCACGCTCGTCGGGAATCCCTTTGTAAAGGCTTCGTAGTGATCTCTTGGCTACACACCTGGAAAGTGTGAATGTGGTTCGTAGCCACTGGCATAATGGAGGTTCTTTTGGTCCACCCGGCAACGGGGGATGAAATCACTACATGTGGGTACAGTGGTACAAACTCTGCAGAGACAAAACTGTCATGACAGCCGTGCTCACGGTCAAGAGCCGCTTGGACTTATTCATGATTAGAGGAGTGATGGTTTTTGGAAGTTGTGGATGTTAAGCGGGGAGCTTAACATTTGAAAATGATGTTATGATTATTTGGTTATGATGATGGGATGGGAGATTGGGACCATTTCATCTGTGTTGTAATGAAGGTGCTTAAAAAGCTAAGGTGATAGGAATTAATTGCATAGTGCTTTAACCATGAGTTCAACCTCTCCTTGTTCTAGCCATGCATGATATAATTTTCCCACACTTGCTGAGTACCATTGGTACTCAACCTTGCATATTTTGTTGGTTTATATTGCTGCTCAGGTCAAGATAATGAGGTGGTGTATAATGACCAAGACTTTGGACCCGAAGAAGGTTTCTAGGTTCATGGAGACCCCTGGGCAATGCCTGTGACGGAGCCCTAAAGAATAATATTCCGCTGCTAGTTTATTTACTTGTGATGAACTTATTATTGTCCATCGAGACATTTGCAATGTAAGACTTATTTATATTCGACACCTGGCTTGTAATAAATGATGCTTCACTATTTGTCATCACATGTATGAGAAAATGATCCTGGCATACATGTGATATTCACTTGGTTGTTCTTCGGAAAAACCGGGTGTGACAGAGGTGGTATCAGAGCCAGGTTGCCCGTAGGAACGTGGACCTCGGTAGAAATGGATGTATTTAAGGGCCCTATTTTCTTAAAAACTATTTTCCAAGGTGTAGGTTGAAAAGTGTTATTTAAGGAGTCATTTTCTTCATCTTACCCCAACTTTCATTCAAAATAGGATTTTTGTTTGAGAGTTTATCTAACCTAATTTTAAATTCTTTTTGTTTTAGATGGTTCGCATGATTCGCACCGCTCGCAAGTCCACAGGAGGGAGAGTCCCCGTAGTTGCCCTTGCCGAGAGAGAGGAGAGCCGTCCGGTGACGTACCTTTCCTACGGATTGGCAGTAGGAGGCTTATTGCGCCGTCTTCGGCGTATGCTCGAAGCCGCCGGCAATACGGGCAAGCTAATTATCCACTATAACTCCACCAGGACCATCCGTGAGAAGAGGGAAGAATGGAGCTCAGAGATGAGGATTATACACGAAAATCAGCTGCTTAAGATTCACCACTCTCCAGCTTGTCGGGCAACACAGGTCGATGCGGAGAAAGATGTCACCTGGGAGGCCATCACCTGCCAGAGTCACATCTATCGTCGCCACTTGGACAAAACTGAGTACATGTATGTCCTCCAACGTGAGAGTGGTACCACGGAGTACAAGTACCCGCCAGTGCAGCAAGGGACTTCCCATGAGCACATGGACTTGTGCTTGGAGGATGCTGCTATGCTCAGCACTCGATTGCAGGAGTGTCAACAAGAGCTTCAGGATGTCCGGGACACCCTGAAGGAAACGGAGGCGTTGCTGCGAGCCTGCTTAAAGGCGAGACAAAGAGGAGATGGGAATGAACTATGTGTCACCGTGAATGATACATGGACTCCTGACTCCCCGGATCGCCGAGCGATCAGGCGTCGTTGCACTTCTCCACCAGCAGCCTCCCCACCCAAAGCAAAGTCAGAAGGCAGCCGAAATAATGAGGAAGATCCCGAGGAGCCAGCTCAAGAAAACGAGTAGCGTAGAGCCTTTCCCTTAAATTAGAAGGATGTCGAGTAGTCGAGTCGTTACGTAGTTAATGGTGTGTTAATGCTTGGTGTGTGACGTGAGTTGTGGAAGCCATGAGCAATTGTCCACAGCCTCGTCTTATGATTGTTTTGCTTTGGTGTGTGGACCCACATGAAATAATAGTGCATCTATTTGGTGTGAGATATGAACCCTTGTAAAAGTATAACAAAGCCTCAACACTTCAAAAGTACAAACAAATGAAAGTAGTAAGATGATACTAAATGCTTTCAAATTAACATTGGTTGATTCTGCCAGATGGCCGGAAGAGGAAAAGGACGTGCTGCCAACCCCGCCAACAACAACGATGAGGCATGCAACCCTCATCTTTCTAGAGGCCAGGACCGGGGTGGTCGCCGTGAAGGAGTTGATCCCCTCCACCAAATGCTGGAGAATCAGAATCAGCTCATCCAGAACTTGACTCAAGTGGTGGCCAACTTGCATCAAGTTTCACCTCCACAAGCTGCACCACGCCAACCAAGGTTGAGTGAGTTTCTAGGAACTCAACCTCCAAAGTTTGCAAGTGCTGCTGAACCTCTGGAGGCAGATGATTGGCTGAAGACCATTGAAAGTAAGATGAGGATCATACAATGCCAAGGGTATGAGAGGGTGCTGTTTGCCTCTCATCAATTGCTTGGACCTGCTGCTGATTGGTGGACTGCCTACGTGGCTGCCCATCATGACCCTGAGAACATCACTTGGGAAGAGTTCAAGCGTAGCTTCCGCAACCATTACATCCCAAGAGGTGAACTCAAAAACAAGAGGAAGGAGTTTTTGGGGCTGCAGCAGGGAAACATGACGGTGAGGGAATACCTCACTAAATTTACTCAACTATCCCGTTATGCCCCACAGGACATAGAGACTGATGAGCAGAAACAAGATTGCTTTGTGGAAGGACTTATTGCAGAGATGCAGTGTGCAATGTACTCAAATGAGTATGAAAGTTTCCAAAAGATGGTGGACAGAGCGTTTGTGGTAGAGAGGAAGCTAAAGGCCTTGGAAAATGAGAATAAGAGGAAGGCCGGGTGGTCACATCAAGCCTCAGGGAGCAACACCCGCCCACGTCTGATGCAGCCACCTGCAGGGCAGACGAGCCGTGCTGCGGTACCCTATTCAGCACCAAGAGGGTACAACCCAAACTACAGGCCTCCCGCAGCACCAGCACAGCCGCAACGTCAGTTTGTGCAGCAGCCTCGCCCCGCATATCCACCTCGACCAGCAGTGCAAGGACTCCCAAACCAACCCCAAGACAACAAAGGCCAGGCACCTAAGGTTGGGGTGCAATGTTTTAGCTGTGGTGAAGTGGGGCACTACGCCCATAAATGCCCAAAGAAGAAGCCTGCGCAGCCACAACAGCCAAATGTAATGAGAGGACGGGTGAACCACGTCACTATGGAGGAAGCACAAGAGGCACCCGACGTGGTAGTTGGTAAGTTTCCTGCCAATTTACACCTTGCAACCCTGCTGTTTGATTCTGGTGCTACCCACTCGTTTATTGCTCAAGGGTTTGTTAAGAAGTATGACCTAGCAACAACACAAATGAACCATATGCTAGCCGTAAACTCTCCAGGTGGAGAAATAAGGACAAGAAAAGTGTGTCCCAAAGTGAACCTAGACATTAATAGGGTAGTATTTACTGCTAACCTCATAGTGATAGATTCACAAGGGATAGATATTATTTTGGGTATGGATTGGTTGACCAAACATAAAGGAATCATTCATTGTTCGACCAGAACGGTGGAACTAACTCACCCTAGTGGCACAAGAATAAAGTTCATAACAATACACGAGCCTAGGAGGGACATTAAATTAAATCAAGTTGAGGTGAAAGTCGAGGAAATCAGGACCATCAGGGAATATCCAGATGTTTTTCTAGAGGAGTTGCCAGGTATGTCTCCCGATCGTGAAGTGGAATTCGCAATTGAGCTAGTGCCTGGAACAGCCCCGATATACAAGAGACCTTATCGGATGGACTCCAAGCAGCTAGAAGAACTCAAGGATCATTTGAGAGAATTGACGGAGAAGGGGTATATTCGTCCTAGTTCCTCACCATGGGGAGCTCCGGTGATATTTGTGCCCAAGAAAGACGGAACCCAAAGGTTATGCGTGGATTACCGTGCTTTGAATGAGGTAACCATCAAGAACAAGTACCCATTGCCTCGCATTGAAGACTTGTTTGATCGGTTGAGGGGAGCTTGTGTGTTCTCGAAAATTGATCTCAGGTCGGGATACCACCAACTCAAGATAAGGCAATCTGATATTCCCAAGACAGCTTTCGTATCTCGGTACGGACTGTATGAATACACTGTCATGCCTTTCGGGCTAACTAATGCCCCGGCATACTTCATGTATCTCATGAACAAGGTATTCATGGAATATCTGGACAAATTTGTGGTGGTTTTCATAGATGACATTCTCGTCTTCTCCAAAGATGAAGAAGAACATGAGAAACATCTAAGGTTGGTGTTGCAAAGGCTGAGAGAACACCAACTATATGCCAAGTTGAGCAAGTGTGAGTTTTGGCTGAAAAGAGTTCCCTTTTTAGGACATATAATCTCGGAGGGAGGAATCTCCATAGATCCCGCCAAAATCGAGGATATCCAGAAGTGGAAGACCTCTGAAAATGTTGGGGAAGTTCGAAGCTTTTTGGGATTGGCTGGGTACTATCGACGGTTTATTGAGGGATTCTCCAAGATCTCGAGACCTCTCACTAAACTGTTGGAGAAGGGAATCACATTCACATGGACGCCACAGTGCGAGACGAGCTTTCAGAAGCTAAAGAAGAGATTGACAACAGCCCCAGTGTTGGTTATGCCAGATATGCAGAAGAATTTCACAGTGTACTGCGATGCCTCTGGAAACGGGTTGGGATGTGTTCTCATGCAAGAAGGACATGTCGTGGCTTATGCATCCCGGCAGCTTCGGAAGCACGGGAAAAACTATCCTAACATGACCTAGAACTAGCCGCAGTGGTACACGCGTTGAAAATTTGGCGACACTATTTGATGGGGAAGAGGACAGAGATATATACGGATCATAAGAGTTTAAAGTACATATTCACACAGCCAGACCTCAACCTCGGACAAAGGAGATGGTTAGAGCTAATCAATGACTTTGATGTGGGCATCAACTATCATCCCGGGAAAGCAAACGTCGTGGCCGATGCCTTGAGTCGGAAAGTGCAGGTCAATAAGTTGAGCTTGAAGGACATGCCTGCAGAATTGAAGGACGAAGTTATAAGGCTCAATCTATGTCTAGTAAATAGTGGTGAAGCCATCGCCATGGAAGTAGACTCCACACTAGAGCGAGACATACGCGAGGGTCAAAAGAATGATGAGAAGACACAAGAGATCAGACAGCTCATCAAGGAAAATAAAGCTCCCGGTTTTAGGGAGGATGAACAAGGAACGGTGTGGCACGGGAAAAGAATCTGTGTGCCAGAAGTAAAGGAGATCCGTGAATTGATTTTGAAGGAGGCTCATGATTCCGACTATTCCATTCATCCTGGGAGTACGAAGATGTACCAGGACCTCAAGAGCAGGTATTGGTGGTATGGCATGAAGCGAGATGTCGCGGAACATGTTGCCCTATGTGACACATGTCAGTTGGTGAAAGCAGAACATCAACGACCCGCGGGATTATTACAACCACTCAAAGTGCCTGAATGGAAATGGGAAGAAATTAGCATGGATTTCATCGTGGGATTGCCTAGGACCCAATCAGGGTATGATTCAATATGGGTCACATTGATAGGCTAACCAAGGTAGCTCATTTCATCCCCGTGAAAGAAAGCTACAGCGGATCCAAATTGGCAGAATTGTACATGTCAAGGATTGTGTGTTACCATGGAGTGCCAAAGAAGATAGTGTCGGATCGAGGGACACAGTTCACCTCAAGATTCTGGCAGAAGTTGCACGAAACCATGGGAACCCATCTGAATTTTAGTTCTGTCTATCATCCCCAAACTGACGGGCAGACGGAGAGAACCAATCAGATCCTTGAAGATATGTTAAGGGCATGTGCACTCAAAAACAATAGGAGTTGGGACAAGAATTTACCGTATGCGGAATTTTCCTATAACAACAGCTATCAAGCTAGTATGGAGATGTCACCGTTTGAAGCTTTGTATGGAAGGAAGTGCAGAACTCCCCTATTTTGGAACCAAACAGGAGAAAGTAAAGTGTTTGGTCCAGAAGTGCTACAAGAAGCCGAGGCGAAGGTGAGGGAAATTCGCAACAACTTGAGGATAGCACAGACATGCCAAAAGAGCTATGCCGATGTACGAAGAAGAGAGCTCGTTTTCAACGTGGGAGACTATGTTTATCTCAAGGTGTCCCCTATCCGAGGACTTCGTCGGTTCAAGGTGAAAGGGAAGTTGTCACCTCGATACATCGGACCTTTCAAGTTTTGGAAAGGAAAGGCGAAGTGGCGTATCAACTAGAGTTACCAGCTCGTCTATCAGATGTGCACGATGTGTTCCATGTGTCACAACTCAAGAAATGCCTGAGGACGCCTGAAGAAGTGTTACCCATGAATGAAGTGGATGTAGCTGAGGATTTGTCTTATGCTGAGCAACCCTACAAGATTTTGGAGACAATGGAACGCCTCACCAGAAATAAAAGAATCCGGATGTGCAAGGTGCAGTGGAAGCATCACTCAGAAGAGGAAGCCACCTGGGAGCGGGAAGATGAGCTCAAGGCACAATTTCCGGAATTGTTTTCTTAGAAACACCAATCTCGAGGACGAGATTTCTTTCAAGGGGGGTAGAGCTGTAACACCCCAAAATTTTGATTCAAAGCCCTAAATCATGTTAAGAGGGGAATTTAAAAATTTTTGGACGTGTTGCATGTTTTGCAAAAATTCAAATTCAAGCTGGAATTCAAATTAAACTCAAATCAGAAAAGAAATGGAAAAAGAAAAAGAGAAAACAGAAAAAAACCGGCCAGTGGGCCGAAACCCACCAGCCGGCCCAACTTACCCCGCGCCAGCCCGCAGCCGCGCGCCCGCGCTCTCTCACACTGACAGGCGGGACCCACCGACCTTCGTCTACCTCGCGCCGCGCCGAACTCCCCTGCGCCTGAATCGAAACCGACGGGATTTCGACGTAAACCCCGCTGAATTCTGTTCGTAGCCGACGCGGACATGATCTAAACCACCCCGCCGCCCTCCCCCGTCTATAAAAACCCCGTCCTCGTTCTGTTTTTCCCACGCGATCGCTGATTTTTACTCCGGTGAGAACCGAGACTTCTCCGGTGAATTCTGGCCGATCTAAGCTCGGAAACTCCGATCTAACTCGCTGGTCTTGATCCACCGCCTCCGGGGAACCTTGCAGGTGCAGAAAACTCGGTGAATTGCGGTGTAAACACTGCGCCGACGAGCTTCGCCGTGGTTTTGCCTCGGACCTCGCCGCCGATCACCTTCCAGGACCTCCGAACTCAAGAAAACCCCCGAGGTGAGATCTCCGACCTCCCCTCTACCGATCTATGCCATAAGATCACAGTTCTAGGCAGAATTCTCGAGGATCCAAAAGTTTCCGGCGAGATCGCCGCTTCCCGCCGCCGGCAGCGCCGCCCGTGCTCGATCAGAGCGACGTGGCTGCTTGTGCGCCGTTTATTTTAAATCGCACGGTAGGGTTTAAATCCCCGCGTACCGGTTCGACGTTATAATCTCAGCCGTCGGTTTAAAATCGGACGGTCCACATCAGCCCCGCGTTATAAAGACTGGAAATCTTACGTGCTATCCCCTGGGGTTCTCGGGAAATAAGAGCTAGCCCCGGAAACTTCAGATCTAGCCCCTGGAACTCCAGAAAATCATGTAAATTCATTTAAAAATCAGTTTTAGCCCCTGGACTTAATAAAAATTAGGAAAAACACCTCTGATAAGTGTAGCTAGACCCCTGGAAATTCTGAAAATAATATTATAGACCTTGTAATGGGGTAAGTTTATCTTTTTAGCCCTGTTTATTATTTAATTCAGGAAATTGAATATGTAACTAGTGTTTAAAAATTAAAAAGTGGGACAAACATATTGTCAAAATTAAGTTAAAGACTATCTCAGTGTTTAGGAAATTTTGGAGTGAGATAAAAACATATTTTGGACTGAATTGAATCTGTTTAATTTATTATTCACAATTAGGGACACATTTTTAAGTAATAAATAGTTTTAGAAAATAGGGAAAATAATTATGAAATAGTTTACATCAGAGGCAAAGGTCAAAATATGTTATTAAATTATTTAGGACCAGAACCTATTCTGTTTAGATGATGTGTATTACTAATTTCATAATAAAGTACACAATTATGCATAGGAATATAAATCTGAAAATATAGCAACTAGTAAATGATAAATGTTTTTAAAATCCAAAGAGTTCAGTTTAGGGTTGGTAGAAATTATGAAGGCACATATGGGGAAGAAAAATACTTTTCATACATACTTGGTAGTGAAAAGGTGTAGTAGTTGAATATAAGAAATTTATTGGAAACTCATATATATAGTATGTAAGTATAAATGTGAACACAAAAGTAGGAATCATATACACATGATTAAAAGTGTATGCAAGACACAAATCAACACACATAGAGTAACCACAACACATAAAGTTGTCAATGACTTTCATAAATATGAATGTGTGGTTTGTATGAAGTGGAAGTGTGAACTATGTCTTATAGATTGTTGTTTTTCTTTTCCTATGTGTGATGGTATGATGTAGAACCTGCTCAAGAGCAAGTTATTCCTTTCCAAGACCAGGACTACCCATTTCAAGAGCAGCAAGAAGGAGGCAAGTGTCCTTGACCACTTTGATCCTATGCTAGGATGTGTAGATAGAATTATTTGCATTGTCAAATGAAATATGAAACCAATGTTAGGAAGTTTCCCTAGAATTGCATTATCTTGTTTCCTTGTAGCTTGGGTTGGGATTTATTTTATCATGTCATTTATTATGCATATGCTTAGCCATGCTTAGAGTGGGATAATTGGGATATGAGATCATCAGTTTATTATACCATGCTCTTGAATGAGATATTGTGAGTTATGTAGAGGTAGGGATCAAGGCAAGTTGGATGTTTTGGTTGTGTGCTGGGTGCACGAGACTTGGGTTTGTGTTTAGTACTTGCCTGGATCCTAAGGACCGGTTCATGGAGCATGTAACCTGGCTTTACAGTGCCAACCACATGCTGAGATGGGGCAGCTTGGCCAATTAATTAGGTGTATCCCCGGCGTAGTATGGGTGTGTTGGATGGTGCGGGGAGTAGGTGTCAGCTGGACTACCATATGAACCGCAAGGCTCAAGAGGGGGCCACTTCAGCGGGGTTTGAGCCTCTTGTATGCTGTTAGGGGTGAAACCTCAGTGGGCCCATGCTCGTCGGGAATCCCTTTGTAAAGGCTTCGTAGTGATCTCTTGGCTACACACCTGGGAAGTGTGAATGTGGTTCGTAGCCACTGGCATAATGGAGGTTCTTTTAGTCCACCCGGCAACGGGGGATGAAATCACTACATGTGGGTACAGTGGTACAAACTCTGCAGAGACAAAACTGTCATGACAGCCGTGCTCACGGTCAAGAGCGGCTTGGACTTATTCATGATTAGAGGAGTGATGGTTTTTGGAAGTTGTGGATGTTAAGCGGGGAGCTTAACATTTGAAAATGATGTTATGGTTATTTGGTTATGATGATGGGATGGGAGATTGGGACCATTTCATCTGTGTAGTAATGAAGGTGCTTAAAAAGCTAAGGTGATAGGAATTAATTGCATAGTGCTTTAACCATGAGTTCAACCTCTCCTTGTTCTAGCCATGCATGATATAATTTTCCCACACTTGCTGAGTACCATTGGTACTCAACCTTGCATATTTTGTTGGTTTATATTGCTGCTCAGGTCAAGATAATGAGGTGGTGTATAATGACCAAGACTTTGGACCCGAAGAAGGTTTCTAGGTTCATGGAGACCCCCGGGCAACGCCTGTGACGGAGCCCTAAAGAATAATATTCCGCTGCTAGTTTATTTACTTGTGATGAACTTATTATTGTCCATCGAGACATTTGCGATGTAAGACTTATTTATATTCGACACCTGACTTGTAATAAATGATGCTTCACTATTTGTCATCACATGTATGAGAAAATGATCCTGGCATACATGTGATATTCACTTGGTTGTTCTTCAGAAAAATCGGGTGTGACATAAAACCATGTCCTTAAGCTTCTGATTGTCAAATGACATAGGCTTAGCTTTATTGGTTAGAATAAGGCTGATGCGGCATATAATCTCTTGCAAATATCATATGATCAACTTTGTGCCTTAAATGATTATGAATTATAAAAATGCAGCAACAAGTGTCATGTTTTCAGGTTTTGAAATAGTTGAGTAAGGGAGATCATGACTTGCTTAAACTGAAAAATACATTTGATCTCTAGCATGGCTTACACTACTTTATGTATCTCATTGATGTGATAGTGTAAGTAACCTGATAGTATGACTTGGATGAGCTTTGTTTTGTATGTATATGTTATAATATGTTCATAACATTTAAAAATTTCTCTTTCTAACCTTGCTGAATACATTGTCAAAGGGGGAGAAATATGTATAAGGAGAGATTTTTTTACACTTTGCATATGTTATACACTTTCTTCCTTCTCTGATTTTAAAAAAATTGGGGAGAAATTAATAAAGGGGGAGAAATAAGTTTTCAAAGCTTTTCAAAACTTTTCATAAGCCAATGTTCGGATTTTAATTGGTGTTGCCAATGCATTCATCAAGGGGGAGATTGTGAGACTTATGTATGCTGAATACATTGGCAATTAGGATAAAAGTTAGCATTAATATTCAAGGTTTTGAATATTGCCAAAACATTCTTCTGTGGCAAGGTCCGACAAGTTCTTTGTTAGGTCCGCCAAGTGTTGGCAAGGTCCGACGCAAGGTTCGGAGAGCTCCTGCAAGGTCCGGAGAGCTTCTGTGAGGTCCGGAGCTTGTTTTTAGGGAGCTCCCGTGAAGTTCAACTCGTAGAACTGCAGCGTCTTGTTTTTGCTTTTAACTCGCAATGTTTCAAACTTGCTTTATGGGAAGGTTTGCTTAGTATTAATTTACTAAATTTTTGGTGTGTTTTGGTGGTTATGGCTGTTATCATTTGATATGGTTTGCAACATGCTTATGTGACGTGCTCATGTAAGCTGTTGTGGTTTTCGAACTAACGTGAGTCAAGTCGAGGACTTGTGCTCGGAAGAATTGGTTGTTTATTCATGTGCAGCTGTTGCTTGAGTTCAAGACATGGCTGGTGACGGGATCCTTGGAATAGTCTCAGGGAGGAGATGAGGTTCCAACAACCAAGTTCGGGAGGAGCTGTGGTTTAGTTGATCGGGAGGTCGCGTAGCATGTTTGGATCAAGGGCAGTGCATATGAAGGTTGCGTGTACATTGTTGGAAGGTGTTTGCACGTGTGCAAGGAGTGCATGGATGTGGCAACATTGTTCCAAGGCGTGATGAAGAGATGTAGACGTAAAGAATTGGTCGGAAAGGTTCAACCGACTAGGTTATGGACTCAGGCTGAGGCTGAGTCGTGTTTGACTCAAATATGGAAAGTTTTGAGTTGGTTATGATAGGATTTCGTTTGGGTCACGAATTTGAGTTATTTTAGGAATGTTTGGGACGTTACTAAGGTGTTTGGAAGTCTTAAGATTGCTTCTATCTGCGTATAGAAGAGTCTTGAGCAGTATTGGAAAGTTACAGTTTGAATCCAAGTAGGAGTAGGAGTCCTAGTTTGAGTTGAGTTGGCCTTAGGGCTGGTTATATAAGCAAGGGGGGCCAAGTCTCGTGGGTGCACGACTTTGGGCTGTTCCTCTTGTGTTTCTATTGAATAAAGTTCATAGTTTCGAGGAGCTTTTGTGCCTTGTTCGTCCGACTTGTTTTTCGTCAAGTCTTTCTCGCCGAGTTTCTGGACAGACCGACGTTGCTTCGGTGTTTCATTCATAACTCGAGTTTTACAGATCCGATTGACGTGATTCATTTTGGGTTGTCTTCACAACTCAATTATCTATTATCTATGAAATTTTCACGAGCTTCGGATCTGTAGTTTTTGAGATACACGAGTTTCTTTGCAGCGTTGCAGATCTGTTTTATATCGGGTAGAACAGATTGATCTTCGTTTAATGTTTTGATCGTATCTCAAGTTTTACTTCGTGTTTTCAAGTGATTCTTGTTGCATTAGATCCGTGACTTGATTCTCTACCTCTCTACTTGATTTGTCATGGTTGAACACATTTGAAAACGCTTGCACACACGGTTTCTTTAACCGATTGATTTTTTGTTGAGGGGTTTTTGTTGTTTCCGCTGCGAAAAATTTTAATCTACCATTCACCCCCCCTCTGGTAGCTTTTCACGTGCTCTTCGATCCTACACACACACTCTCAAGCTTCTTACCACACTCTTACAAGTTTTCTTACTGACACTGCAGGTGGCAAATGACGGCCGGTGTGAAGAACCAATCAAGCATGGGATGATTGCAAAGGTGTACGAATTCAACTCAAGAGAAATGTGTAGCTTGGAAGGCACTTTATATCATAGCAAGGATTTAGCAACAGTGAAATTGAATATTAAAGTTAAATAAGTGTCCAAAATACTTGTCAAAGTTGCTGGTCTAAATATGTTCCTACTAGTTCACGCTAGCAAGACATGTAACAAAACTAGATGACACAAACGATGCAAGCACTTTTGCTTTTTTGTTATTTTTTTCTCATTTTTTGTGCGGCTTTTATATCCTATTTTGCACTTGCATTTTTCTTTTGTATTCTTTTTTTCAGAATGTGCTGCAAAATAAGAACATAATTCAAACCAATTATAGATATCTCGTTGGTCTGTCACAGATTTTCTGCTCAATTTTCCAAAAACATTTAGGCACCCTTTAGAGGCTCCAAATCCAAGAACTTGATAGGAGGATGAGTCCCGATCTTCTGAGAGGTAGGGTAAACTTGATTGGGTGGAGATCTCGACGTTGATGATCCAAGGCTCCGAACGAACGATACCCCGCAATCACTATACCACTGCTCCGTTGGTTATCACCCGTGTCACATGAATGACCTCGCCACGAAGGCTTATCCCTGCAAGCGCAATCAAGAACACAAGCAAGAACAGAGAAGTTGCAATCAAAACTGAATTGATCACGAATTTGGGGTCTCACAACTGATGATCGGCGACACTGTTCAATGACAGATTGTAACTAAGCAAAACCCGACCCTAATATGGTGACGGCTGCTGTATAAAAAGGAGTTTAGGGGCGTGCAAGACCCCTGGACGCAACACTAATGGGCTTCCACACGATACACGGGCCAGCAGCCCAAAAGGCAGTGGCGCAGCACCGGACAGATTCTGGATGCCCACTTGTTTCGCTGGTTCCCGTCAACTTAGAAGGAATTTTGAGGTGTGGCTGGTTTCATTGGAAGCTTTATGAAATCACGGTTCCAACCATATATAGAACGTCTAAATCCGACTCCGTATGTGTCCGGGACATCAGTTTTGGTGAAGGCAGCTCCTGGAACCCGAGGTGGAGTCGATGTCGAGTTGTACTTGGGCTCCTCCTTGGTGTGCACGTCCTATCTCCTCCTCCTTGACTCCTTGGACTCCTCCCAGCCCTTGCTGGTCCTCTCCATTGTTCCTAATCAATAAAACATGCATGAAAACAAGCGTAAGTTCTGAAAAACAATTGACAAGTTTAGAATGTACCTGGAGATCCAATTGTCGTGCACGTGCTCTAGTGATCGGTCCTTGCATTGTATGCATAGGAGAAATGTCCTCATCATCCTCCCCCTCTTAAATTGGAGTCGTCCTCGACACAAGCTCATCTTTCTCACCCAAGTATGGCTTCAAATCTGAAATGTTAAATGTGGGACTAACCCCAAACTCGGGAGGCAACTCAAGTTTATATGCATTGTCATTTATCTTCTCAAGAACCTTAAAAGGTCCAGCAGCATGTGGCATGAGTTTGGACTTTCTCAAATCCGGGAACCTATCTTTTCTCAAATGAACCCACACCAAATCACCGGGTTCTAATTTTACCTCCTTCCTACCCTTACTAGCAGCAATGCGGTACTTTTCATTCATTTTTTCAATTTGTAACTTAGTAGTTTCATGCAACTTAAGAATAAATTCAGAACGTTGTGAAGCATCTAAGTTCACAATTTCAGTATGTGGTAAAGGTAGCAAATCAATTGGAGCACGAGGATTGAAACCATAGACTACCATAAATGGACTTAACTTGGTTGTGGAGTGAATAGACCTGTTATAAGCAAACTCAATATGTGGCAAACACTCCTCCCACAACCTCAAATTGTCTTTCAAAACAGCCCGCAACATAGTAGATATGGTACGATTAACTACCTTCGTTTGCCCATCAGTTTGTGGATGACAAGTAGTAGAAAACAGCAATTTGTTCCCAATTTATACCATAAAGTTCTCCAAAAGTGACTCAAAAACTTAGCATCCCTATCAGAAACAATAGTATTGGGAACACCATGCAAACGCACAACCTCATTAAAGAACAAATCAGCAACATGTGAAGCACTATCGGTCTTGTGGCAGGGTATAAAATGAACCATTTTAGAGAAACGATCAACAACCACAAATACACTATCCCTCCCCCTCTTTTTCTAGGCAATCCTAAAACAAAGTCAATAGAAATATTCTCCCAAGGTGCACTAGGAACCGGAAGAGGCATATAAAGACCATGTGGGTTAAGTCGAGACTTAGCTTTGTTGCATGTCGTGCAACGTGAAACGTAGCGCTCCACATCACGCCTCATTCATGGCCAAAAGAAGTGAGCGGCCAGCACATCCTCTGTCTTTTTAACACCAAAATGTCCCATCAAACCACCTCCATGTGCTTCCTGCAACAACAAAAGACGAACAGAGCTAGCTGGAACACACAGCTTGTTAGCACGGTAGAGAAGGCCTTCACGCAGCAGGATTTTTTGCCACATTCTTCCCTCTCTACAATTTCCAAAGGCATCTTTGAAGTCCAAATCAGTAGCATATAACCTCTTTATGGTTTCCAAACCAAAGATTTTATGAGAAAGTTGGGACAGCATGGTATAACGTCTAGATAAAGCATCGGCAATCACATTGTCTTTCCCTTTCTTATGTTTAATGATGTAAGGAAATGATTCTATGAACTCAATCCATTTAGCATGACGTTTGTTCAGATTAGCTTGTCCTTTAAGATACTTCAAAGACTCATGATCTGAATGTATGACAAATTCTTTAGACCATAGGTAATGTTGCCAAGTTTACAAGACACGCACTAAAGCATAAAGTTCTTTGTCATATGTAGAATAATTCAGCGAAGGCCCATGCAATTTTTCACTAAAGAAGGCAACAGGTTTACCTCCTTGAATTAGCACTCCTCCAATGTCAATGCCGCTCGCGTCACATTCAAGCTCGAAGGTCTTCTCAAAATCAGGAAGTTGCAGCAATGGTGCTTGTGTGAGCCTCGACTTGAGAACATCAAAAGCTTGTTGTTGTGCTGGTCCCCATCGAAACGGCACTCTATGCTTTGTCAACTCGTGGAGAGGTGTCGCAATGGTGCTGAAATCCCGCACAAAACGCTGGTAGAACCTTGCGAGACCAAGAAAACTCCGAACCTGTGTAACCGTAGTCGGAAGTGGCCAGCTCGTGATGGCAACAATCTTTGCCTCGTCCACCTCAATGCCCTGCGAAGTAACAACATACCCAAGAAAAGACACACGATCGGTGCAAAAGGTGCACTTCTCAAGGTTACCATATAAACGTGCATCGCGCAAGACATTAAAAACAGCACGCAAATGTTCAAGACGCTCATCATATAACTTGCTGTAAATAAGGATATCATCAAAGTAAACCACCACAAATTTACCAATGAAAGCATGTAAAACCTCATTCATCAACCTCATGAAAGTGCTGGGCACATTAGTTAAACCAAATGGCATGACTAACCATTCATAAAGTCCGAATTTAGTTTTAAAAGCAGTTTTCCATTCATCACCTAAAGCCATACGAATCTCATGATACCCACTACGCAAATCAGTCTTGGAGAAAATAACAGAACCACTCAACTCATCAAGCATGTCATCCAATCTAGGAATAGGATAGCGATAACAAATGGTAATGTTATTGATGGCTCTACAATCAACACACATGCGCCAAGTGCCATCTTTTTTTGGAACCAAAAGAACAGGAACAGAACAAGGACTAAGGCTCTCACGAATGTACCCGCGGTCCAGAAGATCTTGGACTTGTCGCTGAATTTCTTTAGTCTCGTCGGGGTTGGTCCTGTAGGCAGCACGGTTTGGCAAGCTCGCCCCTGGAACCAAATCAATCTTGTGCTCAATGCCTCGCACAGATGGTAATCTAGGGGGTATCTCTGATGGAAAAACATTCATATATTCCTGCAAAAGGTTAGCAACAGCAGGTGGCAAGACAATGGATGTATCCTCAATGGAATATAAAGCATGTTTGCACACTAAAGCATAGCAAGTTCCATTAGACGCATATAAATCATCAAGATCAGATTTAGTTGCAAGCAAAATAGGATTTTTCAACTTAATAGGTTGTTGAATTTCAGAATTGAAAACACCCTTTTGCTTAGCATTATTCTTTTTCTCCTGCTCAAATTGTACAATTTCAGTGTGACTCATAGGAAGCAACACAATTTTCTTGCCCTTATGCATGATAGTATACTTATTAGATCGACCATGGTGAATAGCATCAGTATCAAACTCCCAAGGACGTCCCAACAAAAGAGAACAAGCATCCATAGGTACCACATCAAAATCAGCAAAATCATGATAAGAACCAATGGAAAAATGTATCCTTGCTGTTTGTGTTACCTTAACCTTACCATTGTTGTTAAACCATTGAATGTGATAAGGGTGGGGATGCTCCCGTGTGGTCAAGCCAAGCTTCTTGACCACCTCAACATTCACCAAATTGTTGCAGCTACCACCATCAATGATGGTATGTACACGGCAGTCCTTGACGACGAGAAACATGTTGAAAAGGTTGTGACGTTGGCGGTTGTCGTCCTCTCGAACCGTGGCACTCAAAGCTCGCTGCACAATCAAAGTCCTATAGTTGTTTGTCGCAGATGTACCAAGAACCTCCTCGGCACCATCATCCAAACCTGAAATGTTAGTTGCAATAATATTTTCATCTTCAATATCAGAAGCACTAACATACCCGCCATCAGCAGTGGCAATGATCACCCGTTTGCTGGGGCAATCTTGTTGCATATGGCCAAGTCCCTGGCAGTGGTGGCACTTGATGTCGGAGCTGCGGCTTGTCAAAGTGTTGGGTGCAGCCGCCTTTGCTGCAACACCTGGAGGCATCTGGGACTTGCTGTTATCTTGTCCCCGTGATGTAGAAGGTGTGATGCTGCTGCGTACAACACCCGTGGAGGGTGGTGTAGAAGCACGTACGCTCGAGGAGGGCGCTGCTTTGGATGGCACCGGAAATTGTCGTGGCGTGAAGGTGTTGTTCTGCCGCTGCTGTTGGCGACCCTGCACTTCTTTTTCTGCTAACATAGCAAGTTGAAATAAATGTTGAATAGAATGATATTCCTTGTAGTCAACTATGTCCTGGATCTCACGCCGCAAGCCCCCATAAAACCTAACAATTTGGTCTTCCTGATCCTCAACTACCCCACAACGAAGCATACCTTTCTGCAACTCTTGGTAGTACTCTTGGACAGTCATGTCACCCTGATCAAAGCGTTGCAATTTCTTAAGAAGATCACGTCTATATGAAGGAGGAACAAACCTAGCGCGCATCTCATCTTTTAACGCAGCCCATGTCTGTGGTGCATTACGTGTATTGACAAGTTCATTCCACCAAATTATAGCAAAATCTTTAAACTCACTAGTGGCTTGTCTAACTCTATGTCGCTCAGGAACAAGATGAGAGCTAAATTTTTGTTCTACCGTCATCTCCCAATCCAAGTAAGTCTCAGCATCATAAGATCCATAAAATGTTGGAATAGAAAACTTAATCTTAGCATAAGGATCATTATCTTGTTCAGGAGCATGAGGACGAGGTCTACCTCCCATACCTTGATGATTTCGTCGAGGGTGACGGCGCTGCTGTGCATCAACCTCATCGTTATTGAAGTCATCCTCTGTGTCGTAGTGAGCATGTGCATCACCATCAAGGATGATAGAGGGTGTAGCTTGTTGGGGAAGACGAGTCTCCATCTCGTCCAACCGTGTGGTCAGACTAGCAACACTTGTATGGAGCCTCTGAAAGGTGGCTGTTGTAGTGGTCTGGTAATTGTTGAAAGCTTCGGTCATTGCCCGCATCATGTCCCTTAGTTCCATATGGGACACGCACTCATCATCATCCGGAGGTGTAGAACCAGAGGTCTTATCCATAGGCTTCTTTCCTGTCATTGTTAGTACAAAACAGAAACGAAGACAAAAAGATTGTGAAGAACCCTATTACTACGCTCTCCGAAGTGGGTGGAAAATCGATCAGTAAGATGCGTCTTACCCCGCTCTTACAAGTTTCTTACCAGCACTGCAGGTGGCCAACAGTGACCGGTGTGAAGCAAGCAGAGAGTGGGTGTGATTGCAAAGGTTACCTGTTCTGCTCGAGAGAAGGTGGAGCTTGGAAGGCTCAAATGCAGTATATGTATGTGGCACACAAGTTAGTAACAGATAGCAATGCTGAATAAGTGTTCAAAGAATTTCACCTAGTTGCTGGCCTAAGAATGTATTAGAACAGTTGTGGCAACAAGCAAGGATAAGGATGAATGATGATGAACAACAAGGATAATATCAGCAAGTATCCAGCACTCACATAGAAATAGCACAACTAGAAAACCCCTTAGCCTCCTGTTTTTGTCTTGAAGCACTAGTAGAAATCAAAATCTTTTTTCTCTTTATTTTTTTTATATTTTTTCTCAACCAGGGGCACAAGAATAGAAACAGAACCAAGTATTAGCTCAAACCGATGAAAGATGAGATCCGCACAAATTCAGGAGCGATTGGAAAAACTGGTGCTGGAACCTCGGAGTTCGAAACAAGGGCCTTCTTAATTTTTTTAGTTTTTTTTTTTGAAAATGCCATGACCGGCGTAGCTGGTGTATCGTATGTGGACTTTTTCGAGACCTTTCCTGAAAAAAAATGCGCCTCAATCGGAGTTACGAGCGAAAAGTTATGCCCGTTTTAAGGAGGATACCCCGAATCAGGTTTTGGTGGTGGTGGAAACTGCAACAGAAACGAATCGGTGGATGGAATTTTTTTGTAGATTTGTTTTTTGTAGATGGCAGCGTATGGAAGAAACAAAACTGAACCAAAATAAATCTAAACCAGCAACCAGACTCAACCTAGGACACGAACTCAGAACTACGGACTCCGAAACTAAATTGTGAAAAAGGTTGAGCGGGGGTTGTAGGTCAGGGAAACTAAAAAACATTTTGTGGCTTTTTGTGGACGATAGGACTGAAACAAAATAAATCTAAAGGACACACAAGTATACCTCACGGTGAACCTAGAAATCAGATACCAATTGATAGGAGGATGAGTCCCGATCTTCCGGGAGGTAGGGTAAACTTGATTGGGTGGAGATCTCGACGTTGATGATCGAAGGCTCCGAACGAACGAAACCCCGCAATCACTACACCACTGCTCCGTTGATTATCACCCATGTCACACGAATGACCTCGCCACGAAGGATTATCCCTGCAAGCGCAATCAAGAACACAAGCAAGAACAGAGAAGTTGCAATCAAAACTGAATTGATCACGAATTTTGGGTCTCACAACCGATGATCGACGACACTGTTCAATGACAGATTGTAACTAAGCAAAACCCGACCCTAATGTGGTGATGGCTGCTGTATAAAAAGGAGTTTAGGGGCGTGCAAGACCCCTTGACGCAACCCCAATGGGCTTCCACACGATACACGGGCCAGCAGCCCAAAAGGCGGTGGCGCAGCACCGGACAGATTCTGGATGCCCACTTGTTTTGCTGATTCCCGTCAACTTAGAAGGAATTTTGGGGTGGGGATGGTTCCATTGGAAGCTTTATGAAATCACGGTTCCAACCATAAATAGAACGTCCAAATCCAACTCCGTATGTGTCCGGGACATCAGTTTTGGTGAAGGAAGCTCCTGGAATCCGAGGTGGAGTCGAAGTCGAGTTGTACTTGGGCTCCTCCTTGGTGTGTACGTCCTATCTCCTCCTCCTTGACTCCTTGGACTCCTCCCAGCCCTTGCTGATCCTGTCCATTATTCCTAATCAATAAAACATGCAAGGAAACAAGCGTAAGTTCTGAAAAACAATTGACAAGGTTAGAACGTAACTGGAGATCCAATTGTCGTGCACGTGCTCTAGTGATCGGTCCTTGCATTGTATGCAAAGGAGAGATGTCCTCATCAGAACTTACAACAGCAAGATTATAGATCTATATCTCCTATTCTTATTGAAGTATCTAAAAACCTATTTTGGCTCAGAACAATAGGAGATATTGCCCCCCAAAAATACAGACTGTTCAGAAATTTAGATCAAGAACAGATTCAGATCTAACGCAATTTTGATCATGATAACTGTAATTACTGGAAAACATATGAATATGAAAGTTGTAGATAACTTCTCAACCTTTCTAGAAAGTACAAGAACACCAGAATCCGAAATTGTCTGAGTGAGATATGATCCAAATACTAAACTGGACAGAGATGATTCTAATCTAGACATGATGACGTGATTCAAAAGGATGAATCAACATAATGCAAAACTCAAACTAGAACCAAAAACACTTTCTATACAAGAAATATGACTCAACCACGGACATAAACTCAACAAAACCAATATGAAAAGCAAAGTTGCAAAGGCTCAATGGTGGTTTGGACAAAGTGATGAACAGATCAACTAAACTATAAGTTTTTTGTGTTTTTTTTGTGGACTCTAGGTATGACAAAAAAACTAATCTATTAGATAGATGAAACTACCTAACGGGCAAACCTGGAAGATGATACCAATTGATGAGTAAGAGAGTATGTAGTAGGCCTGATCTTCCGATAGGAAATGGATAAGTCGATTGATGGAGATCTCGACGTTGATGATCCAAGGTTCTCGAGGAGAATACGAATAGCCCATGCAATCACTACACCACCGCTTTGTTTGTTATTAACTGTGCTTTACATGCTTGACCCCACCAAGGAAGCTAATCCCTGCAAGTGCAACTGAGAACACGAGCAAGAACGAAGAAAAAGCAATCTTAATTGCTAAGTTGGGGTCTCACAAACCAATGAACGGCGAAACTATGTAAACATATTAACCTAAGCAAAAGCCAATTATTTGTGGCAGCTAATATGGAGTAAGACACAAAAATAATTGACTTGTACACTACTACGAAAACCATTATCACAGGCGCCTCGTTCTTCAGACCCAAGCGGCCCGTAAAAAAATGTGTCTGTGATGTCGAATGAATTAATAGACGCTTGTGATAAATGAACATCACAGATGACTTGCAACGGCAAACCGCCTGTGTAAACATATCAATTTTCACAGGCGGACCGTGGAGCAGAAGCCGCCTGCAATATTGACCATTAATACAGGTGGCTAAAGCAACCTAGCGTGCGTGACCTTTGCAATTACCGAGGGGGAACGCGCCTTTGAATTCAATTCAAAGCCACCAAACATTGTGGCCTAGTATACATCAACCACATTTAGCATCAAACAAAAATACAAAAAACAATTCGATAATTAATAACAAACATTCATCATCAAACAAACATTCATTAAAAACTAAATTTTTACAAACAACAAAAGAAAACAACAGAAAATCGCCTAGTCCTCCGGTGGCGGAAGAACCCCATACTTGTTGGCGATCGCCTCCACCAACTTCCTACTACCTTCCACCCCAAGCACCTCGCCGACCGTCTCCCGCATCGCATCAAGACGACTGGCCACTACGCTTAACCCGAAGAGGTAGTGAGCTATGGTGTCCATTCCAGTACATACTGGAAGGCGACCAAGACCCAGAAGCTCCATGGCGTCAGATGTACTATTAAATACATCCTTTGCCATCTGCCGGCACAACGGTCATAGGTCGTCCGCTTGTGCCCTGAGGGCAACCAAACTCTGCTCTAGGAAAGCGACTTTCCAAAGTAGGTGCACTCTCTCTTCCACCCAGGAAGGCGGTAGAGGTGCGGTTGGAGCCGGGGACAGAGACGCGGTTGGAGCCGGGGATGGAGGTGCGATTTGAGCCGGGGACGGAGGTGCGGTTGAAGCCGGGGACGGAGGCGCGGCGAGTGGAGAGCATGGTCAGGAGCGCTTCATTGGTGGTGCCATTGAGACTAGGGATACGGTGCGGTGAGGAAGTAGATAACTAGAGGGAAGAGGAAGACTGTGATGGTGGTGCAAAGAAGGCTAGAAGAAGGTGAAAGTTATAATGGTGCGGAGAAGGAGAGGTCGGATCGCTTTGAATTCTGCGCGCGAATGGCAATGACCGCACGATACATGTGACCGTGGAGTAGGAGCTGCCTGCAATATTGGCCATTAATATAGGCGGCTGAAGCGACCGGGCGTGCGCGCCTTTTTGGTTACCGAGGGGAACACGCGCAAAACATGTGTCCGTAGAGTTACACAGGCAGATAATCTTACGTTACAAACTGCCTGTGATAAACATTCTTCACAGGCAGACAATCGTAGGTAAAGAACCACCTGTGATAATGGAGTTATCACAGGCAGATACTCTTTACGTTACAAACTGCCTGTGATAAAGATTTTTCACAGGCGGCTAGTCATAGGTATAGAACCGTCTGCGAAAATTATAGCATGCACCATTCCACAAAAGTTCTAGCAACAAAATATGTCTCACATGGTAGCATGCATTACAGGGCCACAAAATGTCAATGTTTTGCAAATGCAGCATCTCCTGCACAACTTGCATTCTCTCCAAAATCTCTAGTATCCATCAGTCGGTTTCATGGATTGGCTCCGAGCCACTGCTCCCACCAGCATCTATTTCTGGCTGGTTGATGTACATGGAGCTTGATGGAGCAAGTAACACACCCCTGGCTTGAGCCTATGGAGCCCCTCCAACCGGCAGCTCGGTGATGACAGGTCTTGGAAGTGGTGATCTCGTACCACGGATTGTCACGCTGGCCAGGGGCCCTTGTGCACGTTGTTGGTCGCTAGATGAAACCCACCATGTTGTTGAGGACTGCGGGTAGGCGACTGATAGCATCCTCTTGAGTGGAGATGAGTCCAGAGAGTCCAGCCAGGCCGGACGAGTTGGGTGATCAGCAATATTTGCCAGGCAGTAGACCGGCGTCCCTTAGAGGGTCAGCTGAGACACTTGCTCATTTGATTCAGTCACTGGTTCTTCTTCCGGCATCTCATGGTGCACTGCAAGTTCCTGGACCGCATCATTTGGCAGTTGTTGCACTTCTTGAGGCGGTTGAGGCCAGGCATCCCAGCCCCAGTTCAGATCCTGGTTCTGTTGGTTCTGCTACTGCTGCTGAGCAGCCTCATCCCACTGCGGGTCAGGCACCGGTGGTGGCGGCACAAAGTTATCATGTTGTTGAACCTCAGCGTGCAGCGGTTGGGGGTTACCATCTTCTGGGAGCTCATCTTCCAGCAGAAAGTCTCCTCCCGGGTGCATTGAGTTGAGGATATACACTGGGAAAGACCAGGTCCAAGCATGCCCATCTCTTGTTCCTTGTCTCAGGACTAGACTTCTCGGCACCAGCTGGGCTCATTATACATGCACTTCAAAAGAACCGACCCCAGAGCCCCCAGGCTATTGTGCCAATGAAGGATCTTGCCGAAGCAAGACACCGCCCGGTCTATCGCTTCAATGGAACGGTGGTCTATGGGGAAACCAAGGATTAAAAACCAGCCAACTCGACAGAATTTCCTCTCCCGTCTGTTCACCCCATAGTCATGTCTAACAAACGTGATTGTTATATCCTCCACAACGATCGCCCCCCCAAAAAAAAGCATAGTGTCCCTATAGAAACAAGAGCCCATCGAGAGGAGAGCAATGCCAAGAGGTGTGAGGCAAGCAGAATGAACTGGGACACCAAGCACTTCTTCAATATAGTCTCTGATCCTGTTATTGTAGTAGGCATAGGCACGCGGTTGTACCATATCATTGGTGTCCACCGCAACAATGTATTCCTCATGCATCGCATGGTGAACCCCCGGTAGATGAACCGTAGCCCGGGGTAGTCTTTCCTAGCCACCATCTTCAATCTCGAATTGCTCAGTTGGGAGGAAGCGTGTTGGATCCACCGGGAAGTTAGCCATATGTGTTTGAGAGTAGGGGACGTTGTTGGTTATGTTGATGGAGGCTTTGGGTGTGAGTGATGTTGCCGGAGTGAAGGTAACTATGGCCATGGATGATAAAGGGGGTAAATTTATATATAGGGGGGCAGTCCCTCGTCATTTCCTTTTCCATTTCGTTCCCTATTGCCCCGCCTTTAATTCACAATTTAAAGGAGAGGTCAGATCACTTTGAATTATGCGCGTGAATGGCAACGACCGCACGATACAGGCGGACCGTGGAGTAGGAGCCCCCTACAATATTGACCATTAATACAGACGGCTAGTCGTAGGTATAGAACCGCTTGCAAAAATTGTATTTACCAATTATTCAAAATATTTTCACAGGCGGTCTTTACTTGAAGGAAAAACAGAGGACAACTATATACGCACACGAATAGAGGAAAAACAGAGCTCACACGTACACATAGAGATGATGTAGCACTCAGCCAGCCATGGCTTCAAGCGCAGTGTATTTCACTGTTGAAGTCTACGGCCAACTCAAAGCCAATATTTCACTGTATGAATTTTGTTAAATTTTTTAAATCATTCCAACATGTCAAAATTCAAATATTAAAAGAGAAAAAATTGTCAAATTAAAATATTAAATCTTCATTACAATATTACATATATATATATATATATATAATATGTCATACATTTTGCAGCATTGACATCTTCTCGCATATAGGGTTTCAAATCCTTTTTAATGCTTCTTTCTACGCGCTTGATGTTGTCTGAATCGGTGAAAAGGTACATATCTTCATATTGATTATATTCCTCTTCATTATCTCCCACATTCTCAATCTCAATAATATTTTGCTTTTCCAGAAACAACTATGTGCATCTTCTCAGTTCCTGGATCCTGTACATGAAAAACTTGTGCAGCACGATCGGCGAGAACCCACAGCTCATCTTTACAACCCACTTTGTTCAAGTCTACCAGTATCAGCCCGTAGTTTTCACTTTCACACCATCAGGTTTTTGACCCGTTGGCACTTAAACACAGGCATTTTAAGTCTTTCGCCATAATCGAGTTCCCATATTTCCTCTATGAACCTGAAGTATGTGGTCATCTGCCCTTGTGGATCATAAGCCTCTATACGAACACCACTATATTGTGCAACATTCTTACCGTCTTTTTCCTTAGTGTAAAATGTGTAACCATTGATGTCATATGCTTGCCATGATGTCACCAAAGCAGATGGGTGAGAAGCTAACTTCTTCATTGTTGCCTATTCTATAGAGTCTCTGTATGGTATATTTTTGTCCATTAACCATTCAGTGAAACGTCTTCTGTGCTCTTTCATGATCCAGTCCTCTATGTGGCCTTGGTTTTTTCTACGAAGCTTAATTTTGTGTTCCTCGATGTATGACTCAGCTATTGCAAGCTGTTGTAGTACACCAAAATATGCACAGTGTACTAATTTATAATCCTGAATGATAAAAAAAAATTTACCTACTTTGCCTCTCCCACATAGTCTACCCTCATGTACAGGTATAGGCACACCTATTGGCTTTCCATCTTTGATGTAATCAGCGCAACACTCAATCACTTCTTCATTAGTGTATCCTTCCATAATTGAACCCTCTGGGTGAGCACGGTTCCGCACGTAACCCTTTAATACTCCTAAATATCTCTCCAACGAAAACATATGATGTAAATATAGTGGCCCCAATGCTTTTATCTGATCAAAAAGATGTATGATTAGGTGTACTTGCATATCGAAAAAGGATGGTGGGAAACACATCTCAAGCTTGCACATAGTCTCGACAATGTACGTTCTCAAATAGTCTAAGTCTTCCTAGGCTATCACCTTTTTGCGATACTGCATTGAAGAAGTAACACAAACGTGTGATGACCACTTTTACATGCTCAGGTTTGATGATCCTTATTGCAATGGCGAGGAACACTGTCATCATCATGTGACAATCGTGAGAATTATAGCCGAATAAAGACAAGTCTTCCATCGAGACTAGTTTGTGGATATTGGATGAGAAGCTCGTGGGCACTCTGATCTCACGCAAGCATTCGCAAATTGCCTTTTTCTCCTGTAGTGTCAAGTTGTAGCTGGCTGGGGGAAGGTAATGCTTCCCGTTGGCCTTTTCTACCGGGTGACGCTCTAGTCTCATATTAAGATTTACTAGGTCCATACGTGATTTTAATCCGTCCTTTGTTTTCCTCTGCATGTCCAGCAAGGTTCCAATGATGCTGTCAAATACATTCTTTGTAACGTGCATCAAATCAATACTATGACAAATTTCCAGGTTCCTCCAATACGGAGGCTACTTGAAAAAAAATTGATTGTTTCTTGAAAGTCGTGTCAGTTGTATCACCCAAAGATGTAGTTTTCTTTCTCTTTGTTCCTTTACATTTTTTGCCCGTACCGAAAGCAACCTGAATGTCTTGACCATTTCGAACACGAGATTTCCACTGTAAAGTTTTGGTGCAGTATCTTTTTCGATTCTGTTATCAAATTGTTCTTTCATCTTTCTGTACTTGTGTGTATCTGTCAAGAACTGCCGGTGTCTCATGTACACCGTCTTTCTGGATGAAATGAGGTATAAAATCCAGTTCCATCCACGCACCTTACACAACCTTTCTTCCCTTTCATTTGTCCCGATAATGTAAACATACCAGGATAATCATGCACCGTAACGAATATCATTGCTCTTAGTGTGAAATAATTCCGCTTGTACTCATCCCATGTACGTACCCCTTCATTCCACAGTTTTGCCATATCTTCTATTAGAGGTTCCAAGTACACATCAATTTCGATGTCGAGGTTATTTAGACCTTGTATAAGAACTAATAACAAGATATATTTTCTTTTGTGACACAACCACGTCGGTAGGTTGTACATCGTTAAGGTGTTGTGTATGCTCCATTTTTCAGTAAACGGATTCATTCCGTCTGAACCCAAGGAAAACCTTACATTTTTTATTTCCTTTGCAAACTCTGGATACTGAATATCAAAATTTTTCCACTGGGTTGCATCACCAGGATGTCGAATATGTTTTTCATTCTTCCTGCGCTGCTCGGAATGTCAACGCATAAGTTCAGCTTCCCTAGGGTTTGAGAACAAACGCTTCAAGAGATCAATTACTGGAAGGAACCACATCACCAAGGCAGGAATTTTTCTCTTATTCTTCCCTCCTGCATCGTTAGAAGTATCGTCATCGTCACATTCAGGGCCAATAATATTCTTCTTATTCTTCAGGGTCTTATTCATGTTGGTAACATACTGGTGATTGTAGTCCTTCTTGTATCTACTGACACCGCAGATGGGGCATCTAGTTGCGAGCTAATGCTCTTTGCGATACAGAATACAATGGTTCACACAAGCGTGTATTTTTGTAACACCTAGTGACATCGAGCAAAGAAGTTTCTTCGCTTTATAAGTGCTTCTAGGCAGTTTATTGGGATTTGGAAGAATTTTTGCCAGAAGATCCAAAAGATCAGAGAAGTTATAATCAGACCATCCGTGTGTGGCTTTCAACTTTAATAGTTCTAGGACTGTACGCAATGTAGTAAACTGTTTATCACAACCCTTTGATTAATCATATAAGAGCTCCGGGTCACCGCATTCTGCAATGTCTCTATTTTACTTAAACCTTTACTTGCACCCATGGAAATCAATTGATGTGGTTCGATGTGACGCAATATATTCTCACAATCAAACTCATCATCATCACTATCATCATCATCATGATTGTCACTACCATAATTGATATGAGTATTATCGTCATGGGAACCTCTCTCATCATCTTTATCCACCTCATGTGTATCTAACTCACCATGCTCTGTCCATATTGTGTAGTTTTTTGAAACTCCTTTTCACCAAATAATATTTGATTACTATACTATGTATCCTAGCAATCTTATTTTTACAGTCGATACATGTACATAATATGCCATCTATCTTTTGCATCTTCGCATGTCTCTTGGACGCTAATAAAGTTTGCAACATTTTAAATGTACAAAGGATCAGGTTCGGAATGTTGTACATCCACGCTTGGTGGTCCATCTTCTAGGTCAAACTGTAAAAATAAAAATATGATAGTAGTCATTTCTTGAATGCAAGTGAAGGCTGAAAGTTGAACACAAGGTTCATAAAGCTAGCGTACAGTTATGGCACTTGGAGGCGAGGACGACGGCGTGCGAGCGCTTGGAGGCGAGGGTGAGGACGGCAACATGGGCTCGGCCGCGAGGGAGAGGACGGCGGCGGCAGCGACGGCCAGGATGGCGGCGGCGGCGCCGAGGGGCAAATGTAATTTTTGGAAGTCTGACGGTGCCGATGTGAAATCTCCCGAGTTAGGTTTTTACGGTGCCCGAGCAGTGCTTTATATAGTCATCCATTATCACAGGCAGATTTTAAGGTGGTCCATTAAAAACCGTCTGCGATAATTGCCTCTTCATAGCTCTGCTCTTAAGTTTCTTCTTCCTTTGCTTCATTTTTTATTTAGATTCCAATTTAAATACTCAAACATGTATAGATTCTTCAAATTAAGTCTAAACTCGATGATTCTTATTTCTATATTCATTGAAAATTATTATATACTAGATGGAACGGAAAGTTTAAAACTTATATCGGTAACATTGTTATATTTTGGTAAATATAAAATTAATTTATATGCACATATTTTTCAGATTTTCATATCTCCTAAAACATAGATCTTCCACGGAAAGTTGATTTGTATGAACACATTATCTTATTTATACATGTATGAATTTTATAATTTTTTTTCAAACAATCCAACATGTCAAATTTCAAATTATCCATCATTCTAATGAAATGCTCATATACATATGAGGCATTCTTCAAATTTTGAACACACATTTATTCAAACAATTTTGTAAAAATCTGAAGAAAACTCATAGAGGTTGGTATCATGACTAAAAAGTCCCATAGAAAATTTACTCAGAAAATCATTGTATTATGCAAGATACAAAAATGACAAATAATCTATTTATTTGTTTTTTATGTTCTGACCAATTTCAAAGATTTTTCCAAGTAAAATTTAATGGGCACCTATAATACTAAATCATATTATAAGAACTTGGAATTTGGGCTTTTACAAGACCTCTCATTTTGATCAAGAATATTAATTAATTCTAAACTTAGTAAACCTTTTTCACCAGACAGTTCTATATTAAAAACCGTTTGCGATAATTGTCTCTTCATAAGTTTGCTCTTCAGTTTCTTCTTTCTTTGCTTTATTTTTTATTTAGATTCCAATGTAAATACTCAAACATGTATAGATTCTTTAATATAAGTCCAAACTTGATGATTCTTTTTCTATATTCTTCAAAAATTAATATATAAGATGAACAAAAAAATGTAACATTGTTATGTTTTGGTAAATATAGAATTAATTTATATGCACATATTATTTAGATTTTCATATCTACTAAAAAAATGGATCTTCCACTGAAAGTTGTTTTGTATGAACATATTTTCTTATTTATGCGTGTATGAATTTGGTTAATTTTCACAGGTGGTTCTATATTAAAAACCGCATGTGGTAATACATCTTCGCACGTGGTGTTTAATTCATCTTGGAGGAGGAGGTGGGTCGCACGCCGGTCGCACTTCTCTGCATCATCGGCCGCAATTAAGTTCTTGGCATCTCTTCCTCCTTGGGCCGCTCGCCTCCCTTTGTCAACAATGGAAGACGCGCTTTTATCTCGCCCATCTCCGCACCACCAGCCGCAATTAAGTTCTCCGCACCTCCTCTTCCTCAGGCGGGCGTTTCCCTTCCGTCCAACTCCAGCCGCTCTCTTCGAACCCTTAGCGATCGACCAAATCCTGTGCGACCGCTGCCTGCCGTCCACTATTCACCATTGTCGTCGCCATCACTACTCCCTCCTATTCTACGTCGTCGTTGTCGTTCATGGCTGGGAACTTTGATAACGATTTGGCGCGTGGCCGACTCAAGGAGGAGCACTTGGCGTGGCGCAAGAACCACCCCCATGTATGTACATATGGCACACTGGTCGCTCTGTAGTTTTGCTTTTCCGTCTTGTTTGTTTTTGGTATTTTCAATTTCATGGCTCGCCATTTGCGTCACTTATTGTCCAATTTCTCTACGTAGGGTTTCTCTACGAAGCTTGAGTCGGGAGACTTAATGAAGTGACAGTGCATAACCATCGTCCCCTTATTAATGAATTTCCTTTATAAACTGACTGGGAAGGTGGTTACTACCCACTGACTCCTTCTCGGAGGACTATCCCTTGGTACCTCCGAGATGCGCCATTCCACCTGGTTTCTTCCATCCGGATGTCCATCGCTCAGGATTTCTCTGCCTTGGGGTTCTTGACCAAAAGATTGTAAGATAGACTTATTTTGCTCAAGTAATTAGTATTTGTTGCCGAACTTATTTAAAGTGGTTTCTTATGTTGCTTAAATTGATATTTCGTAGGGGTGGTGTCCTAGTATTAATGTCAGAATTTTACTACTTGAAGTTCAGCGTTTGCTTCATCAGCCAAACGTGTCTGATGTTGAAAATGATTGCTATAATATACATATCAAGGTTAGTAACTTTGTGTTAGTTAGCAACCTAGGTTATATATCATTCCCCATTCAACATTTGTCAATTTAAAGAATGTCAATATTATTTTCAGGATCTATAAGATACGTGTTTGGGTGCAAGCTCGATGGTACAGTTTAGATCGATCGATGGGAGCTTCATAGGAATATAAGTCTGAAATGTATAGTTTAGAGGGCAAGTAATGTGTATAAACTATGAAATATTCATTGAGTTGCAAATGTTTATTCTATATGTTCATTGTTGCAACGATGCACATTAATTATCTCTACGCGCGAAGTGGCAACGGACAAATATACTAGAAAGAACATAATTTAAACATTTTTCACAGGTGGTGTTTAACTAAGAGCCGCTTGTGGAATATGCGCCTATATAAGGCCGCTCAGGCAGTTCTAAATTACAATTTACAAACCGCCTGCACTAATACATCTTCACAGGTGGGGTTCAACGAAGATCTGCCTACGAAAATCTGCGCCTATATAAGGCAATTTTCACGGGCGGTGTTTAACTAAGAGCCACTTGTGAAATCTTTGCCTATATAGAGCAGCTCATGCGGTTCCAAATTACAATTTACAAACCGGCTGCACTAATACATTTTCACATGCGGTGTTTAACGAAGAGCCGCCTATGAAAATCTATGCCTATATAAGGCCGCTCGGTCTACTCGAAAAAACTTAACCATGGAGATTTCACTTAGACGCCGTCAGGCTGCTAAAATTTTCCTTTGCCGCCAAAACCCTCGCTGTCGAGCTTCGTCCTCGCCATCCTAGCCCCCGAGCTTCATCGCCGTCGCCGTTGTCATCTATGTACATCCGCCTCTTTCCTCCCTTCTCTCCCTCCTCCCTTCTCTGTCCCTCGCGCTGCCTTTTTCCCTCCCCCTCCCCGTGCCGCCTCCCTCCTCGCCCTCGCCGCTGGCCGAGTGTTGTCCTTGCCCTCACCGCCGCCTCCCTCCTCCTATTTCTGCCCCCCTCCAACACCATCGCCGCCACACCCCCACGCCTTAATCCTCCCCACGCCGCCTCCTTCTTCCCGGCAACTACCCCCACCATGCACTGCCCCTCCCCACCGTCCCCCACCTTTGACGCTCTCCCACTGTGCCGAGACCCCCCTTATAGATTGTTTAGATTACTTGTTTAGAGACCTTGAAGGGCAGGCCTGGCGCAGTGGTAGAGTCTCTCCACTTGTATCCTGGAGGTCCTGGGTTCGAATCAGCCTCCTTGCAAAATAAGCAAGGGGAAGGCTGCCTAGAAATTCCCTTCCCCAAACCCCACAACGTGTGGGAGCTTTCAGCACTCGGTATGCCCTTTTTACTTGTTTAGAGACCTTAACAATTGATTAGATTAATTGTTTAGATTTTTTTTGAAGGTGGACCAGAGAGCAAATTATTTAGAGAGAAAATTAATTGTTTACATCAGAAAGCAAAGGAAATTTAGCTCAATTTTTTCATCTACATTTTCTGTGTGTGTTCATACCGGCACCAATTAGTTGTTTAGAATAGTTGTTGTGTTAAATGAGATAGTCTTGTTGTGCTAACAGGTAGTCCATGTTGTCTTTGTAATCACTGAGTACTATAATAGGGATACATGTCGTCTTTTCTAAATCCACCATGTTCACTCTATTTTATATATTAGGATGCGATTTTACAAATTAGGATGTCTTTGTAATCACTGAGTACTATAACAATAAACCTTTTCTGTTGCTTTTCAAGTTCTAATATAGAAAGCCCTAAGAAGACTGGTGCTGGTAGTAACAAGGAAGCCGACATTGTGGAGTTTAGTGACTCCACCAGTTCAGGCTCGTATCACAGTCCATCGGATCCTTTTCCAAATATAAAAATCAAAAAGACTTCAGAGAATCTCAACCCGAAATATGATCCTGCCGGCGAGGTATGGATAATGAATCTTAACTCCAGCAGTTTAAGTTAATGTTGGTTGTCAAGTATATGAAGCCTTATAATTCTTTTCTACCTAGCTTAATTGTCAAGACAACGAGATGACCTCAGCTCCTAAAACCGCAGAAGGTTCTCCAATGGTTGAATCCTCAAATTCGGTCAAGCAAAAACGAGGGCAACGAGGTCCCAATAAGGGTCCATTGAACCGCATCATATACATAACAAGTGTCTGTCCAGGTGGGCTTCCCCAAGAACTACTGGATTCAAGTACGTTGTACCAAAATGCATGCGGTTGTCTTGTTAGAGAGCTCGTGCCGATTACAACGGAGAATTGGAGAAAATTCCCTGAGTTGGACAAGAATGAGTTGTGGGAGAAGTTAAAGAAACAATTCAAGTTCCCAAAAGGCACGGAAGAAACTGTAAAGAAAGCAACATTGGTCTCTTGCGGCAAGAAGTTTTATGGCTGGAAGAGTGAAATGAATGCTTATGTTAAGGACAATAAGATCCCTAGCCCGATGAAAATGGAAAAAATCACACAAGCTCAGTGGCAAGAATTTGTTCGTCAAAAGACCACACCTGAGGCTAGAGCCCTAAGTGAATCTTGGTCAAAGCTTGTCAAAAAGAACAAATACCATTGTCGCTTGAGGTCTACCGGATATGCCCCTAAAATTGAGAAATGGAATAAAATATTAGAGAATACTATAAGTAAGGGCAATCCTAACCCGCTACAAGGCTGCGATGGGAGAAGTAAGTGGCGGGTCTTAGCTCGGTAAGGTTTGACCAGCGAGAGCAAACTTGAAAAGCCTGACTATGTGAACCAAGTATAGCAAAAAATGAAAGAAGTAATTGAAAAGCAACAGAAGGGTCTCTTCAAGCCAAAGAGGGAGAATGACCAACTTACCGCTATCCTAGGCAACTCTGAACACGGTGGATGGGTTCAAGCAATCTCTTCTCAGATGTCATGGAGAGATGGTTTCCTGAACGGTAAACAGTTATATATAATACGTGACAAATTCAAGAAGACAATTGAAGACACGATTGATCAAAAGGTCAAGGAATCTGTGAAAGAAACAATAGATAAACTTATAGAATCAGGACAATTAATGCCACAGAATAGAGCCATGGTTCCCGTGACAAAGGAGCATTTGATATCTCCAACTTCCTACCCTAGCAGCATAGGTTCTATGCCAGGCTCAGGGTCAATCTATAAGTTCAGACATAGTTCACACTTCTACTTTATACAAACCACACATTCATATTTATGAAATTCATTCACCATTATATGTGTTGTGGTTACTTTGTGTGTTGATCTGTGGCTTGCATACACTTTTATTTATATGTGTATGATTCCTACTTTGGTGTTCATATTTATACTTACATACTATATTTATATATATACATATATGTGTGTGTTTCAGTTTTAAATAAATTCCTTATATTAAACTACTACACCTTTTCACTACCAAGTATGTATGAAAAGTATTTTTCTTCTCCATATGTGCCTTCAGAATTTCTACCAACCCTAAACTGAATTCTTTGTATTTTAGAAACTCCATTTATCATTTACTAGTTGCTATATTTTCAGATTTATATTCCTATGCCTAATTGTGTATTTTATTATGAAATTAGTAATATCCTTGACCACTTTGATCCTATGCTAGGATGTGTAGATAGAATTATTTGCATTGTCAAATGAAATATGAAACCCATGCTAGGAAAGTTTCCCTAGAATTGCATTACCTTGTTTCCTTGTAGCTTGGGTTGGGATTTATTTTGTCATGTCATTTATTTACATGCATATGCTTAGCCATGCTTAGAATGGGATATTTGGGATATGAGATCATCAATTTATTTTACCATACTCTTGAATGAGTTATTGTGAGTTATGTAGAGGTAGGGATCAAGGCAAGTTGGATGTTTTGGTTGTGTGCTGGGTGCACGAGACTTGGGTTTGTGTTTAGTACTTGCCTGGATCCTAAGGACCGGTTCGTGGAGCATGTAACCCGGCTTTACAGTGCCAACCACATGCTGAGATGGGGCAGCTTGGCCAATTAATTAGGTGTATCCCCGGCGTAGTATGGGTGTGTTGGATGGTGCGGGGAGTAGGTGTCAGCTGGACTACCATATGAACCGCAAGGCTCAAGAGGGGGCCACTGCAGCGGGGTTGGAGCCTCTTGTATGCTGTTAGGGGTGAAACCTCAGTGGGCCCACGCTCGTCGGGAATCCCTTTGTAAAGGCTTCGTAGTGATCTCCTGGCCGCACACCTAGGAAGTATGAATGTGGATCGTAGCCACTGGCATAATGGAGGTTCTTTTAGTCCACCCGGCAACGGGGGATGAAATCACTACTTGTGGGTACAGTGGTCCAAACTCTGCAGAGTCAAAACTGTCTTGACAGCCATGCTCACGGTTAAGAGCGGCCTGGACTTATTCATGATTAGAGGATTGATGGTTTTGGGAGTTAAGCGGGGAGCTTAACATTGGAAATGATGTTATGGTTATTGGATTATGATGATGGGATGGGAGATTGGGACCATTTCACCTGTGTAGTAATGAAGGTGCTTAATAAGCTAAGGTGATAGGTATTAATTGCGTAGTGCTTTAACCATGAGTTCAACCTCTCCTTGCTCTAGCCATGCATGATATAATTTTCCCACACTTGCTGAGTACCATTGGTACTCAACCTTGCATATTTGTTGGTTTATATTGCTGCTCAGGTCAAGATAATGAGGTGGTGTATAATGACCAAGATTTTGGACCCGAGGAAGGTTTTTAGGTTCATGAAGACCCCCGGGCAACGCCTGTGATGGAGCTCTAAAAGAATAATATTCCGCTGCTAGTTTATTTACTTGTGATGAAGCATTAGTGTTCATTGAGACATTTGCGATGTAAGACTTATTTATATTCGACACCTGGCTTGTAATAAATGATGCTTCACTATTTGTCATCATATGTATGAGAAAATGATCCTGGCATACATGTGATATTCACTTGGTTGTTTCTTCGGAAAAACCGGGTGTGACATTCCGCCAATGGTAGGTGATCATCCCAGTTCCTACCATGGTGGATGGCACATGCTCTCAACATGTCTTCTAGAACTTGATTCACCCTCTCTGTTTGGCCATCTGTCTGAGGGTGGTAAGCGGAGCTTCTAATCAGTTTAGTACCCAAAGCAGCGTGCAACTGCTCCCAAAATCAAGATACAAACAATGCACCTCGGTCTGAGACTAGGGTCTTGGGTACACCATGCAGGCATAGGATCCTGGCGATATATAACTCCACATATCTGTTGGCATGGAAATGTGTATGCACGGGAATAAAGTGAGCTGACTTGGTTAGTCGGTCAACGATCACCCAAATGGAATCATGTTTGTTGGATGTTAAGGGTAATCCCACAATGAAATCCATGCTCACATCTTCCCATTTCCATGCTGGAATTTTCAGGGGTTGCAGCAGCCCTGATTTCCTCATATGATCAGCCTTCACTCGTCTACACGTATCGCACTCGGATACGTACTTCGCTACCTCCCGCTTCATCCGTGTCCACCAAAATTTCTTTTTCAAATCTTGGTACATCTTGTTGCTGCCCGGATGAATGGAGTATTTAGACAAGTGAGCTTCATCGAGGATCTTTTTCCTCAACTCTATATCTCGGGGTACGACTATGCAGTCATTGAACCACAGCGTCCCCTCCTCATCTTTCCGGAAACATTTAATTTCTCCATTGTCTATGCGTCTCCGGAGATGTGCCATGCCTTTATCAGTTTTCTGAGCTGCAATGATGTCCTCCCTAATAGTAGGGATGAGGGCAAGGTTGTACAGCGATCCATAAGGAACCAAGTATAAACTTGGCTCTTCCTCCTCCACCGGTGTAATGGTGAGATGATGGACATGTGATTTCCGACTCAGCGCGTCAGCAACCACATTTGCCTCGCCGGGGTGGTAATGGATCTCCATCTCATAGTCTTTGATCAGCTCTAACTATCTCCTTTGCCTCATGTTCAGCTCCTTCTGGGTGAAAATATATTTTAAGCTCTTGTGGTCGGTGTAGAGATGCACCAGATTCCCCAGGAGATAGTGCCTACACATTTTCAGCGCCAAAACCACTGCAGCAAGCTCAAGATCATGAGTGGGATAATGCTGCTCATGGTTCCGAAGTTGGCGTGAGCCATAGGCGACCACACGTCCTTCCTGCATCAACACGCAGCCAAGCCCAATACCGGACGCGTCACAATACACGTCGAAGGGCTTTGTTGTATCCGGCTGAGATAAGACCGGGGCTGTGGTGAGATGCTTCACCAATGCTCGGAACGCTCCTTCACACGCCGTGTTCCAAACATATTTCGTCCCTTTCTTCAGCAACTCTGTCATCGGCTTAGCGAGCTTGGAGAAACTTGGAATAAATCTCCAATAGTATCTCGCTAACCCGAGGAAGCTTCTGACTTCATGGACTGAAGTGGGAGCTTTCCATTTCAGCACTTGCTCTATTTTGCTTGGGTCCACCGCAATGCCTTCCTCTGAGATGATATGTCCCAAGAATGGCACTTGGCTGATCCAAAATTCGTGTTTGCTGAACTTGGCGTAGAGCTTGTGGTTTCGCAATCGTTGGAGAACGATCTGCAAGTGTTCGGCATGTTCGGCTTCTGTCTTGGAGTAAACCAAGATATCGTCGATGAACACTACCACGAACTTGTCCAGCTCCGGCATGAACACCGAGTTCATGAGATACATGAAATGGGCTGGAGCGTTTGTGAGACCAAATGACATGACGAGATATTCGTATAAGCCGTATCTCGTCGAGAAAGCCGTCTTCGGAATATCCTCCGCCCGGATCTTTATCTGGTGATATCCAGAGCGAAGGTCCATCTTGGAGAACACACTTGCCCCCACAAGTTGATAAAACAATATGTCGATGCGGGGCAGTGGGTACTTATTCTTGATGGTGACGGCGTTGAGCGGCCGGTAGTCCACACACAGCCTCAGGGTTTCATCTTTCTTCTTCACGAACAGCGCCGAGCATCCCCAAGGCGAGGAACTCGGCCTAATGAAACCCTTGCTCAACAGATCATTGAGCTGTTCTTTCAATTCAGCCAGCTCATTGAGAGCCATTTTGTATGGTCTCCGTGATATGGGCGTAGTCCCAGGTGCGAGCTCGATCTTGATCTCGACATCCCGCTCAGGTGGCATGCCCGGAAGATCATCCGGGAACACGTCAGGATACTCCCGTACTACGGGGATGTCTTCTAACTTGAGAGCTTCAGCATTATTAACTGCTAAAACTTCCCGGACTGGAGTGTCTAATACCATGGAATGCGGACGGTGGAATGGGGAGTTTAAATTAACCGTCCGTGTCCGAGTCTCCAGGACAGCGCCATGGGATTTTAGCCATGATATCCCTAAGATTGCATCAATCTTTTGTCCCATTAGGACTATCAAGGTGGTGGGATATAGTTTCCCACCTAAGCACAGAGGTGCTTTTGGAATCATCATATTAGCTGAAATCTTCCCTCCCGGTGAGCAGATCATATAAGTGCAGTCGGTTGGGAAGACTTGCATTTGATGCTTAGCCACATAGGATGCACTTATAAAGCTGTGGGTTGCACCAGAATCAAACAATATGACGATGGCTTGATGGTTGAGAGTAAACGTACCCGCCAGCACGTTGTCTCCCTCTGGGGCGTCCTCATTGTCGAGGTTGCGGACACCCCCAGTCCGCTGACCAACCTTCTTCACCGGAGGTCGGCCTCGAGCACCCCCCTGGAACTGGGCTTGCCCGCTGCTCTGCTGCCCCTGGGGACAGTCCTTCGCGAAGTGGCCCGCCTGGCCACACGTGAAGCAGGTAAAACGGGGCGGTCCCCCGCTGATTGGTGGACGGAATCCCGGGGCGCGTTGTGGCGGTGGAAACGCCCGGGGTACCGTCTGCTGCTGCTGTTGCTGTCTTGGTGGTGGCATCGGCGGACGGAACGAGGGTGAATGGAAAGGACGTCCCCCGAACCGTTGAGGTCGCGTCGGTGGGCCACTGCTGCCCGGATGGTGTCCGATACACCATACGGTACTTCTGTGGCGCGCCACCACCGCTGCTAGGTGGAGCGCTGCGCTTCCTCTGCTCAGCTGCCAACTCCCGCTGAGCGTCCTCTTGCATGATCGCGGCATTGACTAGGTCGTTGAACGTGCCACGATTCCACTGAACGAGGTGCGTCTTCATCTCGGGGTATAACCCCCGATAGAAATGCTCCCTCTTCTTCTCCTCTGTGGAGATATAGTCTAACGCGTATTGCGCCAGATGGTTGAAGGCACGGGAGTAGTCATGGGCACTCCTCCCGCCCTGCTTCAGTTCCAAGAATTCTTGGAACTTCCTCTTCATTATTCCGGGAGGGATGTGGTAGGCGCGGAAAGCCTCCCGGAATTCCTGCCATTCCACGGCATGGCCAGCCGGACGTGAGGCGACATAGTTCGCCCACCACGCACCAGCGGCACCGTGGAGTTGCTGCGCTGCGAACAAAGTCTTCTGCCGCTCCGTGCATTGGAGCAGCCCGAACTTGGACTCGATGGTCCGCAGCCAGTTGTTGGCCTCCAGTGGTTCTTCGGCTTCGGTGAACACTGGAGGGTGCATACTTATGAAATCCGAGTACGACACTTCCCGGGGCTCATGAGGCCCTCTATCTTGACGTACCCCCGCCTGGGACGTATTCTGCACGATCGTGCGGAGCAGGTCGGTCTGCTCCTCACGACCTCCCACCAGTGCCGCAATCACATCCGCTAGAGTAAGCGGAGGCGGCGGTGGTGGCTGCTTCTGCAGGGTGCTGTTGTAGGCCGGTGGCTGGGAGTCATCACCTCCTTGTTGGCTAGAGCCACCAACCTCGTGCGTGGTCCTAGTACGAACCATCTGCAACCACACGACAATAATCATCAGTCCCGCAACATTTTTGCATGCAGTCCCACAAAAATAGGCGTAAAATCATAATGACAATAAAACATACGATACATCTCGTAAGTAGATAATGTAATAACTTTGCACAAGCTACACCATTACCAGACCAAACACAAGCTAGTTTAATCCAGTTTGATGAACCTCCACTTTGGAAGTTCACCATAACTAGGTTTGGTCACTACGAGATATTACTATCGCTTTGTCATCACGTATACCACCCTTAGGGTATAACGCCCTCTCCAATGAGTTCAACTGTCATTTTTCTGTCCGAATGACCAGTTTCTACCTATTCCAAATTTTGATCTGGTTCTGGGCATTTTCATGACTCAAGCTGAGCACCAAAGTTAAAGTTAACTTCAGTATCTTTCCAACGAGTACTCATTTGCCCCCAGATTAGCTTTGGTTAAAAAGTTATGCTAATTCAAAGTCAGCAGAATTTCTGGAAGAATTTTAACAGCACCTCCCTTGGAAGTGGCTGTTTTCAACCCTGGTTTCCACTGAAATCTGTGCTGAAATTTCAGAAATTTTGAATTGCAAAGATGTCACACATATTTTACTCTTTCTAAAGAGGTATCATATGAAAATTTTAAATTTTTCTACTGGGAGTTATCCTTGAAAAACAGAACAGTCCAGAGAACGTTTTAACACTGTCCTGGTTCTGGACAGTTACATGCCTCTGGGGTTTAAGCCATCTTAAGGTGAGTTTCAGCTCTGGAAGTCTACAACAAAGTTGTAGAGTACTTAAATACCTTTCCAGAACTATATAGCACACCTCTCTGGGCTAAAATACCTGTGAGTTATGCCCTGTTGAAGATCAGCAAACTTGCTGTCCAAAACAGAGCATTCTGTTTTTCAGTCTTTTGGAACTACACTCATCCCTTTTCAATTTGTCTACCCAACCAGGGTCCTAAATGTTGAACCTAATGATTTTAATTCCTTGTTATCATTATATTCATGCATATGCCTACAATATCTCGGTACTACGTTCCTCACAAAAGAAAATCCTAACCGGATTATACCGGCATATACGTCTCAAATGTGGCACTAAACGGTCTCTCGCACACGTTTACTACACGGATACTTACGTGGTTAGTACCTGCAGAAGACCACACAATAGTGGCGCACTCAAGGGTTTTGTTTCCATTTCAGACAGTACCATATTTAAAAGTAAATACAAACGCCCGTATCATTGTCATACGGCCGTCCTTGAGCTAAGTCACGTCTCAAGGCACGTGATCGTGTTTCAACACCACACGACGGGGAACCCGAGTAGGTCATGAACGGGTCGTCACGGTTGGGAATGTTATCAACCCAACGGATACCACCTACTGCCCTGCAGGGCACGCCGATGGCAAGCGCTGCGTATGTCCTCCTGGGCTATTTCCAGACGAACACACTCTCGCGTTACTGACCACGCGATGGGATCTCCACTTGCCTAATGCACGCTAGGGATCAGCGTTTCATATGAACTCAGGGACATGAAGAGTCCAAGAGTTTCATATTGACGTCTCACACCAAGCTGTGAGATCAATCCCTGAACCACGTTCCTCGTCAGGGAGAGCTAACCGAAATTGAACCGCTTTCGGTGGCGTTCCTTACCATACTTACCAGAGCGTAGGTGCATCGTTACATAATTAAAATTCAGAATTATAACACATAGGTTAGTATTTGCCACTTTAAGTAACTATGATAATATAGTCCTTAAGTACTGTGCTATCCCCAATGCAGCTCTGATACCAGGCTGTGGTGGACCGGAATCCGCTCATCCAGGATCGCAGAGGGTGGTACCGCACGATGCGACACCTGACAGCACACGTCATAAGAACACAATATATTACATGGGAAAACAACTGAACTGTACAAAGTAGTACAAACTCCAGTTACAAAATATTATTTATCTTACACAGCGGAAGTCTACACTATACAACTCAAGCTGCCTATCTAGCAAAAGTCGGCTGCCCAGCCCTAGGGCAACCCACACTAGCTGCACTCTTCAGCTCAGCGCGGCGTGTACGGCTCTCACTCAGCCATGGTCCCCGACGGAGGGTAACCCTCGCCGGTGGACTCGTACTCCGAGTCCGTGGGTGGCTCCTCACCTGAAAAACACTTAAGCAGCAACTGTGAGCACGAAGGCTCAGCAAGGCTTAACCGACTCACCTACACATGAAACTCTACATGAGGTGTACAATGAGATAGGATGGTAATATTGCAGCCAATGGACACGCCTACAAGTTCATCCTTAGTTAAGCTTTTAGCAACAAGTTAACAGTTCAGGAAACTGAAATTTAGTAAGCAATATTTAGTGGCAAACATGTAGCAATACAACGTTATATCATATCAGCAGTATTGAATCACCATATTTCATACATTAGTCTACGTCATGACTCAGTGACCAAGTGGTACTCTTCACCGCGAGGGACGGCGAATCGACTCGATATACACCTGCAGGGAAACCCAAAGAGCACGTCACGTATGCCCACCCGTGGAGCTGCACAGCACGCTCACTCGATGTCGTACGGGATAACCTTTCAACCAACAGCCCAAACGTCGAACCGGTCGCACCGAAACGAGCAGGAGGTTCCCCACACGGAGCATCTCTCTATGCCCGTTGGCAGATTTCCACCTTGCTGCCCTCAACCTACACCTATAAATCGGTGTGCTATGCCTCGACGCCCGGAGGTTTAGGCTACATCGGTTTATCGGGGCCCATATATCCGATATGCCTTCGGTACGTTCAAACTTGATCAGCATGGGCCGCACACGGGTCGGTCCTCAATCGACACGGACAGGGCTGCGCACACAAGACTCCCTCTTGCTGCGCCCTAGCCCCTGCCTAGTCTCATTTTCATTACTAAAGTGATCTCACGTCACTCAACCGAACCCGTGTGTCCCAAGCCTATCTCGCGAGTAGATTCCAACTACTCGATTTGTACCGAAGTTCTATGAAACATTAAGCATAGCCTGTCTACTCGAGGTCTTAGACACTACCCTCACTCTTATGGAAAATTTCTGGTCATGCAAGTGGGGTTCCATCCATCCTATACCTAATGCACATTCACACTTCATATGACACATGTAAACAAAGTAAAACTTATAAAAGGTAATGCAAACCGGGGCTTGCCTTGTTGCTGCTGGTCAGTAGTTAGTTCTTCGTCCGGCGTCTCTTCTTCAATGGCTACACGTTGAATACAATACTATATGTAAATTTAAATGCAATGTGTAAACTTGAATACTTATTTACTAATAACTCTAGCTAGCCCTCCCCTTTGGTTCTGAATTTTTTATTGTGGCTTGGTAGGGTCCTAACCAGAGTCTTGACCAAGTTTCATTTGAAACAAAGTTCATTTGAACCTTGTACAAATAAAAGCCCATTTGCTCATTATTTGATCCTCTGAATAATTCCAGGGGTTTTCATGGCTCCAACCATTACTTTCTGGAAACTAGACTTTAGTATGGTTCTAATGGAGTTGGTTTCATGTCATTTGAAGAATTCTACAGAAAGTTATGCCCTAATTAAGATTTGAGAAAATCTGAAAATTGTTTCTGTATATTTTTTCTATTTTCTCAGGGCAGTTCTCTTAATCACCCCATTAGGGTAAATAAATGAACTTGGATGAGTCTGAAAATTTTATTGGGATTCAGGGATTTTCCAATGAACCTCTCAGCCAAATTTCAGAATTTTTCATAAAGTAGTTCTCCAGATAAAATTCCCCACAGTCTAAATTTTAGGGATTTAATTCTGGAAAACTATTCACTTTCATGAGCTGAATTTGGTATTGCTGGAAAGTACTCAGAATTCTGAGTTCAGAAAAATTTGGTTCATCGAATTTGGAGTTTCCTAGCCAAAGTTCTATTCATTTGAAGTTTGAACTAAAACTGGAAATTCGAATAAAATTTAAACTCTGCGGGTGGGGTCCCCCGGCTACGTGTCAGCTCCTCAGCTAACCCACACCGGAGCCCGCAGAATCACCCGCGCAGCCACAAGGAATCCCGGTGCCGCAGCAAATCCCGAGCGCCCTCAGCAGCGACTGACACGCGGGGCCCGCAAGGCTTCTTCCACCTCGCGCTCCCGCGGCTCCCCGCTGCCGAGCTCGCCGGAGCTCTCGCCGGAGAGGGGTTCCGGCCCTCAGAGCTCGCTGATTCTCACCGCCTGTGCCTAACTCAACTCGGAGAACACGCTGGTGCCCTCACCGGAGCTTGACAACGGCCGAAACAGGGCTCCTGACGGCAACAGCGGCCGGAAGCTCACCGGCGACGTCGAACTCAGCATCCCCTGCACCTTTTTCGATGTGGTTTGCTCGGGGAGCTCCGCTGACACCCGCTGATCACGGATATGGGCACCGATCTCTGTGGAAACAGCTGCAACTACGACCCCATCGGCGACCTAGGCCGGATATCGGCGCCGATGCAAAAAGCTCGAAGAACGTCGCCCCTACTCGATGAAACTCGATGATTTCTGATCCCAGAGACGCGTGGGTGAGTCTAGATCATGTCCTTAGCTCGGCCTAAGGAGTGGTGGCTTACTTGCTCCGAATTTCCGAATTCCTCACGGTTTGGTTCTAAACACCCCGACGCGCTAATTCCTCAAATACTTTGTTGATCGTGTGAGATAGAGGGCGAGGTCAGTATGGTCGTGATCAGTACCTCGTGGCGGTCCTTTCTTGTGTTGCTCGTCGGGCACGAGAGCGTCTGTGCTGGCCGGACGCCGGCGATCAGAGAGGGCAGCGTTTCTGTGCTCGCGCGGAATCGAGAAAGAAGCTCGGTCGGGGGGGGGGGGGGGGGGTTCTTGTTTGGGAAACAGGAGGAAGGCGGCGTGGGCTGTGCGCTGGCCTTTGAGCCGCAGTTTTGGCACCGTGAGGTGGCCGTGTGCTGCCTCGGTGGCTCGCCGTCGCTCCCTGCCTTGCGCGCGAAGCCGAGACCCGGCTGCAACAACCGACTGAGTACTCGTGTGTGCAGCTGACATGTGGGCCTCCCCTTCTCTTCTTTTTCCAAATTTCTTTTCTGGTTTTTGCTAATTATCCCACCAGCTACTCACAATTTAATGTGAGACTTAGCCCCCAAGTTTTGGTTCAAATTTAAGTCCTCCAATTTGAAATTTGGTTGGTCCAATTTGCTTTACATTTAAACTCAATTTCAAATTCAGTTTCGAATTATTGCAAATTTGGCTCCCGACAAGATGAACTCCAATGGGGATGAAATTTGGTGGGCTTACTCAGAAAAATGTGCTGAGTTTGAATATGAATCTAACTTTTGAATTTGAGTGATGAAAGTTGCTACAATTTGAATTTACATTCAAATTGGCCTCTTTTTCAAATACCTCCAAAAGTGCCTCAAAAAGTGTTGGATTTCTATGAAAGTTGGACTGAACCTTCCCAAGACTTTTCAAGTTCCAGGGGTGAGCTCAACCTCTCATGTTCATGTGTAGAAATCCTACTTTGTGAAAGTGAAGGCTTTCCCCTCTAATTACCCTTTTGATGGAGGTTACTTGCTCTTCACAACATTTCCTAAGATATCCACAATAAAAACTGTGGTGTTGTGAGGTGAAGAAAAAATTTTTGCAAGTCCCTTTTCTTGGGCTTTTACATTTTCGTAGCCAGAACTTTGTTCCTCTGTGAAGTACTCCTTATGAGGATTCCAACAAAATTGCTCTCACTCTTTGTGGAGTTCTCTATACAAAGTTATGGATTTTTCAAACTTGAATAACTTTCTGTTTAAAATTTACAGACACTCAAGGGGGGGGGCACTGGTCAGATGCTTCTTCCGCCTCTCGACAGGCCCCGCGCGCGCACGCCGGACCCGATGAAAGCGTGCCATGTTCTGGCCTGTTTTTTGACCATTCTCCCTGCGGTTTTGTGCTACATCACCCTTGGATCACGGCCTAGGAGCCGGACAAGGTTTTGAAGCTTGAAAACGCAGAGAAACTCATTGGCAACGGCGAGGCGGTTCGGTGGCACGGCGCCGGCGATGAACCGCACGTCCCAAGCCTCAACTGGTGATCGAAGGGGCCGTACACCATCCCTGGAGTAGGTAGATCATGATGCTACCCCTAGCCCGAGCTGGAAATGCCCGCAAATGGGAGCTCCACGGTGAACCAAGGTGTTTTTGGCCGGCGGCGATGGATTCTCGTTGCCCGGGGTGAAGAAGAGATGATTCCCTTCGTGCTTTGGCGTGGGAGCTCGCTAGGAGCTATAGTTGCTGTGTCTAAGACAGGAGACCCGATGATCCGACATGTGGGGAGAATTTCACGGAGTTGTCCTGATCGGTCCTCCACATGCACCGTCGGAAATCTCCAAATTCCGGCTAACCGGCGGTGGTAAAGTACAAAAGGACATCGGTGTGAGAAACTAGACTCCATGATGCACCTCTGGGTGGTTTTCCTCGCGCTGTGGAGATCGGAGTCGGCCGGAAGACGTTGAACAGCAAGGTGCGGTGTCGGCTCTGTTTTGCCGGTAAAGAACAGCTCTGGCACAGCGAGGGGAGGCTGGGGACGAGCTGAGGAGTAGTGGAGCATGTCGAGGAGTCACCGGCGCAGCTTGTGGGCAGCTTAGCTAGGTGCTCGCATCGGCGGAAGCTGATCGGCGCTCAGGAACCGAGGGCAGCGGTGTAGCTCGGGTTGCATCCGTGCGCTCGAGTAGGGGGTTAGGAAGGCTGCGGTGTAACGTGGAGAAGAGGGAACCAGCACTCGGCTGCCGCTTTGATCGCCCACACGCATGGACCAACGTCGGGAGCAGCGAGGAAGCAGCTCGGTGAAAACGTCAGGCGGAGCGTTTAGCCGGGAGCTGGCGTGCTGTGATCACCCGGGGAAAACAGAGAGAGGGAAAAATAACTTTGTGAGGCTGACTGCTGGGCCCCACCACTTTATTTTCTTAAATCAAAATTTTCCCCCAGCTACTCATAATTGAATGCCTTACTTCACCCCAAAGCTAAGGTTTGAAATGTTGAATTCAAATGATTTTAATTCTGGTGTGAAGTTTGAATTGGTTATGGCCATTTGAATTTGAATTGGAATTTGAATTATCCCTTTTGCATTGTTCCAAAAGCATAGCAAACCAACTCCAAATTTTCTCATTTTTGGCCTGGCTTCTAATTCAAATGTGAAGAAAACATTTGTGGAACCAAATTTGCAAATTGAGGAATTTGGGATTTGAAACTGAAATTTAAATTCAGATTAGAGGGATTCCATTTTTAATCCCAAACAAATACTCAAACCCCTCCGAATGAGCTGAAATTTGGAAGGTTAAATATTTGAAATATGAAGATCCAAGTTATGATTTTAGATCTCCATGTTTGGAAGTTTTGGGAAGTTTGAATCCTCACTTTGAACTTACACTGTTATAATTCAAAGTTTTAATTCCCCTCATTTTTCCTAAGTGTACATGAGCTGAAAATTCTTGCTTCCACTTTTTGGGGATTTTACAGTAGAAACTTGGAGTTCTGGCACTCCTCTGGGTGTCCTTGATCAAGCGTGAACGAGGATGTGCAGGACCAAGCCGTGGTGCGGTTTTTATGCTCAGCCGGCCTCTGCACGCACGAGTTCACCTGCTCCTGATCAACCCGAGGCTTGCGGCGGTGCGCTCTTCTGTTGTTGCTAAAGTGAGAGGCAGGGTACCGGAGTGTCGGTTTGTGGAAAACTGGAACACGGCTCGAGCTGATACGGACGCTGAAAAGATCCACAGAGATGCTTAAGAAGTGGGAAGGTGTCCCTGCATGGAGTATCGTTGGCGCCCGGTACAGCTTCGGCTGCTCGAGATCGACAGAGAGTGGAGACTTAGGGTGCAAGTTTAATTGGCTCAATGACAGGTGGGCCCACTTCTTCCCCCCTCATTATCCTCACAAAATATCTCTCAAATTTGGCAATTGACCAAATTCAAATATGTGGAGCTAAATTCTTGACTTCATTTGGAGAATTGACAATGTCTACTCCAAGTTCAAATTTGAAATTCGAATTCCAATGAAATTCAGAGTCCTCTTGAAGATGAATAGCAAAGTACCTCCAAGCTTCTCAAACTTTGCCATCCCACTATTTTGGACCTGAGGAATTCAAATATGCAATCTGATTTTTGAGTTGGCCACAGCAACTAGGAATTTTGAACCAACAGTTTGTATTCCCCATTTGAAATGGCCACCTTTGCATTTAAGTGAACAATTTAGTTCAAAAGCTGAATTTAAAATCCTCTTGCACATGGAAACTTTTACACATGGTGCTTCATTCAACCTTGGCTTACAACAATTCAAATGAATATTTGCTCATTTGGTCGGACACCTATGTGTATCATCATGTTTTAGAAATTTTTGTAAGTTCCCTTTTCTTGAATTTGAAACCCAACTTTATTCATCATTCAAGTCTTTGCATTTACACTTTTTGGGACTTTTACAAGGATGACTAGGCTTCAAAAGTTTCAAAAAATAGAGTGCTCTGTTCTGGAAGAAATTTTTTGCTGGAATTTGACAGAGCATAACTCTGAGTATATTTAACAAATGGAGGTGTATGATAAAGTCCTGGAAAGATTTTTAAGTGCTCTAACTTATCTGTAGACCCCCAGAGCAAAATCACACGCAAAATTGGTGGAAAGTCCATTTGAAGGTAAACTGTCCAGAACCAGGACAGGAGCAAAACTTCTCTTGACATTTCTGTATTTCAGCCATATCTCGCTGTAGAAACATCCCTAAGGAGCCTATGGTATACCGTTGGAAAGGTTATGAGATATTCAACATTGTTGTAGTTCAAAGTTTGTTCAGATTCATATTGTATTTGCATATACAACTGTGATAAAACCATCCACATTCAGAGGAGATGCTGGCAAATTTTATCCTGGAATTCTGTCAAATTTGGAAAATCATAACTTTTGATACAGAAATTATCTGAAGGAATATGAATACTCGTTGGAAATATATTGAAGTTAACTTTAACTCTGGTGTTCAACTTGAGTTATGAAAATACTTTTAACTGGATCAAAACCTGGGTTAAGTGCAAACTGGTCTGTTCTAGACAGAAAGCTGATTAGTTATGCCTACCTTAAGGATTTATGTAAACAAGAATTTTGTTACTGCTTTCATAAAGTTTTGACATATTCATGTTTTAATTAGCTTCACATACTGCTGACTTCATGTTTGACTCATCTCAAAATGTAATTTTTACAGTATGGTTCGTACTCGTTCTTCGAGTAAGGCTGGGAGTTCTCCCCGAGGCGGTGATGAGTCTATTCTACCGTCGGAACCACCATCCACAGGATGGATGGATCTTATGACTCGAGTTATCGAGGATAACCAAGAGAACACCAGGCTACTCCAAGAAGCAACTCAAGAGAACACACGATTACTCCAAGCGTTGGTACAGCAAGACATACTTCAACACTCGCAACAAGTCGTTCCACCTCGGAACGCTTATCTGGATTTCTTAGCGACTCAACAGCCAATCTTTACGGAAGCTACCGAACCTGTGGAAGCAGATCAGTGGCTTCATGTCATGGAGTCCAAATTTAGAGTATTCCAGTGTGATGAATTTCACAAGACAATGTTTGCCGCTCAACAACTCCATGGAGCCACCGGAAATTGGTGGGTCAAACATCTCGCCACCATTCCGGAAGGCCATCAAGTAACATGGACGGAATTCTGTGAAGCCTTTCGTGCTCGTCACATAACAATAGGAATTATCAAGAGCAAGCAGGAGGAATTTTTTAAGTTAAAGCAAGGGTACATGAATCTCCTCGAGTATGTTCAAAGGTTTAACCATTTGGCTCAATACGCTCCTGAATATGTGGCGATAGAAGAGGCACGGTGTGATTTATTCTTCTATGGCTTGAGTGCCATATTACAGGATAAATTAGCCATGTTCAACAAAGGCAATTACACTGACATGGTTAATGCGGCTCTCATACAAGAAAAGCTGACACTCGAGTGGCAAGCAGAGAAAAGAAAAATGAGTGATATTGCGCAGGCAAGCACAAGTTATGTGCCCCAAAAATACTGTTTGGTGTACTGAACACCATTCGGTGAAATATGGAGGCCACCTATATGATCAACTCCTCAGAGGTTGATTACTGGTCAAGTACCACCACTTGCACCACCTCCACAGCAGCAGCATCAGACAGTGGTTTGTGCTCCATCGCTGTAGTCATGTGTACCTAGCATCCAACCGCAAGTCAGCGAAGAACCAGAGAGATATCCGTGTTTCAGATGTCGTTGTATGGACCATTATGCTAGGTATTGTCTAGAGGGAACTCAAGGCTACGGGTCATCATATTTGCAATATTTAGACCCATACCTATATCTGCATAAAAGAGGGCAGACAAAGGGCAGCATTCACTATACAGTGATTGATGATGTTCCGGAAGGGGAAGCCACATTAGCAGGGACGTTTTCTCTAAAACAGCTACCAGTATTAATTCTCTTCGATTCCGGCGCCACACACAACTTTATTGGCCAATCTTTTGTGGCTCAACATCAGCTCCAAACCGCTTATACAAAGAGGCAATACCTCATATCTTCACCCAGGGGCAGCAGTCCAGCAAGCGATGTTGTCTTCGGGGCACCTCTTTGTTTGAGGGGTAAGATTTACCCGACAACCCTCATAGTTCTTAGGGGTTTGAAGATCGACATTATTTTGGGATGTCGTGGTTGAGTAATCACAATGCAGTTCCCAACATCAGCTCTAGGACCGTTGAGCTCAACTCCACACAGCACGGTCATCATGTATTATTTCTGGGCGCCAGTTGGCAACAGATTGCAGCATTGAACCACTCGGAAACTGTGAAGATAGAGGACATTCCAGTGGTACGTGAATATCAGGATGTGTTTCCCGATGATTTACCGGGCATGCCGGCCGAACGGCACGTAGAGTTCAAGATTGAACTTGCCCCGGGAACAACACCAATATTACAAAGGCCGTACAAGGTGGCACCCAATGAACTGGCAGAATTGAAGACACAGCTGAATGACCTAATGAGCAAGGGCTTTATACGACCGAGTTCGTCACCTTGGGGTTGTTCAGCGTTGTTTGTCAAGAAGGACGAAACACTACGGCTTTGTGTTGATTATCGTCCTCTTAATGCCGTTACCATCAAGAACAAGTATCCACTATCTCGCATTGATATGCTCCTCGATCAATTAGTGGGTGCTAAAGTATTCTCGAAGATGGATCTTCGGTCCGGATATCATCAGATTAAAATCTGGGCAGAAGATATTCCGAAAACGGCATTTTTGACGAGATACGGTTTATACGAATATCTCGTCATGTCTTTTGGGTTGACCAACGCCTTGGCTCACTTTATTACCTGATGAATTCAGTGTTCATGCCGGAGTTGGATAAATTGGTCGTTGTCTTAATCGAAGACATCTTGGTGTACTCGAAGTCAGAGGAAGAACATCATCTGCATATTGTGTTGCAAAGATTGCGAGATCACAATCTCTATGCAAAATTCAGCAAGTGCGAATTCTGGGTTAATTAAGTACCTTTTCTTGGACACATTATTTTAGCGGAGGGCATCGCTGTAGATCCGAGTAAGATTATCCAAGTGCAGAAATGGGAGTCACCAAAGCCTGTGCATGAAATTCGAAGCTTCCTCGGTTTATTGGGTTATTACCAGAGGTTCATTTGGAGCTTCTCCAAAATCGCTAAACCGATGACGGAATTATTGAAGAAGAGTACCAGATTTGTTTGGGGTGCTGCGTGTGAACAAGCTTTCAAGACTTTAGTGAAGCATCTCACAACAGCGCCAGTTCTTGCTCAGCTAAATACGACAAAGCTGTTCGACGTTTATTGCGATGCCTCTGGCATCGGTCTTGGCTGCGTGCTGATGCAAGATAGACGAGTGGTCACTTATGGATCTCGTCAACTCTGAAACCACGAGCAGCATTATCCAACTCATGATCTTGAGTTAGCTTCCGTGGTCCTTGCTTTGAAGATGTGGAGGCATTACTTGCTCGGAAATCTTGTACACCTCCACACCGACCACAAGAGCTTGAAATACATTTTCACTCAGAAAGAATTGAACATGAGACAACGAAGATGGTTAGAGCTCATTAAAGATTATGAACTTGAGATTCATTATCACCTGGGAAAGGCGAATGTCGTTGCCGATGCGCACTGTCGTAAGACGCATGTTCACCAATTTACTATTGCTGAAATGGATGATGAAGAACCAAGCCTCCATGCCATCCCGTATGGGGTGATCTGTAATCTTGCTCTCATTCCTACAATCCGAGAGGAGATCATTGAGGATCAAAGAAAAGACAAGAGTATGTCTCACACACGGCGGAGAATAGACAACGGAGAAATGAAATGCTTCCAGAAGGACGAAGAAGGTACGTTGTGGTTCAACGACCAGATAGTAGTACCCTGGGATACGGGACTACGGAAGAAAATTTTGGATGAATCTCATTTATCCAAATTTTCTATTCATCCGGGCAGCAATAAAATGTACCAAGATCTCTTGAAGAAATTTTGGTAGACACATATGAAACGTGAAATTGCAAACTACGTTTCAGAATGTGACACGTGTCGAAGAGTTAAGGCCGACCATATGAAGAAGTCGAGCCTGCTGCAACCATTGCAAATAACGGCATGGAAGTAGAAAGACTTGAGTATGGATTTCATCGTCGGGTTACCGATGACCTCCCACAACCATGATTCAATTTGGGTAATCGTTGACCGGTTAACCAAATCAGCACACTTCATCCCTGTGCATACCGGTTACAACGCGAAGAAGTACGTGGAGTTGTACATAGCACGGATCTTGTGCTTACATGGAGTTCCCCGAACCATTGTGTCCGACATAGGGTCGCTGTTCGTAGCCCGTTTCTGGGAGCAGCTACACGCATCCTTGGGAACCAAATTGATTTGAAGCTCCGCGTATCACCCTCAAACCGATGGGCATACTGAGAGGGTGAATCAAATACTTGAAGATATGCTAAGAGCGTGTGCCATCCACCACGGTAAGAATTGGGATAATCACTTACCGTTAGCGGAGTTCTCGTACAACAACGGTTATCAAACGAGCACCAAAATGGCACAATATGAAGCTCTCTACAACCGGAAGTGCTGTACACCATTGAATTGGTGCGAGTCCAGTGAACGAGTAACGTTCGTGGTTGATCTTGTCAATGAAGACGAAGAGACAGTTTGGATAATACAAGAGAACCTCAAAGCTGCTCAATCTCGTCAAAAGAGTTATGTGGATCAGAGGCGTCGACCACTGCATTTCGACGTCGGAGAGCACGTGTATCTTCATGTGTGTCCGGTGAAAGGGATTCATCGGTTTGGTGTCAAGGGGAAACTTGCTCCCTGATTCATCCGTCAGTTTGCCATTACGGAGAAGTGCGGAACCGTAGCCTACCGGCTGGAACTACCGGCAAGCCTTCCCGGTATTCATGACATATTTCATGTGTCACAGCAGCGGAAGTATCTCAAGTTTTCCACTGCTATCCGCACCGAAGACATCGACGAGCTAAATCCGGATCTCACATACACCGAGCAACCAATTCAGATTATCGATGAAAAGACCCGGATCACCCGGAATCGGACTTTAAAATTTTACAAAGTCCTGGGGAGTAATCATACCGCGGAAGAGGTGACGTGGGAAAGTGAATATTACATCCACAAGAATTATCCGGAACTTTTATCTTATACTTTGTAAATTACCCTCCCGTCTCGCTCTTCTTAATCTCTGGACGAGATTCTTTAAGGGGGGGGGATGTAAAGGTCCCAAAATTGTGAATACAAATGAACAAAGTTTGAATGCCATTTGGTTTCATGTGTATGGAAATTGGGACTTGTTAAAACTTTCCATATATGAAAGGTCCATCTACACAAGTTCAAATATTTATTTGAAAGCTTGGAAACAAAGTGGATTTGAACCAAGTTGGGAAGTTCTCATTTGCGTGAGAAAGTTTAAATTCAACTTTTGGAACAAAATTTGTTCAACTCAAATTTCAAATGAGGGCAACACAATAGTAATACAAACTGTTGTGTTCAAACTCTCATTTGCAGCAGCTAAATTGAAAATCAGATTTCATATTTGAATTCCTTAGGTCCAAATTATTGGGGATGCAAAGTTTCATGAATTTTGGAGATGTTTTGCTATCCATTTGAAAGAGGACATTAAATTGCACAGGAATTCAAATTTGAATTTGGATGAAATTTGCCCAATTATCCAAATGCAGTTCAGATTCGAGCTTCCAACAATTGAATTTGGTTATTTGTCAAGAATTGGAGATATATAAGGAGGGGCTTATTTATGGGACCCACATGTCAGTGGGCTGTTTAGACTTACAACTGAAGTTTCCTCTCTGTTTCACTCGAGCAGACCAAAGCTTCACAGCTCGACACCGAGACACGCCGTGAGCCACATCCCAGCAGCTTCCCTCGCGCTGGCGAGCTGCTCGCGTGCTTCCTTAACTCCAAGCCATGCTCAGTTTCCCCACAACACGGAAGCTTGGCGCTGTTTCTTCCTCTCTCCCGCACACGAACTGAACACGCTGCCGCCACTTCGGTTGATCGGGCGCCGATCAATTTGCACACGAACAAAGCCCCCTGAGTAGCAAAACTGCAACGCGGTTCTTCCCTATACCTCCTCGATGCGCCACTGACCGGTGTTCGGCCTCCCTACCCCGAGAACCCCGTGTTTCTGCGGCGGCCGAAAGTAAACGCGACAAGGTGCTCCCATAGACAGCCTCACCCGGAGCCTTTCACGGCCGAGCAAGAGCACCTTTGGATGCGCCAAGACCTCATCCTACTCACCTCCAAAGCACAGGCAGAAACCTTGCTCATCGCAAGCGAATTTTCGATTCTTCGTCCGGCCGGAGCAAAACATCCTTCGGGTAAGGAAATTCCGAATTCCCGATCCAATCTTGCTTAGAGATCACAAAACTGCACACACACGAGCTAGAATCGATAGTGGACAACTTCTCTTCACAACCCTAGCAAAAACTGCACGTAGCCGGACTATTTTGAGGTTTTCAGATGGAGACCATAGCGGGGAGCCTTGGGCGCACGGTTAGAAGTACATTAGAGCCATCCACGAGCTAGTTAATGTCCATGTCGAGCTCCTCCATGATACATTGATGCTGTAGATCCGCTCCACCGGGGTTTTGGCGGGCTAGAAGGGCCGGACGACGTCGCCGAACTTCGGTGCAAGCCGCCGCACGTCGTGCACTAGGTTGGAACCGTCGTCGGCCCGGGGAAACCCTTCCACCGTGTTCCTCGCGTGGATTAAGGGGCTGGCGGCGAGTTTAAGCACTAGAGGTAGCCGGGGAAGCAAGCTCCGGTGAGCTCCGGCGAGGGGGCAGTGAGGGCGCGCGCGGGACCTGCGAGAGGTTGAAGATGGATGCGGGCCCACACGTCAGCCGCAGAGATGAAAAGAGCTGGATCTTCTGTGGCGCTGGATCAACGTGTGACAACGCACGAAAGATTCTGTAGCCCATGTGTCCTACTCCCAGAACGCGCCACGTCACCCCGGACCCAACCGTCAGACTTTAAACTTTTCCCCGAATTTATTTGAATTCCAGATTTCCTTCAAACATTGGAAGAGCATATCTTTTACTAGGAAACTCCTAATTTAGTGATTAAAATTGGGTTAGATTCAGATTGAAAAAATCTATCCAAATGTGCAACCCAATTTGTACGAAAATTAATAATTAATTCTGGAAAACTCTTTAAATCTTTTCAGCAAAAGAATTTTAGAGGGAGTTTGGTTCATCCAAAAATCCCCATAGTTTGCCATAATATTCCTTAAGATATTATTGAACACCTGAAAAATGTTTAGCTCGTTTAGAGTTGATTTGTGTAGGAGAATTCAGATTTCAATTTGCTGTGTTCCAATGAATACAGAAACTTTTTAAAAAAAGTCCCAAAGTTGTAAAATCATTTCTGGGCAATTCTGAGCTCCAAAAATCCTAGGAAAATTCATGCATGCTCCCTGAACTATTATTGAAATTGTAGTTGACTAAGTTTGGCATGAGCATAAGAGTTACTTCAGAATTTATTCCTTTTCTCTTAATTGCTTAGGCAATTGTTCTGAATAAACCACTCAATGAAAAGTACTATTTTTTGGACCAGAACACTTTCTTGTGACAAGGAACACACATGAAAAATTTCAGACAAAATGGAACTATGTATCAGTACTTTTCGTTACACTTTGCTTAGGTAGAAATACCCTCATTAGGAAAAGCACTTAGCACTTGATCACAATGGCTTAGCCCAACTCCAACCCACTGAACCCAGTTTCATTTTAAATTCTTAAACAGAGTTATGGTTTTAAACTTATCATTAGGTTTGATAGCAAAAGCTTTACAATTAAATACATATGCATTTTTATATCGTATAGTCATCGACGTGAGGAGTTGTGAAGGAAGTGAAGTGGAATTCCAAGAACAAGGTGATCAAGTAATCAAGCCTCAAGTGATCAGTACCACTAACTGTTTGTATAATCGTAGTCACATGCAAAACAGGCAAGCCCCGGTTTGCATTCAAGCAGATTTATAAAGTCTTTTCATTTCTAGAGATGATAGCTATGAAATATTGATTGCATTATGTAAGGGCCCAAGTTTTTCATTTGCTAAAAGTGTTAATCACACCGCACCTCATCACATTTGTGGAAATCTTATGAACACCTTTGAAGAGCAAGTAACCACCATCAATAGATTCATTAGGAGATAAACTCACAAAATGCAAAAGTGGTATTTCCCACATGCATCATATAGGGGCTGAGCATATGATAAACTCCTAAACTTTGTTAGGAATGCTCATGCCAAATTTCAACAAAATCCAAAACCTTTTGAGTTATTTTTGGGTATAATTAGAAAGAGGGCTAGTTTGAATTTAAATTCAAATTCAAACTACTTTCATCACATGAATTCAAAAGTGGGATTCATATTCACACCCATCACATTTTTTTGAGCTCACACACCAATTTTTACTCCATTTGGAGTTGATCTTGACATAAGCTATTTTGGCATTCAAATAAAATTTGAATTTCAGTTAACATTTGCTGCAAATTTGATCAAATTAAATCACACTTTGATTCATTCAAATTCAAGTGGGTATTTGGAGGTTCGATCAAACTACAAGGGGTAAGAGGGTCTCCAAGAATTAAGAGCAGTAGAAATTGAAGTTGTAAGGTTAAAATTCGGGAGTGGGGCCCTCCTGTCAGCCTCACAATGAACTCAACCAACTGAAGAGCTGGTGCTCTGTTTCTCGGGCTGCAGCAGCGAGCGCCACTGAGCCAAAACGTCAGACAGCTCCTGCTTCGTTCCCTCGCGCTGGAGACCAGCTTCCCGATGTCTTATCCCTCTTCGGCGTGCAACATTTTCTCAAAAGCCGAAGCACCACAATTCTTTTCCTCCTCGCACCGAGCTCAGCCGAGACTTTGCCGCTACCTCGGTCCCAATCGCGAAACCGGCAAAACTTGCACACACCATTCCTCCGAGCTGCAAAATGGCACCGCAGCTTCTCCTCTGATCTCCTAACCACAAAAACGAGCTGAAATCGGCTCTCCACAAGCAACCCCGAATGTTTTTGCGGGGACCCGAAAGTTGCAGCCGTTCTGTGCTCTCGTGTACAGCCCGACTGGGTGGTTTTCATGGCCAAGCAAGGAAGCTCAGAGGGGCACTATACCACAGCACTGCTTCTGCCCAACCGGTTGATCAAGCCGTGGATCGTCGCCGGCGAATTCGGTGAAGTTCTTCCGGCGTGCACAAACCGATGTTCCGGCACGGAAACTCCAAATTCTTACTCCCTATTCGTTGTTAGATCACCAAATCTTGCACACAGGGGCTGGACAAGCCGTCGATCATTTTCTTTTTAGCAACTCTAGCTTGAAACCGGTTCGGAGTGGCGTATTTCGAGTTTTCCCAAGAGCGCACATGTCAGGATGAAGCGGGCGCACGGCGAGAACTACTTTGAAGCCGTTCCCAAGCAAGTTTGCGGCCATGTCGATCATCCTCGAGGTCCACTGGTGCTGTAGTGCCATTTTGCCGAGCTTTTGGCAGGATAGAACAGTTGGCTGACAACGCCGAAGTCGTCCCGAGGCCGCCGCACGTCGCCGACGTGTTTTCAGCCGCCAGTAGCTCTAGCTCGTGCCACAGACGGGTTCCTCACCCTCCCAAACTCACAGGCGGCGAGAATCAGGCCGAGAGGTGGCCGGAAACCTCACTATGGTGATCTCCGGCGAGGGGGCGGCGTGGGCGCGCGCGGGCCCGGGAGTTTGAATAAGGGACAGTGCGTGGGACCCACGTGCAGTCTTTTAAACTTTTCCCCTGATTTTCAGTTTTTAGTTCAACTTCAAACACCCATAACTTTGGCTAGGAAGCTCCAAATCGAGTGAATCAAATTTTTTTGGATTCAGCTCTCTGAGTACTTTCCAATAAATCAAGTTCCACTCTATGAAATCTTTATTTCTTCAGCATTAATTCTTCAAAATTTAAACTTTTTAGAATTTAAACTGGAGAAACCTTTAGTGAAAAATTCTGAAATCTGTCCAGGTATTTTACATGTAATATAATGGTGTGATTAATGGAACTGTTCCAGAGCAAATGAAAAATGTCCAGAAACATTTTTCAGATTTTCTCTGAATTCGTTTAGCTCATATCTTTTGCTAGTAATCTTCAAATTAGATGAAACCAATTCCATTAGAACCCTCTGAAAATCTAGTTTCCTGAAAGTCATGGCTTGCTCCATGAAAATCCTTAGAACACCCTAAGAGCTCTAATTAAGGCAAAAAACACATTTATTTGTGCAGGACCCAAATGAGATTTTCTTCAAATGAAATTTGGCCAAGTTTCTGTTTAGGTTGTATCCAAACCACAGTAAAAATTTCAAAGTCATTAGGCCTGTCTATCTATACTTATAGCCTTAACAATGTCAAATTCAACTCATATGCATTTAAATTGACACGCATATATGTTATCTTGTGTAGTCGCTAAGGTCGATGTGGAGCCGGAAGTATTAGAATTCATAACTCCGGAAGAAAAACTAGCATACGAGCAACAGCAAGGCAAGCTCCGGTTTGCATTAGCCGTTTCACAAATTTTATTGCATAGCCAAGAGAACCAGGGTTTTGGGCTTAGGTTTTAAACCTCGAATAGCCACTGCAATGCTAAATTGTGTAGGATTTGGTACAAGTCGAGTAGTTGGAACTACTCGCGAGAATAGGCTAGAGGCACACAACTTGGTTAGAAAGATAGCAAATGATTCACATGGCAGAAAAATGAGACAGAGCGGAAAGTAAGCGCAGTAGGACTTTGGGGCCTAGGTGCCATAGCTCCGCTTGTGTCGATTGAGGACCGAGCCGTGTGCGGGCCTGTTGAACAAGCTAGAACAGTACCAAAGACCTGCTGGATATATGGGAACTGGGAAACCGATGTAATTTGAGTAGCGATATGTTGAGGCATTGCTTGTCGTCCAGAGGGTAGGTTGAGAGCAGCGAGGTGTAAATCAGCTGGCGGGCACTGCGGATGCTCCACGCAGAGACCTCCTGCTCTGGACGATAGGACCGGTTCAACACTTTGCTGATGAATGAAAGGTGGTTGCATACGACGTCCGTGATGGGTGTTGTAGGCAACATCAAGTACGGGCGTACGTGACGGGTTATTCGGGCAACCCTGTAGGTGTAAATCGATTACAATCGCCATCCCTCGTGGTCAGTGAGTACCACTTGTTCACTGTACCGTGTCGTAGAAAGAACAGGCTAGTGTCATGTTAGAAGATTGCTGGTTGAAAGCTGTAATTTGTTTGCTAATGAATTGTTGTAGTTTAGAGCTAATTAAAGTTCTTTTCAACCTTAGGCAAAGCACATGAGAGAAATGTGTTTCTTGTTTGATTGCGGCTCTCTTATGTGTCTTAGCACAAGGTTCTCAAACAACTTGTTGCTAAAACTTGAAAGTAAGGTCTAACTAATTAGGCGTGTCTTTTGCAATACACATTCCTACTGCAAACCCAGCATGTAGAGTTTCATGTGTAGGTAGACGGGTTAGTCTTGCTGAGCCATCGTGCTCACCGCTTGTGTTTGAAGTGTTTGCAGGGTGTTATGAGGAGGAGGCTCCCGAGGAGGAGACGGACCCCCAAGAGGGAAACACAGTCGAGTGAGAGCCGTGCACGCCGCCGTGTTAGTGTGCGTGTGTGCTAGTGGAAACACCTGCACGGGCTGAACGTGAACTCATAGTCTATGCCCGTAAGTGTAGACTTGAAGTATTTTGGATGTAATTATGTTTTACAAACCCTTTTATGTAATAAAACTTTTGCTTCCACTTTGTACCTTTTATGTGTGTTATCCAGTGTTGTGCAACGCAGCACCCCTCAGCGTGATCCGGGCTAGTCAAGACCGTCGTGTCCTCGCAGCATGGTATCAGAGATCCGCTGAGGTTTAACGCACTTAAAAAGGTTAAATTTTTTCAAAAACTCAGTGAGGAATGAGTTAGTGGCCCATATAAGGATGTTATTAGTGTATAGAAAGTGGCAATACTAACCTATGTGCTTATGTCGGAAAATCATGCATCTCGGGACTTCATATGTCTTGGGTGGTGCATGTAAGCGCTGTCCACAAGTGGGCACAAGCTTAAGGGTGGAGCCTCACGTGTGGCAGGTAACCCGGCCAGATTTAGTATCCTCTACGACTCTTCATGTCGTTTGGGGTATTCGAGCAACGCCCTTCCCTGGCGTGCTACGGTCAAGTGTGGGAGACCCCGTCATATGGTTAGTAACATGAACACGTAGCTCAAGGCGTGATTGGCTTGAGAACAACCGTGCGAGTGATGACGGACGGTTTTATGGACTGTATTGGGATCGGGTTCAGTGTGCAGCTGAACCTGACGATTGTGTGGTTTATTTGCAGGTAGTCTAACCATGGATCGGTAGACGAGTAGCACACGTGTGCGAGAGACGTTTTAGTGCCACTGAACTAACGAAGCCGGCTATGTCCAGTATAGGTTTTCTTTGTGAGGAACGTAGTACCGGCATGAATTAGGTGACGCTTCGACGTCACACTCCACTAAATGATCAAAATCATTGTAAAACTTGAAAGTTTTAATCCAGAGCACTAAAACTTTGATTTAACTCCTTCCCTTAATCAGGATGTTCAAAGTAAGCAAGTTTTCAACTTATAAGCTATTAAGAACACAGTCCTCTGTTTTCAGCTGAAATAATGCTGAAGTTATACATTTCTGGAAAGATTTGGAAGAGCTTTACAACTTTTCTATTGATGTACAGAGGTGTTTCATTCCTTAACCAGTCGAAAAATGCAGTAGAGTTGAAACTGTCCAGAAAACAGGGCAGGGCAAATACTCTCTGTAACTCTCTGTAAAATAAGCATAACTTCCTGCATAAAAATCCAACAATAGTAAATGAAACAGTTCTGAAAATTTCATGATATAGGTTACAACTTTGTAACAGAAAGTTTTGTCAAATTCGAGGAAGAATTAACTGGAATTCTTGGATCAAATCAGTACCTCAAGCAGAGAGGTGCTGTCCAATTTCTCCAGAAATTCTGTCATCTTTGATATCTCATAACTTTTGCACCAGGAAAGATCTGAGGCAAAAAAATGAATTCTGGAAAGCTATTGAAGTTAACTTTAACTTTGATGTTTAACTCCAGAACCGATTTTGCATTTAGCAGGGTCTAAATCAGATTAAAAGGGAAACTGGTCAGGGCTGTCAGTTTGGGCAGCAGACCTGCAATCAAATTTGTACTAAAGTTTGATTTGTGTTTCCAAGTTTTATGAGTTCAATGACATGTTTTATGTTATAACTCAATGATTTGCTGTTTAAATGAATATTTGACCTTTTTCAAATATGTTTCTACAGATGGCAGAGGATAAACAATTGGTGAACGGGTGGGTGGTATCCCACTGTACTCAGCGCAGCGGCTATCCGGAATTGTTGAAGCTGACGCTTCAATATTTCTGGTACGTGGAGACGCCGCGTTACCTCACCAAGGAAGAAGGCGAGGAGAGGAACAAGACATGGACCATCCATGTCGATGTTCTAGAAGGACCTACGCCACCAGTTTGGGTACCGTTCACCATCACGGTGAAAAGTAGACAACCGGAAGAGATGTGGCAGGTGGCAGCCCGCGACACCATGTCGCGTTTCTGCTAGTTACTTGTGAGAGCAATGGAGGATATTCCATGTGCGCTTGTCCCAGTGGAGGGACGAGCTAATCACATGTGGAGAGAGAGAGGTACTTTGCGGCAACTGATCTGAGTTGCCCAAGGTACAATCCAGCGGAGGCGAACCTCAGCCTCCAGTTGATGGCAGGGAAGACCGTGATGGACAGCCAAGCTGATGTGGACATCACTCCTACAGATATACACAACACTCCCATGGTAGACATGCAAGGTCCAATTACTAGAGCTCGAGCACGACAATTGAATTTAGAGGTTAGTTCGTTCCTGAACAATTCTTTATATGTGAATTTTGAGAGTATGTTGCTACCTAATAGATTAATTATAATTAGTAACCATGGAGAGAACATTGAGATACATAGAGAGGGGTTTGGAGGCGTGGAGTACGAGAAAATACGCCATCAAGAAGCTAGAGACCGAGCCCAACTCAAACTTGGGTCCAACTCGGGGCCAGAAGCAGCCCACTTTAAAATGGATGCCCAGGAGGCATACGGACTCCGTTTTTGACGTTATACATATGCACGGAAAGCTGAGAGGGTAAATTCTCCAATGGAACTGGCCCCACGTCAAAATTCCTTTGGAGTCGAAGGGAATCTTCGAAACAATATCAAGTTTAGAGTATGTTAAGGTGTTGCATCACTTAGTTGGGCCATTGGACCTTGTATCGAGTCCAAGTCCATTATGTACGTATCTTATGGTTAGGTCACGACCCCAAAACCACCCTGGTCGTCCTCCACCTTCCTTATAACTCCTAGCAACCATCACAAACAGTTGGGTTTTGCTTAGATAAACAGCTGCCATTCTACGTTTTTGTGAGACCCCAACTTCGTGATTTTCAGATCGCGTCTTCTACGTTCTTGCTCGTGTTCTCAGTTGCACATGCAGGTATTAGCCTTTTTGGCGAGGTAAAAAGTGTGCTGCACGGTTGATAACCAACGGAGCAGTGGTGTAGTGATTGCAGGGGTGCTCGAACTGCTCGAGTGCCGTGGATCATCAATGTTGAGTTCTTTACCTCAATCGACCTATCTTTCGGAAGATCGGGCCTAACCTTCTAATCAATTGGTATCAGATTTCTAGGTTGCCCATGAGGTATCTTTGTTTCCCATTAGATTAGTTTTGTTTTTCATACCTAGAGTCCACAGAAAAGCCACAAAAAAAAATTACCACTTCCTAGCCTATAGTGCCTGCATTTTTTGTTTTTCAGTTTGCATTGTTGAGTTTGCATTCGTGTGGTCGAGTATTGTTGCTGGTTTAGCTTTGTGTTTTAGGTCCTAGTTATAGTGTTTCGCCATTGTTTTCTTGCTGTTCGACACCTATTCCACAATCCCTAAAACAACAAGCCGATCCGCCATGTTCATCGCTTTTCCCTAGCTAGCCGCCTTGCGTGAACTCCCGCGTCGCCAGCCCTAGATTAGGTGACAAACCTTTGTGCCAATCATCCTTGATTCATAACACACCACCCTATAAGTTGCTGTGCAAATTTCTGATCATTTTCGTATCCGTTTGCGAGATCTGTTCTAAAACCAAGTTGGAATCAACATCCAAAATTGTGCAAATTCTGTCCTATAAGTCGCTGTGCAAATTGATCTACGCAAAATTTTGCATTCGTTTGTCCCCAGATTTGCCAGGTTCGGAGAAATTAGATTGGCCAAAATTGTGAAAGCCCAAGAATTTACTTGCTTTAGTGTTCATCATTTTCCCACACCACATCTCATTTTGTGGAAAATTTGTGAACACATGTGAAGAGCAAGTAAACACCATCAAGAGGTTTATTAGAGGAAAAAATCCTAACTCCAAATAGTAGGAACTCTTGCACATAAATATGAGAGGCTGAGCTTGCCCTTAGGCCCTAAATATTCTTAGGGGTGCTCATGCCAAGTTTCATGCAAATCCAAGCCATTTTGAACCACTTTTGGAAACATTTGTAAAAAGGGCCAATTGGAATGCAAATTCTAATTTTAGCTACTTTCATCACTTGGATTCAAAATTGGACTTCATATTCAAACTCAGCACATTTTCCTGAGTTAGTCCACCAATTTTCATCCCCATTGGAGTTCATCTTGTCGGGAGCTAAATTTGCATTAATTCAAAACTGAATTTGAATTCCAAATTCAAATGTGAAGCAAATTTAGTCAAATCAACTTCAATTTGCAGAATTCAAATTCACTCCATGACTTTGTGGCTAAGTCTCCCATTTAAGTGTGAGTAGCTGAGGTATTTGCAGCAAGAAATGGAAAAGAATTAGAGGGGAGAGTGTGAGACCCACTGGTCAGTGACTGAGAGAAGAGAGAATAGACTCAACCAGAGCCTCTCCTCGCAAATGACCGCAGCTCGGCCACGTACAGCCGGTGCCATCCCCAACCGTCCTCCTCACGGTAAAATGGTCGCTGCAAAGTCCCACACGATGCCAGCTCGTGCTGCTCTCACAGTTTCCGAGCTGAACCGAGCCTCTCCTGAGCTGTTTTTCGCGTTCTGCTCGCAAACGTTTCGCCGCTCCCTCTGATCACTGGCGAACGGCTGATCCCGGCTGTTTCCAGCACTGCCACCAGAGAAGAAAAGATGCGCTTGATTGTGCTGAAGCTGTAGGAGAAAGCCGTGCTCCATTTCATGCGGTGTAGAGCGAAAATTTTTAGTTTCTTTCTCGGAGTGTGTTAGGGTTAGAATCCGGTCGACGGCGAAATTCGTTGCACAGAGGCAACCGCTGGTTTAGCTACAGCTCACACACGCTCTAGAACAGCTAGCGCACCTCCTCGATGAAATAGCAACCAGTTCCCTGCAGTAGGACCCTAGTTCCGCGGGATTTTCGTGCCGGCGGCCGAAAACAGGGTACCTCGCCGGTGATGTCCTAGTTGTTGCCATTTTCACAAGGATCAGTGCTCATATTCATGATCAGCAAGTCTGAGCGGAGCTCTCCGAGCAAACCGCGTCAAAAAAGGTGTAGAAAACACCGAGTTCGACGTCGCCGATGAGCTCCCGACCGCTGTCACCATCGCGAGAACTGTTCCAGCCATCGCCGAGCTCTGGTAAGTGCACCAACGTGTTCCTTGGGCGAAGATGTGCACAGGTGGCGAGTTTCGTCGAAGATCGGGCCGTAGAATGATCGGCGGCGAGCTCTCTGGCGAGGCACCGCCGCAGGTATCGCGGGTGACGCGAGGTAGACGAAAGGGGGCAGGCCCCGTGTGGCAGTGAGTGGAAACCGGGCCCGGGATCCGCTGTGGCGCCGGGATCTCATGCGGCTACGTGGGAAATTCACGTGGCTTCATTGTCGGGCCGACACGTAGCCCTGGGGCCCACGTGCAGGGTTTAAACATTTATAAGATTTTCAGATTTTTGTCAAACTTCAAATGCCTATAACTTTTGCTAGGAAGCTCCAAATTTAGTGAATCAAATTTTGTTGGATTCAGCTCTTCGAGTACTATCCAGAAAAATAAGTCTCAGCTCAAGAAACTTATTCTTTTTCCAGATTTAATTCCCTAAATTTAAACTGTTGGGAATTTTATCTGGAGATTCTTTTATGGAAAATTCTGAAATTTGGCCAGGAGGTTCATATGAAAATCCTTGAGTCACAGGAAGAATTTCAGATCCATCCAAGTTCATTTAGTCCCTATGGTGTGATTAAGTGAACTGCCCTGAGAAAATAGAAAAATGTACAGAAACATTTTCCAGATTTTCTCATATCTTGATTGGGGCATAACTTCCTCTAGGATTCTTCAAATTACATGAGACCAACTCAATTAGAACCATCTCAAACTCTAGTTTCCAGAAAGTAATGGTTTCATCCATGAAAATCACTTGAAATCCATAGAAGCTCTAGTAATGACCATTTAGACTTTTATTTGTGCAGAGCTCAAATAGGCTTTGATTCAAATGAAACTTGGTCAAGTCTCTGGTTAGGTCCTTACAAAGCCACCGTAAAAGTTTCAGAGCCAAAGGGGATGTCTAGCTAGAGTTATGGTCTTTACATACAAAATTTAATACATTGCATTTAAATTGACATATCGGTTGGTTTGCTACATGTAGTCGCTGAAGGCGAGGAGATCCTGGAAGTGTTGGACTTCCTACTTCCAAATGAGACCCTAACCCCTTACCAGCAGCAACAAGGCAAGCCCCGGTTTGCATTTAACAAATTTATAAAGTTTTGCTTTATATACACTTAGCGTGATGTATGTGTGTGCATTAGGTGTAGGATGAATGAAACCCCAAATGCATAACCATATCATGCCAACAAGAGTGAGGGTAGTGTCTAAGTTCTCGAGTAGTTTATGCTCTGCTTAATGTATATAGACGTCGGTACAAGTTGAGTAGTTGGAATCTACTCGCGAGTATAGGATTCGGGACACACGGGATTGGTTCGAGTTGTGAGAAATTTTTTAGAAAGAATAAATGGATACTAGACAGGGGCTAGGACGCAGCAAGAGGAAGTCTTGCCCTGTCCATGTCGATTGAGGACCGATCAGTGTGTGGCCCCGCTGAACAAGTTTTTAATGTACCGAAGGCATATTGGATATATGAGCCCCGATAAACTGATGTAGCATATACCTCCAGGCGTCAAGGCATACCGCACTGATTTATAGGTGTAGGTTGAGGGCAGAAAGGTGGAAATCCTCTAACGTGCATAGAGAGATGCTCCGTGTAGGGAACCTCCAGTTCGTTTGGGTGCGACCAGTTCGATGTTTGGGCTGTTGGGTAAAAGGTTGTCCCGTACGACATCGAGTGAGCGTGCTGTGCAGCTCCACGGGTGGGCATACGTGACGTGCTCTTTGGTTATCCCTGCAGGTGTATATCGAGTCGATTAGCCGTCCCTCGCGGTGACGAGTACCACTTGTTCACTGAGCGGTGATGAAGTAAGGATGAACTTGTAGGCGTGTCGTTTTCTGCAATGTACCATCCTATGTTAGTTATGTCCTGCATGTAGAGTTTCCTGTGTAGGAGCGTCAGTTAACACTTGCTGAGCCATCGTGCTCACGGTTGCTGCTATTGAGTGTTTGCAGGTGAGGAGTACCAACGGACTCGGGGTACGAGTCCACCGGTGAGGGCTACCCTCCGTCGGTGACAACGGCTGAGTGGGAGCCTTACACGCCGTGCTGAGCTGATGAGTGAAGCTAGTGTGGGTCGTCCATAGGGATGACAACCGACTTTTGCTAGTTCGATGGGCGTGAGTTGTAAAATTATCTTCCGCTGTAAAACTCTATAATTAGTTGTAAAACTGAAGGTTTGTACTACCTTATGTACATATTCAGTTTTTTTAAATGTAATACCATGTTTCCTTATGGTGTGTGCTGTAGGGTGTCGCATCGTACGGTACCACCCTCTGAGATCCTGGGCGTACGGGATCCGGTCCGTCACAAAAATCCCCTCGGAAGATACCCTTTTCAGCCTCCGAAGTTCCAGCATGAATTTTACAGAATCTTCTTGATTTTTATAGGCCACGTAATACGTCCAATTGAGCTGAAAATTTGTGTGCTTCCTATATTTGTGTTCCTGAGCAAAGAAAAAATATGAAAAAATATTACAACCAAAAAAAGATTGTGAAGAGCACACATATTAAAGCAATTGGCCTAGTCTATAGACTTGTGGTGCTGTGATTGTTGTTCATATCATTCTTCTTTTGCCTTACTACTTCCTTGTGCTGTGCTAGGCCTAGAATACTTGGTTAACCAGCAACAGTTTCCTACATTGAATATTTATTCAACTTTGTTTAGCTGTTAACGATTTCTGCTCATTAACCAACATACTTTGCATCCAAGCTCCAACTTTTCTCTTGAGCAGAACAGGTACCTATGCAATCATACCACACTTCATTGGTTTATCTTACCGTCCACACAACCTGCTGTGTTAGAAAGAACACTTGTAAGAGCGTGGTAAGACGCTTGAGATAGAGGCCACCTTTCCACATTGCCACTACCCTTTCTAGTTGGTAGAATAACACTTTTTGTTGTTGTTTTTTTTGTTTCACCACTAACCATGTCAGGGAACAACGACGAGGAGAACAACAACAAGGAGAGTGATTGTGTGTCACATGCAGAGCTTCATGACATGATGCGGACAACAGAGAATACACTAGCGAACTTGACTCGCCAAGTCGACGACCTTGCTGTTCAGATGGATAATATGGAGGCGCGTTTGCCTCCCGTTGAAGCACGTGGTGATGATGCTTTCGATGTGGAAGACTTTGTTGACCATCCACAACGTGTATTTCAGCGTTGAGGTATGGGAGGTAATAATTACAATTGCAATGATCATTATAACAAATACAATCGCCCTCCTGATGATCCTTTTGCTAAAGTAAAATTTACTATACCCTCTTTTTATGGTGCTTATGATGCTGAGGCTTATCTTGATTGGGAGATGATAGTAGAGCAAAAATTTAATGCCCATCGTGTTCCTAAACAACATAGGGTTCGTCAAGCCACTAGTGAGTTGAAGGATTTTGCTATCATATGGTGGAATGAACTTGTTAAAACTAGGACTGATCCTCCAACATGGGAAAGATTAAAGATGCTATGCGTGTTCGATTTGTTCCTCCTTCTTTTCAGCGCGACCTTCAAAAAAAATTGCAACGCTTGGACCAAGGTAACATGTCCGTAGAGGAGTATTATCAAGAGTTACAGAAAGATATGTTGCGCTGTGGGGTAGTAGAGGACATGGATGATAAAATAGCTCGTTTTTATGGGGGGTTGAGACATGAAATTTAGGACATTGTTGATTACAAAGAATATGATACTGTTAACAGATTGTTTCAGCTTTCTATGTTGGCAGGAAAAGAATTGCAGGGACGCCAACAACAGCAACATCGCACAAGGAGAACCTGCACGCCGCATTCAAGGTCTACACCACCCAAAACAGCACCACCTTCGAGTTTTCATGTAGCCACTACGCCATCGAATGGCGTCAAACGATCAACACCTGCTGCTGCGCCTCCTCGGGTGCAGGACAGTGGCAAGACGACACCATTCAAGCCTACATATTAACACCTTCTACGAGTCGCACTTCCGACATCAAGTGTCATCGCTGTCAGGGACCTGGTCACATGATCAAAGATTGCCCACACAAGCGAGCATACATAGCACGCAACGATGGCGGGTTTGATAGTACATCTGATGTTGAAGATGAATATTCTCTTGCTACTAACATTGCAGGCACAAATGATGACCAATATAGCTCCGACGAAGAGGTACTTGGTACAGAAGCGACAGAGAAGTATAGGAGCATCATTGTACAGCGTGCATTGAGCTCCAAAGTGGAGTCCGACGACAAGCTACAATGGCACAATCTCTCTTTCACATGTTCCTCATCATCAAGGATTGTCCCGTACACACTATAATTGATGGAGGCAGCTGCAATAACTTGGTGAATATGGATGTCGTCAACAAACTAGGATTGACAACAAGAGCACGCCCTCATCCATACCACATTCAATGGTTCAACAACAGCGGTAAGGTTCGGGTAACTAAAACAGCAAGAGTACATTTTTCGATTGGTTCTTACAATGATTTTGCTGATTTTGATGTCGCGCCTTCGGATGCTTGTTCTCTTTTAATGGATCATCCTTGGGAATTTGATATGGATGCTATTCATCATGGTAGAACCAATAAATATACTCTCATGCATAAAGGAAAGAAAATCACTTTGTTTCCAATGACCCCTGCTGAAATTATGCGTTTTGAGAAGAGTAAAATTAACGATGATAAAGCGACAAAACTAAAATATGAAAAACAGCAAGTCATTAAGTTAAAATCACCTTCATTGCTCACAACTAAATCTGATCTTGCTGATTTATTTGATGCTAAGGGGATGTGCTATGCTTTAGTATGCAAAGAAGTCATGTTTTCACTTCATGAATTGTCTATTGCATTGCCCCCTGCTGTTGCTAACCTTTTGCAGGAGTTTGAGGATGTGTTTCCCTCTGAGATACCCCCTGTACTGCCACCTGTGAGGGAAATTGAACACAAGATCGACTTGATTCCGGGAGCAAGTTTGCCAAATCGTGCGGCGTACAGGGAGAATCCAGAGGAGACTAAGGAAATTCAGCAACAAATTCAAGATCTCTTTGACTGCGTGTACATTCGTGAAAGCCTTAGCCCTTGTTTCGTTCCTGTTCTTTTGGTTCCTAAGAAATATTGTAGTTGGCACATGTGTGTTGATTGTCGAGCAATTAATAACATCACCATTCGATATCGTTATCCTATTCCTAACTTAGATGACATGCTTGATGAACTGAGTGGTGCTATCATTTTTACCATCAAATAAGAATGGCATTAGTATATGAATGGAAAACTGCATTTAAAACCAAGTTTGGCCTTTATGAGTGGTTAGTCATGCCTTTTGGTTTAACTAATGCACCTAGCACTTTCATGCGATTAATGAAAGAGGTTTACGTGCTTTTATTGGAAAATTTGTGGTGGTTTACTTCGATGATATCCTCATTTATAGCAAATCATATGACGAACATCTCTCACATTACGTGCTGTTTTTTCTGTTTTGGGAGATGGTAACCTCAAAAAGTGCATCTTTTGCACAAATCGAGTATCATTTTTTGGCTATGTCGTTTCCTCGCAGAGAACTGAGATGGATGAGGCAAAAATTGTACCAATCACTAGCTGTCCAACTCCAACTACCGTCACACAGGTGCGTAGTTTTCTTGGTCTGGCAGGTTTTTATCGTTACTTTGTGCGGGATTTCAGCACCATTGCAGCACCTCTCCATGAGCTAACAAAAACGGAGTGCCGTTTCAATGAGGCGAACAGCAGCAACAAGCTTTTGATACTCTCAAATCAAAGCTTACACAAGCACCATTGATGCAACTTCCTGATTTTGACAAGACCTTTGAGCTCGAATGCGATGCAAGTGGCATTGGTATTGGAGGCGTTCTCATACAAGGAGGTAAACACGTTGCATTCTTTAGTGAAAAACTGCATGGTTCTTCTCTGAATTATTCTACTTATGATAAGGAGTTGTATGCATTAGTGCGACTTTTACAAACTTGGCAACATTATATTTGGTCTAAGGAGTTTGTCATACAATCTGATCATGAATCTTTGAAGTATCTTAAGTGTCAAACCAATCTGAATAAATGACCTGCTAAATGGGCTGAGTTTATAGAGTCGTTTCCATACATCATTAAGCATAAGAACGGAAGGAAAAAGTCACTGCTGATGCATTATCTAGACGATATTCCATGCTGTCCCAACTGGATCACAAAATCTTTGGTTTGGAAACAATAATAGCATTATACCCTACTGATTTGGACATAAAATTTGCTTTTCAAAATTGTAGGGAAGGAAGAACATGGAATAAATATGTCTGCGTGATGGTCTCCTCTATCGTGCTAACAAGCTATGCGCTCCAGCTAGCTCCGTTCGTCTATTGCTTTTGCAGGAAGCACATGGAGGAGGTTTGATGGGACATTTTGGAGTGAAGAAAACTGAGTACGTGCTGTCCACACACTTCTTTTGGCCGAAGATGAGGCGTGATGTCGAGCGCTACGTGTCACGATGCACTACTTGCAATAAATCTAAGTCTCGCTCTAACCCACATGGTCTTTATATGCCTCTTCCTGTTCCTAGTGCACCATGGGAGGATATTTCTATGGACTTTGTTTTGGGATTGCCTAGAACTAAGAGGGGGAGGGAGAGTATTTTGTGGTTGTTGATTGCTTCTCTAAAATGGCGCAGTTTATACCATGTCATAAGAACGATAATGCTTAACACATTGCTGATTTGTTTATGGCTGAAATTGTTCGTTTACATGGTGTGCCAAATACCATTGTTTCTTATCGTGATGCAAAAATTTGAAGTCATTTTTGGAGAACCTTGTGGTATAAATTAGGCACCAAGTTGCTGTTTTCAACTACATGTCACCCACAAACGGATGGACAAACCGAGGTAGTTAATCGTACTTTATCCACTTTGTTGCGGGCTGTCTTGAAAACAAATTTAAAGTTGTGGGAGGAGTGTTTACCACATATACAATTTGCTTACAACAGATCTGTTCACTCCACGACGAAGATAAGTCCATTCCAGGTAGTGTATGATTTCAATCCCCGTGCTCCTATGTATTTACTACCTTTGCCTCCTTCTGAAACTAAAAATTTGGATGCTACACAATGATCTGAATTTATTCTTAAGATGCATGAAAATACAAAGAAAAGTATAGAAAGGATGAATGAGAAGTATAGGATTGCAGGTAGTTGAGGTAGAAAGGAAGTAAAACTTGAACCGGGGGATTTAGTGTGGTTACATTTGAGAAAAGAGCGATTTCCTGACATGATAAAATATAAACTTATGTCGGGTGCTGCTGGTCCTTTTAAGATTGTTGAAAAGATTAATGATAATGCATATAATCTTGATTTTCCTCCCGATTTCGCGGTTAGTCCCACTTTAACATTTCAGATTTACGGCCATATTTGGGAAAAGAAAATGAACTTGAGTCGAGGACAGCTCTGAATCAAGAGGGGGGGATGATGTGGACATCACTTCTACGGATATACACAACACTCCACTGATAGACATGCAAGGTCCAATTACTAGAGGTCAAGCACGACATTTGAATTTAGAGGTGAGCTCGTTCCTGAACAATTCTTTATATGTGAATTTTGAGAGTAAGTTGCTACCTAATGGATTAAATATGATTAGGAACCATGGAGAGGACATGGAGATACATGGAGAGGGGTTTGGAGGCGTGGAGGACCAGAAAATACGCCAACAAGAAGCTAGAGACGGAGCCCAACTCAAACTCGGATCCAACTCGGGGCCCAGGAGCAGTCCACTTTAAAATGGATGCCCAGGAGGCATACAGGCTCCATTTTTGACATTCTAAATATGAATGGAAAGATGAGAGGATAAACTTTCCAATGGAACTGGCCGTACATCAAAATTCCTTAGGAGTCGAAGGGAATCTTCAAAACAGTATCAAGTTTAGAGTCTGTCAAGGTGTTGCATCACCTAGTTGGGCCATTCAGCCTTGTATCGAGTCCAAGTCCATTATGTACGTGTATTAGGGTTAGGTCACGACCCCAGCACCCCCTGGTCGTCCTCCACCTCCTTTATAACCCCTAGCAGCTGTCACAAACAGCTGGGTTTTGCTTAGATAAACAGCCGCCGTTCTACGGTTTATGTGAGACCCCAACTTCGTAATTTTCAGATCGCGTCTTCTACGGTCTTGCTCGTGTTCTCGGTTGCACTTGCACGGACTAGCCTTCTTGGCAAGGTCAAGCGTGTGCTGCACAGTTGATAACTAACGGCGTAGTGGTGTAGTGATTGCAGGGGTGTTCGAACTGCTCGAGTGCCGTGGATCATCAACATCGAGTTCTCCACCTCAATCGACCTACCTTTCAAAGATCGCGCCTAACCTTCTCATCACAAGCTGTCCATACAGCTCGACTTGCCATGGAGCTCAAGGAGAGCACCAGCTGCCGAGACCATTTCGAGAGTGCTCACGGCACACTCCGTAATGTGCTCCTTCCGACGATCAAGCGACTGAATGAACAGCACAATCAGTTGTGTCGTCTGAAGAAGGCGAAGAACAAAAGCCGTGTTGACATCACAGCTTTGGAGCAGCAGATATAGGCCTGGACCCAGAAGAACGAGGTCCTTACTCAAGAGCATGATGACGCTATTGAGGAGGGGCAGAACTGGGAAGAAGACTACAACCAGGCTATGGACGAGGTGCATGCTTTGCAAGACCTCGTGCCTCAGGTACTGGGCCTACCGATGGTAGGTGCAGTAGCAGTGGTTTTGGGTATCCCGGCGATGTCGGAACATGAACCCGAAGGGGAGGTCATGGACCCTGAGCCACTAGTAGAGTTAGAAGAGGAAGAAGACCCGCAGGAGGTCGAGTTCTACTCCGAGTAGTGAGTTTACTGTTGCCGAGTAGGGCAGCAAGGATGGTGTGTAAAAACTTTTGTAACAGTGATATGTTGTGTAGACAGTAGCATGTGTATAAGTAGTGACGACATGAGCACGACTTCTCGGGGATCCGAGAATAATGTATTTTTTATAAAGTTTATGCTTTATCAATATATGTGAATGTTGTGCAAGTTTATTCATGTGTCACTGCAATACCTACTGTTTTCCTTGAAATTTTAAGAATGACATGTGCTGATCATTGCTGCTTTGAATTTCAGAATGATTCGTACACGTGCCAACCCTGAGGTTGGTGGTTCAAGTCAGGGGGGAGAGGCCTCCCAACAGCCTTCCGAGACTTCCTCGGGACAACAGCAGCAGCAACAACAACCGCCAACGGTCACGTTGGCTGATATTGTTGCGGCCATGGCGGGCTTGCACCAGCAGCACACTGAACTGCTGCAAACGCTGATTGCTAATACGTCTCGACCAGAGAGGCGTCAAGACCGAGAGGAGCGTCAACGAAGTTCCTACTTGGATTTTCTTGCTACTCATCCCCCAATATTCTCAAGGGCGGATGAAGCACTCAATGCGGACAACTGGCTCCGCACGATGCAGATGAAGTTCGGGCTGCTCCAGGTTAGTGATCAGCGGAATACTCAGTTCACGGCCCAGCATCTTCAGGGGTCCGCGAGCTCTTGGTGGGAGAATTTTTGCGCCTCGCAACCCACCGAGCGAGTTCTGACCTGGGCAGAGTTCCGGACGGCCTTCAGGGCCTATCACATACCGCCGGGTCTGATGAAGAGGTAGACGCAAGAATTCCTCCATCTGCAGCAAGGCAGCAGGAACACACTGGAGTACTCCAGGGCGTCCCATGATCTCGCATTGTATGCTTCCTATCACACCGAAACGGATGAGAAGCGACGGGATCACTTTTACCCGGGGCTGAATCCGCTCCTGAAGGACAAGCTGGCGATGTTCAATTGCGGCAGCCTCAATGACATTATTGATGCTGCGACTGTACAAGAGGACTCCGGCAAAGAGTTAGCAGTGGCGGAGGAGAAGAGAAGCGCACTGCAGAGCACCGGAGAGGGAGGTGGTCCTCCCCAGAAATACCAGATGGTGTATCACTCACCATCGGGTCAACGCTGGCAGCTACCGCAGCGACAGATGCAATTTCACAATCGGCCGTATTCACCACCAGCATTTCGACCAGCCATCCAGCACCACCTCTGCAGCAACAACAGCAGCAGCGGGCGATGCCACGTGCGTTTACACCTCAGCAGCACATGCCGGGCTTTCATCCTCCAAGCACGGGCCAGCCATCGACCGCATGCTTCAAATGCGGTCGTCAAGGACATTTCGCCAACAACTGCCCCGAGAGGCAAGCGGCGGAGTGGCACCACAGTTTCCGGGGAGGAATCATCCCTGGAATGCCATTAATGCGTGGCGGGCAAACCCTAAGCCCGGCACCGTCCACCAACTCGCCATAGAGGACGTGCCGGAGGGAGAACCCATCCTTGCGGGTATGTTCCAACTCCACAAGCATCCCGCAATAGTGTTATTTGATTCAGGTGCCACACATAATTTCATTAGCCAAGCTTTTATTGCTAAATACACTTTGCAAATACTACCCACCAAATGTCCTTACTTGATTTGTTCACCGGGTGGGCAAACTTCAGTAAGCATGATGGTTCCAAAAGTGCCGTTATGCTTAGGGGGTAGAGTATACCCTACGTCTCTCATAGCTTTAGGGATGCCGTGGTTAACCCGCCACAGCGCTGTTTTAGACACCGTCCTCCGAGTCGTGCATCTACACCCAGAAATGCACGAGTCTCACTCATTATTTCTGGACAGTCGAAAAATAAAGCTTCCAAGTGTATACCAATCCACCACCATCAGATTGGAAGACTTTCTAGTAGTCCGTCAGTTCCCAGACGTGTTCCAGGATGATTTATCGTGGATGCCACCCGACCGAGAGGTGGAGCTCAATATTGAGCTTGCACCGGGAACCATGCCAATATCCAGAAGGCCGTACAAGATGGCGCAAAAGGAGTTGGCAGAGTTGAAAGCACAGTTGATGGACCTGCTGGAGAAGGGTTTTATTAGGCCGAGCTCCTCGCCATGGGGACGTTCGGCATTATTCATGAAGAAGAAAGATGAAAAGGTGCGGCTTTGCGTGGACTATCGTCCACTAAACTCCGTGACTATCAAGAACAAGTACCCATTGCCACTGATCAACATGTTGTTTGATCAGTTGGTCAAAGCAAAGATCTTTTCCAAGATGGACTTAAGATCCGGATACTATCAGATTATGATACGGGATGAGGATATCCCGGAGACGGTTTTCTAAACGAGGTACATGCTTTATGAGTACCTGGTCATGTCTTTCAGCCTCACCAACGCTCCAGCTCATTTCATGTACTTGATGAACTCGGTATTAATGACGGAGCTGTACAAGTTTGTCGTGGTCTTCATCGATGACATATTGGTATATTCCAAGTCAGAGGAAGAACACGTGAAGCACCTGTGTATAGTCTTGCAATGGCTGCGGGATCACAAGTTATACATGAAATTCAGCAAATGTGAATTCTGGATATTGCAAGTGCCGTTTCTCGGGCATATTATTTTAGCGTAAGGCATCGATGTAGACCCGAGCAAGATCACACAAGTTCTGAATTGGAAGTCCCCGAGGTCTGTCCACGAGGTACGAAGTTTCCTCAGTGCAAGTGCATCTAGGCATCCCCGTGGGTTTTGGATGATTGATGACGACAAATTAAGAGACTAATGAGCTGAGATGATCATAAGCACAAGACATTTCCAAGGCGGGCACCTAAACTCTCAAAAAAAGGAAAAAGATGAAGAACGGCGTTGAAGACTTGAAGAGTAGAAATTAGGGTTTCACTTGAGTCTTTAGTAGGCTAGCTGTGTAAAAGAAAGAGTGTGTGTGTCAAGTGCATTGAGATCATAGAAGAGAGCTCAAGGCGTTAGAAGTGTCAAATCCTTAGTGGAGAGAGGTAGAGAGGTAAAGTTGGGCAGGCCGGACATGTCCGGGGGAAGAGGCCGGACTAGTCCGGAAGTCCTACGGCTTACTCCGTTTTAGGGCGGACAAAGAGTTCCTGACAGAGATCGGACCTGTCTGTTTTGGACGGACTAGTCCGTTTCACTCTAGGTGAGAGTGGTTTTGGGGCTAAGTCCTGGTAGACCGGACTTATCCGCCTGAGTGGCCGAACTAGTCCGGGCTAGCCAGACTTGTCCATTTTCACATGGACTAAGAGTTCCTATGTGAGTTCGGGCTAGTCCGTTCTAAGGCAGACTAGTCCGTATGGGTGTGAGATGAGACCTCCCACGGCTAAGTCTTGGTGGACCGGACTTGTCTGCCTTAGTGGCCGGATTAGTGCGGGTCCTCCAGACTTGTCCGTTCTCACCCGGACAAATAGTTCCTGTGTGAGATCGGACTAATCCGGTGTGAGGCGGACTAGTCCGGACTTTCCGTAGGTGGCAACGGTTGGCTTCGGGACTTCTATAAAAGGAGATGCCCCGACGTCATTTAAAAACAGGAGCCCTAGCGCCGCCACAGCGATCCAAGAGCCCCCTAATCCTTCTCTCTTGCCTACTCACCCTCTAGAGCCAATTCTCAAGTGAATTTGGGTGTGTGAGAAGAGGAGAAGGAAGAACTTCGCGTTTAGGCTCTTGGAGTGATCTCGTGCACTTTGTGTGATCTGTGGCTTGTGAGATCTGTGAAGTTTGTGGAAGTGATCAAGTGGGAGCCTCGGATTGTGACCAGCCGCAAAACTATGTAAGTTCACCCTTGAGATAGTGAAGAACCGGGTTGTCCTTAGTGGTGACTTGGTGAGGAATGGGTTGTTAGACCCGGTCCTTTGTGGACTCCTCAACGGGGACGTAGATTCCTGAGTGGAATCAAACCCCGGGAAAAAAACCTCAGTGTCTCTCTTGCATGTACATTTCTTTGAAGATCAAGATTGCTTTGGGTTTGTTTTAATTATTTCGCTATACATCGTCACACTCTTGCAATTCTATTTCAATATTATATTCTGTCACACTTGTCGTATAGAAGTGCTAGTTGTCTCATCCACATTTTGTTAAACTAAAATTTGGAGAAAAACCCTTAAAATCAAGTTTTAGATCTTTCCAGCAGGTTGATCGGACTAGTCCGCCCCTGAGGTAGAATAGTCCGGCTCCTGAGTTCTAATCTCGTTTAATTAAGTCATTTCAGGTATTTTAGCCTATTAACCCCCCTCTAGGCAATTACAATTGGTATCAGAGCAGGTCTCTCCATCAAGAGTCTAACCAATCAGAGAGAAGATGGCCAGAGTGGAGGAATACGAGATTCCGTCGACGTCACAAGGTGACAACACATATGACAATAAACAGGACACGGATGTGCTGCAAGACCACTCAAGTGACGATAAGAAGTTCGCCAGCTCAAGGCACGACTTCGCGAGAAGTTAGGTCACTCAAGTAAAGAGAAAAAGAAGCCGCAGGATCAAGAAAGGAGTGGTCAACCGGACTACTCTCAATGTCCTTTCAACTATGAACGATTAACTTCCAACAATCACTACTTATCTATTCCTCTGGGCAAACCTCCTCAATTCGATGGAATTGATTACTCAATGTGGAAGCATAATATGAAGATGCATCTAATATCCTTAAACCCTAGCTTGTGGCAAATTGTCTTAACAGGTGTCCATCTTCCAAGAAATGAAGAAGACGTTACCCCGGAGCAAGCCATTCTACTTCATCGCAATGCTCAAGCAGTTGGGGTGATCACCTCATCCTTGACTCAAGAAGATTTCAACCGATTCCATGAATTAGAGGTGGCCAAAGACATATGGGACACACTCAAGACAGCGCATGAAGGAAACCGAGTCATTAGGGAAGCCAAGATCGAGATGATTGAAGGAGAGCTTGGGAGGTTCACCATCATGGATGGTGAGTCCCCTCAAGATATGTACAACCATCTGAAGATCCTCGTCAACAAGATCCGATCTTATGGATGCACCCGGTGGACGGATCATGAGGTGGTGAAGAGGATGCTTCGGGCATTCATGCCTCCAAACATTGCTCTTTGCTCCTTGATCCGTGAGAGCCCGGGATATGCTCAAATGACCCCGGAGGAAGTGCTTGGAAGAATCATCAACAACGAGATGATGGAGAAGGAAGCCATGTTCTACAGCGACCTCCAAAGGCTCGCCTCCTCAAAGAATAAAGATGTTGCTTTCAAAGCAACATCCTCATCACAAGACTTCGAAGCAAGTGATGAAGAGGATCTCGACACCGATGAAGAATAGGCGCTCTTCATCAACAAATTCATGAGGATAATGAGAAGAAGGAAGGGGAGCAACCATTATGAGAACAAGAACAAGGAAATTTCCAAGCCCAAGACGATAAGATCATTCTACAACTGTGGTAAATATGGACACTTCATTGTGGATTGTCCATATGAAGAGAGTAAGAAGAAGAAAGATGGCAAGTCCCAAGAGAAGAAATTCTTCAAGAAGAAGAATCCATCAGGACATGCTCACCTTGGGAAGGAATGGGACTCAAACAAAGACTCATTCTCCGAGGATGAAGAGAAAGTGGCAACACTTGCCATTGGAAGGAGCAAGCTCTTCTCAACAATTGAAGACTTCAAGTCTACATGTCTCATGGCTAAGGAGGGAAGAAAAAAGGTTAAATCTAAACCATCCTCCTCTACCTCTTCACTTGATAGCTTTGATAGTAGTAGTGATAATGAATCCATGCTTAAGGATCTAAGTAGGAGCACCTTGAAAAAGATGAGATTGCTATCAGAAGAAATCTTTGAGAAGGATGAACTCATCAACCGTCAAGAAGACATGCTCATCCTTGAAAAGGATAGATGTCACGAGCTTGAAGAGCTCCTTGAGGTTGAAAGGGAAAGAAGCAAGGCACTTGAGCGTGAACTCGCTTTGAGCAAGGAAACTTGCTCAAATCTGGAAGACACAAATGTTGTGCTCAAGGATGAAATTGTTAACTTGACAAAAGTCAACAAGATCCTTGAAACACAAGTTGAGTCTCTCAAGATCAATGCACTTTATTCCTCTATGATTTCACCCTCCTCAAAGAAATCTCCCGAAGCAACTCAAACTTGCAAGTGCTCAAACTTAATCCTAAAACTCAAAGATGAACTTAAGTGGGCACAAAACAAGTAGTCATCGAAAGGTGGTATATTTGACAAAGAAAAAGTGGCATATGCACGAAGTGCATATACCAATGTAAGACCTCCACATGTCAAATATGGTCTTGGCTATTCTCGGGAGTGGAGGCAACATGATAAAACTCCCAAGAAGAGAAAAGACTTGATTGTTTTTGTCAAGGAAGGTTCATCCAACAAAGAAAATGTAAAGAACATTGCAAACTCATCTAACATGCCTAAAAATAAACCTCATCCTTTGTTTCATGATTTTGATGCCTCATATGTTTTTTGAGAAACAAATTTGGAAAGATCTATGCTAGGTATGTTGGGCCACTCCGCAAGAGTCCAAAACCTTGTGTGTGGGTGCCCAAGTGCCTCTTGACTAACATGAAAGGACCCAACCCCACTTGGGTACCAAAAGGTAAGGCATAACTCTATTTTGTAGGAATACTCCTCTAGTGGATCAAAATGGGTGCTTGACAGTGGATGCACAAACCATATGACCGGAGAGAGAAGGACGTTTGTTGAATATGAGAAAAACGAAGATCCAAGTGCAGGAATATATTTTGGGGACAATAGCCAAGGGAAAACCTTTGGCACCGGTAAAATTGCTATCTCTCCACATCATACACTCTCAAATGTTTTGCATGTTGACTCCCTTGATTATAACATTCTATCCATATCCCAACTCTGTGATAAAGGTTATAATTGTATTTTCACTAACGATGGTGTGACTGTCTTGAGAAGAAGCAATGACTCAATCGCCTTTAAGGGCGTGCTCAAGGGAAAGCTTTACCTTGTGGATTTTACCACGGATAAAGCTCAACTTGACATGTGCTTAATGGCAAAGACTAACATGGGATGGCTTTGGCATAGAAGGCTAGCCCATGTTGGGATGAGGAACTTGCAAAAACTTCTCAAGGGAGAACACACTCGAGGCTTAAAAAATGTTGTTTTTGATAAGGACAGGCCATGTAGTGCTTGTCAAGTCGGAAAGCAAGTTGGAGCTCAACATCCATCCAAAAATGTCATGACGACCACAAGACCCTTGGAGCTACTTCACATGGACCTTTTCGGCCCAATCGCCTACATAAGCATCGACGGTAACAAATATGGTCTTGTTGTTGTAGATGATTATTCTCGTTTCACTTGGGTGTTCTTTTTGCATGACAAAGGAGAAACTCAAGGTGCGCTCAAGAAATTCTTGAGAAGAGCTCAAAACGAGTTCTCCTTAAGAATTAAGAACATAAGGAGCGATAATGGCACCGAGTTTAAGAACACTCAAGTGGAAGAATACTTGGATGAAGAAGGCATCAAGCATGAGTTTTCAGCCCCTTACTCTCCTCAACAAAATGGGGTTGCTGAGAGGAAGAATAGAACTCTCATTGAAATGGAAAGAACCATGCTTGATGAGTACAAGACGTCATACCGGTTTTGGGCGGAAGCAGTTAACATCGCTTGCCATGCCATAAACCGGTTGTATCGTCATCGACTTTTGAAGAAGACGTCTTACAAACTTCTAACCGGTAACAAACCAAACATCTCGTATTTCTATGTCTTTGGGAGCAAGTGTTATATTCTCAACAAGAAGCCTAGGACTTTGAAGTTTGCTTCAAAGTACGATGAAGATTTCTTGCTTGGTTATGACTCAAACACCTATGCCTATCGTGTTTTCAACAAAACTTCCAGAATTGTTGAAATAGCGAGAGACGTAGTGTTTGATGAGACTAATGGCTCCCAAGTGGAGAAAGTTGATCAAAGTGTGCTAGATAAAGAAGAGGCTCCACAAGAAGCACTTAAAAGGATGGCACTTGTAGAAAATTTTCCTCAAGAACATCCTCAAGACTCAAATGATCATCCAACAAACAAAAATATGTCTCCCTCCCATGATCAAGCTCAAGATGAGCAAGGCCAACCTCAACAAGATCAAAACGATCAATGTCAAGATAGAGGATTGGATCAAGGGGAAGATGAAGAAAAGAGTGACATTGAAGATGAAGATCAAAGAGTTCAACCACCTCATCCAAGAGTGCACCAAAGTGTTCAACGGGATCATCCCGTCGACAACATACTATGAGATATCTCCAAAAGGGTGACCACTCGCTCTCGAATGGCTAATTTTTGTAAACATTACTCTTTTGTTTCCTCTTTGGAGCCCCGCAAGGTAGAATAAGCACTACAAGATCCAGATTGGGTGGTGGCCATGCAAGATGAACTAAAATTTTTTGAAAGAAATCAAGTGTGGGAACTTGTAATGTGACCCAACGCAAATGTTGTGGGAACCAAGTGGGTATTCCGCAACAAGCAAGATTAGTATGGGGTTGTAACAAGAAACAAGGCAAGACTTGTTGCAAAGGGACATGCACAAGTAGAAGGTTTGGATTATGATGAAACTTTTGCTCCCGTGACTAGGCTTGAATCAATTCGTATCTTGCTTGCTTTTGCAACTCACCATGATTTCAAGCTATACCAAATGGATGTGAAAAGCGCTTTCCTCAACGGTCCAATCAAGGAGGAAGTGTACGTGGAGCAACCATCCGAATTTGAGGACGATAAGTATCCTAACCATGTCTTTAAACTTCGGAAAGCCCTCTATGGCCTCGAACAAGCTCCTAGGGCTTGGTATGAGTGTCTTAGAGATTTTCTTATTAAAAATGGTTTTAGGATAGGAAAAGCAGACTATACACTCTTCACTAAGCATTTTAACGATGATTTATTTGTGTGCCAAATATATGACGATGACATTATATTTGGTTCTACTAACAAAGCTTTTTGTGATTAGTTTTCAAAGATAATGACTGAAAGGTTCGAGATGTCAATGATGGGGGAATTGAAGTTCTTCCTTGGATTCCAAGTCAAACAACTCAAGGAAGGAACGTTCAAAAGTCAAACCAAGTATACTCAAGACATACTTAAGAGGTTCGACATGGACAAAAGCCAAACCCATCAAGACTCCCATGGGAACCAACGGACATCTTGACCTTAATGAAGATGGTCCAAGTGTGGATCAAAAGGTATTTCGTTCCATGATAGGCTCTTTACTTTACCTTTGTGCATCTAGGCCCGACATAATGCTTAGTGTGCGTATGTGTGCATTCCAAGCAGCTCCTAAGGAGTGCCACTTGACGGCCGTTAAGCGAATTCTTAGATATTTGGTTCACACCCCTAACCTAGGACTTTGGTATCCCAAGGGATCCAAGTTCAATCTCATTGGATACTCCAATGCCGATTGTGCCGGTTGTAAGGTAGATAGGAAGAGCACGTCAGGGACTTGTTAATTTCTTGGTAGGTCCTTGGTTTCGTGGTCTTCAAAGAAACAAAACTCCATTGCCCTATCCACAGCCGAAGCGGAGTACGTCGCAGCCGGGAGTTGTTGCGCACAACTCCTATGGATGCGAAAAACTCTTAGGGACTATGGTTACACTTTGAGCCATAATTCACTCCTATGTGACAATAAGAGTGCCATCAAGATTGCTCACAATCCCGTGGAGCATTCTAGAACCAAACATATTGATATCCGCCACCATTTCTTGAGAGATCACTCTACCAAGTGAGATATCGTTATCTCTCATGTTAGGAGTGAAAAGCAATTGGCGGACAACTTCACAAAACCCCTTGATGAGAAACACTTTTGTGACCTAAGGAGTGAACTGAATATCCTAGATTCTCGAAATGTTGCTTGAAGTGTGCACATCTGGCTGTTGCTTGTTTATAAACTTCAAAAACTGCATGTTTTAAACATACTACCCTAATCTCTCTTACTCTATGAAAACTATGTTCAAAAGGACCCTTTGTCAAATATGGTCATTGTTTGTTTGATGTATGCTTACTGACCATGTTTGCCAAAGATATTTGCAAAAACTTGTCCAAAAGGATCATATTCTTGAACTAAAACTCAAATTATATGAATTTCAGCTTGTAGCCGGACTAGTCCACCTATGAGGCCGGACAAGTCCGGCCCTAGAGAAGTCCGGCTCTGGTCCGTCAAATGGACTTGTACGGACACCAAATCCGGACTAGTCCGGCCCCGCCAGACACGTGTCGCCACCAGAGCTCACCCCTATGGAAGGGATGAGTTCCGACCCCGCAGGACACGTGTCGCCACCGGAGCTCACCACTATGGAAGGGATGAGGTCCGGTCCCACGGGACACATGTCGCCACCGGAGCTCACCCCTGTGGAAGGGATGAGGTCCGGCCCCACAGGACACGTGTCGCCACCTTAGGTCACCCCTGTGAAAGGGATGAGGTCCGGCCCCGCGGGACACGTGTCGCCACCGGAGCTCACCCCTGTGGAAGGGATGAGGTCCGGTCCCGCGGGACACGTGTCACCACCGGAGGTCGCCTCTGAGGAGAGGAAAGGCCCCGGCCCGCTGGATATGTGTCGCCACGGGAGCTCGCCTCTGAGGAGAGAGGAGGTCCGGCCCCGCCGGACACGTGGCATCCTCGGAGCTCGCCTCCGAGGAGAGGGGAGGTCCGGCCCCGCCAGACACGTGGTGCCCTCGAAGCTCGCCTCTGAGGAGAGGGGAGGTCCGGCCCCGCCGAACACGTGGCGCCCTCGGAGCTCGCCTCTGTGGAGAGGGGAGGTCCGGCCCTGCCAGACACGTGGCTTCCTCGGAGCTCGCCTCTGAGGAGAGGGGAGTTCCGGCCCCGCCGGACACGTGGCACCCTCGGAGCTCACCTCTGAGGAGAAGGGAGGTCTGGCCCCGCCGGACACACGGCGCCCTCGGAGCTAGCCTCTGTGGAGAGGGGAGGCCCAGCCCCACTGGACACGTGGTGCCTTCGGAGCTCAGCCTAGCAGTGGCCACATGGCAAGGTCGGACTTCGCAAGGGACAAGTCCAAACCAGACTAGTCTGCCTTGGTAGGCAGGACAAGTCCGGCCCTAGAGAAGTCCGGCTCTAGTCCACCAACCGGACTTGTCCGGACACTTAACCCGGACTAGTCTAGCCCCTGGGGACATAACCTCCGAGGGGCAGCCAAACTTCTCTCTTCACAGACTAGTCCGCTCACATCCTCTCTCAAGCCGGAAGCGCCCACAAATTGGTGATTTTCGCTTTCCTTCATCAAAAATCTTGTCCAATCCACGGATTGGAGACCTAAGGAGTGCGGAAACCCTTTCCCGGGCTTCGTTTCTCAAGTTTCAACTCCAAAATTCATCACATTTGAAGATTTCAAGAGGTATTCCTGACCTAACCAAAAATCCTTCCTTTTCTTCACTCTTAGGTCTTTTGATAAAAACCTCTTCACAAATGTTGTTCCTAGTGTCGATGCGATCATAGCCTAGGAGTATTGCAACTTAATTAAAAGTTCTTGCGAAAAATTGTTAGGGTTAGGGTTCTTTCTGTATAACCTGGACTAGTCCGATTTTGGGAGGACAAATCCGTTCTTGAGCAGACTAGTGTGGTCCTTTAACGGACAAGTCCGGTTTACCCAGAACAAACTCCAACTTTAGCCATTTTTCATGAATTCTCTTGCAATATTCCACTTCCTTGACCTCTAATATCCTGTCTCTCAGGAAATATGTCGAACTCCGACCAAAGCTCTCCCCTTCCAAGTCCCACGGCCGAGGAGGCTCGACAAGCCCTTTATCGGCACATTGTTGAAGAAAGGGCAACAAAGGAGGCCCAAGCGGGTAAAGAAGCCGTCCGTCGAGAGGCAAGAATAAAGAAGACGCATGATCTCGACAAGGAGGCACAAATTGCTCAAGCCGTTGAAGAATCCTTGAAGGATCAACTAAGGAAGAAAAGGGCCGAACATGAAGCCCAGAGCTCCCAAGCTGCTAGTGCCTCAGAGGCCAAGAGAAAGAGGCTGGTCACCTTGGGAGATAAAGAGAAGAAAAAAGTCCGAGGGTAGGGTTCCTTGTGATCCAAAGAAGGGTAAGGCTCCACTTCTTGAGCAGCCCAAGAACAAAAAGGAAACTGCCAAAGCACCAACAAACAGAGCAGGAGGGATAAAAATCAGAGAGAAAGGGCAACCAAAGCCCATCGACCCCTTAAATATGGCTGCCCCTGCTAGAGACCCAAACCGGCAGCCCAACAATCCGGCATTTGTATTCAAAGGAAAGGGGGCTGAAAAGGCGAGAAGGCTGAGGATGGATAAAGTCTATGACTATGAGAAGCACACAGCCGACCCTAGGTTTTGGTGTGACTTTCACTGCGATTACTACCGCTTGGTGTACCTAAAAATGAAGACCCCAGTCACTCAATCTCAATGGGTAGATTGGGACTACATGGCCAAAAGGGAGCACAAAGCTTTTGATGCAGTGATTGAAGCCGTAGAGTGCCATGGAATTAAGGAAATCTTGAGTTTCAAGTATGACTGAAACATTGAGGTAATTGTGTAGTTCTACACCACTATGTACTTCTCCACCTACGGTGACCGGAAAATCACCTGGATGACTCATGGAGAGAAATACTCAGTCACCTATGAGAGGTTTGCACAGATACTTGGTCTCGAGGAGCACTTGGATCATGAGATTATCATTTCCAATCTCAAGGCAGTGGACAGGGATCAGCTTAACTATATGTATCCTAGTCATGTTCCCTAGGAGGCCGGGCTTGCTAGGAACATCAAGCCGTTGTATAGCATCCTCAACCGGATTCTGAGGAGGACCATTGCCCCCAAGGACGGAGATGCAGGGGTAATTCAAGGAAACTTAAGGCATCTTCTCCTCTTGATAGATGGTGAAGAGAAGTTCAACCTTGTTGAGCATATTTATGATAACATCTTCAACATCTCTCACACTCCCAACCGCTCATGTGGTTATGCACCATACATCATGTGCCTAATTGAGAAGGTGTCGGGGATAATCTTTGTCAAGGATGTCACTCATCGACCTCTCCGTCCTCAGCTACCCCCCATTCTGCCAGAACCCTCAAAGAGAAAAAATGCTCAACCTCCGTCCAGCTCAGCGGCCCCTTATAGCTCAGCGGCTCGCCCATCATCTCCTCCTCCGCAGTCCATGAGCGGATTCTTCAAGTGCTTCAATGCACTTTTCGCCTTCTGTCGGCATGTGGAGGTTCGGACTCAACGCATGGAGAGGCATCAGGAGAAGTACCTCAAGGCTGTGTGTGACAAGCTTGAGGTACCCATGTCTCCCCCTAAGGAGAGTGATGGGGAACTCACTCCATATCCAGAGTTCACCACTGATGAGCTCGCCAGTTCAGGGAAGATGGAAGCTCTTCCAAGGCCGTGCCTCCATCCACCACCACTGATGAAGAAGAAGAGGATACGAAGGCTAGGAGAGCAATGAAAATGGCGATGAAGAAGGAGACGAAGAAGATGACGAGTAGTCTTAGGCGTATCTTCCTCCCTCCTTTCTTTTTTTGGTGCCTTGATGCCAAAGGGGGAGAAATGTGAAAAGGATGTCCTATTTCTATCATCTTCTAGTCTCGTAATAGATATTTTGGACATGACTCTTTTGGACATGGCTATCTGTGTTTTATGTTTTATGCATGCCTATCTTTTGTGTAACTCTACGTGTTGGATTTTATGGCTTTTTTATGCTTATTGTCATATCACACTTTTAATTTTGAGCACAACACGTAGACACCCCACCATAACATGTGAAAGTATGCCAACTCCCCTCTTTTACTCTTGCATACATTCAGGGGGAGTTTTGCATACGTACACTTGTTATAAAAATAAAAAATTTACCTCTTATGTTGAAACTTAAAGTGTTGTCATCAATCACCAAAAGGGGAGATTGTAAGTGCATCTAGGCATCCCCGTGGGTTTTGGATGATTGATGACGAAAAATTAAGAGACTAATGAGCTTAGATGATCATAAGCACAGGACATTTCCAAGGCGGGCACCTAAACTCTCAAAAAGGGAAGAAGATGAAGAACGCCGTCGAAGATTTGAAGAGTAGAAATTAGGGTTTCACTTGAGTCTTTAGTAGGCTAGCCGTGTAAAAGAAAGAGTGTGTGTGTCAAGTGCATTGAAATCATATAAGAGAGCTCAAAGCGTTAGAAGTGTCAAATCCTTAGTGGAGAGAGGTAGAGAGGTAAAGTTGGGCAGGCCGGACTTGTCCGGGGGAAGAGGTCGGACTAGTCCGGAAGTCCTACGACTTAGTCCGTTTTAGGGCGGACTAAGAGTTCCTGACTGAGATCAGACCTGTCTGTTTTGGATGGACTAGTTCGTTTCTCTCTAGGTGAGAGTGTTTTTTGGGCTAAGTCCTGGAAGACCGGACTTATCCGCCTGAGTGGCCGGACTAGTGCGGGCTAGCCAGACTTGTCCGTTTTCACACGGGCTAAGATTTCCTGTGTGAGTTTGGGCTAGTCCGTTCTAAGGCGGACTAGTCCGTATGGGTGTGAATGAGAGCTCCCACGGCTAAGTCTTGATGGACCGGACTTGTCCGCCTTAATGGTCGGACTATTCCAGGTACTCCACACTTGTCCGTTCTCACCCGGACAAATAGTTCCTGTGTGAGATCGGACTAGTCCAGTGTGAGGCGGACTAGTCCGTACTTTCGGTAGGTGGCAACGGTTGGCTTCGGGACTTCTATAAAAGGAGATGCTCCGACATTATTTAAAAAAAAGGAACCCTAGCGCCGCCACAGCGATCCAAGAGCCCCCCTAATCCTTCTCTCTTGCCTACTCACCCTCTAGAGCCAATTCTTAAGTGAATTTTGGTGTGTGAGAAGAGAAGGAAGAACTTCGCGTTTAGGCTCTTGGAGTGATCTCATGCACTTGGTGTGATCTGTGGCTTGTGAGATCTGTGAAATTTGTGGAAGTGATCAAGTGGGAGCCTCGGATTGTAAGCAGCCCCAAAACTGTGTAAGTTCACCCTTGAGATAGTGAAGAACCGGGTTGGCCTTAGTGGAGACTTGGTGAGGAAAGGGTTGTTAGACCCGGTCCTTTGTGGACTCCTCAACGGGTGTGTAGATTCCTGAGTGGAATCGAACCTCGGGAAAAAATCCTCAGTGTCTCTCTTGCATGTACATTTCTTTGAAGATCAAGATTGCTTAGTGTTTGTTTTAATTATTTTGTTTTACATATCGTCACACTCTTGCAATTCATTTCAATATTCTGTCACACTTGTCGTATAGAAGTGCTAGTTGTCTCATCCACATTTTGTTAAACTAAAATTTGGAGAAAAATCCTTAAAAATCAAGTTTTAGATCTTTCCAGCAGGTTGATCGGACTAGTCCGCCTCTGAGCCAGACTAGTCTGGCTCCTGAGTTCTAATCTCGTTTAATTAGGTCATTTCAGGTATTTTAGCCTATTCACCCCCTATAGGCAATTTCACTCAGACTTGCGGGATATTATCGGAGGTTCATTCCAAACTTCTCGAAAATTGCCAAGCCTATGACAGAGCTGCTGAAGAAGGCTACCAAATATGTTTGGAGTGCAGCATGTGATGCAGCGTTCAAGGCATTAGTGAAGCACCTAACATCAGCACCGGTTTTGGCACAGCCAGACACAACAAAACCATCCGATGTGTACTGCGATGCATCCGGCATTGAGCTCGGATGTGTGCTGATGCAAGGCCGAAGGGTGGTGGCGTATGGATCACGGCAGCTCAGGAATCATGAGCAAAACTATCCAACTCATGACTTAGAGCTCGCTGCCTTGGTACTCGCACTCAAAATGTGGAGGCACTACCTACTCGGTAACCTCGTACATTTACATACTGACCACAAGAGCCTCAAGTACATATTCACTCAGAAGGAGTTGAACATGAGGCAGCGAAGATGGTTTGATAAAGGATTACAAAATAGAGATCCATTATCACCCGGGCAAAGCAAACGTGGTGGCGGATGCGCTGAGTCGCAAGTCACACGTTCATAATCTGACCATCACCCCGTTGGAAGAGAGCAAGCCACCATTGCATGTGGTTCCCCATGGAGCTCTCTACATCTTAGCCCTTATCCCCACCATCCATGAAGAGATAGCGGCAGCTCAGAAACGTGTAGACATTTGGGAGTTGAAGTGTTTCTGGAAATATGGAGACGGCGTCCTGTAGTTCAAGGACAGAATCGTCGTACCCCGTAACTCGGAATTGAGGAAGAAATTTTTTTACGAGGCTCACTTGTCAAAGTTTTCAATTCACCCCGGCAGCAACAAGATGTATCAAGAACTCAGAAGCAAGTTTTGGTGGACAGGGAAGAAGTGGGAGATTGCTAAATACGTGTCCAAGTGTGATACATGCCGAAGGGTGAAAGCTGACCACATGAAGAAACCGGGATTGTTACGACCGCTTGGCATTTCTGCCTGGAAGTGGGAGGATGTGAGCATGGACATCATTGTCGGTTTACCCACCACATTTCAGAAACATGATTTGGTGTGGGTGATCGTCGACCGGCTTACAAAAGTTGCTCATTTTATCTCGGTTAACACCAACTACAACGCCAAGAAGTATGCTGAACTATACATCTCATGGATTATGTGCTTATATGGCGTAGCCCGTACTATCATCTCGGATCGGGGCACTCTATTTGTGTCTTGTTTTTGGGAGCATTTACATGCTGCATTGGGTATGAAGCTGATCCGTAGTTCAGCGTACCACCCGCAGCTAGATGGGCAAACCGAGCGGGTAAATCAAACTTTAGAAGACATGTTACGAGCTTGCGCTATCAACCAGGGTAAGAATTGGGATGATCACTTACCGTTAGCCGAGTTCTCATACAATAATGGGTACCAAGCCAGCATTAAGATGGTGCCCTACGAGGCGCTATACAGGAGAAAATGCGCAAACCGATGAATTGGTGTGAGTCTGGCGAAAGGGTTACATTTGGGATTGATCTTGTCAACAGCGCGGAAGAAAAAGTTTAGCTGATTCAAGCGAACTTAAAAGCCGCCCAATCCCGAAAAAAATAATATGCGGACCATAGAAGACGTCATTTACAATTTGAAGTTGGGGATCACGTGTATCTATGTGTGTCTCCAATGAAGGGCGTGAACAGATTCGGGGTCAGAGGAAAGTTGACACCCTGATTCATCGGTCCATTCCAGGTTCTGGAAAGATGTGGATCAGTTACAAACCGGCTGGAATTACCAGCGACACTCTCCAGTGTGCATGACATCTTTCACATTTCTCATCTGAGGAAGTGCCTCAAGCTTTCAACCACCGTTCAGCTGGGAGATATCGATGAACTGAAACCGGATCTCACTTATCAGGAGGAACCGGTTCAGGTTATTGATGAGAAGGCCCGAACCACACACAACCATACATGTGGTTCTATAAATTTCTATGGAGCAATCACTCCGTGGATGAAGCGACATGGGAGAGCGAAGGCTTTCTTTGCGCCAACTACCCCGACTTTGTAACGTCGCACATCCGGTAATTCTCCACCGTTCTCTCTCTCTCTCTCCCTCTCTCTCTCTCTCATTTTTACCTTATAATATCACGTGGATTAAGGGGCTGGCGGCGAGTTTAAGCACTAGAGGTGGCTGGGGAAGCGAGCTCCGGTGAGCTCCGGCGACGGGGCGGTGAGGGCGCACGCAGGAGCTGCGAGAGGTTGAAGATGGACGTGGGCCCATGCGTCAGCCACAGAGATGAAAGGAGCTGGATCTTCTGTGGTGCCAGATCAACGTGTGACAACGAGCGAAAGATTCTGTAGCCCGTGTGTCCTACTCCCAGAACGCGCCACGTCACCCTGGACCCCACTGTTAGACTTTAAACTTTTCTCCGTATTTATTTGAATTCCAGATTTCCTTCAAACTTTGGAAGAGCATATCTATTACTAGAAAACTCCAAATTTAGTGATTCAAATTTGGTTAGATTAAGATTGAAAAACTCTATCCAAATGTCCAAACCAATTGTATGAAAATTAATAATTAATTTTTGAAAATTCTTTAAATCTTTTCAGATAAAGAATTTTAGAGGGAGTTTGGTTCATCCAAAAATCCCCATATTTTGCCATAATATTCCTTATGATATTATTTAACACCTGTAAAATGTTCAGCTCATTTAGAGTTGATTTGTGTAGGAGAATTCAGATTTCAATTTGCTGTGTTCAAATGAATACAGAAACTTTTCACAAAAAGTCCCAAAGTTGTAAAATCTGGGAAATTCTGAGCTCCCAAAATCCTAGGAAAATTCATGTATTCTCTATGAACTATAATTGAAGTTTTAGTTCACTAAGTTTGGCATGAACATAAGAGTTACTTCAGATTTTTTTTCTTTTTTCCTAATTGCTTAGGCAATTGTTCTGAATAAACCGCTTAATGAAAAGTACTAATTTTTAGTCCAGAACACTTTCTTGTGACAAGGAACTCACATGAAAATTTTCAGCCAAAATGGAACTATGGATCAGTACTTTTCATTACACTTTGCTCAGGTAGAAATACCCTCATTAGGAAAAGCACTTAGCACTTGATCACAATGGCTTAACCCAACTCCAACCCACTGAACCCAGTTTCATTTTAAATTTTTAAACAGAGTCATGGTTTTAAATTTATCATTATGTTTGATAGCAAAAGCTTTACAATTAAATACATATGCATGTTCATATAGTATAGTCATTGACGTGAGGAGTTGTGAAGGAAGTGAATTGGAATTCCAAGAACAAGGTGATCAAGTAATCAAGCCTCAAGTGATCAGTACCACTAACTGATTGTATAATCTTAGTAACCTGCAAAATAGGCAAGCCCCGGTTTGCATTCAAGCAGATTTATAAAGTCTTTTCATTTCTAGAGATGATAGCTTTGAAATATTGATTGCATTATGTAAGGGCCCAAGTTTTTCATTTGCTAAAAGTCTTCATCACGCCACACCTCATCTCATTTGTGGAAATCTTATGAACACCTTTGAAGAGCAAGTAACCACCATCAATAGATTCATTAGGAGATAAACTAACAAAATGCAAAAGTGGTATTTCCCACATGCATCATATAGGTGCTGAGCATATGATAAACTCCTAAACTTTGTTTGGAATGCTCATGCCAAATTTCAACCAAATCCAAAACCTTTTGAGGTATTTTTGGGTATAATTAGAAAGAGGGCAAGTTTGAATTTAAATTCAAATTCAAACTTCGTTCATCACATTAATTCAAAAATGGGGTTCATATTCACACTCTGTACATTTGTGTGAGCTCACACACCAATTTTCACTCCATTTGGAGTTGATCTTTACATGAGCTACTTGGCTAAATTCAAATCAAATTTGAATTTCAGTTAACATTTGCTGCAAATTTGATCAAATCAAATCACACTTTGATTCATTCAAATTCAAGTGGGTATTTGGAGGTTTGATCAAACTACAAGGGGTATTAAGGTCTCCAAGAATTAAGAGCAGTAGAAATTGAAGTTGTGAGGTTAAAATTTGGGAGTAGGGCCCTCCTGTCAGCCTCACAATGAACTTAACTGACTGAAGAGCCAGTGCTCTGTTTCTCGGGCTGCAGCAGCGAGCGCCACCGAGCCAAAATTTCAGCCAGCTCCTGCTTTGTTCCCTCGCGCTGGAGACAAGCTGCCCGATGTCTTATCCCTCTTCGGCGTGCTCCATTTGTTCACAAGCCAAAGCACCACAGTTCTTTTCCTCCTCGCACCGAGCTCAGCCGAGACTTCGCCGCTACCTCGGTCCCGATCAGGAAACCAGCAAAACTCATGCACACCATCCCTCCGAGCTGCAAAACGGCACCGCAGCTTCTCCTCTTATCTCCTAGCCATAAAAACGAGCTGAAATCGGCTCTCCTCAAGCAACCCCGAACATTTTTGCGGCGACCCAAAAGTTGCCGTCGTTGGTGCTCTCATGGACAGCCCGACTGGGTGGTTTTCATGGCCAAGCAAGGACGCTCAGAGGGGCGATAGACCACAGCGCTGCTTCTGCCCAACCAGTTTATCAAGTCGTGGATCGTCGCCGGCGAATTCGGTGAAGTTCTTCCTGCGTGCACAAACCGACGTTCCGGTACGGGAACTTCAAATTCTTACTCCGTATTCGTTGTTAGATCACCAAATCTTGCACACAGGGGCTGGACTAGCCGGCGATCATTTTCTTTTTTAGCAACCCTAGCTTGAAACCGATTCGGAGCAGAGAATTTTGAGTTTTCCCGAGTGCGCGCATGTCGGGATGAAGCGAGCGCACCGTGAGAACTCCTTTGGAGCCGTTCCCGAGAAAGTTTAAGACCATGTCGATCATCCTCGAGGTCCACTAGTGCTGTAGCGATGTTTTGCCGAGCTTTTGGCAGGCTAGAACAGTTGGCCGACGACGCTGAAGTCGTCCCGAGGCCGCCGCATGTCGCCGACGTGTTTCCGTCCGCCGGTAGCTCTAGCTCGTGCCACAGACTGGTTCTTGACCCTCCCAAACTCACAGGCGGCGAGAATCAGGCTGAGTGGTGGCCGTAAACCCGACTCCGGCGAGCCCTGGTGAGGTGGCGGCGCAGGAGCGCGCGGGCGCGGGAGGTTGAAGAAGGGACTGTGCGTGGGACCCACGTGCAGTCTTTTAAACTTTTCCCCCAATTTTCAGTTTTTAGTTCAACTTCAAACACCCATAACTTTGGCTAGGAAGCTCCAAATCGAGTGAAGAAATTTTTTTGGATTCAGCTCTCTGAGTAATTTCCAACAAATCAAGTTTCACTCTATGAAAATGTTTATTTCTTCATAATTAATTCTTCAAAATTTAAACTATTTAGAATTTTAACTGGAGAACCCTTTAGTGAAAAATTCTGAAACTTGGCCAGGATGTTCCTTGTAATATCCTGAGCTAACATAGAAATTTCAGATCCATCCTAGCTCATTTGGTTTACCTAATGGTGTGATTAATGAAACTGTTCCAGAGAAAATGAAAAGTGTCCAGAACCATTTTTCAAATTTTCTCTGAACTTGTTTAGCTCATATCTTTTGCTAGAAATTTTCAAATTATATGAAACCAATTCCATTAGAACCCTCTGAAAATCTAGTTTCCAGAAATTTATGGCTTGCTCCATGAAAATACTTACAACACCCTAAGAGCTCTAATTAAGGCCAAATACATATTTATTTGTGCTGGGCTCAAATGAGCTTTTCTTCAAGTGAAATTTCGCCAAGATTCTGTTTAGGATGTATCCAAAAAACAGTAAAAATTTTGATAGTCATTAGGCCTGTCTAGCTATACTTATAGCCTTAACAATATCAAATTCAACTCATATGCATTTAAATTGACACGCATATATGTTATCTTGTGTAGTCGCTAAGGTCGAAGAGGAGCCGGAAGTATTAAACTTCATAACTCTGGAAGAACAACTAGCATACGACCAGCAGAAAGGTAAGCTCCGGTTTGCATTAGCCGTTTCATAAATTTTATTATTTTGAGAACTTACTTTATGTATTCCGTATTATTGTGCATTAGAGTCTTGTTTGAAAACCCAAATGCATAGCCAAGAGAACCAGGGTTTTGGGCTTAAGTTTTAAACCTCGAGTAGACACTGCAATGCTAAATTAGTGTAGGATTCGGTACAAGTCTAGTAGTTGGAACTACTCGCGAGAATAGTCTAGAGGCACACAACTCGGTTAGAAAGATAGCAAATGATTCACATGGCAGAAAAATGAGACCGAGCGGAGAGTAAGGGCAGCAGGACTTTAGGGCCTGGGTGCCATAGCTCCGCTTGTGTTGATTGAGGACCGAGCCATGTGCGGGCCTGTTGAACAAGCTAGAACAGTACCGAAGAGCTACCGGATATATGGGAACCGGGAAACCGATGTAATTCGGGTAGCGATCTGTTGAGGCATTGCTTGTCGTCCAGAGGGTAGGTTGAGAGCAGCGAGGTGTAAATCAGCTGGCGGGCACTGCAGATGCTCCGTGCAGGGACCTACTGCTCGGGACGATAGGACCGGTTCAACACTTGGCTGATGGATGAATGGTGGTTACGTACGACGTCTGTGATGGGTTCTGTAGGAAACATCTAGTACGGGCGTACATGATGGGTTATTCGGGTAACCCTGCAAGTGTAAATCGATTATAATCACCGTCCCTCACAGTCAGTGAGTACCACTTGTTCACTGTACCATGACGTAGAAAGAACAGGCTAGTGTCATGTTAAAAGATTGCTGGTTGAAAGCTGTACTTTATTTGCTAATGAATTGTTGTAGTTTAGAGCTAATTAAAGTTCTTTTCGACCTTAGGCAAAGCACATGAGAGAAATGCGTTTCTTTTTTTGATTGTGGCTCTCTTATGTGTCTTAGCACAAGGTTCTCCAACAACATATTGCTAAATCTTGAAAGTAAGGTCTAACTAATTAGGCGTGTCTTTTGCAATACACATTCCTACTTTATACTGCAAACCCAGCATGTAGAGTTCCATGTGTAGGTAAGACAGGTTAGTCTTGCTGAGCCATCGTGCTCACTGCTTGTGTTTGAAGCATTTGCAGGGTGCTATGAGGAGGAGGCTCCCGAGGAGGAGACGGACCCCCAAGAGGGAAACACCGTCGAGTGGGAGCCGTGCACGTCGCCGTGTTAGTGTGCGTGTGTGCTATTGGGAACACATTCACAAGCTGAACGTGAACTCTTTTGGTTAGTCTACGCTCGTGAGTGTAGACTTGACGTATTTTTAATGTAATTATGTTTATAAACCATTTTATGTAATAAAACTTTTGCTTCCACTTTGTACATTTTATGTGTCTTATCCGGTGCTGTGCAAGGGAGCACCCCTTAGTGTGATCCGGGCTAGTCGAGACCGTCGGGTCCTCGCACATTAGGTCTAGATGATATTGAAATCCCAATTGCATGACCAGATTTATGCAAGAGAGAAAAAGTAGATTAGCACCTCATTGAGTGGAATTAGGCTACACTAAATGTTACTTTGGAAGGACCGGTAGAAGTCGAGTATTTGGAATCTACTCGCGAGTTATGGCTTGGTTTCCTCGGAGCGGGTTATGAATATAATCAGTGAGGGAAATTCACAAGTGAGAAATTGAGACCGGGCAGGGAGATTGAGATGCAGCAGGCTTCAGACAGTGCGTGCATAGCCCTGCCAGTGCCGGTTAAGGCCCGTCCATACTTGGCCCTGTTGGACAAGTTTGAGTTGTGTACTGGGCGCATACTTGCTATATGGGACCCAGAAAACCGATGTACCTCGTGAGATCCATATGGGAACATTTCCGATCGGCTTAGCCTTTCGGCATCAGTACAGTAGGAGGTAACTCGCTCAAGAACTTATCACTGCGGGTATGTACCTTGAGGGAGCTTGCTGTTTGGGTCGATGGGACCGCGTCAGGTGTGGATGAACTTTGGAAAGGTGGTTGCGTATTACATCGGTCGAGTTTGCTGCCGGCAACTCGGAGATGGGTGTACGTGTCGTAAGCTGCTGCTACTTAGATTGCTTCCGCACTAGTCAAAAGACTTCCACTGCTAGAATAAAGACTTCCGCTGTTAGATTTAGACTTCCGCTGCTGGCATGAGTCCAAGACTCATGAGACTTTGTAATAAAGCCTTTTATTCATGGTAATATATATTCTGAATTCAGTTTGTGGAACATATGTATATGTGTGATGAACATCTTGGGCACACATATGCATCAGTTCTCGGTTCCGTGGTTTTCAACAGAATTGAGGGCGTCACAGATTGGTATCAGAGCCACGGGTTGACGGTAGGTTACACGCCTAGATAGAAGTCACAAGTTGGTATCAGAAATAGATTTGTATCAACCTGCCACGGGTTGATCGTAGATCACACAGCCTAGATAGGTCACAGATTGATATTAAAGCTGCCATGCCTAGTCACAGATTGGTATCAAGCTACCACGGTTGACTGTAGGTCAGAAACCTAGAACGATCACAGATTGGTAGCTGAACCACGTTGACCGTATGATGCACCCTAGTAACAGATTGGTGTTAGGAGCCACGCTGACCATAGGATGCAAGCCTAGGATGCATAGATTGGCATTGGAACCACCTTGACATAGGATGCTAGTCTAGGAGAAGCCATAGTTGGATCACAGATTGGTATCACCCCGAACCACCTTGACATAGGGTGAAGTCACAGATTGGTATTCACCCTAAAACCCTATAGGACCCCCATTGAATAAGCCTTGAATAGGAGTTGTGTGAGCCTTTGTGATGATTGTTTGTGCTTGTCTGCTTAGTGTGAGTTGTAGGACGTCTCAAGCGTTGTCTATATCCACACATAAGTAGAAAGAGGTGTGAGATGCCTCGGCACTTGATTCACATCCTCATATGGGCTGATATATATACAGTCCATCCACCTTGATGCATATAGTTGGGAGGGATCCATCTAACCTTGTAACCTCTATTCTATTCCATTCTCTCTCACAGATGGTGAGAGGAAACGCCGTCCGCCACGGAAGGAACGTCCGTGGCAACCAAGAGGATGGCCACGACGAAATTCCTGTTAACCCCGGAGCTGGCGAGAACAACCTGGAACTGTTGATGGCCATGCAGAATTAGCTTATGCAGACTATGATCCAAACTGTCGGTCAGCTGCAGGCCAACAACAACAACCCTGTTTAGGCACCGCCACCACCGCCGGCTAATAACAGGTTGGGAGAGTTCATGAGGACTCGACCACCTACCTTTGCTCAAGCTAATGATCCCATGGAGGCCGACCATTGGTTGAAGTCCATGGAGAAGAAGCTTGCCCTAGTTCAGTGCAATGACAGAGAGAAGGTTCTCTTTGCATTGCACCAACTCATGGGAGCTGCCGCTGACTGGTGGGATGCCCTGTGCAACGCTCATGTCGACCCGGAGACAATCACTTGGACTGAGTTCAGTGAGAGTTTCCGATCTCATTACATCCCTGCTGGTGTAATGATGCTCAAGAGACAGGAGCTCGAAGGTCTCCGCCAAGGACAGAGAAGCGTGAATGAGTAGCTCAACAAGTTCACGCAACTGTCCTGGTACGCCCCCGAAGATGTTAACTCAGACCAACGGAAGCAGTACCTGTTCATGAGAGGGTTGAACAATGAGATCCAGGTTCAGCTCCTCAACAACGACTACGCGCGCTTCTAGAAGCTGGTTGACAAGGCTATAGTGGTTGAAAGCAAAATCCGAGAGATTGAGCGAGAGGGCAAGAGGAAGATGCCATACCAGCCACAAGGGAGCAACGTACGACCTAGGTACATGCCCCCATCTGCACCACAGTATGGATCGACCGCTCCTGCATACCGCACTAGTCAGCCACCACAGCAACGACCCGTTGCACAAGCACCTCGTGTGCCTTTGCCTCCAGCGCCCCGTCCTAACGTGGGCGCTCCTGTTCAAAACCACCGACCCAACGCACCTGTTGCCGTGGGCAACAGGGCATGCTTTGCATGCGGAGAAACAGGACACTTCGCGAGCCAATGCCCGAGGAGAGGTCCTGGACAGCAAGGCAACGTCCCTAAGCAGAACCCACGGCCGAACGGAGGAGCCAACCAAGGCAACCGTGCACAGCAGAACTACGCTCCCGGCAACGTGAACCATGTCTCTGCTGAGGAAGCGCAACAGGCTGATGACGTCGTGATTGGTATGTTCCTTGCCAACTCCAACCCAGCCACCATTCTATTTGATTCTGGAGCATCACATTCCTTCATATCATCCAAGTATGTTGCCAAGTATAATCTACCCATATCACACTTGAGCTATACTATGTTGGTTAATTCTCCCGGTAGAGAGATGAGGACTAATATAGTATGTCCGAAAGTAAACCTTAAAATAAGGGGGGTAGACTTCCTTGCCAACCTCATTGTCTTGGATTCCCAAGGTCTTGACATAATACCCGGAATGGATTGGCTAAGTAAGCACAACGGGGTAATCCAATGTGCTGAAAGGAGCGTGCAGTTGACCAACAAGCACGGTACCCGTATCGAGTTTGAGTCAGCCCAACCGGCAACCGAGAAGGCAACATTGAACCACGTTGAAGAAGCAATCCTAGAAAGCATTCCGGTGGTTCAAGAGTTTTCGGACGTGTTCCTAGAAGAACTTCCCGGTATCCTACCTGACCGGGACATCGAGTTTTCCATTGACCTAGTACCCGGAACCGCACCTATAGCAAAGAGACCCTATAGGATGCCTGTCAACGAACTAGTGGAGCTCAAGAAGCAGATTCGGGAGCAGCTGGAGAAGGGTGTTGTACGTCCAAGCTCGTCACCATTGGGAGCCCCCGTGCTCTTCGTGGGCAAGACGGATGGAACCCAAATGATGTGCGTGGACTATAGGTCTCTCAATGAGGTGACGATCAAGAACAAGTACGCTCTGCCCTGTATAGAGGATCTGTTCGACCAGATGAAGAGAGCCCGAGTGTTCTCCAAGATTGATCTTCGGTCAGGATACTTCCAACTGAAGATTAAGCCCTCCAATATACCCAATACTGCCTTTCGGACACGGTATGGTTCGTATGAATATACCGTTATGTCTTTTGGGTTAACGAATGCACCCGCATACTTCATGTACCTCATGAACAAAGATTTCATGGAGTACTTGGACAAGTTCGTTGTGGCTTTCATTTACGACATCATGGCGTATTCAAAAAGTGAGGAGGAACATGAAAAACACTTGAGATTGACATTGCAGAAGCTGCGAGAGCATCTGCTGTATGCCAAGTTCAGCAAATGTCAATTTTGGCTAAAGGAGATATTGTTCCTAGGCCACATCATCTCCGAGGAAGGAGTATCGGTTGATCCTGGAAATGTGGGAGATGTTCTAAAGTGGAACCAACCGCAAAACATGAGGGATATTCAGAGTTTTCTTGGAATGGCTGGATACTACCGCCGGTTCATCAAGGACTTATCTAAGATAGCAAAGCCTATGACTGAGTTGCTAACAAAGGGAAAAGCCTTCCAATCGACACCAGCGTGCCAAGAATGCTTTGAGGAGCTCAAGAAGAGGCTAACCACAGCGCCGGTTCTGGTATTGCGAGACGTAAGCAAGAGCTTTGACATATATTGTGACGCATCCAGACAAGGGCTCGGATGCGTGCTCATGCAAGAGGGACAAGTGGTAGCCTATGCCTCACAACAGTTAAAGAAACATGAGCTCAATTACCCCACGCATGACTTGGAGCTAGCAGGCGTGGTGCATGCATTGAAGATTTGGAGACATTATATCCTTGGTCATCGATGTGAGGTCTATACGGATCATAAAAGCCTCAAGTACATATTCACTCAAATGGATTTGAATTTGAGGCAATGTTGATGGTTGGAGCTCATCAAGGATTATGATGTTGGGATCAACTATCACCCCGGGAAGGCCAACGTAGTAGCCGATGCATTGAGCCGGAAGGGAGCATGTCACCAACTCATGGTTCGGGAGCTACCACCCGAGCTACGCAAGGAGTTTGAACGGTTACATCTTGGTTTCTTAAACTAGATGGAAGTGATGGAACTCCACTCATCATTGGAACAAGAGATAAAGGATGGCCAAGCTACGGATGAGGAGATCAAGGAGTTCAAGGAAAGGATCCAGCAAGGAATAGAGAAGGACTTCAAGGAAGACGAGAAGGGTACGCTTTGGCTAGGAAAAAGGATTTTTGTGCCTAACGTGAAGCACATCCGCGACACGATATTAAAGGAGGCACATGACTCACCTTATTCCATACATCCCAGAAGTACCAAGATGTACAAGGACCTGAAGACTTGTTATTGGTGGGATGGTATGAAGAGGGACATAGCCGAATATGTTGCCCTATGCGACACATGCCAACGGGTGAGGGCCGAACATCAAAGACCCGCTGGACTGTTGCAACCCTTAAAAGTACCCGAGTGGAAGTGGGAGGACATCAGTATGGATTTCATCGTCAGATTGCCACGTACTCAATCGGGTTACTACTCCATCTGGGTTATCGTGCACCGATTGACGAAAACCGCTCGTTTTCTTCCTGTTAAAACCACGTACCGTGTGGCGGATCTAGCCGAGCTGTATATGGAGAAAATCGTGTGCCGCCATGGAGTCCCGAAGAGGATAGTTTCAGATCGGGGTTCTCAGTTTACCTCTAGATTTTGGAGGAAGCTGCAGAAAGCTATGGGTACACGACTGGATTTAAGCTCCGCCTACCATCCGCAGATAGATGGACAAACCGAAAGGACAAACCAAATTTTGGAGGACATGCTGAGAGCTTGCGCCTTGAAACATGGGCGTAGTTGGGATAGGAGCTTACCGTATGCCGAATTCTCCTATAACAACAGCTATCAAGCTAGCTTGAAGATGTCGCCTTTCGAAGCATTGTACGGTAGACGGTGTAGAACGCCGTTGTTTTGGAACGAGACCAGAGAGAATCAAGTGTTTGGACCGGAAGTGCTGCAAGAAGCTAAGAAGCAAGTCCAAACGGTATGGGAGAACTTGAAGGCTGCTCAGTCACGCCAAAAGGGCTATGCAGACAATAGCCGAAGAAAGTTGACTTTCGAAGTAGGAGACTTCGTATACCTTAAGGTATCGCCTATTCGTGGCCAACGATGTTTCAATGTCAAGGGCAAGCTAGCACCTCGCTATATTGGTCCATTTAAGATATTGGACAAGCGAGGAGAAGTAGCCTATCAACAAGAGCTCCCAACGCACCTCTCCGACATACATGACGTGTTTCATGTATCCCAGCTCAAGAAGTGCTTGAGAGTACCGGAAGAGCAAGTACCGATGGATGAACTTGAACTTCAAGAGGATCTGACCTATGCAGAGCACCCTGTCCGACATTTGGATGTAAAGGAAAGGATCATGAGGAACAAAGTGATCCGATGGTGCAAGGTACAATGGAGCCATCACACAGAAGCTGAAGCTACATGGGAGCGTGAGAAAGACATCAAGACAGAGTTTCCTCATCTATTCTCTACTAATGAAACTCGAGGGCGAGATTCAATTCAAGGGGGGTATATTTGTGACACCCTCATTTTCGAGTTCTGCATGTATTCTTGTTCCATGTAGAAAAACATTTTTTAAAATAAATAGAAGTAGAAAATAAATAAAAAAAGATGGCCAAAAACAGCCAAATTCAGTTCACAGAGAGCACCGAAGACAACTTCCCACGGCCTCTGGCCACGTGGCGTGTTCGGAGCTCATCTCCGCAAAAGGGGGAGAGGTCCGCCACTAAACTGGCTATGTGGCAGGCTCGGGGCTCATCCTCGCAAAGGGGGAGAGGTCCGACCCCGTGGGACACGTGTTGCCCCCGGAGCTAGCCTCTGCGGAAGGAGCGAGGCCAGTCCCGTAGGACACGTGTCGGCTGCGGAGCTAGTCACCGCGGAAAAGAGAGGACCAGCCGCGCGGGACACGTGTCGCTTTCGGAGCTCACCCCCGAGAGGTCCAGCCCCGCTGGACACATGTCGCTCTTGGAGCTCACCTCCGAGAGGTCCGGCCCGCCAGACACGTGTCGCTCTGGGAGCTCTTCTCCGAGAGGTCCGGTCCTACTGGACCCGTGTCACCTCCGGAGCTCACCTCCGGGAGGTCCGACACTATTGGACACGTGTCACCTCCGGAGCTCATCTCCAGGAGGTCCGCCACTGTTGGACACGTGTCAACCTCGGAGCTCGTCTTGAGGAGAAAGGAAGTCTGGCGCTGTTAGGACACGTGGCACATCCGGAGCCACCTCCGAAGAGAGGGGAGGTCCGGAATTGACACATGGCACACCCAGAGCCACCTCCGAAGAGAGGGAAGGTCCGGAACTGACACGTGGCGTTGATGGAGCTCGCCTCTGTTGAAGAGGGGAGGTCCCGACCCACCAGACATGTGGCGCACGCGAAGCTCGCCTCTAGAGAGAGGGAGGTCCCGCCTGCCAGGACACGTGGCGCACGCGGAGCTCACCTCTGAATAAGAGGGAGGTCTCGCCCGCCTGACAAGTGGCACAACCGGAGCTGGTCTCTGTGGAAAAGGGAGACCAGATTCCCGCAGGACACGTGGAGCTTCCGGAGCTCACCGCCGCGAAGGTAATGTGATTCTAAAGCGGATTTCCTATGTACGCGTGGGAAATATCTGTACGGGAGGAAACCGACACGAATTCCACAATATTACCACACCAAATCAATCTAAGATAAGTTGTTAAGATTCAAAAACAATTTGAATAGGACTATTGTTCGAATTCCGATCAGAGGCCTGAGCCGACAACTTAGAGCCCTAGCCTCAACTCGCCGTGTGAACCCCTTCGCCGGAGATCACCGGAAGAGTGCCCCGATGATCTTTCTTGCTAGGAGATGTACCCCGAGACCAAGAAGAACGTAAGGTAGGTCTCCAATACCACCTTACGACATCATCGCATTTTCTTTGCATCTGTTCTTCAATTCCTTTTGAACAAAAGCTTTTTCATGGACAGATAACGTGTTGATCGGTTTGATCTAAAGTCAAGATCATCGTCACGTCTACAATTGATCCGAACACCTATGTTCATCGTAAAAACCATGCAAGCCATGCAAGAATACGTACAACCAATCTAATAAAAACTGCACCGTAGGATTTAAATGCTTATGCATCATTGCATCTTTAAGTAGAGTTTGTGCATGGTATTGATTTATATGAATCTTGTATATGCGTGATCGCGTATTAAAGGACAAGCTCAGGGAGCTGTCTACAATGAACTGCAACAACAAGGTTTCGAGATCCAAGAGCAACCGGAACCACAAGAACAAGGCAAGTGCCCCTTGACCATATTGATCCCATGTTTCAGAAAACTATTTTTGTTTGCGAAAAGGTGTGTGTGCTTGAGTCAATATGGTGGGAAACCCTTTCATAGGAGTTTACTAGTTTTGGTTAAACCACCCTTGTCGCCAGGGAAGTTATGAGTCGGGTATGGTTTTTACTTTTTGCTTCGCTGAGTCCACGGGATTTTGGGAAGCGAGATAGATGTGTCTATCTAACTACACTCGAATGAATAATGAGAAAACTGATGTTGTTAATGAACGTGAATTAGAGGGAGATCTAGGCAAGCCTGGGTTTGTGAATGAGGTAGAATGAGATGGTGGTTTTACTTGCCGTAGATCTGTAAAAGTACTAAAAATGCATATGAATAAACCAAGGTGGGAAATCCATATGTGTGGCAAAGTCATGAAAAATGGGACCTGTTAAAACTTTTTCCACATGTGATAACACACATGAGAGCTCTCTTCACACAAGTTCAAACAATTGTTTGAAAACTTGGAACCCAATAGGGGTCCAAAACCAAGATTGGAAGTTCCCATAGATGTGAGAAAGCTAAAGCCAGATTTGGAACAAATTTGTTCAACTCAAAATTCAAATGAGAGCAACACAATGAATTTGAAAAACTGTGGTGCTAAAAATCTCATTTGCAGCAGCCAAACTGAAAAAAAAAACAGATTTCATATTTGAATTCCTTAGGTCCAAATTAGTGGGTATGCAGAGTTTCATGATTTGTTGAATTGTTTTGCAACTCATTTTCCAAAATGGACTTTAAATTGCAAAGAATTCAAATACTCATCTGAATTTGGATGAAGCTTGTCCAATTATCCAAATGCACCTCAGGTTTGAACTTCCACAATTTGATTTCACCATTTGCAAATTTCGGAAGATATTTTAGAGGATAAGATGGAACTGTGGTGGGGCTCACATGTCATTGAGCTGAAATGTGTGCCTTAACCACCAAGCATTTCTCTGTTTTCTCCACTTCCACGGGGGGCTGCACCCGGGCGCCACCGAGATCGGCTGGCTACCTCCTGCCCGAGTCCCCACCGCGCTGGCACCAGAGGTGGTGTCCCTCGGCGTGATCTACTCCTCAGGCCGAGCAAAGACTCATTTGCTTCCCCCTCGCTCACGAACAGCACCGACAGAACCTTCCCTCACTGCCGTGCCTCAGGAACCACTGAGAAGCCCGGAAAAGCTCGCCCCCACTCTCCTCTGAGCTGCAAAACAGCACGGCGCACTACTTGCTCACTTCCCTGGCCCAAAAGTGAGCGAGTTCCGGCATTCCCGAGCACTCAAACAACCCCTCCACGGCGACCTAACTTGAAACGGTAATCGGGTGCACGTGGGCAGCTCGCAACAGCAGTTATCACGGCCAAGCGAGGGCGGCAACGGGAGCGCATGGCCACTGTGCTGCTCTCACCCAAAGCTCCAGCCATGCCGTGAGCTATTGACGGTGAATTTCGGGATTTGTGACACGACCCCTACGGTCTTGTCGAGCCAGGATCACGCTGAGGGGTGCTGCGTTGCACAGCACCGGATAACACACATCAAAAGTACAAAGCGGAAGCAAAACTTTTGTTACATAAAGTGGTTTATGAACATTTGTACATCAAAATAAGTACAGTCTACACTCACGGGCGTAGACTACGCATCAAGTTCACGTTCAGCCCGTGAACGTGTCCTTGCTAGCACACACGCACACTAACACAGCAGCGTGCATGACTCCTACTCGACGGGGTTCCCCTCCTGGGGTTCCGTCTCCTCTTCGGGAGTCCCTTCCTCATAGAACCCTGCAAAAGCTTCAAACACAAGCAGCGAGCATGAAGGCTCAGCAAGACTGACCCGTCCCTCCTAAACATGGAACTTCTACATGAGGAATGATAGGGACAGGAGGTAAAATCAGTTGCAAGGACTCGCCTAATTAGTGGAACCTTACTTTCCAGTTTTAGCAGCAGGTGGTAGAGACCCTTACGCTAAGGCACATGAGAGAGCCGCAATCAAACAAGAAACACATTTCTCTCATGTACTTTGCCCAAAGTTGAAAAGAACTTTAGTTAGCTCTAGACTACAGCAAATCATTAGCAATCAAGTCCATCTTTCAATCAGCAACATTTTAACATGTAACTAGCCTGTTCTTTCTACGTCACGGTACAGTGAACAAGTGGTACTCACTGACCACGAGGGACGGCGATTATAATCGATTTACACCTGCAGGGTTACCCGAACAACCCGTCACGTACACTCGTACTCGATGTTGCCTGCAACAACCATCACGGACGTCGTACGCAACTACCTTTCACCCATTAGCCAAATGTTGAACCGGTCCAATCGTACCGAGCAAGAGGTCTCTGCACGCGCATTTCAGTGCCGCCAGCCGATTTACACCTCGAGCTCTCAACCTACCCTCTGAACGACCAGCTATGCCTCAACACCCAGCTACCCGAGTTACATCGGTTTCCCGGTTCCCATATATCCGGTAGGTCTTCGGTACTGTTCTAACTTGTTCAACAGGCCCGCACACGGCTCGGTCCTCAATCGATACAAGCGGAGCTATAGCACACAGGCCCCAAAGTCCTGCAGCCCTTACTCTCCGCTCGGTCTCATTTTTCTTGCCATGTGGATCAAGTGCTATCTCTACCCGAGTCGAGTGCCTCTAGCCTATGCTCGCGAGTAGTTCCAACTACTCGACTTGTACCGAATCCTACACTATCTTAGCATTGCAGTATTTGCAATCCTAAACCCAACCCATGGTTTTCTTGGCTATGCAGTTGGGTTTCCAAACAAGACTCTAACGCAAGGAATCATAATACTCAAGTAAGTGCTCAAAACAATAAAAATTTGTAAAACGGTTAATGCAAACCGGAGCTTGCCTTTCTGCTCTTGGTCGTAGACTAGCTGCTCCTCCGGAGTAACGAAGTCTAGGACTTTGGGTTCCTCCTCGACCTTAGCGACTACATGATATAAGAAGTACATGTATTAATTAAATGCATTTGAATTAAGTTTTACTTTGTGAACCTTCTAAATCTCACTAGACAGACCCAAAGACTGTGAAACTTTTACTGTGGCTTGGTTACAACCTAACCGGAGACTTGGTCAAGTTTTAGTTGCAGCAAAGCTCATTTGAGCCCTCCACAATTAATTATGTACTTGACCTTAATTGAAGGCCTTTAGGGTGTTCTAAGGATTTTCATGAAACACGCTATGACTTTATGAAAACTAGATTTTCAGAGGGTTCTCATGGAGTTGGTCTCACTTAATTTGAAGGTTCCTAACTAAAGATATGAGCTACACAATTTCAGAGAAAATTATGAAAATGTTTCTGAACATTTTCTATTTCCTCTGGAACAGTTTCACTAATCACACCATTAGGTGGATCAAATGAGCTCAAATGGACCTGAAATTTTTATGGTAGTTCAGGGATATTTTAGTGAACATCTCAGCAAAAGTTCAAAATTTTCCTCCAAGGGATTCTCCAGTTAAAATTCCAAACAGTTTAAATTTTGAGGAATTAATTCTGGAGAATTAAAGATTTTCATGAAGTGAAACTTGATTTGCTGGAAAGTGCTCGGAGATCTGAATCCAACAAAATTTGGTTCACTCAATTTGGAGCTTTCTAGCCAAAGTTATGAGGATTTGAAGTTTGAATGAAATCTGAAAATTGGGGGAAAAGTTTAAATCTGCGGGGCCCGCGGGGACACGTGTTGGGTGCGGAGGCGTCAGCACACTGAGGCCTAAAGGGTTTTTGCGCGCCAGCACATCAGATCCTGGCTGCAGCCCAATCCCGTTCTAAAATATCTGCCGCTGACAGCTGGGGTCCACCCCCTTCGTCTACCTCTCGCCGCCCTCGCTCTGCCGCCAGGGTACCTCGCCGGAGAGCTCGCCGGCAGCCTCTGTGGAGCTCCAAACTTCACGATTCTGGCCGTCCCTGCCTACTTTCACTCAGGGAACAGGATTTTGGGGTCAGCTCGCCATGAAAATAGCCGGCACATGGTCGGCGACGAGCGGAGGCTTCGGAAAGACTTCGGCCGTGTCGGCCGACTTCCCTAGCACCTCGATAACTTGAGCAACCGGTCGGGGAGCATCAGTGGACCTTAGGGAAGATCGACATGAGCTTGAAGCAGCTCGGGGGAGGCCCGAAGTAGGCTCTCACCGTGCACCCGATGCCTCCCGCAAGCTCCGCCGTCGGCAATCATCGAAATACGCCGGGTACAGGGGTTTTTAGGCCAAAGGTTGTGAAGGCAACTTGTGTGCTACCGGGTCTAGTTTGTGTGGGAGCGGATTGAGGCCCTCTAATCCTTTCTAGAGTATGAATTCCACAGAACTGTACCCGAAGGTCGGTCTGTACCCAGAAAGGGGAAAACTGGAAATTCGCCGCCGGTGAGCAAGCGCTCGGGCTGTGTCTCAGGGGTGAGCAGCACCGATCACCAGCGCGTCCAAGGGTGCCTTGGCTCGGGCATGACAACCTCCCGGTTGGTCTGTCGACGGGAGCCCGAAGTGCGGCGGTTTTAGGTTACCGAACTAAACTCTCGGTATAGCCGAGATCGACAGGTTTTAGCTGAGTTCTAGCAACGGGAAGTACGAGGAGGGTTCCTAGTACCTTGCCGTAGCTCTGAAGGAGACGGGGAGGCTGTGATCAGAGCTTTCCGATCGGTTCTGGGCGGCGGAAGAAAGTTTCCCGGCGCTGTGTTCTTGCGGGGAGAAAATGGCGAGGCTTCGGCCGAGGAGGGGGAGAACGCCTTAAGAAGGCTCTGAACCGACTCGTGCCCGCGCGTGGCCAAGCAGCTGCTGGCGCGGCGGCCTCCCTCGGTGGCGATCGCAGCTGCAGCTCGGCGACCCGATTGAGAAAGTCGCAGTATGTTGAATCATCCCTGTGGCTGACATGTGGGTTCATTTTCATTTTTAACCTCTGAGATTAACTCCTATTCACTGTTGTAAACAGTAGTTCCCACAAAGCCCCTGGTGATTTGAGTTTTCTACCCTTGAACCATTTGAATTGGTTAGCATTCAAATTGGGTTTGGTTTGAATGAATTTCAGCACATGTTCAGTTTGAAATTCAAATAAAGTTTGAATTTGCCCCACTTAGCTCATGTCAAGATTAACTCCAAATAGAGTGAAAATTGGTGTGTGAGCTCACAAAAATGTGCTGAATAAGAATATGTCTCCCACTTTTGAATTCATGGGATAAAAACAGTTTGAATTTGAATGTAGTTTCAAACTGCCCTCTTTCTAGCTATGCCCAAAATGACCCAAAAAGGTTTTGAATTTGGGTGAAACTTGGCATGGACATTCCTAGCAATGTGTAGGAGTTTTTCATATGCCCAGCCCCTATGTATTACATGTGGAAAATACCACTTTTGCAATATGTGAGTTTGTTCTCTAATGAGTATGTTGATGGTGGTTACTTGCTCTTCAAATGTGTTCATCAACATGCTTCAAATGAGTTGTGTGTGTGTGGTGATGAACACTTCAAGCATGTGTCAAAACTGAGGCCCTTACAATTTGGCTCCGGCGGCTTCAACCCAAGCATCCGGTACGGGAATCCAAAATTCTCCACTTCTATTCGTTCTTAGCGCGTCAAACTTTGCACGTAGGAGCTGGACTAGCCGGCGATCATATTCTCTTTAGCATCTGTGGCATGAAACTGACTTGGAACAACGGATTTTGAGCTCTACCGAGCGTGATCACGGCGGACCCAATCGGGCGCATGGTGACGACCGACTTGCGGCTGTTCCAGAGCCATTTGGGGGCCATGCCGAGCCTTGCGATCATCCACTGATTCTGTAGAGCTCATTGGTTGAGTGTTTGGCGGGCTAGAACCCACGGCCGACGGCGCCGAAGGGCAACTGAGGCCGCCACACGTCGCTGGCTATCTTCCGGTCACCGGCAGCCCTAGAACGTCCCACCACCATGTTCCTCGACGTCGATAACCCCCTGGCGGCGAGTTTCAGCTCGGGCGGTGGCCGGAAACGGCGAGCCGGCGAGCTCCGGCGTCGGCCGGCGAGGGGCAGCGCGGGCGCGGGAAAAGCAGCCAGAGGAAGAAGAAGGAGCGCGGGCCTCATGCGTCAGTGGCTAAAAATTTTAAACCGAGGATCTGTTGTGGCTCAGTGATCTGCTGTGGCTGCGCGCCAAAATGCAGTGGCCCGGTGTGGCCCAGTTCTTATTGGCTGGGATTTAAATAGCGGGCCCAGTCAAATTTCAGTAGGGACAATAATTCCAGAGTTTGCCACAACTTTGGAAAATCATATCTCTTCGTAGAAACCTCCAAATTAAGTGATTCTAATTGGGTTGGATTCATTTTTCAGGGATCTATCTAAATATGAACTCAGATTTGTATGAAAGTCAATAGATAATTCTGAAAAATTCTTTGAAAGTTTTCTGAAAAATAATTATTGAGGGAGTTTGGTTTATCCAAAAATCCTCAAATTTTTTCAAGAATATTCTTTAACATATTGTTGACCTTCCAGCAAAGTTTCAGCTCATTTGAAGATCATTTGAATAGGAATTTGCTAAATACAATCTGCTGTATTCATGAGTCCAGAAACATTTTCAGAAAATGTTTCCCACTTGTAAAATCCATTCTGGGCAATCCATAAATCCACAAATTATAGAAAAATTTAGGCAAGCTCTATGAGACATACTTGATATTGTAGTTCACTTCATTGGGCATGAAAATGCACATTACTTCAGAATTAATTCTTTTGAGTAGAAATGCTTAAAGAATTGTTCTGGAAGAACTACTCAAGTAAAAGGGCTGCGTTTTGGACCAAATTACTTTCATGTGACCAGGAACTCACATGTAAATTATCAGCTCAAGTTTAGCATTAGAACTCCCTGTTCTTATTCTCCATACTTATGTATAGGTGGAAATACATAAGAGACTTTATGAGAATTATGGAGAACACAATTTGATTCCACATTAGCTGCAATTTGGCAAGCTAAATCTCTAGGTAGTATAGAACCTGCTGTAAAAGTTTTGAGACCCTTGGAGTTCTTGTTCTTCAGTGGCATCCAATTCTTTTCAGCTCATGTATTAGTTTCATTAGGGAAAATAGTTAGTGTATAACTACAACACTAAGATCAATATTGTTCATTCTTGTTTCTTTGCACAATAGAGGCAAACCAAGCCATTCTTGGCATTTCCACAGAACCTCTGTTCCTAAGAAGTCAAGTCTTAACTTCTTTCCATTACATTATATAAAACTTGTGCATATGCAATTCAATAGAAATCACACCGAAGGGGATTTGAAGGAGCGATTAATTGAAGTGGATCAGACTCCGGAGAATCAAGGGTTGATCAGAAGGGATCACTAACTGCTTATATACGACTACCCTGCAAAACAGGCAAGCCCCGGTTTGCACTTAAGTACCTTTTATAAAGTTTTTCATTTGTATCACTTATGTCTAGGTTGAAATGTATGCATTAGAGTTAGGGTGATTGAAACCCCACTTGCATAGCCTTTTTAACTCCTATAAAGGGTTGGGTAGTTTACAAACTTGATGAGTAGAAGTCAAGTGGTTGGAAGGTACTCGCAAGATAGTACTTATCACACGGAATGGGAAGAGGTAGAAAATGGCTTGAGCTGTGAAAATGAGACCCAGCAGGGGGGATAGAATGCAGTGAGCAGAGGTCTCACATGCGTAGCCCTGTTGGCGTCGGTTGAGGACCATCTGTGTGCGGCCCTGCTGGACAAGTATCGAACAGTACCGGATGCATACTGGCATATGGGAACCAGGAAACCGATGTAATTGGTTAACCTGGGTACCGAGGCTTACCCAACCGTAAATAGGAGTGGGTTGAGGGTAGCAAGGTGTAAATCTGCCAGTGGGCACAGTCACGCTCCACGCGGGGACCTCCTGCCCGTTACGAATGGACCGGTTCGGCATTTGGGTTGCATTGAAAGGTTGTTACATACAACAGAGTAGGAAGGGGTGTGGAATCACGCTTCTGAAAGTGAGTGTATGCAACGTGTTATCCGGGTGTGTCTTGATTGCAATCACCGTCCCTCGCGGTTATTTGAGTACCCGCTTGTTCACTGTGCTGTGACGTAGTAAGAAGTGAAATAAGCCAACTGAAAATGCTGCATTGAATTATTAATGTCTTGAAACCTTGTATGCTTTAGTTATAGAGCTAATTAATTTTATATTCCACTTTGGGCATCACCACATCGGAAGAAAGCGTTTCTTGTTTGATTGTGGACTTCCGATGTGAGGGCTGCCTAAGGCTCATTAAACTGTTGCTATAAAACTGAAAGTAAGGATCAACATGTAGGCGTGTCTTTATTGCAAAGTCCTTCTTCCTATTTTACACATCCTTGCATGTAGAGTTCCATGCCTAGGGTTGTCGGTTAAGACTTGCTGAGCGTTATGCTCGCGGATGCTGTCCGAGTTGTTTTGCAGGATTGATTTCATGCTTATGAAGGGATGCCAATGAGACTCGGAAACCTCCGAGTGGTTACTCAAGGAGCATCCTCACCGCTGCGGTTCGTCTTCGTGTTGCTAGTAAGAAACGTCCGCGGGCTGGACTGTTTCTTTTTCCAAGTTAGAAATGAGTCATGAGAGTTATAGTCTTCCGCTGTAGCTTATTTTGATATAAGTATTTGTAAAAATACTTCTGTACGCTTCCGCAAATGATTTATGTAATGTGATGTGTTTCCTTGAAATGTGTGCTTTTGGGTGCCGCATATCACGGCACCACCCGACGAGGTTCTGGCAGGGCGTCCGCCGGCTGGCGGTCCCCGACAGCGTGGTATCAGAGCTGCGTTGGGGATAGCGCACGGATTGAGCATCATATTACGTTAAAAACTTAGGATACGGTGAGATAACGGTATTAGGCCCGCATAAGGACTACTCTTAGCATATTATGAAGGTGGCAATCTAACCTATTTGTTATGTCGGAAAATCGGGCATCTCGGGACGTTCTATGTCTTGGGGGGTGCACGTATGCGCTGTCCACCAGTGCGCACAAGCTGAAGGGTGGAGCCCCACGGGTGACAGGTAACCCGACCTGCTTTAGTATCCTCTACGACTCTTCATGTCGTTTGGGGTATTCGAGCAGCGCCCTTCCCTGGCATGCTTTGGGCAAGTATGGGAGACCCCGTCACGTGGTTAGTAACGTGAACACATAGCTCAAGGCGTGTTTGACTTGAGAACACCTGTGCGAGTGATGACGGACAGGTGTACAAACTGAATGGATACCGGGTTCGGTGTGCAGCCGAACCTGATGATTGAGTGTGTTTTATGTAGGTACTAACCACGAAAATCTTAGTGCATGTAGAACAAATTTGTAAGTGACCGCTTTAGTTCCACTAAGAATACGTATATGCCGGTGTAAGCCGGTTAGGTTTTTCTTTTGTTAGGCAACGTAGTACCGTCATATGTCTTACGGTGCATCGCCACCGTACTACACTTGATAGTTTTCTTTCCTATGAAGAAATCACTCATGACTAACTTTCAAACTAAAAATGGATGTGGTAAAGCACATATTAGTTACTGAGCTCTTCATTTGGACTAAGCTTCAATGAAGAGACTTGCTAGGCTTCTTTTGATCTAAAAAACAGAGTGCTCTGTTCTGGCAGAATTTTTTCTGGACTTTGACAGAGCATAACTCTGGGTATATTGACCCAATGGATGTGTATGACACAGTCCTGGAAAGGATTTTAAGTGCTCTACAACTTTTCTGTAGAACTCCAGAGCAAAATCAGACACCAAATTGGTTGAATGTCCAGTTGAATGCAAACTGTCCATAAAACAGAACAGCTGCAATCTTCTCTGGATGTTTCTGTAAACTGGCCATAACAGTCTGTAGAAAATGTTCTAAGGGTCATATGATGCACCATTGAAATGATTATGAAATTTGCAACAATTTTGTAGTTCATAGTTGGTTCATAGTTGTACTCCATTTTAGGTACAACTCTGATGAAAACAGCCACATACAAAGGAGATGCTGGCAAATTTTATCCAGAAATTCTGTCAACTTTGAGCAATCATAACTTTTTGTTCAGAAATGGTATAGAGGCATATGAGTACTCTTTGAAAAGATATTGAAGCTAACTTTAACTTTGATATTCAACTTGAGTTATGAAAATGCTGGTAACTGGATTAAAATCTGGGTTATGTACAGATAGGTCGGTTCTGTACAGAATAGGGGACTGATTATGTTGGCTTTATGAAGATATGTAAACATGAAATTTTGTTATGCTTTCATAAAGTTTAGCATGTTCATGTGTTACATACTTTCACATACTGCTGAGATCAAGTACCGCAACTTGCACCACCTCCACAACAGCAGCAGCAGACGGTGGTTTGTGTTCCATCGCTGCAGCTATATGTACCTGGCTCCCAACCACAGGTCAGTGAGGCACTGAAGAGACATCCGTGCTTCACTTGTGGTCGGATGGGTCATTATACTAGGTATTGTCTGGAGGGAATTCAAGGATGCAAGTCATAATGTATCAATATTCAGACCCGTACCTATATCTGCAGAAAAGAGGGCAGACAAGGAGCAATATTCACTACATAGTGATTGTGGATGTTCCAGGAGGAGAAGCCAAGTTAGCAGAGATGCTTTCGCTGAATTAGCTACCGGCATTAATTTTCATTGATGCCGGTGCCTCACCTAGCTTTATTAGTCAGTCTTTTGTGGCTAAACATCAGCTCCAAACTACTTTTACAAAGAGGTTATACCTCATGTCTTCGCCCGGGACAGCATTACAGCAAGTGATGTTATCTTCCAAGCACCTCTTTGTTTGGGGGTTAGACTATAACCCACGACCCTCATTTTTCTCGGGGGTCTGAAGATCGATATTATTTTGGGGATGTCGTGATTGAATACCACAATGTTGTTCGCAACATCAGTTCTTGAACCGTTAAGCTCAACTCCCCTCAGCACCATCTTCATACATTAGTTCTGGGCGCCAGTCGGCAACAGATTGCAATACTGAACCACTCGGAAGCTGTTAAAATAGAGAACATTCCGGTGGTACGTGAATATACGAATGTGTTTCCCAATTGTTACCAGGCATGCTGCCTGAACGGGACGTAGAGTTCCAGGTGGAACTTGCGCTGGGAACACCACCGAGTTCACAAAGGCCGTACAACATGGCACCCAAATGAATGGGCAAATTGGAAAAACACCGCTGGATAATCTGAGGAGCAAAGGTTTTATACGACTGAGTTCGTCACCTTGGGGTTGTTCAGCATGGTTTGTAAATAAGAGGAGTGAAACACTACGACTTTGTGTAGTGTTCGTCCGCTCATCATTGTGACAATCAAGAATAAGTACCCGTTACCACGGATCAACATTTTGTTTGATCAGTTGGTCGAAACGAAGATCTTGTTCCAAGATTGACTTAAGATCTGGGTACCGTCAGATTAAGATAGGGGCTGAGGGTATTTCGAAGACAGCTTTTCAACGAGGTACGGGCTTTATAAATATCTTGTCGTGTTCCTTAGCCTCCCAAACGCTCCAGCTCATTTCATGTACTTGATGAATTCGGTATTCATGCCAGAGCTGGACATGTTTGCCGTGGTCTTCGTCGACAACCTAGTGGTTTATTCCAAGTCAGAGGAAGAACACGAGAAGCATCTGCGTATAGTCTTGCAAAGGCTGCGAGATCACAAGCTATACGCAAAATTTAGCAAGTGCGAATTCTAAATATCGCAAATACCTGGTCTCGGGCATATTATCTCAGCGAAGGGTATTGCTGTAGATCCGAGCAAGATCGCACAAGTGCTGCATTTGAAAGTCCCCGAGATCTATTCACGAGGTACGGAAATTCCTCGGACTCGCGGGGCAAATATGGTTGGATTTGATAAAGGATTACGAAATAGAGATCCATTATCACCTTGGCAAAGTAAACGTGGGGTGGATGCACTGAACCGCATGTCACACGTTCATAATTTGACCATCATACCGTTCGAAGAGAGCAAGCCACCATTACATGTGGTTCCCCCTAGAGCTCTCTACAATTTAGCTTTTATCCCCACCATCCGTGAAGAAAGGGTGGCAGCCCAGAAACTTGACATGGGCATGTCACATTTGCCGATACGTATAGACAGTGGGGAACATAAATGTTTCCGGATGGACGGAAATGGTGTCCTGTGGTTCAAGGACGGATAGTCGTACCCCGTAACCGGAGTTACGGAAGCAAGTGTCGCACACCGATGAATTGGTGTGAGTCCGGCAAAAGAGTTCTGTTTGGGGATTGATCTTGTTAACGAAGCCGAAGATTGAGTTCGGTTGATACAAGAAAAAAATGAAGGCTACAAAATCCCGACAGAAGAGCTACACTGATCAAAGGCATAGGCCATTGAAGTTTGACGTCAGAGAGCACATTTATCTTCGTGTATCTCCGATGAAGGGGATTCACTGGTTCGGTGTAAAGGGCGAATTCGCTCCCCATTTTATAGGCCCTTTTGCTATCACGGAGAAGTGTGGACCCGTAGTCTACCGACTGGAACTACCGGCCAGTCTTGCGGGTGTTCATGATGTATTTCATGTGTCACAGCTGCGGAAGTGCCTCGAAGTTACCTCTGCTGCCCGCACCGAAGAAATCGACAAGTTGAAACCGGACCTTACCTACACTGAACGACCGGTTGAGATTTTGGATAAAAAGACCCGGGTAACCCGGAACCGGATGATCATATTTTACAAGATGCTATGGAGTAATCATACCGCGGAAGAGCATACATGGGAAAGTGATGATTACCTCCGCACCAATTATCCGGAACTTTCATCATTGTACAGTTTGTAATTACCTCTCTCGTCTCGTTCTTCTTTTGGAATCTCAGGACGAGATTCACTTAAGGGGGGAGGAATGTAAAAGTCCCAAAATGCATATGAATAAACCAAGGTGGGAAATCCATATGTGTGGCAAAGTCATGAAAAATGGGACCTGTTAAAACTTTTTCCACATGTGATAACACACATGAGAGCTCTTTTCACACAAGTTCAAACAATTGTTTGAAAACTTGGAACCCAATTGTAAAGGCCTCAGTTTTTGACACATAATCAAAGTGTTCATCACCACACACACACCTCATTTGAAGAAAGTTGATGAACACATTTGAAGAGTAAGTAACCATTATCAACATGATCATTAGAGAACAAACTCACACAATGCAAAAGTGGCATTTCCCACATGCATCATCTAGGGGCTGGACATATGAAAAACTCCTACACTTTGCTAGTAATGTCCATGCCAAGTTTCACCCAAATTCAAAACCTTTTTGAGGTACTTTTGGGTATAGCTAGAAAGAGGGTGGTTTGAACTCAAATTCAAACTGTTTTTATCCCATGAATTGAAAAGTGGGAAACATATTCTTACTCAGCACATTTTTGTGAGCTAACACACCAATTTTCACTCCATTTGGAGTTGATCTTGACATGAGCTAAGTGTGGCAAATTCAAACTTTATTTGAATTTCAAACTGAACATGTGCTGAAATTTTGTCAAACGTAACTCAGTTTGAATTCTAATCAATTCAAATCGCTCAGAGGTGAATAATTCAAATCACCATGGGCATTTTAGGGTTTACTGTTTACAACAGTGAAATGGAGTTAAGTTCAGGGGTTAAAAGGGGAGTGGGACCCACATGTCAGCCACTGAAGCAAAAACAACCGACTGAAAACTCAGCTCGGTTACTTGCGCGAGCTGCAGCAGCCGCCACGGCGAGAAGTCGATCGGGACAGCACCTGCTTGCTGCCCCGACCTGCTAAACTGCCTCGCGGTCCTCTTATCTCCGCAGCCACCCTGATCGGAGAGAGCACCGCGCACTTTGCTGCCTCCTCGCACCAGAAACACCCCATCGCTGCCGATCGCTCGGAGCTGATCAGGGAAGCATGATCACCGCCTCTCAACCCCCTCCAGAGCTACGACAAGGTACTAGGAACCTTCCTTGTTCTTCCCCGTCGCTATAAATCGGCTAAAACCGGTTGATCTCGGCTATACCGAGAGTTCCATTCAGAGACCTCAAGCCGCCACACTTCGGGCTCCCGTGGTCAGCCCAACTGGGAGGTTGTCACGCCCGAGCTAAGGCGTCCCTGGAAGCGTTGGTGACCGGTGCTGCTCACCCCCGAGCCACAGCCCGAGGGCTTGATCGCCGGCGGTGAATTTCCAGTTTTCCCCTTTCTTAGTACAGACCGACCTTCGGGTGCGGTTCTGTCAAATTCACGCTCTAGGAAAGGTTAGAGGATCACAATCCGTTCCTACATAGACTATACTTGGTAGCGCACAAGTTTCCCTCACAACCCTTAGCCTGAGAACCCCTGTACCCGGCGTATTTCGAAGCTTGCCGACGGCGGATCCTGCGGGAAGCATCAGGCGCATGGTGGGAGCTTACTTCGGACCTCCCCCGAGCGGCTTCGAGCCCATGCCAAGGTTCCTGAGGGACCACTGATGCTTTCTGGACGTTTACTCGGTCAGTTGGGGTGCTAGGGAGGTCGGCCGACATGGCCGAAGTCATTCGGAGCTGTCGCTCGCCGCGGACCATGTGCCGGTCGTTTCCATGACGACCAGAGCCCGGAATCATGTTCCCTGAGTGGACCTAGGCAGGGGCAGCCAGAATCATTAAGTTTGGAGCACCACAGAGGCTGCCGGCGAGCCCTCCGGCGAGGTGTTGCGGCGGCCGAACGCGGGCATCGAGAGGTAGACGAAGCCGGGTGGCCCACGTGTCAGCGGCTCAGATTTAAATCGGGATCGGTCGGCGGCTCGGATCCTGTGTGCTGGGGCGCAAAAACTCCGTAGAACCCGGTGTGCCGTCGCTCCAGTGCCCAACACGTGTCCCCGTGGACCCACCAGCAGATTTAAACTTTCCCCATTTTCAGATTTCATTCAAACTTCAAACCCTTATAACTTTGGCTAGGAAACTCCAAATCGAGTGAACCAAATTTTGTTGGATTCAGCTATCTGATTACTTCCCATCAAATCAAGTTTCACTTCATGAAAATCCTTATTTCTCCAGAATTAATTCTTCAATGTTTAAACTGTTTCGAATTTTAACTGGAGAATCCTTTGAAGCCAAATTCTGAAATTTTTCTGGGATGTTCACCAAAATATCCATGAACTACCATAAAAATTTCATATGCATTTCAGCTCATTTGATCCACCTAATGGGGAGATCAATAAAACTGTTCCAGAGAAAATAGAAAATGTCCAGAAACATTTTCAGAATTTCTCTGAAAATGTTTAGCTCATATCCTTAGCTAGGAGCCTTCAAATTAAGTGAGACCAACTCCATTAGAACCCTCTGAAAATCTAGTTTTCAGAAAGACATGGCTTGCTCCATGAAAATCCCTAGAACACCATAAGAGCTCCAAGTAAGGTCAAGTACATAAATATTTGTGGAGAGTTCAAATGAGCTTTTCTGCAACTAAAACTTGGCCAAGTCTCTGTTTAGGTTGTAACCAAACTACAGTAAAAAATTCAGAGTCATTGGGTCTGTCTAGTGAGACTTACAAACTTCACAAGTTTGAAATTCAATTCAAATGCATTTAAATTAATACATGTACTTGCTATATCATGTAGTCGCTAAGGTCGAGGAGGAACCTGAAGTCTTAGACTTTGTTACTCCGGAGGAGCAGCTAGCCTACGACCAAGAGAAGCAAGGCAAGCTCCGGTTTGCATTAACCTTTTTACAAATTTTTATTGTTTTGAGCACTTACTTGAGTATCATTATTTCTTTCACTGGAGTCTTGTTTGAAAACCCAATTGCATAGCCAAGAAAACCATGGGTTGGGATTAGGATTGAAAACCCCGATTAGCTACTATAATGCTAGGATAGTGTAGGGTTCGGTACAAGTCGAGTAGATGGAAATACTCGCGAGCATAGGCTAGAGGCACTCGACTCGGGTAGAGATAGCACATGATACACATGGCAAGAAAAATGAGACCGAGCGGAGAATAAGGGCAGCAGGACTTTGGGGCCTGTGTGCTATAGCTCCGCTTGTGTCGATTGAGGACCGAGCTGTGTGCGGGCCTGTTGAACAAGCTAGAACAGTACCGAAGACCTACCGGCTATATGGGAACCGGGAAACTGATGTAACTCGGGTAGCTGGGTATTGAGGCATTGCCCATCGTTCAGAGGGTAGGTTGAGAGCTTGAGGTGTAAATCAGCTGGCGGCACTGAGATGTGCGTGCATAGACCTCTTGCTCGGGATGATGGGACCGGTTCAATATTTGGCTGACGGGTGAAAGGTGGTTGCGTACGACGTCCGTGATGGTTGCTGTAGGCAACATCGAGTACGGGCGTACGTGACGGGTTATTCGGTTAACCCTGCAGGTGTAAATCGATTATAATCGCCGTCCCTCGCGGTCAGTGAGTACCACTTGTTCACTGTACCATGACGTAGAAAGAACAGGCTAGATACATGTTAAAATGTTGCTGATTGAAAGATGAACTTTGATTGTTAATGATTTGTTGTAGTTTAGAGCTAACTAAAGTTCTTTTCAACTTTGGGCAAAGTACATGAGAGAAATGCGTTTATTGTTTGATTGCGGCTCTCTCATGTGCCTTAGCGTAAGGTTCTCCACAACGTGCTGCTAAAACTTGAAAGTAAGATCCCACTAATTAGGCGAGTCCTTGCAACTTATTTTGCCTCATCTAACCTATCACCCTCCATGTAGAAGTTTCATGTTTAGGAGAGACGGGTCAGTCTTGCTGAGTCTTCGTGCTCACTGCTTGTGTTTGAAGCTTTTGCAGGGTTCTATGAGGAATGGACTCCCTAGGAGGAGACAGAACCCCAGGAGGAGAACCCCGTCGAGTGGGAGTCATGCACGCCGCCGTGTTAGTGTGTGTGCGTGCTAGCGGGGACACATTCACGGGCTGAACGTGAACTCGATGCGTAGTCTACGCCCGTGAGTGTAGACTGAACATATTTGTTGTAAAAATGTTCATAAACCTGTTTATGTAATAAAACTTTGCTTCCGCTTTGTACCTTTGATGTGTGTTATCCGGTGCTGTGCAACGCAGCACCCCTCAGTGTGATCCTGGCTCGACAAGACCATGGGGTCGTGTCAGCGTTGGGTATCAGAGCTTGCTTGAGGTTTAACACACTACAAAGGTCATCTTTTTCAAAAATCCAGTGAGGAACGAGTTAGTAGCCCATATAAGGATGTTATTAGTATATAGAAAGTGGCATACTAACCTATTTGCTTATGTCGAAAAATCGTGCATCTTGGGACGCCTTATGTCTTGGGGGGTGCACGTAAGCGCTGTCCACCAGTGCGCACAAGCTGAAGGGTGGAGCCCCACGGGTGGCAGGTAACCCAACCCGCTTTAATATCCTCTACGACTCTTCATGTCGTTTGGGGTATTCAAGCAACATCTGTCCCTGGCGTGCTTCGGGCAATTTAGGAGACCCCGTCACGTGGGCAGTAACATGAACACGTAGCTCAAGGCGTGTTTGGCTTGAGAACATCTGGGCGAGTGCTGACGGCCAGGTGTACGAACTGTATGGATACCGGGCTCGGTGTGCAGCCGAGTCTGATGATTGTGTGAGTTATCTGCAGGTAGTCTAACCACGAAACAGTAGACGTGTAGCATTCGTGTGCGAGTGATGCTTAGTGCCACTGAACTAACGAAGCCGGCTAAGTCCGGTATAGGTTTTTCTTTGTGAGGACGTCGTACCGACATGATCTGGTGATGCATCGATGTCACACCCCATTAAATGAGCAAATTCATTATAAAACTTGTAAATTTTAATCCAAAGCATTAAAACTTGATGTAACTCCTTTCCTTAATCAGGATATTCAATGTTAACAAGTTTTCAACTCATAGGCTATTAAGGACAGAGTCCCCTGTTTTCAGCTGAATTAAGGCTGAACTTAATCATAGGTTATAGGTTGAGTTCTTTCGAGGTTGGGGTCATATGATACATTTCTGGAAATCTTTGGAAGAGCTTTACAACTTGTCTGTTAAGGTCCAGAGGTGTTTCACCCCTTAACCAATCGAAAAATGCAGTGGAGTTGAAACTGTCCAGAAAACAGGGCAGAGCAAATGCTCTCTGTAACTCTCTGTAAATTAAGCATAACTTCCTGCATAAAAAATCCAAAAATATAAAATGAGGTAGTTCTGGAAACATTATGAGAGGGGTTACAACTTTGTAGCAGAAAGTTTTGTCAGATTGGGAGCAGACTTAACTGGAATTCTTGGATCAAAGCAGTACTGTCACACCCGGTTTCTCCGAAGAACAACCGAGTGAATATCACATGTATGCCAGGATCATTTTCTCATACATGTGATGACAAATAGTGAAGCATCATTTATTACAAGCCAGGTGTCGAATATAAATATGTCTTACAAAGCATACGTCTCGATGGATGATAATTAGTTCAAAACATGTAAATAAACTAGCAGCGGAATGCCTAGAACAAGTAGAAGTTGAACTCATGGTTAAAGCACTACGCAGTTAATACCTATTACCTTAGCTTATTAAGCACCTACATTACTACACAGGTGAAATGGTCCAAATCTCCCAACCCATCATCAAAATCAAGTAACCATAATCATCATATCCAATGTCAAGCTCCCCGCTTAACATCCTCAACTTCCAAATCCATCATCCTCTAATCATGAATAAGTCCAAGCTGCTCTTGACCGTGAGCACGGCTGTCATGACAGTTTTGACTCTGCAGAGTTTGCACCACTGTATCCACATGTAGTGATTTCACCCCCTGTTGCCGGGTTGACTAAAAGAACCTCCATTATGCCAGTGGCCACGAACCACATTCACACTTCCCAGGTGTGTAGCCAGGAGATCACTACGAAGCCTTTACAAAGGGATTCCTGACGAGCGTGGGCCCACTAAGGTTTCACCCCTAACAGCATACAAGAGGCTCCAACCCCGCTGCAGTGGCACCCTCTTGAGCCTTGCGGTTCATATGGTAGTCCAGCTGACACCTATTCCCCGCACCATCCAACACACCCATACTACGCCGGAGATACACCTAATTAATTGGCCAAGCTGCCCCATCTCAGCATGTGGTTGGCACGGTAAAGCCAGGTTACATGCTCCATGAACGCCTTAGGATCCAGGCAAGTACTAAACACAAACCCGAGTCTCGTGCACCCAGCACCAACCAAATCATCCAACTTGCCTCGATCCCTACCTCTACATAACTCATAATATCTCATTCAAGAGTAAGGTAAACAAGTTGATGATATCATATCCCGCTTATCCCATTCTAAGCATGGCTAAGCATAAGTAATATGAATGAATGACATAATAAAGCAAATCCCAACCCAAGCTACAAGGAAACAAGGTAATGCAATTCTAGGGAAACTTCCTAGCATGGGTTTCATATTTCACTTGACAATGCAAATAATTCTATCTACACATCCTAGCATAGGATCAAAGTGGTCAAGGACACTTGCCTTCTTCCTGCTGCTCTGGGAATGGATAGTCCTGATCTTGGAAGGGAAGAACTTGCTCTAGGGCAGGTTCTACTCATGCCAACACACATAGCAAAAGAAAACAACAATCCATAAGACATAGTTCACACTTTCACTCCACACATACATACATATGATAGTCATTCACATTTCTAAGTGTTGTGTTTACTCTAGCTGTGTTGATTTTTAGCCTTCATGCACTTTTAAACATATATACATGATTTCTAACTTTTGTATTTCAGATTTCTGTTTGCACACTATATATGAATTTTCAATTTGAATAAATTCTTTATATTTAGTTAATATACTTCTTAACTACCAAGTTTGCATGGAAGGTATTTTCCTACTCCAAATGGGTTTTCAGATCTTCTACCAAATCCTAAACTGAAATCTTTGGATTTGGAGACTTCATTTATCATTTTCTAGTTATGCATACCTATTTTCCTATATTTTCAGATTTATTTTCTATGCCTAAATGTGAACTTTATTATGAAAATAGTAAGACACATCATCTAAACAGAATAGTTCTGATCTAAAATATTAAATAATATATTTTTGAACTTCTCCTCTGATGTGAACTAATTTAAATTTATTTTACCAATTCTCAGAATTATTTCCTAACCTAAAAATGTGTCCCTATAACTAATAAATGTGAACAATCAATTAGACAGATTCATTTCAGCTTAAAATCTACTTCTAACTCATTCTAAAGTTTTCCATGTGCTAGGAGAGTTTAAATTTGAATTTACAATGTGTTTGCTTCACCTTTTTAAATTTAAATCCTAATCACATATTCAATTTTCTGAATTTAATATCATATAGGGTCAAAAAGGTAAATCCACCCTACTACAGGGTCTAATTTATTATTTCATAAATTTCCAGGGGTCTAACTGCACATAACAGAGGGGTTTTCCTAATTTTTATTAAGTCCAGGGGCTAAAACTGATTTTTAAATGAATTTACACGAATTTCTGAAGTTCTAGGGGCTAGATCAGAAGTTTCCGGGGCTAGCTTTTGTTTTCCAAGATCCCCAGGGGGTAGCGCGTAAGAATCCCGGCCTTTATAACGCAGGGCTGATGTGGACCGTCCGATTTAAAACAGACGGCTCAGATTAGATCGCCGAACTAGTACGCGCGGGTTTTAATTCTACCGTGCGATTTAAAATAGACGCGCACAAGCGGCCACGTCGCCCTGGTCGGAGCCAGCACGCGCTGTCCGGCGGCGCGCGGCGGCAGGAGGCGGCGATCTCGCCGGAGAACTTCGGATCTTCGTCTATACCTCCTAAACCTGGGATTTCATGGCATAGATCGGTAGAGGGGAGGTCGGGGATCTCACCTCGGGGTTTTCTTGAGCTCGGAGGTCCTGGAAGACGGTCGGCGACGAGGTTGATCCCGTGGACAGCCCCACCGGGAGGTTGTCACGCCCGAGCTAAGGCGTCCCTGGACGCGTTGGTGACCAGTGCTTCTCACCCCCGAGCCACAGCCCGAGGGCTTGATCGCCGGCGGTGAATTTCCAGTTTTCCCCTTTCTCGGTACAGACCGAACTTCGGGTGCGGTTCTGTCAAATTCACGCTCTAGGAAAGGTTAGAGGATCTCAATCCGTTCCTACATAGACTAGACTTGGTAGCACACAAATTTTCCTCACAACCCTTAGCCTGAGAACCCCTGTACCCGGCGTATTTCAAAGCTTGCCGACGGCGGATCCTGCGGGAAGCATCAGGTGCACGGTGGGAGCTTACTTCGGACCTCCCCCAAGCGGCTTCGAGCCCATGCTGAGGTTCCTGAGGGACCACTGATGCTTTCCGGACGTTTACTCGGTCAGTTGGGGTGCTAGGGAGGTCGGCCGACACGGCCGAAGTCGTTCCGAAGCTGTCGCTCGTCGCCGACCTTGTGCCGGTCGTTTTCATGATGACCTGAGCCTGGAATCATGTTCCCCGAGTGGACTTAGGCAGGGGCGGACAGAATCATGAAGTTTTGAGCACCACAGAGGCTGCCGGCGAGCCCTCCGTCGAGGTGTCGCGGCGGCCGAACGCGGGCGTCGAGAGGTAGACGAAGCCGGGTGGCCCACTTGTCAGCGGCTCAGATTTAAATCAGGATCGGTCTGCGGCTCAGATCCGGTGTGCTGGAACACAAAAACTCCATAGACCCCGGTGTGCCATCGCTCCAGTGCCCAACACGTGTCCCCGTGGACCCACCAACAGATTTAAACTTTTCCTGATTTTCAGATTTCATTCAAACTTCAAACCCTTATAACTTTGGTTAGGAAACTCCAAATCAAGTGAACCAAATTTTGTTGGATTAAGATCTCTTAGTACATTCCAGAAAATCAAGTTTCACTTCATGAAAATCCTTATTTCTCCAGAATTAATTCTTCAATGTTTAAACTGTTTCGAATTTTAACTGGAGAATCCTTTGAAGCCAAATTCTGAAATTTTTCTGGGATGTTCACCAAAATATCCATGAACTACCATAAAAATTTCATATGCATTTCAGCTCATTTGATCCACCTAATGGGGAGATCAATAAAACTGTTCCAGAGAAAATAGAAAATGTCCAGAAACATTTTCAGAATTTCTCTGAAAATGTTTAGCTCATATCCTTAGCTAGGAGCCTTCAAATTAAGTGAGACCAACTCCATTAGAACCCTCTGAAAATCTAGTTTTCAGAAAGACATGGCTTGCTCCATGGAAATCCCTAGAACACCATAAGAGCTCCAAGTAAGGTCAAGTACATAAATATTTGTGGAGAGTTCAAATGAGCTTTTCTGCAACTAAAACTTGGCCAAGTCTCTGTTTAGGTTGTAACCAAACTACAGTAAAAAATTCAGAGTCATTGGGTCTGTCTAGTGAGACTTACAAACTTCACAAGTTTGAAATTCAATTCAAATGCATTTAAATTAATACATGTACTTGCTATATCATGTAGTCGCTAAGGTCGAGGAGGAACCTGAAGTCTTAGACTTTGTTACTCCGGAGGAGCAGCTAGCCTACGACCAAGAGAAGCAAGGCAAGCTCCGGTTTGCATTAACCTTTTTACAAATTTTTATTGTTTTGAGCACTTACTTGAGTATCATTATTTCTTTCACTAGAGTCTTGTTTGAAAACCCAATTGCATAGCCAAGAAAACCATGGGTTGGGATTAGGATTGAAAACCCCGATTAGCTACTATAATGCTAGGATAGTGTAGGGTTCGGTACAAGTCGAGTAGATGGAAATACTCGCGAGCATAGGCTAGAGGCACTCGACTCGGGTAGAGATAGCACATGATACACATGGCAAGGAAAATGAGACCGAGCGGAGAGTAAGGGCAGCAGGACTTTGGGGCCTGTGTGCTATAGCTCCGCTTGTGTCGATTGAGGACCGAGCTGTGTGCGGGCCTGTTGAACAAGCTAGAACAGTACCGAAGACCTACCGGCTATATGGGAACCGGGAAACTGATGTAACTCGGGTAGCTGGGTATTGAGGCATTGCCCATCGTTCAGAGGGTAGGTTGAGAGCTTGAGGTGTAAATCAGCTGGCGGCACTGAGATGGGCGTGCATAGACCTCTTGCTCGGGATGATGCGACCGGTTCAATATTTGGCTGACGGGTGAAAGGTGGTTGCGTACGACGTCCGTGATGGTTGCTGTAGGCAACATCGAGTACGGGCGTACGTGACGGGTTATTCGGTTAACCCTGCAGGTGTAAATCGATTATAATCGCCGTCCCTCGCGGTCAGTGAGTACCACTTGTTCACTGTACCGTGACGTAGAAAGAACAGGCTAGATACATGTTAAAATGTTGCTGATTGAAAGATGAACTTTGATTGTTAATGATTTGTTGTAGTTTAGAGCTAACTAAAGTTCTTTTCAACTTTGGGCAAAGTACATGAGAGAAATGCGTTTATTGTTTGATTGCGGCTCTCTCATTTGCCTTAGCGTAAGGTTCTCCACAACGTGCTGCTAAAACTTGAAAGTAAGATCCCACTAATTAGGCGAGTCCTTGCAACTTATTTTGCCTCATGTAACCTGTCACCCTCCATGTAGAAGTTTCATGTTTAGGAGAGACGGGTCAGTCTTGCTGAGCCTTCATGCTCACTGCTTGTGTTTGAAGCTTTTGCAGGGTTCTATGAGGAAGGGACTCCCGAGGAGGAGACGGAACCCCGGGAGGGGAACCCCGTCGAGTGGGAGTCGTGCACGCCGCCATGTTAGTGTGTGTGCGTGCTAGCGGGGACACGTTCACGGGCTGAACGTGAACTCGATGCGTAGTCTACGCCCGTGAGTGTAGACTGAACATATTTTGTTGTAAAAATGTTCGTAAACCTGTTTATGTAATAAAACTTTGCTTCCGCTTTGTACCTCTGATGTGTGTTATCCGGTGCTGTGCAACGCAGCACCCCTCAGCGTGATCCTGGCTCGACAAGACCGTTTGGTCGTGTCACCAATAGGGGTCTAAAACCAAGATGGGAAGTTCCCATATGTGTGAGAAAGCTAAAGTCAGATTTGGAACAAATTTGTTCAACTGAAATTCAAATGAGAGCAACACAATGAATTTCAAAAACTGTGGTGCTAAAAATCTCATTTGCAGCAGCCAAACAGAAAAAAAAATTAGATTTCATATTTGAATTCCTTAGGTCCAAATTAGTGGGTATGCAGAGTTTCACGATTTGTTGAATTGTTTTGCATTTCATTTTCCAAAATGGACTTTAAATTGCAAAGAATTCAAATACTCATCTGAATTTGGATGAAGCTTGTCCAATTATCCAAATGCACCTCAGGTTTGAACTTCCACAATATGATTTCACCATTTGCAAATTTTGGAAGATATTTTAGAGGATAAGATGGAACTGTGGTGGGGTTCACATGTCATTGAGCTGAAATGTGTGCCTTAACAACTAAGCATTTCTCTATTTTCTCCACTTCCACGGGGGGCTGCACCCGGGCGCCACCGAGATCGGCTGGCCACGTCCTGCTCGAGTCCCCCACGCGCTGGCGCCAGAGGCGGTGTCCCTCGGCGTGATCTACTCCTCAGGCCGAGCAAAGACTCATTTGCTTCCCCCTCGCTCACGAACAGCGCCAACAGAACCTTCCCTCACTGCCGTGCCTTGGGAGCCACTGAGAAGCCCGGAAAAGCTCGCGCCCACTCTCCTCTGAGCTGCAAAATAGCACTGCGCACTCCTTGCTCACTTCCCTGGCCCAAAAGTGAGCGAGTTTCTGCGTTCCCGAGCACTCAAACAACCCATCCGCGGCGACCTAGCTTGAAACGGTGATCGGGTGCACGTGGGCAGCTCGCCACAGCAGTTATCACGGCCAAGCGAGGACGCCAACGGGAGCGCACGGCCACTGTGCTGCTCTCACGCAAAGCTCCAGCCATGCCGTGAGATATTGACGGCGAATTTCGGGATTTGGCTCCGGCGGCTTCAACCCAAGCATCCGTTATGGGAATACAAAATTCTCCACTTCTATTCATTCTTAGCTCATGAAACTTTGCACGTAGGAGCTGGACTAGCCGGCGATCATATTCTCTTTAGCATCCGTGGCATCAAACTGACTGGGAACAACGGATTTTGAGCTCTACCGAGCGTGATCACGGCAGACCCAATCGGGCGCACAGTGACGACCGGCATGCGGCTGTTCCAGAGCCATCTGGGGGCCATGCCGAGCCTTGTGATCATCCACTGATGCTGTAGAGCTCATTGGTTGAGTGTTTGGCGGACTAGAACCCACGGCCGACGGCGCCGAAGGGCAACCGAGGCCGCCACACGTCGCTGGCTATCTTCCGGTCACCGGCAGCCCTAGAACGTCCCACCACCGTGTTCCTCGACGTCGATAACCTCTGGCGGCGAGTTTCAGCTCGGGCGGTGGCTGGAAACGGCGAGCCGGCGAGCTCCGGCGTCGGCCGGCGAGGGGCAGCGCGGGCGCGGGAAAAGCAGCCGGAGGAAGAAGAAGGAGCACGGGCCCCACGCGTCAGTGGCTAAAAATTTTAAACCGAGGATCTGTTGTTGCTCAGTGATCTGCTGTGGCTGCACGCCAAAATGCGGTGGCCCGGTGTGGCCCAGTTCTTATTGGCTGGGATTTAAATAGCGGGCCCAGTCAAATTTCAGTAGGGAAAATAATTCCAGAGTTTGCCACAACTTTGGAAAATCATATCTCTTTGTAGAAACCTTCAAATTGAGTGATTCCAATTGGGTTGGATTCATTTTTCAGGGATATATCCAAATATGAACTCAGATTTGTATGAAAGTCAATAGATAATTCTGGAAAATTCTTTGAAAGTTTTTTGAAAAAGAATTACTGAGGGAGTTTGGTTTATCCAAAAATCCTCAAATTTTTGCGCGAATATTCTTTAACATATTGTTGGCCTTCCAGCAAATTTTCAGCTCATTTGAAGATCATTTGAATAGGAATTTGCTAAATACAATATGCTGTATTCATGAGTCCAGAAACATTTTCAGAAAATGTTTCCCACTTGTAAAATCCATTCTGGGCAATCCATAAATCCACAAATTATAGAAAAATTTAGGCAAGCTCTATGAGACATACTTGATATTGTAGTTCACTTAATTGGGCATGAAAATGCACATTACTTCAGAATTAATTCTTTTAAGTAGAAATGCTTAAAGAATTGTTCTGGAAGAACTACTCAAGTAAAAGGGCTGCGTTTTGGACCAAATTACTTTCATGTGACCAGGAACTCACATGTAAATTATCAGCTCAAGTTTAGCATTAGAACTCCCTATTCTTATTCTCCATACTTATGTATAGGTGGAAATACATAAGAGACTTTGTGAGAATTATGGAGAACACAATTTGATTCCACATTAGCTGCAATTTGGCAAGCTAAATCTCTAGTTAGTATAGAACCTGCTGTAAAAGTTTTGAGGCCCTTGGAGTTCTTGTTCTTCAGTGGCATCCAATTCTTTTCAGCTCATGTATTAGTTTCATTAGGGAAAATAGTTAGTGTATAACTACAACACTAAGATCAATATTGTTCATTCTTGTTTCTTTGCACAATAGAGGCAAACCAAGCCATTCTTGGCATTTCCACAGAACCTCTGTTCCTAAGAAGTCAAGTCTTAACTTCTTTCCATTACATTCTATAAAACTTGGGCATATGCAATTCAATAGGAATCACAACGAAGGGGATTCGAAGGAGTGATTCATTGAAGTGGATCAGACTCTGGAGAATCAAGGGTTGATCAGAAGGGATCACTAACTGCTTATATACGACTACCCTTTAAAACAGGCAAGCCCCAGTTTGCACTTAAGTACCTTTTATAAAGTTTTTCATTTGTATCACTTATGTCTAGGTTGAAATGTATGCATTAGAGTTAGGTGATTGAAACCCCACTTGCATAGCCTTTTTAACTCCTATAAAGGGTTGGGTAGTTTACAAACTCGACGAGTAGAGAATGCCATGCTAATGTTTTGGATTCCAGTAGAAGTCGAGTGGTTGGAAGCTACTCGCGAGATAGTACTTATCACACGGAATGAGAAGAGGTAGAAAATGGCTTGAGCTGTGAAAATGAGACCCAGCAGGGGGGATAGGATGCAGTGAGCAGAGGTCTCACATGCGTTGCCCTGTTGGCGTCGGTTGAGGACCGTCCGTTGCGGCCCTGCTGGACAAGTATCAAACAGTACCGGATGCATACTGTCATATGGGAACCAGGAAACCAATGCAATTGGTTAACCTGGGTGCCGAGGCTTACCCAACCGTAAATAGAAGTGGGTTGAGGGTAGCAAGGTGTAAATCTGCCGGTGGGCACAGTCACGCTCCATGCGGGGACCTCCTGCCCGTTACGGATGGACCGGTTCGGCATTTGGGTTGCCTTTGAAAGGTTGTTGCATACAACAGAGTAGGAAGGGGTGTGGAATCACGCTTCTGAAAGTGGTTGTATGCAACGTGTTATCCTTGCATGTAGAGTTCCATGCCTAGGGTTGTCGGTTAAGACTTGCTGAGCGTTATGCTCACGGATGCTATCTGAGTTGTTTTGCAGGATTGATTTCATGCTTATGAAGGGATGCCGATGAGACTCGGAAACCTCCGAGTGGTTACTCAAGGATGCTACCTGAGTTGTTTGCTAGTAAGAAACGTCCGCGGGCTGGACTGTTTCTTTTTGCCAAGTTAGAAATGAGTCATAAGAGTTATAGTCTTCCGCTGTAGCTTATTTTGATATAAGTATTTGTAAAAATACTTCTGTACGCTTCCGCAAATGATTTATGTAATGTGATGTGTTTCCTCAAAACGTGTGCTGTTGGGTGCCGCATATCACGGCACCACCCGACGAGGTCCTGGCAGGGCGTCCGTCGTTCGTCGGCTGGCGTTCCCCGACAAGATCTAAGGACCGGTTCATGCAAGCCATGCCAGGATAACAGTGCCAACACAAGGCCAAGTATGGGTGCGGATTAGTTGACTAATTAGGTAAGTTGCTAGATTGTTATGGACCGTGGAAGGCACGGGGAATTTGAGGCGAGTGAGGACTGCCCTGGGAACTGCATGGCACAATAGGGGGCCCATGGGTGGGAGAATTGGAGATTCTAGCCTGCCGGTGAAACCTTAGTGAGTCCATACATCTAGTAACCCCTTTGTAAAGGCTATTTTGTGATCTCTTGACCATACACCGACGGTTGTGTACTGGTATAATGGAGGTTCTGCAGTCGCCGACGGGTGACGAAATCACAAACGTGTGGGTAAAGAGGTGCAAACTCTGCAGAGTTTAAAACTATCATGATAGCCTAGCTTACGGTCACGAGCGCCTGGACAACTCACATGATTATTTGGGATGGATTTTGGGATGGTTATGGTTTTTTTGGTTATGGTTTTGGTTATGGTTTGGTTTTCGGGACTGTTGAGTCCGGTGATAAAATGGGTTGCATGACTGTTGAGTCATGGCAACTAGATTGGTCTCGGTGTGAGACGGAATTGTTCATGAGATGACATGGTAGCGAATACGAGATGGTATTCGTGAGATGGTAGCGAATACGAGAAGGTATTCATGAGCAAAGATGAAAATGATTAATGTCTGGTTGAGACATGGAAAGTGATGAACATAACGGAGGTATGTTGGTATTCTAAATACATGATGGGATTACATTCACTTAAAGCTGAGTTGCTGTTTTATCGTGGTTTTGAGAAATAACTTTGCTTTCTGCAATGAGCCTTTTTATACCTTCCTTGTTGTGAGCTACATATCATATTTTCCCGCACTTGCTGAGTACATCATTGTACTCAAACTTGCATTATTACTTCATCATCAGCAACAGGAGAGGAGTACTATGAAGACCAAGTGGAGCCTTAGGCGTGTAATCTGTCCTCAACCTTGCCTGTGGGGATGGAGAAGAGATGGACCTGCTGCTACTTAGATTACTTCCACACTAGTTAGAAGACTTCCGCTGCTAGAATAAAGACTTCCGCTGTTAGATTTAGACTTCCGCTGCTGGCATGAGTCCAAGACGCATGAGACTTTGTAATAAACCCTAATATTCGTGGTAATATATATTCTGAATTCAGTTTGTGGAACATATGTATATGTGTGATGAACATCCTGGGCACACATATGCATCAGTTCTCGGTTCCGTGGTTTTCCACAGAATTGAGGGCGTCACATTTCTGCCCAGACACAAAGATGCTCAGGACACAATCTGATTAGCAGAGATATTTCCTCCCGGTGAACGTATAAGATAACTCGTTGTGGGAGTATTGGTGGATAGTTGGTGCTGATCCACGCATGTTTTGCTGATAAAATTATGAGTTGCACCGGAATCAAAAAGTATAAGCACGGGCACGTCTTTGAGAGTAAACATGCCCGCTAACACCGGTGCTCCCTCCGGGACATCCTCAAAAGCAAAATGTCGCACACTCCCGGATTGCAATGCTGTTATATGGACTTGAGCAGGTGGAGGCATACCACCTGATGATGATGGTTGTCTACTGATCAACAACTTCTCCCGGCATTCCTGCCTAAAATGCCCAGAACGGTGGCAATAAGAACACAGGCGTTTCCCCGGTTCTTTGTTGACTTGCGGTTAGAAGTTGATATACTTGGCTGCAGCAATGATGCAACAGGTGTCATTCATTGCTGCGGCAATGGTGTTGCTTCAAGACATGATTCTTGAGCAGGAATTCTGTACTGAGTTGATCTAACGGGTGCTTGCCATAGTTCATCGGATGGTGTGTGATACACCACACGGTATTTACGAGGAACAACTGGTGTGTCTTCTTGCACATCATCCCGGTCCCTCTTCTCTGCTTGACACTCAAGTGTCGCTTGTTCTTGAAGCAGAGCAGCACTGATCAACTCGGTGTAATTGCCTTGATTGAACAAAGCTAACTTATCTTTTAATATGGCACTCAGACCATAGAAAAAGTAGTCACACCTTGCAGCTTCGCTTGTCGCATAAGCAGGAGCATATTGTGCCAAAAGGTTGAACCGTTTGACATAATCGAGGACACTCATGTCCCCCTGCTTCAAGTTCCTAAATTCTTACTGTTGGGCCTTGATAAAACTCATAGGAATGTGATGAGCACGGAATGCTTCACAAAATTCTGTCCATTCCACTTGATGGCCTTCCGGAACAGTGGCGAGATAAGCAAACCACCAATTTCCGGCAGCTCCATGGAGCTGTTGAGCTGCAAACAAAGTATTCTGATACTCATCGCACTCAAACAATCTAAACTTGGACTCCATAACCCTAAGCCACTGATCAGCTTCCACTGGTTCATTGGCTTCCATGAAAATTGGCGGTTGTGTCGCCAAGAAGTCCAAATAGGCGCTCCGAGGTGGAACGACCTGCTGTGTATGTTGGAGTAAGCTCTTTTGTACCAAGGCTTGGAGTAGTCTTGTGTTCTGTTGACTTGTCTCGACCATATGAGCCATGATCCGCCCATACCGTTGATGATGGTGCCTATGGTGGGTTCGAGTCATCGCCGTCTCGGCAAGAATCTTCCGCACTACCAGGAGAATGAGTACGCACCATACTGCAAAAGAATAATTTTGAGGGGAGTCAAAACTTGATCTCAGCAGTATGTGAAAGTATGTAAAACATGAACATGCTAAAACTTTATAAAAGCATAACAAAATTTCATGGTTACACATCTTCCTAAAGCCAACATAATCAGTCCCCTATTCTGTACAGAACAAACCTTTCCGTACTTAACCCAGATTTTGATCCGGTTAAAAGCTTTTTCTTAACTCAAGTTGAATACCAAAGTTAAATTTAACTTCAGCATCTTTCCAACGAGTACTCACATGCCCCTAGATCATTTGTGGATCAAAAGTTATGATTGTTTAAATTTGACAGAATTTCTGGATAAAATTTGCCAGCATCTCCTTTGTATGTGGCTGTTTTCATCACAGTTGTACATAAGAAGGGAGTACAATTCTGTACAAACTATGAAATACAAAATTGTTGAAAATTTCATAACCTTTCCAACGGGTTATCATATGACCCTTAGAAATTTTTCTACAGAATGTTATGGCTAATTTACAGAAACATCCAGAGAAGATTGCAGCTGTTCTTCCTTCTAAACAGTTTGCATTCCTCTGGACATTCAACCAAGTTGGCGTCCGATTGCGCTCTGGAGGTCTACATAAAAGTTGTAGAGTACTTAAAAACCTTTCCATAACTGTATCATACACCTCCATTGGATCAATCTACTCGGAGTTATGCTCTGTCGAAATTCAGCAACAATTTCTGCCAGAACAGAGCACTCTGTTTTTGAGATCAAAAGAAGCCTAGAAAGTCTCTTCTTTGAAGCTTAGTTCAAATGAGGAGCTCAGTAACTAATATTTGCTTTCCAACATCCAATTTTAGTTTGAAAGTTAGTCATGAATGATTTCTTCATAGGAAAGAAGACTATCAAGTGTAGTTCGGTGGCGATGCACCGTAAGACATATGACGGTACTACGTTGCCTCACAAAAGAAAAACCTAACCGGATTACACCGGCATATACGTATCCTTAGGTGGCACTAAAACGGTCACTCGCAAACATGTTCTACATGTACTAAGGTTTTCGTGGTTAGTACCTACATAAAACACACTCAATCATCAGGTTCGGCTGCACACCGAACCCGGTATCCATACAGTTCATACACCCGGCCGTCATCACTCGCCCGGATGTTCTCAAGCCAAACACGCCTTGAGCTACGTATTCACGTTACTGACCACGTGACGGGGTCTCCCATACTTGCCCAAAGAACGCTAGGGAAGGGCGTTGCTCGAATACCCCAAACGACATGAAGAGTCATAGAGGATACTAAAGCGAGTCGGGTTACCTTCCACCCGTGGGGCTCCACCCTTCAGCTTGTGCGCACTGGTGGACAGCGCTTACGTGCACCCCCAAGACATAGAACATCCCGAGATGCATGATTTTCCAACATAACAAATAGGTTAGATTGCCACCTTCATAATATGCTAATAGTAGTCCTTATGTGGGCCTAATACCGTTATCTCACAGTATCCTAAGTTTTTAATGTAATATGATGCTCAATCCATGCGCTATTGTAACACCCCAAAACCTGTTAAGAGGGGAATTTAAAATTTTTTTGACGTATTGCATGTGGTGCAGAAATTCAAATTTAAATTGGAATTCAAATTCAACTCAAAACAGAAAAGAAAACGAAAAAGAAAAAGAAAAAAACAAAACTCCCGGTCAGTGGGCCGAAACCCACCAGCCGGCTCACCCGCCCCCGCGCCAGCCCGCAGCCGCGCGCCCCCCTCTTCCTCTCACTGACACGCGGGGCCCGCGTGTCATCCCTGACCTCCCGCTCGCGCCAACCGCCGGACTCTTCCTCGCGCGCCCGATCGCAACTAACCCGGAAATCCGCCTCCCCCAGCCCGACTCCCGGTCCCAGATGACTCCGGCTCGATCCCAACAGACACGCCGCCCTCCCCCGTCTATATAAACGCCGGCATCGCCCTGTTTCTCTCCCTCGATCGGCTGTTTTTCCTCCCGGTGAGAACCGAAGCTCCGATCACCGATTTTCTCTCGATCTCTGCTCGGATTTTCCGATCTAACGCGCCGATCGTGTTCCACCGCCTCCGGGGAATCATGCAGGTGCAGAAAACTCAGTGGTTTGCGCTCTAGGCACAGCTCTGATGAGCACCGCAGCGATTCCGTCTCGGACCTCATCGCCGACCGCCTTCCAGGACCTCCGAGCTCAAGAAAAACCCTGAGGTGAGATCCCCGACCTCCCCTCTACCGATCTATGCCATGAAATCCCAGTTTTAGGAAGAATAGACGAAGATCCGAAGTTTTCCGGCGAGATCGCCGCCTCCCGCCGCCGCGCGCCGCCGGGCAGCGCCGCCCGCGCATGGTCAGAGCGACGTGGCCGCTTATGCGCTGTCTATTTTAAATCGCACGGTAGAATCAAAACACGCACGTACCTGTTCGGCGATCTAATCTGAGCCGTCTGTTTAAAATGGGATGGTCCACGTCGGCCCCGCATTATAAAGGCCGGGATTCTTATGATCTACCCCCTGGGGATCTCGGAAAACACGAGCTAGCCCCAGAAACTTCTGATCTAGCCCCTGGAACTTCAGAAATTCATGTAAATTCAATTAAAAATCAGTTTTAGCCCCTGGACTTAATAAAAATTAGCAAAACCCCTCTGTTATGGTTAGTTAGACCCCTGGAAATTTATGAAATAATATAATAGACCCTGTAGCTGGGTGAGTTTACCTTTTTAACCCTATATGATATTAAATTTAGGAATTTGAATATGTGGTTAGGATTTAAAATTTAAAAAGGTGAGGCAAACACATTGTAAATTCAAATTTAAACTTCACTAGCACTTGGAAAACTTTAGAATGAGTTAGAAATAGATTTTTGGCTGAAATGAATTCTATCTAAATGATATTCATATTTCTTAGTTCTTGAAACATATTTTTGGCTAGGAAATAATTCTAAAAACTAGTAAAATAAATTTAAATTGTTCCACATCATAGAGGAAGTTCAAATATAAATTATTGAACATTTTAGATCAGAACCTATTCTGTTTAGATGAGTTGTCTTACTATTTTCATAATAAAACTCACCTTTAGGCATGGAAAATAAATCTGGAAAATATAGGAAAATAGGTATGCATAACTAGAATATGATAAATAAAGTCTCCAAATCCAAAGACTTCAGTTTAAGATTTAGTAGAAGATCTGAAAGCCCATTTGAAGTAGGAAATTACCTTCCATGCAAAACTTGGTAGCTAAAGAGTGTGTTAAAGAATTTGTTTAAATTGGAAATTCATATATAGTGTGCAAACAGAAATCTGAATACAAAAGTTAGAAATAATATACATATGTTTAAAAGTGCATGTAGGCTAAAAATCAACACATCTAGAGTAACCACAACACTTAGAAATGTGAATAACTACCATATGTATGTATGTGTGGAGTCAAAGTGTGAACTATGTCTTAAGGATTGTTGTTTTCTTTTGCTATGTGTGTTGGCATGAGTAGAACCTGCCCCAGAGCAAGTTCTTCCCTTTCAAGATCAGGACTATCCATTCCCAGAGCAGCAGGAAAAAGGAAAGTGTCCTTGACCACTTTGATCCTATGCTAGGATGTGTAGATAGAATTATTTGCATTGTCAATTGAAATATGAAACCCATGCTAGGAAGTTTCCCTAGAATTGCATTATCTTGTTCCCTTGTAGCTTGGGTTGGGTTTATTTTATTATGTCATTAATTCATATTACTTATGCTTAGCCATGCTTAGAATAGGATAAGAGGGATATGAGATCATCAATTTATTTACCTTACTCTTGAATGAGATGCTATGAGTTATGTAGAGGTAGGGATCAAGGCAAGTTGGATGTTTTGGTTGGTGCTGGGTGCACGAGACTCGGGTTTGTGTTTAGTACTTGCCTGGATCCTAAGGACCGGTTCATGGAGCATGTAACCTGGCTTTACCGTGCCAACCACATGCTGAGATGGGGCAGCTTGGCTAATTAATTGGGTGTATCCCCGGCGTAGTATGGGTGTGTTGGATGGTGCGGGGAATAGGTGTCAGCTGGACTACCATATGAACCGCAAGGCTCAAGAGGGGGCCACTGCAGCGGGGTTGGAGCCTCTTGTATGCTGTTAGGGGTGAAATCTCAGTGGGCCCACGCTCGTCGGGAATCCCTTTGTAAAGGCTTCGTAGTGATCTCCTGGCTACACACCTGGGAAGTGTGAATGTGGTTCGTGGCCACTGGCATAATGGAGGTTCTTTTAGTCTACCCCGCAACGGGGGATTATTTCACTACATGTGGGTACAGTGGTGCAAACTCTGCAGAGTCAAAACTGTCATGACAGCCGTACTCACGGTCAAGAGCGGCTTGGACTTATTCATGATTACAGGATGATGACCTGGGAGGTTGTGGATGTTAAGCGGGAAGCTTAACATTGGAAATGATGTTATGGTTATTTGATTATGATGATGGGATGGGAGATTGGGACCATTTCACCTGTGTAGTAATGTAGGTGCTTAATAAGCTAAGGTGATAGGTATTAATTGCGTAATGCTTTAACCATGAGTTCAACCTCTCCTTGCTCTAGCCATGCATGACATAATCTTTCCCCCACTTGCTGAGTACCCACGGTACTCAAACTTGCATATTTGTTGGTTTAAATTGCTGCTCAGGTCAAGGGGATGATGTGGTGTTCAATGACCAAGACTTCGGACCCGAAGAAGGATTCTAGGTTCATGGAGTCCCCCGGGCAACGCCTGTGATGGAGCCCACAAGAATAATATTCCGCTGCTATTTTATTTACATGTTATGAACTTATTATCGTCCATCGAGACATATGCTATGTAAGACTTATTCGACACCTGGCTTGTAATAAATGATGCTTCACTATTTATCATCACATGTATGAGAAAATGATCCTGGCATACATGTGGTATTCACTCGATTGTTCTTCGGAGAAACCGGGTGTGACAGAAGTGGTATCAGAGCCAAGGTTGCCCTAGGAACGTGGACCTAGGTAGAAATGGACGTATTTAAGGACCCTATTTTCTTAAAAACTATTTTACAAAAGTGTGGGTTGAAGGTGTTATTTAATGGGGTCACTTTATTCATCTAACCCCAACTTTTATTCAAAATAGGATTTTTGTTTAAAATCTTATCTAACTTAATTTTAAATTCTTTATGTTTTAGATGGTCCGCATGATCCGTACCGCCCGCAAGTCCACCGGAGGGAGAGTTCCCGTAGTTGCCCTTGCCCTGAGAGAGGAGGACCGTCCGGTGACGTATCTCTCCTACAGATTGGTAGTAGGAGGCTTGTTGCGCCGTCTTCGACGCATGCTCCAAGCCGCCGGCAATACGGGCAAGCTAATCATACACTACAGCTCCACCCGAACCATCCGTGAGAAGCGGGAAGAGTGGAGTTCAGAAATGAGGATTATCCACGAAAATCAGCTGCTCAAGATCCACCGCTCTCCAGCTTGTCGAGCGACACAGGTCGATGCGGAGAAGGATGTCACCTGGGAGGCAATCACCTGCCAGAGTCACACCTACCGTCGCCACCTGGACAGGACTGAGTACATGTATGTCCTCCAGTGTGAGAGTGGTACAACGGAGTACAAGTACCCACCAGTGCAGCAAGGGACTTCCCATGAGCACATGGACTTGTGCTTGGAGGATGCTGCTATGCTCAGCACTCGACTGCAGGAGTGCTAGTAGGAGCTTCAGGATGTTCGTGACACCCTGAAGGAGACTGAGGCGTTTCTTCGAGCCAGCTTGAGGGCGAGAGAAAGAGGAGATGGAAATGAACTGTGTGTCACCGTGAACGACACATGGACTCCTGACTCCCCAGATCGCCGGGCAAGCAGGCGTCGCCGCACTTCTCCACCAGCAGCTTCCCCACCCAAAGCGGAGTCAGAGGGAAGCCGCAATAACGAGGAAGATCCCGAGGAGCCAGCTCAGTGATACAAGTAGTGTAGAGTCCTTTCCCTTAGTTTAGCAGGTTGTCGAGTAGTCGAGCCGTTACCTTAGTTAATGGTGTGTTAATGTTTGGTGTGTGACGTGAGTTGTGGAAGCCGTGGGCGTTTGTCCACAAACTCGTCTTCAGGTTGTTTTGCTTTGATATGTGAACCCCTATGAATTAAGAGTGCATTTATTTTCGCGTGAGACGTGAAACCCTCAGAAAATATAAATATAAATATAATAAGGCCTCAAAATTTTAAGTTTAACAAGCAAATTGGGAAGTTAACACGTAATGCTTTAAATTGACATTTGGTTGATCATGATAGATGGCCGGAAGAGGAAAGGGTCGTGCTGCCAACCCCGCCAACAACAACGATAAGGCAGGCAACCCTCATCTTTCTGGAGGACAAGACAGGGGTGGTCATCGGGAAGGAGTTGATCCCATCCACCAAATGCTGGAAAACCAGAATCAGCTCATCCATAGCCTGACTCAAGTGGTGGCCAACTTGCACCAAGCTCCACCTCCACAAGCTGCACCACGCCAACCAAGGTTGAGTGAGTTTCTAGGGACTCAATCTCCAAAGTTTGCAAGTGCTGCTGAACCCCTGGAGGCAAATGATTGGCTAAAGACCATTGAGAGCAAGATGAGGATCATACAATGCCAAGGGTATGAGAGGGTGCTGTTTGCCTCTCACCAATTGCATGGGCCTGCTGCTGATTGGTGGACCGCTTACGTGGCCACCCATCATGACCCTGAGAACATCACTTGGAAAGAGTTCAAGCGCAGTTTCCGCAACTATTACATACCAAGGGGTGAACTCAAAAACAAGAGGAAGGAGTTCTTGGGGCTGCAGCAAGGAAACATGACTGTGAGGGAGTACCTCACTAAATTCACCCAACTATCCCGTTATGCACCACGGGACATCGAGACTGATGAGCAGAAACAGGACTGCTTTGTGGAAGGACTTACAGCAGAAATGCAGTGTGCAATGTCCTCCAATGAGTATGAAAGCTTCCAAAAGATGGTGGACAGGGCATTTGTTGTAGAAAGGAAGCTAAAGGACTTGGAAAATGAAAAAAAGAGGAAGGCGGGATGGTCACACCAAGCCTCGGGTAGCAACACACGCCCACGTCGGGTGCAGCAACCCGCAGGGCAGACGAGCTGTGCTGCGGTACCCTACTCAGCACCGAGAGGGTACAACCCGAACTTCAGGCCTCCGTCAGCACCAACACAGCCACAACGTCAGTTTGTACAGCAGCCTCGCCCCACATATCAACCTCGAACAGCAGTATAAGGACCCCAAAACCATCCCCAAGACCACAAGGGCCAGGCACCTAAGGTTGGGGTGCAATGCTTTAACTGTGGTGAAGTGGGGCACTACGCCCATAAGTGCCCAAAGAAGAAGCCCGTGCAGCCGCAACAGCAGAATGTGATGCGAGGACGGGTGAACCGCGTGACCATGGAGGAAGCGCAAGAGGCACCCGACGTGGCAGTTGGTAAGTTCCCTGCCAATTTACACATTGCAACCCTGTTGTTCGATTCTGGTGCTACCCACTCGTTCATTGCCCAAGGGTTTGTTAAGAAGCATGATCTAGCAACAACACAAATGAACCATATGCTAGCAGTAAACTCTCCAGGTGGAGAAATAAGGACACGACAAGTGTGTCCCAAGGTGGATCTAAACATTAATGGGGTAGTATTTACTGCCAACCTCATAGTGATAGATTCACAAGGGATAGATATTATTTTGGGCATGGATTGGTTGACCAAACATAAGGGAATCATCCATTGTTCGACCAGAACGGTGGAACTAACTCACCCTAGTGGCACAAGAGTAAAGTTCATAACAATACAAGAGCCTAGGAGGGACATTAAATTAAATCAAGTTGAGGTTAAAGTGGAGGAGATCAGGATTATCAGGGAATATCTAGACGTTTTTCCGGAGGAGTTGCCAGGTATGCCTCCCGATTGTGAAGTGGAATTCGCGATTGAGCTAGTACCTTGAACAGCTCCGATATACAAGAGACCTTATCGGATGGACTCCAAGCAGCTGGGAGAACTCAAGGATCATTTAAAAGAGTTGACAGAGAAGGGGTACATTCGTCCTAGTTCCTCACCATGGGGAGCTCTAGTGATATTTGTGCCCAAGAAGGACGGAACCCAAAGGTTATGCGTAGACTACCGTGCCCTGAATGAAGTAACCATCAAGAACAAGTACCCATTACCCCGCATTGAAGACTTGTTTGATCAGTTGAGGGGAGCTTGTGTGTTCTCGAAAATTGATCTCAGGTCGGGATACCACCAACTTAATATAAGGCAAACTGATATTCCCAAGACAGCTTTCGTATCTCGGTACGGACTGTATGAATACACCGTCATGCCTTTCGGGCTAACTAATGCCCCGGCATACTTCATGTATCTCATGAACAAGGTATTCATGGAATATCTGGACAAATTTGTGGTGGTTTTCATAGATGACATTCTCGTCTTCTCCAAAGATGAAGAAGAACATGAGAAACATATAAGGTTGGTATTGCAGAAGCTGAGAGAACACCAACTATATGCCAAGTTAAGCAAGTGTGAGTTTTGCCTGAAGAGAGTTCCCTTCTTAGGACATATAATCTCAGAGGGAGAAATCTCCGTCGATCCCGCCAAGATCGAGGATGTACAGAAGTGGAAGACCCCTGAGAATGTCGGGGAAGTTCGAAGCTTCTTGGGATTGGCTGGGTATTATCGACGGTTTATCGAGGGTTTCTCCAAGATCTTGAGACCCCTCACCAAATTGTCAGAGAAGGGAATCACATTCACATGGACGCCGCAGTGCGAGATGAGTTTTCAAGAGCTAAAGAAAAGATTGGCAACAGCCCCCGTGCTAGTTATGCCAGATATGTAGAAGAACTTTTCGGTGTACTACAATGCCTCTGGAAACGGGTTGGGATGTGTTCTCATGCAAGAGGGGCATGTCGTGGCTTATGCGTCCCGGCAGTCCGGAAACAAGAGAAGAACTATCCTACACATGACCTAGAACTAGCCGCAGTGGTACACGCGTTGAAGATTTGGCGGCACTACTTGATGGGCAAGAGGACAGAGATATATACGGATCACAAGAGCTTAAAGTACATTTTCACACAGCCAGATCTCAACCTCAGACAAAGGAGATGGTTAGAGCTAATCAACGACTTTGATGTGGGCATCAACTATCATCCTGGGAAAGCGAACGTCGTGGCGTATGCTCTAAGGCGGAAAGTGCAGGTCAATATGTTGAGCTTGGAGGACATGCCTGCAGAATTGAAGGACGATGTGATAAGACTCAATCTATGCCTGGTGAACAATGGTGAGGTCATCGCCATGGAAGTGGATTCCACATTAGAGAAAGACATCCGAAATGGTCAGAAGAATGACGAGAAGATACAAGAGATTAGAGAACTCATTAAGGAAAATAAAGCACCTGGTTTCAGAGAGGATGAACAAGGTACGGTGTGGCACGGGAAAAGAATCTGTGTGCCTAAAGTAAAGGAGATCCTTGAATTGATTTTGAAGGAGGCTCATGATTCAGACTATTCCATTCATCCTGGGAGTACGAAGATGTACCATGACCTCAAGGGCAGGTATTGGTGGTATGGCATGAAGCGAGATGTCGCGGAACATGTTGCCCTATGTGACACATGTCAGTTGGTGAAAGCAGAACATGAACGACCCGCGGGATTATTGCAACCACTTAAAGTGCCTGAATGGAAATGGGAATAAATCAGTATGGATTTCATAGTGGGATTACCCAGGACCAAATCAGGATATGATTCGATATGGGTCATCATTGACAGGCTAACCAAGGTAGCTCATTTCATCCCTGTGAAAGAAAGCTACAGCGGATCCAAATTGGCAGAATTATACATGTCAAGGATCGTGTGTTTCCATGGAGTACCAAAGAAGATAGTGTCAGATCGAGGGACACAGTTCACCTCAAGGTTCTGGCAGAAGTTAAATGAAACCATGGGAACTCATCTGAACTTTAGTTCTGCCTATCATCCCCAGACTGACGGACAGACGGAAAGAACCGATCAGATCCTTGAGGTCATGCTGAGAGCGTGCGCACTCAAAAACAATCGGAGTTGGGATAAGAACTTACTGTATGCGGAGTTCTCCTATAACAACAGCTATCAGGCTAGTATGAAGATGTCACCATTTGAGGCTTTGTATGGGAGAAAGTGCAGAACCCCACTATTCTGGAACCAAGCGGGGGAAAGTAAAGTGTTTGGACCCGAGGTACTACAAGATGCCGAGGCGAAAGTGAGGGAAATCCGCAACAACTTGAGGATAGCACAAACACGACAAAAGAGCTATGCCGATGTACGGAGAAGAGAGCTCGTTTTCAACGTAGGGGACTATGTCTACCTCAAGGTGTCCCCTATTCGAGGACTTCGTCGGTTCAAGGTGAAAGGGAAGTTATCACCTCTATACATCGGACCCTTTCAAGTTCTGTAGAGGAAAGGCGAAGTGGCATATCAACTAGAATTACTGGCTCGCCTATCGGACGTGCATGATGTATTCCATGTGTCACAGCTCAAGAAATGCCTAAGGACGCCTGAAGAGATGTTACCCATGAATGAGGTTGGCGTAGCTGAGGATCTGTCTTATGCCGAGCAACCATTCAAGATTTTGGAGACAATGGAACGCCTCACAAGAAATAAAAGGATCCGGATGTGCAAGGTGCAGTGGAAGCATCACTCAGAAGAGGAAGCCACATGGGAGCGAGAAGACGAGCTTAAGGCACAGTTTCTGGAATTGTTTTCCTAGAACCGCCAATCTCGAGGACGAGATTTCTTTTAAGGGGGGTACAAGGGGAATTTAAAAGGGGAATTTAAAAATTTTTGGACGTATTGCATGTGGTGCAGAAATTCAAATTTAAATTGGAATTCAAATTCAACTCAAACCAGAAAAGAAAACGAAAAAGAAAAAGAACAAAAAACAAAACTCCCGGCCAGTGGGCCGAAACCCACCAGCTGGCCCACCCGCCCCCGCGCCAGCCCGCAGCCGCGCCCCCCTCTCCCTCTCACTGACACGTGGGGCCCGCATGTCATCCCTGACCTCCCGCTCGCGCCAACCGCCGGACTCTTCCGCGCGCGCCCGATCGCAACTAACCTTGAAATCCGCGTACCCCAGCCTGACTCCCGGTCCCGGACGACTCCGGCTCGATCCCAACAGACACGCCGCCCTCCCCCGTCTATATAAACGCCGGCATCACCCTGTTTTTCTCCCCCGATCGGCTGTTTTTCCTCCCGGTGAGAACCGAAGCTCCGATCACCGATTTCTCTCGATCTCTGCTCGGATTTTCCGATCTAACGCACCGATCGTGTTCCACCGCCTCCGGGGAATCATGCACGTGCAGAAAACTCGGTGGTTTGCGCTCTAGGCACAGCTCCGACGAGCACCGCAGCGATTCCATCTCGGACCTCATCGCCGACCGCCTTCCAGGACCTCCGAGCTCAAGAAAACCCCGAGGTGAGATCCCCGACCTCCTCTCTACCGATCTATGCCATGAAATCCCAGTTTTAGGAAGAATAGACGAAGATCCGAAGTTTTCCGGCGAGATCGCCGCCTCCCGTCGCCGCGTGCCGCCGGGCAGCGCCGCACGCGCATGGTCAGAGCAACGTGGCCGCTTATGCGCCGTCTATCTTAAATCGCACGGTAGAATTAAAACCCGCACGTACCTGTTCGGCGATCTAATCTGAGCCGTCTGTTTAAAATCGGACGTTCCACGTCGGCCCCGCATTATAAATCCCGGGATTCTTACGCGCTACCCCCTGGGGATCTCGGAAAACACGAGCTAGCTCCGGAAACTTCTGATCTAGCCCCTGGAACTTCAGAAATTCATGTAAATTCAATTAAAAATCAGTTTTAGCCCCTGGACTTAATAAAAATTAGCAAAACCCCTCTGTTATGGTTAGTTAGACCCCTGGAAATTTATGAAATAATATAATAGACCCCGTAGTGGAGTGAGTTTACCTTTTTAACCCTATATGATATTAGATTTAGGAATTTGAATATGTGGTTAGGATTTAAAATTTAAAAAGGTGAGGCAAACACATTGTAAATTCAAATTTAAACTTCACTAGCACTTGGAAAACTTTAGAATGAGTTAGAAATAGATTTTTGGCTGAAATGAATTCTGTCTAAATGATATTCATATTTCTTAGTTCTAGAAACATATTTTTGGCTAGGAAATAATTCTAAAAACTAGTAAAATAAATTTAAATTGTCCCACATCATAGAGGAAGTTCAAATATAAATTATTGAACATTTTAGATCAGAACCTATTCTGTGTAGATGAGGTGTCTTACTATTTTCATAATAAAACTCACCTTTAGGCATAGAAAATAAATCTGGAAAATATAGAAAAATAGGTATGCATAACTAGAATATGATAAATAAAGTCTCCAAATTCAAAGACTTCAGTTTAGGATTTAGTAGAAGATCTGAAAGCCCATTTGAAGTAGGAAATTACCTTCCATGCAAACTTGGTAGCTAAAGAGTGTGTTAAAGAGTTTGTTTAAATTAGAAATTCATATATAGTGTGCAAACAGAAATCTGAATACAAAAGTTAGAAATAATATACATATGTTTAAAAGTGCATGTAGGCTAAAAATCAACACATCTAGAGTAACCACAACACTTAGAAATGTGAATAACTACCATATGTATGTATGTGTGGAGTGAAAGTGTGAACTATGTCTTATGGATTGTTGTTTTCTTTTGCTATGTGTGTTGGCATGAGTAGAACCTGCCCCAGAGCAAGTTCTTCCCTTTAAAGATCAGGACTATCCATTCCCAGAGCAGCAGGAAGAAGGCAAGTGTCCTTGACCACTTTGATACTATGCTAGGATGTGTAGATAGAATTATTTGCATTGTCAATTGAAATATGAAACCCATGCTAGAAAGTTTCCCTAGAATTGCATTATCTTGTTCCCTTGTAGCTTGGGTTGGGTTTATTTTATTATGTCATTAATTCATATTACTTATGCTTAGCCATGCTTAGAATAGGATAAGAGGGATATGAGATCATCAATTTATTTACCTTACTCTTTAATGAGATGCTATGAGTTATGTAGAGGTAGGGATCAAGGCAAGTTGGATGTTTTGGTTGGTGCTGGGTGCACGAGACTCGGGTTTGTGTTTAGTACTTGCCTGGATCCTAAGGACCGGTTCATGGAGCATGTAACCTGGCTTACCGTGCCAACCACATGCTGAGATGGGGCAGCTTGGCCAATTAATTAGGTGTATCCCCGGCGTAGTATGGGTGTGTTGGATGGTGCGGGGAATAGGTGTCAGCTGGACTACCATATGAACCGCAAGGCTCAAGAGGGGGCCACTGCAGCGGGGTTGGAGCCTCTTGTATGCTGTTAGGGGTGAAACCTCAGTGGGCCCACGCTTGTCGGGAATCCCTTTGTAAAGGCTTCTTAGTGATCTCCTGGCTACACACCTGGGAAGTGTGAATGTGGTTCGTGGCCACTGACATAATGGAGGTTCTTTTAGTCCACCCGGCAACGGGGGATGAAATCACTACATGTGGGTACTGTGGTGCAAATTCTGCAGAGTCAAAACTGTCATGACAGCCGTGCTCACGGTCAAGAGCGGCTTGGACTTATTCATGATTAGAGGATGATGACCTGGGAGGTTGTGGATGTTAAGCGGGGAGCTTAACATTGGAAATGATGTTATGGTTATTTGATTATGATGATGGGATGGGAGATTGGGACCATTTCACCTGTGTAGTAATGTAGGTGCTTAATAAGCTAAGGTGATAGGTATTAATTGCGTAATGCTTTAACCATGAGTTCAACCTCTCCTTGCTCTAGCCACGCATGATATAATCTTTCCCCCACTTGCTGAGTACCCACGGTACTCAAACTTGCATATTTGTTGGTTTAAATTGCTGCTCAGGTCAAGGGGATGATGTGGTGTTCAATGACCAAGACTTCAGACTCGAAGAAGGATTCTAGGTTCATGGAGTCCCTCGGGGCAACGCCTGTGACGGAGCCCACAAGAATAATATTCTGCTGCTATTTTATTTATATGTTATGAACTTATTATTGTCCATCGAGACATATGCTATGTAAGACTTATTCGACACCTGGCTTGTAATAAATGATGCTTCACTATTTGTCATCACATGTATGAGAAAATGATCCTGGCATACATGTGATATTCACTCGGTTGTTCTTCGGAGAAACCGGGTGTGACAGCTATCCCCAACACAGCTCTGATACCACGCTGCTGGGGACACGCCGCCGAGCGATGCTATCTGAGTTGTTTGCTAGCCAGGACCGCGTCGGGTGGTGCCGTGATATGCGGTACCCAACAGCACACGGGTCGATGAAACACATCACATTACATAAATCATTTGCGGAAGCGTACAAGAGTATTTTACAAATACTTATATCAAAATAAGCTACAACGGAAGACTATAACTCTCACGACTCATTTCTAACTTAGCAACAAAGAAACAGTCCAACCCCCAGACGTTTCTTACTAGCAACACGAAGACAAACCACAGCGGCGAGGATGTTCTTGAGTAACCACTCGGAGGTTCCCGAGTCTCATCGGCATCCCTTCATAAGCATGAAGTCCATCGTCACCCTAGGCACGAAACTCTATGTGAGGTTGTGAACATAAAGTAGGATGGCATAATGCATAATTAAACTCGCCTAAAAGTGAATCCTTATTTTCAGCTATTATTTGCAGCAATTTAAGTAACCTTGGGCACGCCACATCGGAAGTCCACAATCAAACAAGAAACGCTTTCCCCCGATGTAATATGCTCACGGCATAAAAGAATCGAGTTTGCACTAGCTATTCATCAAAGATGCATAACAAAGATAGTATAAACTTCAAATCAATGTGATTAGTTCCTTTCTCATGCAAGTTCTTACTACGTCACGACTGTGAGAACAAGTATCCTCGGTCCATTCCACGAGCGACAGTGATTCGAATCAATAACACCCGGACTACACGACACGTACGCCCATACTCGACGTTGCCTACATTAACCATCACTGATGTTGTACGTGGCAGCCTTTCTCCCGTTTCACCCCCGTTGAATCGATCAAGTCGCCCCGTACAGTAGCCACTCTCATGGTGCACCTACCGACATGAGATGTCATGAGAATGTTACCCACATACTGCACACCGGCCGTCTCGCCTGAGACGACCTGAAAAGGCCCAATGCAAGCTTCCCGAGGTACATCGGTTTACTGGGTCCCATATATCCAGCATGAGTCCGGTACACAACTCAAACTTGTTCAACAGGGCCACATACGGATCGGTCCTTAACCGACACGGACAGGTCTATAGCACCCAGGCCCCTATGTCCTGCTGCCCCTACAACCTTCCGCTCTCAACTTTAACTTGCTAATTTCATTTATGAACCAATCCCGTATGCCCCTGTTGTTCCTGATCATGTGAGTAGCATCTCACCACTCGACTTCTACCGAACCTTACTTAAGCATGGAAGTTCTACACGATGTAAAGACATCTACCCAATACTCCATGGGTTTATTTGGTTATGCAAGAGGAGTATCAATCATCTAGACCTAATGCACATTTCATATCTTAACCAAAAGTGAATACAAAATAAAAACTTAAAGGCTGTTAAACGCAAACCGGAGCTTGCCTGTTTTGCAGGGTAGTCATATATATTCAGTTAGTGATCCCTTCTGATCAACCCTTGATTCTCTGGAGCTTGATCCACTTCAATGAATCGCTCCTTTGAATCCCCTTCGTCGTGAATCCTAATGAAATGTATATGCACAATTTTTAAGGAAGGTAATGGAAAGAATTATGCAATGGAGTTCTTAGGAACAGAGGTTGTGTGGAAAATCCAAGAATGGCTTGGTTTTCCTCTGTTGTGCAAAGAATCAGAAATGACTAAATTGATCTTAGTGTTTTAGCTATACACTAACTACTTTCCCTAATGAATATAATAGATGAGCTGAAAGAATGGAATGCAACTGAAGAACAATAACTCCAATGGCCTCAAAACTTTTACAGCAGATTCTATACTACCTAGAGATTTAGCTTGCCAAATTGCAGCTAATGTGGAGTCAAATGGTGTTCTCCATAATTCTTATAATGTCTTATGTAATTTTCCCACATACATAAGTATGGAGAACAAGAACATGGAGTTCTACTGCTCAAATTGAGATGATAATTTACATGTGAGTTCCTGGTCACATGAAAGTCATTTGATCCAAAATTCAGACCTTTTACTTGAGTAGTTCCTCCAGAACAATTCTTTAAGCATTTCTACTCACAAGAATTAATTCAGAAGTACTGTGCATTTTCATGCCCAATTAAGTGACTACTATTTCAAGTATGTCTCAGAGAGCTTGCATAAATTTTCCTATGATTTTTGAAGCTAAGAATTTCCCAGAATAGATTTTACAAGTTGGAAAAATTTTCTGAAATGTTTCTGGATTCTTCTGAATACAGCAGATTGTATTTAGCAAATTCTTACGCAAATGACCTTCAAATGAGCTGCAAATTTTCTAGAAGGTCAACAATATGCTAACGAACATTCTGAAAAAAATTTAGGATTTTTGGATGAACCAATTTCCCTCAATAATTCTTTTTCAGAAAAAAATTCCAAGAATTTTCGAGAATTACCTATTGACTTTCATACAAATCTGAGTTCATATTTGGATAGATCTTTGAACAAGGAATCCTACCCAATTGGAATCACTTAATTTGGAGGTTCCTACACAAAGATATGAATTTCCAAAGTTTGTGCAATCTCTGGAAATATTTTGCTACTGGAAATCAGCCTGGTCCACGTATTTAAACCTCAGCTAATAGAATTGAAGCAACACCAGGTCACACAGTTCCACCGTGCCAGCACAGAAGATCCGGGCCACATCCGATCCTCCATTTAAATTCTACAGCCGCTGACAGCCGGGCCTGGCCCCTTCTTGTACCTTTTGCTGCTGCTTCGCGCGCGTGCCGCCTGCCCCTCGCCGGAGCGAGCTGCAGCTCGCCGGATCGCCGCTGCCGGCCACCGCTCGAGCCAAAACTCACCGCTAGGGCGTTTGTGCCATCGAGGAACACGATGGTGAAGTGTTTTGGGGCTGCCGGTGACCGGAAGATGGCCGGCGACATGTGGCGGCCTCGGTTGAACTTCGGCATCGTCGGCCGGGGTTCCTAGCCCGCCAAAAGCTCAACCACTTAGCTCTACAGAATCTGTAGGTGATCGCAAGGCTCGGCAAGGCCATGGATTAGCTCGGAAATGGTGGCAATTAGGTTGGCACCGTGTGCCCGACAGGTCCCGCCGAAAACGTGTTCGGTAGACCTCAAAATACGTCGCTCCAAAGGGTTTTCATGCGACGGTTGCTAAAGCAAAGATGATCGCCGGCTAGTCCAGCACCTATGTGCAAGATTTGACAACCTAAGAGGGATTGGAGAGCGGGAATTTGAAGAAATCATACTGGCTGCTCGGGTTGAACTCGCCGGAGCAAAATTCCAAAATTCATCGGCTATGCTCAATGGTTTGGCTGGAGATTCAATTGAGAGCAGCACCACAATAGCGCGCTCCCGTGGCCATGCTTGATCGAGCTTGAAAACCGCCATAGTGTTCTGCCCACGTGAAGCCAATTGCCGGCTTGAGCTAGGCCGCGGCAGTTGAGTTGTTTGAAAGGCAAGGGAAACCGGAGCTCACTCGTTTCTGGGTCGGGGAGGCGAGCAACAAGTGTGCCGTGCTGTTTTGCAGCTCAGAGGGGGGGTGGGTGCGAGTTCTCTTCGGTTTCCTGGAGGATCACCGAGGAGCGGAGGGAAGAACCGGTTCTGCTCGTGTGCTCGCGAGGAGAAGAAAGCAAACGAGTCTTTGATCGGACTGAGGGGAAGTGATCACTCCGAGGGTACCGCCTCTGTGCACCAGCGCTTGGGAAAAGGAAGCAGGCGGTGGCGCGGCAAGCTTCTCAGTGGCGCCCGGGTGAGAAGTCTCGGTGAGTTCGAGTAATGAACAGAGACAGAGCACTGTGAATTGTTTGCTTCATGTGCAAGTCTAATTCCTCAGCCCAATGACATGTGGGTCCCCCACTTCTCTCCTCTCCAAAATATCTTCTCAAGTTAATCCTCCCAAATTCCAAAACTCTGAGTTTCAAAGGTGGGCTAGGATTTGAATTCGCCAAATTCAGTTTGAATTTGCATAGCAAATTTGAATTTGGTTGAAGTTTTGAAAATGCTTCCATAATTCCTTTCTGGAGCCCACCCTAAAAATGAAAAGTTTGTCATCAACTTTTTCCACAGTTTCCAATTATATGGCTGCATGTTTATTCAAAGCTTTTGGCCACCATTTGTGTGAACTTTGAATTTGAAATCTGATTTTTTTGACTTACATGCAAAGAGGTATTTTAAATCCTTATTGGTTCAACACTTTCAAATAAAAGTGTGAGCCTCATTTTGGATGATCATCCATATATTACTTTGCATGAAGAAAAGTTTTAGCAAGTCCCATTTTTCATGCTTTTGCCACACATATGAATTCAAACCTTAGTTTTATTCATGTACATGTTTTGGGACTTTTACAGTTCATCCTCGAGTTGGCCTAACTAAGAACACAAGAGAATTATACTGGTTCAGACAAGGTGCCCTACGTCCAGTTTGATGTGTCTCGTTGTTCTTTCTCAAGAATGGGGGTGATTCTTTTACAAGTGCAAGAGCATGTCCCTAAGTGTCGGTATCCTGCTGGACGGGTACCCCACATTGTGGGTAAAAGACAGCCTGGGCCCCGCCTTCCCACAAAAGCGGGCCCCACCATAAGCCACGTGCCCTTGCCCCCATGGTCAGACCTGGGCCCGCCACGTGCGCATGAGCTCCAGAGCTGACACGTGCCCTGGGCTCTGGCCCGAGCCTCCCCGCTGAGGTGAGGTCCGGGGCCGGCACGTGTCCCCTGGCTCCGAGCCGCCTCTCCGCTGAGGACAGCTCCGGTGCGGACACATGCCCTGAGCTCCGGCCCGAGGCTCCCTGCTGAGGTGAGATCCAGGGCCGCCACGTGTCCCCTGGCTCTGAGCATCTCTCCACTGAGGACAGCTCTGGTACAGACACGTGCCCTGGGCTCCGGCCCGAGCTTCCCTGCTGAGGTGACGTCTGAGGCTGCCACATGTCCTCTGGCTCCGAGCCGCCTCCCCGCCGAGGACAGCTCCGGTGCAGGCACATGCCCTGGGCTCCATCCCGATCCTCCCCGCTGAAGTGAGGTCCGGAGCTGCCACGTGTCCCCGGGCACCAAGCCCGTCGATAAGAGCTCCAGAGCCGCCACGTGCCCCACTATCCGTCGTGGGCCGTGGCTCGACGAAGCCAAGAAAGAAGTGCGCTGTCAGGCTTCGCATTCAATGTCCGCACCTTACCCAGAAGCATGGCGCTGCACACTCCTCCGTCCCTTGCTCATTCACCATTACGGTGACAAGACAGGACGACAAGGCATGAAAGCAGTACAGTGCGGCCCAACGGCACGAAGCCGCCCAAGTAGGGCGAGGAGACACGATGACAAGACGCCGTCTTCATCATCACCTGACACACGGTCAGGGGCACTCAGCGCACCGGATGGCGGGTGTAAAATCCCAAGAAAAGGGACTTGCAAAACTTTTCATCACCTCACAGCACCACAGCTTTTGTTGTGGATATCTGGTGAAGAGCAAGTGACCTCCATCAAAAGGATGATTAGTGGGGAAAGCCCTAACTTTTACAAAGTAGGATTTCTACACATGAACATGAGAGGTTGATCTCACCCCAAAAACTTAAATAGTCTTGGGAAGGTTCAGGCCAAATTTCATGCAAACCCAACACTTTTTGAGGCACTTTTGGAGGCATTTGAAAAAGAGGTCAATTTGAATGCAAATTCAAATTGCAGCAACTTTCCTCACTTAAATTAAAAAGTTGGCTTCATATTCAAACTCAGCACATTTTTCTGAGTTAGTCCACCAATTCTCATCTCCATTGGACTTCATCGTGTCGGGAGCCAAATTTGCAAGAATTCAAAACCGAATTTGAATTTCAGTTCAAATGGGAAGCAAATTTATCCAAACAAATTTCAAATTTGGGAAACCCAAATTTCAAACTGTGACTTGGTGATTAAGTCTCAAATTAAATTATGAGTAGCTGGGGATATTTTCAGCAAAAACAGAGATGAAAGATTAAGGGGGTAGGGGAGGGACACACATGTAAGAAGCTTTCACTCTGAAGTTTTCCCTCGGGTGATATTTTCTTCGGCCGAAGCCTCGCGCGCGCGCCAGCACGATCGCACCGGCGCCCGACCGCCTCAACCGGTGCCAAACTCCTGCTCGGGGGAGAGGCTAAGGGCACAGGGGAGACGCCGGGATCGAGTAACCCCGCGACCACGTGCAGTCCTAGCACTCTCCCTTCTCCCTCGCTCGACCGAGACACTCCAGTCCGGCCGACTTCGCTGATCACCGGCGCCCGGGCAGCACAGGAGCCTTCGTGCCCTACGAGCTACACAAAAAAGGTCCGCTCCGAGGTGCTGATCACAACCGTACCAACCTCGCCCTCTCTCTCGCACGATCGGCATAGAATTTGGTGGATTAGTGCGTCGGGGTGTTTAGAACCAAGCTACACGAAATCCGGGAATTCGTAGCAAGTGTGAGACCTATGTGTGCTGAATACGTTAGCTTTGATGATAAAAGTTTTGAATACTACCAAAACACCCTTTTAACAAGGTCCAAGCTCCTGCAAGGTCCGACGTAAGGTCCGACTTGCTTTGTCTAGGTCTGACTTATTTTGGCTAGGTCCGACTTGTTTTTGCTAGCTCCGATGCTAGGTCCGACTAGCTTTGGTAAGTTCCGTGCTAGGTCTGACTAAGCTTTAGTAAGCTCCGGCGCTAGGTCCGACTAGCTTTGGTAAGCTCCGGTTCAAGGTCCGGTTAGCTTTGGTAAGGTTCGGAGTTTGATTGCAATGGTTCTGCTTTTAACTTGCAATATTTCGAACTTGCTTTACTCTTATGGAAAGTTTGCTTAATATTATTTTACTAAGTTTTTGGTGTGTTTTGGTGGTTATGGCTGATATCATTTTGCTATGGTTTACAACATGCTTATGTGAGGTGCTCACGTAAGATGTTGTAGTTTCGGAACTAACGAGAGTCAAGTCGAGGACTTGTGCTCGGAAGTATTGGTTGTTTATTCATGTGCAGGTGTTGCTTGAGTTCAAGACATGGCTGGTGACGGGATCCATTGAACTAGTCTTTGGGAGAAGATGAAGTTCAACAACCAAGTTCGGGAGGAATTGTGGTTGAGTTGATCGGGAGGTTGCGCAATATGTTTGAATCAAGAACAATGCATATGAAGGTATCTTGGACGTCGTTGGAAGATTTTTGCACGTGTGCAAGGAGTGTATGGACATGGCTGCATTGTTCCAAGGCGTGATGAAGAGATGTGGACGTAAAGAATTGGTCGGAAAGGTTCAACCGACTAGGTTATGGACTCAGGCTGCGGCTGAGTTGTGTTTGACTCAAATATGGAAAGTTTTGAGTTGGTTATGATAGGATTTCGTGTGGGTCACGTATTTGAGTTGTTTTAGGAATGTTTGGGACGTTACTAAGGTGTTTTGAAGTCTTAAGATTGCTTCTATCTGCGTGTAAAAGACTCTTGAGCAGTATTAGAAAGTTACAGTTTGATTCCAAGTAGGAGTAGGAGTCCTAGTTTGAATTGGGTTTACCTTAGGGCTGGTTATATAAGCAAGGGTGGCCAGAGCTCGTGCAGCACGACTTTGGGGCTGTTCCTCTTGTGTTTTGATAAACAAAATTCGTATTCTAAAGGATCTTTTGTGCCTTGTTCGTCCGACTTGTTTCAGACAAGTTTTTCTCGTTGAGTTTCTGTTTAGCACTACCTTGCTTTGGTGGTTTTATCATAACTCCAGTTTTACAGATCCAATTGATGTGATTCTTTTTGGGTTGTCTTCACAACTTGATTATCTATCATCTGTGAAAATTTCACGGTAATTGAATTTGTGGTTTCTGATCTACACGAAATTCTTTACAGTATTCCAGAACTGTTTTTCTCGCGTAGGACAGATTGACCTATGTTCGATCTTTTGATCGTAACTTGAGTTTCTCTCAACAGATTTTCATGATTCTTGTTATGACGTCCTCGTGACTTTATTCTCTACAATGTATACTAGTTTTATCACAGTTTAACACGTTTAGATTAGTCGCACACATGGTTTTTTTAACAGATCGGTTTTCTGCTGAGGGGTGTTTTGTTGCTTCCGCTGAAAAGTTTTTATCTACCATTCACCCCCCCTCTGGTAGCTTTACACGTGTACTTCGATCCTACAATTGGTATCAGAGCCAGGTTGCTCCAATCTTTGTGATTTGCATGTGTTTTGACTAACCATCATGGAGAAATACTCCGCCAAACCTTGTGTGTTTAGTGGTATTGATTTTCAGGTTTGGAAGGCACGCATGGAAGCTTTCATCCAAGCGCAAGGCTTTGCAATATGGGAAAAGGTGTACAAGCCTTACGATGTGCCTTCAAACGATCAAATCACGGCTACAAACATGAGAGATGTCGACAACAACAACAAGGCTCAGAACTTGATCATACAAGGACTAACTCAGAGCGATTTCGACCGTGTTGCACACCTCCAATCGGCGTACGATATGTGGAGAGCACTTTGTGACTACCACGAAGGATCCAACACGATCAAGGAGGTAAGACAGGATATGTTCAAGAAAGAATACATGCGCTTTGAGATGCAACCCGGTGAGTCTATTGATGACCTCTTTGCTCGCTTTAATAAAATTCTCAGCAACTTGCGTAGCGTCAATGTTAATTTTTCAGATGCTGAAAATGCTAGGCAATTACTAAGTACATTGGACATGTCAATTTGGGAGATGAAAGTAACAGCCATACGTGAATCCACTGTCATGAGTACTCTTACATTAGATGTGCTTTATTCTAAGCTAAAAACTCATGAAATTGACATTATATCACGTAAGAACCCAAATAAGACTATTGCATTTGTCTCACAACGTGATATGCCTAGCTCCGGCCAATCATCTAGCAATACACTTGCTTTGCTGTCTTCACTAACCCTGAAACAGATTGAGGAGTTTCCAGAGGAGGAGCTAGTACTTCTTTCTACTAGATTCTCAAAAGCATTGCAAAATGTTAGAACTAGAAGGAGAGGAAGCTCCGGACCTCAACGATGCTTTGAATGTGGTAAGACAGGACACTTTCGTACAGATTGCCCTAACCTTTCAGATCCTTCTAACCGTGATGAAAAGCAGAATAAAGTCAAGTCCTCTTTTGGCAACACCAACAAGAAAAAGAAGGGTTTTACAGGACGCAAACTGATAAACAGTTTCATCACCGCACTTCAAGAACTTGGCTCGAGTGATGTAGACATTGGAAGTGATGAAGATGAAGATGATCTGGCAACCTTGTGCTTCATGGCGGGCAAATCAAAATCAAGTATGGACGATGCAGAACACAACAGTGACAACGAAGAGGTATGTCCTACTTGCGAAGAAATGTGTGATGCTATTTCTCGTGCCACTATTATTGTTAAGAAAAAGGACAAAAAGCTTAGGGACAATGCTGTTAAAATCGAGTCACTAGAATCTGAAATTAATCGTTTAAAATCCTTGATTCCTACTGATGATTCTTGTTCCACATGTGATTTAATATATGAACAATTGTCCTCTCTAAGAAGTGCACACACCTCCACACTTGATAAACTTGAACTTGAAATCGAAAAGAACAAAATGCTTGCTGCACTTAATGATAAAAACTTGAAAGATGCTTGTTGTTCTACAATTGATTTGCATTGTTCTACTTGCGATGATCTTGATAAGAAACTACAAGATGCTATGAAAGAAATTTCTATATTAAACAATGCTTTATGTTCTCATGAAGTTAAATATTGTTCCAATTGTAAATTAAAAGGAAAAAACTTCATGTGAAAATTGCCTTGATCTATCAAATAAACTTGATAACATGCATAGGACATTAGATCGGTTTTGTAATGGGAATAAGAACCTAAACTTGCTGCTGAATTCTTCCAAGTCTTGCAATGATAAAACTGGTTTAGGTTTTGATTCACATGCTCATGCTAAGGAACAACCACCTAAAATTGTAAAATCATTAGGAAGTGGTTTGATTCAAACAGTTCCTAAACAAAAAGAAGTGGTTTTTAAATCTGCAGGAGTGTTGTCACATTCGGGTTCAAATAAGCATACTGCATGCTCATCTAGACATGAACACAAAGTTAAATTTCATTGTACCTATTGTGGTAGAGATGGTCATGTCATAGATTTTTGTTATAGACTAGCTAAACAACATAAAAAGGAAAGAATGCAAGCTAGATCTTATAACTCTCATGCAAAATTTGCTGCACATACTCAACCGAATGTCAGGAACATGCAACATGCTGTTATGAGTCAGAAATATTCAAAGTTTACCTCCGGAGCTTCAGTTTTTGCCTCCGGAGCTACTGATTTTCCTGCTACACAAGTAACACCTCATAGGTCAGTAGTTAAGAACGAAAAATCTCATACTTTGACTCATAAACCTGCTGTTTTATCTCAGCTTTCGCATGTTATTCCTGCTAGACGTCGTGTGACTCAGTACTGGATTCCTAAATGCCTTTTAACTAACCCTAGTATTGAGTCATCGACGTATTGTGCTTCTATGTAGGTTACATGCTTGAGGAAGGAGAACATTTGGATTGTGGATTCAGGTTGCTCACGCCACATGACCTGTAACAAAGAATGGTTCTCCTCTCTCTCTTTTGTGTCATGTGTAGAGAATGTTACTTTTGCCGATAATTCTTCAACTCCTATAATTGCTAAGGGTTCGGTTACAGTAAATGATCACTACACTTTCAAGGATGTGGCACTTGTCAAAAATTTGAAATACAACTTGCTTTCTGTTTCACAATTGCTAGATGAAAATCTGGAAATTATTTTCAATAAAAACTGCTGCAAAGTTGTAGGTTCAAATAGTGAGCTTATTTTTAACATGTCTCGGTTTGGAAGAGTTTTTAAAGCTGATTTTGATATGTCTTCCTCTAAGCGTAGATGTCTAGTTGCAAATGATTCCAAAGATTTATATTTTTGGCATCGTAGACTTGGTCACGTAGGCTTTGATCATCTCACGTGTGTTAGTGCTCTTGATCGCATACGTGGCTGCCTAATCTTAAAGGGGACAAAGAAATTGTGTGCTCTTATTGTAGACATGCTAAGATGGTTGCAGGTTCACATGCTCCTCTCACAATGACCATGACAACTGAACTGGGTTAACTTTTACACCTTAACACCGTAGGACCTTCATATGTTCAATCCTTCGGAGGTCAATGGTATGTTCTTGTGATTGTTGATGACTATAATAGATACTCTTGGGTTTACTTTATGGCATCTAAGAATGAATCTTTTAGTCACTTTAGAACTTTATTTCTTAGATTATCAATTGATCACCCAGGATCTTTAAGAGCAATTAGAAGTGATAATGGAACCAAATTTAAAAATCAATCGTTTGATCACTTTTGTGCTGAAAATGCAATAGATCATCAATTTTCTTCACCATATGTACCTCAATAAAAAGGTGTTGTCGAGAGAAAGAACAGAACCTTAGTTGAGATGGCTAGGACTATGCTTGATGAATATCAAACACCTAGGAAATTTTGGTCTGATGCAATCGCAACCGCTTGTTATGTCTCAAATCGTGTTTTTCTTGCGTGCTAAGCTAGGTAAAACACCATATGAGCTCAGGTTTGGACATAGGCCTAGTGTCACACACTTTAGGGTCTTTGGTTGCAAATGCTTTGTTTAGAAACATGGTAATCTTGATAAATTTGAAGCTAGATATGTTGATGGCATGTTTCTTGGTTATCCATCTCATACTAGAGGCTACCGTGTGCTTTTACGTGATACTAACAAAATTGTGGAGACTTGTGAGGTTTCTTTTGATGAAGCCAGCCCACGTACTAGTTCAAATATTGCAGGTCCAGATCCATATCCGCAGGGGGAGAGTATTTTTGTTAAAGAAGAGGAAAGTGGTGCTGCTGCTCGAAAATTCAGCAGCTAATGACATTGTTCCAGCTCCTGATCTTGATTCACAGCCAGCACCGACGACCACCATTGCTGGTCCAGATCCTCCTCATGTCACAAGCTCATCTATTTATGATGAACATGAAGAAGAAGAAGCTTGTGAAGTGTCCACTCCCCTCCGGATTCTCAAAAGTCATCCTCCACAACAAATTATTGGAAGCTTGCATGAACGAGTTACAAGATCCAGGTATTTCGACCCCAATTCTCATGCTCATTCTGCTTTTGTTGCTTCTTTTGAACCTAAAGATATATCACACGCACTCACTAATGAATTTTGGATTATTCCCATGCAAGAAGGGTTAGAAAATTTTGTAAGAAATAATGTTTGGAAACTTGTACCTCCACCTCAAGGCCACACTTTAATTGGAACTAAATGGGTGTTTAAAAATAAACAAAGTGAGGATGGGGTTGTGGTTAGGAATAAGGCTAGGTTGGTTTCTCAAGATTTCACACAAGTTGAAGGTCTAGATTTTGATAAAACTTTTGCTCCTGTTGCTAGATTAGAAGCCATAAGAATTTTGTTAGCTTTTGCTGCATCTAAAGGTTTTAAGCTATATCAAATGGATGTTAAAAGTGCTTTTCTTAATGGCTACATGGATGAGGAGGTTTATGTCAAACAACCACCTGGTTTTGAAAATCCAAATTTTCCTAATCATGTTTACAAACTGTCCAAAGCCTTGTACGGTCTCAAACAAGCCCCTAGAGCATGGTATGATAGGTTAAAAACATTCTTACTTGAAAAGGGGTTTACCATGGGCAAGGTTGATAAAACTCTTTTTGTGCTTAAGCATGGCAATGACTCATTATTCGTTCAAGTGTATGTGGATGATATTATCTTTGGTTGAGCTTCTCATGACCTTGTGTCCAAATTTTCAGCTATGATGAGTTCAGAATTTGAGATGAGTATGATGGGAGAACTCACGTACTTTTTGGGGCTGCAAATCAAGCAAACCAAGGAGGGTACCTTTGTGCATCAAACAAAGTATACAAAAGATCTCCTAAGGCGCTTCAACATGGACAAAAGCAAGCCTCTTCGGACACCAATGGGAACAGCAACAACACTTGAAATTGATGAAGATTGTGATCCCGTTGATCAAAAAGAATATAGAAGCATGATCGGATCACTTTTGTATCGCACGACATTAAGACAAGAGAAAAAAATTCAGCGTATATCTTTGTGCACGGTTTCAAGCCTCCCCATGTGCTTCACATCGTCAAGGATTCTCAGGTACTTACATGGAACTCAAGAATTTGGCATTTTCTTCCTTCTTCCTCAACCGTTACTTTGAAAGCTTTTTCCGATGCTTATTTTGGGGGTTGTAGGATTGATAGGAAAAGTACTTCTGGTGCTTGTCATTTTCTTGGTAATTCACTTGTTGCCTGGTCCTCTAGAAAACAAAGTTCAGTTGCACAATCCACAGCCGAATCTGAATATGTAGCTGCTGCTAGTGCTTGCTCACAAATTCTTTGGATTGTTCAAACACTTAAGGACTATGGGGTTTATCTAGATAGTGTTCCACTGTTTTGTGATAACACTAGTGCCATTTGCATTGCTAAAAACCCCGTGCAACATTTGAGAACTAAGCACATCGACACTAGGTATCACTTTCTCCATGATATTGTCGAAAAAGGGAACATTGTGCTTCACCATGTAGATACCAAACAACAATTGGCTGATATTTTTACAAAACCTTTGGATTTCACTCGTTTTTGTTACATTCATAGTGAAATAGGGGTTATGCATCCTCATGGTTTAAATTGAGGGAGAATTTTGAAACTTGGGAAGTCTATGTGTGAATCAGAAATTAAAATAATATGAGCATAGTATTTCATGCATATATGACTTTGTGATTCCTTTTTCATGCTAAAAGTTCTTACTACATTACTCGTGTTATACATTTTGTAGTTTTTACCATGTCTAGTAATTGGAATAATTACTTACACTAAATCTTGTCATGGCCGAACTTTCTTGCTGTTTTGAACTTGTTGCATGCTCACAAGTGCTTTTAATCATGAAGAATTAATCAAGTAATCAACTCACATGTTGAGTTTTTATGTTCAAATAAAAAAATGAGAAAAGATCAATAGAATATGCATGCATCGCACTTCTTCTTTTGAGATGGCTTATCATTGCACTTAGATATGAACTTGAAAGGAGATGTGTATGACTAAAACCATGTCCTTAAGCTTCTGACTGTCAAATGACATAGGCTTGGCTTGGTTGGTTAGAATAAGGCTGATGCTGCATATAATCTCTTGCCAATGTCATAAGATCAAAATTTGTGCTTTAAATGATAAATAAAATGCAGCAACAAGTGTCATGCTTTCAGGTCTTGAAATAGTTAAGTTTGTGAGATCATGACTTGCTTAAATTGAAAATTACACTTGATCTCTAGCATGGCTTACACTACTTTATGTATCTCATTGATGTGATAGTGTAAGTTACTTGATAGTATGATTTGGATGAGCTTTGTTTTATATGTATATGTTATAATGTGCTCATAACAAATTTAAAATTCTCTTTTACCTTGCTGAATACATTGTCAACGAGGGAGAAATTGATCACACATTGCACACATTCACAAGTGTTTTGGCACGATTCTTCTCAGGGGGAGAATTTTTAGTATTTTTGTTTTTCTTCTCATTTTATTTCTGATTTACAAAGGGGGAGAAATTGTTTTGAAAACTTTTCATGTGAATAAGCCAATGTTCGGATTTTAAAAGGTGTTGCAAATGCATTCATCAAGGGGGAGATTGTGAGACCTATGTGTGCTGAATACATTGGCTTTGACGATAAAAGTTTTGAATACTACCAAAACACCTTTTTAACAAGGTCCGACTCTAGGTCCCGAGCTCCTGCAAGGTCCGACGATAGGTCCGACGTAAGGTCCGACTTGCTTTGTCTAGGTCTGATTTATTTTGGCTAGGTCCGACTTGGTTTTGCTAGCTCCGGTGCTAGGTCCGACTAGCTTCGGTAAGTTCCGTGCTAGGTCCGACTAAGCTTTAGTAAGCTCCGGCGCTAGGTCCGACTAACTTTGGTAAGCTTCGGTTCAAGGTCTGGTTAGCTTTGGTAAGGTTCGGAGCTTGATTGCAATGGTTCTGCTTTTAACTTGCAATGTTTCAAACTTGCTTTACTCTTATGGAAAGTTTGCTTAGTATTATTTTACTAAGTTTTGGTGTGTTTTGGTGGTTATGGCTGATATCATTTTGCTATGGTTTACAACATGCTTATGTGAAGTGCTCACGTAAGATGTTGTAGTTTCGGAACTAATGAGAGTCAAGTCGAGGACTTGTGCTTGGAAGTATTGGTTGTTTATTCATGTGCAGGTGTTGCTTGAGTTCAAGACATGGCTGGTGACGGGATCCATTGAACTAGTCGTAGCGAGAAGATGAGGTTCAACAACCAAGTTCGGGAGGAATTGTGGTTGAGTTGATCTGGAGGTTGCGCAATATGTTTGAATCAAGAACAATGCATATGAAGGTATCTTGGACGTCGTTGGAAGTGCATGGACGTGGCTGCATGGTTCCAACGCGTGATGAAGAGATGTGGACGTAAAGAATTGGTCGGAAAGGTTGAACCGACTAGTTTATGGACTCAGGCTGCGGCTGAGTCGTGTTTGACTCAAATATGGAAAGTTTTGAGTTGGTTATGATAGGATTTCGTGTGGGTAACGAGTTTGAGTTGTTTTAGGAATGTTTGGGACGTTACTAAGGTGTTTGGAAGTCTTAAGATTGCTTCTATCTGCGTGTAGAAGAGTCTTGAGCAGTATTGGAAAGTTACAGTTTGAATCCAAGTAGGAGTAGGAGTCCTAGTTTGAATTGGGTTGGCCTTAGAGCTGGTTATATAAGCAAGGAAGGCCAAGGCTCGTGGGTGCACGACCTTGGGGCTGTTCCTCTTGTGTTTTTATAAACAAAACTCGTATATTAAAGGAACTTTTGTGCCTTGTTCGTCCGACTTGTTTCAGAAAGGTTTTTCTCGTTGAGTTTTTGTTCAGCACTACCTTGGTTCGGTGGTTTTATCATAACTAGACTTTTACAGATCCAATTGCTGTGATTCTTTTTGGGTTGTCTTCAAAACTTGATTATATATCATCTATGAAAATTTCACGGTCATTGAATTTGTGGTTTCTGATCTACAAGAGTATCTTTGCAGTATTCCAGAACTGTTTTTTCTCGCGTAGGACAGATTGACCTTTGTTCGATCTTTTGATCGTAACTTGAGTTTCTCTCAACGGATTTTCATGATTCTTGTTGTGACGTCTTTGTGACTTGATTCTCTACAATATATACTAGTTTTGTCACAGTTGAATACGTTTAGATTAGTCGCAGACATGGTTTTTTAACAGATCGGTTTTCTGCTGAGGGGTGTTTTGTTGCTTCCGCTGAAAAGTTTTTTTCTACCATTCACCCCCCTCTGGTAGCTTTACACGTGTACTTGGATCCTACAGAAAGTGAGCCACTACTCCCTAGGCCGAGCTAAAGACGTGATCTAGACTCACCCACGCGTCTCTAGGATCAAAAACCATCGAGTTTCATCGAGCCTGGGCGATGTTCTTCGAGATTGTTGCATCGGCGCCGATTTTCGTCCTAGGTCGCCGATGAACTCGTTGTTGCGGCCTCTGTTGAGCTGATTTGAGTCCACGCCGGTTTATAGGAGGTCGCCACGGTGCTCTAGGGAAAAAGACCAAAGTGTTTGAGCTCTCCTAGCATGAGAGCAACGTTGCCGGACTCCAACCGCCACTGCCGCCCGTCGCCGATAGGTTTCCGGTGACCGGAGCCCCCGGCCGACCTCGGGGATGAGTTGCCCGTGGTCCAAAAGGGGGAGGCGGCAAGTCTCCAGGCTGGGGAAGGCAGGAAAGTCGGGGTCCGAGGAGCTCGCCGGAGATTACTGCCACAGCGAGCCGTTGGCGCGAGGAGGACGACGATACTGTGTTGTGGGGCCCGCACGCAGAGTTTGAACTTTTCCAGGAATTTTCAGTTTTAGCTCAAACTTTAGTTGCATATAACTTTGGCTAGGAAGCTCCAAATACAGTGAATCAAATTTTGCTGAACTCAGGATTTTGAGGACTTTCCAACAATACCAATTTCAGCTCATGAAACTAGATAGTTTTCCAGAATTAAATCTCTAAAATTTAAACTGTTAGGAATTTTATCTGGAGGATTACTTCATGGAAAATTATGAAATTTGGCTGGGAGGTTCTTTGGAAAATCCTTGAGTCACAGTAAAATTTTCATACCCATCCAAGTTCATTTAGTCCCCCTAAGGGGGTGATTAAGAGGACTGCCCTGAAAAAATAGAAAAATATACAGAAACATTTTTCAGATCTTCTCAAATCCTTTTTGGGGCATAACTTCCTCTAGAATTCTTCAAATGATATGACACCAATTCCATTAGAACCATTTCAAATTCTAGTTTCCCTAAAGTAATGGTTGGAGCCATGAAAACCCCTGGAATTACTTGGAGGCTCAAATATTGACCAAATAGGCTTCCATTTGTACAAAGCTCAAATGAACTTCGTTTCAAATGAAACTTGGTCAAGACTCTGGTTAGGACTCTATCAAGCCACCATAAAAATTTCAGAACCAAATAGGAGGGTTAGCTAGAGTTATAGAATTTACTTATTCAAGTTTACACATTGCATTTGAATTGACATGTAGTATATCGTTAACGTGTAGTCGCTGAAGGCGAGGAGACTCCGGAAGTGCTCGACTTACTTCTTCTGGACGAAAACCTAACCACTGTCCAGCAGCAACAAGGCAAGCCCCGGTTTGCATTAACCCCTTTATAAAGTTTTGCTTTGTTTACATATCTATTGTGAAGTATTAATGTGCATTAGGTGTAGGATGGATGGAACCCCACTTGCATAACCAGAACTTTCCTACAAGAGTGAGGGTAGTGTCTAAGACCTCGAGTAGACATGCTATGCTTAATGATTCATAGGACTTCGGTACACGTCGAGTAGTTGGAATCTACTCGAGACTTTAGGCTTGGGACACACGGGATTGGTTTGAGTGATGTGAGATCACTTTAGTAATGAACAGGAGACTGGGCAGGGGCTAGGGCGCAGCAATAGGAAGTCTTGTGTGCGCAGCCCTGTCCGTGTCGATTGAGGACCGATCCGTGTGCGGCTACGCTGATCAAGTTTGAACGTACCGAAGGCATATCGGATATATGGGCCCCGATAAACCGATGTAACCTAAACCTCCGGGCGTCGAGGCATAACGCACCGATTTATAGGTGTAGGCTGAGGACAGCAAGGTGGAAATCTGCTAGCGGGCATAGAGAGATGCTATGTGTAGGGAACCTCCTGCTCGTTTCGGTGCGACCGGTTCGACATTTGGGCTGTTGGGTGAAAGGTTGTCCCGTACGGCATCGAGTGAGCGTGCTGTGCAGCTCCACGGGTGGGCGTACATGACGTGCTCTTTGGGTCTCCCTGCAGGTGTATATCAAGTTGATTTGCCATCCCTCGCGGTGAAGAGTACCACTTGGTCACTGAGTCGTGACGTAGGCTAATGTATCAAATGTGATGATTCAATACTGCTGTTATGAAATAATGTTTTTGTTACATGTGAGCCACCAAATATTGCTTACTAAATTTCAGATTCATGAACTGTTAACTTATAGCTAAAAGATGAACTAAGGATAAACTATAGGCGTGTCCGTTTGCTGAAATTTTACGGTCCCATGTTCATTGTACCCTACATGTAGATTTTCATGCCTAGGTGAGTTGGTTAAGTCTTGTTGAGCCATCGTGCTCATGGTTGCTGCTTAAGTGTTTTTCAGGTGAGGAGCCACCCACGGACTCGGGTTGCGAGTCCACCGGCGAGGGCTACCCTCCGTCGGAGACTACGGCTGAGTGGGAGCCGTACACGCTGCGCTGAGCTGAGGAGAACAGCTAGTGTGGGTTGCCCTAGGGCTGGGCAACCGACTTTTGCTAGATAGGCGGGCGTGAGTTGTACAAATTAGACTTCTGCTGTGTAATAAAGACACTAGTTTGTAACTGAGTATTGCACTAGTTTGTACAGTTTCAGTTTGTTTTCTATGTAATACAATGTATCCTTATGATGTGTGCTGTCGGGTGTCGCATCGTGCGGCACCACCCTCTGCGATCCTGGATGAGTGGATCCCAGTCCGCCACAGCCTGGTATCAGAGCTGCATTGGGGATAGCACAATAATTAAGGACTGTATTACGGGAAAACTTAGGTTTCCGGTGAGGATTCGGTAGTTGCCCAAGTAAGGATTATATTAGTATAGTTACTTAAAGTGGCAAGAATAACATATGTGTTATAATTCTGAATTTTAATTATGTAATGACGCAACTAGGCTCAGGTAAGAATGGTAAGGAACGCCCCCGAAAGCGATTCAATTTCGGTTAGCTCCCCTGACGAGGAACGTGGTTCAGGGTTTGGTCTCACAGCTTGGTGTGAGACGTCAATATGAAACTCTTGGACTCTTCATGTTCCTGAGTTCATATGAAACGCTGATCCCTAGTGTGCATTAGGCGAGTAAGTGGAGACCCCATCGCGTGGTCAGTAACGCGAGAGTGTGTTCATCTGGAAGTAGCCCAGGAGGACATACGCAGCGCTTGCCATCGGCATGCCCTGCAGGGCAGTAGGTGGTATCTGTTGGGTTGATTACATTCCCAACCGGGACGACCGTTCATGATCTACTCGGGTTCCCCGTCATGTGGTGTTGAAACACGATCACGTACCCTTGAGACGTGACTTAACTCAAGGACGACTGTATGGCAACGGTACGGGCGTTTGTATTTACTTTTGTGAGACCTATGTGTGCTGAATACATTGGATTTGACGATAAAAGTTTTGAGTACTACCAAAACACCTTTTTAACAAGGTCCGACTCTAGGTCCGAGCTCCTGCAAGGTCCGACGATAGGTCCGACGTAAGGTCCAACTTGCTTTGTCTAGGTCTGACTTATTTTGACTAGGTACGACTTGTTTTTGCTAGATCCGGTACTAGGTCCGACTAGCTTTGGTAAGTTCAGTGCAAGGTCCGACTAAGCTTTAGTAAGCTCCGGCGCTAGGTCTGACTAGCTTTGGTAAGCTCCGGTTCAAGGTCCGATTAGCTTTGGTAAGGTTCGGAGCTTGATTACAATGGTTCTGCTTTTAACTTGCAATGTTTCGAACTTACTTTACTCTTATGGAAAGTTTGCTTAGTATTATTTTACTAAGTTTTTGGTGTGTTTTGGTGGTTATGGCTGATATCATTTTGCTATGGTTTACAACATGCTTATGTGAGGTGCTCACGTAAGATGTTGTAGTTTCGGAACTAACGAGAGTCAAGTCGAGGACTTGTGCTCGAAAGTATTGGTTGTTTATTCATGTGCAGGTGTTGCTTGAGTTCAAGACATGACTGGTGATGGGATCCATTGAACTAGTCTTAGGGAGAAGATGATGTTCAACAACCAAGTTCGGGAGGAATTGTGGTTGAGTTGATCGGGAGGTTGCGCAGTATGTTTGAATCAAGAACAATGCATATGAAGGTATCTTGGATGTCGTTGGAAGATGTTTGCACGTGTGCAAGGAGTGCATGGACGTGGCTGCATGGTTCCAAGGCGTGATGAAGAGATGTGGACGTAAAGAATTGGTCGGAAAGGTTGAACCAACTAGGTTATGGATTCAGGCTGCGGTTGAGTCGTGTTTGACTCAAATATGGGTAGTTTTGAATTGGTTATGATAGGATGTCATGTGGGTCACGAATTTGAGTTATTTTAGGAATGTTTGGGACGTTACTAAGGTGTTTTGAAGTCTTAAGATTGCTTCTATCTGTGTGTAGAAGAGTCTTGAGCAGTATTGAAAAGTTACAGTTTGAATCCAAGTAGGAATAGGAGTCCTAGATTGAATTAGGTTGGCCTTAGTGCTGGTTATATAAGCAAGGGAGGCCAAGGCTCGTGGGCACACGACTTTGGGGCTGTTCCTCTTGTATTTTGATAAATAAAATTAGTAATCTAAAGGAATTTTTTTGCCTTGTTCGCCCGACTTGTTTCAGACAAGTTTTTCTCGTCGAGTTTCTGTTCAGCACTACCTTGCTTCGGTGGTTTTATCATAACTCGAGTTTTACAGATCCAATTGATGTGATTATTTTTGGGTTGTCTTCAGAACTTGATTATCTATCATCTATGAAAATTTCACGGTCATTTAATTTGTTTTTCTGATCTACACGAGTTTCTTTGCAATATTCCAGAACTGTTTTTCTCGCGTAGGACAGATTGACCTTTGTTCGGTCTTTCGATTGTAACTTGAGTTTCTCTCAACGGATTTTCATGATTCTTGTTGTGAAGTCTTTGTGACATGATTCTCTATAATATATACTAGTTTTGTCACAGTTGAACACATTTAGATTAGTCGCACGCACGGTTTATTTAACAGATCGGTTTTCTGTTGAAGGGTGTTTTGTTGCTTCCGCTGAAAAGTTTTTATCTACCATTCACCCCCCGGTAGCTTTACACGTGTACTTCGATCCAACAATTGGTATCAGAGCCAGGTTGCTCTAATCTTTGTGATTTGCACGTGTTTTGTATAATCATCATGGAGAAATACTCCGCCAAACCTTATGTTTTTAGTGGTATTGATTTTCAGGTTTGGAAGGCACGCATGGAAGCTTTCATCCTGGCGCAAGGCTTTGAAATATGGGAAAAGGTGTACAAGCCTTACTATGTGCCTTCAAACGATCATGTCACGGCTACAAACATGAGAGATGTCGACAACAACAACAAGGCTCGGAACATGATCATACAAGGAGTAACTCAGAGCGAATTCGACTGTGTTGCACACCTCCGATCGGCGTACGATGTGTGGAGAGCACTTTGTGACTACCACGAAAGATCCAACACAATCAAGGAGGTAAGATAGGATATGTTCAAGAAAGAATACATGCGCTTTGAGATGCAACCCGGTGAGTCCATTGATGACCTCTTTGCTCGCTTTAATAAAATTCTCAGCAACTTACGTAGCGTCAATGTTAATTTTTCAGATGCCGAAAATGCTAGGCAATTACTAATTCCATTAGACATGTCAATTTGGGAGATGAAAGTAACATCCATACGTGAATCCACTGTCATGAGTACTCTTACATTAGATGTGCGTTATTCTAAGCTTAAAAACTCATGAAATTGACATTATATCACGTAAGAATCCAAATAAGACTATTGTATTTGTCTCACAACGTGATATGCCTAGCTCCGGCCAATCATCTAGCAATACACTTGCTTTGCTATCTTCACTAACCCTGGAACAGATTGAGGAGTTTCCAGAGGAGGAGCTAGTACTTCTTTCTACTAGGTTCTCAAAAGCATTGCAAAATGTGAGAACTAGAAGGAGAGGAAGCTCCGGATCTCAACGATGCTTTGAATGTGGTAAGACAGGACACTTTCGTACAGATTCCCCTAACCTTTCAGGTCCTTCTAAACGTGATGAAAAGCAGAATAAAGTAAAGTCCTCTTTTGGCAACACCAACAAGAAAAATAAGGGTTTTACAGGACGCAAACTGATAAACAGTTTCATCACCGCACTTCAAGAACTTGGCTCGAGTGATGTAAACATTGGAAGTGATGAAGATGATCTGGCAAACTTGTGCTTCATGGCGGGCAAATCAAAATCAAGTATGGAGGATGCAGAAGAGAACAGTGACAATGAAGAGGTATGTCCTATTTGCGAAGAAATGTGTGATGCTATTTCTCGTGCCACTATTATTGTTAAGAAAAATGACAAAAAGCTTAGGGACAATGCTGTTAAAATTGAGTCACTAGAATCTGAAATTAATCGTTTAAAATCCTTGATTTCTAGTGATGATTCTTGTTCCTCATGTGATTTAATATATGAACAATTGTCCTCTCTAAGAAGTGCACACACCTACACATTTGATAAACTTGAACTTGAAATCAAAAAGAACAAAAAGCTTGCTGCACTTAATGATAAAAACTTGAAAGATGCTTGTTGTTCTACAATTGATTTGCATTGTTCTACTTGCGATGATCTTGATAAGAAACTACAAGATGCTATGAAATAAATTTCTATATTGAACAATGCTTTACGTTCTAATGAAGTTAAATATTGTTCCAATTGCATATTAAAAGGAAAAACTTCATGTGAAAATTGCCTTGATCTATCAAATAAACTTGATAACATGCATAGGACATTAGATCGGTTTTGTAATGGGAATAAGAACCTAAACTTGCTGCTGAATTCTTCCAAGTCTTGCAATGATAAAACTGGTTTAGGTTTTGATTCACATGCTCATGCTAAGGAACATCCACCTAAAATTGTAAAATCATTAGGAAGTGGTTTGATTCAAACAGTTCTAAACAAAAAGAAGTGGTTTTTAAATCTGCAGGAGTGTTGTCACATTCGGGTTCAAATAAGCATACTGCATGCTCATCTAGACATGAACACAAAATTAAATTTCATTGTACCTATTGTGGTAGAGATGGTCATGTCATAGATTTTTGTTATAGACTAGCTAAACAACATAAAAAGCAAAGAATGCAAGCTAGATCTTATAACTCTCATGCAAAATTTGCTGCATATACTAAACCGAATGTCAGGAACATGCAACCTGCTGTTATGAGTCAGAAATATTCAAAGTTTACCTCCGGAGCTTCAGTTTTTGCCTCCGGAGCTTCAGTTTTTGCCTCCAGACCTTCTATTTTTGCCTCCGGAGCTACTGATTTTCGTGCTACACAAGTAACACCTCATAGGTCAGTAGTTAAGAACAAAAAATCTCAAACTTTGACTCATAAACCTGCTGTTTTATCTCAGCTTTCGCATATTATTCCTGCTGGACGTCATGTGACTCAGTACTGGATTCATAAATGCCTTTTAACTAACCCCAGTATTAAGTCATCGACGTATTGTGCTTCTATGTAGGTTACACGCTTGAGGAAGGAGAACATTTGGATTGTGGATTCAGTTTGCTCACGCCACATGACCGGTAACGAAGAATGGTTCTCCTCTCTCTCTTTTGTGTCACGTGTAGAGAATGTTACTTTTGCCGATAATTCTTCAACTCCTATAATTGCTAAGGGTTCGGTTAGAGTAAATGATCACTACACTTTGACGGATGTGGCACTTGTCAAAAATTTTAAATACAACTTGCTTTCTGTTTCACAATTGCTAGATGAAAATCGGGAAATTATTTTCAATAAAAACTGCTGCAAAGTTGTAGGTTCAAATAGTGAGCTTATCTTTAACATGTCTCGGTTTGGAAGAGTTTTTAAAGCTGATTTTGATATGTCTTCCTCTAAGCATAGATGTCTAGTTGCAAATGATTCCAAAGATTTATATTTTTGACATCATAGACTTGGTCACGTAGGCTTTGATCATCTCATGCGTGTTAGTGCTCTTGATCGCATACGTGGGCTGCCTAAGCTTAAGGGGACAAAGAAATTGTGTGCTCTTCTTGTAGACAAGCTAAGATGGTTGCAGGTTCACATGCTCCTCTCACAATGACCATGACAACTGAACCGGTTCAACTTTTGCACCTTGACACCGTAGGACCTTCACGTGTTCAATCCTTCGGAGGTAAATGGTATGTTCTTGTGATTGTTGATGACTATTTTAGATACTCTTGGGTTTACTTTATGGAATATAAGAATGAAGTTTTTAGTAACTTTAGAACTTTATTTCTTAGATTATAAATTGACCACCCATGATCTTTAAGAGCAATTAGAAGTGATAATGGAACCGAATTTAAAAATCAATCGTTTGATCACTTTTGTGCTGAAAATGCAATAGATCATCAATTTTCTTCACCATAGGTACCTCAACAAAACGGTATTGTAGAGAGAAAGAACAGAACCTTAGTTGAGATGGCTAGGACTATGCTTGATGAATATCAAACTCCTAGGAAATTTTGGGCTGATGCAATTGCAACCGCTTGTTATGTCTCAAATCGTGTTTTTCTTGCGTGCTAAGCTAGGTAAAACACCATATGAGCTCAGGTTTGGACATACGCCTAGTGTCACACACTTTAGGGTCTTTGGTTGAAAATGCTTTGTTAAGAAACACGGTATCTTGATAAATTTGAAGCTAGATCTGTTGATGGCATGTTTCTTGGTTATCCATCTCAAACTGGAGGCTACCGTGTGCCTTTACTTGATACTAACAAAATTGTGGAGACTTGTGAGGTTTCTTTTGATGAAGCCAGCCCAGGTACTAGTTCAAATATTGCAGTTCCGGATCCATATCCGCAGGGGAGAGTATTTTCGTTGAAGAAGAGGAAGAAGTGGTGCTGCTGCCCAAAAATTCAGCAGCTAATGACATTGTTCCAGCTCCTGATCTTGATTCACAGCCAGCACCGACGACCACCATTGCTGGTCCAGATCCTCCTCACGTCACAAGCTCATCTATTTGTGATGAACATGAAGAAGAAGAAGCTTGTGAAGTGTCCACTCCCCTCCGTATTCTCAAAAGTCATCCTCCACAACAAATTATTGGAAGCTTGCATGAACGAGTTACAAGATCCAGGTTTTTCGACCCCAATTCTCTTGCTCATTCTGCTTTTGTTGCTTCTTTTGAACCCAAAGATATATCACATGCACTCACTAATGAATCTTGGATTATTGCCATGCAAGAAGAGTTAGAAAATTTTGAAAGAAATAATGTTTGGAAACTTGTACCTCCACCTCAAGGTCACACTTTAATTGGAACTAAATGGGTGTTTAAAAATAAACAAAGTGAGGATGGGGTTGTGGTTAGGAATAAGTCTGGGTTGGTTGCTCAAGGTTTCACAAAAGTTTAAGGTCTAGATTTTGATGAAACTTTTGCTCCTGTTGCTAGATTAGAAGCCATAAGAATTTTGTTAGCTTTTGCTGCATCTAAAGGTTTTAAGCTATATCAAATGGATGTTAAAAGTGCTTTTCTTAATGGCTACATAGATGAGGAGGTTTATGTCAAACAACCACCTTGTTTTGAAAATCCAAATTTTCCTAATCATGTTTACAAACTGTCCAAAGCCTTGTACTCTCAAACAAGCCCCTAGAGCATGGTATGATAGGTTAAAAACATTCTTACTTGAAAAGGGGTTTACCATGGGCAAGGTTGATAAAACTCTTTTTGTGCTTAAGAATGGCAATAACTCATTATTCGTTCAAGTGTATGTGGATGATATTATCTTTGGTTGTGCTTCTCATGATCTTGTGTCCAAATTTTCAGCTATGATGAGTTCAGAATTTGAGATGAGTATGATGGGAGAACTCACGTACTTTTTGGGGCTGCAAATCAAGCAAACCAGGGAGGGTACCTTTGTGCATCAAACAAAGTATACGAAAGATCTCCTAAGGCTCTTCAACATGGACAAAAGCCTCTTCGGACACCAATGGGAACATCAACAACACTTGAACTTGATGAATATTGTGATCCCGTTGATCAAAAAGAATATAGAAGCATGATCGGATCACTTTTGTATCTCATGGCATCATAACCGGACATACAATTCAGCGTATGTCTTTGTGTACGGTTTCAAGCCTCCCCACGTGCTTCACATCGTCAAGCCGTCAAAAGGATTCTCAGGTACTTACATGGAACTCAAGAATTTGGCATTTTTCTTCCTTCTTCCTCAACCATTACTTTGAAAGCTTTTTCCGATGCTGATTTTGGAGTTGTAGGATTGATAGGAAAAGTACTTCTGGTGCTTGTCATTTTCTTGGTAATTCACTTGTTGCCTGGTCCTCTAGAAAACAAAGTTCAGTTGCACAATCCACAGCCGAATCTGAATATGTAGCTGCTGCTAGTGCTTGCTCACAAATTCTCTGGATTGTTCAAACACTTAAGGACTATGGGGTTGATCTAGATAGTGTTCCACTGTTTTGTGATAACACTAGTGCCATTTGCATTGCTAAAAACCCCGTGCAACATTCGAGAACTAAGCACATTGACATTAGGTATCACTTTCTCCGTGATAATGTTGAGAAAGGGAACATTGTGCTTCACCATGTAGATACCGAACAACAATTGGCTGACATTTTTACAAAACCTTTGGATTTCACTCGTTTTTGTTACATTCGTAGTGAAATAGGGGTTATGCATCCTCATGGCTTAAATTGAGGGAGAATTTTGAAACTTTGGAAGTCTATGTGTGAATCTGAAATTAAAATAATATGAGCATAGTATTTCATGCATATGACTTTGTGATTCCTTTTTCATGCTAAAAGTTCTTACTACATTACTCGTGTTATACATTTTGTAGTTTTTACCATGTCTAGTAATTGGAATAATTACTTACATTAAATCTAGTCATGGTCGAACTTTCTTGCTGTTTTGAACTTGTTGCATGCTCACAAGTGCTTTTAATCATAAAGAATTAATCAAGTAATCAACTCACATGTTGGGGTTTTATGTTCGAATAAAAAATGAGAAAAGATCAAGAGAATATGCATGCATCACACTTCTTCTTTTGAGATGGCTTATCATTGCACTTAGATATGAACATGAAAGGAGTTGTGTATGACTAAAACCATGTCCTTAAGCTTCTGACTGTCAAATGACATAGGCTTGGCTTGGTTGGTTAGAATAAGGTTGATGCTGCATATAATCCCTTGCAAATGTCATAAGATCAAAATTTGTGCTTTAAATGTTAAATAAAATGCAGCAACAAGTGTCATGCTTTCAGGTCTTGAAATAGTTAAGTTTGTGAGATCATGACTTGCTAAAATTGAAATTTACACTTGATTTCTAGCATGGCTTACACTATTTTATGTATCTCATTGATGTGTTAGTGTAAGTTACTCGATAGTATGATTTGGATGAGCTTTGTTTTATATGTATATGTTATAATGTGCTCATAAAAAATTAAAATTTCCCTTTTGTACCTTGCTGAATACATTGTCAAAGGGAGAGAAATTGATCACATATTGCACACATTCACAAGTGTTTTGGCATGATTCTTCTCAGGGGAGAATTTTTGGTATTTTTTCTTCTCATTTTATTTCTGATTTACAAAGTGGGAGAAATTGTTTTCAAAACTTTTCATGTGAATAAGTCAATGTTCGGATTTTATGTGGTGTTGCCAATGCATTCATCAATGGGGGGATTGTGAGACCTATGTGTGCTGAATACATTGGCTTTGACGACAAAAGTTTTGAATACTACCAAAACACCTTTTTAACAATGTCCGACTCTAGGTCCAAGCTCCTGCAAGGTACGACGATAGGTCCGACGTAAGGTCCGACTTGCTTTGTGTAGGTCTGACTTATTTTGGCTAGGTCCGACTTGTTTTTGCTAGCTCCGGTGCTAGGTCCGACTAGCTTCGGTAAGTTCCGTGCTAGGTCCGACTAAGCTTTAGTAAGCTCCGGCACTAGGTCCGACTAGCTTTGGTAAGCTTCGGTTCAATGTCCGGTTAGCTTTGGTAAGGTTCGGAGCTTGATTGCAATGGTTCTGCTTTTAACTTGCAATTTTTCGAACTTGCTTTACTCTTATGGAAAGTTTTCTTAGTATTATTTTACTAAGTTTTTGGTGTGTTTTGGTGGTTATGGCTGATATCATTTTGCTATGGTTTACAACATGCTTATGTGAGGTGCTCACGTAAGATGTTGTAGTTTCGGAACTAACGAGAGTCAAGTCGAGGACTTGTGCTCGGAAGTATTGGTTGTTTATTCATGTGCAGGTGTTGCTTGAGTTCAAGACATGGCTGGTGACGGGATCCATTGAACTAGTCTTAGGGAGAATATGAGGTTCAACAACCAGGTTCGTGAGGAATTGTGGTTGAGTTGATCGGGAGGTTGCGCAATATGTTTGAATCAAGAACAATACATATGAAGGTATCTTGGACGTTGTTGGAAGATGTTTGCACGTGTGCAAGGAGTGCATGGACGTGGCTGCATGGTTCCAAGGCGTGATAAAGAGATGTGGACGTAAAGAATTGGTCGGAAAGGTTGAACCGACTAGGTTATGGACTCAGGCTGCGGCTGAGTCGTGTTTGACTCAAATATGGTCAGTTTTTGAGTTGGTTATGATAGGATTTCGTGTGGGTCACGAATTTGAGTTGTTTTAGAAATGTTTGGGACGTTACTAAGGTGTTTGGAAGTCTTAAGATTGCTTCTATCTGCGTGTAGAAGACTCTTGAGCAGTATTAGAAAGTTACAGTTTGATTCCAAGTAGGAGTAGGAGTCCTAGTTTGAATTGGGTTGGCCTTAGGGCTGGTTATATAAGCAAGGGGGGCCAGAGCTCGTGCAGCACGACTTTGGGGCTGTTCCTCTTGTGTTTTGATAAACAAAATTCGTATTCTAAAGGAACTTTTGTGCCTTGTTCGTCCGACTTGTTTCAGACAAGTTTTTCTCGTCGAGTTTCTGTTCAGCACTACCTTGCTTCGGTGGTTTTATCATAACTTCAGTTTTACAGATCCAATTGATGTGATTATTTTTGGGTTGTCTTCACAACTTGATTATCTGTCATCTGTGAAAATTTCATGGACATTTAATTTTTGGTTTCTGATCTACACGAGTTTCTTTGCAGTATTCCGGAACTGTTTTTCTCGCGTAGGACAGATTGACCTTTGTTCGATCTTTCGATCGTAACTTGAGTTTCTCTCAACGGATTTTCATGATTCTTGTTGTGACGTCTTCGTGACTTGATTCTATACAATCTATACTAGTTTTGTCACAGTTGAACACGTTTATATTAGTCGCACACACGGTTTCTTTAACAGATCGGTTTTCTGCTGAGGGGTGTTTTGTTGCTTCCGCTGAAAAGTTTTTATCTACCATTCACCCCCCTCTGGTAGCTTTACACGTGTACTTCGATCCAACAAGTTTCAAATATGGAACTGCCTGAAATGAAAATAACCTTTGAGTGCATCATTATTGTGTGGTCTTCTGCAGGTACTAACCACGTATCTATTCCGCGTAGTAAACGTGTGCGAGAGACCAGTTAGTGCCACACTTGTGACGTATATGCCGGTATAATCCGGTTAGGGTTTTCTTTTGTGAGGAACGTAGTACCGACATATCATAGGCATGTGCATGAAAGATAATGATAACAAGGAATTAAAATCACTAAGTTTCAACATTTAGGACCCTAGTTGGGTAGAAAAATGTGATAGTTGATCAGTGTAGTTCCAAAGGATTGAAAAACAGAGTGCTCTGTTTTGGGCAGCAAGTTTGCTAAACATAGACAGGGCATAACTCACAGATTGTTTAGCCAATGGAGGTGTGGGATATAGTTCTGGAAAGGTGTGTAAGTACCCTACAACTTTGTTGCAGACTTCCAGAGCTGAATCACACCTTAAGATGGCTTAAATCCCAGAGTGTTGTAAACTGCCCAGAACCAGGACAGATTCAAAACAGTCTCTGGACTGTTCTGTTTTTCAAGCATAACTTCCTGTAGAAAAATCTAAAATTGTCATATGACACATCTCTCTAAAGGTTAGGAAAGGTGTTGCATCTTTGTAATTCAAAGTTTCTGAAATTTCAGCACAAAACTCAGTGGAAACCAGAGTGAAAACAGCAACTTCCAAGGGAGGTGCTGTTGAAATTCTTCCAGAAATTCTGTTTACTTTGAATTACCATAACTTTTTAAATAGAGCTGATCTGAGGGCAAATAAATACTCTTTGGAATTATACTGAAGTTAACTTTAACTTTGGTATTCAACTTGAGTCATGAAAATGCCCAGAATCAGATCAAAATCTTGGATATGTAGAAACTGGTCATTCTGACAGAGGGATGACAGTTGAACTCATTTGAGAGATTGCTGTACCCTAGGGGGTTTAAGTACTTCCAATGGGGTAGAACATACTCATGAGTGGTTATCTTCAACTAGTGAAAGATTGATTATATGCCTTACTCAAGTTCTTTTGCTAGAGACCATGTTTGTGTCGTATTGAAGATAAAAGGGTGGTATACGTGATGACAAAGCGATAGTAACGTCTCGTAGTGACCAAACCTAGTTGTGGTGAGCTTCCAAAGAGGAGGTTCATCAAGTTGGATTTAACTAGCTTGTATTTGGTCTGGTAATGGTGTAAATTGTGCAAAGTTATTACATTATCCGTATACGAGATGTATCGCATGTTTTAATGTCATTATGTTTTACGCCTATTTTATTGGACTGCATGCAATATGTTGTGGGACTGATGTTTATTGTCGTATGGTTGCAGATGGTTCGCACTCGGACCACGCACGAGATTGGTGGCTCTAGCCAGCAGGGAGGCGATGACTCCTAGCCACCTGCCTACGACAGCACCCCGCAGCAGCAACCACTTACCCTAGCGGATGTGATAGCGGCACTGGTGGGTGGTCGTGAGGAGAAGACCGACCTGCTCCGCACGATCGTGCAGAATACGTCCCAGGTGGGGGGGTCAAGAGAGGGGGCCTCGTGAGCCCCGTGAGGTGACGTACTCGGACTTCATGAGTACGCACCCTCCGGTGTTCACAGAAGCCGCAGAACCACTAGAGGCTGACAACTGGCTGCGGACAATCGAGTCCAAATTCAGGCTGCTCCAATGTATGGAGCGGCAAAAGACTCTGTTCGCGGCGCAGCAGCTTCACGGTGCCGCTGGTGCATGGTGGGCGAACTATGTCACCTCACGTCCGGCTGGCCATGCCTTGGAGTGGGAGGAATTCCGGGAGGCGTTCCGCGCCTATCATATCCCTCCCGGGATAATAAAGAGGAAGTTCCAAGAATTCTTGGAACTGAAACAGGGCGGGAGGAGTGCCCATGACTACTCCCGTGCCTTCAACCATCTGGCGCAATATGCGTCAGACTACATCTCCACCGAGAAGAAGAAGCGGGAGCACTTCTATCAGGGGTTACACCCCGAGATGAAGACGCATCTCGTTCAATGGAATCGCGGCACCTTCAACGACCTCGTCAATGCCGCGATTATGCAAGAGGACGCTCAGCAGGAGTTGGCAGCTGAGCAGCGGAAGCGCAGCACTCCCCCCAGCAGTGGGGTGGCGCTCCCCAGAAGTACCGCATGGTGCGGACACCATCCGGACAGCAGTGGCATCCACCGGCGCGACCTCAACCGTTCGGGGTCCATTCTTTTCAGTCACCCCCGTTCAGACCGCCGATGCCACCACCGCGACCGCAACAGCCGCAGCAGCAGATGGCACCCCGAGCATTTCCACCGCCACAACGCGCCCCGTGTTTCCATCCGCCAATCAGCGGAGGACCACCCCGCTACACTTGTTTCACATGTGGCCAGGCAGGCCATTTCGCGAAGGACTGTCCCCAGGGGCAGCAGAGCAGCGGGCAAGCTTCCTCGGTTTAGCGGGATACTATCGGAGATTCATTCCTCGATTTAGCAGAGCAGCGGTGCTCGAGGCCGACCTCTGGTCAAGAAAGTTGGTCAGCGGACTGGGGGCGTTCGCAACCTCGACAATGAGGACGCCCCTGAGGGAGACAACGTGCTGGCGGGTACGTTCACTCTCAACGATCAAGCCATCATCATATTATTTGATTCTGGTGCAACCCACAACTTTATAAGTGCATCATATGTGGTTAAGCATCAACTGGAAGCCTTTCCCACCGAGTGTTCTTATATGATCTGCTCACCGGGAGGAAAGATTTCAGCAACTATGATGGTCCGAAAGCACCACTGTGCTTAGGTGGGAAGATATATCCCACCACTATGATTATTCTTGAGGGGCAAAAGATTGATGCAATTTTAGGAATGTCATGGCTAAGCTACCATGGCGCTGTCCTAGAAACTTTATCACGGACGGTTCTCCTCAACTCCCCACTACACCGTCCGCAGTCCCTCATCTTAGACAATCCAGTCCGGGAAGTTTCAGAAATCCATAATACTGAATCTCTCAAGTTAGAGGACATCCCCATAGTCCAGGAATACCCCGAAGTGTGTCCGGATGATCTTCCGGGCATGCCACCTGAGCGGGAGGTCAAATTCAAGATCGGGCTTGCACCCGGGACTACTCCTATCTCCCGGAGACCATACAAAATGGCTCCGAACGAGCTGGCTGAACTGAAAGAACAGCTCAATGATCTGTTGAGCAAAGGTTTCATTAGGCCGAGTTCCTCGCCTTGGGGATGCTTGGTGCTGTTCGTGAAGAAGAAGGATGAAACCTTGAGGCTGTGTGTGGACTATCGACCGCTCAACACCGTCACCATCAAGAATAAGTACCCACTGCCCCGCATTGACATTTTGTTTGATCAACTTGTGGGTGCAAGTGTGTTCTCCGAAATGGACCTTCGCTCTGGATATCATCAGATAAAAATCCGGGCGGAGGATATTTCGAAGACGGCCTTCTCGACGAGATATGGCTTGTATGAATATCTCGTCATGTCTTTTGGTCTCGCTAATGCTCCAGCACATTTCATTTATCTCATGAACTCGATGTTCATGCCGGAGCTGGACAAGTTCGTTGTGGTGTTCATTGATGATATCTTGGTTTACTCCAAGACAGCAGCGGAACACGCCGAACACTTGTGGATCGTTCTTCAACGATTGCGAGACCACAAGCTCTATGCCAAGTTCAGCAAATGTGAGTTTTGGATCAGCCAGGTGCCATTTTTGGGACATATCATCTCAGCGGAAGGCATTGCGGTTGACCCAAGCAAAATCGAGCAGGTGCTGAAATGGAAAGCTCCCACTTCAGTCCATGAAGTCAGAAGCTTCCTCGGTTTAGCGGGATACTATCGGAGATTCATTCCAAGCTTCTCCAAGCTTGCTAAGCCGATGACAGAATTGCTGAAGAAGGGAACAAAATATGTTTGGAACACGGTGTGTGAAGGAGCGTTCCAAGCATTAGTAAAGCATCTCACAACAGCCCCGGTTTAGCTCAACCGGATACAACCAAGCCCTTCGACGTGTATTGTGATGCGTCCGGCATCGGGCTCGGCTGCGTGTTGATGCAGGAAGGACGCGTGGTCGCATATGGCTCATGCCAACTTCAGAACCATGAGCAGCATTATCCAACTCGTGATCTTGAGCTTGCTGCTGTGATGCTGGCGTTAAAAATGTGGAGGCACTATCTCCTGGGGAATTTGGTGCATCTATACACCGACCACAAGAGCTTGAAGTACATTTTCACCTAGAAGGAGCTGAATATGAGGCAAAGGAGGTGGTTAGAACTAATCAAAGACTATGAGATTGAGATTCATTACCACCCTGGCAAGGCGAATGTGGTTGCTGACGTGCTGAGTCGGAAATCACATGTCCATATCCTCACCATTACACCGGTGGAGGAGGAAGAACCGAGTTTATACTTGGTCCCCTATGGATCGCTCTCCAACCTTGCCCTTGTTCGTACTATTAAGGAGGACATCATTACAGCTCAGAAGACTGATAAGGGTAGGGCACATCTTCGGAGACGGATAGACAACGGGGAGATCAAATGTTTCCAGAAGGATGATGGGGGGACGCTACGGTTTAATGACCGCATAGTCGTACCCCGGGATATGGAGCTGAGGAAAAAGATCCTTGATGAAGCTCACTTGTCCAAATACTCCATTCATCCAGGCAGCAACAAATTGTACCAAGATTTGAAAAAGAAATTCTGGTGGACACGGATGAAGCGGGAAGTGGCTAGGTACATTTCTGAGTGTGATACGTGTAGACGAGTGAAAGCTGATCACATGAGAAAATCAGGGCTGCTGCAACCCCTGAAAATTCCAGCATGGAAATGGGAGGGTGTGAGCATGGATTTCATTGTGGGATTACCCCTGACTTCCAACAAACATGATTCAATTTGGGTAATCGTTGACCGGTTAACCAAGTCGGCTCACTTCATTCCTGTGCATACACATTTCCATGCCAACAGATATGCGGAGTTGTATATTGCCAGAATATTATGCTTGCATGGAGTACGCAAGACAATAGTCTCAGACCGAGGGGCACTATTTGTATCTCGTTTCTGGGAGCAGTTGCACGCTGCTTTGGGTACTAAGCTGATTAGAAGCTCCGCCTATCACCCTCAGACAGACAGGCAAACAGAGAGGGTGAACCAAGTACTGGAAGATATGTTGAGAGCATGTGCCATTCACCATGGTAGGAACTGGGATGATCACCTACGGTTGGCGGAAATCTCGTACAATAATGGATATCAGACGAGTATCAAGATGGCACCCTATGAAGCTCTCTACGGTCGCAAGTGCCGCACCCCATTAAACTGGAGCGAGTCCGGTGAAAGGGTCACATTCGGGGTTGATGTGGTGAATGACGCCGAAGAGCGCGTTCGGACGATTCAAGCCAACATGAAGGCCGCTCAATCCCAGCAGAAAAGCTACGCTGATAAGAGGCGTAGACCGCTGCACTTTGACTTCGGAGAGCACGTGTACCTCCGTGTGTCTCCGATGAAGGGCGTTCACCGGTTCGGTGTGAAGGGGAAACTCGCTCCCCGTTTCATTGGACCCTATGCTATCACCGAGAAGTGTGGACCAGCAGCGTATAGACTGGAGTTACCGGCATCTCTTGCTGGTGTTCACGACGTTTTCCATGTTTCACAACTACGAAAATGTCTGAAGCATGCAGCCGCTGTTCCTACCGAAGACATCGGCGAGTTGCAACCGGATTTGACGTATGATGAATATCGGGTGGCAATTATTGATGAGAAAGCCCGGACCATGCGTAGCCGAACGTTGTGGTTCTACAAGATACTCTGGAGCAACCACACCACCGAAGAAGCGACGTGGGAGAGCGAGGAATTTTGCTCAAATTACCCGGAGTTCATGGCGTCTCAGCACGGGTGAGTTCCTATTACATCGCTGTCTCTTCTTGTGTAATCTCAGGACGAGATTCTTTTAAGGGGGGAGGGATGTAAAAGCCCAAGAAAAGGGACTTGCAAAACTTTTCATCACCTCACAACACCACAGCTTTTGTTGTGGATATCTTGTGAAGACTTGTGAAGAGCAAGTGACCTCCATCAAAAGGATGATTAGTGGGGAAAGCCCTAATTTTTACAAAGTAGGATTTCTACACATGAACATAAGAGGTTGAGCTCACCCCAAAAACTTAAAGAGTCTTGGGAAGGTTCAGGCCAAATTTCATGCAAACCCAACACTTTCTGAGGCACTTTTGGAGGCATTTGAAAAAGAGGCCAATTTGAATGCAAATTCAAATTGTAGCAACTTTCCTCACTTAAATTCAAAAGTTGGCTTCATATTCATACTCAGCACATTTTTCTGAGTTAATCCACCAATTCTCATCCCCATTGGACTTCATCTTGTCGGGAGCCAAATTTGCAAGAATTCAAAACTGAATTTGAATTTCAGTTCAAATGGGAAGCAAATTTAGCCAAACAAATTTCAAATTTGGGAAACCCAAATTTCAAACTGTGACTTGGTGATTAAGTCTCACATTAAATTGTGAGTAGCTGGGGATATTTTCAGCAAAAACAGAGATGAAAGATTAAGGGGGTATTTGAGGGGAGGGACCCACATGTAAGAAGCCTTCACTCTGAAGTTTTCCCTCGGGTGATATTTTCTTCGGCCGAAGCCTCGCGCGCGCACCAGCGCGATCGCGCCGGCGCCCGACCGCCTCAACCGGTGCCACCTCCTGCTCGGGGGAGAGGCTAAGGGCACAGGGGAGACGCCGGGATCGAGTAACCCCGCGACCACGTGCAGTCCTCGCACTCTCCCTTCTCCCTCGCTCGACCGAGACACTCCACCCCGGCCGACTTCGCTGATCACCGGTGCCCGGGCAGCACAGGCGCCTTCGTGCCCGACGAGCTACATGAAAAAGGTCCACTCCGAGGTGTTGATCACAACCGTACCGACCTCGCCCTCTCTCTCGCACGATCAGCAGAGAATTTGGTGGATTAGTGCGTCGGGGTGTTTAGAACCGAGCCACACGAAATCTGGGAATTCATAGCAAGTGAGCCACTACTCCCTAGGCCGAGCTAAAGACGTGATCTAGACTCACCCATGCGTCTCTAGGATCAAAAACCATCGAGTTTCATCGAGTCTGGGCGATGTTCTTCGAGATTGTTGCATCGGCGCCGATTTTCGTCCTAGGTCGCCGATGAACTCGTAGTTGCGGCCTCTGTTGAGCTGATTTGAGTCCACGCCGGTGTATAGGAGGTTGCCACGGTGCTCTAGGGAGAAATACCAAAGTGTTTGAGATCTCCTAGCATGACAGCAACGTTGTCGGACTCCAACCGCCATTGCCGCCCGTCGCCGATAGGTTTCCGGTGACCGGAGCCCCCGGCCGACCTCGGAGATGAGTTGCCCGTGGTCCAAAAGGGGGAGGCGGCATGTCTCCTGGCTGGGGAAGGCAGGAAAGTCGGGGTACGAGGAGGTTGCCAGAGATTACCGCCACAGCGAGCCGTTGGCGCGAGGAGGACGACGATACTGTGTTGTGGGGCCCACATGCAGAGTTTGAACTTTTCCAGGAATTTTCAGTTTTAGCTCAAACTTTAGTTGCATATAACTTTGGCTAGGAAGCTCCAAATACAGTGAACAAAATTTTTCTGAACTCAGGATTTTGAGGAATTTCCAACAATACCAATTTCATTTCATGAAACTTGATAGTTTTCCAGAATTAAATCCGTAAAATTTAAACTGTTAGGAATTCTATCTGGAGGATTACTTCATGGAAAATTCTGAAATTTGGCTGGAAGATTCATTGGAAAATCTTTGAGTCAAAGTAAAATTTTCAGACCCATCCAAGTTCATTTAGTCCCCATAAGGGGGTGAGGACTGCCCTGAAAAAAAATAGAAAAATGTACAGAAACATTTTTCAGATCTTCTCGAATCTTGTTTAGGGCATAACTTCCTCTAGAATTCTTCAAATGATATGAAACCAATTACATTAGAACCATCTCAAATTCTAGTTTCCAGAAAGTAATGGTTGGAGCCATGAAAACCCCTGGAATTACTTGGAGGCTCAAATATTGACCAAATAGGCTTCCATTTGTACAAAGCTCAAATGAACTTCGTTTCAAATGAAACTTGGCCAAGACTCTGGTTAGGACCCTACCAAGCCACCATAAAAATTTCAGAACCAAAGAGGAGGGTTAGCTAGAGTTATAGAATTTACTTATTCAAGTTTACACATTGCATTTGAATTGACATGTAGTATATCGTTAACGTGTAGTCGCTGAAGGCTAGGAGACTCCGGAAGTGCTCGACTTCCTTCTTCCAGACGAAGACCTAACCACTGACCAGCAGCAACAAGGCAAGCCCCGGTTTGCATTAACCCCTTTATAAAGTTTTGCTTTGTTTACATATCTAGTGTGAAGTATGAATGTGCATTAGGTGTAGGATGGATGGAACCCCACTTGCATAACCAGAATATTCCTACAAGAGTGAGGGTAGTGTCTAAGACCTCGAGTAGACATACTATGCTTAATGATTCATAGGACTTCGGTACAAGTCGAGTAGTTGGAATCTACTTGCGAGTTTAGGCTTGGGACACACGGGATTGGTTTAAGTGATGTGAGATCACTTCAGTAATGAAAAGGAGACTGGGCAGGGGCTAGGGCGCAGCTAGAGGAAGTCTTATGTGCACAGCCCTGTCCGTGTCGATTGAGGACCGATCCGTGTGCGGCCACGCTGATCAAGTTTGAACGTACCGAAGGCATATCGGATATATGGGCCCCGATAAACCGATGTAACCTAAACCTCCGGGCGTCGAGGCATAACGCACCGATTTATAGGTGTAGGCTGAGGGCAGCAAGGTGGAAATCTGCTAACGGGCATAGAGAGATGCTCCGTGTAGGGAACCTCCTGCTCGTTTCGGTGCGACCGGTTCGACATTTGGGATGTTGGGTGAAAGGTTGTCCCGTACGGCATTGATTGAGCGTGCTGTGCAGCTCCACGGGTGGGCGTACGTGACGTGCTCTTTGGGTCTCCCTGCAGGTGTATATCGAGTCGATTCACCGTCCCTCGCGGTGAAGAGTACCACTTGGTCACTGAGTCGTGACGTAGGCTAATGTATGAAATGTGATGATTCAATACTGCTGTTATGAAATAATGGTATTGTTACATGTGTGCTACCAAATATTGCTTACTAAATTTCAGATTCATGAACTGTTAACTTGTAGCTAAAAGATGAACTAAGGATAAACTATAGGCGTGTCCGTTTGCTGAAATTTTACTGTCCCATGTTCATTGTACCCTACATGTAGAATTTCATGCCTAGGTGAGTCGGTTAAGTCTTGTTGAGCCATCGTGCTCACGGTTGCTGCTTAAGTGTTTTTCAGGTGAGGAGTCACCCACGGAGTCGGGTTACAAGTCCACCGGCGAGGGCTACCCTCCGTCGGGGACCACGGCTAAGTGGGAGCCGTACACACCGCGCTGAGCTGAGGAGTGCAGCTAGTGTGGGTTGCCCTAGGGCTGGGCAACTGACTTTTGCTAGAAAGGCGGGAGTGAGTTGTACAAATTAGACTTTCGCTGTGTAATAAAGAACAAGTTTGTAACTGAGTATTGTACTAGTTTGTACAGTTTCAGTTTGTTTTCTATGTAGTACAATGTATCCTTATGATGTGTGCTGTCGGGTGTCGCATCGTGCGGCACCACCCTCTGCGATCAAGGATGAGCGGATCCCGGTCTGCCACAACTGGACTTAACTGTTCCACCAGCCGCTCTACTCAGAGGACGAAGCCCTAGATCTTGTATAGGGTTCACTTAGCTCTGGGGCCACCTGTCGGGCCCCAGGCCTCATTGTAACCACCCCGGCCTTGAGATATAAAGGTACCGGGGTGAGCTCCCTGTAGGGTGTTCACTGATTTCGCATCCCAGATCCCACAACGCACAAACACTCACGCTCAATCAATAGAACAAGCACTCTCGTGAACGTAGGGTATTAAGCTCCGGCGGCCCGAACCACGTAAATTTTGGTGTTCATCCGCTCTCTTGAGCCCAGGTCACGTAGGGATCCTAGCCCCCTCCGGAAAAAAAGAACCTCCCGGGCTGCTTCCGAGCAGGCCAGAAAAAGTGTCGCAGCTCACACTCCAACATTTGGCATGCCAGGTAGGGGGCCTTTCCGTGCTCTCCATGTGGCCATGTGGAACACCACCTCTCACGGCGAGCCTCCTCGCCAGCTCCCCATTGTTTCCAGATGGGAGACGATAAGGCTACCTCCCGCTCCAGGGTGGGCAGGTCTGGCCAGGCCGGCGGTCAGACGACCGACGTTCCACCGGCGCCCCCAGCGCCCAAATCCGGCTGAACTGGCGACCAGAACGCTGGTGCTCCTGAGGCGCCCGTGGTGCCCAGGTCGGGACGGGCCAGCAACCACACAGACAGTGCGCCGTCGGCACTCACAAAGCCAGCGGCCGCTTCCTCTCCGCCACCCTCTACTTCGGCAGTGGCGACAGCACCGCCACGGCCGAGCCCAGAAACTGTGCTGGCAGCAGCATGTGCCCTGCTCCACAACCCTCTAGGCAAGGGTGCCACCCCCGAGGCGGCAGAACAGTGGCGACATGACATCGACCATATTGTTGCCGCAGCCATGAACTCTCCTGCTTACAAGAGACAGCGGGCTGAACCCTTGCTGGCCCAGTCGCGTACGCCGACGGTGGCCTGTGAGGCGTCGGCCCCGTGTGCGGCTGCCGCAGCTGACCTCAGGGTCAAGCTGAACCGCCGCCTCGCAAGTGAAGATGGCCGCACCACCATGGAGCGATGCCACGAGAGGCGTTGCAACCTTGAAGGAGAGTACCGCTCTCCGAGCGTCGTACCAGCGGGCCATGCTCCGCCTACCCCTGCCTCTCCGGGGGCAGTAGGGGGCTGCATTGGCTTGTCCCGCACCTTCATATGGTGGTCTGGTCACCCAAGTTCCAGCCGCACCTGCCAGAAAAATATGACGGGACAGTCAATCATGCCGAGTTCCTGCAGATCTACTCCACCTCCATCCTGGCTGCAGGAGAGGATGAGGCCGTTATGGCCAACTACTTCCCCGTGGCCCTGACCGGCACAGCCCAGTCATGACTTATGAACCTTCCCCAAGGATCCATCACGTCCTGGGAAGAGTTGTGCTGGAGATTCACGGCAACTTTGGGAGTTCTTACACGCGCCCCGGCACAGAGCTTGACCTCCATGCCATGCGTCAGCGTGATGGGGAGTCGCTGCGGTCCTTCAGCCAGCGGTTCTCCCAGGTCAGGAGCACAATCCCCCGCATCTCCAACGCCTCCATCATCGCTTCCTTCCTGCAAGACGTCCGCGACAAGAAAATGCTCGAGAAGTTAGCCACACACGACGTGCAAGATGTCTCCGAGCACTTCAGCCTGGCCGACAAATGTTCCGGGGCAGCGGAAGGCTGAGACTGGCACTCGCGAACTGCCTCCTAGGCGGGCAGTGCCGGAGAAGCTGCTGCTCCGCACAGCAGCAAGAAGAACAAGGCCGGAGGAGGAAAAAGCCTCTGACCGGGGCACCCACTGCTGCCCTAGCTGCGGCCGGTGGGAGCCGAGCCCTGCGGTCTAACAAGCGCCCGCAACCATCGTATGCCTACAACGATGGCCTGTGGTGCCCGGTGCACAACACCAGCAGCCACGGTGCTAATGACTGCCGCGAGATCAAGAATCTCGTGTAATGCTTCCGTGACCTGCAACAACAGCGGTCACGCCAAGACGGCGCACCCTCCCGCCAGCGGGAGGGCAAACAGAAGGCCAAACCCGAGGCCAACGCTGATTAGGAGATGGAGCATCAATACGCCTAGAGGGCGTTGAAAGCCGTCTACGGCCACTCCGACTCAAGCGCTGACAGCGAGGGACGCAAGGCTCTCCACGTCTAGCCAGATGCCCCCCCACCCCCGTCGTGCGACAAGAGGGATGCCCGCTTACACTGGTGTAGGGGGTCGAGGCCACCCTCCTCCCCCCAGAACACACCAAGGGCTCACCCGACGTCTAGACATACGACGAAGCCATGCAAGACAATTTCCTGCATGAAGAAATCGACCTCATCTACGAGGCAACATGGCTAGAGGCTGCTCGAAATGTGCTACACCGCAAAACGCTCCGGCAGTGGTACGCGCAGAGTAGACAGCCGAAGGTAGGGCCACCTGGTGCCTCGGTTAATACTTTCTCGAGGAGGGGTAAAAAACCCTCCCCCAGCTGGGAGGGTCCCTCCCGACCAGCACAAGTATGCCGCCCCAGGTGCACCCACCTAGCCACAGGGGATGGGTACCTCTACCCAGACCACAGGACATAGAACACCCCTGTATGTTCTACCCTTAGCACATTGGTAGGGTATTTTTTCTTTTTCTCTTTCTTTGTAAAGGTGTCATAGTGTCTAGGAACATCGCTTAGAACAGCTAAGCCCCGGAAGGGTCCTGCTACTCTTGTCATTCGGGCCGGGTCGCTGCCTTCTTACACGGCCTGTTTCCTCCTATCACCCAAAGGAAGCCAGAAATAAGGAAAATTGATTCTACCCTGCGTACCTTATTTACAGTTTGTGCTAGTTCATGCATATCAACTGTAAACGGCATGTCCGGAGCCTGTCCTACACATTTGTCCTAGATCCCGTACCACTGGAAGGTCTCCTCGCTGAAAGGTTAACGCCCGCGGGAGGTCTAGGGTGTGTAGCCTACTTTGCCTGGTTCCGTACCCCTAGCATGCACATACTGACTCCCCTGCGCTACAACTGAGTACTTGGGGGCCAGAAAGAACACGCCTACGGACAAGAGGAGTAACCGGACCCCGTACACTGCCCTCATACTTTTCATGCTTTCTTTCCATACCGCTCCGGCCGTGTGGCCAGTCACTTTTCCTTGTGTCCAACCATAGCAAGGGTTGTGCTATCCTTGTACAGACGGGTCTGCTTGAAGTACCTATGGATACCTAGGGTCCTGCGGTTGTCTCCTTGCTTGGGGACCCTATGGCACCGAATGGTCCCTCCCCCGAAAAGCTTACACCAGCAGGAGGTCTAGGGGCGTAGCGTGCTATGCCTGGTTCCATACACTTAGCGTGTGTACCCTGCCTCTCCAGCACTACAGCTCGGTACCGGGGAGCCGGACGGCTCATACCCTCAAGCAAAGTCTTGACCGTAACATAGGGATCTTTGGTTGTCTCATTCCCTTGGGCCCTATATCGCCTAACGGCCCTCCCCCGAAAAGCTTACGCCAGAGGGAGGTCCAGGGACGTAGCCTGCTATGCCTGGTTCCGTACCCAGCCTCTCCAGTGCTACAGATCGGTACCGGGGAACCGGATGGCTCATACCCCTAGGCAAGGCTTTAACCATAGCCCAGACGACCCACATCAAATTACCCAAGCCCCGCAACTTAACTGAGGACCGTAAGCCACAGCAAAGATACCAAGCAAGGAAGCGTGACCAGAGAGCACGACTACTCCCTCTTCCTGCCATGCTTGCAGGTCCGCACAGGTCATTGGTGTTTCGGACCTCCCAGGGGGCCTGATGCTGGCTTCCTACCTCATCCAGTGGTAGGTGCGCTCTAACTCAAGGGCCACACCTACCAGGGGGCCATCACAGTGAACCACACGGGCAGGACTTCGGACCACTGCAGCAGCGAGCAAAAGACTCGGAGCACCAGCTAGGACAAGCTGAAGACAAGGGTCAAACTTCCCTCGGGTCTTTATGCCGCCGAGGACAGTGGTAGCCACAATGCAAGGGCACCCTGGGTCCTTACGCTGCTAAGGACCCGGAGGAACAAGCTCGAGATATCGGCAAAGAGCTATCCACGTCGGCAAAGTCATTCCGAACCTTTGTGCCGCCAAGGGTCCGAAGTCCACATCAAAAACCCAAGACCACATAAGACATGAAATAAAGTCTTCGATAACAGCAGAGCTCCGGCATACACAGGAGGATACAATGCAAGCAGGAGACCTAGGAGCTATCCAGGATAGAACCTAGCAGCTACAAGTCAGGCGGCTTCCTCCACAGAAGACTTCGCCGCCCCCGACAGCTCTGCGCTGTGGCCCTGCATCACAGGTTCCAGGGAGATGTTGGGGTCGCATCTCCAAAGGCAGGTGAGCACATGCCCTGCCACCATCTGAGCCAGAGCTTTGCCTTCGGCCACCAGATGCTCCCCCACAACATTCTTCAGCATCAGGAGCTTCTCTCCGACTGAGTTCAGGGCAGGGAGCACCTGGCTCACCTTCTGGATCGGCCCTCCGGGGCGCAAGGGGCCAAAGCTGAAGGGTTCCAGGGCCGCCTCTGCGCGGCCGAGGAAGTCCTACACCTTCTCTACCTCAACAGCACGAGAAACACGGAGATCTTCAACCTCCTTGACGGAAGAAGCCAACGCCCCCGCTGAACTCCTCCTCGCCAGCTACTGTTCCTGAGCGGCTATCCCCTGCTCAAGAGCAACCAGGGCCGCTCCATGGTGGCCAGCCGTGCAGCCCGCTCCTCCAGGTCAGACTCCCTGGACGCAGCGGAGACCTCCCAGTCATGGACGCCCTGAAGCCGCTCCTCCAGGTGCATCTGCTCCACCTCATAGGCAGCCAAATGGTCGGAGAGCTCCCTCTCCCTCGCCTCCGCCGCCTCCTCCCGACGAACGAGTGTCTCTCGGAGCTCCGTCAGGGCTGCAAGACGTGCATCGGTGGAAGCATGGAGGCTCTCGGCCTCAGCGTGGAGGTTCGCTGCATTCCTTTGAAGGGCCGTGACGGCGGACTCTGTCTCCTGCAGCACCTCCTCCCGAGCCTCAAGCTGCTCCTCCCGAGCCCGAGCCTTCGCCCTGGCGCACTGGACCCCCGCCTTCAGCAGGTTGTCCCCGTCCTGGAGGCGCTCCCGCTCAGACCTCAGCTCGGCCCACTCTTGCTCGAGTGTGTCCTTCATCTGGTCCAGACTAGAGCAGATGGCCCTTGCGGCCTTGGGGACCATGACAACCTTCGGCATCGTCAGGCGAGGTACTGCCTCGACACCCTCTGGCTCTTCGCCCACTGGTGGGGTTGCCATCATGGCAACTTGCGAAGGGAGAGGAGGAGGGCTAGAAGCCCGCCCAGCAGCAGCCGCACTGCTACCAGAGGTGTCCGCACCCGCCGGTTGGCTGGCCTCAGGGGCCCGGGTGTCGATATCCGGAGCTGCCTCAGGCACAGGCTCAAGCGCTGCCGCCAATATTGGAGCTTAGCCGTACATGGAGCTCCGGCTCCCGGACTGCTGCGGTGGAGGAGGAGCAGAGGTGCTCTGCTGAGGATCCCAACAAAAAGAAGCACCAAGCATCAACTACGCCATCCAACGGCTCAGTATACAGCCCCACGATGTTGAGCCGTACCTGGAGGCCTGGAAGTGTGAAAGCCCAGTTTTACACGATTGGTGTAGCATCAAAAAGGTGGAGAAAAATTCAAATTTTAAAACATGGTGGCAACTGGTCCATCTTGCCCAAAGCAACCGTGGCACATTCAACGACCTTGTCAATGCCGTGATTTTACAAGAAAATGCTCAGCGCGAGCGCGGTTCTGATAAGAGGAAATGCAGCGTGCTAGTGAGTAGCAGTGGTGGGGCATCACAAAAGTACCACGTGGTGTATCGCTCACCATCCGGTCAAAGATGGCTGCCACCGGCGCGACCGCCTCAGTTTTGCGGTCGTCAATTTAATGCTCCAAGCTTCCGACCGTCGTATCCACCACAGCAACAGCAGCAGCAAAGGATGGTCCTGTGTGCGCCTCCGTTTCAACCGCGTACACCGGGATCCTGTCCTCGATTCGGAGGGACCCCGACACCCTACACGTGCTTCACGTGTGGCCGTGTCGGGCATATTGCCAAGGACTGCCCCGAGCATCCACAGGGCAGGATTGCAGCACCGTATCTGGGTGCAAATCAGCCCCGCAACCAGCCCATGAAGCAGCACCAAAACCCGGCAACGTCCACCACTTAGCCATCAAAGACGTGCCATAAGGCGAACCCGTCCTTGCGGGTACGTCTCCTTATTTAGATCATCCCGTAGTCATACTTTTTGACTCCGGTGCCACCCATAATTTCATAAGTCAAGCTTATGTTATTAAATATCAATTGCCTATCATTCCCACAAATAGTTCATGCCTGATTTGCTCTCTGGGTGGGAAAATAACAGCTGATAGGATGGTCTATAGAGCACCATTGCAATTGGGTGGGAATCTATTCCCGACTTCTCTAATTATGTTAGAGAGTCAAAAACTCAGTGTCATTTTAGGAATATTGACGAGATATAAGTTGTATGAATATCTCGTCATGTCTTTTGGTCTCACCAACGCCCCTGCACATTTTATGTACCTCATGAACTCAGTGTTCATGCCGGAGTTAGACAAGTTCGTAGTGGTGTTTATCGACGACATCTTGGTTTATTCCAAGTCTGAATAAGAACACGCCGAACACTTGCATATCATGCTTCAACGATTGCGAGACCATAAGCTTTATGCCAAATTCAGCGAGTGCGAGTTTTGGATCAGCCAAGTGCCATTTCTTGGCCATATTATTTCTGCGAAAGGCATTGCAGTTGATCCAAGCAAAATCGAACAAGTGCTGAAATGGAAGTCCCCCACATCTGCCCATGAAGTCAGAAGTTTCCTCGGTTTAGCGGGATATTATCGGAGATTCATCCCAAGCTTCTCCAAGATTGCTAAGCCGATGACTGAATTGTTGAAGAAGAGGATCAAATATGTTTGGAGCTCAGCTTGTGAAGGAGCTTTCCAAGCATTGGTGACACTACAGGAATCCGGACAATAGACGACGGCCGGAAACCGTCGTCAATAAGGACACTACCGTCGTCAATAAGTTATTGACGACGGTATAACTTTATAGACGACGGTTTTCGGCTGTCGTCAATTATTAGTCGTCAACAAACTTATTGACGACGGTAACCGTCGTCAATAATCTTATTGACAACAGCTAAATCTAGCTGTCGTCAATAAACTTATTGACGACAGCTATGATATGAACCGTCGTCAGTTACGATGGCTTATTGAAGACGGTTTCTGGTACCTGGCAGTCGTCAATAACAATGGCTTATTGACGACAGCTAAATTAGGCTGTCGTCAATAAGCTTATTGACGACGGCCAGGATTTCATCCGTCGTCAGTAACCGTGGCTTATTGATGACGGTTTACACTAGGCCGTCGTCAATAACAATTGCTTATTGACGACGGTTTCTGGTACCTGGCCGTCGTCAATACTAATGGCTTATTGACGACGGCCAAGTACCAGAAACCGTCGTCAATAAGCTTTCCAATTTTTTTTAAAAAAACAGAAAATCCTGCCATGGCTTCGAGGCCAGCCCTGGCTCGATGGCCAGATCACAGGCAATCAAAATATACATCACAGAATTGCATAAAAACACTATACGCACGCCACACTACCCTACGCTACCCCGACCGCTGCCACCGGAGTCCAGGAAGTCGTCGTGCGCTCGTCCAAACGCTGGTTGCTGAGGGGATGGAGTTTCCTGAGCCCGCGTCGCCGATCCCTATGATGTACATGTATAGTTAGACAAATTAGAAGTTCACAAATGTGTATATGATTAAATAAACTCATTACAAGTTAAAATTGAGTAAGTTAGCTAGATTTGGCTATGTTTGAGTAAGTTTGGTCATATTTGACTATAGTTGAGTAAGTTGTACCATATTTTACTCAGTTTGAGGATGTTTAACTAGTTTTCTCTAAGTTTTAGTAAGTTTGATCAAATTCAACTAAATTTGACCAAATTTAACTAGTTACAGCTATTATGAGAAATTTTGTACCTGTGCTCCTGACGTCGGCCCCTGTGGTAGCTGTATCGGTGGCGGCGCCCACTGAGGAAAGACAACGGGCTGTCATGTGGCCATAGCCTGCAAATATGAAGTAAATTATTATACATGTCATTTATATATTAGAAACGTTGAGTACAATGATCTGAACTTACCTGCATGGCAGCTTGCAGCTGTAGCATGTACGAGTGTTGATACTCGTCCCTAGCCCGGAGCTCGGCTGCCTGCCTCTCGTTCGCGAGCCTCAGCACTTCCTGCGTCCTCTGGAGCTCCTCTTGGACACTCTGGAGCTCCAGATCATGGCTGTCACGCCTGCTGGATCCACCCTGCGACGAAGAGCCCCTTGAGTAAGACCGCGCCTCCCTCGAGTCTACTACTCCATCGAAGATGGCCAACCTACACAACGAAGTAAGAGTATTAAAGTTTCGTGTCTCGAAGTTAATGAAAGTAAATGAAAAACAACAGAACTCACCGACCGTGAGGTTTACCGCCACCGCTTGCATAGGCGGCTTCAGGTACGATCAGCGAGTTCTGCCAATCGTAATCGTCGCCTCGATGCCTCCGCACCTCCTCCCCATACTTTTCCTGAAAATACAGAAAATTAAAGTCATCAGAAGTTTTAAAGATAATACAATTAAGTCAACTAAAGAACTCACCAACGTCTCTATCGCTGTCTGAGAAGACAGCTGATCAGGCTGCGAGGGGTCACTTCCCATATGACCCCTCCTCCACACCTGGATAGCGGTCGGCTCCTGACCGATCTCGCGCTCCTATCGATACATGTTAGCACAATGATAGCGATAGAAATTAACTAGAATATAATTCGAGTATCACTTACCATCCGTTTAGCAAGGCGTACGTAGCCGTCCCCGCCAAGACGGTGTTTCCCGTCCGTCCCTCGACTCTGTCGGCGTGTCATCGACACGCCTTGGAAGCCCTGGCTTGCCCAACAAGCACAAAGGGAACTGTAGGCGTCCGGACAGGACTCAAGCCACGGTACGCTGACCTGCACACATTTGTTGTTGGATGAAAACATTGATGAAAATTGAATAATGAAGCAAAGTAAAATAAAGAATTTACCTCTGCGTACTGTGCCTCCGTCAAGTACTTGTCTGCCACATCCCTAAACTGCCCCGGTTCACCCTCGTCCGGATGCAACTTATAGTACGCCTTCGTAGCCTGAATGCGAGCCGTTGAAATCGACTGCGTCAGGAGCTTCCTAGCGTTGTTGTTGAAGACCAGACGAGCATGATCAAGCTAGGCCTCGTCCTCCAAACGGTAATATTTCTACAAGTAGAAATATACAAGTTAATGTATTTAACATATAATAGGTTTGCATTTAACGAATAGACGATTTACTTACCATGAATTCATGCCACACATTCTCCTGGTGGTTGCCGTAGGTAATGTCCTGGGCCGTAGCGTAATCGTCCCAAGACGTAGCAGCCCGTCCGTTCACTAGACCGGGGTAGTGACAACGGATGAGCTGGCCCAGGACAGCGTTGACCTGGCGGTGGCGTCCTTGACCCGTGAACGAGTCATCGGCCCAAGACCTAATACACGACCCCGGTGTTAGCTCAACCGGATACGACCAAGCCCTTCGACGTATATTGTGATGCGTCCGATATCAGGCTTGGCTGTGTATTGATGCAAGGAGGAAGAGTGGTTGCCTATGGCTCACATCAACTTCGTAACCACGAGCAGAACTATCCGACTCATGATCTTGAGCTCGCTGCTGTGGTGTTGGCATTGAAAATGTGGAGGCACTATTTACTTTGGAACTTAGTGCACCTCTACACCGACCACAAGAGTCTAAAATATATATTCACTCAAAAGGAGTTGAATATGTGGCATCGGAGATGGCTAGAGCTGATCAAAGACTATGAGATCGAGATACACTACCATCCCGGTAAGGCAAATGTGGTTGCTGACACCATAATCCACAAATCTCACGTCAACAATCTGTCCATCACTCCACTTGAAGAGGAGGAGCCGAGTTTATACTTGGTTCCATATGGCGCATTATATAATCTTGCTCTCGTCCCTACCATACGAGAGGAGATTATGGAAGCTCAGGAGAAATACGTGAGAATGTCGCACATTCGGATAAGATTAAAGAATGGCAAAAATAAAATGCTTCCGAAGGGATGAACACGGTACCCTATGGTTTAAAGACCGTATAGTGGTACCCCATGACATGAAGTTTCGGAAGAAAATCTTGGATGAAGCTCACTTGTCCAAGTATTCTATTCATCCGGGCAGCAACAAGATGTACCAAGATCTGAAAACCAGGTTTTGGTGGACGCAGATGAAAAGAGAAATCACAAAGTACGTGTCCGAATGCGATACGTGTCGGCGTGTGAAAGCAGACCATATGCGTAAAGTCGGACAGCTGCAACCATTGAACATTCTGCCGTGGAAGTGGGAGGATATCAGCATGGAATTCATAGTTGGGTTACCTCTCACCTCCCACAAACATGATTCGATTTGGGTGACAGTCGAACGACTAATCAAGTCGGCTCATTTTATTCCAGTACATACAAATTACGTGGCCAAGCAATATGTGGAGCTTTATATTGCAAGGATCTTGTGCTTGCACGGTGTTCCCCATTCCATTATTTCAGATCGCGGTGCGCTGTTTGTCGCTTGGTTTTGGGAACAGCTGCACGCGTCATTGGGGACCAAACTGCTTCGAAGCTCTGCATATAATCCACAGATGGATGGTCAAACTGAACGGGTGAATCAAGTGCTTGAGGACATGCTACGCAATTGTGCCATCCACCACGGTAAAAACGGGGACGATCATTTGCCATTGGCGGAGTTTTCATATAACAATGGCTATCAAGCTAGCATAAAGATGGCGCCGTATGAATCTCTCTACGGTCGAAAATGTCGCACAGCACTCAATTGGTGTGAGTCCGGCGAGCGAGTTATATACGGTATTGAACTTGTGAATGAGGCTGAAGAACGAGTGTGAGTAATACAAGCCAATCTAAAGGCTGCTCAATCTCGTCAGAAGAGTTATGCGGATAAAAGACGCCGTCCTCTCCACTTCAACATTGGATACCATGTTAATGTCCGTGTGTCTCCGATGAAAGGAGTTCATCATTTCGGAGTGAAGGGCAAACTTGCGCCGCAATTCATTGGTCCGTTCGCCGTCATTGAAAAATATGGACCCGTGGCCTATCGCTTGGAGTTACCGGCGTCGCTCGCAGGAATTCACAACGTATTCCACATCTCTCAGCTGAGAAAATGCCTCAAACCCTCGGCTGAAATCCACACCCAAGACATAGAAGTTCTTCAACCGTACCTCACATACTCAGAGTATCCGATCCAGATTATCGATGAAAAGACTCGCGCCACAAGAAACCAGACCTTATGGTTTTACAAGGTCTTGTGGAGTAACCATACCACTAATGAGGCGACATGGGAAAGCAAGGACTATCTACAAGCAAATTATCCGTACTTGCTATCATCGTATACCCGGTAAGGTCTTCCCCAACTTTGCTTTTCTTTTGGAATCTCGGGACAAGATTCTTTTTAAGGGGGAGGGACGTGAAAGCCCAGTTTTACACGGTTGGTGTAGCATAAAAAAAGGTGGAGAAAAATTCAAATTTTAAAACTTGGTGGCAACTGGTCACATCCATATGATACCAGTGCAAATTCAAGTTTGAGCTTGCCACTTGGTTCCCAATAATTCAAAAGGCCCTCATTTAAAATTCCATAATTGTGGAAGCATGTTTGCAATTTAATTCTAGGGTGACACCAAAAACCATTGGAATTTAAATTTGAATTTGGAATTTGAACCAAACTTGATCAAATGCAGCATTGAAGTCCAAAATGGAATTCTACATATTTGGTTTTGCTTCCCTGCAAATATCTAGGATTTTTGGACAAAGTCGGTGTGGGGAACCCCTTTCGGGATCCACACTCCAGGATACACATTGGGTGGTGCCGTGCGATGCGACACCCAACAACATACACGAAAAGAACCATAAAGTACAAAGTCTTTTATTTCTCAAGATAATGTCATTTACAAAATATTGTACCACGAGGGTACACGCAGCAGAACATACATACACACTTACTCTCGGTCCTAACTATGCAAAAGAGAAGATGTCCAGCCCGCGGACGCTTCTTACTAGCTTCCACAAAGATGAGTGCAGCGGGCAGGGTTTCCGGTGAGTCTCTGATGGCTCACCGAACAACCATCTTCATAGCAAATTTTATAACCTGCAAAACACTAATAATGCAACTGTGAGCACGATGGCTCAGCAAGACTTAACCGACACTCCTAACCATGAAACTCTACATGCAGGTATTACTAACATAGGAAAAATATGATGCAACAACGACACACCTAAATGTTGATCCTTACTTTCAGATTTATAGCAGCAGATTATTATGCCTTAGGCAGCCCTCACATCAGAAGTCCACAATAAAACAAGAAACGCTTTCCTCCGATGTGATGATGCCCAAAGAGGAAAATAAACTTAGTGAGCTCTACAATTATAGCATACATGGTTGGCAATACAATGAATTTAAGAACTTCACATCAGCAATGATTCATCTCACTTCATCTGCAAATAACTACTACGTAACAACTCAGTGAACAAGTGGTACTCATATAACCGTGAGGGACGGTGATTACAATCAGGACACACCCGGAATATACGACACATACACCTGCCTCGAAAGACTCATACAAGAGCTCTTTCTTACGTTGTATGCAGCAACCTTTCACATGTCACTCCAATGCCGAACCAGTTCCACCGACCCATCAGAAGGGCCACTACACGGAACACGTCGAAGTTGCTCTGCTAGCAGGTTTAAACCTCTGACACCAACCCCCAAAGGACGGCCGTATAAGTTTTGACATGAGAGTACCCGAGTTACATCGGTTTCCTGGACCCCATAATTCCAGTATGCATCCGGTACTGTTCAAACTTGCTCAGCAGGGCGGCATACGCATCAGTCCTTAACTGACATAAATAGAGCTACAGCCACACAGGCCCAACGTCCTGCTGCTTCTACACAATGCTCGGTCTCATTTTCCATTCCAGAATATTCATTCTCTAGAATCATACCCCGCTGAACCCACATCCTAAACTCGCGAGTAGCTTTCAACTACCTGACTTGTACCGGATCCTACACAACTTAAGCCTAGCAAAATCTACACGAAGATGACCTGTTCTACCCTGTACTCCAAGGGTTTGTGGGTCATGCATTTGGAGTATCAATCACCTTGACCTAATGCACAATACATACTAGACCCATAAAAGTGATACAAAGTAAAATATAACTAAAAAGCTGTTAAATGCAAACCGGAGCTTGCCTTATGTTGCTGCAGGTTTAGTTCTACTTTATAGTCAGTATCTTGGCGATGATTAAGTCTTCAACTTGCTGATCCGAGTCGAGTTCCTCGTCGAACTCCTTCGTTGTGTTTCCCGCCGATATGAATATGCACAGTTTTAATACGAGTAACTGAATTATAAAAAAATGTTTTTTAGGAACTAAGAATTGTTTAGACCAACTCTAAAGTGAGTGAAGAGCTATTTTATGGACAAAAAACAGAGAACTTGAGCTGGGCAGTAGATGTTTGTTGGAGAAAGTTCAAAGAGCTATTTATAATGGACATAAGAAAGGTATTGGAAAGAACCAGCAGAAACTTGAGAAGATGATCTCAACTTGCTCTGAAATTTTTACAGTGGCCCATAGATCATACAGAGTTATGGCTTGCAAAATTTCAAACAAAGTTGATGGAAGATGTGGCCTAGGGAATTTTCTTACTATTTGGCTTCTCTGAATTCCTATGGCAATTATAGTGTCTTGGCATGCTCCAAATGTGGTTTTTCAGAAACTTAATAGTCTCATGAGTCCATAGGACTTGGTTTCACCATCTTTGGAGCTTCCTACACAGAGATATGGAATTTAAAAGTTGGAGCTAAAAGCTGAAAATCTTTCCGCTATTTTTCCTAATTTTCAGAGACATACAAGATTGAATCAACATTTGGCCAAGCAAATGAAGTCCAATGCCTCTGAAAGTTTTACTGGAGTTCAAGGATTTTTGGAAGAATGTCCTGCCCAAATTTGGGAATTTTCCAATAAACAGAACTCCTGTAAAAATTCCTACAAGATCTTTGTTAAATTAATTAATGAGCCAAATCCTGGGGTTTTCATAAATATTGGGCTTCACCTCTGGATAGTACTATTTGATAGGAATCCAACAAAATTTATTTCACAATTTTTGGAGGTTCCTACAAAAAGTAATGGCTCTCCAAAGTTTTAACCGAATTAGGAAAATATGAAAAAGTTTAAACAATGGCCGTGGGTCCCACCTGTCATCCCTAACCTTCAGTCTCGCGCCAAACAGGGCAGTGGCGGCTCCATCCGGCAAGGGTCTCCGGAAAGGACCTTCCAGGCCACCTCCAGTCCCCCTGTTGGCCGCCCCCCCCCCCCCCCCATTTCCCCCCACGCTTAAACTGTTGGTGAGGTCGCCGGTGGCTGAAACTCGCCGGAAAATAGGGCGCACCGGCAACAGCAAACCCTAGTGCTCCGGCGAGGTGGTGCACGGTGAATTCTCCACCAAATGATTGGTTCTTGGGCTCTAAAGCACCAGGGGATCATGTAGAAGACCGACATGAGGTCTAAACAAGCCGGGGTGCGCTCCAAACCTATCGGCACTGTGCTCCTGGTCCAGCGGTATACCCTCGAAAAGAACTCGGATTCCTTGCTCTACACTCAATTTCTTGGTCTAAAATCTATGGAGGAGGTGTGCTAGGCAGTTAAGAAACTGTGTGTGAAGTTCGAAACACAACAAACACGATTTGAGGATGAATTTTGCAATTCCTTACCTCAAGGTCAGTTTCTGTCGCCCGAGAGAAAATCTTGAAATTCTCCCTCTGTGATCAATGGCTAGGGCTGAGCTTCGGAGGTGAGCAACTAGGATTGTAGGTGCACCGATGGGGTGGCTTGCTTGGGCGTGATCACTCCTGGTTTGGGCTGGCCACGGCGACCAGTTCGGTTTCATCGGTGTTTCTCACGGGAGCTGCAGCAACTTGCCGTTTTCCGGTGCATACGAGCTCGGAACCGTGGGGGAAAGGAGCTAGCCGGCTAGAGCACACGTTGGCGCTGCTCTTTGCTGTGGAGAGCTCGGGCAAAAATTGTAAAATCCCCAAAAGTGGTAGCAAGAAAATTCAGCTCATGTACACTTATGAAAAATGAGGGGAATTAAAACTTTGAATCATAATGGTGTAAGTTCAAAGTGAGGGTTTAGACTTCCCAAAACTTCCAAACATGGAGATCTAAATGCACAGCTTGGATCTTCATATTCCAAGTATTCAACCTTCCAAAATTCAGCTCATTTGGAGGAGTTTTCATATTTGTTTGGGATTAAAAAGAAAAGCCCTCTAATCTGAATTTCAAATTCAGTTTCAAATTCCAATTCCCTCAATTTGAAAATTTGGTTTCACAAATGTGTTCTCCACCTTTGAATGAGCAGACATGCCAAAATTTGGAAATTTTGGAGCTGGTTTGCTATATTTTTGAGGCAATACAAAGTGGAGAATTCAAACTCCTTTTCAAATTCAAATGATCAAACCACATTCCAAATTTCACACCAGAATTCAAACCATTTGAATTCAGCAAGTTCAGACTTAACTTTGGTGTGAAGTAAAGCTGTTAATGTTGAGTTGCTGGATGAAAAATATCAGAGAAATTTGACTAAACAAAGGGGGAGGTGGGGCCCTACTGTCAGCCAGACACAGCAAATGAACCGACCCCATTTTCATCCTGCTGTTCACCGCGCGCCACCGATCGACGGCTGCCTCCACCGAGCTGCTTCGTCGCTGCCCCCAAGGTCAAGCCGGTGCACGTGGGCGATCAGGGCTGCAGCACACTTCTATTTCTCCTCTCTGCCGTCATCCGTAGTCTTCTCAGTTCCTCTGCCCGAGCGCCGACCGAAACCGTGAGCTACCTTGCCGCTCGGTTCCTTCCGATCAACCACCGCTCTCCGAGCTCGGATGATCGAGCCCCAAAAAGCAAAAATAAGCGCAAGAGAGTGCTCCAGCCTCCACCGTTCTTTCCCCTGAGCTTCCAAGCTCGTGCTACGCGCAAACTAGAGATTGGCGCCGGCGATCGGAGGTGCTCGGCGGAACCCCGTTCGGTTCACCGTGGACAGCGCGCTACGGCCAGCTTCACCGCCCCTTCCCTGCACAAGAAAGGTGCGTTGTTGTCCGTAGATCGTGTTACCGAAAGCCTCAGGATGATTGATCAATTGGGTAGTGAGAATTTTAGGTTTTACCAAACCCTAGTTCATAGCAACACCTCTCGGTCTACAATCAAATTCTTCGTGCTGCGATAGCTAGAGCTCATTCTGGTCTAGGAGAAGCTTTGTTAGATCCCTGCGATCCTTCTCGCTCAAACGGCGCCGGAAACCATCAAGAACTGAAGGGGTTTTTCGAGTTTTTGTCGCTGCCGGCGTTTTGCGGGCTCGGGTCGCCGGTGAGGACCCCTCTCCGGTGGTTTTCATGGAGAGCGAGCTATGGGTCGATGTTGTCCATGTGACACTGGTTCTTTTGGAGCAAACCCTAGCCCGAAAGACCCACTGTTGAGGGAGAGCGAGGTCGTCGAAGTAAGGTCCGACATGGTCGCCGGTGCAAGCACCTTTCCGGCCGTTGTCATCAACTCCCAACCCCACCATCGTGTTCAGCACGGTGTAGAACTTACAGGCGGCGAGTTTGATGAAGTTTGGACCACAGGAATCCCGTCCCGGCGAGCCTCGATGGCGTGCGCCGCTGCGGGAGGCGTGGGCAGCGCGAGGAAGACGAAGGAGGGCCTGGTCCCACCGGTCAGCCTCCGTATACGCGCGGGGATCGGCCTGTGGCTCCGGATCCGGTACGGCTGCGCGGGAATAACCCCGTGGCCCCGGTGTTGCCGAAATCTCACTGGTCCGATTTAAAACAGTGGGCCCAGTTCCAATCATTTGAAGTTTCTATTAGGGAAATAATTCCAGGAATTAGCTGATCTTTGCAAGCCCATAACTTTGTGCAGAAAATTCCAAAAAGAGTGAGACCAATTTTGTTGGAATCCTCATGAGGAGTACTTCACAGAGAAACCAATTTTAGGCTATGAAAATGCCCAGGAATTTCTGTAGAATTGTTTATACTAAATCTTTTAGGGATTTATTACAGGAGCAATTCTTTATGAAATAGTCCCAAATTTGGGCAGAGAATCCTTTCCATAGTTAATAATCTCCAGTAAAAATTTGGGCTTCATTGGAGATCGTTTGCTAGGATAAACTGCCTTCCCAAGTTCAGCTTTTATTTGGAAATTCAATTTAAACAGAAACTTTTCAGAACTCCTGTCCAACTTCAAAAATTCACATCTCTCTGATGGTAGCTCCAAAAATGGTGAAACAAATTTTGTTAGAACCATGGAGACTTACCCTAATCATATATTCCATTACTAGCTATGTCAAAGCTCCTAATTTGGGCTCACAATTCAGAGAAGCATTGTACTTGTAGGAATTTTAATGGCTACATTGTGCAATGACATGTCTCCAAATTTGGCTCAAATCATCCTTAAAGAGTCTAGTATCCACTGTAAAAATCCCAAAGCCAAATAAGGATTCTAAATAGCAGTAGCTATGAATAGAAGTTCAATTCTTATAAATCCTTAATACTTACACATGTATTTTATTACATTTCATAATAGTGACCGAAGTTGAGGATGCACCGGAGCCTTTGGACGTCCTCCCACCAGAAGCTGATTTTCCCTTTAACTCGCAACCAGGCAAGCCCCAGTTTGCACTTAAGTACCTTTTATAAAGCTTTTCATTTGTATCACTTATGTCTAGGTTGAAATGTATGCATTAGAGTTAGGGTGATTGAAACCCCACTTGCATAGCCTTTTTAAATTCTATAAAGGGTTGGTTAGTTTACAAACTCGACGAGTAGAGAAATGCCATGCTAATGTTTAGGTTTTCGGTAGAAGTCGAGTGGTTGGAAGCTACTCGCGAGATAGTACTTATCACATGGGATAAAAGAGGTAGAAAATGGCTTGAGTTATAAAAATGAGACCCAGCAGGGGGGATAGGATGCAGTGAGCATAGGTCTCACGTGCGTAGCCCTGTTGGTGTCGGTTGAGGACTGTCCGTGTGCGGCCCTGCTGAACAAGTATCGAACAGTACCGGATGCATACTGGCATATGGGAACCAGGAAACCGATGTAATTGGTTAACCTGGGTGCCGAGGCTTACCCAACCGTAAATAGGAGTGGGTTGAGGGTAGCAAGGTGTAAATCTGCCGGTGGGCACAGTCACGCTCCACGCGGGGACCTCCTGCCCGTTACGGATGGACCGGTTCGGCATTTGGGTTGCCTTTGAAAGGTTGTTGCATACAACGGAGTAGGAAGGGGTGTGGAATCACACTTCTGAAAGTGGGTGTATGCAACGTGTTATCTGGGTGTGTATTGATTGCAATCACCGTCCCTCGCGGGTTATTTGAGTACCTGCTTGTTCACTGTGCTGTGACGTAGTAAGATGTGAAATTAGCCAACTGAAAATGCTGTATTGATCTATAATGTCTTGAATATCTTGATTGCTGTAGTTATAGAGCTAATTAAGTTTATATTCCACTTTGGGCATCACCACATCGTAGGAAAGCGTTTCTTGTTTGATTGTGGACTTCCAATGTGAGGGCTGCCTAAGGCTCATTAACCTGTTGCTATAAAACTGAAAGTAAGGATCAACATGTAGGCGCGTCTTTATTGCAAAGTCCTTTTTCCTATCTTACACATCCTTGCATGTAGAGTTTCATGCCTAGGGTTGACGGTTAAGACTTGCTGAGCCTTCGTGCTCACGGTTGCAATATTTGAGCTGTGTGCAGGTGAGAGTTACGAGGAAGGTTCCGAGGACGAGGCGATGCCCCCGTCGGGGTACACGGCCGAGCTTGAGCCCTGCACGCCGCCGTGATCTCCGGTTCCATGCTGCTAGTGTGTAGCGTCCCCGGGCTGGACAGCTACACTTTTGCATAGTTAGAATGAAAGAGTGTTAATAAAGAATACTTCCGCTGTATAGTTATATTTTGTAAAAGACTTCCGCTGTTTTATATCAAATAAAAAGTTGTATGTTGTTCTTTATTCTTTTCGTGTGTGCTGTTGGGTGCCGCATCGCACGGCACCACCCTATGCGATCCTGGAGTGGGTGAACCATGGGGTGGTCCCCACAGACGTGGTATCAGAGCCGCATTGGGAATAGCACGCTCAAAAAGAGCCTATTTTGAAAATTTAGAAGTAGTCGAGTGAGGATTAGTCATTAAGCCCACATAAGGTATATGATAGTAGTAGTTACTAAGGTGTAAAAGATAACTTATGTGTTATACATTCTGTAACGCGACGCTCCGATGTCAGGTAAGAGGTAAGGTACGCCACCGCAGGTGGATCAATTGCGGTAACTCACCATGCGAGTAATAGTATGGAAGGATATACCGTGGCTTGGCACGGTAGTGAATATGAGTCTCTGAACCTCTTCATGGTTTTGAGAGCATATGAAAACGCTGATCTCCAGCGTGCTTTAGGCAAAAGTGAGAATACCCCATCGTGTGGTAAGCAACACGATAGTATGCAACTCTTGAACGCTCAATGTTCAAAGGGCCATAAGCAGCGCTCGCCATCGGCGTGCCTCAACGGTCATGAGGCAGTAGGTGGTATCCGTTGGGTTGATAAAATTCCCAACCGTGATGACCCGTTCGCGCTCTACTCGGGTTCCCCGTCGTGTGGTGTAAAAACACGACCATGTACCTTGAGATGTGGCTTGACTCAAGGACGGTCCGTATGGCAAAGATACGGACCATATGTTTTTATTATGATATGGAACTGCCTGAAATGCTAAAACCTTTGTGTGCACCATTATTGTGTGTTTTTCTGCAGGTACATTAACCACGTTAGTGCATGACGTCTAGAAACCGTTTGTGAGTGACGTCTTTAGTTCCACCATGTGACACGTATATGCTGGAATACCGGTTTAGGATTTTTCTTTGGTGAGGAAACGTAGCACCGACTGCATAAAAGTTTAATTTCAAAGAAAAGAGTCACAATGAAGTATAGGAATTCATTTAGGGGTTAGTAAACTCCTATATTGAACTAAGAGTCAATTGGGAGTATAGGTTCAATCTCAAAAGCTTAGGAATAATCTCCCCTGTTTTCAGCAGAAATTTTGCTGAACTTGAACAGGACATAACTTAAGATTGGTTGAACCAATGGAGGTATGGGATACCATTCTGGAAAGGTTTTGAAGTCCTCTACAATTTTTCTGTAGAGTTCCAGAACAAAATCTCCATCAAAAGGGATGAAAATCTCAGATGAGTAGGTACTGTCCAAAAATAGGGCAGACCAAATGCTCTCTGGAATTTTCTGTATTTCAACCAAAACACTAGTTTTACCGTTTGACGTCCAGTGGCTGTTGTATAACAGAGAGTTGGAGCCGAAGAGTTTATGCATTTGACATATCACTTCGAGTTAGTACATGTTTGGGTCCAATACAATAGCGAGGAATTACGCATGCTAACATACTTAACATCCCGTGGTGACCCCGATGGCCGAAATGAACTCTTAATCCATAAAGTTCAATACATTGGAACTCGATCGTGTGACCAGGTCCAGGGATGTATATGTTGTATAAAGTTTATACTTTATCCATATGTGTGATTGTTATGTGCATTGTTTATCCCATTCTCGCATTACTATTGTATAGACTGGATGAGCTAAACCCACATGTGCTGATCGTTTGAATGGTATGAATGCAGAATGGTGCGGACACGTTAAACGCAAGAGGAGGGAGGTCCGAGTCAAGTTCGTGGTGATGAGTCTCCACCACCGGAGCAAACCACGACGCAGCAGCAACCACCTCCTTCACCACCAGAACTTCCAAGGAATCTTGCGGAGGTTCTCGCCGCAGTGCTCGGCTCGCGTGACGAGCAAACCGAGCTGCTGCAGATGTTGGTGCAGCAGAATGCGTCCCATCACGGAGGACGCCAAGACAATGGGCAATGCCAGCCCCAACAAAGTTCATATTCAGAATTCATGGCGACCCATCCACCGGTCTTCACGGAGGCCGAAGAACCTTTGGAGGCGGACAGCTTTATCCGCACTCTGGAGGCGAAGTTCGGGCTGCTGCGATGCACCGAACACCAGAAGCGCTGTATGCAGCGCAACAGCTTCAAGGAGAAGCCGGTACCTGGTGGGCGAACTACACCGCCTCCTTACCGGCTGGCCATGCCGTCACATAGACGGAGTTCTGGGAGGCGTTCCGCGCCTATCACATACCTCCCGGTGTGATGGAAATGAAGCTCCAGGAGTTCCTGGCGCTACGACAAGGCGAGAGGAGTGCTCATGAGTACTCCAGGTTGTTCAACCGGCTGGCGCAGTATGCGCCAGGATTTGTGGGTACGGAAGACAACAAGCGCAATGCGTTCTTACGGGGCCTGAATTCCAAGATGAAGGTTCATCTCGCCCAGAGCAATCGCGGCACATTCAACGACCTAGTTAATGCCGCGATTCTACAAGAGAATGCTCAGCGCAAGTGCGGTTCTGATAAGAGGAAACGCAGCGCGCTGACAAGCAGCAGTGGTGGGACGCCACAGAAATACCGCGTGGTGTATCCCTTACCATCCGGTCAGAGATGGCAGCCACCGGCGCGACCGCCTCAGTTTCGCGGGTGGCAATATAATGCGCTGGGCTTTCGACCGACGTATCCACCACAGCAACAGCAGCAGCAAAGGATGGTCCTGCATGCGCCTCAGTTTCAACAGCGTGCACCGGGATTCCGTCCTCAAGTCGGCGGGACCCCGACACCTTACACGTGCTACACGTGTGGCCGTGTCGGGCACATTTCAAGAGACTGCACCGAGCCGCGACAGGGCAGGGGTGCAGCACCATATAAGGGTGCTAATCAGCCCTGCAACCAGCCCAAGAAACCAGCACCAAAACCCAGCAACATCCACCACTTAGCCATCGAAGACATGCCGGAAGGCGAACCCGTCCTCGCGGGTACGTTCTCTTACCTAGATAATCCCGTAGTCATACTTTTTGACTCCGGTGCCACCCATAATTGCATAAGTCATTCTTATGTTATTAAATATCAACTGCCTATCATTCCCACAAATAATTCATATTTGATATGTTCTCCGGGTGGGAAAATAACAGCTGATAGAATGGTCTATAGAGCGCCATTACAATTGGAAGGGAATCTATACCCGACGTCCCTAATCATATTAGAGAGTCAAAAACATTGATGTCATTTTAGGGATGTCATGGCTACATCGCCATGGTGTTGTTCTTGACATCATTCCACGTGTGGTTTGTTTAAACTCTCCACTTCATGGACCACATGTTCTTACTCTTGACCGTTCGGTTCAAGAAGCTCCAGCCACATATAACACGGAAGCCACAAAACTGGAGAATATTCGTGTGGTCCATGAATACCCGGATGTTTTTCCGGATGATCTTCCGGGCATGCCACCCGAAAGGGATGTCGAGTTCAAGATCGAACTTGTACCGGGAACGACGCTGATATCACGGAGACCATACAAGATGGCTCCGAATGAGCTGGCTGAACTGAAGGAGCAGCTCAACGATCTAGTGAAGAAGGGTTTCATTCGAGCGAGTTCCTTGCCATGGGGATGCTCGGCGCTGTTTGTGAAGAAGAAGGATGAAACCTTGAGGTTGTGTGTGGACTACTGACCTCTCAACGCCGTCACCATCAAGAATAAATATCCACTGCCCCGCATCGATATTCTCTTCGATCAACTTGTGGATGCGAGTGTATTTTCCAAGATGGATCTTCGCTCCGGATATCATCAAATCAAGATCCGAGCAGAAGATATCCCAAAGACGGCCTTCTCGACGAGATATGGGTTGTATGAATACCTCGTCATGTCCTTTGGTCTCACCAACGCCCCGGCACACTTCATGTATCTCATGAACTCAGTATTCATGCCGGAGTTGGACAAGTTTGTGTGGTGTTCATAGACGACATCTTGGTTTACTCCAAGTATGAAGAAGAACACGCCAAACACTTGCATATCGTACTTCAACGATTAAGAGACCATAAGATTTATGCCAAGTTCAGCAAGTGCGAGTTTTGGATCAGCCAAGTGCCATTCCTTGGTCACATTATTTCTGCAGAAGGTATTGCAGTTGATCCAAGCAAAATCGAACAAGTGCTGAAATGGAACCCCCCACATCAGTCCATGAGGTCAGAAGTTTCCTCGGGTTAGCAGGATATTATCGGAGATTCATACCAAATTTCTCCAAGCTTGCTAAGCCGATGACTGAACTGTTGAAGAAGGGGATCAAATATGTTTGGAGCTCATCTTGCGAAGAAGCTTTCCAAGCATTAGTGAAGCATCTTACAACAGCCCCGGTGTTAGCTCAACCGGATACAACCAAGCCCTTCGACGTATATTGTGATGCGTCCGGTATCGGGCTTGGCTGTGTATTGATGCAAGGAGGAAGAGTGGTCGCCTATGGCTCACGTCAACTATGTAACCACGAGCAGCACTATCCGACTCATGATCTTGAGCTCGCTGCTGTGGTGTTGGCATTGAAAATGTGGAGGCACTATTTGCTTGGGAACTTAGTGCACCTCTACACTGACCACAAAAGTCTGAAATATATATTCACTCAAAAGGAGTTGAATATGCGGCAATGGAGATGGCTAGAACTGATCAAAGACTATGAGATCGAGATTCACTACCATCCCGGAAAAGCAAACGTGGTTGCCGATGCCTTAAGCCGCAAATCCCATGTCAACAGTCTGTCCATCACCCCACTTGAAGAGGAGGAGCCGAGTCTGTACTTGGTTCCATATGGGGCATTGTATAATCTTGCTCTCGTCCCTACAATACGAGAGGAGATTATGGAAGCGCAGAAGAAAGACATGGGAATGTCGCACATTCGGAGAAGGATGAAGAATGGCGAAATGAAACGCTTCCGAAGAGATGAACACGACACTCTATGGTTTAAAGACCGTATAGTGGTACCCTGTGACATGAAGCTTCGGAAGAAAATCTTGGATGAAGCTCATTTGTCCAAGTATTCAATTCACCCGGGCAGCAACAAGATGTACCAAGATCTGAAAACAAGGTTTTGGTGGACACGGATGAAGAGAGAAATCGCAAAGTACGTATCTGAATGTGATACGTGTCGGCGTGTGAAAGCCGACCATATGCATAAAGCCGGACAGCTGCAACCATTGAACATTCCGGCGTGGAAGTGGGAGGATATCAGCATGGACTTCATAGTCGGATTACCTCTCACGTCTCACAAGCATGACTCGATTTGGGTGATAGTCGATCGACTAACAAGGTCGACTCATTTTATCCCCGTACATACAAAGTACGTGGCCAAGCAATATGCGGAGCTGTACATTGCAAAGATATTGTGTTTGCACGGTGTTCCCCGCTCCATCAATTCAGATTGCGGTGCGCTGTTCGTCTCTCGGTTCTGGGAACAGCTGCACGCATCATTGGGGACCAAACTGATCCGAAGCTCCGCGTATCACCCGCAGACGGATGGTCAAACCGAACGGGTGAACCAAGTGTTGGAAGACATGCTACGCGCTTGTGCCATCCACCACAGCAAAAATTGGGACAATCATTTGCCGTTGGCGGAGTTTTCTTATAACAATGGCTATCAAACTAGCATTAAGATGGCGCCGTATGAAGCTCTCTACGGCCGGAAATGTCGCACACCTCTCAACTGGTGCGAGTCCGGCGAGCGAGTTATCTATGGCATTGAACTTGTGAATGAAGCTGAAGAACGAGTGCGAGTAATACAAGCCAATCTAAAGGCTGCTCAATCTCGTCAGAAGAGCTATGAGGATAAAAGACGCCGCTCTCTCCATTTTGACATCGGGGACCATGTTTATGTTCGTGTGTCTCCGATGAAGGGAGTTCACCGTTTTGGAGTGAAGGATAAACTTGCGCCGCGGTTCATTGGTCCGTTCACAGTCACTGAAAGACGCGGACCCGTGGCCTATCGCTTGGATTTACCGGCGTCGCTCGCAGGCATTCACAATGTCTTCCACATCTCTTAGCTGAGGAAGTGCCTCAAACCCTCGGCTGAAATCCGCAAAGAAGACATAGAAGTTCTTCAACCGGACCTCACGTACACGGAGTATCCCATCCGGATCATCGATGAAAAGACTCGTGCCACAAGAAACCGGACCTTATGGTTCTACAAGGTCTTGTGGAGTAACCATACCGCTGATGAGGCGACATGGGAAAGCGAGGATTATCTACGAATGTATTATCCGGACTTGCTATCATCCTATACCCGGTAAAGTTTTTCCCCACTTTGCTTTTCCTTTGGAATCTCGGGACGAGATTCTTTTTAAGAGGGGAGGGATGTAAAATCCCCAAAAGTGGTAGCAAGAAAATTCAGCTCATGCACACTTATGAAAAATGAGGGGAATTAAAACTTTGAATCATAATGGTGTAAGTTCAAAGTGAGGGTTTAGACTTCCCAAAACTTCCAAACATGGAGATCTAAATGCACAGCTTGGATCTTCATATTCCAAATATTCAACCTTCCAAAATTCAGCTCACTTGTAGTTGTTTTCATATTTGTTTGGGATTAAAAAGAAAAGCCCTCTAATCTGAATTTCAAATTCAGTTTCAAATTCCAATTCCCTCAATTTGAAAATTTGGTTTCACAAATGTGTTCTCCACCTTTGAATGAGCAGCCATGCCAAAAATTTGAAATTTTGGAGCTGGTTTTCTATATTTTTGAGGCAATACAAAGTGGAGAATTCAAACTCCTTTTCAAATTCAAATGATCAAACCACATTCCAAATTTCACACCAGAATTCAAACCATTTGAATTCAGCCAGTTCAAACTTAACTTTGGTGTGAAGTAAAGCTGTTAATGTTGAGTTGCTGGATGAAAAATATCAGAGAAATTTGACTAAACAAAGGGGGAGGTGGGGCCCTACTGTCAGCCAGACACAGCAAATGAACCGACCCCGTTTTCATCCGGCTGTTCACCGCGCGCCACCGATCGATGGCTACCTCCACCGAGCTGCTTCCTCGCTGCCCCCAAGGTCAAGCCGGTGCGTGTGGGTGATCAGGGCTGCAGCACACTTCTATTTCTCCTCTCTGCCGTCATCCATAGTCTTCTCCGTTCCTCTGCCCGAGCGCTGACCGAAACCGTGAGCTACCTCGCCGCTCGGTTCCTTCCGATCAACCACCGCCCTCTGAACTCGGATGATCGAGCCCCAAACAGCAAAAAGAAGCGCAAGAGAGTGCTCCAGCCTACACTGTTCTTTCCCCTAAGCTTCCTAGCTCGTGCTACGCGCAAACCAGAGATTGGCGCCGGCGATCAGAGGTGCTCGGCAGAACCCCGTTCGGTTCACCGTGGACAGCACGCTACGGCCAGCTTCACCGCCCCTTCCCTGCACAAGAAAGGTGCGTTGTTGTCCGTAGATCGTGTTACCGAAAGCCTCAGGATGATTGATCAATCGGGTAGTGAGAATTTCGGGTTTTACCAAACCCTAGTTCATAGCAACACCTCTCGGTCCACAATCAAATTCTTCGTGCTGCGATAGCTAGAGCTCATTCTGGTCTAGGAGAAGCTTTGTTAGATCCCTGCGATCCTTCTCGCTCAAACGGCGCCGGAAACAATCAAGAACTGAAGGGTTTTTTTGAGTTTTTGTCGCCGCCGGCGTTTTGCGGGCTCGGGTCGCCGGTGAGGTCCCCTCTCCGGTGGTTTTCATGGAGAGCGAGCTATGGGTCGATGTTGTCCATGTGACACTGGTGCTTTTGGAGCAAACCCTAGCCCAAAAGACCCACTGTTGAGGGAGAGCGAGGTCGCCGAAGTAAGGTCCGACATGGTCGCCGGTGCAAGCACCTTTCCGGCCGTTGTCATAAACTCCCAACCCCACCATCGTGTTCAGCACGGTGTAGAACTTACAGGCGGCGAGTTTGATGAAGTTTGGACCACGGGAACCCTGTCCCGGCGAGCCTCGCCGGCGTGCGCCGCCGCGGGAGGCGCGGGCAGCGCGAGGAAGACGAAGGAGGGCCGGGTCCCACCGGTCAGCCTCCGTATACGCGCGGGGATCGGCCTGTGGCTCCGGATCCGGTGCGGCTGTGCGGGAATAACCCCGTGGCCCCGGTGTTGCCGAAACCTCACTGGTCCGATTTAAAACAGTGGACCCAGTTCCAATCATTTGAAGTTTCTATTAGGGAAATAATTCCAGGAATTAGCTGATCTTTGCAAGCCCATAACTTTGTGTAGAAAACTCCAAAAAAAGTGAGACCAATTTGGTTGGAATCCTCATGAGGAGTACTTCACAGAGAAACCAATTTTAGGCTATGAAAATGCCCAGGAATTTCTGTAGAATTGTTTATAGTAAATCTTTTAGGGATTTATTATAGGAGCAATTCTTTATGAAATAGTCCCAAATTTGGGCAGAAAATCCTATCCATAGTTAATAATCTCCAGTAAAAATTTGGGCTTCATTGGAGAGAGTTTGCTAGGTTAAACCGCCTTCCCAAGTTCAGCTTTTATTTGGAAATTCAATTTAAACAGAAACTTTTCAGAACTCCTGTCCAACTTCAAAAATTCACATCTCTCTGATGGTAGCTCCAAAAATGGTGAAACAAATTTTGTTAGAACCATGGAGACTTACCCTGATCAGATCTTCCATTACTAGCTATGTCAAAGCTCCTAATTTGGGCTCACAATTCAGAGAAGCATTGTACTTGTAGGAATTTTAAAGGCTACATTGTGCAATGACATGTCTCCAAATTTGGCTCAAATCATCCTTAGAGAGTCTAGTATCCACTGTAAAAATCCCAAAGCCAATTAAGGATTCTAAATAGCAGTAGCTATGAATAGAAGTTCAATTCTTATAAATCCTTAATACTTACACATGTATTTTATTACATTTCATAATAGTGACCGAAGTTGAGGATGCACCAGAGCCTTTGGACGTCCTCCCACCAGAAGCTGATTTCCCCTTTAACTCGCAACCAGGCAAGCCCTGGTTTGCACTTAAGTACCTTTTATAAAGCTTTTCATTTGTATCACTTATGTCTAGGTTGAAATGTACGCATTAGAGTTAGGGTGATTGAAACCCCACTTGCATAGCCTTTTTAAATCCTATAAAGGGTTGGTTAGTTTACAAACTCGACGAGTAGAGAAATGCCATGCTAATGTTTAGGTTTTTGGTAGAAGTCGAGTGGTTGGAAGCTACTCGCGAGATAGTACTTATCACACGGGATAAAAAGAGGTAGAAAATGGCTTGAGTTATAAAAATGAGACCCAGCAGGGGGGATAGTATGCAGTGAGCAGAGGTCTCACGTGCGTAGCCCTGTTGGTATCGGTTGAGGACTGTTCGTGTGCTGCCCTGCTGGACAAGTATCGAACAGTACCGGATGCATACTGGCATATGGGAACCAGGAAACCGATGTAATTGGTTAACCTGGGTACCGAGGCTTACCCAACCGTAAATAGGAGTGGGTTGAGGGTAGCAAGGTGTAAATCTGCAGGTGGGAACAGTCACACTCCACGCGGGGACCTCCTGCCCGTTACAGATGGACCGGTTCGGCATTTGGGTTGCCTTTGAAAGGTTGTTGCATACAACAGAGTAGGAAGGGGTGTGGAATCACGCTTCTGAAAGTGGGTGCATGCAACGTGTTATCCGGGTGTGTCTTTATTGCAATCACCGTCCCTCGCAGTTATTTGAGTACCCGCTTGTTCACTGCGCTTTGACGTAGTAAGAAGTGAAATAAGCCAACTGAAAATGCTGTATTGATCTATAATGTCTTGAATACCTTGATTGCTGTAGTTATAGAGCTAATTAAGTTTATATTCCACTTTGGGCATCACCACATCGGAGGAAAGCGTTTCTTGTTTGATTGTGGACTTCTGATGTGAGGGCTGCCTAAGGCTCATTAACCTGTTGCTATAAAACTTAAATTAAGGATCAACATGCAGGCGTGTCTTTATTGCAAAGTCCTTTTTCCTATCTTACACATCCTTGCATGTAGAGTTTCATGCCTAGGGTTGACGGTTAAGACTTGCTGAGCCTTCTGCTCACGGTTGCAATATTTGAGCTGTGTGCAGGTGAGAGTTATGAGGAAGGTTCCGAGGACGAGGCGATGCCCCCGTCGGGGTACACGGTCGAGCTGGAGCCCTGCACGCCGCCGTGATCTCCGGTTCCATGCTGCTAGTGTGTAGCGTCCCCGGGCTGGACAGCTACACTTTTGCATAGTTAGAATGAAAGAGTGTTAATAAAGAATACTTCCGCTGTATAGTTATATTTTGTAAAAGACTTCTGCTGTTTTATATCAAATAAAAAGTTGTATGTTGTTCTTTATTCTTTTCGTGTGTGCTGTTGGGTGCCGCATCGCACGGCACCACACTATGCGATCCTGGAGTGGGTGAACCACGGGGTGGTCCCCACAAAAATCAATTTGGTTTGTGGCTGTTGATCAGGAGAAGAACAGAGCGTGGCGCTGTTTACTTCGGTTCTGAGCGAGGCTGTGGAGGGGAAGGGTGGCTCACGTGGTGTGTTGGTCAGACCGGGTAGAGAAGCAAACAAAGCAGGAGGTGGCGCCCAAAACTTGCCCCCGAAGTCCCCTGCCGGTGTGCTGTCGGGAGCTGGAGCGGGGGAGGAAAGCAGAGGCGGTGGAAGCCTTGTGTGTATGACATGTGGGGTCCACCTCTCCCCCTTATCCCCCCAATTCCATTTAAAATAGCAAAGGAGCTCCAAATTTGATCAAACTCAGAGGATAGGCCAAAAGAAATGTGAGCAACACAACGGTGCACTTAAATTTGAATTTCGGTGAAGTTGGAATTTGAAACTCAGATTTAAATTCAAATTCAAATTTTCTCCCATTTAAATTCCAACAAACAGGAAACCCTTTTCAAATGCTCTAAAAATTTACCAGGCTATTATTGGATGTGTGGAGAACCAAATGATAGCTTTAGATCTCCGTGTTCGGGAATTTTTGCAAGTTCAAGTTTGGACTTGGAGCTCACACCGTTAAATTCAAATGTTTAAATTCCCTCACATTTTCTCTGTGTGAATTGTTGCTCCACTTGCTAGAATTTTGGGATTTCACATCCCTCCCCCCTTAAAAAGAATCTCGTCTCGAGATTCATAAATAAGAGACGGAGCGGTAGAGAAGGAATTACCTTATATGAGCGGACAGCAAGTCCGGGTAGTTCGAACGGAAGTATTCTTCACTCTCCCATGTTGCTTCCTCCGCGGTATGATTGCTCCATAATACCTTATATAATTGGAGTGTCTGATTTCTTGTCGACCGAGACTTTTCATCAATAATCCGGATTGGATGCTCGGTATAGGAGAGATCCGGTTGCAATGTCTCGAGATCTTCATTGCGGACAGCAGTGGTATTCTTGAGACATTTCCGAGGCTGAGAGACGTGAAATATATCATGCACCCCAGCGAGATTTGTCGGTAGCTCAAGCCGGTAGGCTACGGGTCCACATTTCTTTGTGATAGAAAATGGACCGATAAACCGGGGAACAAGCTTTCCCTTTACACCGAAGTGATGAAATCCCTTCATTGGAGATACGCGGAGATATACGTACTCTCCGACGTTGAAGTTCAGCGGTCGACATCGCTGGTCTGCATAACTCTTCTGTCGAGATTGAGCAGCCTTTAAATTTGCTTGTATGACCCGAACTCGTTCTTCGGCGTCATTGACAAGGTCAATCCCGAATGTCACTCTTTCACCGGATTCGCACCAATTCAGCGGTGTGCGACATCTCCGGCCGTAGAGAACCTCATACGGTGCCATCTTGATACTCGTTTGATAGCTGTTGTTGTACGATAATTCCGCCAATGGTAGATAAGCATCCCAGTTCTTACCGTGGTGGATGGCACACGCTCTCAACATATCTTCCAAGACTTGATTCACCCTCTCGGTTTGTCCATCGGTTTGAGTGTGATATGCGGAGCTTCTAAGCAATTTGGTTCCCAAAGATGCGTGCAGCTGTTCCCAGAAACGAGAAACGAACAGTGCAGAACGATCTGAAACTATTGTTCTTGGAACTCCATGCTGGCATAATATCCGTTCAATGTATAACTCCCCATATTTCTTGGCGTTGAATCCCACATTTACCGGTATGAAGTGTGCTGACTTGGTTAATCGGTCAACGATTACCCAAACTGAATCATGCTTCCGAGATGTGAGTGGTAACCCAACAATAAAATCCATACTCACATCTTCCCACTTCCATTCCGGAATATGAAGGGGCTGCAGCAAACCAGGTTTCTTCATGTGATCTGCTTTCACCCTTCGACACGTATCACACTCGGATACGTATTTAGCTATTTCCCGCTTCATCTGTGTCCACCAAAACTTGTCTCTCAAATCTTGGTACATCTTGTTGCTGCCCGGATGAATGGAAAATTTTGATAAATGAGCTTCATCTAATATTTTCTTCCGAAGCTTCATGTTGCGGGGTACGACTATACGGTTTTTGAACCATAGCGTACCATTCTCATCTTTCTGTAAGCACCTAGCTTCTCCTTTGTCGATTCTCTTCCAGATATGGGCCATGCCCTTATCTTTCTTTTGAGCCTCTACAATTTCATCACGAATTGTAGGAATGAGGGCAAGGTTAAACAATGACCCATAGGGAACCAAGCACAGGCTCGGTTCTTCTTCTTCCGTTGCAGCCATGGTTAGATTATGCACATGTGATTTCCGACTAAGTGCGTCGGCAACCACATTCGCTTTTCCAGGATGGTAATGAATCTCCAGTTCATAATCCTTGATTAACTCTAACCATCTTCGCTGCCTCATATTTAATTCCTTTTGTGTGAAGATATACTTTAAACTCTTGTGGTCGGTGTATAGGTGGACTAAGTTTCCAAGCAAATAGTGCCTCCACATCTTTAGAGCAAGAACCACAGCAGCTAGCTCGAGATCATGTGTCGGATAATTCTGCTCATGATTCTGAAGCTGCCTGGATCTATATGCGACCACTCGCCCTTCTTGTATTTGCACGCAGCCAAGTCAGATGCCGAATGCATCGCAATACACATCAAAAGCCTTAGTTGTATCGGGCTGCGCCAACACTGGGGCTGTTGTGAGGTGCTTTACCAATGCTTTGAACGCCTCCTCACATGCGTCATTTGACACGCCCCCACGGTCTTGTCGAGCCAGGATCATGCTGAGGGGTTCTGCGTTGCACAGCACCGAATAAAACACATCAAGGTACAAAGCAGAAGCAAAACTTTTATTACATAAAGTAGTTTATGAACATTTTTACATCAAAATAGGTCCAGTCTACACTCACGGGCGTAGACTATGCATCAAGTTCACGTTGAGCCCGTGAACGTGTCCTTGCTAGCACGCACCCACACTAACACGGCAGCGTGCACGACTCCCACTCGACGGGATTCCCCTCCTGGGGTTCCGCCTCCTCCTCGGGAGTCCCTTCCTCATAGAACCCTGCAAAAACTTCAAACACAAGCAGTGAGCACGAAGGTTCAGAAAGACTGACCCGTCTCTCCTAAACATGGAACTTCTACATGAGGGGTGATGGGTACATGAGATAAAAACATGTTGCAAAGGACTCGCCTCATTAGTGGAACCTTACTTTCAAGTTTTAGCAGCAGGTTGTGGAGAACCTTACGCTAAGGCACATGAGAGAGCCACAATCAAACAAGAAACGCATTTCGCTCATGTGCTTTGCCCAAAGTTGAAAGGAACTTTAATTAGCTCTAAACTACAGCATATCATTAACAATCAACGTCCATCATTTAATCAGCAACATTTTAACATGTGACTAGCCTGTTCTTTCTACGTCACGGTACAGTGAACAAGTGGTACTCACTGACCGTGAGGGACGGCGATTATAATCGATTTACACCTGCAGGGTTACCCGAATAACCCGTCACGTACGCCCGTACACGATATTGTCTACAGCAACAATCACGGACGCCGTACGCAACCACCTTTCACCCGTCAGCCAAATATTGAACCGGTCCCATCATCCCGAGCAAGAGGTCTCTGCACGCGCATCTCAGTGCCACCAGCCGATTTACACCTCAAGCTCTCAACCTACCCTCTGAACGACGGGCAATGCCTCAATACCCAGCTACCCAAGTTACATCAGTTTCCCAGTTCCCATATAGCCGGTAGGTCTTCGGTACTGTTCTAGCTTGTTCAACAGGCCCGCACACGGCTCGGTCCTCAATCGACACAAGCGGAGCTATAGCACACAGGCCCCAAAGTCCTGCTGCCCTTACTCTCCGCTCGATCTCACTTTTCTTGCCATGTGTATCATGTGCTATTTCTACCCGAGTCGAGTGCCTCTAGCCTATACTCGCGAGTAGTTCCAACTACTCGACTTGTACCAAATCCTACCCTATCTTAGCATTGCAGTAGCTAACGGGGTTTTCAATCCTAATCCCAACCCCTGGCTTTCTTGGCTACGCATTTGGATTTCCCAATAAGACTCTAATGCAAGGAATCATAATACTCAAGTAAGTGCTCAAAACAATAAAAATTTGTAAAAAGGTTAATGCAAACCGGAGCTTGCCTTCCTGCTCTTGGTCGTAGGCTAGCTGCTCCTCCGGAGTAACGAAGTCTAGGACTTCGGGTTCCTCCTCGACCTTAGCGACTACATGATATAAGAAGTACATGTATTAATTAAATGCATTTGAATTGAGTTTTAAACTTGTGAATGCTATAAGTCTCATTAGACAGACTCAATGACTCTGAGATTTATGCTATGGCTTGGTTACAACCTAAACAGAGACTTGGTCAAGTTTTAGTTGCAGCAAAGCTCATTTGAGCCCTCCACAATTAATTATGTCCTTGACCTTAATTGAAACTCTTAGGGTGTTCTAGTGATTTTCATGGAGCGAGCCATGACTTTCTGAAAACTAGATCTTCAGAGGGTTCTAATGGAGTTGGTCTCACTTAATTTGAAAGTTCCTACCTAAAGATATGAGCTAAACAATTTCAGAGAAATTCTGAAAATGTTTCTGAACATTTTTTATTTTCTCTGGAACAGTTTCATTAATCACACCATGAGGTGGGGATCTGAAATTTTTATGGTAGTTTTGGGATATTTTGTTGAATATCCCAGAAAAATTTCAGAATTTTCCTCCAAAGGATTCTCCAGTTAAAATTCCAAACAGTTTAAATTTTGAGGAATTAATTCAGGAGAAATAAGGATTTTCATGAAGTGAAACTTGATTTGTTGGAAAGTACTCAGAGATCTGAATCCAACAAAATTTGGTTCACTCGATTTGGAGCTTCCTAGCCAAAGTTATGAGGATTTGATGTTTGAATGAAATCTGAAAATCGGGGAAAAGTTTAAATCTGCTGGTGGGCTACGGGGACACGTGTTGTGCGCTGAGGCGTCGGCACACCGGGGTCTATAGAGTTTTTGCGCGCCAGCACACCAGATCCGAGCCGCAGCCCGATCCCGATTTTAAATATGAGCCGCTGACAGCCGGGCCCCACATTTTCTTCTTCCCCCCGCCCTCTTTCTCGCGCCCGCGCGCTCCCCCCTCGCTGGAGCAGACGGCTGCTCGCCGGACCGGCGCTTCCGGCCGCCGCCCAGCTAGAGACTCGCCGCCAGAGGGTTTAGGGCACCGAGGAACACGATGGTGGGCTCTGCTTGGGCTGCCGGTGACCGGAACCAGCTCGGCGACGTGCGGCGGCTACTGCTGTGGTTCGGCGCCGTCGCCCGAGGTCTCCAGCCCGCCAACACTTGCACCGATGGTCTCTACACCACCAACGCAGCTCTAGGAAGATCGGCACAACCTCAGAGTAGCTCGGGAGTGGCCGCAAATATGGTTTCACCGTGCGACTGAATGGGTGCGCGGCGAACACCCCTAGTAGAGCTTGAATTCCGCCGCTCCGAGGCGTTTTCATGCGATGGATGCTAAAGGAGAATTGATCGCCGGCTAATCCAACATACACGTGCAAAGTTTGATGACTTAAGGAGGAGTATAGAAGGAGAATTTTAAGGAACTGTACCGGAAGCTCGGGTTGAGGCCGCCGGAGCAAAATCTCGGAACTCGCTGGCGAGAGCTCACGACGTGGCTTGAGCCTCAGGTGGAAGCAGCGTGGAGTCCGTGCGCTCCTTTTGCCACCCTTGCTCAGCCGTGAAAGTTGCTGTTGTGCGCTGCCCACATGAGACCGATCGCCATTTTTGAACTGGGTCGCTGCGGTCGTCGTTGATCACGGGAACAGAGGCCGAATCTCAGTGGTCTAGGCGTCGGGGGAGTGGCGCTTGAGCTCAGGGCGCTGCCTAGTAGCTCGGGGAGGCAAGGGTGCGATTGTTTTCTCCGTTTTCCCGATCAACCGAGAGCGCGGGGAAAAGAATGGCGCTGTTCGATGTCGCCCGCGAGGAGAAAAAGGCAACCGGGTCTTCGCTCGGGCTGAGGCAGTAAGGGTCGTGTGGGGGCACGAGGAGGCCGCCCTGGGCGCCAGCGCGCGAGATAGGAAGCAGCTGGTGGCACCGGATCTTCTCGGTGGCACACCCGGCAGCTGCTCGGTGTAATTTCCCACCGAGGCTGTGACTTAGTGTGCAAGTCACACCTTTTAGCTCTATGACGTGTGGGTCCCACTTTCAATTTTAACCCCTGAACTTAACTCCAATTCACTGTTGTAAACAGTAGTCCCCACAAAGCCCATGGTGATTTGAATTGTCTACCCTTGAGCCATTTGAATTGGTTAGAATTCAAATTGGGTTTGATTTGAATAAATTTCAGCACATGTTCAGTTTTAAATTCAAATAAAGTTTGAATTTGCTCCACTTAGCTCATGTCAAGCTCAACTCCAAATGGAGTGAAAATTGGTGTGTGATCTCACAAAAATGTGCTGAGTAAGAATATGCCTCCCACTTTTGAATTGATGGGATAAAAACAGTTTGAATTTGAATGTAGGTTCAAACTACCCTCTTATTATCTATACCCAAAAGTACCTCAAAAAGGATTGAAATTTGGGTGAAACTTGGCATCGACATTCCTAACAATGTGTAGGAGTTTTCAACATGTCCAGCCCCTAGATGATGTATGTGGGAAATACCACTTTTGCATCTTGTGAGTTTATTCTCTAATGAGCATGTTGATAATGGTTACTTGCTCTTCAAATGTGTTCATCAACTTTCTTCAAATGAGGTGTGTGGTGTGGTGATGAACACTTTAAACATGTGTCAAAAACTGAGGCCCTTACATCATTCCACACATATTTCTTGCCTTTCTTCAAAAGTTTCGTCATCGGTTTAGAGACCTTGGAGAAATTCGGAATGAATCTCCGGTAGTAACCCGCTAAACTGAGAAAACTACGGACTTCGTGGACTGACTTTGGTGAACTCCAATTCAGCACTTGGACGATCTTGCTCGGATCAACTGCGATGCCCTCCGCAGAAATAATGTGCCCAAGAAATGGCACTTGGTTGATCCAGAACTCACACTTACTGAATTTTGCAAACAGTTTGTGATCCCGTAGGCGTTGGAGCACAATATGTAGATGTTCGGCGTGTTCTTCCTCTGACTTAGAATATACCAAGATATCATCGATGAAGACCACGATGAACTTATCCAGCTCCTGCATGAAGACTGAATTCATCAAGTACATAAAATGAGCCGGAGCATTAGTGAGTCTGAATGACATGACGAGATACTCATATAACCCGTATCTCGTTGAGAATGCCGTCTTGGGTATGTCTTCCGCCCGGATTTTTATCTGATGATATCCGGACCGAAGATCCATCTTTGAGAAAACCTTAGCACCCACTAGTTGATCGAAAAGCATATCGATGCATGGTAGTGGATACTTGTTCTTGATAGTTACGGCATTGAGCGGACAATAGTCCACACATAATCTCAGAGTCTCGTCCTTTTTCTTGACGAACAGCGCGGAGCATCCCCATGTTGATGAACTGGGTCGAATGAAGCCTTTGCTTAACAAATCATTCAGCTGCTCCTTCGGCTCCGCGAGTTCCTTCGGTGCCATTTTATACGGCCTCCAAGATATGGGTGTGGTTCCCGGTGCTAGTTCAATTTTGAACTCCACTTCACGATCGGGCGGCATGCCCATTAGATTATCGGGAAACACGTCCGGATATTCCCTGACCACTGGAATGTCCTCCAGTTTCTTAACTTTAATGGTGTGGACAGCAGTGACTTCCGGTGCAACATTTCTCAGAATCAACGTGTGTTGCCCGTGATTCTTTGAATTCAGCTGCACCGTTCGTGAACTAATATCAAAGATAGCTTGGTGATGTGTCAACCAAGCCATTCCCAAGATGATGTCAATCCGCAAGCCTTCTAGAATGATGAGTGTAGTAGGATATGTCCGCCCATCCAAACATATAGGCGCTCGAGCAACGATTCTGCCCGCTGTCCTACTACCTCCCGGTGAATTAATATTATAAGATGCGGCCAAGGTAGTTGAGGGTACTTGGTTCTTAACCACATAATCTTTGCTGATAAAATCATGTGTAGCACCCGAGTCGAACAACACGAGCGTGGGCTGATCACGTAGGCTGAACATGCCCACCAACACGGGTTCTCCCACGGGAACGTCTTCAACTGCTATATAGTTTACGTTTCCCACTTTCAGTGATGTTCTCCTTGACCGACCATATAATTTCTTTGCAGCTTGAGATGACATGTGACTGCTTCTTTGCTGGGTCACTTGATCCTCCTGAGAAATATGCTCTACATCGCTATGAGTACCGTATGATGCGAGCTCAGGATCTTCATAATATGAAAGTGATTGATATTCTTGTGCACCTTGTTAAAGTGGGGGTGCACAACTAATCATTTGCTTCTGTTACAGCAGTGGCTGAACCTCCATGGGTGAATATGGACAGTATTGCATCTGAGGTGGTCCGTCAAAGGACTGAATCTCCACCCCGGATGGTAAGCAATATATCACCGGTTGTTCTTGATGATAATCACCTGTACTTGCCAGTGATAATTTTCTCTTCCTCTTACTTTCCTTATGCTCGAGTTCAGCTATTTCTTGAATCATAGCGGCATTGACTAACTCGCTATAATTCCCTTTATTGCATTGTGCCACTTTTGTCCAAAGCTTCACATCGAGGCCTCGGAAGAAGTAATGACACTTCATCGTCTCGTTATGCACATAAGCGGATGCATATTGTACTAAACGGTTAAATTCCATAAAGTACTTCATAACACTCATGCCTCCTTGTTTGAGTTCATAGAACTCTTCAATTCTGGTTTTGACGATGCCCTCACAGATATGACGTGCATGGAAAGCATAACGAAACTCCGTCCACGACACACGATGACCTTCAGCGATCTTAGCAAGATATTCAGACCACCAAGCCCCAGCGGATCCATGAAGTTGCTGAGCGGCAAATAAAGCCTTCTCATATTCGTCACACTGGAGCATTCCCAATTTAGTTTCAATAACCCGGAGCCAATGATCCGCCTCCAAGGCTTCTTTAGCTTCCGAGAATACCGGTGGTTGTATTGCTAGAAAATCCAGATACATATTCAGTGTGGGGTTTTGCTGGGAGGTCTCCTGTCGGATGCCTTGCTGCACCAACAACTCAAGAGACTCAGCCATTCTTCCCAACACCTCCGCCAGTCCGGTTGATGATGGCGGTGATCGTCGCTGCGACGAATCATTTCCATCCCGACTGGAACCACCAACCTCATACCTGGAATGAGTATGATCCATACTGCAAGAGTTAGCAATTTACAGTTAATATCCAAGATTGTACTTAGCTTTAACTCAAAATTATTAACCGCAAAAGCATCATATCAACTGTGCAGCATATATAAATGAAACAAAGTTTTTGACAATTCTGAAATATGACCATTGATTGTTCAAGTTTGTCAAACACTTAAATCAACAGCAAGGAATGATGAAAGATAACTAATGACTATGTCATGGAACTTAGAGAAGTATAAAAACCTTCATGTCCACAACAAGTCTCAAGTTACATGGGCAATGAACAACGCTCTGTTCAGATTGACCATTTGACCTAATTCCCAGAATTTGATTATGAAAATTGCAGTTTCATATCTCAAGGTGAATATCAAAGTTATCTGTAACTTCAATATCTTTCCAACGAGTATTTATTTGCCTTCATATCTATTCTGGATCAGGAGTTGTGATCTTTCAAAGTTGACAGAAATCTGGAACAATTTTGACAGCACCTCCTCTGAAAGTGTCTGTTTTGTCCGCAAGATTTCACAAAGTTCTACCCCAAATTTGTAGATAGTTTGAACTACAAAATCATAGCACATATCACAAAATTTCCAATGGTGTCTACAAGAAGTTATTGTCGAAATACAGAAAATTCCAGAGAGTATTTTTTTGGTCTGCCCTGTTTTTGGACAGTTAACACTCATCTGAGATTTTCATCCATTTGGAGGGAGATTCTGTTCTGGAGTTCTGCATAAAAGTTGTAGAATACTTTAAAATATTTCCAGAAATGTATCCTTCATCGCCATTGGTTCAACCAATCAAAAGTTGTGCCCTGTGCAAGTTCAGAAAAAATTCTGCTGAAAACAGGGGAGGTTGTTTCTAATGGTTTGAAATGGAAACTATACTCCCAATTGACTCTTGGTTCAATATAGGAGTTCATTAACCCCTAATGGAATCCTAGACTCTAAATTTATTATTTTCTTTGAAAACTTTCTTTTTTTCATGCAGTTAAGAACATTTCACGGTACTACGTTTCCTCACCAAATCAAAATCCTAACCGGCGTCATACCAGCATATACGTCTCAAGTGGTGGCACTAAAACGATCGCTCACAAACGTTTCTAAACGCAATGTTCTAGCGTTGTTAAGGTACCTGCAGAAAAAGAATCAATTGTGATGCACACAATGGTTTTCCATTTCAGGCAGGTCCATATCATAGTAAAAACATACGCCCCGTATCATTGCCATATGGACCGTCCTTGAGTCAAGCGACGTCTCAAGGTACATGGTCGTGTTTTCACACCACACGACGGGGAACCCGAGTAGAGCGCAAACGGGTCATCACGGTTGGGAATGATATCAACCCAATGGATACAACCTACTGCCCTGCAAGGCACGCCGATGGCAAGCGCTGTGTATGTCCTAGGCTATTTCCATAAGAACACACTATCGTGTTACTGACCACACGATAGGGTTTCCACTTTCTTGCCTAATGCACGCCAGGGACCAGAGTTTCATATGAACTCAGGAACATGAAGAGTTCAAGGGTTTCATATTGACGTCTCACACCAAGCTGTGAGACCTATACCCTGAACCACTTTCCTCGTCAGGGAGAGCTAATCGAAATTGATCCGCTTTCGGTGGCGTTCCTTACCATGCTTACCTCCACGTAGGCGCGTCGTTACAGAATTGAAATACTGAATATTAACACACTGTTAGCTTGCCACCTTAATTAACTATGCTACTAATAATCCTTATGTCGGCATACTATACGTTCCTCACTCGTATACTTCTAAGTTTTCACAAATAAGCTCTTTTCATGTGTGCTATTCCCAATGCGGCTCTGATACCACGCCTGTGGGGAACCCCTTTTGGGATCCACACTACAGGATACACATTGGGTGGTGCCGTGCGATGCGGCATCCAACAACATACACGAAAAGAACCATAAAGTACAAAGTATTTTATTTCTCAAGATAATGTCATTTACAAAATATTGTACCACAAGGGTACACGCAGTGGAATATACATACACACTTACTCTCGGTCCTAACTATGCAAAAGAGAAGACGTCCAGCCTGCGGACACTTCTTACTAGCTTCCACAAAGATGAGTGCAGCGGCAGGGTTTTCGGTGAGTCTCTAATGGCTCATCGAGCAACCATCTTCATAGCAAATTTTATAACCTGCAAAACACTAATAATGCAACCGTGAGCATGATGGCTCAGCAAGACTTAACCGACACTCCTAACCATGAAACTCTACATGGAGGGATTACTAACATAGGAAAAATATGATGCAACAACAACACGCCTAAATGTTGATCCTTACTTTCAGGTTTATAGCAGCAGATTATTATGCCTTAGGCAGCCCTCACATCGAAAGTCCACAATCAAACAAGAAACACTTTCGTCCAATATGGTGATGCCCAAAGAGGAAAATAAACTTAGTGAGCTCTACAATTATATCATACATAGTTGGCAATAAAATGAATTTAAGAACTTCACATCAGCAATGATTCATCTCACTTCATCTGGAAATAATTACTACGTCACAACTCAGTGAACAAGTGGTACTCATATAACTGCGAAGGACGGTGATTGCAATCAGGACACACCCGGAATACACGACACATACACCCGCCTCGAAAGACTCATACAAGAGCTCTTTCTTACGTTGTATGCAGCAACCTTTCACACGTCACTCCAATGCCGAACCAGTTCCGCAACCCATCAGAAGGGCCACTACATGGAACACGTAGAAGTTGCTTCGCTAGTGGGTTTACACCTATGACACCAACCCCCAAATGACGGCCATATAAGTTTCGACACGAGAGTACACGAGTTTCATCGGTTTCCTGGACCCCATAATTCCAATATGCATCCGGTACTGTTCAAATTTGCTCAGCAGGGCGGCATACACATCGGTCCTTAACCGACACAAACAGAGCTACAGCCACACAGGCCCAACATCCTGCTGCTCCTACTCTCTGCTCGGTCTCATTTTCCATTCCAGATCTTTCATTCTCTAGAATCATACCCCGCTGAATCCACATCCTAAACTCGCGAGTAGCTTTCAACTACCCGACTTGTACCGGATCCTACACAATTTAAGCCTAGCAGAATCTACACGAAGATAACCTGTTCTACCCTGCACTCCAAGGGTTTGTGGGTCATGTATTTGGAGTATCAATCACCTCGACCTAATGCACAATACATACTAGACCCATAAAAGTGATACAAAGTAAAATATAACTAAAAAGATGCTAAATGCAAACCGGGGCTTGCCTTATGTTGCTGCAGGTTTAGTTTTACTATATAGTCAGTATCTTGGCGATGATTAAGTCTTCAACCTGCTGATCTGAGTCGAGTTCCTCGTCGAACTCCTTCATCGTGTTTCCTACAGATATGAATATGCACAGTTTCAATACGAGTAACTGAATTATAAAACAAATGTGTTTTAGGAACTAATAATGGTTTAGACAAACTCTAAAGTGAGTGAAGAGCTCTGTTATGTACAAAAAAAACAGAGAACTTGAGCTGGGCAGTAGATGTTTGTTGGAGAAAGTTCAAAGAGCTATTTATAATGGACATAAGAAAGGTATTGGAAAGAACCAGCAGAAACTTGAGAAGATGATCTCAATTTTCTCTGAAATTTTTACAGTGGCCCATAGATCATACAGAGGTATGGCTTGCAAAATTTCAAACAAAGTTGATGTAAGACGTAGCCTAGGGAATTTTCTTACTATTTGGCTTCTCTGAATTCCTATGGCAATTATAGTGTCTTGGCATGCTCCAAATGTGGTTTTTTAGAAACTTAATAGTCTCATGAGTCCATAGGACTTGGTTTCACCATCTTTGGAGCTTCCTACACAGAGATATGGAATTTAGAAGTTGGAGATAAAAGCTGAAAATCTTTCTGCTATTTTTCCTAATTTTCAGATACATACAAGATTGAATCAACATTTGGCCAAGCAAATGAAGTGAAATGCCTCCTAAAATTTTACTGGAGTTCAAGCATTTTTGGAAGAATGTCCTTTTCAAATTTGGGAATTTTCCAATAAACAGAACTCCTGTAAAAATTCCTATAAGATCTTCCTTAAATGAATTAATGAGCCAAATCCTTGGATTTTCAGAAATGATGGGCTGCACGTCTTGATAGTACTCTTTGAGAGGAATCCAACAAAATTTATTTCACAGTTTTTTGAGGTTCCTACAAAAAGTTATGGCTCTCCAAAGTTTGAACCGAATTAGGAAAATCTGGAAAAGTTTGAACACTGCCTGTGGGTCCCACCTATCATCCCTAACCTTCAGCCTCGCGCCAAACAGGGCAGTGGCGGCTGCCGCCGGTGACGGTCGCCGGAAAGGACCTTCCAGGCCACCTCAGTCCCCCGGATGGCCGCCCCACCATTTCCCCCCACGCTTAACCTGTTGGTGAGGTCGCCGACGGCTGAAACTCGCCGGAAAACAGGGCGCACCGGCAACAGCAAACCCTAGTGCTCCGGTGAGGTCGTGCACAGTGAATTCTCCACCAAATGGTCGGTTCTTGGGCTCTAAAGCACCAGGGTATCGTGTAGGAGACCGAGATGAGGTCTAAACAAGCGGGGGTGCGCTCCAAACCTATCGGCACCGTGCGCCCGATATGGTCCAGCGGTATACCCTCGAAAAGAACTCGGATTCCTCGCTCTACACTCAATTTCTTGGTCTAAAATCGATGGAGTTGGTGTGCTAGGAAGTTAAGATCCTGTGTGAAGTTTGAAACACAACAAACACGATTTGAGGATGAATTTTGCAATTCCTTACCTCAAGGTCAGTTTCTGCCGCCCGGGAGAAAATCTTGAAATTCTCCCTCTGTGATCAATGGCTAGGACTGAGCTTCGGAAGTGAGCAACTAGGCTTGTAGGTGCACCGATGGGGTGGCTTGCTTAAGCGTGATCACTCCTGGTTTGCGCTGGCCACGTCGACCAGTTCGGTTTCTTCGGTGTTTCTCACGGGAGCTGCAGCAACTTGCTGTTTTCCGGTGCAAACGAGCTCGGGACCGTGGGGGAAAGGAGCTAGCCGGCTAGAGCACACGTTGGCGCTGCTCTTTGCTGTGGAGAGCTCGGGCAAAAATCAATTTGGTTTGTGGCTGTTGATCGGGAGAAGAACAGAGTGTGGCGCTGTTTGCTTCGGTTCTGAGTGAGGCTGTGGAGGGGAAGGGTAGCTCACGTGGTGTGTTGATCAGACCGGTTAGAGAAGCAAGCAAAGCAGGAGGTGGCACCCAAAACTTGCCCCCGAAGTCCCCTGCCGGTGTGCTGTCGGGAGCTGGAGCGGGGGAGGAAAGCAGAGGCGGTGGAAGCCTTCTGTGTATGACATGTGGGGTCCACCTGTCCCACTTACCCCCCCCAATTCCGTTTGAAATAGCAAACGAGCTCCAAATTTGATCAAACTCAGAGGATAGGCCAGAAGAAATGTGAGCAACACAACGGTGCACTCAAATTTGAATTTTGGTGAAGTTAGAATTTGAAACTGAGATTTAATTCAAATTTGAATTTTCTCCCGTTTAAATTCCAACAAACAGGAAACCCTTTTCAAATGCTCTGAAAATTTTCCGGGCTATTATTGGATGTGTGGAGAACCAAATGATAGCTTTAGATCTCCGTGTTCAGGAATTTTTGCAAGTCCAAGCTTAGACTTGGAGCTCACATCGTTAAATTCAAATGATTAAATTCCCTCACATTTTCTCTGTGTGAATTGTTGCTCCACTTGCTAGAATTTTGGGATTTCACAGTCTGGTTGGAGAATTAAGAGATCAGAAACACTAAGAGGGGAAGAGAGAGGATGACATATGGGACCAGCTAGTCAGTCTCTCACGAGCACGTCGGTTTCCCGGTTTCTCTCTACGGCCGCCACCGCGATGCAGCGCGCGCCATGGCGACGCCTCAGTTATGGTGCGGAAGTCACCGTTTTCCCCCGTTGTGGTAGCACCCGAGCCGAACGGCGCAGCAGCTCGGTCGTGTCGTGCTCACTCGTTGAAGAAAACACGCACACCTCCTCTGTTTTTGCCGCTGGACCTAGAAATCGACATTTCCTCTGCTCTCTCTGCATGAGACTGTGTGTTCCTCAGCTGAGCAGGGTCGCCGGCGGTATGGGGTGCTACTGTCCAGCCTAGGAGCAGCCGCGCTTCCTCTCCGGCCGTGGTTGCTGGCCGTTTCTTCCGAGCTACCGCAAGAACCGAAGTCCATCTGCTCAGAAATTCAGTTCCAAGGTGAAGTCATAGTCTAATTGCTTTAGCCTGGTGCTTCTACGCAACCTAGCGCAGCTCCTCGACGCAAAACCATCGGAAACCGTCGAGAAATGAAGATGTAATCTGAGTTTTTCCGGCTGCCGACGCATAACCCTAGCCACACCGTCGAGCTATCCCTTGCACGGGTTTTTAACCATCTTAGGATGCTAAAACATGCTCCTCACATCACCCTGGTGCTTGTGGTGCTCTCCCTAACCGGAATAATATTCTCCCATGCAAGAACGACGACGCCGTGGTGGAGTTTGCCGCTGCCGCCATCGGGGAGGTATTTCCGGCCACCTAGCACCGTCACCGATCCTCCCAGATTGTTCCTCGTCGAGTTTTGGGCACAGGCGGCAAGATTTGAACCCTTTGGGGAACTGGGAAGCCATTCCGGCGAGTCACCGCCGCTGCTCCAGCGAGGAAACCGTCCGGGCGTGAGGAAGACGACGGAGGGGCGTAGCCCACCTGTCAGTGTCTCATCCCAGGCGTGGGATCGGGGTGCAGCACAGGATCGGGTGTTGCTGCGCTGGTTAACTCTGTAGCCCCCGGTGTTGCCACAATTCAACTGGGCCGATTTAAAACAGTGGGCCCAGTTGCAATTGTTTGAAATTTCCTATTTGCAAACAATTCCAGGAATTAGCTCATCTTCTAAATTCAGTTATGCCTATTAGAATTGCTCCGAAAATTCCAAATAAATTCTGGTAGAATCCTCATGTTCTAAACTTTGCAGTGATGCAATTTCCTAAATATGAAATGTAAAAGCCCAAGAATTACTTGCTAAAATGTTCGTCACATCACCACACCACAGCTCATTTGGTGGATAGCTCATGAACATTTGTGAAGAGCAGGTAAACACCAACAAGAGGGTGATTAGAGGATAAACACATAACTCCAAAAAGTAGGGGCTCACACACCTAAACATGAGAGGATGAGTCTACCATTAGGCCCTAAACGTTCTTAGGGGTGCTCATGCCAAGTTTCATGCAAATCCAAATCAGTTTGAGGCACTTTTGGAGACATTTGTAAAAAGGGCTAATTTGAATGCAAATTCAAATTTCAGCTACTTTCATCACTTGGATTCAAAAGGTAACTTCATTTTCAAACTCAGCACATTTTTCTGAGTTTGTCCTCCAATTTTCATCCTCATTGGAGTTCATCTTGTTGGGGGATAAATTTGCATTAATTCGAAACTGAATTTGAATTTCAAATTCAAATGTGAATCAAATTTAGCCAAACCAACCTCAATTTGAAGAATTCAAATTCATTCCCTGACTTGGTGGCTAAGTCTCCCATTTAAGTGTGACTAGTTAGGATATTTGCAGCAAGAATTGGTAAAATGAATTAGAAGGGAGAGGAGGGACCCACTGGTCAGATACACAGAGGCAAAAACCGGCTATGTTCTTCGGTCGAACACCGAGAGCTCGCCAGCGCGTGGTGGAACCTCGCCCCAATGAAGTCACCGTGCCACCTCCTGTTCCGAGGATCATACCGCGCGAAGACGTCTTCTCAACATCGTTCGACCCCACCCGGAACCATTTCACCGCTGTGCCCTCCCTCACGTGCGAGTATTGTCTCTGCTCTCACCACCCGAGCGACTCTCGGCTCTCCACCGTCTCCGCGATACAAGCCTAGACACCTACAGAAAAAACACATGCCATTCTCCTCCTCGATCTTCCGGTGAACGCCTTCCTCCTTTTCGTTCAGTAGTGAGGGAGTATTTTGAGAATTATCGAATTACCATTCTTAGGACTGAGAGCGGGCTCGACTCAAAATTCTTAGCGGTCAGTCCATACCGGCTCATTTTTCTTTAGCCATACGTCCTAGGCCTTCCAACGGATCTCTAGGATCTACAGCCGACGGAAACCATCGACCATGGTGGCTGTTCTTCAAGTTTTTCTGATCACCGCCGTTTTTAACTCTAGGTCGACGGTGAGGTCCTAGCTCCGGCCATTTCCATGGCAAACCGAGTTCATTTTCGTGCTCAGCATGCCACCACGGAGCTGTAGGAGGAAACCGTTCCAAAAATAGGGCCCTTGGTAGCTCGGGCCACATCACCGGAGTTGGAGTCGCTGCTCTCACCGTCGCAAGCATGGTTCCGACCATCGCCAAGCTTCGGTGAGTGCACCAACGTGTTCCTTGAGCAAAGTTGGGCACAGGAGGTGAGTTTCTTTGAAGGTCGTGCGGTAGAATGACCGGCGGCGAGCTCTCAAGCGATGCGCCGCCGCGGGGAGCGCGGGTTGTCTCGAGGAAGACGAAGAGGGGCCAGGTCCACCGGTCAGCCTCAGGTTTTCAGCAGGGATCCATTTTGTGGCTGGGATTCGGTGTGGAAGCGCGGGTAAAACCCCGTGGGCTGCGGTGTGGCTGAATTCTCAGTGGGCCGGTTTAAAGAGTGGGGCCCACAACCAGAGTTTAAACATTTCCAATGATTTCAGAATTTAGTCCAACATCAAATGCCTGTAACTTTTGCTAGGAAGCTCCAAATGTAGTGAACCAAATTTTGTTGGATTCAGCTCTTCGAGTACTATCCATCAAAATAAGTTTCAGCTCATGAAACTTATTATTTTTCCAGAATTAATTCCCTAAATTTAAACTGTTGGGAATTTTATCTGGAAAATTCTTTTATGGAAAATTCTGAAATTTGGCCAGGAGGTTCATTTGAACATCCTTGAGTCACAGGAAAAATTTCAGATCCATCGAAGTTCATTTAGTCCTCCTAATGGTGTGACTAAATGAACTTCTCTGAGAAAATAGAAAAAATGTACAGAAACATTTTTCAGATTTTCTCAAATCTTGATTAGGGCATAACTTTCTCTAGGATTCTTCAAATGACATGAAACCAACTCCATTAGAACCATCTCAAACTCCTGGATTGAACCATGAAATCCCTGGAAATCCATAGAGGCTCTAGTAATGACCATTTGGACTTTTATTTTTTCAGAGCTCAAATGAAACTTGGTCAAGTCTTTGGTTAGGACCTTACCAAACCACCATAAAAATTTCAGAGCCAAAGGGGATGTATAGCTAGAGTTATGGTCTTTACATACTAAATTTAACACATTGCATTTAAATTGACATATCGTTAGATTGCTCACGTGTAGTCGCTGAAGGCGAAGAGACCCCGGAAGTGTTGGACTTCCTACTTCCGGATGAGACCCTAACCCCTGACCAGCAGCAACAAGGCAAGCCCCGGTTTGCATTGAGCAAGTTTTAAAGTTTTTCTTTATATACACTTAGTGTGAAGTATATGTGTGCATTAGGTGTAGGATGGATGAAACCCCAAATGCATAACCAGATCATGGCAACAAGAGTGAGGGTAGTGTCTAAGTCCTCGAGTAGTTTATGCTCTGCTTAATGTGCATAGACTTCAGTACAAGTCGAGTAGTTGGAATCTACTCGCGAGTATAGGATTCGGGACACACGGGATTGGTTCGAGTTGTGAGAAAATTTTTAGTAAGAATAAATGGAGACTAGACAGGGGCTAGGACGCAGCAAGAGGAAGTCTCGTGTCATAGCCCTGTCTGTGTCGATTGAGGACCGATCCCTGTGCGGCCCCGCTGAACAAGTTTGAACGTACCGAAGGCATATCAGATATATGGGCCCCGATAAACTGATGTAACCTATACCTACGGGCGTCGAGGCATAATGCACCGATTTATAGGTGTAGGTTGAGGACAGCAAGGTGGAAATCCACTAACGGGCATAGAGAGATGCTCCGTGTAGGGAACCTCCTGTCCGTTTCGGTGCGACTGGTTCGACGTTTGGGCTGTTTGGTGAAAGGTTGTCCCGTACGACATCGAGTGAGCGTGCTGTGCAGCTCCACGGGTGGCGTATGTGACATGCTCTTCGGGTATCCCTGCAGATGTATATTGAGTCGATTCGTCGTCCCTCACGGTTATGAGTACCACTTGTTCACTGCGTCGTGACATAGGTTAATATATGAACTGTTGTGATTCAATACTGCTGATATGAATAAGTTGTATTGCTACATGTGTGCCACCAAATATTGCTTACTAAATTTCAGATTCATGAACTGTTAAATTGTGGCTAAAAGATGAACTAAGGATGAATTTGTAGGCATGCCCTTTATTGCAATTTACCATCCTATATTGGGTATGACCTGCATGTAGAGTTTCATGTATAGGGAGTCGGTTAAGACTTGCTGAGCCATCGTGTTGACGGTTGCTGCTATGAGTGTTTGCAGGTGAGGACTATCCCACGGACTCGGGGTACGAGTCCACCGGCGAGGGCTGTCCTCCGTCGGGGACTACGGCTGAGTGGGAGCCGTACATGCCGTGCTGAAGATGAGTGCTGCTAGTGTGGGTTGTCCGTAGGGCTGGACAACCGACTTTTGCTAGTTAGGTGGGCGTGAGTTGTACAAATTATCTTCCGCTGTTGTAACTCTGTAGTTAGTTGTAAACTGAATATTTGTACCACCTTTGTACATATTCAGTTGTTTCCAATGTAATACAATAGTTTCCTTATGATGTGTGCTGTCGGGTGTCGCATCGTGCGGCACCACCCTCTGAGATCATGGGCTTACGGATTCCGGTCCGTCACATGAAAGTCACAATATTTCTGTAATTAATTCCTTTGAGCTAATTTCTTTGGAATTTAATTACCACTATTCCTGTAATGGGAAAATTCCCAATTTTGGTCAGGACACTTTTTCAAATAACCTTGACCATCAGTAAAAATTTCAGGTTCATTAGGCTTTAGTTACTGGGTCAAACAGTCTTCTAATTCTCAGCCTTCAAGGAAAATTTCCCAAAATAAACAGAACATTTTCAGCATTTCATATCAACGTCAAAAATTCATATCTCCCTGTAGACAACTTGAAAAAAAATTATAAAACAAATTTTGTTAGAACCAGGGAGACCTTCTCTAATTAGATCTTTCACTGTTAGCCATGTTAAAACTTCAGAGTTGGGATCAAAATTCAGAGAAGCCTTGTACTTGTGGGAATTTCGGAGACCACAAGGTTCAATGAAATTTCTCCAAATTTTGCTCATATCATCCTTAGAGAGTCTAATATCCACTGGAAAATCCCAAATCCAATTAAGGAACCTAAATAGCAGTAGTTATGAATAGAAGTTAATTCTTATACTTCACTAGTACTTATACATATATTTTGCTACAATTCATATAGTGACTGAAGTTGAGGACATGCCGGAGCCGTTGGAAGTCCTCCCACCAGACGCTAACTTTCCTTTTGACTCGCATCCAGGCAAGCCCCGGTTTGCATTTAATTACCTTTTGTAAAGTTTTCATTTGTATCACTTATGCCTAGGTTGAAATGGTTGCATTAGAGTTAGGGTGTTTGAAGCCCCACTTGTATGACTTTAAATCGTATGAAGGGTTGGGTAGTTTACAAACTTGACGAGTAGAGAATGCCATGCTAATGTTCTTATGATATCGATAGAATTCGAGTGGTTGGAATCTACTCACGAGATAGGAATTTTATCACACGGAATGAAAAGAGGTAGAGAATGGCTTAAGAAGGTGAAACTGAGACCCGTCAGGGGGGATAGGATGCAGTGAGCGGAGGTCTCACGTGCGTAGCCCTGTTGGTGTCGATTGAGGACCGAGCCGTGTGCGGACCTGCTGGACAAGTTTGAACAGTACCGGATTCATACCAGCATATGGGAACCAGGAAACCGATGTAATTGGTTAACCTGGGTGCCGAGACTTACCCAACCATTTTATAGGAGTGGGTTGAGGGTAGTAAGGTGTAAATCTGCCGGTGAGCACAGACACACTCCATGCAGGGACCTCCTGCCTGTTACAGATGGACCGGTTCGGCATTTGGGTTTTATTTGAAAGGTTGCTGCATACAACTGAGTAGGAAGGTGTAAAGCACCGCACTTCTGAAAGTGAGTGTATGTGACGTGTTATTCGGGTGTCTACTGATTGCAATCACCGTCCCTCGCGGTTATTTGAGTACCGCTTGTTCACTGTGGTGTGACGTAGTAAGAAATGATTGGAGCCAGATGAATATGCTGCATTGAACTATTAATGTCTTGAAACCATGTATGCTGTAGATGTAGACCTCGTTAAGTTTATCTTCCCCTTTGGGCATACCCACATCGGAGGAAAGTGTTTCTTGTTTGATTGTGGACTTACGATGTGAGGGATGCCTAAGGCACATTAAACTGCTGCTACAAAACGGAAAGTAAGGATTAACATGTAGGCATGTATTTATTGCAAAGTCTTTTTCCTACATTACCAATACCTGCATGTAGAGTTTTATGATTAGGGTTGTCGGTTAAGCCTTGCTGAGCCCTCGTGCTCATGGTTGCAATATTTGAGCTGTGTGCAGGTGAGAGTTACGAGGAAGGGTCCGAGGACGAGGCGATGCCCCTGTCGGGGTACATGGCCGAGCTGGAGCCCTGCACGCCGCCGTGATCGTGGTGTGAGTGTTGCTAGTGTGTAGCGTCCCCGGGCTAGACGGCTGCACTTCTGCTTAGTTAGGATGAGAGACTAGTTATGTATAATACTTCCGCTGTATAATTAAGTTTGTAAAAGGCTTTCGCTGTTTCTATGTAAAATAAAAGTTGGTATGTTGTTCTTAATCTTTTCTTGTGTGCTGTTGGGTGCCACATCGCACGGCACCACCCTCTATGATCCCGGAGTGGGAGAACCACGGGGTGGTCCCCACAGGAAGTTCCACTCCGCGTGTAGTGTCTTGTGCATGGGGGCTTGAGCCACTCGCCCCCACCGATGTCGGGGTCACATCCTCTGGCTTCGGAGCTGGCGGAGCCTCGGGGGTCTTCATCGATGAAGACACCACATCAGGAGCCTTCCCTGCCGAGGACCTCGACACCGAAGATGCGCCCTGAGCTGGGACGGCCCTCGATGTCTTAGAAGCTGATGACGTTGCTGGGGCCTGCCTTGAAGCTCCAGAAGCACCAGATGCCCTTTCCGTGGCCGCCGGGACTGCTCCGGCAGCGGCAGCTCCAGAGTTGCCCCCGGCGCCAGTTGTCGAGCCTGGTGCGGGATCACGGGAAGCCTGGGAACCTCTTGCCTGGATGTTGGAGACGAAACTTCCATCAGGACAGACCAGCTTCCTCTTTGACGCCCTGCCTGGCTCTGGGGAATCATTGGGTGGCAAACAGGGTTATACCCCGCAGACGCAGGCCTCCCCGTTGACTCCCTCCCCCTCCTTGTGAGTGAGTCCGGCACAGGCCCTGCCTAATCACCGGCGCCGTCTGCTCTGGGGATCCTGATGCCCCGTGAGGGATCCTCAATCTGCCACACTGTGACATCGATGTCGTCCAGAGTCGGCAGTTCCCTCAGCAGCCTCGACCGCGCCTGCGGGTTGAGGTAGACGGGCTAGCAGCTCGCTGGCGGGGTGATGGAGTCGTCGGTAATCGGGTCATAGGAGAGCTTCTGCAGCATCACCTCCAACATCTCCTGATTCGGTGATGACCCTGCTCCGCGCTCCAATTGGGGCATGTCGCCCTCCTCGGTGTACTGTCAAGCTGCCCGGACACGCTGCTGGAGAGGTGTGGTCCGGCGGGACAGGAAGTCAGCGAGGACCATAAGTGAAGTCCGGCCTTCCTCCGCCAAGTACCTGATCCTCTCCAGCACCGGTGTGTAGGCGTCCTGCAGGTCATGGATCTCATCCCCAACAGCCACCTCGGTCATTGGCGGCCCACCCGACAGCTTCAGGCGGTCGTGGATGTCAGTCTGGGCAATCACCCAGTCCTCCCTCCAGTGCTCCCACTACCCAGGAGTGAAAGGTACGATGTAGGGTGCAGAGTGCCTCCCCCGGTGCTGGAAGTAATAAGCCCCCAAATGGCTTGTGCTTCTTCCCAAGGCCCTGAAGGAGAACAACGCCCTGAAGAGCTGCACCGAAGGCCGTACGCACACGAACATCTCGCAGAAGTGGATGAAGACGGCCACTAGCGCGATAGCATGCGGCGTGAGGTGCTGCAGCTGGAGCCCATACACCTCCAGCAGGGTGAGGAGGAAGGACGACGCCAGGAGCGCGAACCCGGACAACACGTACGAGGTAAAGAGTACCACCTCGCCGGGTCGCATGACGGTCAGCGGGACTCTCCCGCGGTAGATCTTCCCGTTGAACGTGGCTGATTGCCAGCCGAGCAGGCGCCTCATGACAGTGATGTCGCCATCGCTCCTGAGCCTGGATTAACGGAGGCTGGAAGACATTGTGGCGAGCAAAAGTTGTGAGCGTTGGGGAGCAGAGACTTCGAGCACGCAGGAGGAAGGCGAAGATTGCAAAAGGAGGAAGGGAACCGTCTTTCTCCGGAAGGATTCCCGTTATACGTCCGCGACCTCTGGCAGGGTAACAGGCACGACGTTTGGGTTTCCATCATGCCACGCCGTGGGTTACCTGCCTCCCCCAACGACGAGTAGGACCCAGGTCCACCCGTCAGACACTGGGGGCTAGGTTGGTAACTTCTCGGGAACGTCCGGCGGTTCCCGGGAAAAGCGGCGTAGTGGAGCTGCAGCGGTCGACCCAAAGGCTACCGCTATAAATGCCCCAGGGCAACCCCTGGAGCACGTCGTCACGACCCACCAGTCAGGAACGAGCACGCGTCCACTACGCCGATGATGTGCTGCCGCTTTGACTGGCAAATACACCCACTACACCAAGGACGTGCAACCTTTTTTTCATCTCCCAGGTACAACCACTCGTCCACTACACGAAAATCTCACCACTGCTTCGGTTTCCAAAGCACAGGTTCAATACAACCACGCGAAAGAGATGGGGCCCCACCTTTGGGCTCAATGCCTCCCCTGAGGTGGGCCTAGGGGCCACTATCGGTATCCTGTAGACTGGGTGCCTCCGCGTAGTGGGTAAAAGACAGCCTTGGCCCCGCCTCCCCGCTAAGGCGGGCCCCAGCGTAAGCCACGTGCCCTTGGCCCCATGGTCAGACCTGGGGCCATCACGTGCACATGTGCTCCGGAGCTGACACCTGCCCTGGGCTCTGGCCCCAGCCTCCCCGCTGAGGTGAGGTCCGGGACCGCCATGGTCCTCTGGCTCCGAGCCGCCTCCCTGCTGAGGACAGCAACGTTGCAGACACGTGCCCTGAGCTCTGGCCCGAGCCTCCCCGCTGAGGTGGGGTTCGGGGATGCCACGTGTCCCCTGGCTCCGAGCCGCCTCTCCACTGAGGACAGCTCCGGTACAAACACGTGCCATGGGCTCCGGCCTGAGCCTCACCGCTGAGGTGAGGTCCAGGGCTGCCACGTGTCCTCTGGCTCCAAGCCACCTCCCCGCGGAGGACAGCTCCAGTGCAGACACGTGCCCTGGGCTGCGGCCCGAGCCTCCCTGGTGAGGTGAGGTCCGGAGCTGCCACGTGTCCATGGACATTAAGTCCGTCGATAAGAGCTCCAGAGCCGCCATGTGCCCCACAATCCATCGTGGGCCGTGGGTCGACGAAGTCAAGAAGGAAGTGCACTGTCAGGCTTTGCATTTAAGGCTCGCGCCATCCCCAGAAGCATGGCGCACTGCACACGCCTCCGTCCCTTGCCCGTTCACCATTACGGCAAAAATACAGGACGGCAAGGCGTGACAGAAGTACAGTGTCGCCCAACGGCATGAAGCCGCCCAATTAGGGCGAGGAGACGCAGCGACAAGACGGCGTATTCATCATCACCTGACACGCGGTCAGGGGCGCTCAGCGTGCCGGACGGTGGGACTTAACTTTTCCGCTAGCCACTCTGCTCAGAGGAAGAAGCCCTAGATCATGTATAGGGTTCACTTAGCTCTGGGGCCACCTGTCGTGCCCCAGCCCTCATTGTAACCACCCCGGCCTTGAGCTATAAAAGGACCGGAGTGGCCGCCCTGTAGGGGGTTCCCTGATTTTGCATCCCACAACACACAAGAATTCACGATCAAGCAATAAAACAAGCACTCCCGTGGACGTAGGGTATTACGCTCCAGCGGCCCGAACCATGTAAATCTCAGTGTTCATCCGCTCTCTTGAGCCTAGGTCGCGTAGGGCGCCTAGCCCCCTCCGGAGAAAAAGAACCTCGCGGGCTGCTTTCGAGCAGGTCGGGAGGAGTGTCGCAGCTCACACTTCGACACTAAGGGATCGACCAACTATTCTCTTTATACTCACTCTCGTATTTTCTATCATTACAAGTGGAGAGGGGGTCATAGATACAGGGACAGCTTGTTCCGTCGCACATTGAATGTGGCCTAGAGGGAGGGGGAGTGAATAGGCCTTTAAAGAATTCCTGCACACTTAATAAAGTTATCAGAAACTTGACTGACCGGACTAGTCCGGTTGTGTGGGCGGACTAGTCCGGTGTGCTGAATTATTTGAGTTGATTAAGTGTGTCTCACAAATTTAATCTTATAGCAGCGGAATGAGAACAACAGTTTTTATAAATTAAATTTATTGTATGGATGCACGTGCAAACTTGTAAGAAACTCAAACGATGACAAGCAAACTAGTGATCTAATGTGTCAAGATGTAAAACAAATGAGAGACAAAAGACACGAATTTTTACCGAGGTTCGATCTCACCAAGAGATCTACATCCTCGTTGAGGAAGCTCACACAGAGCCGGGTTCCCAACCCTTTCCCTCTTCAAGACACCACAAAGGCCGACTTGACTCCACTATCATGGGTAATCACCGAGTTTATGGGGCAACCTCACACGTTGAGGGCTCCCACAAGAATTACAGTGAGAAGGTAATCAAATACACTCAAAAATATTACAATGAAGAACATGAGTGTAGAGAAATCAAACCCCAAGAGCTCACAACGAAAGAACGACGATCTCTCAATCCCAAATCCAAGTATTTTATTGATCTTGGCCTTTTTGCACCTTAGATGTATGGAGAGATGTGTTTTTGGGCTCTTGGGTCAGGTGGCGGCGCTAGGGTTCAAGCTTTGGCAATATGTGTCATGTTCTATTTGGGAAAAGACAAAGGACTTCTTTTTATAAGCTTTCCCAAAGAGTTACCGTTGTTAAACCTACTACCGGACTAGTCCGGTATATGATCGGACTTGTCCGGTCTACTTCCAGTGGGTTAATCGGACTAGTCCGGTCCACAAACCGGACTTGTCCGGTGCTATGTGAGATGGGGTTTCAGAAACTTCAGCGGACTAGTCTTGTCGCTTGGATGGACTAGTCCGCAGTCCTCTAAAGAGGACAACAGAGACATGACCGGGCTAGTCCGGTCTAAAACCGGACTTGTCCGGTTGCATTCCAGTGAGCTGACCGGACTAGTCCGGTTCACAAGGCGGACTAGTCCGGTGCACTATGTTTGCGTTTTTCAGAAAGTTAAACGGACTAGTCCGGTCCATGAACGGACTAGTCCGGTTTTCAGTGGATTTTAGTTAATTTTTAAACCCCTTACCCTTACGCAAAGTCATGAGCTCTTAGGATGTGTCTCTCTCACACACAACCTATACATTTATATCTACTTTGCTCCTCTAAATTCCACTAACGTCTTCCTTTTCGGGCACCACTCTATTTTTCACCTTTTTGTGTGTGCCGAGCCAGTTCACTTTGTTTATCCTGCAATCATCTTAATAGTTTCATTAGGATCTCATATGTTCGTCATCAATTAGCCAAAACCCACAAGGGATATCCTAGATGCACTTACAATCTCCCCCTTTTTGGTGATTGATGACAACTATTTGAGATATCACAATTGAGAATAAAAAGTTGATTTTCATAAAGTGTGCACATATGAGAATAATAAAGAATTCAAGAAAAAACTTCTCACATATGCACACACTTTATGGTGGGGTGCCTCACAGGTGTGTGATAAACAAAATGTGATAAATTAAAGACAAACAGTAGTGAACATGTAAGTGGGCATTAGAGCATAGTACATCACACATAAGAAAAGAAATAGTGCATTACAAGATTTTAAAAATAGGTACATGTCCTTGATCACAAAAGATCTTAATAACTAATACTAGATAGAAATAGTCCAAGTCTAATCTCAATCTTCCATCTCAATCTCTCCCCCTTTGGCATCAAGGCACCAAAAAGGGAAAAATTGAGGGGAATCACTCATCGCTGCCTCCTCCGTCAGTTTCAGTCTGATCTTCATCTTCAGCATCCACGGGAGCAGGATCTTCCTCTGAGTCCTCGGAGGCGGGCGGTGATCCAACGGGCTCAATCTCAAGCTTTGCACAGATAGACTTGATATTGGCATTGACGTACTGTTGATGTTTCTTCCTTGCAAGCTTTTCTTTGTGTTGCCTGTCTTCGATCTTACGGCAGCAAGCAAAGATGGAGGAGAGCATCTTGAGGATGCCGCTAGATGATTCTTGGGCAGGTGGAGAACCAGGAGGAGCACCTGCAGACCTAGTGTCATCATGAGCTTGCTTTGATCTCCTCTCCACTGGTGGAGAGGACGGGGCAGTTGGAGCCGGAGGGAGAGTGTACTCGGTGGGTTTTTGCGGCTTCAACCCCGTATGCTTGACATCCTTGACAAACTCGAGTCCCGTCACTTTCTCAATCATGTACATGATATACGGTGCGTATCCACAGGACCTATTGGGGGTAATTGAGATGTTCACAATGTCGTTGTAGTTATACTCAAAGACATTAAATGGTCTCCTCCCACTAATGACCTTCATGAGAGTCCTCAAGGTTCCTTGTATAGTTCCTGTATCTCCATCCTTCGGAGCTATCGTCTTTCTCAAGACTCTATTTAGGACCACAAAGAAGGGCTTTAGATATTTGATGGTGGGAGGAACATATGGCATCCTTGTGTCATAGAGAAACTCAAGATCTTCCTTCTCCAGGGGTTTCAGATTATGGATGACCAGTTCATGATCCAAAGTGTGTTGGAGGTGAAGAATCCTAGCAAATTCATCATAAGTGACACTATACCTTGAACCATGAGTCATCCAAGTAAGACTGTCTCCATCCCCACGAGCAGAGTAGAGAGTGGAGTAAAACTGGGTAATGACTTCATTGTTCCAGTCATACTCAAAGGATAGCAGGTCCGTCAGACCGTGCCTCTCTAAGGCCTCCACCATCTCACGAAAGGCAGGATACCTCTTTGACTTCAGATATTCAACATTTAGCCATTGACTCTCTACTACAGGGTTCTTCATCTTCATGTACACATGCTCGTAGTAGTCTGCATGGAAGTTGCTCCAGAACCTTGGATCAGAACATTGTTTAGGTCGGTCATACACTTCAATCTTCCTGAAGTTATCAGCTAGCTCATTCCCTTTTCCAGTGAAATCCTCACTTGAAGGCTGCCTGTTGCGGTGAATGGGATTTTTCATTTTTAGAGGCCCAATGGGGCCACTAGCAAGTCCCTTCCCTTTATTGAGAACTCTTCTTGGCCCTGACGAGCCCTCAGCAGCATCTTTCCTTTGAGGCCTTTTGACAATGACTTTCCTCTTCTTAGGTAGATTGTCGTCGGAGGGTGGAGAGTGAGCATTGACATCATGTCTCTTCTTCATCACTCCCTCCTTAGCTCTCCTCACTCTTTCACGTTGAACTTCTTCGTCAATTGGAAAAGAGCCGTCATCTGATCCTGAAGACATGATGCCTGATAAGGAGTTTAAGGATTAGATGCAAACGGATGCATTATCGACTTCAAATGGAAGTGTAGGGGTTCAACTGTCAGAGACCGGACTTGTCCGGTTTCAGAGTGCGGACTAGTCCGGTGGACCGAACTTGTCCGCATCTGAGCGCCGGACTAGTCCGGCCTAGCATAAGAACCCTAAATTGAATGTTTCATTTGAAACAAATCTCCTATCTAAGGACACAAGGGTAGGAAAGTGGTAGGAATACATCTATTTATGCAATGTACATCCTTTTGAAATCAAAGGAAACTAGCTAGAGCTAGAAAAATTGAGATTTCGGTTTTGGGAGGGGATTTACCAAGATTTGAAGATTCGCGTTGAAGGAGCAAGAGTCTATCCGGATGAGTCCGGAAAGTAGGATCCCCTCGTCGAGAAGAGGCTTTTTCACGGAGAAAACTCCGAGTTTGAGGGCTCAACTCGAAAATCACTTTGGGAGCTAGGGTTTAGGAGAGAGGGTGAGACAAAGTGCTTATCAGTGGAGAGGGAGGCGTTTGGTCCGGCCAACTGCTTCTATATGCGACTGACCGGACTAGTCCGGTCATGGTAGCGGACTAGTTTGGTACCCCTGAGTTAACTTAATTGTTGTCTGTCCGGACTAGTCCGGTTGGAAATCAGACTAGTCCATTTCCAACAAACTTGATACATATATAGATAACTAATAGTGATCCAAGGACAACAATTTTGCAAGTAGTCTTGGTGATTACGACCAGTAGGCAATCAGCAATCGAACAATGGTCATAATCCACAAGATTTCTCCATTAAAAATAGTTTCTGAGTAGAAAGGAGAGGAGGTGCATTTTTGACAATACGGAGGAACAATTTAAGTTGCAACCAGGTATGCAATGTTTCAAGCCACATTTCGAGAGTCAAGAATGTTTAGCTCATTTCTTAGTTCACAGAACCTTTTCTCATCTAATGGTTTGGTAAAAATATCTGCAAGTTGTTTTTCAGTCCTAACATGTGAAATAGCTATGTCACCTTTTAATGAATGATCTCTAAGAAAGTGATGACGGATGTCTATGTGCTTAGTTCTTGAGTGCTCTACAGGGTTGTGTGCAATCTTTATAGCACTTTCATTATCACATAGAAGCGGGATATGACTTTGATTGTAGCCGTAGTCCCTAAGAGTTTGTTGCATCCAAAGCAGTTGCGCACAGCAACTACCGGCTGCAACATACTCTGCTTCCGCAGTGGAAAGAGCATGGAGTTTTGCTTTTTAGATGACCAAGAAACTAGGGACCTACCAATAAATTGACAAGTCCCTGACGTGCTCTTTCTATCGACTTTGCATCCTGCATAGTCGGCGTCGGAATACCCTATCGAGTTAAACTTGGATCCTTTGGGATACCAAAGGCCCAAGTTGGGTGTGTGCACAAGGTACCTTAGGATTCTTTTTACAGCAATTAAGTGACACTCTTTAGGTGTGGCTTGAAACCTTGCACACATGCAAACACTGAGCATAATATCTGGCCTAGATGCACATAAGTATAGTAAGGAGCCAATCATGGACCGATATACCTTTTGGTCCACATTTGGACCGTCTTCATTGAGGTCGAGATGTCCGTTGATGGCCATGGGTGTCTTGATGGGCTTGGCTTTGTCCATATTGAATTTCTTGAGAATGTCTTGTGTATATTTAGTTTGGCTTATAAATGTGCCTTCTCTCAGTTGCTTTACTTGAAATCCCAGGAAGAACTTCAATTCACCCATCATTGACATCTCGAACTTGTCTGTCATTATTTTGCTAAATTCTTCACAGAAGGACTCGTTAGTGGATCCAAAGATAATGTCATCAACATAAACTTGACATACGAATAAATGATCATCAAAATGTTTAGTAAAGAGTGTGTAGTCAGCTTTACCAATTTTGAAACCATTTTGAATCAGAAAATCTCTAAGGCACTCATACCAGGCTCGAGGAGCCTGTTTGAGGCCATAGAGAGCCTTACGCAGTTTATAGACATGGTTGGGATACTCCTGATCTTCGAACTCCGGTGGCTGCTCCACATAGACTTCCTCCTTTATCGGACCATTTAGAAAGGCACTCTTGACGTCCATTTGATACAACTTAAAATTATGGTGAGTAGCATATGCCAATAAAATGCGAATGGACTCAAGTCTAGCTACAGGAGCGAAGGTTTCATCGAAATCCAAACCTTCCACTTGAGAATAACCTTTGGCCACCAACCTCGCTTTATTTCTTGTCACTACTCCATGTTCATCTTGCTTGTTCTGAAAGACCCATTTGGTTCCAACGATGTTCGCCCTTGATCTTTCCACCAGCTCCCACACTTCATTCCTTTTGAAGTTGTTCAGCTCCTCTTGCATCACAATCACCCTGTCTGGATCCCTTAAGGCTTCTTCTACCCTGTATGGCTCCAGAAAAGACACAAAAGAATAGTGTTCACAGAAATTTGCAATTTTAGATCTAGTAGTTACTCCCTTAGCAATATCTCCAATGATATTGTTGACAGGATGGTCCCTTTGCACACACTGATGTACTCTTGGGTGTGGAATTTGTATAGTTGCTTGTTCTTCATTGTCTTCATGTGTCATGTCTCCCCCTAGATCATTGCTTCCATGATCATCTTGATTTTATTGATCTTCCTCAACCTGATCTTGTGTAGGAGCTCCCCCTCGATCATTGCTTCCTTGTTGAAATTCATCTTGTGTCTCCTCTCGTGGTAGGATATCACCAAGTGCCATTTTCTTCAGCGCTTCACATGGAGCTTCCTCCTTATCTAGCATAGACTTATCGACTTGCTCCATTTGTGAGCCGTTAGTTTCATCGAACACTACGTCACGCGCTACTTCAACAAGGCCGGACACCTTGTTGAAGACACGATAGGCGTAGGCGTTCGATTCATATCCGAGCAAGAATCCTTCATCAGACTTCGAAGCAAACTTCGAGGCCCTTGGTTTCTTGTTCAGAATAAAACATTTGCAACCAAAAACTTTGAAATAGGAAACGTTAGGCTTTTTACCCGTGAGAAGCTCATATGGAGTTTTCTTCAGTAGTCGATGAAGGTACAACCGATTTGTGGCATGACAAGCGGTGTTCACCGCTTCTGCCCAAAATCGGTCTGACGTCTTGTATTCATCCAACATTGTTCTCTCCATTTCGATCAATGTTCTGTTCTTCCTTTCAGCCACCCCGTTTTGTTGAGGAGAGTAGGGTGCCGAGAATTCATGCTTTATACCTTCTTCATTGAGATATTCTTCAACTTAGGTGTTCTTGAATTCTGTTTCATTGTCACTTCTTATATTCTTTACGGTTGATGAGAATTCATTTTGAGCTCTTTTCAAGAACTTCTTGAGGATTCCCTGAGTTTCTGATTTATCATACACGAAAAATACCCAGGTAAATCTTGAAAAATCATTAACAATTACTAAACCGTATTTGTTACCGCCGATGCTGATGTACGCAATTGGACCAAAAAGATCCATGTGGAGAAGTTCCAGCGGTCTAGCGGTGGTCATCACATTCTTGGCGGGGTGTGGTGCTCCAACCTGTTTTCCTGCTTGACAAGCGCTGCACGGCCTATCTTTTTCAAAAACCACATCCTTAAGACCACGGATGTGACCACCTTTTAGAAGTTTCTGCAGATTTCTCATTCCAACATGGGCTAGCCGTCTATGCCACAGCTATCCCATGTTGGTCTTAGCAACCAAGCAAGTGTTGAGTTCGGCTTTATCTTTGTTGAAGTCAACAAGATAAAGCTTTCCCTTCAACAATCCCTTGAATGCAATTGAGCCATCGCTTCTTCTAAAGACGGTCACACCCTCATTAGTGAATAAACAGTTGTAACCTTTGTCGCATAGTTGAGATATTGATAAAAGATTATAATCTAGAGAGTCTACATGTAAAACATTAGATAAGGTGTGTTGAGAGGATATTTCAATGTTACCACTACCAAGGACCTTTCCTTGGCTGTTGTCTCCAAAGTATATACCTTCACTTGGATCCTTGTTGCACTCGTATTCCACAAACATACCTCTCTCTCCGGTCATATGATTTGTGCATCCGCTATCTAGCACCCACTTAGATCCACCGGAGGAGTAAGCCTGCAAAATAGAATTATTTCTGGGTTTTAGGTACCCAAGCTTGCTTGGGTCCTCTCAGGTTAGTCACAAGAGTCTTGAGCACCCACACACAAGTTTTCAAGTTCTTGTGGCGTGGCCCTGTATATTTAGCAATGACTTTTCCATACTTGTTTTTCATGAGAACATAAGAAGCATCAAATGTATGGAACAGTGTTTGTAGCTCAGATTCATGGGATTTTTCTTTAACAAAAATGATCCTATTCTTAGCATGATTAGAAGTAGACATGTGTTTATTCCTGTCAAAGCCAAGACCATCTTTGACATTGGGAGGTCTAGTGATCATATATGCACTTCGTGCATATTTGATCTTCTCCTTATCAAAGATGCCGTTTTGAGAAGAATGCATGTCATGTGGGGTTGAAGCATTAGAAATTACATTCTTCTTACTAGAGCAAGTGCAGGTTCTTACTGTTGTCGAGCTCATGTCTTTGGAGGAAGAGCTCTTGGAGGAAGAGGAGTCACTTTGTTTGAGCGACTCAACTTGCACCTCAAGGATTTTGTTAACTTTTGACAAGTTAGCAAGTTCTTCCTTGATTGCAATGTGCGAGTCCTCTAACTTTGAGTAAGTTTCCTTACTCAAGGCTAGCTCTAACTCAAGTGACTCATTCTTCTCTCTTTCAAGCTCAAGAAGCTTTTCAACTTCTTGATATCTCTTCCTCTCACGGATGAGCATATGTTCTTGTCGGTTGACAAGTTCCTCCTTTTCAAAGATTTCGTTTGACAACATTTCCATTTTATTTAAAGCAATTTTACTTAGCCCTCTAAACAATTCTTCATTATCACTAGAGCTATCAAAGTCATCAATGGAGGAATTTAGCACAGGAGGAGTAAGTCGAACCTTTTTCTTGCCTTCCTTAGCCATAAGACAAGTGTGGTTGTTCATGTCCCGTCATCCCATGTTCGGAAAGAGTGTGGCTCTCATAGTTGGTTTCTTGACTGCGAAAGTGGCCATCTCTTCTTCTTCATCGGAGGAGGACTCGTCGTTTGAGTCCCACTCCTTCCCAATGTGAGCTTGATGGGCTTGTCTTATTTTTCTGAAATTTTTATTTTCTTGAGATCTTGTTTCCTTCTTCTTTTTGTTTTCTTCATAAGTACAGTCCACCATGAAGTGACCATACTCTCCGCAGTTGTAGCAAGTGCGTCGAGCCTTGGATTTTCCTTTATCCTTGCTTTTGCCTTCATGTGAATTGTTTCCGTGTCTTCTCTTCATCATGCGTTTGAACTTTTTGATGAAGAGTACCATTTCTTCATCATCAAGATCGGTGCTTTCGTCGCTTGTATCTCCATCGTCTTGGTCTTCACGAGTTTCTTTGAGTTTGGGTCTGCACGTTGCTTTGAGAGCAACTTCTTTCTTTTTAGAAGAGGTGAGCTCGGCTAAGTCTTTGACGTATTGAGCCTCTTTCTCCATTATTTCATGATTTATGATCTTTCCCAATAACTCATCGGGAGTCATTTTGTGAAACCCGGGGCTTTCTCTAATCATTGAGCAAAGTGTGACGTTTCTTGGCATGAAGGCTCTAATCATTCTTTTGACCACTTCGTGATCTGTCCATTTCTTACTTCCATAAGCACGAATTTTGTTGATGAGTGCTTTCATCCGGTTGTACATGTCTTGAGGTGATTCGCCTTCTTCAATAGCAAATCTCCCCAACTCTCCTTCAAGCATTTCGATTTTGGCTTCACGAACTGACCTATTTCCTTCGTGAGCTGTCTTGAGGGTATCCCAGATTTCTTTTGCACTTTCTAACCCATCGATCTTGGTGAATTCCTCTCTGCTTAGTGATGATGTGATCACGGCGACGGCTTGTGCGTTTCTGTGAATCTCTTGTTCTTGTTCTGGGGTGAGTTCATCATCCGTGTCCGAAATATCGATGCCTGTGCAAACAATGTGCCACAGACTAGGGTTCAGGGATATCAGATGCATCTTCATGTTGTACTTCCACATGGTGTAGTCACTTCCGTCAAACTGTGGGGGCCTTCCCATAGGAATAGAGAGATAATGATTATTTGAATTGAGACGGTTGTAGTTGTAAGGATACCGGGAGTAGTCGTGATGACCACTCCCCATCGTCTTTTCTTCCTCTTTTCCCTTTTGTGCCATTAACTTCTTTCTCAGTAATGTCTTTAGCTGTCTCACTTCATCATCGTCATGTGGATTTTCTTTCAGCACATCGAAGGCTTTGGCTTCTTGCTCCTCATCGTTGTTGTTTGTCTTCGGGATATCGTTGTTCTTCTCAGAGGCCATTGATCTCTCCGAGATGTGAGTCTCATTGGTGGAGAACTTGGCTCTGATACCAATTGAATGTGGCCTAGAGGGGGGGTGAATAGGCCTTTAAAGAATTCCTGCACACTTAATAAAGTTATCAGAAACTTGACTGACCGGACTAGTCCGGTTGTGTGGGCGGACTAGTCCGGTGTGCTGAATTATTTGAGTTGATTAAATGTGTCTCACAAATTTAATCTTATAGCAGCGGAATGAGAACAACAGTTTTTATAAATTAAATTTATTGTATGGATGCACGTGCAAACTTGTAAGAAACTCAAACGATGACTAGCAAACTAGTGATCTAATGTGTCAAGATGTAAAACAAATGAGAGACAAAAGACACGAATTTTTACCGAGGTTCGATCTCACCAAGAGATCTACGTCCTCGTTGAGGAAGCTCACACAGAGTCGGGTTCCCAACCCTTTCCCTCTTCAAGTCACCACAAAGGCCGACTTGACTCCACTATCACGGGTAATCACCGAGTTTATGGGGCAACCTCACACGTTGAGGGCTCCCACAAGAATTACAGTGAGAAGGTAATCAAATACACTCAAAAAGATTACAATGCAGAACATGAGTGTAGAGAAATCGAACCCCAAGAGCTCACAACGAAAGAACGACGATCTCTCAATCCCAAATCCAAGTATTTGATTGATCTTGGCCTTTTTGCACCTTAGATGTATGGAGAGATGTGTTTTTGGGCTCTTGGGTCAGGTGGCGGCGCTAGGGTTCAAGCTTTTGACAATATGTGCCGTGTTCTATTTGGGAAAAGACGAAGGACTTCTTTTTATAGGCTTTCCCAAAGAGTTACCGTTGTTAAACCTAATACCGGACTAGTCCGGTATATGATCGGACTTGTCCGGTCTACTTCCAGTGGGTTAATCGGACTAGTCCGGTCCACAAACCGGACTTGTCCGGTGCTATGTGAGATGGGGTTTCAGAAACTTCAGCGGACTAGTCCTGTCGCTTGGATGGACTAGTCCGCAGTCCTCTAAAGAGGACAACAGAGACATGACCGGACTAGTCCGGTCTAAAACCGGACTTGTCCGGTTGCATTCCAGTGAGCTGACCGGACTAGTCCGGTTCACAAGGCGGACTAGTCCGGTGCACTATGTTTGCGTCTTTCAGAAAGTTAAACGGACTAGTCCGGTCCATGAACGGACTAGTCCGGTTTTCAGTGGATTTTAGTTGATTTTTAAACCCCTTACCCTTACGCAAAGTCATGAGCTCTTGGGATGTGTCTCTCTCACACACAACCTATACATTTATATCTACTTTGCTCCTCTAAATTCCACTAACGTCTTCCTTTTCGGGCACCACTCTTTTTTTCACCTTTTTGTGTGTGTCGAGCCAGTTCACTTTGTTTATCCTGCAATCATCTTAATAGTTTCATTAGGATCTCATATGTTCGTCATCAATTAGCCAAAACCCACAAGGGATATCCTAGATGCACTTACACACATCCACCAGGGCACTCAATGGGGTCGCCGTATCCGTAGCCTGCTGCTCCGTCTGCTCCCGTCTTGCCGTCGGGGTAAACCATACCAGTACGCACACGCGCACCGCGTACTTCTCCTCTTCTGTTCCATCGGAGGTGACGAGAACATAATGTGGTCGCCAGGGATAGCACTTGAGTGCCTTCCCACTTGACCAGGGTGGCGCCTGCTCCGCATTGAAGGCCACCTGCCTGTCGCCTACCCGAGGTCAGGCTTGGACCTCCTCTTCAGGTTTCTCCCTTCGCCCGAGTCTCAAGGGCAAGGATCGCGGCTCTTCCTAGGGGTCAGGACCGGGGCTCCCTTTCTGTCCGCTCCGTCTTCCCCCGAACTCGGGCACATGCTTGCTCCTTCGTCGCTAGGGATTGTAAGGGCCCAAGTTTTTCAATTGCTAAAAGTGTTCATCACAGCCACATCTCAGCTCAATTGTGGTAAAAACATGAACATATTTGAAGAGCAAGTAACAACCGTAAATAGATTTATTAGGAGATGAACTCACAAAATGCAAAAGTGGTATTTCCCACATGCATCATATAGGGCCTGAGCATATGATTAACTCCTAAACTTTGTTAGTAATGCTCATGCCAAATTTCACACAAATCTAAAACTTTTTGCGGTACTTTTGGGTACAATCATTAAAAGGTTAGATTGAACTTAAATTGAAATTCAAACTCCTTTCATCCCATGAATTCAAAAGTGGGTTCATATTCATACTCAGCACATTTTTTTGAGCTCACTCACAAATTTTCATCCCATTTGGGATTGATCTTGACATGATCTATATGTAGCAAATTCAAATTTAATTTGAATTTCAGTTTGTCATTTGAAGCAAGTTCATTCAAACCATCTTTTCATTTTTAATCATTTAAAATTTCAAAGGTTGATTCAGTGGTTTTATCAAATTGTGATGGGTAGGAGGGTCCCAAATATTGTGCAAAAGTAAAATTCAATTTTGTGGGACAAAAATTGGAAATGGGACCCACCAGTCAGTGGAACAGAGGCTTCAACTGACTCCACCGAGAGCTCTCGGTTTCTTGCGCGCGCGCCTGCGAGCGCCACGGCTCTAGAGACCAGCGCCACCCCTTGCTTGCCAAATTTTGCAGCTGGGCGATGTTCCTTGCTTCTTATCCTCGAGCAACCGATGGCCAAAGCCCATTTTTCCACTGCTTCGACGCCTTTCTGCACGGAAAATCCAAAAAACCTCGCCGCATACCCGAGCTCCCACCTCACCGTCGGCCGGCCGAAACCGAAGGTGTCACTGTGAGCTGAGGCCAGAACGGAACCGCCGACCTTCACTCACAGTGCTCCAGCCCTCGGCAGCCGACCTTCACCGAGGTGTTTTGACCTCCCCTTTCACCACCGACGCACCTCCGACTAAACACCATCGCCCAGACAGCTCTGGGCTCCTCCGGTGCAACCAACTGCTCACAGAGGTTAGCATCGAAGTCTAGTAGCTCCTCCCAAAACCCTTAGCTCCCTTTTAGCGCCGGCTAGCCGGAATTTCACATTTTCTGACGATCACTGTGTAGAACCGAAGCCAACCAATACGGGAAATTCATCTCGCATGGTTGGTCAACTCCGATTCTAATATAGCTATAGAAACTAGGGCCCATCATGACCACCCTGACCCAAAAACAACGAAGAAACATCCATCCGACGAGCTAAGTAACGCAAACTAGCCGCCTCCGTCCAAAATGGCTCGGGTCCCCATTGAGCTCATAGCTCCGGTCGTTTTCCGCGGGGTCTGAGTGCACCATCACCTTCCTCGAGCTCCAGTGGTGCTTTACGGCTGCTTAGGGTATCGGGAGAAGCTTGGGACACGTTGGTCATCATCGGCACCACACCACCGATCGCCGCCATCGATGCCGACCGGTTTCCCCTCGAGGGCATGCTGCATAACCTTGTCCGGCTGCTAGGGCTTGGTCTCAGGAGCGTGTAGCACGAAAGATCACCGAAAATGGTCCACCATAGCCAGAGAACGGGCCGCGCTACTGCCGCTGTCCGGCGCGCGCTGGGGCGCCAGCGAGAGGTTGAAGACCACAATGTTTTTGTGAGACCTGGTTGGCAGTAGTTTAAACAAATCAAATTGATTTTCCAGTTTTCCCTCCAAAACTTTAGAAGCCCATAACTTTGGCTACAATTTTCCAAATAGAGTGAACCAAATTCTGTTGGATTCAGCTTTCTGAGTACTTTCCAGCAAAACAAGTTTCACTCCATGAAACCCTTTAATTCTTTAGAATTAATTCCCCAAAAGTTAAACTGTTGAGAATTTTAACTGGTGATTTCTTTGATGGAAAATTCTGTAATTTTGCCAGGACGTTCCTTGTAATTTCCCTGAGTCACCATAAAAATTTCAGATCCATCCGAGCTCATTTAGTCCACCTAATGGTGTGATTAAGGAAACTGATCCAGAGAAAAAAATGTCCAGAAACATTTTTCTGATTTTCTCTGAACTAATTAGCTCATATATTTTGCTAGTATTTCTCCAAATTAGATGAAACCGATTCCAATAGAACCATATTAAATTCTAGTTTCCAAAAAAGTCATGGCTTGTTCCTAGAAAGCCATAAGATCTCTAAATATGGCCAAATACACATTTATTTGTGCAGGGCTCAAATGAGCTTTCCCTCAAATGAAATTTGGCCAAGTCTCTATTTAGGTTGTCACCAAACCTCAGTAAAAATTTCAAAGGAAAAAGGAATGTCTAGCTACACTTATAGCCTTCACCATATCAATTCAATTCAATTGCATTTAAATTTGACACGCATCGTATTTTCATTTCGTGTAGTCACTAAGATCAAAGAAGACCCGGAGGTTCTGGACTTTATTACTCCAGAAGAATAATTAGTTAACGACCAGCAGCAAGGCAAGCTCCAGTTTGCATTAACCTGTTTTAAAGTCTTATGTTTTGATCACTTACTTTATGTATTTCTTACAAAGGTGCATTAGGGTCTTGATTGGAAACCCAATTGCATAGCCAAGAGAACCAGGGGTTTGGGCTTAGGATTTAAACCTCGAGTAGCCACTGCAACGCTAAAATGGTATAGGATTTGGTACAAGTTGAGTAGTTGGAACTACTCACGAGAATAGGCTAGAGGCACACCACTCGGTTAGAAAGATAGAAAATGAATCACATGGCATGAAAATGAGACCGAGCGGATAGAAAGGGCAGCAGGACTTTGTGGCCTAGGTTCCATAGCTCTGCTTATGTCGATTGAGGACCGAGCCATGTGTGGTCCTGTTGAACAAGCTAGAACAGTGCCGAAGACCTACCAGATATATGGGAACCGGGAAACCGATGTCATTCGGGTAGCGATCTGTTGAGGCATTGCTTGTCGTCCAGAGGGTAGGTTGAGAGCAGCGAGGTGTAAATCAGCTAGCGGGCACCGAAGATGCTCCGCGTAGAGACCCCCTGCTCAGGACAATAGGACCGGTTCAACATTTGGCTAACGGATGAAAGGTGGTTGCGTACGACGTCCGTGGTGGTTGCTGTAGGCAACATCGAGTACAGGCGTACGTGACGAGTTATTCAGGTAACCCTGCAGGTGTAAATTGATTATAATCACCGTCCCTTGCGGTCAGTGCATAACACTTGTTCACTGTACCGTGACATAGAAAGAACATGCTAGTTGTAATGATAAAAGTTGTTGTTTGAAAGATTTACGTTGCTTGTTAATGAAATGCTTTAGTTTAGAGCAAATCAATCTTCTTTTCCACCTTAGGCAAAGCACATAAGAGAAATGCGTTTCTTGTTTGATTGCAGATTTCTTATGTGTCTTAGCACAAGGTTCTCCACTAACTTGAGGCTAAAACTTGAAAGTAAGTGTCAACTGATTAGGCGTGTCTTTTGTAACATACTTTCCTATTATACACTGCAAACCCAGCATGTAGAGTTTTATATTTAGGTGAGACGGGTCAGTCTTGCTGAGCCATCGTGCTCACTGCTTGTGTTTCAAGCGTTTGCAGGGTTCTATGAGGAAGAGGCTTCCGAGGAGGATACATACCCCCAAGACGGAAACACCATCGAGTGGGAGCCGTGCACGCCTCCGTGTTAGTGTGCATGTGTGCTAGTGGGATTTTACGTTCACGGGCTGAACATGAGACCTTTTTCTTAGTCTACCCATGAATTGTAGACTCTAACAATATTTTTGATGTAACTATATTCATAAACCAGTTTATGTAATAAAATTTTGCTTCCGCTTATTGCCTTTTATATGTGTTATCCGATGTTGTCCAACGCAGCACCTCTCAGCGAGATCCTAGTTTGTCGGGACCATCGAGTCCTTGCAGCATGGTATCAGAGCTAGGTTGAGGTTTAACGCACTTAAAAAGGTTAGATTTCCAAAAACTCGATGAGTAACGAGTTATTAGCCTATATAAGGATGTTATTAGTATATAGAAAGTGGCAACACTAACCTATTTGCTATGTCGGAAAATCATGCATCTCGGGACTATTTATGTCTTTGGGGGTGCATGTAAGCGCTGTCCACCAGTGCGCACAAGCTTAAGGGTGGAGCCTCACGGGTGGCAGGTAACCCGGCCAGCATTAGTCCTCTACGACTCTTCATGTCGTTTGGGGTATTCGAGCAACGTCAGTCCTCGGCATGGAATGGGAAAGTTGGTGGAGACCCCATCACATGGTTAGTAACGTGAACACATAGCTTAATGCGTGTTTGGCTTGAGAACACCCGTGCGAGCGACGACGGACGGGTGTATGGAATTGTATTGGGCCCAGGTTCAGTGTGCAGCTGAGGCCGATGATTGTGTGAGTTTATTGCAGGTAGTCTAACCATAGATCGGTAGACGAGTAGAACACGTGTGCGAGAGACGTTTAGTGCCACTGAATTAACGAAGCCGGCTAAGTCCGGTATAGGTTTTCTTTGTGAGGAACGTAGTACCAGCATGTTTTGGTGACGCTTCGAAGTCACACTCCACTAAATGAGTAACTTCATTTTAAAACTTGAATGTTTTGATCCAGAGCACAAAAATCTTGATTTAACTCCTTCCCTTAATCAGGATTTCTAATGTAAGCAAGTTTCCAACTTATGTAAGACTAGGAACAGAGTCCTCTGTTTTTCAGCTGAAATAATGCTGAAGTTATACAGAGATTAGAGGTCAAGTTCTTTCGACGTTGGGGTCGTGCTATACATTTCTGGAAATATTTTGAACAGTTCTACAACTTTTCTATTGATGTTCAGAGGTATTTTATCCCTTAACGGGTCGAACAATGCAGTAGAGTTGAAACTGTCCAGAAAACAGGACAGAGTAAATACTCTCTGTAAATCTCTGTAAAATGAACATAGTTTCCTGCACAAAAATCCAAAAATATAAAATGGTATAGTTCTGAAAAGTTCATTAGATAGGTTAAACTGTGTAACAGAAAGTTTTGTCAAATTTTGGACTGAATTAACTGGAATTCTTGCATCAAGTCAATACCTCAAGCAGGGAGGTGCTGCCCAATTTTCTCCAGAAATTCTGTTGACTTTGACATCTCATAACTTTTGAACCAGGACAGATCTGAGGGCATACAAATACATTCTGGAAAGCTATTGAAGTTAACTTTAACTTTGATGTTAAACTCTAGAACTGGTTTGTGAAATACCGAAAATTCTAGCAAGTGGAGCTGCAAATCACACCGAGAAAATGAGAGGGAATTTAAACTTTTGAATTTAAAGGTGTGAGCTTCAAGTCTAAACTTGAATTTGCAAAAATTTACAAACCCGGAGATCTAAAGCCACAATTTGATTCTCCACACATCCACGGGTAGCCTAGAAAAATTTCGGATCATTTGGAAAAGGTTTCCTAGTCGTTGGAATTAAAACGGAAAAAATTCGAGTTTGAATTTAAATCTCAGTTTCAAATTCTGACTTCATCGAAATTCGAATTTGAGGGCACCATTGTGTTTTTCATATTTCTTTTGGTGTACCCTCCAATTTTGGGAATTTTTGGACAAAATCAGGTGGGAATTCTAAAGCACAGAGAGAGGGAGAGTTGTGGCTGTGGACCCCACCGGTCAGTCTCACAGATTGCAAACCGACTCTATGGGGACTTCAGCACGCACCACCTCCCGTCGCCCGAGCGCAAGCTCCTGTTCACGTATGAGAACACCAAGTAAAGAGGGAGCAACACGCTGCCTTCTCCCGTGAACCGGCTCTCCTCGCTCCCCACCGTCTCCTCGCAGAGCTCAAAGCAAAAACACAGCCGCCCAACCCTCTCTGTTTCTTCGGCGCCCGGCTGCTAGAGGCTTCTTCGTGACCAAAGGTCGACACGAAAAAGGACCGCCCTCAGGTGTGCAAACCTACGGTGCAACCCTCTTCTCTTTTCGTGCATCGCCGAGGATGAATTTTGCCGTTTATTGTTTCGATATACCTAGGACCGAGCCTCACCAATCTTCAAAATTCATCGTAATCAATCCACCATCACGTGTGCCGAGCTAAAAACATGATATAGACACTCCCACGCTCCTCTAGGATCAAAAAGCATCGAAAATCATCAAGTGTAGGCGCTGTTCTTCGAGAATTTTGAGCCGGCACCGATTTTCGCCCTAGGTCGCCGATGAGCTTCTATTTGCAGCCATTTTTGAGCCGATTTGAGCTCATGCCGGTGATGAGGGATATCCCCTGGTGCTCTAGAGCCAAGAACCTGATCCTTTGGTGAAGAAACAAGCCGTCGCAACCTCTCCGGAACCCTAGTTCTTGCTGTCATCGGTGTGCACTGTTTTCTGGTGAGTTCCGGCCGCCGGCGACCTCACCAACATGTCCGACGTGGTGGAAAATGGGGGGGGGGGGGGGCAGTATGGGGCCAGGAGATGGCCGGGAAGGGCCTTCCAGCGACCCTCGCCGGAGGGAGCCGCCACTGGCCCTGTCTGGTGCGAGGTTGAAGATGCAAACAGGCGAGTGGGACCCACTGTCGGGTTTAAACATTTCCAGATTTTCCCTAACTCAGTTTAAACTTTGGAGAGCCATAACTTTGTGTAGGAATGTCCAAAGTTTGTCAAATAATTTTTTTTGGATTCCTCTCAAAGAGTAATATCCAGGGGTACAGCCCAATATTTATGAAAATCCCTGCATTGGTTCATTAATTCATTTAAGAAAAATCCTGTAGGAATTTTTACAGGAGTTCTGTTTATTGGAAAATTTCCAAATTCATGTCCAGCGTGGTGGAAAATGGGGGGCGGCCAGTATGGGGCCGGGAGCCGGCCGGGAAGGGCCTTCCGGCGAACCTCGCCGGAGGGAGCCACCACTGGCCCTGTCTGGCGCGAGGATGAAGATGAAAACTGGCGAGTAGGACCCACTGTCGGGTTTAAACATTTCCAGATTTTCCCCAACTCAGTTCAAACTTTGGAGAGTCATAACTTTGTATAGGAATGTACAAAAATTGTCAAATAAATTTTGTTAGATTCCTCTCAAATATTAATATCCAGTGGTGCATCCCAATATTTACGAAAATCCCTGTATTTGGCTTATTAATGCATTTAAGGAAAATCTTGTATGAATTTTTACAGGAGTTCTGTTCATTGGAAAATTCCCAAATTTAGGCAGGAAATTCTTCCAAAAATCTTAGAACTCCAATAAAATTTTTAGAGGCATTGGATACATTTTCTTGGCCAAATGTTGATTCAATGTTGTACGTCTCTGAAAATTAGGAAAAATAACAGAAAGATTTTTCAGCTTTTAGCTCCAACTTCTAAATTCCATATCTCTGTGTAGGAAGCTCCAAAAATGGTGAAACCAAGTCCTATGGAATCATGATACTCCCAAGTTTCTGAAAAACCAAATTTGGAGCATGACAAGACACTATAATTGCAATAGGAATTCAGAGAAGCCAAATAGTTAAGAAAATTCTATAGGCCACATCTTACATTAACTTTGTCTGAAATTTTGCAAGCCATACCTCGGTAGGATCTATGGATTACTGTAAAAATTTCAGAGCAAGTTGATATTACATTCTCCAGTTTTCGACTGGTTTATTCCCTACCTTTCTTATGTCCATTAGATATAACTCTTTGAATTTTTCTTCCACAATCATCCACTGGCCACCTAAAGTATCCTCTGTTTCTGTCCATAACAGAGCTCATCTCTCACTTTAGCGTTAGTCTAAACCATTCTTAGTTCATAAAACACATTTGTTTTATAATTCATTTACTTGCAATATAAAACTGTGCATATTCATATCGTAGGAAACACGACGAAGGAGTTCGACGAGGAACTCGACTCGGAGCTGAAAGTTGAAGCTTTAACCATCAACAAGATACTGACTTCAAAGTAGTAATAAACCTGCAGCAACATAAGGCAAGCCCCGGTTTGCATTTAACAGCTTTTTAGTTACATTTTACTTTATATTACTTTTATTGGTCTAGTATGTATTGTGCATTAGTTCAAGGTGATTGATACTCCAAATGCATGACTCACAAACCCTTGGAGTTAAAGGGTAGAACAGGTTACCTTCGTGTAGTTTTCGGCTAGGCTTAAGTTGTACAGGATCTGGTATAAGTCAGGTAGTTGGAAGCTACTCGCGAGTTTAGGATGTTGGTTCAGCGGGGTATGATTCTAAAGGATGAAAGTTCTGGAAAAGAAAATGAGACCAAGCAGAGAGTAGGAGCAGCAGGACGTTGGGCCTGTGTTGCCGTAGCTCTGTTTGTGTCGGTTAAGGACTGATGCGTATGACGCCCTGCTGAGCAAGTTTGAACAGTACCGGATGCATACTGAATTATGGGGTTCAGGAAACCGATGTAACTCGGGTACTCTCGTGTCGAAACTTATACGGCCTTCCTTTGGGGGTTGGTGTCAGAGGTGTCAACCCGCTAGTGGAGCAACTTTGACTGTTCCGTGTAGTGGCCCTTCTGATGGGTCGGCAGAACTGGTTCGGCATTGGAGTGACGGGTGAAAGGTTGCTGCATACAACGTAAGAAAGAGCTCCTGTGTTAGTCTTTCAAGGCAGGTGTATGTTTCGTGTGTTCCGGGTGTGTCCTTATTCGAATCACCGTCCCTCGAGGTTACATGAGTACCACTTGTTCACTGAGTTGTGGCGTAGTAATTATTTCCAGATGAAGTGAGATGAATTATTGCTGATGTGAAGTTCTTAAATTCATTGTATTGCCAACCATGTATGTTATAGCGTAGAGCTCACTAAGTTTATATTCCACTTTAGGCATCATCACATCGGAGGAAAGCGTTTCTTGTTTGATTGTGGACTTCCGATGTGAGAGCTGCCTAAGGCATAATAATCTTCTGCTATTAAACTGAAAGTAAGGATTAACATTTAGGCGTGTCGTTATTGCAACATATTGGTCCTACATTATTAATCCCTGCATGTAGAGTTTCATGTTTAGGAGTGTCGGTTAAGTCTTGCTGAGCCATCATGCTCACAGTTGCATTATTAGTGTTTTGCAGGTTATAAAATTTGCTATGAAGATGGTTGTTCGGTGAGCCATCGGAGACTCACCGGAAACCCTGCCGCTGCACTCATCTTTGTGGAAGCTAGTAAGAAGCGTCCGCGGGATGGACGTCTTCTCTCTTGCTTAGTTAGGACCGAGAGTAAGTGTGTATGTATATTCCACTGCTTGTACCCTCGTGGTACATTATTTTGTAAAAGACACTATGTTGATAAATAAAAGACTTTGTACGTTTATGGTTCTTTTCATGTAGGCTGTTGGGTGTCGCATCGCACGGCACCACCCAATGTGTATCCTGGAGTGTGGATCCCGGAAGGCGTTCCCCACATGGTTTTGCTTTTAGCATGGTCTAAATCAGGTTAAAACGGAAACTGGTCAGTGCTGTCAGTTTGGGCAGCAGACCAGAAATCAAATTTGTTGTTAGTTTAATTTGTGTTTCCAGGTTTTAGGAGTTCAATGACATGTTTTATGTTATAACTCACTGATTTACTGTTGAAAGTAATATTTGACCTTTTTCAAATATGTTTCTACAGATGGCAGAGAATAAACAATCGGAGAACGGATGGGTGGTATCCCATTGTTCTCAACGCAGCGGGTATCCGGATCTGTTGAAGCTAATGCTTCAATATTTCGGGTATGTGGAGACGCCGCGGTTTCTTGCCAAAGAAGAAGGCGAGGAGGGGAACAATACATGGACTATTCATGTCGATTTTCCAACAGGCTTACGCCACCGGGTTGGGTACCGTTCACCGTCACGGTGAAAGGGAGACAACCGGAAGACATGTGGCAAGTGGCAGCCCGCGATACCATGTCACGCTTATGCAAACTACACGTCAAGGCTATGGGGGGCACTCCATATGTGCTTGTACCGGTGGAGGGACGAGCTAACCATGTGTGGTGAGAGAGGTACTTTGCGGCGACTGATCCGAGTTGCCCAAGGTATAATCCAGCGGAGGCGAACCTCAGCCTCCATTTGATGGCAGGGAAGAACGTGATGGACAGCCAAGCTGTCCATATGGCTCGACTTGCCGTGGACCTCAAAGAGAGCACCAGCCGCCGTGACCATTTAGAGAGTGCCCACAGTGCACTCCGTAATGTGCTTCTCACGACTATAAAGCGACTGAATGACCAACATAATCAGTTGTGTCGGATGAGGAAGGCGAAGAAGAAAAGCCGTGTCGACATCACGGTTTTGCAGCAGCAGGTCCAAGCCTTGACCCAGCAGAACGAGGTCCTTACTCAAGAGCGTGATGACACGATTGAGGAGGGGCAGAACTGGGAAATGGACTACAACCAGGCCATGGACAAGGTGCATGCCTTGCAGGACCTCGTACCTCCGGTAGTGGGCCTACCGATGGTAGGTGCTGTACCCGTGGTTCTTGGTATTCCGGCAATACCGGAATCCGAACCCGAAGAGGATGTCATGGACCCTGAACCACCAGCAGAACCAGCAGAGGAGGAAGACCCGGAGGAGGTCGAATTCTACTCCGAGTAGTGAGTTTACCGTTGCCAAGTAGGGCAGAGAGGGTGGTGTGTAATAACTTTTGTAACAGCGACATGTCGTGTAGACAGTAGTATGTGTATGTAGTGATGACATGAGCACGACTTCTTGGAGTCCCGAGAATAATATATCTTGTATAAAGTTTTCGCTTTATCAATATATGTGAATGTTGTGCCTTTTTTCTCAATGCGTCACTGCAGTACCTACTGTTTTTCCATGGAATTTTAAGAATGGCATGTGCTGACAGTTGCTGTTTTGAATTTCAGAATGACTCGTACTCATGCCAACCATGAGGTTGGGGGTTGAAGTCAGGGGGGAGAGGCCTCCCAACAACCTACCGATACTTCCTCGGGACAGCAGCAGCAGCAACCACAGCCACCACCACCGCCAACGGTCACTTTGGCAGATATTATCTCGGCCATGGCGGGCTAGCACCAGCAGCACACCGAGTTGCTGCAAACTCTAGTTGCAAATACGTCTCGACCAGAGAGGCGTCAAGACCGAGAGGAACGATGGTAAAGTTCCTACTGGGATTTTCTGGCAACGCATCCCCCGGTATTCTCAAGGGCGGATGAAACCATCGATGCAGACAAGTGGCTCCGCACGATGGAGATGAAGTTTGGGCTGCTCCAAGTTAGTGAGCAGCGGAAGACACAGTTCGTGACCCAGCAACTTCAGGGGTCCGCGGGCGCTTGGTGGGCAAACTTCTGCGCCTCTCAACCCACCGAGCGAGTGCTGACCTGATCAGAGTTTCAGACGGCCTTCAGGACCTATCACATACCGCCGGGTCTAATGAAGAGGAAGACGCAGGAATTCCTTCACCTGCAGCAAGAAAACCGGAACACACTGGAGTATGCCCGTGTGTTCAATGATCTCGCCCTCTATGCTTCCTATCATGCTGATTACGGATGAGAAGAGGCAGGACTACTTTTACCAGGGGCTAAATCCGCTCCTGAAAGACAAGCTGGCAATGTTCAATCGCGGCGGCCTCAACGAGATGATTGATGCTACGATTGTACAGGAGGACTCTGGCAAGGAGTTGGCGGCAGTGGAGAAGAAGCGCACCGTGCCGCAGAGCAGCGGAGAGGGAAGTGGTCCTCCCCAGAAATATCGGATGGTGTATCGCTCACCATAAGGTCAATGCTGGCAGCCACCACAACGACCGATGCAGTATCTCAATCGGCCGTATCCACAGCCGGTATTCCGACCAGCTTTACCAGCACCTCTGCAGCAACAGCAGCAGCAGCGGGCGATGACGCGTGCGTTTGCACCTCAGCAGCACATGCCAGGCTTTCGTCCCCCAAGCACCGGCCAATAACCCACCACATGTTTCAAGTGCTGTCGCCAGGGGCATTTCGCCAACAACTGCCCTGAGAAGCAAGGCAGCGGAGTGGCATCACAGTTTATGGGGAGGAATCAGCCCCGGAATCCTATTAATGCATGGCGGGCAAACCCTAAGCCCGGCACCGTCCACCAACTCGCCATAGAGGACTTGCCGGAGGGAGGACCCATACTTGCAGGTATGTTCAAACTTCACAAACATCCCGCCATAGTTTTATTTGATTCGGGTGCCACGCATAATTTTATTAGCCAAGCTTATATTGCTGAGCACAGTTTGCAAATACTGCCCACCAAAAGTCCTTACTTGTTTTGCTCACCGGGTGGTAAAATTTCAGCAAGCATGATGGTATACTCTACGTCTCTCATAGCATTAGAGGGACAAAAGGTCGATGTCATCTTAGGGATGTCGTGGTTAACCCGCCACGGCGCTGTTTTAGACACCGTCCTATGAGTCGTGCATTTGCACCCATAAATGTACGAGTCTCATTCATTATTTCTAGACAGTTCAGAAATAAAACTTCCAGTCGTATACCAATCCACGACCATCAGATTGGAAGATATTCCAGTAGTCCGTGAGTTCCCTGACGTGTTCCCGGATGATTTACCGGGTATGCCGCCCGACCGGGAGGCAGAGTTCAAGATTGAGCTTGCACTGGGAACTATGCCAATATCCAGAAGGCCGTGCAAGATGGCGCCAAAGGAGTTGGCGGAATTGAAAACGCAGTTGACGGACCTGATGGAAAAGGGGTTTATTAGGCCGAGCTCCTCACCGTGGGGCTGTTTGGCACTATCTGTGAAGAAGAAATATGAAACATTGCGTCTTTGCGTGGACTATCGTCCACTAAGTGCCGTTACAATCAAGAACATGTACCCATTGTCACGGATCGACATGTTGTTTGATCAGTTGGTCGAAGCAAAGATCTTTTCCAAAATGGACTTAAGATCAGGGTACCACCAGATTAAAATACGGGCTGAGGACATTCCGAAGATGGTGTTCTCGATGAGGTACGGGCTTTATGCGTACCTGGTCATGTCCTTCTGCCTCACCAATGCTCCAGCTCATTTCATGTACTTGATGAACTCGGTATTTATGCTGGAGCTGGACAAGTTTGTCGTGGTCTTCATCGACGACATCCTGATTTATTCCATGTTGGAGGAAGAACACGCGACACACCTGCGTATAGTCTTGCAACGGCTGCGAGATCACAAGCTATACGCGAAATTCAGCAAATGTGAATTCTGGATATCGCAAGTACCTTTCCTTGGGCATATTATCTCAGCGGAGGGCATCGCTTTAGACCCGAGCAAGATTACACAAGTGCTAGATTGGATGTCCCCGAGGGCTGTCCACGAGGTACGGAGTTTCCTTGGACTCGCGGGATATTATCGGAGGTTCATTCCGAACTTCTCGAAGATTGCCAAACCTATGAGCGAATTGCTAAAAAGGCTACCATATATGTTTGGAGTACAGCATGTGGAGCGGCATTCAAGGCTTTAGTGAAGCACCTAACATCAGTACCAGTTTTGGCGCAACCAGACACAACAAGACCATTCGATGTGTACTGCGATGCATCTGGCATTGGACTCGGATGTGTGCTTATGCAAGACTAAAGGGTGGTCACGTATGGATCGCGGCAGCTCCAGAATCATGAGCAAAATTATCCAACTCATGACTTAGAACTCGCTGCCATGGTACTCACACTCAAGATGTGGTGGCACTACCTACTCGGTAACCTCGTACATTTATATACCAACGACAAGAGCCTCAAGTGCATATTCAATTAGAAGGAGTTGAACATTAGAGAGCGAAGATGGTTAGAGCTGATAAAGGATTACAAAATAGAGATCCATTATCACCCCAGTTTGAGTCGCAAGTCACATGTTCATAATCTGACCATTGCTCCGTTGGAAGAGAACGAGCCACCATTGCAACTGGTTCCCCATGGTGCTCTCTACAACCTAGCTCTTATCCCCACCATCCATGAAGAGATAGCGGCAACCTAGAAACATGACAAGGGTATGTCACATTTGAGGAGACGTGTAGACAGTGGGGAGTTGAAGTGTTTCCGGAAGTACGGAGACGTGTCCTGTGGTTCAAGAATAGGATAGTCGTACCCCGTAACCCGGAGTTACGGAAGAAAATCTTTGATGAGGCTCACTTGTCAAAGTTTTCTATTCACCCCGGCACCAACAAGATGTATCAAGAACTCAAAGGCAAATTTTGGTGGACAAGGATGAAGCTGGAGATCACGAAATACGTGTCCGAGTGTGATACATGCCGGAGGGTGAAGGGTGACCACATGAAGAAACCGGGATTGTTAACACCGCTAGGCATTCCTGCCAGGAATGGGAGGATGTAAGCATGGATTTCTTCGTCGGTTTACCCACTACATTTCAGAAACATGATTCAGTGTGGGTGATCGTCTACCGGCTCATAAAAGTTGCCAATTTTATCCCAGTCAATACCAACTACAACGCCGAGAAGTAAGCTGAACCGTACATCTCACGGATTCTTTTCTTATACGGCGTACCCCGCACTATAATCTCGGGTCGGGGCACTTTATTTGTGTCTCTTTTTTTGGAGCAGTTACATGCTGCCTTGGGTACGAAGCTAATCTGTAGTTCAGCGTACCACCCGCAGACAGATGGGCAAACCGAGTGGGTAAATCAAATACTGGAGGATATGTTACGAGCCTGTGCTATCAACCACAGTAAGAATTGATATGATCACTTACCGTTACCCAAGTTCTCGTACAACAATGGATATCAGGCCAGCATCAAGATGGCGCCCTATGCGGCGCTATACAGGAGAAAATGCCGCACACCGCTGGATTGGTGTGAGTTTGGCGAGAGGGTCACCTTCGGGATTGATCTTGTCAACAATGCAGAACAAAAGGTCTGAAATCCCAAAAGTCTAGCAAGTGAAGCTGAAATTCACACCGAGAAAATGAGAGAGAATTTAAACTTTTGAATAGGAAGGTGTGAGCTCCAAGTGCTAAAGTAAACGTGTAACAATGTCCAAACACGAAGACCTAAGTTTACCATATGGTTCTTCACACATCCAAGGATAGCCCGGCAAAATTTCAGCTCATTTGGAAAAGATCTCCTATTTGTTGGAATTTAAACGGGAGACAATTCGAATTTGAATTCAAACTTCAGTTTCAAATTCTGACTTCACTGAAATTCAAATTTGAGAGCATCATTGTGTTCCTCATATTCCTTTTGGCTTATCCTCCAAGTTTGATAAAAGTTAGAATTTGTTTGCTAGCTCAAATGGAACTAGAAAGAAAAGAAGTGGGAAAGGGGGCCCACTTGTCAGTAGACTTCACACCGAAGTCTTCTCTGCTTGCTTTTCACTCAAACGCAGCGTGCGTGCGCGCCAGCTCCCGAGCGCCAGCGCCCAACCGCCTCTGCTAGGTGCCACCTCCTGCTCAGGGGAAGGCTGAGAATGTGAGTAAAGCAACGTGATCAATGCACGCTCGGCCCACGTGAACTCCCTCACACTCTCCCGTCTCCCTCGTGCACTAAAGCAAAGCACCACCGGCCAAACTCTCTGCTCCCCGGCGCCCGGCTTCTAGGAGCCCGTTCGTGGCCAACGCCCTACACCAAAAATGCCCGCCACAAGGTGCTGAACACAACCATGCCAACCGCACTCTCTATCTCTCTCTCTCTCTCTCTCTCTCTCTCTCTCTCTCTCTCTCTCGCACGATCAGTGGAGAATTTTGCCGTTTATTGCGTCGGTACTCATTGAACAGAGCCGCACCAATCTTCCAAATTCGAGGTGATCCTTCCACCATCACGTGTACTGAGCTATAGACATGATCTACACCCTCCCACACCCCTGTAGGATCAAAAATCATCAAAAATCATCAAGTGTAGGCGCTGTTCTTCAAGAATTTTGAGTCGACATCGATTTTTGCCCTAGGTCGCCGATGAGCCTCTATTTACAGCCACTTTTGAGCTGATTTGAGCTCATGCCGGTGATTAGGATGCCACCACGGTGCTCTAGGAAGAAAAACCGAAGCAAATGAGCCACTGTGGAGAGAGTGCGATGCCTCCGAAGGTTAGTCACCGCCGCCGCCCGTTGCCGAGGGGTTTCCGGTGCCCGAGGCCCTCGGTTGACCCCGGGGATGAGTTGCCCGTGGTCCAAAAGGCGGAGGTGGCGAGTTTGGGGGCAAGGGAAGGCCAGGAAGGCGGGTTTCGTGGACCTCACCGGCGCTCACCGCCGCACACCGCCACCCATCCCCTGTTGGTGCGAGGTGGAAGATGAGTCTGTCATGTTGGGCCCGCAGTAGGTGTTTAAACATTTCCAGGATTTCCCTAATCCGATTTAAACTTTGAAGAGCCAACTCTTTGGGTAGGATTCCCTAGATTTGGTCATTAATTCAATGAAGGAAAATCTTGTAGGAATTTTTACAGGAGTTATGTGTATTTGAACATTCCCAAATTTGGGAAGGATATTCTTACAAAAATCCTTTAACTCCAGTAAATATTTCAGAGGCATTGAATTCCATTTGCTTGGCCAAATGTTGTTTCAATCCTCTGTCTCTGAAAAATAGGAAAAATAACGGAGACATTTTTCAGAGAATTTCTCCAAACTTATAAAATCCATATCTCTGACTAGGAAGCTCCAAATTGAGTGAACCAAATTTTGTTGGATTAATCTCTTCGAGTTATATCCATAAAATCAAGTTTCAGCTCATGAAACTTATTCTTTTTCCAGAATTAATTCCCTCAAATTTAAACTGTTGGGAATTTTATCTGGATAATTCTTTTATGGAAAATTCTGAAATTTGGCTGGGATTTTCATTTGAAAATCCTTGAGTCACATGAAAAATTTTAGATCCATTAAAGTTCATTTAGTCCTCCTAATGGTGTGATTAAGTGAACTGCCCTGAGAAAATGGAAAAATGTACAGAAACTTTTTTCAGATTTCCCCAAATCTTGTTTAGGGCATAATTTCCTCTAGGATTCTTCAAATGGCATGAAACCAATTCCATTAGTACCATCTCGAACTCTAGTTTCTAGAAAATAATGGTTTAAGCCATGAAAAATCCCTGGAAATTCATAAAAGCTCTAGTAATGACCAAATGGACTTTTATTTGTACAGAGCTCAAACGAACTATGTTTCAAATGAAACTTGGTAGAGTTTCTGGTTAGGACCCTGCCAAGCCACCATAAAAATTTCAGAGCCAGAGGGGAGTGCTAGCTATAGTTATGGTCTTTACATATTCAATTTAACACATTGCATTTAAATTGACATATTGTACATTGCATACGTGTAGTCGCTGAAGGCGAAGAGATCCCGGATGTTTTGGACTTCCTACTTCCGGACAAAGCACAAATATCCGACCAGCAGCAACAAGGCAGGCCCTGGTTTGCATTTAACAAAGTTTATAAAGTTTTGCTTTATATACATACTTAACTTGAGGTATTTATGTGATTAGGTGTAGGATGTATGAAACCCCAAATGCATAGCCAGATAATTCCAACAAGAGTGAGGGTAGTATTTAAGTTCTCGCGTAGCTCATGCTGTGACTAATGTTTATAGACTTCGGTAAAAGTTGAGTAGTTGGAATCTACTCGCGAGTGGGAAACACGGGATTGGTTCGAGTGATGTGAGTTCACTTTAGTAAGAAAATGAGACTAGGCAGGGGCTAGGGCGCAGCAAGAAAAAGTCTTGTGGGTGCAGCCCTGTCCGTGTCGATTGAGGACCGATCCCTGTGCGGCCCATGCTGATCAAGTTTGAACGTATTGAAGGCATATCGGATATATGGGCCCTGATAAACCGATGTAACCTATACCTCCGGGCGTCGAGGCATAACGCACCAATTTATAGGTGTAGGTTGAGGGCAGCAAGGTGGAAATCCACTAATGAGCATAGAGAGATGCTCTGTGTAGGGAACCTCCCGTCCGTTTGGGTGTGACCGGTTCAATGTTTGGGCTGTTTGGTAAAAGGTTGTCCCGTATGACATCGAGTGAGTGTGATATGCATTTATACGGGTGGGCGTATGTGACGTGCTCTTCGGGTATCCCTGCAGGTGTATATCGAGTCGATTCGCCATCCCTCGCGGTGATGAGTACCACTTGGTCACTGAGTTGTGACATAGGTTAATATATGAAATGATGTGATTCAATATTGCTGTTATGATTAACTTGTATTGCTACTTGCGTGCCACCAAATATCGCTTACTAAATTTCAGATTCATGAACTGTTAATTTGTGGATAAAAGATGAACTAAGGATGAACTTGTAGGTGTGTCGTTTTGCTGCAAGTTACCATCCCGTCTTTGTTATGACCTGCATGTAGAGTTTCATGTGTAGGCGTGTCGGTTAAGACTTGTTGAGCTATCGTGCTCACGGTTGCTGTTATGAGTGTTTTTCAGGTGATAACTACCCCACGGACTTGGGGTACGAGTCCACCAGCGAGGGCTATCCTCCGTCAAAGACCACGACTGAGTGGGAGCCGTACACACCGTGCTGAGCTGAGGAGTGAAGCTAGTGTGGGTTGTTCATAGGGCTGGACAACCGCCTTTGCTAGTTAGGTGGGTGTGAGTTGTATAAATTTAGCTTCCGCTGTTATAAACTCTGTACTTAGTTGTAAACTGAAGATTTATACTACTTTGTACATATCCAGTTGTTTTTTCTATGTAATACAATGTTTGCTTTATGATGTGTGCTTTTGGGTGTCGTATCGTGCGGCACCACCCTCTGAGATCCTGGACCTACGGATTCCGGTCCGTCACAGGCTGGTATCAGAGCTGCTTAGGGGATAGCACACTAATTAAGGTATGTATTACGGGAAAACTTAGTATTATGGTGAGGATTCGCTAGTATGCCCAAATAAGGACTATATTAGCATAGTTACTTAAAGTGTCATGACTAACATATGTGTTATAATTCTGAATTTTGATTATGTAACGACGCACCTACGCTCAGGTAAAAATGGTAAGGGACGCCACTGAAAGCGGTTCAATTTCGGTTAGCTCCCCTGACGAGGAATGTGGTTCAGGGATTGGTCTCACAGCTTGGTTTGAGATGTTAATATGAAACTCTTGGACTCTTCATGTTCCTGAGTTCATATGAAACGCTGGTCCCTGGCGTGCATTAGGAAAGAAAGTGGAAACCCCATCGTGTGGTCGGTAACACGATAGTGTGTTCTTCTGGAAATAGCCTAGGAGGACATACACCGCGCTTGCCATCGGCATGCTGTGACACCCTCGCCTCGGGTGCCAGCATATGTTCATGTTCTATGAAGAGGAAACATTTTAATGAAAAATAGGAACAGAGAGAATTATCAAAAGAATAGCCAATAAAGCCCTCAGAGAGCGCCGAAGGCAACTTCCGCGGCCAGCAGGCCACGTGGCGTGTTCGGAGCTCATCCCTGCAAAGTGGGGAGAGGCCGTCGCCAAGCTGGCTACGTGGCAGGGGCTCGTCTCCGCAAAGGGGAGAGGTCCGATCCTGTGAGGCACGTGTTTCCCATGGAGCTAGCCTCTGCAGAAGAAGCAAAGGCATTTCCGCAAGACACGTGTCATCCTCGGAGCTAGTCCTCACGAAAATCAGAGGACCAGTCGCGCGGGATGCGTGTCGATCTCGGAGCCCACCTTCGAGAGTTCCTGTTCTATTGGACACGCGTCGTCACCGGAGCTTATCTCCGGGAGGTCTGTCGTTGCTGGACACGTGTCGACCTCGGGGCATGTCCCTGAAGAAAGAAGAAAGGAAGGACTGGCGCCAACACGTGGCGTGCGTGGAGCTCACCTCCAAAGAAGGGGGAGGTCTCGCTTGTGACACGCGGCACAACCGGAGCTCGTCTCTGCGTAGGAGGATATACCAGGCCCCGGAAGGACACGTGGAGCCTCTGGAGCTCATCATCGCGGAGGTAACGAGTTCTGGAGCGGTTTTTACGCGTAAATATACCGGTACGCAACAGAAACCGATCTAAATTCCACGATGTTACCAAATATAAGATGTTAGGATCCAACAAAGATCTGAATAAGACTCTTATTCGGGATACAATCGGATTAAAACTCTTCTCTTCCCGATTATAAATAGAACCCAAAACCTCTGGCCGAAACCACAAACTTCTCTTTCAATTCTTGAGCCGACGACTTAGAGCCCTAGCCTTAACTCGCCGAGCAAAACATAGCCGAAGCGCAACAAGGGAGATCATCGGAGAAGAACCGAGCGGTCTGAGGAGGACCTTGAAGTCAAGAAGAACGTGAGGTAGGACTTCAATACCGCCTTGCGACATCATTGTGTTCATCTCTTTGCATCTGTTCTTTGATTCCTTTCGAACAGAAGCCTTCTCGTGGACAGATCATTTGATGATCAGATTGATCTAAAGACAAGATCATTGCCACGTCCACCTTTGATCAGAACACCTCTGTCCATACAAGCCATCGGATAGCATGCATATGCATCATCGCATCTAGTTTAAGGTTTGTGCATGATATTGATTGCTGTGAATCTTGTATGCACGTGATCCTACCTAGCAGGACAAGCTCAGGGAGCTGTCTACAACGAACTGCAGCAACCAGGTTTTGAGATCCAAGAACAACCGGAACCGCAAGAACAAGGCAAGTGCTCCTTAACCATGTTGATCCTATGTTTTGGGTAAAACTATTTTATTTTGCGAAAAGGTGTGTGCTGAGTCAAACATGATGGGAAACCCTTTTATAGGAGTTTACTAGTCTTGATTAAACCACCCTTGTCGCCTAGGAAGTTTACGAGTCGGGTATGGTTTTTGCTTTATGCTTCGCTGAGTCTATGGGATTGGGAAGCGAGATAGATGTGTCTAGCTAACTGCACTCGTATTGATAATGAGAAACTGATGAGGTTAATGAATATGGATCGGAGGGAGATCTAGGCAAGCCTCGGTTTGTGAATGAGGTAGGATGAGATGGTGGTTTGCTTGCCGTAGATCTAAGGACCGGTTCATGCATGCACATGCCAGGATAACAGTGCCACCACAAGGCCAAGTATGGGTGCGGCTTAGCTGAGTAATTAGGTAAGTTGCTAGAGTGTTATGGACTGTGGAAGGCGCGGGGAATGGGAGTCGAGTGAGAACTGCCCTGGGAACTGCATGGCACAAGAGGGGGCCCGTGGGTGGGAGAATTGGAGATTCTAGCCTGCCGGTGAAAACTTAGTGAGTCCATACATCTAGTAACCCCTTTGTAAAGGCTATTTTGTGATCTCTTGACCATACACCGACGGTTGTGTACTGGTATAATGGAGGTTCTGCAGTCGCTGACGGGTGACGAAATCACAAACATGTGGGTAAAGAGGTGCAAACTCTGCAGAGTCTAAAACTATCATGATAGCCGAGCTTACGGTCACGAGCGTCTGGCTAAACTGCCATAATTAGTTGGGATGGTTATTGGGATGGTTATTGGGAATGTTCTTGGTTATGGTTATTGGTTTGGATATGGTTTGGTTTGGGACTGTTGAGTCTGGGTGATGAGATGATTGCATGACTGTTGGGTCATGACATGAGATTGGTCTCGGTGTGAGACGAGGTTGTTTTACGAGGTGAGATGGTAGCGAATACGAGGAGGTATTCGTGAGTATGAATAAAGGATTGGTTAATGTTCGGATGGAATACGGGAAGTGATGGAGGTATGTTGGTAATTTAATACATGCTGGGATTACATCTAAAGTTATGTTGCTATTTTATCATGGTTTTATAAATCTGCTTTTCTGCAAATAAGCCTTTTTATGCCTACCTTGTTTATGAGCTGCATATCATGAGTTTTCCCGCACTTGCTGAGTACATCATTTTACTCAAACTTGCATTATTACTTCATCATAAGCAGCAGGAGAAGCCTACTATGAAGATCAAGTGAAGCATTATGGCGTGTGATATATTCTCAACCTTGCTTGTGGAGGGAGTAGAGATGGAGCCACTACTGCTTAGTTTTGCTTCCGCATTAGTTTTTGCTGCTGCGTAGAAATAAAGACTTCCGTTGTGAGCATGAGTCCAAGACTCATGAGATATTGTAATAAACTTTGTTATTCGTGGTAATATATGATCTGAATTCAGTTTGTGGAACGTATGTGTATGTGTGATGAACATCCTGGGCACACATATGCATTAGTTCTTGGTTCCGTGGTTTTTCCACAGAACTGAGGGCGTCACAGACTGGTATCAGAGCCACGGGTTGACAGTAGGTTACACACCTATATAGAAAACCTTAGATAGATAATAGAGCCACGGGTTACACCCCTAAATAGGAGTCACAAGCGTCCTAGGGTGAATAGCTCAGATTGGCTTTAAAACCACCTTGGCATAGGAAACCATCCTTGAATAGGAGTTGTATGAGCCCTTGCAATGATTGTGTGTAATTATGTGCTTAGTGTGAGTTGTGGGACGTCTTAAAAATTATGTCCATGCGTAAGAAGAAAGAGGTGTGAAATGCTTCGGCACTTGATCACATCCTCATAAGGGCTAATATATATAGTCCAACTCACCTTGATGCACATAGTTGAAGGGACCTACCTAACCTTCTAACCTTCTATTCTATTTCGTTCTCTCTCACAGATGGTGAGAGGAAACGCCAGCCGAAGGAACGTCCAGGAGGATGACCACGAGGAAGTTCCTGCTAACCTCGGAGCTGGTGAAAACCACTTGGAACGGCTGCTGGCTATGCAAAACAAGCTTATGCAAACCATGATCCAAACTTTGGGTCAGTTGCAGGCCAACCAAAACCCCGTTCCGGCACCACCGCCACCACCACCGCCGGCTCATAACAGGTTGGGAGAGTTCATGAGGACTCGACCACCCACCTTTGCTCAAGCTGGTGATCCCATGGAGGCCGATGATTGGTTAAAATCCATGGAGAAAAAGCTTGCCATTGTTCAGTGCAATGACCGAGAGAAGGTTCTCTTCGCATCGCACCAACTTACGGGAGCCGCTGCTGACTAGTGGGATGCCCTGAGCAATGCTCATGCCAACCCGGAGACAATCACTTGGACTGAGTTCAAGGAAAGTTTCCTCTCTCACTACATCCCTGCTGGTGTAATGATGCTCAAGAGGCAGGAGTTTGAAGGTCTCCGCCAAGGACAGAAGAGTGTGAACGAGTATCTCAACAAGTTCATACAACTGTCCCGGTACGCCCCCGAAGATGTCAACTCAGACCAGAGGAAGCAATACCTGTTCATGAGAGGGTTGAACAATGAGATCCAGGTTCAGCTCCTCAACAATGACTACGTAAGCTTCCAGAAGCTGGTTGATAAGGCTATTGTGGTTGAAAACAAGATACGAGAGATCGAGCGAGAATGCAAGAGGAAGATGCCATACCAGCCCCAAGGGAGCAATGTACGACCTAGGTACATGCCCCCTGCACCGCAGTATGGATCGACCACTCCTGCGTACCGCCCTGGTTAGCCACCACAGCAACAATTCGTTGCACCGGCACCTCGTGTGCCCATGCCTCCTGCGCCCCGACCTAACAATGGTGCTCCTGTTCAAAACCCCCGCCCCAATGTACCTGCTGCCGTAGGCAACAGGGAATGCTTTGCATGCGGGGAAGTAGGCCACTTCGCTAACCAGTGCCCGAGGAGAGGCCCTGGACAGCAAGGTAACGTGCCCAAGCAGAACCAGCGACCAAACGGAGGGGACAACCAAGGGAACCGTGGACCGCAGAACTATGCTCGTGGCCACGTAAACCATGTCACTGCTGAGGAAGAACAACAGGCTGAGGATGTCGCAATTGGTATGTTCCTTGCCAACTCCAACCCAGCCACCATTTTATTTGATTCCGGAGCATCGCATTCCTTCATATCATCCAAATATGTTGCCAAACATCATCTACCCGTATCCCACTTAGAATGTGCTATGTTAGTTAATTCTCCCGGAGGAGAAATGAGGACTAATATAGTATGTCCTAAAGTAAGCCTTAAAATAAGGGGGGTAGACTTCCTTTCCAATCTTATTGTCTTGGACTCCCACGGGATTGACATCATAGTCGGAATGGATTGGTTAAGCAAGCACAATGGAGTAATCCAATGTGCTGAAAGGAGCGTGCAGTTGACAAACGAACACGGTATTCGTGTCGAGTTTGAGTCAGCCCAGCAAACAACCGAACGGGCAGATTTGAACCACGTCGAGGGACAACATTGGACAGCATTCCAGTGGTTCAGGAATTTTCGGACGTGTTCCCGAAAGAGCTTCCAGGAATGCCACCTGACCGGGACATCGAGTTTGCCATAGAATTGGTACCCGGAACTGCACCTATAGCTAAGAGACCATATAGGATGCCCGTCAACGAGCTAGTTGAACTCAAGAAGCAAATTCAAGAACAGTTGGAGAAGGGTTTTATCCGTCCAAGCTCGTCACCATGGGGAGCTCCGGTACTCTTCGTAGACAAGAAGGATGGAACCCAAAGAATGTGCGTGGACTACAGGTCTCTCAACGAGGTGACAATCAAGAATAAATACCCTCTGCCCCGTATAGAGGACCTGTTCAATCAAATGAAAGGAGCCCGAGTATTCTCCAAGATTGATATTCGGTCGGGATACTTCCAGCTGAAGATTAAGCCCTCCGATATACCTAAGACAACCTTTCAGACACGGTATGGTTCATATGAATATACCGTTATGTCTTTTGGATTGACGAATGCACCCGCATACTTCAGGTACCTTATGAACAAGGTTTTCATGGAGTACTTGGACAAGTTCGTCGTGGTTTTCATCGACGACATTATGGTGTATTCAAAAAGTGAGGAGGAGCATGAAGAACATCTGAGATTGACCCTGCAAAAGTTGCGTGAGCATCAATTGTATGCCAAGCTCAACAAGTTCAATTTTGGCTAAAGGAAATATCTTTCCTAGGCCACATTATCTCCAAGGAAGGGGTATCGGTTGATCCTGGAAAGGTGAGAGATGTTCTGAAGTTGGACCAACCAAAGAGCGTGAGGGATATTCGGAGTTTCCTTCGGATGGCAGGATACTATCGGCGCTTCATTAAAGACTTCTCTAAGATAGCAAAACCTATGACAGAGTTGCTAATGAAGGGAAAAGTCTTTCAATGGACACAAGCCTGCCAAGAAAGTTTTGAGGAACTCAAGAAAAGGCTAACCACAGCACCAGTTCTGGTATTGCCAGACGTAAGCAAGAGCTTTGACATATATTGTGACGCATCTAGACAAGGGCTCGGATGTGTACTCATGCAGGAAGGACAAGTGGTAGCCTATGCCTCACGACAATTAAAGAAGCACGAGCTTAACTATCCTACGCATGACTTGGAGCTAGCAGCAGTGGTGCATGCATTGAAGAACTCATCAAGGATTATGATGTGGGAATCAACTACCACCCCGGGAAGGCCAATGTAGTAGCTGACGCATTGAGCAGAAAGGGAGCATGTCACCAACTCACGGTTTAGGAGCTACCACCCGAACTATGGAAGGAGTTCAAACGGTTACACCTTGGATTCTTGAATAACGAGGAGATAATAGAGATCCACTCCCCATTGGAGCAAGAAATAAGAGAGGGCCAAGCAACGGACGAGGAGATCAAGGAGATCAAGGAAAGAATCCGACAAGGAATAGAGAAAGGTTTCAAGGAGGATGAAATGGGTACGCTTTGGCAAGGAAAAAGGGTTTGTGTGCCAAACATAAGACACCTTCGCGACATGATATTGAAGGAGGCACATGATTCACCCTATTCTATACATCCCGGAAGCACCAAAATGTACAAGGATTTGAAAACTTGCTATTGGTGGGATGGTATGAAGAGGGATATAGCCGAATACGTTACCCTATGCGACACGTGCCAACGGGTAAAGGCCGAACATCAAAAACCCGCTGGATTGTTGCAACCTTTGAAGATACCCGAATGGAAGTCGGAGGATATCAGTATGGATTTCATCATCGGATTGCCACGTACTCAGTCGGGATACGACTCCATCTGGGTTATCATGGACCGATTGACGAAAACCGCCCATTTTCTTCCTGTAAAGACCAGTTACAACGTTGCACAATTGGCAGAGTTGTACATGGAGCAGATCGTGTGCCATCACGGAGTTCCGAGGAGGATAGTTTCATATCGAGGTTCTCAGTTTACCTCAAGGTTCTGGAGGAAGCTGCAGAAAGCCATGGGTACACGACTGGATTTTAGCTCCGCCTATCACCCACAAACAGATGGACAAACCGAAAGGACGAACCAAATTTTGGAGGACATGTTGAGAGCTTGCGCCTTGAAACGTGGGCGTAGTTGGGATAGGAGTTTACCATATGCCGAATTCTCCTATAACAACAGCTATCAAGCTAGCTTGAAGATGTCGCCTTTCGAAGCCTTATATGGTAGACGGTGTAGAACGCCACTGTTCTGGAACGAGACTGGAGAGAACCAGGTGTTTGGACCCGAAGTAATACAAGAAGCTGAAAAGCAGGTCCAAACGATACGGGAGAACTTAAAGGCTGCTCAGTCACGACAAAAAGGCTATGCGGACAATAGGCATAGGAAGTTGACCTTTGAGGTAGGAGACTTCATATACCTTAAGGTATCGCCTATCCGAGGCCAACGAAGTTTCAACGTCAAAGGCAAGCTATCACCTCGCTACATCGGACCATTTAAGATTCTCGACAAGCGAGGAGAAGTAGCCTATCAACTAGAGCTCCCAAACCACCTCTCCGACGTACATGACGTGTTTCATGTATCCCAGCTCAAGAAGTGCTTGAGAGTACCAGAGGAACAAGTGTCAATGGGAGAGCTTGAACTTCAAGACGACCTGACTTACGCAGAACACCCTGTCCGAATCTTGAACGTAAAGGAAAGGGTCACCCGAAACAAGGTGATTCGATGGTGCAAGGTACAATGGAGCCATCACACCGAAGCTGAAGCCACATGGGAGCGTGAAGAGGATATCAAGGCAGAATTCCCCCATCTATTCAATTTAAGGGGGGTAGATTTGTGACACCATCGCCTCGGGTGTCAGCATATGTTCATGTTCTATGAAGAGGAAACATTTTAATGAAAAATAGGAACAGAGAGAATTATCAAAAGAATAGCCAATAAAGCCCTCAGAGAGCGCCGAAGGCAACTTCCGCGGCCAGCAGGCCACATGGCGTGTTCGGAGCTCATCCCTGCAAAGTGGGGAGAGGCCGTCGCCAAGCTGGCTACGTGGCAGGGGCTCGTCTCCGCAAAGGGGAGAGGTCCGATCCTGTAAGGCACGTGTTGCCCACGGAGCTAGCCTCTGCAGAAGAAGCAAAGGCATTTCCGCAAGACACGTGTCATCCTCGGAGCTAGTCCTCGCGGAAATCAGAGGACCAGTCGCGTGGGATGCGTGTCGATCTCGGAGCCCACCTTCGAGAGGTCCTGTTCTATTGGACACGGGTCATCACCGGAGCTTATCTCCGGGAGGTCTGTCATTGCTGGACACGTCGACCTCGGGGCATGTCCCTGAAGAAAGAAGAAAGGAAGGACCGGCGCCAACACGTGGCATGCGCGGAGATCACCTCCAAAGAAGGGGGAGGTCTTGCTCGTGACACGCGGAACAACCGGAGCTCGTCTCTGCGGAGGAGGATATACCAGGCCCTAGAAGGACACGTGGAGCCTCCGGAGCTCATCATCGCGGAGGTAACGAGTTCTGGAGCGGTTTTTACGCATAAAGATACCGGTACGCAACAGAAACCGATCTAAATTCCACGATGTTACCAAAGATAAGACGTTAGGATCCAACAAAGATCTGAATAAGACTCTTATTCGGGATACAATCGGATTAGGACTCTTCTCTTCCCGATTATAAATAGAACCCAAAACCTCTGGCCGAAACCACAAACTTCTCTTTCAATTCCTGAGCCGACGACTTAGAGCCCTAGCCTTAACTCGCCGAGCAAAACATCGCCGAAGCGCAACAAGGGAGATCATCAGAGAAGAACCGAGCGGTCTGAGGAGGACCTCGAAGTCAAGAAGAACGTGAGGTAGGACTTCAATACCGCCTTGCGACATCAATGTGTTCATCTCTTTGCATCTGTTCTTTGATTCCTTTCGAACAGAAGCCTTCTCGTGGACAGATCATTTGATGATCAGATTGATCTAAATACAAGATCATTGCCACGTCCACCTTTGATCAGAACACCTTTGTCCATACAAGCCATAGGATAGCATGCATATGCATCATCGCATCTAGTTTAAGATTTGTGCATGATATTGATTGCTGTGAATCTTGTATGGACGTGATCCTACCTAGCAGGACAAGCTCAGGGAGCTGTCTACAACGAACTGCAGCAACCAGGTTTTGAGATCCAAGAACAACCGGAACCGCAAGAACAAGGCAAGTGCTCCTTGACCATGTTGATCCTATGTTTTGGGTAAAACTATTTTATTTTGCGAAAAGGTGTGTGCTGAGTCAAACATGATGGGAAACCCTTTTATAGGAGTTTACTAGTCTTGATTAAACCACCCTTGTCGCCTGGGAAGTTTACGAGTCGGGTATGGTTTTTGCTTTATGCTTCGCTGAGTCTATGGGATTGGGAAGCGAGATAGATGTGTCTAGCTAACTGCACTCGTATTGATAATGAGAAACTGATGAGGTTAATGAATGTGGATCGGAGGGAGATCTAGGCAAGCCTGGGTTTGTGAATGAGGTAGCATGAGATGGTGGTTTGCTTGCCGTAGATCTAAGGACCGGTTCATGCATGCACATGCCAGGATAACAGTGCCACCACAAGGCCAAGTATGGGTACGGCTTAGCTGAGTAATTAGGTAAGTTGCTAGAGTGTTATGGACTGTGGAAGGCGCGGGGAATGTGAGTCGAGTGAGGACTGCCCTGGGAACTGCATGGCACAAGAGGGGGCCCGTGGGTGGGAGAATTGTAGATTCTAGCCTGCCGGTGAAACCTTAGTGAGTCCATACATCTAGTAACCCTTTTGTAAAGGCTATTTTGTGATCTCTTGACCATACACCGACGGTTGTGTACTGGTATAATGGAGGTTCTGCTGTCGCCAACGGGTGACGAAATCACAAACTTATGGGTAAAGAGGTGCAAACTCTGCAGAGTCTAAAACTATCATGATAGCCGAGCTTACGGTCACGAGCGCCTGGCTAAACTGCCATGATTAGTTGGGATGGTTATTGGGATGGTTATTGGGAAGGTTCTTGGTTATGGTTATTGGTTTGGATATGGTTTGGTTTGGGACTGTTGAGTCTGGGTGATGAGATGATTGCATGACTGTTGGGTCATGACATGAGATTGGTCTCGGTGTGAGACGAGGTTGTTTTACGAGGTGAGATGGTAGCAAATACGAGGAGGTATTCGTGAGTATGAATAAAGGATTGGTTAATGTTCGGATGGAACACGGGAAGTGATGGAGGTATGTTGGTAATTTAATACATGTTGGGATTACATCTAAAGTTAAGTTCCTGTTTTATCATGGTTTTATGAATCTGCTTTTCTGCAAATAAGCCTTTTTATGCCTACCTTGTTTATGAGCTGCATATCATGTGTTTTCCCGCACTTGTTGAGTACATCATTGTACTCAAACTTGCATTATTACTTCATCATCAGCAGCAGGAGAAGCCTACTATGAAGATCAAGTGGAGCATTATGGCGTGTGATATATTCTCAACCTTGCCTGTGGAGGGAGTAGAGATGGAGCCACTACTGCTTAGTTTTGCTTCCGCATTAGTTTTTGCTGCTGCGTAGAAATAAAGACTTCCGCTGTGAGCATGAGTCCAAGACTCATGAGATATTGTAATAAACTCTGTTATTCGTGGTAATATATGATCTGAATTCAGTTTGTGGAACGTATGTGTATGTGTGATGAACATCCTGGGCACACATATGCATTAGTTCTTGATTCCGTGGTTTTTCCACAGAACTGAGGGCGTCACACATGCCCTGCAGGGCAGTAGGTGATATCTGTTGGGTTGATAAAATTCCCAACCGTGACGACTCGTTCGCGCTCCACTCAGGTTCCCCGTCGTGGGGTGTGAAAACACGATCACGTACCTTGAGACGTGGCTTAACCAAAGGACGGCCGTATGACAATGATACGGTCTTATGTATTTACTTTTAATTATGGACCTGCCTGAAATGACAACAACTTTGAGTGCATCACTATTGAGTGTTCTTCTGCAGGTACTAACCACGTATATATTCCGTGTAGTACACGTGTGCGGGAGACCGTTTTGTGCCACAATTGAGACGTATATGCCGGTATAATCCGGTTAGAATTTTCCTTTTTGTGAGGAACGTAGTACCGACATGTAATAGGAATTTGCATAAAAGATAATGGTAACAAGGAAATAAAATAACCAAGTTTTAATATTTAGGACCATGGTGGGGTAGAAAAATTAAATAGTGGATTGGTTTAGCTCAAAGGGATTGAAAAACAGAGTGCTCTGTTTTGGCAGCAAGTTTGCTGAACTTGAACAGAGCATAACTCACAGGTTCCTTAGCCAATGGAGGTGTGGGATATAGTTCTGGAAAGGTGTTTAAGTTCTCTACAACTTTGTTGTAGACTTCCAGAGCAGAACCACATCTTAAACTGGTTGAAATTCCAGATGATTGTAAACTGTCCACAACCAGGACAGGTTCAAAAACTCTGTGGACTGATCTGTTTTTCAAGCATAACTTCCAGTAGAAAAATCTAAAATTACCATATGATACATTTTTGAAAAGGGTAGGAGATGTGTTACATCTTCGTAATTCAAAAAAATTCTGCAATTGAAGCATGGAATTCAGTGGAATTTACAGTTGAAAACAGCAACTTCCATAGGAGGTGCTGTTGAAATTCTTCCAGAAATTCTGTTGAATTTGAATTATCATAACTTCTTAACCACAGCGGATCTGGGGGCAAATAAATACTCGTTGGAAAGATGCTGAAGTTAACTTTGACTTTGGTATTCAACTTGTGTTATGAAAATTCAATGTACGAGGTCAAAATCTGGGATATGTATAAACTGGTCATTCTGGGCAGAGGGGTGGACAGTTGAACTCACTTGAGAGATTGTTGTACTCTAGGTGGTTTGATTACTTCCAATGGGGTATAATGTACTCATGAGTTGTTATCTTCAACTAGTGAAAGATTTGAGTATAATTCCTACTCAAATTTCTTTTGTTAGAGACCATGTTTGTGTCGTATTGAAGATAAAAGGGTAGTATACGTGATGACAAAGCGATATTAACGTCTCATAGTGACCAAACCTAGTTGAGATGAACTTCCAAAGAGGAAGCCCATCAAGTTGAATTTAACTAGTTTGTATTTGGTCTGATGGTTCGTACTCGGGTCACGCATGAGGTCGGTGGCTCTAGTATGCAGGGGGGTGATGACTCCCAACCACCTGCCTACGACAGCACCCCGCAGCAACAACCACCACGGCCGCCTCCGCTTACACTAGCGGATGTGATCGTGGCGCTGGTGGGCGATCGTGAGGAGCAGACCGATCTGCTCCGCACGATCGTGCAGAATACGTCCCAGGCGGGGGGGGGGGGGGGGGTCAAAAGAGGGGTCCTCGTGAGTCCCACACTACGGCGTACTCGGATTTCATGAGTACGCATCCTCCGGTGTTCACCGAAGCGGTAGAACCACTGGAGGCCGACAACTGGCTGCGGACGATTGAGTCCAAGTTTGGGCTGCTCCAATGCACGAAGTGGCAGAAGACTCTCTTCGCGTTGCAGCAGCTTCACGGTTTCGCCGGTGCGTGGTGGGCGAACTATGTCGCCTCACTGCCTGCGGGTCACACTGTGGAATGGGAAGAATTTCGGGAGGCGTTCCGCGCCTATCATATTCCTAAAGGGATAATGAGGAGGAAGTTCCATGAATTCTTGGAGCTGTAGCAGGGCGGGAGGAGTGCCCACGACTACTCCCGTGCATTCAACCATCTAGCGCAGTATGCGTCGGATTACGTCTCCACTGAGGAGAGAAAGCAAGAGCAGTTCTATCGGGGGTTAAATCTCGAGATGAAGACGCATCTCATACAATGCAATCGCGGAACTTTCAACGACCTCGTCAACGCCGCGATCATGCAGGAAGTTGCTCAGCGGGAATTGGCAGCTGAGCAGCGAAAGCGCAGCGCTCCACCCAGCAGCGGGGGTGGAGCTCCTCAAAAATACCGCGTGGTGTATCGGACACCATCCGGACAGCAGTGGCATCCACTGGCGCAACCTCAGCAGTTCGGGGGTCGTTCTTTTCAGCCACCCCCATTCCGACCGCCGATGCCACCACCGCATCCGCAACAGCAGCAGCAGATGGTACCCCGGGTGTTTCCACCGCCACAACGCGCCCCGGGCTTCCGTCCACCGATCAACGGAGGACCGCCTCGCTACACCTGCTATACGTATGGCCAGGCGGGTCATTTTTTGAAGGACTGTCCCCAGGGGCAGCAGAGCAGCGGGCAAGCCCAATATCAGAGCGGTGCTCGAGGCCAACCTCCGGTCAAGAAGGGAGGTCAGCAAACCGGGGGCGTTCGCAACCTCGACAATGAGGACGCCCCGGAGGGAGAAAACATGATGGCGGTTTCACTCTCAGCGATCAAGCAATCATCATTTTATTTGATTCTGGTGCAACCCACAACTTCATAAGTGCATCATATGTGGTTAAGCATCAACTGGAAGTCTTTCCAACCGAGTTCTCTTATATGATCTGCTCACTGGGAGGGAAGATTTCAGCAAAATTGATGATTCCGAAAGCACCACTGTGCTTAGGTGGGAAGATATATCCCACTACTATGATTATTCTTGAGGGGCAGAAGATTGATGCAATCTTAGGGATGGCATGGCTAAGTTACCATGGCACTGTCCTAGAAACATTATCACGGACGGTTCACCTCAACTCCCCACTACAACGTCCACAGTCCCTCATACTATACAATCCAGTCCCAGAAGTTTCATCCGCCTATAATACTGAAGCTTCCAAGTTAGAGGACATCCCTGTAGTCCAAGAGTATCTCTAAATTATCCATTCATCCTGGCAGCAACAAAATGTACCAAGATTTGAAAAGAAAATTTTGGTGGACACGGATGAAGCGGGAAGTGGCTAAATACGTATCCAAGTGTGATACGTGTAGATGAGTGAGAGCGGATACAATGAGAAAATCAGGGCTGTTACATCCCCTGAAAATTCCAGCATGGAAGTGAGAAGATGTGAGCATGGATTTCATTGTGGGTTTACCTTTGACTTCCAACAAGCATGTTTCCATTTGGGTAATCGTTGATCGGATAACCAAGTCGGCTCACTTCATTCCCGTGCATACACATTTCCATGCCAGCAGATATGCGGGGTTGTACATTGCAAGAATCTTATGCTTGCATAGAGTACCCAAGACCATAATCTCAGACCGAGGGGCATTGTTTGTGGCTCGTTTCTTGGAGCAGTTGCACGCTGCTTTAGGTACTAAGCTGATTAGAAGCTCCGCCTATCACCCTCAGACAAATGGACAAACTGAGAGGGTGAACCAAGTATTGGAAGACGTGTTGAGAGCGTGTGCCATCCACCACGGTAGAAACTGGTATAATCATCTACCGTTGGTGGAATTCTCGTACAACAATGGCTACCCGGCGAGTATCAAGATGGCACTATATGAGGCTCTCTACGGTCGCAAATGCCGCACCCCATTGAACTGGTGCGAGTCCAGTGAAAGGGTCACGTTCAGGGTTGATGTGGTAAACGGCACTGAAGAGTGCGTTCAGATTATTCAAGCTAACTTGAAGGCCGCTCAATACCGGTAGAAAAGTTACGCTGATAAGAGGCGTAGACCGCTACACTTTGACGTCAGGGAACATGTGTACCTCCGTGTATCTCCGATGAAAGGAGTGCATCGATTCGGCATGAAGGGGAAGCTCGCTCCCTGATTTATTGGACCCTATGCTATCACCGAGAAGTGTGGACCAGTGGCGTTTATACTAGAGCTACCGGCATCTCTCGCTGGTGTTCACGGCGTTTTCCATGTTTCATAACTACGGAAATGTCTGAAGTATACGGCTGCTGTTCCCACTGAAGATATTGGTGAGTTGCAACGGGATTTGACGTATGCTGAATATCCGGTGGCGATTATTTATGAGAAGGCTCGGACCACGCGAACCCGAACGCTATGGTTCTACAAGATTTTGTGGAGCGACCACACCGCTGAGGAAGCGACGTGGGAGAGCGAGGAATTCCTTCGCTTTAACTACCTGGATTTCATGGCAGCTCATCACGGATAATTCTTCTCACATCTTTATATCTTCTTTTGTAATATCGGGACAAGATTCTTTTAAGGGGAAGGGTTGTGAAATCCCAAAAGTCTAGCAAGTGGAGCTGAAATTCACACCGAGAAAATGAGAGAGAATTTAAACTTTTGAATTGGAAGGTGTGAGCTCCAAGTGCTAAAGTAAACGTGTAACAATGTCCAGACACGAAGACCTAAATTTACCATATGGTTCTTCACACATCCAAGGGTAGCCCGGCAAAATTTCAGCTCATTTGGAAAAGATCTCCTATTTGTTGGAATTTAAATGGGAGACAATTTGAATTTGAATTCAAACTTCAGTTTCAAATTCCAACTTCACTGAAATTCAAATTTGAGAGCACCATTGTGTTCCTCATATTCCTTTTGGCTTATCCTCAGAGTTTGATCAAAGTTGGAGTTTGTTTGCTAGCTCAAATGGAATTAGAAAGAAAAGAAGAGGGAAAAGGGGGTCCACTTGTCAGTAGACTTCACACCGAAGTCTTCTCTGCTTGCTTTTCACTCGAACGCAGCGTGCGTGCGCGGCAGCTCCCGAGCACCGGCGCCCGACCACCTCTGCTAGGTGCCACCTCCTGCTCGGGGGAATGCTGAGAATGCGAGTAAAGAAACGTGATCAATGCACGCTCGGCCCATGTGAACTCCCTCACTCTCTCCCGTCTCCCTCGCGCACCGAAGCAAAGCACCACCGGCCGAACTCTCTGCTCCCCAGCGCCCGGCTGCTAGGAGCCCGTTCGTGGCCAACGCCCTACACAAAAAAGGTCTGCCACAAGGTGCTGAACACAACCATGCCAACCCCACTCTCTCTCTCTCTCTCTCGCATGATCGGTGGAGAATTATGCCGTTTATTGCGTTGGTACTCATTGAACCGAGCCGCACCAATCTTCCGAATTCGGGGTGATCCTTCCACCATCACGTGTACTGAGCTATAGACATGATCTACACCCTCCCACGCCCCTCTAGGATCAAAAAGCATAAAAAATCATCAAGTGTACCGCGCTGTTCTTCGAGAATTTTTAGCCGGCACCGATTTTTGCTCTAGGTCACCAATGAGCCCCTATTTACAGCCACTTTTGAGCTGATTTGAGCTCATGCCGGTAATTAGGATGCCACCACGGTGCTCTAGGAAGAAAAACTGAAGCAAATGAGCCACTGTGGAGGGAGTGCAAAGCCGCCGAAGGTTAGCCGCCGCCGCCGCACGTCGCCGAGGGGTTTCCGGTGACCGGGGCCCTCGGTTGACCCCGGGGATGAGTTGCCCGTGGTCAAAAAGGGGGAGGCGGCGAGTTTGGGGGCAAGGGAAAGCCGGGAAGGCGGGTTTCGCGGACCTCACCGGTATGAAAACAAGTTTAGTGAACCAAATTTTGTGGCGGGTACGTTCACTCTCAATGATCAAGCAATCATCATTTTATTTGATTCGGGTGCAACCCACAGTTTAAGTGCATCCTATGTGGCTAAGCATCAACTGCAAGTCTTTCCAACCGAGTGCTCATATATGATCTGCTCACCGGGAGGGAAGATTTCAGCAAATATGATGATTCTAAAAGCACCACTGTGCTTAGGTGGGAAGATATATCCCACCACCTTTATAATCCTTACGGGACAGAAGATTGATGCAATCTTAGAGATGTCATGGTTACGCTACCATCACGCTGTCCTGGAAACTCTATCACAGACGGTTCATTTGAATTCTCCATTCCACCGTCCGCATTCAATGGTGTTAGACAACCCTGTTCCGGAAGTTTCAGCAGACTATAACACTGAAGCTTCCAAGTTAGAGGACATCCCGGTAGTCCGAGAGTATCCCGACGTGTTTCCGGATGATCTTCCGGGCATGCCACCTGAACGGCATGTGGAGTTCAAGATTGAACATGCACCCGGGACTACCCCCATATCACGGAGACCATACAAAATGGCTCCAAACAAGCTGGCTGAGTTGAAAGAACAGCTCAATGATTTGTTGAGCAACGGTTTCATTAGGCCGAGTTCCTCGCCTTGGGGATACTTGGCCCTGTTCGTTAAGAAGAAGGATGAAACCTTGAGGCTGCGTGTGGATTACCGGCCGCTCAACGCCGTCACCATCAAGAACAAATATACACTGCCCCGCATTGACATCCTGTTTGATCAGCTGGTGCGTGCAAGTGTGTTCTCCAAGATGGACCTTTGCTCCGGGTATCATCAAATAAAAATCCGGGTGGAGGATATTCCGAAGACGGCCTTCTCGACGAGATATGGCCTATATGAATATATTGTCATGTCTTTTCTCTCACCAACGCTCTGGCACATTTCATGTATCTTATGAACTCGGTGTTCATGCCGGAGCTGGACAAGTTTGTGGTGGTGTTCATTGACGATATCTTGGTTTACTCCAAGACAGAAGCAGAACAAGCCGAACACTTGAGAATCGTCCTTCAATGACTGCGAGACCATCAGCTTTATGCTAAGTTCAGCAAATGCGAGTTTTGGATCAGTCAAGTGCCATTTTTGGGACATATTATCTCAGCAGAAGGCATTGCGGTTAACCCAAGAAAAATTGACCAAGTGCTGAAATGGAAAGCCCCCACTTCTGTCCAAGAAGTCAGAAGCTTCCTCGGCTTAGCGGGATATTACCTGAGATTCATTCCAAGCTTGCTAAGCCGATGACAGTATTATTTAAGAAAGGAACAAAATATGTTTGGAACTCAGCATGTAAAGGAGTGTTCCAAGCATTGCTGAAGCATCTCACAACAGCCCCGGTCTTAGCTCAACCGAATACGACCAAGTCCTTCGACGTGTATTGTGATGCGTCTAGTATCAGGCTCGGCTGCTTGTTGATGCAAGAAGGACGTGTGATCGCGTATGGCTCACACCAACTTCGAAACCATGAGCAGCACTATCCGACTCATGATCTTGAGCTCGCTGCTGTGTTTTGACGCTGAAAATGTGGAGGCACTATCTCCTGGGGAATTTGGTGCATCTCTACACCGACCACAAGAGCTTAAAGTATATCTTCATCCAGAAGGAGCTGAATATGAGGCAAAGGAGGTGGTTAGAACTAATCAAATACAATGAGATTGAGTTTCATTACCACCCTGGCAAGGCAAATGTGGTGGCCGACGTGTTGAGTCGGAAGTCACATGTCCATAACCTCACCATTACACCGGTGGAAGAGGAAGAACCGAGTTTATATTTGGTTCCATATGGATCACTCTACAACCTTGCTCTCATCCCTACCATTAGGTAGGATATCATTGCAGCTCAGAATGTTGACAAGGGCATGGCACATCTCCGGAGACGGATAGACAGTGGGGATATTAAATGTTTCCGGAAAGATGATGAGGGGACGCGGTGGTTCAATGACCGCATAGTCGTACCCCGGAATATGGAGCTGAGGAAGAAGATCCTTGATGAAGCTCACTTGTCTAAAATCTCCATTCATACGGGCAGCAACGAAATGTACCAAGATTTGAAAAGAAAATTTTGGTAGACATGGATGAAGCAGGAAGTGGCTAAATACGTATCCGAGTGCGATACGTGTAGACGAGTGAAAGTGGATCACATGAGAAAATCAGGGCTGTTGCAACCCCTGAAAATCCCGGCAGAAAAGTTACGCTGATAAGAGGCGTAGGCCGCTACACTTCGATGTCGGGGAACACGTGTACCTCCGTGTATCTCCGATGAAAGGCGTGCACCGATTTGGCGTGAAGGGGAAGCTCGCTCCCTGATTTATTGGACCCCATGCTATCACCGAGAAGTGTGGACCAGTGGTGTATAGACTGGTGCTATCGGCATCAATCGCTGGTGTTCATGACGTTTTCCATGTTTCACAACTAAGGAAATGTCTGAAGTATACGGCTTCTGTTCCCACCGAAGACATTGGCGAGCTGCAACAGGATTTGACGTATGCTTAATATCCGGTAGCGATTATTGATGAGAAGGCTCAGACCACGCTCTCTGAACGCTGTGGTTTTACAAGATACAGTGGAGCAACCACACCGCTGAAGAAGCGACGTGGGAGAGCGAGGAGTTCCTGCGCTCAAACTACCTGGACTTCATGGCGTCTCATCACGGGTAAGATCCTATTGCATCGTCGTCTCTTCCTTTATAATCTCGGGACGAGATTATTTAAAGGGGGAGGGATGTAAAAGCCCAAGAATTGACTTGCTAAAATGTTAATCACATCACCACACCACAGCTCATTTGGTGGGTAGCTCATGAACGTTTGTGAAGAGCAAGTAAACACAATCAAGAGTGTGATAAGAGGAAAAACCCATAACTTCTAATAGTAGGAGCTCACCCACACAAACATGAGAGGATGAGTTTACCATTTGGTCCTAAATACTTTTAGGAATGCTCATGCCAAGTTTCATGCAAATCCAAACTCTTTTGAGCCACTTTTGGAGACATTTGTAAAAAGGGCTATTTGAATGCAAATTCAAATTTCAGCTAGTTTTCATCACTTGAATTCAAAAGTTGACTTCATATTCAAACTCAGCACATTTTTGTGAGTTAGTCCACTAATTTTCATCCTCGTTGGAGTTCATCTTGTGGGGAGCCAAATATGCATGAACTCAAAACTGAATTTGAATTCCAAATTCAAATCTGAAGCAAATTTAGCCAAATCAACTTCAAGTTGCAGAATTCAAATTTCATTCCATGACTTTGTGGCAAAGTCTACCATTCAATTGCGAGTGGTTGAGATATTTGCAGCAGAGAGGGGAAAAGATGTAGAGGGGAGAAGGGGACCAACATGTCAGTCAAACCACTGAGTGCAGAAACACACACGGGCGCGCTCTGTTCTTCAGGTCTCCGCAGCGGTCGCCACCGAGACAGCACGGTGGCCACCTCCTCAGCACACACGACATGCTGGCGCCCCGCACAGATACTTGCTTGCTCACGAAGGCACCACGACGATGCAACCCCTGAACCCCGTGCTATGTTTCACCGCTCGACAGGAAAAGCAGCCGCGCCGCCGCACCTCTACCTCCCTCGGCGATCAACCACTCCGGTTGGTTTCACGATAGACCGAGCTGCTCAGAGGCTGCGTCCACCATCCCTGGACATCCCCGAAGCGAGAAATCAGGAGTAGCTGCCCTAGAACGGGGACAGTGAGCTCAATTTGCTTCGTCGATGCCGTACGTCGCCGCCACGCTACAAAATCGCGTCGCCCGGCCACGAGCATCCTTCTTCTTCGGAGTTTAGCATGCCAGAAGGTTCACCTAGAAGTACACCTCCTTTCCCGCAACCCCGGCTGCACGCCACAGAGTGTGCTCGCCGGAATTCCAGTTCTCGCCAATAGCATGTGATATAGCCCATGTACGTCTAAATCAAAAATTCGGGCTAACCGGTCAAGCAATCGTTCACCAACTTAGACAACCATCGAGAAACGTCCGTGCAAATACATACGATCAGGAATCATGGGAAACCATCGAGAAACCACCGAGTGACTTGGGTTTTCATTCTTCATCCGATTTAGGCCTAGGTCGCATGATGAAGTCCTGTTTGCCGCCACTTTGAGCAAGATCAGTGGCTGGGTCGTTGCTCCGTAGGTCATGGTGATGCTGTAGGAGCCAACAGAGGGGGTTTTGAGGCACTACAGTGCCATACTGACCTCGCCGAACTCACCACGTTGACTGTCGCCGTCGCATGACCTGTTCCGGTGATCACCGGCCGGGGACAAGGTCAGCAACAGGTTCCCCGAGAAGTTATAGGCGGTGGAGGCATGTTTTGTCGAGTTCCGATCAAGGGAACTCTCTTCTGGCGAGTGCTCCGGCGAGGGGGGCGGCGGTGAGCCGCGGGAACGCGAGGAAGACGAAGGCTCGCGGGCCCCACATGTCGGCCTCTGTTAAAAACCGTGCCGGATCTGCTGTGGCACCGGGATTTCATGTGACTATGCGGGAGATTCAGCGGACCCCCGTGTGGTTTGGCTGTAGAGCTGACACATAGCCCTGGGGCCCACCAGCTGGTTTAAACATTTCTTTGAATTTCAGAATTTGTTCAAATTTCAAATGGCTATAACTTTTGCTAGGAAGCCCCAAATTTAGTGAACTAAATTTTGTGGGATTCAGCTCTTCTAGTACTATCCAGCAAAACAAGTTTCAGCTCATGAAACTTATTCTTTTTCTAGAATTAATTTCCTAAAATTGTAAAGTGTTAGAAATTTTATCTGGAAAATTCTTTTATGGAAAATTCTGAAATTTGGCTGTGATGTTCATTCAAAAATCCTTGAGTCACAGGAAAATTTCAGATCCATTCAAGTTCATTTAGTTCCCCTAATGGTGTGATTAAGTGAACTGCCCTGAGAAAATGGATAAATGTACAGAAACATGTTTCAGATTTTCTCAAATCTTGTTTAGGGCATAACTTCCTTTAGGATTTTTCAAATTACATGAAACCAATTCCAGTAGAACCATCTCAAACTCTAGTTTCCAGAAAGTAATGGTTTGATCCATGAAAATCTCTGGAAATCCTTAGAAGCTCTAGTAATGACCAAATAGACTTTTATTTGTACAGAGCTCAAATGAACTTTGTTTCAGATGAAACTTGGTCAAGTCTCTGGTTAGGATCCTACCAAGCCACCATAAAAACTTCAGATCCAAAGGGGAGAGCTAGCTAGATTTATGATCTGTACATACTAAATTGAACACATTGCATATAAATTGACATATCTGTTAATTTGCTCACATGTAGTCGCTGAAGGCGAGGAGACCCCGGAAGTGTTGGATTTCCTATGTCCGTACACGACGCTAACAAGTGATCCGAAGCAACAAGGCAAGCCCCGGTTTGCATTTAAAAAGTTTTATAAAGTTTTGCTTTATATACACATAGCTTGAGGTATGTTTTTTCATTAGGTGTAGGATAGATGAAACCCCAAATGCATAACCAGATCATTCCAACAAGAGAGAGGGTAATGTCTAAGTCCTCGAGTAGTTTATGCTCTGCGTAATGTGTATAGACTTCGGTACAAGTCGAGTAGTTGGAATCTACTCGCGAGTATAGGCTTTGGGACACACGGGATTGGTTCGAGTGATGTGAGATCACTTTAGTAAGAAAATGAGACTAGGCAGGGGCTAGGGTGCAGCAAGAGGATGTCTTGTGGGCGCAGCCCTGTCCGTGTCGATTGAGGACCGATCCATGTGCGGACCCGCTGAACAAGTTTTGAACGTACCGAAGGCATATCGGATATATGGGCCCCGATAAACCGATGTGACCTAAACCTCCGGGCGTCGAGGCATAGCAAACCGATTTATAGGTGTAGGTTGAGGGCATCCAGGTGGAAATCTGCTAGCGGGCATAGAGAGATGATCCGTGTAGGGAACCTCCTGCTCGTTTTGATGCGCCTGGTTCGATGTTTGGGCTGTTGGGTGAAAGGTTGTCTTGTACGACATGGGGTGAGCGTGCTGTGTGCAGCTCCGCGTGTGGGCGTATGTGGCGTGCTATTCGGGTATCCCTGCAGGTGTATATCGAGTTGATTCACCGTCCCTCATGGTTATGAGTACCGCTTGTTCACTGAGTCGTGACGTAGGTTAATATATGAAATAATGTGATTCAATATTGCTGTTATGATTAACTTGTATTGCTACTTGTGTGCCACCAAATACCGCTTACTAAATTTCAGATTCATGAACTGTTAACCTGTGGCTAAAAGATGAATTAAGTATGAACTGGTAGGCGTGTCCTTTGCTGCAATGTGCCATCCGATGATGGTTGTGAACTGCATGTAGAGTTTCATGTATAGGTGAGTCGGTTAAGACTTGCTGAGCCATCGTGCTCACGGTTGCTGCTATGAGTGTTTTTCAGATGAGGACTACCCCATGGACTCGGGTTACGAGTCCACCGGCGAGGGCTACCCTCTGTCGAGGACCACGGCTGAGTGGGAGCCGTACACGCCGTGCTGAGCTGAGGAGTGGAGCTAGTGTGGGTTGTCCATTGGGCTGGGCAACCGACTTTTGCTAGTTAGGTGGGCGTGAGTTGCATAAATTTAGCTTCCGCTGTGTAAACTCTGTATGTAGTTGTAAACTGAAGGTTTGTACTACTTTGTACATATTCAGTTTGTTTTCGATGTAATACAATGTTTGCCTTATGATGTGTGCTGTCGGGTGTCGCATCGAGCGGCACCACCCTCTGAGATCCTGGGCATGCGGATTCCGGTCCATCACAGGCTGGTATCATAGCCAGGTTTGGGGATAACATACTAATTAAGGACTGTATTACGGGAAAACTTAGGATTACGGTGAGGATTCGCTAGTATGCCCAAATAAGGACTATATTAGCATAGTTACTTAAAGTGGCATGACTAACATATGTGTTATAATTCTAAATTTTGATTTTGTAACGACGCACCTACACTCAGGTAAAAATGGTAAGGAACGCCACCGAAAATGGTTCAATTTTGGTTAGCTCCCCTGACGAGAAATGTGGTTCCGGGATAGGTCTCACAGCTTAGTGTGAGATGTCAATATGAAACTCTTGGACTCTTCATGTTCCGGAGTTCATATGAAACGCTGGTCGCTGGCGTGCAATAGGAAAGAAAGTGGAAACTCCATCGTGTGGTCGGTAACACGATAGTGTGTTCTTTTGGAAATAGCCTAGGAGGACATACGCAGGGCTTGCCATCGGCGTGCCCTGCAGGGCAGTAGGTGGTATCTGTTGGGTTGATAAAATTGCCAACCGTGATGACCAGTTCACGCTCTACTCGGGTTACCCATCGTGTGGTGTGAAAACACGATCACGTACCTTGAGACGTGGCTTAACTCAAGGACGGCCGTATGGCAATGATACGGGCGTATGTATTTACTTTCAAATGTGGACCTGCCTGAAATGACAACAACCTTTGAGTGCATCACTATTGAGTGTTCCTCTGCAGGTACTAACCACGTACGTATCCCGTGTAGTACACGTGTGCGAGAGACCGTTTAGTGCAACAATTGAGACGTATATGCCGGTATAATCCGGTTAGGATTTTCCTTTTTGTGAGGAACATAGTACCGACATGGAATAGACATTTGCATTAAAGATAATGGTAACAAGGAACTAAAATAACCAAGTTTCAATATTTAGGACCCTGGTTGGCTAGAAAAATTCAACAGTTGATTAGTTAAGTGCAAAGGGATTGAAAAACAGAGTGCTCTGTTTTGGCAGCAAGGTTTCTGAACTTTAACAGAGCATAACTCACAGGTTACTTAGCCAATGAGGTGTTAGATATAGTTATGGAAAGGTGTTTAAGTACTCTACATCTTTGTTGGAGACGTCCAGAGCAGAATCACACCTTAAACTGGTTGAAATTCCAGATAATTGTAAACTGTCAAGAACCAGGACAGCTTCAAAAACTCTCTGGACTGTTCTGTTTTTCAAGCATAACTTCCTGTAGAAAAATTAAAAAGTATTATATGATACATTTGTGCAAAGGTTAAGATATGTGTTACATCTTTTTAATTCAGAGTTTCTGCAATTGCAGCACGGAATTTAGTGGAAGTTAGAGTTGAAAACAGCAACTTCCAAAGGAGGTGTTGTTGAAATTCTTCCAGAAATTCTGTTGACTTTGAATTATCATAATTTTTTAACCAGAGGTGATCTGGGGGCAAATAAATATTCGTTGGAACGCTTCTGAAGTTAAATTTAACTTTGGTTTTCAACTTCGGTCATGAAAATGCACATTACCAGATAATAATCTGGGATATGTAGAAACTGGTCATTCCGGGCAGAGGGATGGACAGTTGAACTCATTTGAGAGATTGTTGTACCCTAGGGGGTTTGATTACTTCCAATGGGGTAGCACGTACTCATGAGTTGTTATCTTCAACTAGTGAAAGGTTTGAGTATATTTCCTACTCAAGTTTCTTTTGCTGGAGACCATGTTTGTGTCGTATTGAAGATAAAGGGGTAGTATACGTGATGACAAAGCGATATTAACGTCTCGTAGTGACCAAATCTAGTTGAGGTGAACTTCCAAAGAGAAAGTCCATCAAGTTGGATTTAACTAGTTTGTATTTTGTCTGGTAGTGATGTAGCTTGTGCAAAGTTATTACATTATATATATACGAGATGTATCGCATGTTTACTGTCATTATGTTTTACGCCTATTTTATTGGACTGCATGAAGTATGTTGTGGGACTGATGTTATTGTCGTATGGTTGCAGATGGTTCGTACTTGGGCCACGCATGATGTTGGTGGCTCTAGTCGGCAAGGGGGTGATGACTCCCACCCACCTGCCTACGACAGCACCCCGCAGCAACAACCACCACCACCGCCTCCCCTTACACTAGCGGATGTGATCGCGGCGCTGGTGGGAAATCATGACGAGCAGACCGATCTGCTCCGCATGATCGTGCAGAATATGTCCAAGGTGGGGGCGTCAAGAGAGGGGGCCTCATGAGCCCCACACTACAACGTACTCGGGTTTCACGAGTACACATCCTCCGGTGTTCACTGAAGCGGCAGAACCACTGGAGGCAGACAACTGGCTGAGTACGATCAAGTCCAAGTTCGGGCTGCTCCAATGCACGGAGCAGCAGAAGACTCTCTTTGCCGCTCAGCAGCTTCACGGTGCCGCCGGTGCATGGTGGGCAAACTATGTCGCCTCACTGCCTGCTGGCCACGCCGTGGAATGGGAAGAATTCCGGGAGGCGTTCCGCGCCTATCATATCCCTTCCGGGATAATGAAGAGGAAGATCCAAGAATTCTTGGAGCTGAAGCAGGGCAAGAGGAGTGCCCACGACTACTCCCGTGCATTCAACCATCTGGCGCAGTATGCGTCGGATTATGTCTCCACTGAGGAAAGGAAGCGAGAGCAATCGGGGTTAAATCCTGAGATGAAGACGCATCTCGTACAATGCAATCGCGACACTTTAAACGACCTTGTCAATGCGGCGATCATGCAAAAGGATGCTCAGTGGGAACTGGCATCTGAGCAGCGAAAGCGAAGCGCTCCACCAAGCAGCGGGGGTGGAGCTCCTCAAAAATACCGCATGGTGTATCGGACACCATCCGGTCAGCAGTGGCATCCACCAGCGCGACCTCAGCAGTTCAGGGGTCGTTCTTTTCAGCCACCCCCTTTACGACCGCCGATGCCACCACCGCGTCTGCAACAGCAGCAGCAGAAGCAGATGGTACCCCGGGTGTTTCCACCGCCACAAGGGGCCCCTGGATTCCATCCGCCAATCTGCGGAGGACCGCCTCGCTACACCTGCTACACGTGTGGCCAGGCAGGCCATTTCTCGATGGACTGTCCCCAGGAGCAGCAGAGCAGCGGGCAAGCCCAATATCAGGGCAGTGCTCGAGGCCGACCTCCGGTCAAGAAGGGAGGTCAGCGAAACGGGGGCATTAGCAACCTCGACAATGAGGACACCCCGGAGGGAGAAACGTGCTGGCGGGTACGTTCACTCTCAATGATCAAGCAATCACCATTTTATTTGATTCGGGTGCAACCCACAGTTTCATAAGTGCATACTATGTGGCTAAGCATCAACTGCAAGTATTTCCAACTGAGTGCTCATATATGATCTGCTCACCGGGAGGGAAGATTTCAGCAAATATGATGATTCCAAAAGCACCACTGTGCTTACGTGGGAAGATATATCCCACCACCTTGATAATCCTTACAGGACAGAAGATTGATGCAATCTTAGGGATGTCATGGTTACGGTACCATGGCGCTGTCCTGGAAACTCTATCACGGATGGTTCATTTGAATTCTCCATTCCACCGTCCGCATTCAATGGTGTTAGACAACCCTATTCCGGAAGTTTCAGCAGACTATAACACTGAAGCTTCCAAGTTAGAGGACATCCCTGTAGTCCGAGAGTATCCTGACGTGTTTCCGGATGATCTTCCGGGCATGCCACCTGAACGGAATGTGGAGTTCAAGATCGAACTTGCACCCGGTACTACCCCCATATCATGGAGACCATACAAAATGGCTCCGAACGAGCTGGCTGAGTTGAAAGAACAGCTCAATGATTTGTTGAGCAAGGGTTTCATTAGGCCATGTTCCTCGCCTTGGGGATGCTCGGCGCTGTTCGTTAAGAAGAAGGATGAAACCTTGAGGCTGTGTGTGGATTACCGGCCACTCAACTCCGTCACCATCAAGAACAAATATCCACTGCCCCGCATTGACATCCTGTTTGATCAGCTGGTGCGTGCAAGTGTGTTCTCCAAGATGGACCTTCGCTCCGGGTATCATTAAATAAAAATCCGGGCGGAAGATATCATAAAGACGGCCTTCTCGATGATATATGGCCTATATGAATATCTTGTCATGTCTTTTGGTCTCACCAACGCTCTGTCACATTTCATGTATCTTATGAACTCGGTGTTCATGCCGGAGCTGGACAAGTTTGTGGTGGTGTTCATTCACGATATCTTGGTTTACTTCAAGACAGAAGCAGAACACGCCGAACACTTGAGAATCGTCCTTCAACGACTGCGAGACCATCAGCTTTATGCTAAGTCCAGGAAATGCGAGTTTTGGATCATCCAAGTGCCATTTTTGGGACATATTATCTCAGCGGAAGGCATTGCGGTTGACCCAAGCAAAATTGAGCAAGTGCTGAAATGGAAAGCCCCCACTTCTGTCCATGAAGTCAGAAGCTTCCTCGGTTTAGCGGGATATTACCGGAGATTCATTCCAAGCTTCTCCAAGCTTGCTAAGCCAATGACAGAATTATTGAAGGAAGGAACAAAATATGTTTGGAACTCAGCATGTGAAGGAGCGTACCAAGCATTGGTGAAGCATCTCACAACATCCCTGGTCTTAGCTCAACCGGATACGACCAAGCCCTTCGACGTGTATTGTGATGCGTCTGGTATCGGGCTCGGCTGTGTGTTGATGCAACAAGGACGTGTGGTCACGTATGGCTCACGCCAACTTTGAAACCATGAAGCACTATCCAACTCATGATCTTGAGCTTGCTTCTGTGGTTTTGGCGCTGAAAATGTGGAGGCACTATCTCCTGGGGAATTTGGTGCATCTCTACACCGACCACAAGAGCTTAAAGTATATCTTCACCCAGAAGGAGCTGAATATGAGGCAAAGGAGGTGGTTAGAACTAATCAAAGACTATGATATTGAGATTCATTACCACCCTGGCAAGGAAAATGTGGTGGCCGACGCGTTGAGTCGGAAGTCACATGTCCATAACCTCACCATTACACTGGTCGAAGAGAAAGAGCGGAGTTTGTACTTGGTTCCTTATGGATCACTCTACAACCTTGCTCTCATCCCTACGATTAGGGATGATATCATTGCAGCTCAGAAAATTGACAAGGGCATGGCACATCTCCGGAGACGGATAGACAGTGGTGATATTAAATGTTTTCGGAAAGATGGTGAGGGGACGCTGTGGTTCAATGACCGCATAGTTGTACCCCGGAATATGGAGCTGAGGAAGAAGATCCTTGATGAAGCTCACTTGTCTAAATTCTCCCATCATCCGGGAAGCAACAAAATGTACCAAGATTTCAAAAGAAAATTTTGGTGGACACGGATAAAGCGGGAAGTGGCTAAATACGTATCCGAGTGTGATACGTGTAGACGAGTGAAAGCGGATCACATGAAAAAATCAGGGCTGTTGCAACCCCTGAAAATCCCGACATGGAAGTGGGAGGATGTGAGCATGGATTTCATTGTGGGATTACATCTGACTTCCAACAAGCATGATTCCATTTTGGTAATCATTGACCGGTTAACCAAGTTGGCTCACTTTATTCCCGTGCATACACATTGCCATGCCAGCAAGATGCGGAGTTGTACGTTGCAAGAATCCTATGCTTGCATGGGGTACCCAAGACCATAATCTCAGACCGAGGGGCATTTTTTGTATCTCATTTCTGGGAGCAGTTGCACGCTGCTTTGGGTACTAAGCTGATTAGAAGCTCCGCCTATCACCCTCAGACAGATGGGCAAACTGAGAGGGTGAACCAAGTATTAGAAGACATGTTGAGAGCGTGTGCCATCCACCATGGTAGAAACTGGGATGATCATCTACCGTTGGCATAATTCTCGTACAACAATGGCTATCAAGCGAGTATCAAGATGGCACCATATGAGGCTCTCTACAATCGCAAGTGCCGCACCCCATTGAACTGGTGCGAGTCCGGTGAAAGGGTCACATTCGGGGTTGATGTGGTGAACGACACCAAAGAGCGTGTTCGGGTGATTCAAGCCAACTTGAAGGCCGCTCAATCCTGGCAGAAAAGTTACACTGATAAGAGGTGTAGGATTCTACACTTTGATGTCGGGGAACACGTGTACCTCCGTGTATCTCCGATGAAAGGCGTGCACCGATTCGGCGTGAAAGGGAACCTCACTCCCCGATTTATTGGACCCTATGCTATATCCGAGAAGTGTGGACCAGTGGCGTATAGACTGGAGCTACCGGCATCTCTCGCTGGTGTTCGCGATGTTTTCCATGTTTCACAACTAGAAATGTCTGAATTATACGGCTGCTGTTCCCACCGTAGACATTGGCGAGCTGCAACCGGATTTGACATGTGACAGACCGAAATCCGTACGCCCAGGATCTCAGAGGGTGGTGCCTCTCGATGCGACACCCGACAGCACACATCATAAGGCAAACCATTGTATTACATAGAAAACAACTGAACGTGTACAAATTTGTACAAACCTTCAGTTTACAACTAAGAACAGAGTTTATACATGCGTAAGCTAGCTTTTTAAAACTCACGCCCACCTAACTAGCAAAAGTCGGTTGTCCAGCCCTATGGACAACCCACACTAGCTTCACTCCTCAGCTCAGCGCGGCGTGTACGGCTCCCACTCAGCCGTGGTCCCTGATGGAGGGTAGCCCTCGCCGGTGGACTCGTACCCCTAGTCCGTGGGGTGGTCATCACCTGAAAAACACTTATAGCAGCAACCGTGAGCACGATGGCTCAGCAAGGCTTAACCGACTCACCTATACATGGAACTCTACATGCAGTTCATCACTAACATGGGACGGCACATTGCAGCAAAGGACACGCCTACAAGTTCATCCTTGATTCATCTATTAGCCACAAATTTACCGTTCATGAATCTAAAATTTAGTAAGCGATATTTGGTGGCACACATGTAGCAATACAATTTATACATATCGGCAGAATTGAATAACAAAATTCCATAATTTATCTATGTCATGACTCAGTGAACAAGTGTACTCATAACCGGGAGGGACGGTGAATCGACTCGATATACACCTGCAGGGATACCTGAATAGCACGTCACATACGCCCACACGCGGAGCTGCACACAGCACGCTCACCCCGTGTCGTACGGGACAACCTTTCACCCAGCAGCCCAAACGTCGAACCGGTCGCACCGAAACGAGCAGGAGGTTCCCTACACGGAGCATCTCTCTATGCCCGTTAGCAGATTTCCACCTTGCTGCCCTCAACCTATACCTATAAATCGGTGTGCTATGCCTCGACGCCCGGAGGTTTAGGTTACATCGGTTTATCGGGGCCCATATATCCGATATGCCTTTGGTACGTTCAAAACTTGTTCAGTTGGGCCGCACATGGATCGGTCTTCAATCGACACAGACAGGGCTGTACCCACAAGACTTCCTCTGTCTGCGCCCTAGACCCTGCCTAGTCTCATTTTCTTACTAAAGTGATCTCACATCACTCGAACCAATCCCATGTGTCCCGAAGCCTATACTCGCGAGTAGATTCCAACTACTCGACTTGCACCGAAGTCCTATGAACATTAAGCACAGCCCAAACTACTCGAGGACTTAGACACTACCCTCACTCTTGTAGGAATAATCTGGTTATGCACTTGGGGTTTCATCCACCCTACACCTAATGCACAAACATACCTCATGCTAAGTATGCATAAAGCAAAACTTTGTAAAACTTGGTAATGTAAACCGGGGTTTGCCTTGTTGCTGCTGTTCAGAGGTTAGTGCTTCGTCCGGAAGGAGAAAGTCCAGCAGTTCCGGGGTTTCCTCGCCATCAGCGACTACATGTAAGAAATATACTATATGTCAATTTAAATGCAATGTGTTAAATTGAAGATGTAAAGACCATAACTCTAGCTAGCCCTCCCCTTTGGATCTCAATTTTTTGTGGTGCATTGGTAGGATCCTAACCAGAGATTTGACCAAGTTTAATTTGAAACAAAGTTCATTTGATCTCTGTACAAATAAAAGCCTATTTGGTCATTATTAGAGCCTCTAAGGATTTCCAGGGATTTTCATGGTTCAACCCATTACTTTATGGAAACTAGAATTTTATATGGTTCTAATGGAATTGGTTTCATGTCATTTGAAGAATCCTAGATAAAGTTGTGCCCTAAACAAGATTTGAGAAAATCTGAAAAATGTTTCTGTACATTTTTCCATTTTCTCAGGGCAGTTCAATTAATCACACCATTAGGGGGACTAAATGAACTTGGATGGATATGAAATTTTTCCTGTGCACCAAGGATTTTCAAATGAACATCCCAGCCAAATTTCAGAATTTTCCATAAAAGAATTATCGAGATAAAATTCCCAACATTTTAAAATTTAGGGAATTAATTCTGGAAAAATAATAAGTTTCATGAGCTGAAATTTGTTTTGCTGGAAAGTACTCAAATACCTGAATCCAACAAAATTTGGTTCACTAGATTTGGAGCTTCCTAGCAAAAGTTATAGCTAGTTGAAGTTTGAACCAAAACTGAAAAATCCCAGCTATGTTTAAATTCTGTGTACAGGCCCCACCCCACACCTTCTTCCTTCTCGCCCATGCGCCCGAGCTTGGCGGCGACGATCTCCGGCGAGGTCTGCCAGAAGGGCTTTCCCCACCTCCTCTAGGGCCACAGCTCGCCGCCTCTACCTTTTTGGACCCGAGGAACTCATCCCCGGGGTCAGCCAAATCTTTAGGTGGCCGGAAACCCGTCGGCGACGAGCCGCCGCTACGGATCAACTCCGCCGATGTCGCACGGCCCCTACCAAGGCTCATACTGAGCAACTCTTGGCCCTACAGCTCCGTGGTGAACTACTAAGCACGGACATGGCGCTAGCTCACCGTGAAAACGGCCGGAACTAGGTGTTCACCATCGACCTAGGTCCCATATCGGCGGCGACTTGAAAAACTCGACAACCAGAGCCTATACTCGACGGTTTTTGGTACTTTTTGATCCTGGATGGCCGTGGGAAGGTTTAGAACACGTGTATAGCTCAGCATACACTGTGGTGAGCTAATCCCCGTGAATTTTGGATTTTGGGAGCGGCTTGGTTCTATGAACACCGACACTTCGCCGGGGAAATTCTCCCAAGACAACGCATGAAACAACAAGCGGTTTGGACTAGCATGACAAGCACCTTAGGGCGGTGGTTTCTTGTGTTGATCATCGGGCACGACGAGACTTATGTCGCCCGGACGCCGGTGAGCAGGGAGAGTCGAGATCGGTGCGAGTTTGCTTCGGTTGTGTGGGGAGAAGGTGAACCGCGTGAGGGAAGAAACGGGGCACGGCAGGGCTACACGTTTTACCCCTTTGGTCACCAATCCCCCCCCCCCCCGAGCAGGAGGTGGCATGGTCAAAAGGCGGTCGGGCACCGGCGTCGGGAGCTGGCGCGCTGTTGCCCGAGTGCAGCCCGAGTAGACTTCAGTTGAAAGTGTACTGACCAGTGGGTCCCCCTCCCCTCTAATCCTCTTCTCTTTTCTTCAATTTTGTTTTCACTGAAAATATCTCAGCTACTCAAAATTGAATGAGAGACTTGGCCACAAAGTCATGGGTTGAATTTGATTTCCTCACTTTGAAATTGATTTGGTTAAATTTTCTGCACATTTGAATTTGAAATTCAAATTCAGTTTTGAATTAGTGCAAATTTAGCTCCCGATAATATGAACTCCAATGAGGATGAAAATTGGTGGACTAACTCAGAAAAATGTGTTGAGTTTGAATATGAAGTCAACTTTTGAATTCAAGTGATGAAAACTAGCTGAACTTCGAATTTGCATTCAAATAGCCCTTTTTACAAATGTCTCCGAAAGTGCCTCAAAAAGGATTGGATTTTCATGAAACTTGGCCTGAGCCTTCTCAAGAATATTTAAGGTCTAGGGGTGAGCTCAAACTCTCATGTTTATGTGTATGAACTACTTATTGAAGTTATGGCTTTTCCTCTAATCACCCTCTTGATTGTGTTTACTTGCTCTTCACAAATGTTCATGAGCTATCCACCAAATGAGCCATGGTGTGGTGATGTGATGAACATTTTAGCAAGTGACTTCTTGGGTTTTTACATGACGTATGCTGAATATCCGGTGGCGATTATTGATGAGAAGGCTCGGATCACGCGTAACCGAACACTGTGGTTCTACAAGATACGGTGTTGCAACCACACCGCTGAAGAAGTGACGTGGGAGAGCGAGGAGTTCCTGCGCTCAAACTACCCGGACTTCATGGCGTATCATCACGGGTAAGTTCCTATTACATCGTCGTCTCTTCCTTTATAATCTCGGGACGAGATTCTTTTAAGGGGGGGGTTTAAAATCCCAAGAATTGACTTGCTAAAATGTTTATCACATCACCACACCACAGATCATTTGGTGGGTAGCTCATGAACATTTGTGAAGAGCAAGTAAACACAATCAAGAGGGTGATTAGAGGAAAAACCCATAACTTCAAATAGTAGGAGATCACCCACACAAACATGAGAGGATGAGTTCACCATTTGGTCCTAAATACTTTTAGGAATGCTCATGCCAAGTTTCATGCAAATCCGAACTCTTTTGAGCCACTTTTGGAGACATTTGTAAAAAGGGCTATTTGAATGCAAATTCAAATTTCAGCTAGTTTTCATCATTTGAATTCAAAAGTTGACTTCATATTTGTAAAAGTCCCGAAAACTTGTAAAGGCAAGACTTGAATGATGAGGTTGAGTTTAAATTCAAGAATGGGACTTGCAAAAACTTTTCTAAACATGTAAATGTTGTCATGTGCAAGAGGACTTTAAATTCAGTTTGAACTAAATGGTTCACTTCAAAAAAAAGGAGGCCATTTCCAAAAAGGAAATTCAAGCTGTTGGTTAAAAATTCTTATTTGCAGTGGCCAACTCAAAAATCAGATGGCATATTCAAATCTTTCAGGTCCAAATTATGAGGAAGACAAGTTTTTGAGAAAATTTGGAGGTACTTTGATGGGTATATCAAAGAGGCTTGTGAATTGAGATATTTGAGAGAGGACATGAGTGGGGCCCAATAGTCATTGAGATGTTTAAACTTGCTGCCTAAGTCTTCTCGTTTTTGTTTCCCTCGGACCTGGAAGTTCCTCCACGCGTGCCACCTCCCGAGTGCAGCCGACCAAACTCAACCTCCTGCTTCCCTCGTACTCGGTCCGATCCTCAACACAAACCGTGCACCGATGTCATTTTGCTTCTCTCCCACTCGCTCATGCCTCGCTGTTTGGCTCCCGAGAGAAGCGCCGGAGAACACAGCCACTCTCGGTCTCCCGACCACACACAGCCACCCGATGCTCGGCTGCTCGAGTTTCCAACACCAAAAAAGGAGCGCAAGGGCGTGCACAAGGTGTTCCACATCTCACCTCAAAGCTCTGAGCTGCTGTTAGACTTGATTTGAAGCTTGGCACCAAGAACCGAGGTGCACACGGCAGACGCCATTTCGGTTCACCATGGAAAGCCCCACAAAAGGTTTTCAAGCGTGATCAAGGGTACCCAGAGGAGTGCCGGATCATCACGCTGCTCCTCCCCAAGTTTCAGCTCGAGCCGTGCAGCGTAGCTCAGGAATTTCGAGTTTTCCTCTCGGACGGGGAAAACCTAACCGCAGGTAAGATTCCTGGAAATTGACGCTCAATTCTTGGTTAGAGTTGTCCATGCTGCGCACACAGAAGCTAGAGTGGTTAGGGCACAAGTTTCCTTCACAGACCTAGCTTAAAACCGGGTAGATGCACCCCATTTTGAGGTTTCCGATTCGCGGCCATGGCGGGGACGCTCGGGCGCATGGTGGAACCCTACACAGGGCCGTTTCCGATCAAAAAGGAGGACATGTCGAGCATGGACATGACTTACTGATTCTGTAGGACCAAAAGCTCCCGGGTTTGGGGGTCTAGAGAGGGCGCGCAACGTCTCCGGAGCAAGAACCGAGCCGCCGCACGTCGCCCGGTGGTTTAGAGCCATCGCCGGCCTCTGGTGAGCACGGGGACGAGTTCCTCATGGTCGAATTGGGGCTAGCTGCGAGTTTCCGGCCATCATTCCATCAGGGAAACGGAAATCAGTGGAGCGCCGCCGTGCCGGCGAAGGGAGGAGCGCGTGCGGGAAAGGAGGGCTCAGGAGGAAGAAGACGCCTCTGGTCCCACCGGTCAGTGGCTGTTAGTTAAACCTGGGATCTGCTGTGGCTATTTGATTTTCTGTGGCTACATCCAAAGAACCTGTGAACCGTGGTGTGGCTGTACCGAGGAGCTGACACGTCACACGGGACCCATGGTCAGAATTTAAATGTTTCCCGGTTTATTTGAACCCCCAAATTCAGTTCAAACTTTAGAACCTCATAACTTTTGCTAGGGAACTCCAAATTTAGTGATTCAAATTGGGTTGGATTCAGATTGAAAAACTCTATCCAAATATGCCACCCAATTCGTATGAAAATTATTGTGTAATTGTGGAAAATTCTTTAAAGCTTTAGGGTGTTAGTGAACTCCTGTAAATGTTTCAGCTCTTTTGGAGTTGATTTGGTTAGGAGAATTCTGATTTCAAGTTTCTGTGTTCAAATGAATACAGAACAATTCCAGAGAATTTCCAAAACTTGGAAATTCAGTTCTAGGCAATTCCTAGTTCCAAAATTCCTAGGAAAATTCATGCATGATCCCTGAGCTAGGTTTGAAATTGTGGTTCACTTGGATTTGCATGAAAGTGCAAATTTATTCAGAATTAATTCCTTTTTGCCTAAATGCTTAGGGAAAAATTCTGAATTTTGGTCCAGATTACTTTCTTGTGACAAGGAACTCACATGGAAATTCTCAGCCCCATTGGAGCTTTGGATCATCACTGTCCTGTTTAACCTCTTAGATGAGTAACACACATAAGTGATGAAATGCACTTATCACTTGATCATGTTGCTTAACCCAAACCCAAACAACTAGCACCAGTGTCATTTTAAATTCTTAAACAGAGTTCCAATTTTAAACTTGTCATTAGAACTTGTTAGCAAAAGTTTTACAATTAAATACATATGCATATTCATATCATGTAGCATCTACGTGAAGATTTTGAAGCAATCGATGTGGAGATCAAAGAGGGAGTAAAGCGAGTAATCAAGCCTTATGTGGTCTTCACTAACTGAATAGATACTTAATCACCTGCAAAACCAAGGCAAGCTCTGGTTTGCATTCAAGTTGTTTATAAAGCTTTTACTTTGTTCACTACCATGGTTAGAGTTTGTATGTGCATTAGGTCAAGGATGCTTTATACTCCAAATGCATGGACAAATGAACCCTGGAGTCAAGGGTAGAAAAGTGTCACCGCTGTAGAATAAGTCCGTGGTAAAAAGGCTATGACATCCGGTAGAAGTCGAGTAGTTGGAATCTACTCGCGAGCTATAGTTCGGGATTACATGGATGTGGTTGGAAGAGGCAAACTAAAGTTTATATTTCTAAAGATGAGACCGGGCAGGAGGGTTAGGCAGCAACAAGACGAGGTCTTGGTCGAGTAGCTCTGCCTGTGTCGATTAAGGACCGATGCGTGTGCAACACCCATGAGCAAGTATTGAGTTGTGTAACGGATGCTTACTGCTATATGGGACCCAGGAAACCGATGTACCAGGTTAACTGGATTGTAGTGGCATACCACATCGTCTCGTTAGACCTATGTTCCCGAGACGGCGTGACCGGTTCTACAGTCGGGTGTCCTGCGAAAGGTTGCCACATACGACATAATGAAGGACGCCAGATTTGGGTCTTCATAGGCGGGCGTATGTGTCGAGTTATCCGGGCAGTGTTTGATTCGAATCACCGTCCCTCATGTTATGAGTACCGCTTGCTCACTGTGTTGTGACGTAGTAAGCAAGTTGGGTGAGAACAGTTTGTAAGTTTTGATTGCTGCTATGATTATTGGAATTGCATGAAAACCTTGTTTGAAGTAGAGATAGAGCAAACTAAAGTTAATTTCCACCTTGGGACAATTAACATTGGAATGAAGCGTTTCTTGTTTGATTTTGGAGTTCGAATGTTGCTGGGCACAACGTCACTACTATGATGGCTAAAATCTGAACGTTTAGGATGAACACGTAGGCGAGTCTTTTTGCAAATTTCATGTTTAGGTCTTAAGTTACTTTCATGTAGAGTTGCATGCCTTAGGAGAGACGGTTAAGTCTTGCTGAGCCTTTGTGCTCACTCTTGCTATATGAGTGGTTTTGCAGGTTAACATCAACGCTTATAAAGAAGGTTGTCCGGTGAGACTCGGAAACTTCCGAGTCAGGTAACACATGGAGAACCGAGCCGCTGCCATGTCTTCGTGTTGCTGGCGGGAGGAGTCCGCGGGCTGGACCTCCTCTCGAGTGCTCATTAGTTACTTGACGTGAGTTGATTGTAGTCTTCTGCTGTAGCTATTTGATATAAATTATTTACAAAGAATATTTGTAAGCTTCCGCTTTTGATTTATGTAATACAGCTTCCTTATATGTGTCCTGTTGGGTGCAGCATAACACGGCACCACCCAATGCGTTTCCCGGGCGAGTGGCATGGCCCTGTTATACGGGCTGGGGTCCCCTCAGCGTGGTATTAGAGCCGCATTGGTAATAGTGCACGGAATAAGGATCGTATTACGACAAAAACATAGGATATGGTGAGGATTCACTAGTATGCCCAAATAAGGACTATAGTAGTATAGTTACTTAAAGTGGCATGACTAACATACTTGTTATGATTCTGAATTTTGATTATGTAACGATGCACCTACGCTCAGGTAAGTATGGTAAGGAATGCCACCGAAAGCGGTTCAATTTCGGTTAGCTCCCCTGACGAGGAAAGTGGTTCAGGGATAGGTCTCACAGGTTGGTGTGAGACGTTAATATGAAACTCTTGAACTCTTCATGTTCCTGAGTTCATATAAAATGCTGGTCCCTGGCATGCATTAGGCAAGAAAGTGGAAACCCCATCGTGTGGTCAGTAACACGTAGTGTGTCCTTCTGGAAATAGCCTAGGAGAACATACACAGCGCTTGCCATCGGCGTGCCTTGCAGGGCAATAGGTGGTATCTGTTGGGGTGATAAAATTCTCAGCCGTGAAGACCATGTTCGCGTTCTACTCGAGTTCCCCATCGTGTGGTATGAAAACACGATCACGTACCTTGAGACATGGCTTAACTCAAGGAGGGCCGTATGGTAATGATACGGGCGTATGTATTTACTTTCAAATATGGACCTGCCTGAAATGGCAACAACCATTGAGTGCACCACTATTGAGTGTTCTTCTACAGGTACTAACCTCGTATGTATTCCGAGTAGAACACGTTTGCGAGTGACCGTCTTAGTGCCACTGATAATACGGATATGCCGGTATAATCCGGTTAGGATTTTCTTTGGTGAGGCTACACAGTACCGACATGTTTTTACGGTGCATCGACACCGTACTACACTTAATAACCTATTCCCTATGAAGAAATGATTCATGAAGTAACATTCAACTAAAATGGAAGTTTGAAACAAATATTAGTTACTGAACTCTTATTTTGAGCTAAGATTCAAATGAGAGAATGTTTAGGCTTCAAAGATTTCAAAAACAGAGTGCTCTGTTTTCTGGCAGGAATTCTTGCTGGACTTTAACAGAGCATAACTCTGAGTAGATTTAACCAATTAAGGTGTATGATACAGTTCTGAAAAGATTTTCAAGTGTTCTACAACTTCTTTGTAGACCTCCAGAGCAAAATCACACGTTAAGTTTGTGAAAAGTCCAGTTGAAAGCAAACTTTCCAGAACCAGCACAGCAGAAAAACCTCTCTGGACCTTTCTGTTTTTAAGCCGTAACTTCCTGTAGAAAAATCCCAAAGGAGCCTATGTTACACCATTGGAAAGGTTATGAAATGTGCAACATTGTTGTAGTTCAAAGTTTGTTCAGATTCTTATTGTATTTGCATATACAACTGTAATTAAGTTAGCCACATACAAAGGAGATGCTGGCAAATTTTATCCAGGAATTTTGTCAACTTTGAAAAATCGTAACTTTTTATCCAGAAATGATCAAGAGGCATATGCATAAGCATTGGAAATATACTGAAGTTTACTAAAACTTTGGTATTGAACTCAAGTCAAGAATCTGTAGTTAACTTGAGTAAATTTTGGAGTTTGTGTGAACTGGTGAGGGTAGTCAATCTGATTAGTTTATCGTACTTAAGATTTGTCTAAACATGAATGTGGTTATGTTTTCATAAAGTTCATGACATGTTCATGTTTTACTTATCTTTACTTACTGCTGGGATAGAATTTTGATTGACTCAAAATTTGTTTCGTGCAGTATGTTACGCACACATTCTCAAATGGAACTTGGAGGTTCAAGTCGAGGTGGGAATGACTCAACTTCATCACAAGAGCCATCGCCAACTGGATTGGCGGAAATTATGGTGAATATGAATGAAACTCTCCAAACTTTAGTTCAGCAAGGAATAAATAGAGAAGCTCAACATCACATGCCAACCCGAGCACTTATCTCGATTTCTTGGCGACACAACCGCCAGTATTCTCCGAAGCGGCTTACCATTGTGAAGCAAATCACTGGTTACATGTCATTGAATCCAAGTTTGGGTTGATCCAATGTGATGACTTCCAGAAGACCCTATCTGCCGCTCAGCATCTTCATGGCTTTGCTGGATCCTGGTGGTACCTTTCTATCCAACCAGAAGGACATCGTGTCACGTGGACGGAGTTCCAGGATGCATTTCGTGCTCGTTTTGTTCCTGCGGGCATCATGCGAACAAGTCTTGATGAATTCTGGAATCTAAAACAAGGGGAAATGAGTGTTATTGAGTATGCGAAGGAATTTAATCGCCTAGCTCAATATGTTCCTGATTATGTGAAATCACCAGCCACGAAGGTTATCATTTTACCGAGGGCTGACTGCTAGGCTGCGATGTGAGTTGGTTCAAGTTAGCCAAAAGAATTTTGATGAGTTTGTTAGCTGTGCTATCACTCAGGAATATTATTCCAATCTCTACCTTCAAGAAAAGAGGGAGAGGGACTCATCACAGGATGAATGCAATCATCTGCCTCAGAAGTATCGGTTGGTAATCCGTTCACCTTTCAGTCAAGAGGTTCCACAAAAGGTGCAGTCATTCTTGGAGTATGACGACTCTTATACTCCACAGAGATTTTATTTGCCTCCACCGCAGCAACAAATTATTTCTCGTGCACCTCAGTAACAACAAGGTGCACAAGAATGTTATTTTCTCTCAAGAGGCTGAAGATGATCAGGGTGATTTCACAGCGGAACCGAGTGGTATCCCACTTCAAATTGACAATGAACACAACATCAATGAAGCAACTGAACCGAGCAGCAACAGAATGTCTGCGGGTCCAGTTCTGAATAATGATCTTGGAAAGCAAAGAAAAGCCATGTCCAAAGTCAGAATTGTTAATTATGTGTCAGTCGATGATCTGCCCAAGGGAGGACCTGTTCTCACGGGCAGGTTCACCTTAAATGACAAGCTGGTTGTCATTCTATTTGACTCTAGTGCAACACATAACTTCATTAGCAAGGCAATGGTGATCCGTGATCAGATTTCCACAATTGTCACTAAGTGTTCTTACCTTATTCATTCGCCAGGTGGAGACATATTGACTAATGAAGTCGTTTCTAGAGCACCACTTTGTTTGGGTGGAAAAGTCTGTCCTACCACCCTCATTATTCTCGAAGATCAAGGAATTGTTGCCATATTAGGAATATCATGGTTAACTTTCCATAGGGCTGTTCTGGACATCGTGAACCGGAGTGTTCATCTGGACTCTCCACTTCACGGGCGTCATACATTGTATCTCGGCAAAGCTGTTTCCAAAGTCCCAGAAGTATGTAATGCCGAAGATTGCAAGTTAGAACACATTCCGGTAGTCCATGAATATCCATACGTGTTTCCCGAAGATCTACCCGGCTTACCACCTGAGCGTGAGGTGGAATTCAAAATAGAATTTATACCGGGAACCACGCCGATCTCTCGGAGACCATACAAAAAGGCTTCGAATGAATTAGCTGAACTGAAGGGGCAACTCAAATATTTGATGGACAAGGGGTTTATTCGTCCAAGTTCATCACCATGGGGTTTCTCAGCTTTATTTGTAAAGAAGAAGGATGAGATGCTGAGGCTATGTGTCGATTATCGTCCGTTAAATGCTGTGACGATAAAGCACAAGTATCCACTACCAAGAATTGATATTCTTTTCGATCAACTAGTGGGTGATAAAGTCTTATCCAAGATGGACTTAAGGTCGGGATACCATCAAATCATGATTCGAGTGGAGGATATCCCGAAAACAGCATTCTCGACAAGATATGGACTCTATGAGTATCTTGTCATGTCATTTGGGTTCACCAATGCTCCGGCTCACTTCATGTATCTTATGAAATCGGTGTTCATGCCGGAGTTGGAGCAGTTCGTCGTGGTATTCATCGACGATATCTTGGTCTATTCCACATCAGAAGAGGAACACGCTAAACATTTGCATATTGTGCTCCAACGATTGAGAGATCACAAGCTCTATGCAAAGTTTAGTAAATGTGAATTCTGGATCAACCAAGTGCCATTTCTTGGACACATTATTTTAGCGGAAGGCATCGCTGTTGGTCCAAGCAAGATTGAACAAGTCCTGAAATGGAAGTCTCCAACAACAGTCCAGGAGTTTCATAGCTTCTTAGGTTTGGCGGGATATTATCGGAGGTTCATCCCGGGCTTCTCAAAAATCTCTAAACCTATGACGGAGCTACTGAAAAAGGGCATCAAATATGATTGGAGCAAGCCATGTGAGGAAGCTTTTCAAGCGTTGGTAAAACACCTCACAACAGCCCCGGTTTTAGCTCAACCGGATACAACCAAGCCTTTTGATGTTTATTGTGATGTGTCCGGCATCGGAATTGGTTGTGTACTCATGCAAGGAGGACGCGTGGTCGCATATGGATCACGGCAATTACGGAATCATGAACAACATTATCCCACTCATGATCTCGAGCTGGCTGCCGTGGTGCTAGATTTAAAGATGTGGAGACATTACCTATTGGGAAATCTGTTTCATCTCTACACCAACCACAAAAGCTTGAAGTACATATTCACTCAAAAAAAGTTGAATATGCGACAACGGCGGTGGTTGGAACTGATCAAAGACTATGAGATTGAAATTCATTATCATCCGGGCAAGGCAAATGTGGTTGCCGATGCACTTAGCCGGAAGTCTCATATTCATAATCTGACCATTACGCCGATAGAAGAGGAAGAACCGAGTCTCTACTTGGTTCCATATGGAGCTCTACATAATCTATCTCTCGTACCCACATTAAAAGAGGAGGTTATGAAAGCTCAAAAGCGAGACAAGGGCATGGCTCATATTAAAAGGAGGTTGAAGAACGGGGAGATGAATCGTTTCCGGTTAGATGATGAAGATACCTTATGGTTCAAGGACCGGATAGTCGTACCCCGTGATATGAAGCTGCGGAAGAAAATTTTGGATGAAGCTCATATGTCCAAATTTTCCATTCATACAGGCAGCAATAAAATGTACCAAGACCTCCGGAAGAAGTTTTGGTGGACACGTATGAAATGTGAAGTTGCAAAGTACGTTTCAGAGTGTGATACGTGTCGTAAAGTTAAGGCTGACCATGTGAAGGAGTCGGGCCTGCTGCAACCACTGCAAATACTGGCATGGAAGTGGGAAGACTTGAGTATGGATTTCATCGTTGGGTTGCCGATGACCTCTCACCACCATGATTCGATTTGTGTAATCGTTGACCGGTTAACCAAATCAGCATGCTTCATCCCCGTGCATACCAGATACACCGCCAAACAGTATGCGGAGTTATACATAGCATGAATCTTGTGCTTACATGGAGTTCCCCATACCATTGTGTCCGACAGAGGACCGCTGTTCGTAGCCCATTTCCAGGAGCAGCTACACGCATCCTTGGGAACCAAATTGATTTGAAGCTTCGCGTATCACCCTCAAACCGATGGGCAAACTGAGAGGGTGAATCAAATACTTGGATATATGCTAAGAGCATGTGCCATATACCACGGTAAGATCTGGTATGATCACTTACCGTTGGCGGAGTTCTCGTATAACAACGGTTATCAAACGAGCATGAAAATGGCACCTTATGAAGCTCTCTATGGCCGGAAGTGCCGCATACCCTTGAACTGGTGTGAATCTGGCGAGAGAGTTATTTACGGGATTGATCTCGTAAATGAAGCTGAAGAGCGGGTAAGGCTTGTTCAAGCAAATCTTAAAGCCGCTCAGTCCAGACAAAAGAGCTATGCGGATAAGAGACGTCATCCTCTAGAATTTCATATTGGAGACCACGTATATCTCCGCGTATCTCCTATGAAGGGGATTCACCGATTTGGAGTGAAAGGAAAATTAGCTCCGCATTTTATCGGTCCCTTTGCCATCATCGAAAGATGTGGACCCGTGGCATACCGTCTGGAGTTACCGGCAGACTTAGCCGGAGTTCATAACGTCTTCCACATATCTCAGTTGCGGAAGTGTTTTAAAGTTCCAACGGAGATTCTCACGGAAGGCATAGCAGATTTGAAGCCAGACCTCACTTATGTTGAGCATCCAACCCGAATAATTGATGAAAAGACTCGCGAGACCAGAAACCGGACGCTGCGATTTTTAAAGGTGCTATGGGAAAATCACATGTCCAACGAAGCTACATGGGAAAGTGAGGAGTATTTGCAATGCAATCATCCGGAGTTATTGGAGGCATATGTCCGATAGTTGTCCTCCCCACATTGTTCTTAGTTGTGAATCTCGGGGACGAGATTCTTTTTAAGGGGGGAGGAATGTAAAAGTCCCAAAAACTTGTAAAGGCAAGACTCAAATGATGAATAAAGTTGAGTTTATATTCAAGAAACGGAACTTGCAAAAACTTTTCTAAACATGTAAATGTTGTCATGTGCAAGAGGACTTTAAATTCAGTTTGAACTAAATGGTTCACTTCAAGGAAAAGGAGGCCATTTCCAAAAAGGAAATTCAAATTGTTGGTTAAAAATTCTTATATGCAGTGGCCAACTCAAAAATCAGATGGCATATTCAAATCCTTCAGGTCCAAATTATGAGGAAGACAAGTTTTGAGAAAATTTGGAGGTACTTTGATAGGTATATCAAAGAGGCTTATGAATTTCATTGAAATCTGAATTCAAATTTGAAACTGAAGTACATCTTGTCAAATTTTCAAATCAGATTTCAAATTATAGCTCTTCATAACTGAAGTTTGCAATGTGCCAAAATTGGAGATATTTGAGAGAGGAAATGAGTGGGGCCCAATAGTCATTGAGATGTTTAAACTTGCGGACTAAGTCTTCTCGATTGTGTTTCCCTCGGACCAGTTCCTCCACGCGCGCCACCTCCCGAGTGCAGCCGACCGAACTCCACCTCCTGCTTCCCTCGTACTCGGTCCGATCCTCAACACAAACCGTGCACCGATGTCATTTTGCTTCTCTCCAACTCGCTCACGCCTCGCTGTTTTGCTCCCGAGAGAAACGTCAGAGAACACAGCTGCTCTCGGTCTCCCGATCACGCACAGCCACCCAATACTCGTCTTCTCGAGTTTCCAACATGAAAAAGGAGCACAAGGGCGTGCACAAGGTGTTCCCCATCTCACCTCGAAGCTCTGAACTGCTGTTAGACTTGATTTGAAGCTTGGCACCAAGAACCGAGGTGCACACGGCGGGCACCATTTCGGTTCACCGTGGACAGCCCCACACGAAGGTTTTCAAGCGGGATCAAGGGTACCCAGAGGAGCGCCGGATCATCACGCTGCTCCTCCCCAAGTTCCAGATCGAGCCGTGCAGCGTAGCTCAGGAATTTTGAGTTTGCCTCTCGGACGGGGGAAACCTAACCGCGGGTAAGATTCTTGGAAATTGAAGATCAATTCTCAGTTAGAGTTGTTCATGTTGCGCACACAGAAGCTAGAGTGGTTAGGGCACATGTTTCCTTCACTGACCTAGCTTAAAACCGGGTAGATGCACCCCATTCTGAGGTTTCCGATCGGCGGCCATGGCAGGGACGCTCGGGCGCACGGTGGAACCCTACCCAGGGCTGTTTCCGATCAAAAAGGAGGACATGTCAAGCATGGACACGACTTACTGATGCTGTAGGACCCAAAGCTCCTGGGTTTGGGGGTCTAGAGAGGGCGCGCAACATCGCCAGAGCAAGAACCGAGCCTCCGCACGTCGCCCGGTGGTTTAGAGCCATCGCCGGCCTCTGGTGAGCACGGGGACGAGTTCCTCATGGTCGAATTGGGGCTAGCGGCGAGTTTCCAGCCGTCATTCCATCCGGGAAACGGAAATCAGTGGAGCGCCGCCGTGCCGGCGAGGGGGGGAGCGCACGTGGGAAAGGGGGGCTCGGGAGGAAGAAGACGCCTCCGGTCCCACCGGTCAGTGGCTGTTAGTTAAACCTGGGATCTGCTGTGGCTATTTGATTTTCTGTAGCTACAGACAAAGAACCTGTGAACCGCGGTGTGGCTGTACCGAGGAGCTGACACGTCACACGGAACCCACGATCAGAATTTAAATGTTTCCCGGTTTATTTGAACCCCCCAAATTCAGTTCAAACTTTAGAACCTCATAACTTTTGCTAGAGAATTTCAAATTTAGTGATTCAAATTGAGTTGGATTCAGATTGAAAAACTCTATCCAAATATACCACCCAATTTGTAAGAAAATTAATATTTAATTCTGGAAATTTCTTAAAACGTTTCAGCAAAATAATTTTAGAGGGAGTTTGGTTCATCCAGAAATCCTCAAATTTTGCCATAATATTTTTTAAGGTGTTAGTGAACTCCTGTAAAAGTTTAAGCTCTTTTGGAGTTGATTGGTTTAGGAGAATTCTGATTTCAAATTTCTGTGTTCAAATGAATACAGAAACAATTTCAGAGAATTTCCAAAACATGGAAATTCAGTTCTGGGCAATTCCTAGTTCCAAAATTCCTAGAAAAAAATTCATGCATGATCCCTGAGATAGGTTTGAAATTGTGTTTCACTTGGATTTGCATGAAAGTGCATATTGATTCAGAATTAATTCCTTTTTTCTAAATGCTTAGAGAATTGTTCTGAGTGAACTACTCATTGAAAAATTCTTAATTTTGGTCCAGATTACTTTCTTGTGACAAGAAACTCACATGGAAATTCTCAAATCCATTGGAGCTTTGGATCATCACTGTCCTCTTTAACCTCTTAGATGAGTAACACACACAAGTGGTGAAATGCACTTATCACTTGATCATGTTGCTTAACCCAAACCACTAGCACCAGTATCATTTTAAATTCTTAAACAGTGTTCCAGTTTTAAACTTGTCATTAGAACTTGTTAGCAAAAGTTTTACAATTAAATACATATGCATATTCATATCATGTAGCATCTACGTGAAGATTTTGAAGCAATCGAAGTGGGGATCAAAGAGGGAGTAAAGCGAGTGATCAAGCCTCAAGTGGTCTTCACTAACTGAATAGATACTTAATCACCTGCAAAACCAAGGCAAGCTCCAGTTTGCATTTAAGTTGTTTATAAAGTTTTTACTTTGTTCACTACCATGGTTAGAGTTTGTATGTGCATTAGGTCAAGGATGCTTTATACTCCAAATGCATGACCAAATGAACCCTGGAGTCAAGGGTAGAAAAGTGCCACCGCTGTAGAATAATACCGTGCTAATAGGCTATGACATCTGGTAGAAGTCGAGTAGTTGGAATCTGACGCGGCCCAACGGCCTCGTCGAGCCAGGATCACGCTGAGGGGTGCTGCGTTGCACAGCACCGGATAATGCACATCAAAGATACAAAGCGGAAGCAAAGTTTTATTACATAAACCAGTTTATGAACATTTTTACAACAAAATAGTTTGGTCTACACTCACAGGCGTAGACTACGCATCGAGTTCACGTTTAGCCCGTGAACGTGTCCCCGCTAGCACGCACACACACTAACACGGCGGTGTGCACGACTCCCATTCGACGGGGTTTCCCTCTGGGGGTTCCGTCTCCTCCTCGGGAGTCCCTTCCTCATAAACCCCTACAAAAGCTTCAAACACAAGCAGTGTGCACGATGGCTCAGCATGTCTGACCCGTCTCTCCTATACATGAAACTTCTACATGAATGGTTTTAGGGTACATGAGGTAAAATAAGTTGCAAAGGACTCGCCGAATTACTTGAACCTTACTTTCAAGTTTTAGCAGCAGGTTGTGGAGAACCTTACGCTAAGGCACATGAGAGAGCCACAATCAAACAAGAAACGCATTTCTCTCATGTACTTTGACCAAAGTTTAGAAAGAACTTTAATTAGCTCTAAACTACAACAAGACATTAACAAGCAAAGTATATCTTTCAAATCAGAAAACTATTAACCTGTATCTAGCCTGTTCTTCCTACGTCACGGTGCAGTGAACAAGTGGTACTCACTGACTGCGAGGGAAGGCGATTATAATCAATTTACACCTGCAGGGTTACCCGAATAACCCATCACGTATGCCCGTACTCGATGTTGCCTACAGCAACCATCACGGACATCGTACGCAACTACCTTTCACCTGTTAGCCAAATTTTGAACCGGTCCTATCGTCCCGAGCAAGAGGTCTCTACGAGCGCATCCGTAGTGCCGCCAGCCGATTTATACCTCGAGCTCTCAACCTACCCTCTGAACGATAGGCAATGCCTCAACACCCAGCTACCGAATTACATCGGTTTCCCGGTTCCCATATATCCGGTAGGTCTTTGGTACTGTTCTAGCTTGTTCAACAGGCCCGCACACGGCTCGGTCCTCAATCGACACAAGCGGAGCTATGGCACCCATGCCCCAAAGTGGCCTTAGTCTCCGCTCGGTTTCATTTTTCTTGCCATGTGTTTCATTTGCTATCTTTACCCGAGCAATGTGCCTCTAGCCTATTCTCGCGAGTAGTTCCAACTACTCGACTTGTACCGAATCCTACACTATCTTAGCATTGCAGTAGCTAAACGAGTTTTACAAACCTAATCCCAACCCATGGTTTTCTTGGCTCTGCATTTGGGTTTCAAACAAGACTCTAATGCAAGAATTAAGTGGGTGCTCAAAGTAAGTTCTCAAAACAATAAAAATTTGTAAAAAGGGTTAATGCAAACCGGAGCTTGCCTTGCTAATCTTGGTCGTAGGCTATTTGTTCCTCTGGAGTGACGAAGTCTAAGACTTCGGGTTCCTCCTCAACCTTAGCGACTACATGAGATAATACATACATGTGTCAATATAATGCATTTGAATTGAAGTTTAAACTTGTGAAAGTTATAAGTCTTGCTAGACAGACCCAATGACTCTTAAATTTTTACTGTGGTTTGGATACAACCTAAAAAGAGACTTGGCCAAGTTTCATTTGCAGCAAAGCTCATTTGAGCTCTCCACAAATAATTATGTACTTGGCCTTATGTGGAGCTCTTAGTGTGTTCTATAGATTTTCATGGAGCAAGCCATGACTTTATAGAAACTAGATTTTCAGAGGGTTCTAATGGAATTGGTTTCCCTTAATTTGAAGATTTCTTGCTAAATATATGAGCTAAACAAGTTCAGAGAATTTCTGAAAAATGTTTCTGGACATTTTTTGTTTTCTCTGGAACAGTTTTATTAATCACACCATTAGGTGGATCAAATGAGCTTAAATAGATATGAAATTTTTATGGTAGCCTAGGGATATTTTGGTGAACATCCTAACAAAATTTCAGAATTTTCCTCCAAAGGGTTCTCCAGTTAAAATTCTAAACAGTTTAAATTTTGAAGAATTAATTCTGGAGAACTAAGGATTTTAATGAAGTGAAACTTGATTTGTTGGAAATTACTCAGAGAGCTAAATCCAATGAAATTTGGTTCACTCGATTTGGAGTTTCCTAACCAAAGTTATGTGGGTTTGAAGTTTGAACTAAATCTGAAAATCGGGGAAATGTTTAAATCGCTGTGCATGGGACCGGGGTTACATGTCAACTCCTCAGCGGCCGACACATGGGGCTACAGAGTATTTCGCACACAGCCACACCCGATCTGGTGCCACAGCTAATCCCCATTTAAAATATCGGCCGCTGACACGTGGGACCGGGAGCTTCGTCTACCTCCGGCCTCCCGCGCTCGGCCGCCGCCCCCCTCGCCGGAGTGCTCGCCGGAGGGCTTCTGCCGTGTGCCAAACTCTATGATCTTGGCCGCCTCTGCCTAATCCCACAAGGGGAACACGATTCTGGGCTCAGCTCGACGTTACAATCACCAGAACATGGCCGGCGACGAGCGGCGGCTTCAGAAGAACTTTGATCGTGTCGGCCGGACATCCTAGCACCCCAAACGATCGAGCCATTGGTCGTAGAGCATCAGTGCACCCTAGGAAAGCTTGGCATGGGCTAAAGTCAGCTCGGGAGAGGTCCTAGGTAAGCTCTCACCGTGCGCCCGACGGCTCCTGCCATTAGCGCCGGTAGAAAAGCTAGGAATGGCCGGTCTACCAAGGCTTTCTTGCTAGGACTGCAAAGGAAAGTTGATCGCTATCAAGCCTAACTCGTGTAGGTGCAGTTTGAGGATCTCTAAACAACTACGGATTGAGAATTTGGCGGATCCGCACCCGAAGGTCGGTCTGCGCCGAATGAAAGGGAAAACTGAAATTCGTCGCTGGTGATCAAACACTCGGGCTGTGGTTCGGGGGTGAGCAACACCAGACCCTAACAAATCCGGGGACGCCTTAGCTTGGGTGCAACACCTTCCCATTCGGGCTGTCCACGGGAGCCCGAGGTGCGGAAAGCTTTAGGTCACCGGAAAAACTTTCGGTGTGGGGCAAGATCAACTGAACTCGGCTAGTTCCTACTACGGGGAAGGAGGAGGAGAGTCTCTAGTACCGTTTTGCAGCTTGGAGGGAGTGGGGAGGCTGTGATCTTGGGCTCTCCGATCAAATCTGAGAGAGCGGTGGCGAGGCAGTGTTTTTCTTGCGCGAGAGGCGACGACTGATCGGTGCTTCCTCTGGTCGGCTTGGCTGCGGGATAAGAGGGGCAGCGAGGCGGTTCAGTGGCCAGGGCGGCAACCCGCTGCTGTCCCTTCTGCTCCTCGCCGTGGCGGCAGCTCGATCAGGCGCAAGAACCCGGGCTGAGCTTCTTCAGTCGGTTAAAATTTCTAGTGAGGCTGACATGTGGGTCCCACTCCGGTTTTAACCTCTGAAATCAACTTCCTCTACTGCTCCAAACAGTAATCCCACTAATACCCTCTAGAATTTGAATTATCTACCAAATGCCCATTTGAAGTTGATAGAATTCAAATTGTGAGGTGTTTGAATAAATTTTTCATCACATATGCAGTTTGAAATTCAATTTGAGTTTGAATTTGCTAAACTTAGCTCATGTCAAGATTAACTCCAAATGGAGTAAAAATTGGGGTGCGAGCTCACAAAAATGTTCTGAGTAAGAATATGCCTCTCACTTTTGAATTTATGGGATGGAAGTAGTTTGAATTTGAATTTGGGTTCAAACTAACCCCTTTCTAGTTATACCCAAAAATACCTCAAAGGGTCTTTGATTTTGGTGAAATTTGGCATGGCCATTCCTAGAAAGGTGTAGGAGTTTTTCATATGCCCAGCCCCTATATGATGCATGTGGGAAATGCCACTTTTGCATTTTGTGAGTTTATTCTCTAATGACCATGTTGATGGTGTTTACTTGCTCTTCAAATGTATTCATAAAGTTTCCTCAAATGAGGGGTGTGTGGTGTGATGAACACTTTGAATGTGTGCAAAAACTTAGGCCCTTACATTTCTCCCCCTTAAAAGATTTTCGTCCCGAGATTATAAGGTGAAAATGAGAGAGAGGACGGTGGAAAATTACCATATATGTAACGCGAAAAAGTCGGGGTAGTTGGCACGAAGAAAACCTTCGCTCTCCCATGTCGCTTCGTCTACGGAGTGATTACTCCATAGAACTTTGTAGAACCACAACATACGGTTGCGTGTGGTTCGGGCCTTTTCATCAATGATCTGAACCGGCTCCTCCCGATACGTGAGATCCGGTTTCAGTTCTTCTATCTCCTCCAGCTGAATGGTAGTTGATAGCTTCAGACACTTCCTCAGTTGAGAAATGTGAAAGACGTCATGCACACTGGAAAGTGCTTCTGGTAATTTCAGCCGGTATGCTACTGATCCACATCTTTCTGTAATCTGAAATGAACCGATGAATCGGGGTGCTAACTTTCCTCTCACCCTGAATCTGTTCACGCCCTTCATTGGAGACACACGTAGATACACGTGATCCCCCACTTCGAATTGTAATGGGCGTCTTCTCCGTTCTGCATACTGTTTTTGTCAGGATTGGGCGGCCTTTAGGTTCGCTTGAATCAGCCGAACCATTTCCTCCACGTTGTTGACAAGATCAATCCCGAAGGTAACCCTTTCGCCAGACTCACACCAATTCAGTGGTATGCGGCATTTTCTCCCGTATAGCGCCTTGTAAGGCGCCATCTTGATGCTGGCTTGGTACCCATTGTTGTACGATAACTCGGCCAACGGTAAGTGATCATCCCAATTCTTACCGTGGTTGATAGCGCAAGCTCGTAGCATATCTTCTAAAATCTGATTTACCCGCTCGGTTTGCCCATCCGTCTGGGGGTGGTACGCTGAACTATGGATCAGCTTTGTCCCCAATGCAGCATGTAGCTGCTCCCAAAAATGGGACACAAATAAAGTGCCCTGATCCGATATGATGGTGTGGGGTACGCCGTACAAGCATAGGATCCGTGAGATGTACAATTCAGCATACTTCTTAGCGTTGTAGTTGGTGTTGACCGGATAAAATGGGCAACTTTGGTGAGCCGGTCGACGATCACCACAGAGAATCATGCTTCTGAAGAGTGGTGGGTAAACCGACGATGAAGTCCATGCTATCATAGTCCCACTTCCAGGCAGGAACGCCCAGTGGTTGTAGCAGTCCCGGTTTTCTCATGTGGTCTGCCTTCACCCTTCGACATGTATCACACTCGGACACGTACTTTTCGATCTCCCGCTTCATAGTGTCCACCAAAACTTACTCCTGAGTTCTTGATACATTGTTTTGCTGCCGGGGTGAATAGAAAACTTTGACAATTGAGCCTCATCAAAGATTTTCTTCCGTAACTCCAGGTTACGAGGTACGACAATCCAGTCCTTGAACCATAGGATGCCGTCTCCGTCTTTACGGAAACATTTCAGCTCCCCACTGTCTATACGTCTCCGCAAATGCGACATGCCCTTGTCATGTTTCTGAGCTGCCGCTATCTCTTCACGGATGGTGGGCATCAAAGCTAAGTTGTAGAGAGCTCCATGTGGAATCACATGTAGTGGTGGCTCGCTCTCTTCCAACGGTGTGATGGTCAGAGTGTTGACGTGTGACTTGCGACTCGGCGCATCTGCCACTATGTTTGCCTTGCCGTGGTGAAAATGGATCTCTATTTCATAATCCTTTATCAACTCCAACCATCTTCGTTGCCTCATGTTCAGCTCCTTCTGAGTTAATATGTACTTGAGGCTTTTGTGGTCGGTATATAAATGTACGAGGTTACCGAGTAGGTAGTGCCTCCACATCTTAAGTGCGAGTACCATGGCAGCGAGCTCCAAGTCATGAGTTGGATAATTCTGCTCATGGTTTTTGAGCTGACGTGATCCATACGTGACCACCATTCGGTCTTGCATCAGCACACATCCGAGCCCAATGCCGGATGCATCGCAGTACACATCGAACGGTTTTATTGTGTCTGGCTGCGCCAAAACCGGTGCTGATGTTAGGTGCTTCACTAATGCCTTGAATGCTGCTTCACATGCTGGACTCGAAAGCCTTCTTCAGCAGCTCTGTCATAGGCTTGGCAACCTTCGAGAAGTTTGGAATGAACCTCCGATAATATCCCGCGAGCCCGAGGAAACTCCGTACCTCGTGAACAGTTCTCGGGGACTTCCAATTCAGCACTTGCGTGATCTTACTCTGGTCTACAGCGATGCCCTCCGCTGAGATAATACGCCCGAGAAAAGGCACTTGCGATATCCAGAATTCGCACTTGCTGAATTTTGCGTATAGCTTGTGATCCCGCAGCCGTTGCAAGACTATATGCAGATGCTTCTTGTGTTCTTCCTCCGACTTGGAATATACCAATATGTCATCGATGAAGACCACGACAAACTTGTCCAGTTCCGGCATGAATACCGAGTTCATCAAGTACATGAAATGAGCTGGAGCATTGGTGAGGCCGAAGGACATGACTAGGTACTCATAGATCCTGTACCTCGTCGAGAAAGCCGTCTTCGGAATATCCTCAGCCCGTATATTAATCTGGTGGTACCCGGATCTTATGTCCATCTTGGAAAAGATCTTTGCTTCGACCAACTGATCAAACAACATGTCGATCCGTGGCAACGGGTACTTGTTCTTGATGGTTACGGCGTTTAGTGGATGATAGTCCACGAAAATCCATAACTTCTCGTCTTTCTTCTTCACAAATAATGCCGAACAGCCCCATGGCGAGGAGCTCGGCCTAATAAAACCCTTCTCCAGCAGGTCCGTTAACTGCGTCTTCAGTTCAGCCAATTCCTTGGGCACCATCTTGTACGGCCTTCTGGATATTGGCATAGTTCCCGGTGCAAGTTCAATCTTGAACTCCACCTCTCGGTCGGGCGGCATCCCCGGTAAATCATCCGGGAACATGTCAGGGAACTCACGGACTACTGGAATGTCTTCCAATTTGATGGTTGTGGACTGATATACACTTGGAAGTTCTATTTCTGGACTGTCCAGAAATAATGAATGTGACTCGTGCATTTCTGGGTGTAAATGCACGACTCGGGGGACGGTGTCTAAAACAGCGCCGTGGCGGATTAACCACGACATCCCTAAGATAACATCGACCTTCTGTCCCTCTAAAATTATGAGAGACGTAGGGTATACTCTACCCACTAAGCATAATGGTACTTTGGAAACCATCATGCTTGCTGAAATCTTCCCACCCGGTGAACAAATCAAATATGGACTTTCAGTGAGTAGTATTTGCAAGCTGTGTGTTAGCAATGAAAACTTGGCTAATAAAATTGTGTGTGGCGCCTGAATCAAATAATACTATGGTGGGATGCTGGTGGAGTTGGAACATACCCGCAAGGATTGGCTCTCCTTCTGGCACGTCCTCTATGGCAAGTTGGTGGACGGTGCCGGGCCTAGGATTTGCCCGCCGCGCATTAGCGGGGTTCCGGGGCTGATTCCTCCCCGGAAACTACGGTGCAACTCTGCTGCCTTGCCTCTCAGGACAGTTGTTGGCGAAGTGTCCTGGGCGACCACATTTGTAGCATGTGGCTGCTACCTGGCCGGTGCTTGGGGAACGACAGCCGGCATGCGCTGCTGAGGTGCATACGCAAGCGGCATCGCCCGCTGCTGCTGTTGTTGCTGCGGAGGTGGTACTGGAAGTGCCGTCCTGAATGCCGGTGGAGAATATGGCTAACTGCGGAATGGCATCGGCCTCTGTGGTGGCTGCCAGAGTGGACCCAATGGTGAGCGATTCACCATCCGGTATTTCTGAGGACCACCTCCTTATCCGCTGCTTTGCGGCGCGCTTCGCTTCCTCTCCGCCGCTGCTAACTCCTTGCCGGAGTCCTCCTGAACAATCGCAGCATCAATAATATCGTTGAGGCTGCCACGATTGAACATCGTCAGCTTGTCCTTCAGGAGCGGGTTAAGTCCCTGGTAAAAATGATCCCGCCGTTTCTCGTCGGTATCGGCGTGATAAGAAGCATAGAGTGCAAGATCATTGAACGCCCTGAAGTATTCCAGCGTGTTCCTGCTTCCTTGCTGCAGGCGTAAGAACTCCTGCGTCTTCCTCTTCATAATACCCAGCGGTATGTGATAGGCCCTGAAGGCCGTCCGGAACTCCGCCCAGGTCATAACTCGCTCAGTGGGTTGCGAGGCGCAGAAATTTGCCCACCAAGCGCTCGCTGATCCCTGAAGCTGTTGGACCGCGAATTGAGTCTTGCGCTGCTCACTCACTTGGAGCAGCTTGAACTTCATCTCTATCGTGTGGAGTTAGTTGTCCGCATCGATGGGTTCATCCGCCCTCGAGAATACCGGGGGATGAGTAGCCAGAAAGTCGGAGTAGGAGCTTTGTTGGCGCTCCTCGCGATCTTGACGCCTCTCTGGTCGAGATGTATTTGCAATAAGGGTTTGCAGCAACTCCGTGTGCTGCTGATGAGAACCCGCCATCGCCGCAACGATGTCGGCCAAAGTAACCGTTGGCGGTGGTGGTTGTTGCTGTTGCTGTCCTGAGGAATCCTCGGGAGGCTGTTGGGAGGTCTCTCCCCCCTGACTGGAACCCCCAACGTTTGGGTTGGCACGAGTGCGAGTCATTCTGAAATTCAAAACAGCAGCGATCAGCACATGTCATACTTAAAATTCCATATGAAACAGTAGGTATTGAAGTGACGCATGAAAAACTTGCACAACATTCACATATATTGATAAAGCATAAACTTTATACAAGATACATTATTCTCGGGTCTCCGAGAAGTCGTGCTCATGTCATCACTGCCTATACATATACTACTGTCTACACGACATGTCACCGATTACAAAAGTGTTTCTTACACCACCCTCGCTGCCCTACTTGGTAAGGGTAACCTACTACTTGGAGTAGAACTCGACCTCCTGTAGGTCGTCCTCCTCCGCTACCTCTGCTGATGGCTCTAGGTCCATGACCTCCTCTTCCGGTCCAGGTTCCCCCATTGCCGGAAGACCCAAAACCACAAGTGCGGCACCAACCATTGGTATGCCCATTACCGGAGGTACGAGGTCCTGCAACGCGTGCACCTCGTCCATGGCCTGGTTGTAGTCCTCTTCCCAGCCTTGCCCCTCCTCAATAGCATCATCCCGCTCTTGAGTGAGGACCTCATTCTGCTGGGTCAGGGCCTGCACCTGTTGTTGCAAAGCCGGGATGTCGACACGGCTTTTCTTCTTTGCCTTCTTCAGACGATGCAACTGATTATGTTGTTCGTTCAGTCGCTTTATCGTCAGAAGGAGAACATTGCGGAGTGCGCTGTGGGCACTCTCGAAATGGTCTCCACGGCTGGTGCTTTCCTTGAGCTTTGCAGCAAGACAATCCATATGAACAGCTTGGCTATCCATCAGGGATGTCCTTGCTCTCAACTGGAGGCTGAGGCTCCCCTCCGCGGGGTTGTACCTTGGGCAACCCGGATCTGTTGCCTCCATGTACCTTTCGCTCCACACATGATTAGCTCGTCCCTCCACCGGAACAAGCATGTATGGAGTGCCCTCCAAATCTCTCATGTGTAGTTGGCAGAAACGCGACATGGTGTCGCGAGCTGCCACTTGCCACATTTCCTACGACTGTCTACCTCTCACCGTAACGGTGAACGGCGCCCAACCGGGTGGCATGGGTCCTGCAGGAACTTCGACATGGATCACCCATGTCCTGTTCCCATCCTTGCCTTCTTCCTTGGCGAAGTACTGCAGCATCTCGATATACCCGAAATATTGAAGCATTTGCCTCAATGCTTCCGGATAACCGCTGCGATGAGAACAGTGGGATACCACCCGTTCTACAATTGTCTATCCGCTGTCATCTGTAGAAACATATTTGAAAAAGGTCAAATATTTATTTCAACAGTAATTCATCGAGTTATAACATAAAACATGTCATTGAACTCATAAAAACTTAGAAACACAACTCAAACCTAGAACAATTTGATTGCTGGTATGCTGCCCAAACTGACAGCCCTGACCAGTTTCAATCTCAACCTGATTTAGACCATGCTAAAGGCAAAAACAATTCTGGAGATAAACATAAAATATAAAGCTGACTTCAATAGCTTTCCAGAAAGTATTTACTTGGCCTAAGATATGTCATAGTTCAAAAGTTATGAGAGGTCAAAATTGACAGAATTTCTGGAGACAATTGGACAGCACCTCCCTGCTTGAGGTACTGATTTGATCCAAGAATTCCAGTTAATTCTACACAAAATTTGATAAAACTTTCGGTTACAAAGTTGTAAACCATCTCATGAAATTTTCAGAACTACCTCATTTTCTATTTTTGGAGTTTTATGTAGGAAGTCATGCACAATTTACAGAGAGTGTTTGCTCTGCCCTGTTTTCTGGACAGTTTCAACTCTACTGCATTTTTGGACTGGTTAAGGGATGAAACACCTCTGGACATCAACAGAAAAGTTGTAAAGAGCTTCCAAAGCTTTCCAGAAATGTATCATATGACCCCGACCTCGAAAGAACTCAACCTCTAACCTCTGATTAACCTCAGCCTTATTTCAGCTAGAAACAGTGGACTCTGTCCTTAGTATCCTATAAGTTGAAAACTTATTTACTTTGAACATCCTGATTAAGGGAAGGAATTACATCAAAGTTTTAGTGCTCTGGATCAAACCTTCAAGTTTTACAATGAAGTTTCTCATTTAGTGGGGTGTGACGTTGAAGCGTCACCAGTTCATGTCGGTACTACATTCCTCACAAAGAAAAACTTATACCGGACTTAGCCGGCTTCGTTAGTTCAGTGGCACTAAACGTCTCTCGCACACGGATTCTACTCGTCTATCGATTCTTGGTTAGACTAAAGCGGGCCGGGTTACCTGCCACCCGTGAGGCTCCACCCTTCAGCTTGTGCGCACTGGTGGACAGCGCTTACGTGCACCCCCAAGACATAAAGCGTCCTGAGATGCACGATTTTTCCGACATAAGCAAATAGGTTAGTATGCCACTTTCTATACACTAATAACATCCCTATATGGGCTACTAACTCGTTCCTCACCGAATTTTTGAAAAAGATGACCTTTGTAGTGCGTTAAACCTCAAGCGAGCTCTGATACCACGCTGACGCGGCCCCACGGCCTCGTCGAGCCAGGATCACGCTGAGGGGTGCTGCGTTGCACAGCACCGGATAACGCACGTCAAAGATACAAAGCAGAAGCAAAGTTTTATTACATAAACCAGTTTATGAACATTTTTACAACAAAATAGTTCGGTCTACACTCACGGGCGTAGACTACGCATCGAGTTCACGTTCAGCCCGTGAACGTGTCCCCGCTAGCACGCACACACTAACACGGCGGCGTGCACGACTCCCATTCGACGGGGTTTCCCTCTGGGGGTTCTGTCTCCTCCTCGGGAGTCCCTTCCTCATAAACCCCTGCAAAAGCTTCAAACACAAGCAGTGAGCACGATGGCTCAGCATGTCTGACACGTCTCTCCTATACGTGAAACTTCTACATCAATGGTTTTAGAGTACATGAGGTAAAATAAATTGCAAAGGACTCGCCTAATTATTTGAACCTTACTTTCAAGTTTTAGCAGCAGGTTGTGGAGAACCTTACGCTAAGGCACATGAGAGAGCCGCAATAAAAAAATGCATTTCTCTCATGTACTTTGCCCAAAGTTTAAAAAGAACTTTAGTTAGCTCTAAACTACAGCAAGATATTAACAACCAAAGTATATGTTTCAAATCAGCAAACTTTTAACCTGTATCTAGCCTGTCCTTCCTACGTCACGGTACAGTGAACAAGTAGTACTCACTGACTGTGAGGGATGGCGATTATAATCGATTTACACCTGCAGCGTTACCCAAATAACCCGTTGTAACACCCAAAAACCTGTTAAGAGGGGAATTTAAAAATTTTTGGATGTATTGCATGTGGTGCAGAAATTAAAATTCAAATTGGAATTCAAATTCAACTCAAAACAGAAAAGAAAAAGAAAAAGAAAAAAACAAAACCCCCCGGCCAGTGGGCCGAACCTACCAGCCGGCCCACCTTGCCCCCCGCGCCAGCCCGCAGCCGCGCACCCCGTTTTCCTCTCACTGACATGTGGGGCCCGCCGTCGTCGTCCTCCTCGCGCGCGCTCGGCCGACCCGGGACTCCTCTCTCCCCTGAATCGAAACCACCCCGGATACCCGCGTATCCCAACCGAATTTCGGTTCTGGGCGACTCCAGCTCGATCCCAACCGAACGCCGCCCTCCCCCGGCTATATAAACACCGGCATCGTCCCTTTTTTCACCCGCGATCGGCTGTTTTTCCTCCCGGTGAGAACCGAAGCTCCGATCACCGTTTTCTCTCGATCTTTGCTCGGTTTCTCTGATCTAACGCGCCGATCGTGTTCCACCGCCTCCGGGGAATCACGCAGGTGCAGAAACTCGGTGGTTTGCGCTTCAGACACAGCGCCGACGAGCATCACCATGAATTCACCTCGGACCTCATCGCCCACCGCCTTCCAGGACCTCCGAGCTCAAGAAAAACCCCAAGGTGAGATCCCCAACCTCCCCTCTACCGATCTATGCCATGAAATCCCAGTTTTAGGAAGAATAGACGAAGATCCGAAGTTTTCCGTCGAGATCGCCGCCTCCCGCCGCCGCGCGCCGCTGGGCAGCGCCGCCCGCGCACGATCAGAGCGACGTGGCCGCTTGTGCGCCGTCTATTTTAAATCGCACGGTAGAATTGAAATCCCTGCGTACCGGTTCGACGTTATAATCTCAGCCTTCTGTTTTAAATCGGACGGTCCACGTCGGCCCCACATTATAAAGGCCGGGATTCTTGCGCGCTACCCCCTGGGGATCTCGGAAAATACGAGCTAGCCCCGGAAATTTCAGATCTAGCCCCTGGAACTTCAGAAATTCATGTAAATTCATTTAAAAATCGGTTTTAGCCCCTGGACTTAATAAAAATTAGGAAACCCCCTCTGTTATGTGTAGTTAGACCCCTGGAAATTTATGAAATTATATAATAGACCCTGTAGTGGGGTGAGTTTACCTTTTTAACCCTATATGATATTAAATTTAGGAATTTGAATATGTGATTAGTATTTAAAATTTAAAAGATGGGACAAACACATTGTAAATTCAAATTTAAACTCTCCTAGCACATGGAAAACTTTGGAGTGAGTTAAAAATAGATTTTAAGCTGAAATGAATCTGTCTAATTGATTGTTCACATTTATTAGTTATAGGGACACATATTTAGGTTAGAGAATAATTCTGAAAATTGGTAAAATAAATGTAAATTAGTTCACATCAGAGGAGAAGTTCAAAAATATATTATTTAATATTTTATATCAGAACCTATTCTGTTAGATGATGTGTCTTACTATTTTCATAATAAAGTTCACATTTAGGTATAGAAAATAAATCTTAAAATATAGGAAAAGAGGTATGCATAACTAGAAAATGATAAATGAAGTCTCCAAATCCAAAGATTTCAGTTTAGGATTTGGTAGAAGATCTGAAAACCCATTTGGAGTAGGAAAATACCTTCCATGCAAACTTGGTAGCTAAGATGTGTATCAATTGAATATAAAGAATTTGTTCAAATTAGAAATTCATATATAGTGTGCAAACATAAAACTGAATACAAAAGTTAGAAAACATATGCACATGTTTAAAAGTGCATGTAAGCCAAAAATCAACACACATAGAGTAACCACAACACATAGAAATGTGAATGACTTTCATAGATGTGAATGTGTGGTTTGTATGAAGTGAAAGTATGAACAATGTCTTATGGATTGTTGTTTTCTTTTGCTATGTGTGTTGGCATGAATAGAACCTGCCCCAGAGCAAGTTCTCCCCTTCCAAGAACAAGACTTTCCATTCCCAGAGCAGCAGGAAGAAGGCAAGTGTCCTTGACCACTTTGATCCTATGCTAGGATATGTAGATAGAATTATTTGCATTGTCAATTGAAATATGAAATCCATGCTAGGAAATTTCCCTAAAATTGCATTATCTTGTTTCCTTGTAGCTTGGGATTGGGATTTATTTTATCATTTATTGACATGCTTATGCTTAGCCATGCTTAGAATGGGATAATTGGGATATGAGATCATCAGTTTATTTACCATACTCTTGAATGAGATATTCTGAGTTATGTAGAGGTAGGGATCAAGGCAAGTTGGATGTTTTGGTTGGTGCTGGGTGCACGAGACTCGGGTTTGTGTTTAGTACTTGCCTGGATCCTAAGGACCGGTTTATGGAGCATGTAACCTGGCATTACCGTGCCAACCACATGCTGAGATGGGGCAGCTTGGCCAATTAATTAGGTGTATCCCCGGCGTAGTATGGGTGTGTTGGATGGTGCGGGGAGTAGGTGTCAGCTGGACTACCATATGAACCGCAAGGCTCAAGAGGGGGCCACTGCAGCGGGGTTGGAGCCTCTTGTATGCTGTTAGGGGTGAAACCTCAGTGGGCTCACGCTCGTCGGGAATCCCTTTGTAAAGGCTTCGTAGTGATCTCCTGGCTACACACCTGGGAAGTGTGAATGTGGGTCGTAGCCACTGGCATAATGGAGGTTCTTTTAGTCCACCCGGCAACGGGGGATGAAATCACTACATGTGGGTACAGTGGTGCAAACTCTGCAGAGTGAAAACTGTCATGACAGCCGTGCTCACGGTCAAGAGCGGCTTGGACTTATTCATGATTAGAGGATTGATGGTTTTGGAAGTTTTGGATGTTAAGCGGGGAGCTTAACATTGGAAATGATGTTATTGTTAATTGATTATGATGATGGGATGGGAGATTGGGACCATTTCACCTGTGTAGTAATGTAGGTGCTTAATAAGCTAAGGTGGTAGGTGTTAATTGCGTAGTGCTTCAACCATGAGTTCAACCTCTCCTTGTTCTAGCCATGCATGACATAACTTTCCCACACTTGCTGAGTACCAACGGTACTCAAACTTGCATATTTGTTGGTTTATATTGCTGCTCAGGTCAAGAGAATAATGTGGTGTTCAATGACCAAGACTTCAGACCCGAAGAAGGATTCTAGGTTCATGGAGTCCCCCGGGCAACTCCTGTGACGGAGCCCACAAGAATAATATTCCGCTGCTATTTTATTTACTCGTGATGAACTTATTGTCGTCCATCGAGACATATGCTATGTAAGACTTATTTATATTCGACACCTGGCTTGTAATAAATGATGCTTCACAATTTGTCATCACATGTAATAGAAAAATGATCCTGGCATACATGTGATATTCACTCGGTTGTTCTTCGGAGAAACCGGGTGTGACACCCGTCATGTACGCCAGTGCTAGATGTTGCCTACAGCAACCATCACGGACGTCGTATGCAACTACTTTCACCCGTTATCCAAATGTATAGTCGTTCCTATCGTCCCGAGCAAGAGGTCTCTGCGCGCGCATCTGCAGCGCCGCCAGCCGATTTACACCTCGAGCTCTCAACCTACCCTCTGAACGACATGCAATGCCTCAACACCCAGCTACCCGAGTTACATCGGTTTCCCGGTTCCCATATATCCGGTAGATCTTCGGTACTGTTCTAGCTTGTTCAACAGGCCCGCACACGGCTCGGTCCTCAATCGACACAAGCGGAGCTATAGAACCCAGGCCCCAAAGTCCTGCTGCCCTTACTCTCCGCTCGGTCTCATTTTCTTGCCATGTGTTTCATTTGCTATCTTTACCCGAGCACTGTGCCTCTAGCCTATTCTCGCGAGTAGTTCCAACTACTCGACTTGTACTGAATCCTATACTATCTTAGCATTGCAGTAGCTAAACGAGGTTTACAAACCTAATCCCAACCCAGGGTTTTCTTGGGTATGCATTTGGGTTTCAAACTAGACTCTAATGCAAGAATTAAGTGGGCTCAAAGTAAGTTCTCAAAACAATAAAAATTTGTAAAAAGGGTTAATGCAAACCGGAGCTTGCCTTGCTGCTCTTTGTCGCAGGCTAGCTGTTCCTCTGGAGTGACGAAGTCTAAGACTTCGGGTTCCTCCTCAACCTTAACGACTACATGAGATAATAAATACATGTGTCAATTTAAATGCATTTGAATTGAAGTTTAAACTTCTGAGAGTTATAAGTCTTGCTAGACAGACCCAATGACTCTGAATTTTTTACTGTGGTTTTGATACAACCTAAACAGAGACTTGGCCAAGTTTCATTTGCAGCGAAGCTCATTTGCGCTCTCCACAAATAATTATGTACTTGGCCTTACATGGAGCTCTTAGGGGGTTCTATATATTTTCATGGAGCAAGCCATGACTTTCTGAAAACTAGATTTTCAGAGGGTTCTAATGGAATTGGTTTCACTTGATTTGAAGATTCCTAGCTAAAGATATGAGCTAAACAAGTTCAGAGAATTTCTGAAAATGTTTCTGGACATTTTTCATTTTCTCTGAAACAGTTTTATTAATCACACCATTAGGTGGATCAAATGAGCTCAAATGGATCTGAAATTTTTATGGTATCTCAGAGATATTTTTGTGAACATCCTAGCAATATTTCAGAATTTTCCTCCAAGGGTTCTCCAGTTAAAATTCTAAACAATTTAAACTTTGAAGAATAAACTTTGGAGAACTAAGGATTTTCATGAAGTGAAACTTGATTTGTTGGAAAGTACTCAGAGAGCTGAATCCAACAAAATTTGGTTCACTCGATTTGGAGTTTCCTAGCCAAAGTTATGTGGGTTTGAAGTTTGAACTAAATATGAAAATCGGGGAAATGTTTAAATCGCTGTGCGTGGGACCGGGGCTACGTGTCAACTTCTCAGCGGCCGACACATGGGGCTATCGAGTATTTCACGCGCAGCCACACCCGATCCGGTGCCACATCTAATCCAAGGTTTAAAATATCAGCCGCTGACACATGGAACCGGGAGCTTCGTCTACCTCCGGCCTCCCGCGCTCGGCCGCCGCCCCCCTCGCCGGAGTGCTCGCCAGAGGGCTTCTGCCATGTGCCAAACTCTACGATCTTGGCGGCCTCTGCCTAATCCCACACAGGGAACATGATGCTGGGCTCAGCTCGACGTGAAAATCACCGGAACATGGCCGGCGACGAGCGGCGGCTTCGGAAGAACTTCGGCCGTGTCGGCCGAACTTTCTAGCACCCCAAACGATCGAGCCATCGGTCGTAGAGAATCAGTGCACCCTAGGGAAGTTTGGCATGATCTCAAGGCAGCTCGGGAGAGGTCCTAGGTAAGCTCTCACCGTGCGCCCGACGGCTCCTGCCATTAGCGCCGGTAGAAAAGCTAGGAATGGCCGGTCTACCAAGGCTTTCTTGCTAGGACTGGGAAGGAAAATTGATCGCTATCAAGCCTAGCTCGTGTAGGTGCAGTTTGAGGATCTCTAAACGACTATGGAACGAGAATTTGGAGGATCCGCACCCGAAGGTCGTTCTGCACCGAATGAAAGGGTAAACTGAAATTCGTCGCCGGTGATCAAACACTCGGGCTGTGGTTCGGGGGTGAGGAACACCAGACCCTAACATATCCGGGGACGCCTTAGCTTGGTTGTGAAACCTTCCCGTTTGGGCTGTCCACGGGAGCCCGAGGTGCGGAAAGCTTTAGGTCACCGGAAAAACTTTTGGTGTGGGGCAAGATCAACTGAACTCGGCTAGTTCCTACGATGGGGAAGGAGGAGGAGAGTCTCTAGTACCATTTTGCAGCTTGGAGGTTGTGGGGAGGCTGTGATCTTGGGCTCTCCGATCAAATCCGAGAGAGCGGTGGCGAGGCAGCGTTTTTCTTGCGCGAGAGGCGACGACTGATCAGTGCTGCCTCTGGTCGGCTCGGCTGCGGGGATAAGAGGGGCAGCGAGGCGGTTCAGTGGCCAGGGGCGGCAACCAGCTGCTGTCCCTGCTGCTCCTCGCCGTGGAGGCAGCTCGATCAGGCGCAAGAAACCAGGCTGAGCTTCTTCAATCGGTTAAAATTTCTAGTAAGGCCGACATGTGGGTCCCATTCCGGTTTTAACCTCTGAAATTAACTTCCTCTACTGCTCCAAACAGTAATCCCACTAATACCCTCTAGAATTTGAATTATCTACCAAATGCCCATTTGAAGTTGATAGAATTCAAATTGTGAGGTGTTTGAATAAATTTTTCAGCACATATGCAGTTTGAAATTCAACTTGAGTTTGAATTTGCTAAACTTAGCTCATGTCAATATTAACTCCAAATGGAGTAAAAATTGGGGTGCGAGCTCACAAAAATGTGCTGAGTAAGAATATGCCTCCCACTTTTGAATTTATGGGATGGAAGTAGTTTGAATTTGAATCTGGGTTCAAACTAACCCCTTTCTAGTTATACCCAAAAATACCTCAAAGGGTCTTTGATTTGGGTGAAATTTGTCATGGGCATTCCTAGCAAGGTGTAGGAGTTTTTCATATGCCCAGCCCCTATATGATGCATGTGGGAAATGCCACTTTTGCATTTTGTGAGTTTATTCTCTAATGACCATGTTGATGGTGTTTACTTTCTCTTCAAATGTATTAATAAAGTTTCCTCAACTGAGGGGTGTGTGGTGTGATGAACACTTTGAATGTGTGCAAAAACTTAGGCCCTTACAGAATCTGCTCGCGAGCTATAGTTCGGGATTACATGGGTGTGGTTGGAAGAGGCAAACTAAAATTTATATTTCTAAAGATGAGACCGGGCAGGAGGGTTAGGCAGCAACAAGACGAGGTCTTGGTCGAGTAGCTCTGCCTGGGTCGGTTAAGGACCGATGCGTGTGCGGCACCCATGAGCAAGTATTGAGTTGTGTAACGGATGCTTACTGCTATATGGGACCCAGGAAACCGATGTACCAGGTTAACTGGATTGTAGTGGCATACCACATCGTCTTGTTAGACCTATGAGCCCGAGACGGCATGACCGGTTCTACAGTCGGGTGTCCTGCGAAAGGTTGCCACATACGACATAATGAAGGACACCAGATTTGGGTCTTCATAGGTGGGCGTATGTGTCGACTTATCCGGGCAATGTTTGATTCGAATCACCGTCCCTCACGTTACGAGTACCTCTTGCTCACTGTGTTGTGACGTAGTAAGCAAGTTGGGTGAGAACAATTTGCAAGTTTTAATTGCTGCTATGATTATTGGAATTGCATGAAAACCTTGTTTGATGTAGAGATAGAGCAAACTAAAGTTAATTTCCACCTTGGGACAAGTAACATTGGAATGAAGCTTTTCTTGTTTGATTTTGGAGTTCCAATGTTGCTGGGCGCAACGTCACTACTATGATGGCTAAAATCTGAACGTTTAGGATGAACTCGTAGGCGAGTCTTTTTGCAAATTTCATGTTTAGGTCTTAAGTTACTTTCTAGAGTTGCATGCCTTAGGAGAGACGGTTAAGTCTTGCTGAGCCTTTATGCTCACTCTTGCTACATGAGTGGTTTTGCAGGTTAACATCAACGCTTATAAAGAAGGTTATCCGGTGAGACTCGGAAACTTCCGAGTCAGGTAACACATGGAGAACCGAGCCGCTGCCATGTCTTCGTGTTGCTGGCAGGAGGAGTCCGCGGGCTGGACCTCCTCTTGAGTGCTCATTAGTTACTCGACGTGAGTTGATTGTAGTCTTCCGCTGTAGCTATTTGATGTAAATTATTTACAAAGAATATTTGTAAGCTTCTGCTTTTGATTTATGTAATACAGCTTCCTTATATGTGTGCTGTTGGGTGCCGCATAACACGGCACCACCCAATGACATTCCCGGGCGAGTGGCCCGGGCCCGTGATACGGGCTGGGGTCCCCTCAATATTCAAACTCAGCACTTTTTCCTGAGTTAGTCCACTAATTTTCATCCTCATTGGAGTTCATCTTGTGGGGAGCTAAATTTGCATCAACTCAAAACTGAATTTGAATTCCAAATTCAAATGTGAAGCAAATTAGCCAAATCAACTTCCAGTTACAGAATTCAACTTTCATTCCATGACTTTGTGGCAAAGTCTACCATTCAATTGTGAGTGGTTGAGATATCTGCAACACACATGCGCGCGCTTTGTTCTCCGGGTCTCCGCAGCGGTCGCCACCGAGACAGCACGGTGGCCACCTCCTCAGCACACACGACGTGCTGGCACCCCGCGCAGCTGCTTGCGTGCTCACGAAGGCACCCCGATGCTTCAACCATCGAACCCCGTGCTCTGTTTCGCTGCTCGACAGGAAAAGCAGCCGCGCCACCGCAGCTCTGCCTCCCTCAGCGATCAACCACTCTGGTGGGTTTCACGATAGACCGAGCTGCTCAGAGGCTGCGCCCACCATCACTGGGCATCCCCGAAGTGAGAAATCAGGAGTAGCTGCCCTAGAACGGGGGCAGTGAGCTTGATTTGCTTCGTCGATGCCGTACGTCGCCGCTGTTACAAAATCGTGTCGCCGGGCCACAAGCGTCATTCTTCTTCAGAGTTTAGCACGCCAAAAGGTTTGCCTAGAAGTACACTTCCTTTTCCCGCAACCCCGGCCGCATGCCACAGAGTGTGCTCGCCGGATATCCAGTCATTGCCGATAGCATGTGATATAGCCCATGTCCGTCTAAATCAAAAATTTGGGCTAACCGGTCAAGCAGTCATTCCCCAACTTAGATAACCATCCAGAAACGTCCGTGCAAAACCATACGATCAAGAATCACGGGAAACCATCGAGAAACTACCGAGTTCCTTGGGTTTTTCGTTCTTCATCGGATTTAGGCCTAGGTCGCATGGTGAAGTCCTGTTTGCCGCCACTTTGAGCAAGATCAGTGGCTGGGTCATTGCTCCATAGGTCATGGCGATGCTGTAGGAGCCAACATAGGGGGTTTTGAGGCACTACAGCGCCATACCGACCTCACCGAACTCACCATGTTGACTGTCGCTGTCGCACGACCTGTTCCGGTGATTGCCGGCCGGCAACAAGGTCAGCAACAGGTTCGCCGAGAAATTTTAGGTGGGGGCGGTAAGTTTTGTCGAGTTCCGATCATGGGAACCCTCTTCCGGCGAGTGCTCCGGCGAGGGGGCGGCGGTGAGCCGCGGGAACGCGTGGAAGACGAAGGCTCGCGGGCCCCATGTGTCGGCCTCTGTTAAAAACTACGCCAGATCTGCTGTGGCGCCAGGATTTCCTGTGACTACGCGGGAGATTCAGCGGACCCCCGTGTGGTTTGGCTGTATAGCTGACACGTAGCCCTGGGGCCCACCAGACGGTTTAAACATTTCTTTTAATTTCAGAATTTGTTCAAACTTCAAATGCCTATAACTTTTGCTAGGAAGCCCCAAATTTAGTGAACCAAATTTTGTTGGATTCAGGTCCTCGATTACTATCCAGCAAAACAAGTTCCAGTTTATGGAACTTATTCTTTTTCCAGAATTAATTTCCTAAAGTGTAAACTGTTAGGATTTTATCTGGAAAATTCTTTTATGGAAAATTCTGAAATTTGGCTGGGATGTTCATTTGAAATCCTTGAGTCACAGAAAAAATTTCAGATCCATTCAAGTTCATTTAGTTCCCCTAATGGTGTGATTAAATGAACTGCCCTGAGAAATTGGGAAAATGTACAGAAACATTTTTCTGATTTTCTCAAATCTTGTTTAGGGCATAACTTCCTCTAGGATTCTTCAAATGACATGAAACCAATTCCAGTAGAACCATCTCAAACTCTAGTTTCCAGAAAGTAATGGTTTGAGCCATTAAAATCACTGGAAATCCTTAGAAGCTCTTGTAATGACCAAATAGATTTTTACTTTTACAGAGCTCAAATGAACTTTGTTTCAGATGAAACTTGGTCAAGTCTCTGGTTAGGATCCTACCAAGCCACCATAAAAATTTCAGAGCCAAAGGGTAGGGCTAGCTATATTTATGGTCTGTAGATAATAAATTGAACACATTGCATATAAATTGACATATCTGTTAATTTGCTCACGTGTAGTCGCTGAAGGCGAGGAGACCCCGGAAGTGGTGGATTTCCTACTTCCGTACGAGACGCTAACAACTGACCCGCAGCAACAAGGCAAGCCCCGGTTTGCATTTAACAAGTTTTATAAAGTTTTGCTTTATATACACATTGCTTGAGGTATGTTTGTGCATTAGGTGTAGGATGGATGAAACCCCAAATCATAACCAGATCATTCCAACAATAGAGAGGGTAATTTCTAAGTCCTCGAGTAGTTTATGCTCTGCTTAATGTGTATAGACTTTGGTACAAGTCGAGTAGTTGGAATCTACTCGCGAGTATAGGCTTCGGGACACACGGGATTGGTTTGAGTGATGTGAGATCACATTAGTAAGAAAATGAGACTAGGCAGGGGCTAGGGCGCAGCAAGAGGAAGTCTTTTGGATGCAGCCCTGTTCGTGTCGATTGAGGACCGATCCGTGTGCGGCCCCGCTGAACAAGTTTTGAACGTACCGAAGGCATATCGGATATATGAGCCCCGATAAACCGATGTAACCTAAACCTCCGGGCGTCGAGGCATAGCACACTGATTTATAGGTGTAGGTTGAGGGTAGCCAGGTGGAAATCTGATAACGGGCATAGAGAGATGCTCCGTGTAGGGAACCTCCTGCTCGTTTTGGTGCGACCGGTTCAACGTTTGGGCTGTTGTGTGATAGATTGTCTCGTACGACATGGGGTGAGCGTGCTGTGTGCAGCTCCGCATGTGGGTGTACGTGACGTGCTATTCGGGTATCCCTGCAGGTGTATATCGAGTCGATTCACCATCCCTCACGGTTTTGAGTACCGCTTGTTCACTGAGTCGTGACGTAGGTTAATATATGAAATAATGTGATTCAATATTGCTGTTATGATTAACTTGTATTGCTACTTGTGTGCCACCAAATATCGCTTACTAAATTTCAGATTCATGAACTGTTAACCTGTGGCTAAAAGATGAATTAAGGATGAACTGGTAGGCGTGTCCTTTGCTGCAATGTGCCATCCCATGTTGGTTATGAACTGCATGTAGAGTTTCATGTATAGGTGAGTCGGTTAAGACTTGCTGAGTCATCGTGCTCACGGTTGCTGTGAGTGTTTTTCAGGTGAGGACTACCCCACGGACTCGGGTTACGAGTCCACCAGCGAGGGCTACCCTCCGTCCGGGACCACGGCTGAGTAGGAGCCGTACACACCGCGCTGAGCTGAGAAGTGGAGCTAGTGTGGGTTGTCCATAGGGCTGGGCAACCGACTTTTGCTAAATAGGTGGACGTGAGTTGTATAAATCTAGCTTCCGCTGTTGTAAACTCTGTACGTAGTTGTAAACTGAAGGTTTGTACTACTTTGTACATATTCAGTTTGTTTTTGATGTAATACAATGTTTGCCTTATGATGTGTGCTGTCGCATGTCGCATCGAGCGGCACCACCCTCTGAGATCCTGGGCTTGCGGATTCTGGTCCGTCACAAAATTTCAGAGGAAAAAGGACTGTCTAGCTACACTTATTGCCTTCACCATCTCAATTCAATTCAATTGTATTTAAATTTGACACGCATCAAATTTTCATTTCGTGTAGTCACTAAGATCGAAGAAGACCCAGAGGTTGTGAACTTTATTACTCCAGAAGAACAATTAGTTAATGACCAGCAGCAAGGCAAGCTCCAGTTTGCATAACCTGTTTTAAAGTCTTATGTTTTGATCACTTACTTTATGTATTTCCTACAAATGTGCATTAGGGTCTTGATTGGAAACCCAATTGCATAGCCAAGAGAACCAGGGGTTTGGGCTTAGGATATAAACCATGAGTAGCCACAGCAATGCTAAAATGGTATGGGATTCGGTACAAGTCGTGTAGTTGGAACTACTCTCGAGAATAGACTAGAGGCATACCATTCGCTTAGAAAGATAGAAATAGAATCACATGGCAAGAAAATGAGACCGAGCGGAGAGTAAGGGCAGCAGAACTTTGGGGCCTGGGTGCCATAGCTCTGCTTGTGTCGATTGAGGACCGAGCCGTGTGCGGCCCTATTGAACAAGCTAGAACAGTACCGAATACCTACCAGATATATGGGAACCATGAAACCGATGTAATTCGGGTAGCGATCTGTTGAGACATTGTCTGTCGTCCAGAGGGTAGGTTCAGAGCAGCGAGGTATAAATCCGCTAGCGGGCACCGAGGATGCCCCGCATAGAAACCTCCTGCTCGGGATGATAGGACCGGTTCTACACTTGGTTAACGGATGAAAGGTGGTTGCATATGACGTCCATGGTGGTTGCTATAGGCAACATTGAGTACGGGCGTACGTGACGAGTTATTCGGGTAACCCTGCAGGTGTAAATCAATTATAATCGTCGTCCCTCACGGTCAGTGAGTACCACTTGTTGACTGTACTGTGACGTAGAAAGAACAAGCTAGTTGTAATGATAAAAGTTGCTATTTGAAAGCTTTACGTTGCTTGTTAATGAAATGCTTTAGTTTAGAGAAAATCAAATTTCTTTTCCACCTTAGGCAAAACACATAATAGAAATGTGTTTCTTGTTTGATTGCGGATTTCTTATGTGTCTTAGCACAAGGTTCTCCACTAACTTTAGGCTAAAACTTGAAAGTAAGAGTCAACTAATTAGGCGTGTCTTTTGCAACATACTTGTCTGACTCTAACGATATTTTGATGTAACTCTATTCATAAACCAGTTTATGTAATAAAATTTCACTTCCGCTTATCGCCTTTTATGTGTGTTATCCAGTGCTGTCCAACGCAGCACCCCTCAGCGACATCCTGGTTTGTTGGGGGATAGGAAAATCCCATCCCGTACCGTATACCAATTTACACCCGTTCGTTTTCGAATTTTTAGGGAATTATTCGGATTCAGTACGAAAACGGGTCGAAGACAATCGGGGTCGTTATCGAAAACGGTTGAGTAGTTTTCGCGATTGTTTTTTTGTTCCCCGTTTTCAATTCGGGGTATCCCGTTTTCATCCCGTTTTTTATCAATTCAGTATGCAGGCCAAGCAGCCCACAAGCAAGTCTCAAAGGCCCATGTTGGCAGGTTAAATGTTTTCTGCTCATATACTTGTTTGTTTGCTCATAAATACAATACTTGTTTGAATTCTGAACTTAGTTTTTTTCTTAACTAATATAATTTTTTTAATATCTATGTAGCTGAAGAAAAATGTGCAAAGTGAATGTTACTTTTATTAAACGTATTTTGTTGGATGATGATATTATGGAAAATATCCATTCTATATTTTGTTGGTTATGTATGATGTATTATGGACATTATGTATGATGTATGGCTAAGTACGGTTTATGATTATGTATGATGTATGACTACGTATGAAAATGTCATGTATAACAATGTATGGTTATATTCAGTCTAAATGGTTTATTTTATTGTTATCCTGAATTGAATTCTTGTTTTCTTTCATTTTCGATACAGTTTCGTTCTGACTTTTTCGTTTTCGAATAACTGACAATCCCTATTACGCAATCTGACCGCGTTTTTTTTCTTTTTTTTTGTACCGATAAAAAATATGAAAACAAAACCAATATGGATGTTTTTCGACCGCTTTAGACCGTTTTCATCCCTATTCATCGGCCCTCATGGGGAAGCTCGTCGCCCTCCCTTAGGGGGTCAGGGTTGGGAACCCCGTCAATATGGATATCTGCCTATTCGGTTGGATATTTATCCAATCCATTTTCGACCCGATATCTAAAATTGAATATCCGAATCAAAATATGAAAAATATCCGGCAAAAACGGATATGGATTGGATATTTTCAAAAACAGTAACATATGGTACGGAAAATATCCGATCCGTTTTCATCCCTAGCCATGAGTCAGCCTGTGAAAAATGAACCGAAATCAAAAGTCGAAACCAAGATAATTGGAACAAAAAACAAAAGAAACTAAAACCTACTAAACCAGAACTTATTTCGATATCGGTCTGTGAGAATGGAGTTTTTTGGGGCTTTGGTTTTTTTCATTGGTTAATCAAAATGTAGCCAATAATGTAAACCCAACCCAGCAACAACGAACCGCCCAATAAGAAACATTAACCTCCACCTCAACCTCAGCCTCACGCACTAAGTCACTGCCCTCACCTGGTCAAAGCCACAACTGCCCGACCCGACCTAGGCCACGGTGGCCCGACGTCGACCCGCTGTCAATGTGCCCCCACCCATCGTGGCCCTACCCCGACCCCGAACACTGTTTTCCCCCGGCACCACGCGACGCTGACCCAACGGCCGCCGTACCCCACTGATTGACGCCGCCCTACCTCGACCCCGGTCGCCGCATGATGCTGACCCCACCTGCCGCCTTGTCGCCTGTGGTGCTCCATCACGACCGCCTTCGTCCAGCGCCACACCATCCGCTGTTGCACGCTCGCGCGCCCCCTGGCCAACGCGCCGAGCTGACCCCGACCCGAAGTCGTGGTTAACTCTGGTTTTTCAGTTTAATTGAAAAATGAACCGAAGTTTTTGGTTAACAGGGCACTGGTTGTTACTTTAATATATACCACATATCGACCGCCCATGATAATCGATGGCCGATATTGATCAGGGTTCACTTTTAGCCAAAGTGGTGTGCGAGAAGATAGTCGTGGGCTGTTTTGCTCACTGGACCAGGGCTTAGTTAAGAAATCTTAGTCAAATTAGTTTCTTGGGCTTTGTGCCAAATTTGATTTTGGGTAATTCAGATATTAAGAAAATCAGAAGAAATAAATTAATTACGTGTCGATCTTTATAGAATTGTGCATAATTAAGTTCATTTGTAAGAGTAAGAATGTATTTGTTATGGGAACTTAAGAAAATTTAGATGAATTTCTCCAAATTTTTATAACTAGGAAATTTACTATGTTCGGGAATAAGAACTAATTGCTATAATTAAGTTTTTCTAAACTTTATCAGTTACAAATTAATGGAAATTAAGTTCATTTCACACGATTTGGAAATTAAGTTTTTATATTATCTGAAAATTCATAAAAACAATGAGTAAGTATTTTCCCGAACTAATTGCTATTATTAAACTTTTCTAATTGTTATGCGTTAGAAATTAATGGGATCTTAGAGTTCCAAATTGTTGTATTTGGAAATAAGTAATAAGTATGGGTAAGATATTCCAAATTATTTGCTAAAATTTAGAAGTTGAGACATCTAAAATTATTGTAATTTGTAAATTAGTATTAAGTATGAGGCATTTTATGAGTTTACTATAAGGGCCCAAGTTTTGCATATACTAAAAGTGTTCATCACACCACCCTCACCTCATTTGAGGAGATCTTATGAACACATTTGAAGAGCAAGTAAACAGCATCAAAAAAATCATTAGATGATAAACTCACAAATGTAAAAGTGGTATTTCCCACATGCATCATATAGGGGCTGATCACATGTTTAACTCATAAACTTGGTTAGGAATGCTCGTGCCAAATTTCACCCAAATACAAAACCTTTTGAGGTATTTTTGGGATTAATTAGAAACAGGCTAGTTTGAACTTAAATTCAAATTCAAACTCCTTTCATCCCATGAATTCAAAAGTGGGATTCATATTCACACTCAGCACATTTTTTTGAGCTCACACACCAATTTTTACTCCATTTCGAGTTGATCTTGACATGAGCTATTTTGGCTAAATTCAAATCAAGTTTGAATTTCAGTTCACATTTGCTGCAAATTCAATCAAACCAATTCCACAATTTGATCACTTCACAAACCAAATCCCAATTTGGTGATTGATCAAATGGTCAAGGGTATTAGGGTCTCTACTGTTTAGAGCAGTGGAGAAATTCAATTTTGTGGGACAAAAATGGAAAAGTGGGACCCACTGTCAGTGTAATAGCCGAGTGAACCGACTCCACCGCTGCTCACTCGGTTTCTTGCACGCGCTCACGTGGACGCCACGGCGAGAGGCACTGCCACCTCCTGTTGTGGGGTCCCGGACGTCGCGCACTCGCGCCAGCCGCCTTATCGTCGCTCCCGGGCCTTCCAAAACCCTCTTCGCCACTGCTTCGTCCGTCTCCCGCACAGAAAGCTCGCCGCACGTCGCCGCACACCCGAAATTCCCAACCTCACCGTTGACACGCCGAAACCCACCTTTTCACCTCTAGATGAGGCCATAAACAGCACCGCCGACCTTCACTCGACGTGCTCCAGCCCTCAGCTGCTCGTGAACAGCTCCCCTCGAGCTTTCCTGAGCCGATTTTCCACTCCTCTGTTCACCACGAAGCGCCTCCAACTTGACACCATCGCCCGCACAGCTCCGAGCTTCTCCGGCCCAACCAACTGCTCTCTGAGATTAGCATCGAGGTCTAGTAGCTCCCCCCGAACTCCCTAGCTCCCTCTTAGCGCCGGCTAGCTGGGATTTTAGGTTTTCCAAGGATGGCCATATATGACCGAAGCCCACCAAAACTGAAAATTCCTTTCACATGGTTGATCATGCCCAAAACTGGTCAAGCTATAGCAACCAGAGTCCTTCACGGCCACCCTGACCAAAAACCACGAAGAAACATCCATCCGACTGTCACACCCGGTTTTTCCGAAGAACAACCGAGTGAATATCACATGTATGCCAGGATCATTTTCTCATACATGTGATGACAAATAGTGAAGCATCATTTATTACAAGCCAGGTGTCGAATATAAATAAGTCTTATATAGCATATGTCTCGATGGACGATAATAAGTTCATCACAAATAAATAATCTAGCAGCGGAATATTATTCTTGTGGGCTCCGTCACAGGCGTTGCCCGGGGGACTCCATGAACCTAGAAACCTTCTTCGGGTCCAAAGTCTTGATCATTATACACTACCTCATTATCTTGACCTGAGCAGCAATATCAACCAACAAATATGCAAGGTTGAGTACCGATGGTACTCCGCAAGTGTGGGAAAGTGATGTCATGCATAGCTAAAGCAAGGAGAGGTTGACTCATGGTTAAAGCACTACGCAATTAATATCTATCCCCTTAGCTTATTAAGCACCTACATTACTACACTGGTGAAATGGTTCCAAACTCCCATCCCATCATCATAATCAAATAACCATAACATCATTTCTAATATTAAGCTCCCCGCTTAACATTCACACCCTCCAAGGCCATCATACTCTAATCATGAATAAGTCCAAGCCGCTCTTGACCGTGAGCACGGCTGTCATGACAGTTTTGACTCTGCAGAGTTTGCACCACTGTACCCACATGTAGTGATTTCATCCCCCGTTGCCAGGTGGACTAAAAGAACCTCCATTATGCCAGTCTTCCTGCTGCTCTGGGAATGGGTAGTCCTGATCTTGGAAAGGAAAAACTTGCTCTGGAGCAGGTTCTACTCATACCATCACACATAGCAAAAGAAAACAACAATCCATAAGGCATAGTTCACACTTCCACTTCATACAAACCACACATTCACACTTATGAAAGCTATTCACATTTCTTTGTGTTATGGTTACTCTATGTGTGTTGATTTTGGCTTACATGCACTTTTAAACATGTGTAATGATTTCTACTTTTGTATTCATATTTATGTTTGCCTACTACATATATGAGTTTTCCAAATTTAAATAAATTCCTTATATTCAATTGATACACCTTTTAGTTACCAAGTGTGCATGGAAGGCAAATTTCCTACTCCAAATATGTCTTCAGACCTTCTACCAACCCTAAACTGAATTCTTTGGATTTTGGAAACTTCATTTATCATTTTCTAGTTATTCACACCTAGCTTGCTATATTTTCAGATTTATTTCCTATGCCTAAATGTGAACTTTATTATGAAAATAGTAAGATACCTCATCTAAACAGAATAGGTTTTAGGTCTAAAATATTAAATAATATATTTTTGAACTTCTCCTCTGATGTGAACTATTTTACATTTATTTTACTAATTTTCAGAATTATTCTCTTCTTAAAAATATGTCCCTATAACTAATAAATGTGAATAATTAATTAAACAGATTCATTTCAGCCAAAAATCTATTTTTATCTCACTCCAAAGTTTTCCAAGTACTAGGAAAGATTTTAATTTAAATTTGCAATGTGTTTGTCCCATCTTTTAAATTTTAAATACTAAACACATAGTCAAATTCCTAAATTTAATAGCACATAGGGTTAAAAGGGTAAATTCACCCCACTACAGGGTCTATTATATTATTTTAGAAATTTCCAGGGGTCTAACTACACATAACAGAGGGATTTTGCTAATTTTTATTAAGTCCAGGGGCTAATACTGATTAAAATGAATTTACATGATTTTCTGAAGTTCGAGGGGCTAGATCAGAAGTTTCTGGGGCTAGCTCTTATTTTCCGAGAACCCCAGGGGGTAGCACGTAAGAATCCCAGCCTTTATAACGCGGGGATGACGTGGACCGTCCGATTTAAAACAGACGGCTGAGATTATAACGTCGAACCAGTACGCGGGGATTTAAATTCTACCGTACGATTTAAAATAGACGGCGCACAAGCGGCCACGTCGCTCTGATCGAGCGCGGGCGGCGCTGCCCGGCGGTGCACGGCAGCGGGAGGCGGTGATCTCGCCAGAGAGTTTCGGATCTTCATCAATTCTTCCTAGAACTGTGAGTTTATGGCATAGATCGGTAGAGGGGAGGTCGCGGATCTCACCTCGGGGGTTTTCTTGAGCTCGGAGGTCCTGGAAAGCGATCGGCGACGAGGTCCGAGGTGAATTCACGGCGAGGCTCGTCGGCACTGTGTTTGAACCGCAAACCACCGAGTTTTCTGCACCTGCGAGGTTCCCCGGAGGCGGTGGATCAAGACCAGCGAGTTAGATCAGAATTCCCGAGCGAAGATCAAGCAGAATTCACCGGAGAAGCTCGGGTTCTCACCGGGAGGAAAATCGGTGGATCGTGGGGAAAAACGGGACGATGCTTGGGTTTTTATAGACGGGGGAGGGTGGCGGGTTGGTTTAGATTGAGCTGGAGTCTTCTAGGACCGGGAGTCGGCTGGGAACGCGCGGTTTTCCGGTCGGTTGTGATCACGCGCGCGCGGGGGAAACAGTCCCGGGTTCGGACGAGCGGGGGTTAGGGATGACAGGTGGGTCCCGCCTGTCTGTGAGAGGGGGCGCGGGCGCGCGGCTGCGGGCTGGCGCGGGGGTTGGGTGGGCCGGCTGGTGGGTTTCGGCCCACTGGCCGGGAGGGTTTTTTCTTTTTCTTTTTCTTTTTCATTTCTGTTTTGAATTTAATTTGAATTCCAGTTTGAATTTGAATTTTTGCAACACATGCAATACGTACAAAAAATTTTAAATTCCCCTCTTGACAGGATTTTGGGGTGTTACAGCTCTACCCCCCTTAAAAGAAATCTCGTCCTCGAGATTGATGTTTCTAAGAAAACAATTCCGGAAATTGTGCCTTGAGCTCATCCTCTCGCTCCCAGGTGGCTTCCTCTTCTGAGTGATGCTTCCACTGCACCTTGCACATCCGGATTCTTTTATTTCTTGTGAGGCGTTCCATTGTCTCCAAAATCTTGTATGGTTGCTCGGCATAAGACAGATCCTCAGCTACGTCAACCTCATTCATGGGTAATACCTCTTCAGGCGTTCTCAGACATTTCTTGAGCTGTGACACATGGAATACATCGTGCACATCTGATAGGCGAGCCGGTAATTCTAGTTGATACACCACTTCGCCTTTCCTCTCCAGAACTTGAAAGGGTCCGATGTATCGAGGTGACAACTTCCCTTTCACCTTGAACCGATGAAGTCCTCGGATAGGGGACACCTTGAGATAGACATAGTCTCCCACGTTGAAAACGAGCTCTCTTCTCCGCACATCGGCGTAGCTCTTTTGTCGTGTATGTGCTATCCTCAAGTTGTTGCGAATTTCCCTCACTTTCGCCTTGGCTTCTTGTAGTACTTCAGGACCAAACACTTTACTTTCCCCTGTTTGATTCCAAAATAGGGGAGTTCTGCACTTCCTCCCGTACAAAGCTTCAAACGGTGACATCTTCATACTAGCCTGATAGCTGTTGTTATAGGAGAACTCCGCATACGGTAAGTTCTTATCCCAACTCCGATTGTTTTTGAGTGCACACGCTCTCAGCATATCCTCAAGAATCTGATTGGTTCTTTCCGTCTGCCTGTCAGTTTGGGGATGATAGGCAGAGCTAAAATTCAGGTGGGTTCCCATGGTTTCATGCAGCTTCTGCCAGAATCTTGAGGTGAACTGTGTCCCTCGATCCGACACTATCTTCTTGGGCACTCCATGGTAACACACGATCCTTGACATGTACAACTCCGCCAATTTAGATCCGCTGTAGCTTTCTTTCACGGGGATGAAATGAGCTACCTTGGTTAGCCTGTCGACAATGACCCATATCGAATCATATCCTGATTGGGTCCTAGGCAGTCCCACTATGAAATCCATACCGATTTCTTCCCATTTCCATTCAGGCACTTTGAGTGGCTGCAATAATCCCGCGGGTCGTTGATGTTCTGCTTTCACCAACTGACATGTGTCACATAGGCCAACATGTTCCGCGACATCTCGCTTCATGCGATACCACCAATACCTGCTCTTGAGGTCCTGATACATCTTCGTACTCCCAGGATGAATGGAATAGTCAGAATCGTGAGCCTCCTTCAAAATCAATTCACGGATCTCCTTTACTTCAGGCACATAGATTCTTTTCCCGTGCCACACCGTTCCTTGTTCATCCTCTCTGAAACCAGGGGCTTTATTTTCCTTGATGAGTTGCCTGATTTCTTGTATCTTTTCGTCGTTCTTTTGACCCTCGCGTATGTCTTGCTCTAGTGTGGAGTCCACTTCCATGGCGATGGTTTCACCACTATTCACAAGGCATAGATTGAGCCTTATAACCTCGTCCTTCAATTCTGCAGGCATGTCCTTCAAGCTCAACTTATTGACCTGCACTTTCCGACTTAAAGCATCTGCCACGACGTTTGCTTTCCCAGGATGATAGTTGATGCCCACATCAAAGTCATTGATTAGCTCTAACCATATCCTTTGTCTGAGGTTGAGATCTGGCTGTGTGAAAATGTACTTTAAACTCTTATGATCCGTATATATCTTTGTCCTCTTCCCCATCAAGTAGTGCCGCCAAATTTTCAACGCGTGTACCACTGTGGCTAGCTCTAGGTCATGTGTAGGATAGTTCTTCTCGTGCTTCTGGAGCTGCCGAGATGCATAAGCCACGACATGCCCTTCTTGCATGAGAACACATCCCAACCCGTTTCCAGAGGCATCGCAGTACACCGTAAAGTCTTCTGCATATCTGGCATAACTAGCGCTGGGGCTGTTGTCAATCTTTTCTTTAACTCCTGAAAACTCGTCTCGCACTGCGGCGTCCATGTGAATGTGGCTCCCTTCTCCAACAGTTTGGTGAGGGGTCTCGAGATCTTAGAGAGTCCCTCAATAAATCGCCGATAGTATCCAGCCAATCCCAAGAAGCTTCGAACTTCCCCGACATTTTCAGGGGTCTTCCACTTCTGTATATCGTCGATTTTGGCGGGATCTATGGAGATTCCTCTCTCTGAGATTATATGTCCTAAGAAGGGAACTCTCTTCAGCCAAAACTCACACTTGCTCAACTTGGCATATAGTTGGTGTTCTCTCAGCTTCTGCAACACCAACCTTAGATGTTTCTCATGTTCCTCTTCATCCTTGGAGAAGACGAGAATGTCATCTATGAAAACCACCACAAATTTGTCCAGATATTCCATGAATACCTTGTTCATGAGATACATGAAGTATGCCGGGGCATTAGTTAGCCCGAAAGGCATGACATTGTATTCATACAGTCCGTACCGAGATACGAAAGCTGTCTTAGGAATATCAGATTGTCTTATCTTAAGTTGGTGGTATCCCGACCTGAGATCAATTTTCGAGAACACACAAGCTCCCCTCAACTGATCAAACAAGTCTTCAATGCGGGGTAATGGGTACTTGTTCTTGATGGTTACCTCATTCAAGGCATGGTAGTCCATGCATAACCTTTGGGTTCCGTCCTTTTTGGGCACAAATATCACTAGAGCTCCCCATGGTGAGGAACTAGGACGAATATACCCCTTCTCCGTCAGTTCTCTCAAATGATCCTTGAGTTCTCCCAACTGTTTGGAGTCCATCCGATAAGGTCTCTTGTATATCGGGGCTGTTCCAGGTACTAGCTCAATTGCGAATTCCACTTCACGATCAGGAGGCATACCTGGCAACTCCTCCGGAAGAACATCTGAATATTCCCTGATGGTCCTGATCTCATCCACTTTCACCTCAACTTGATTTAATTTAATGTCCCTCCTAGGCTCTTGTATTGTTATGAACTTTACTCTTGTGCCACTAGGGTGAGTTAGTTCCACCGTTCTGGTCGAACAATGGATGATTCCCTTATGTTTGGTCAACCAATCCATGCCCAAAATAATATCTATCCCTTGTGAATCTATAACTATGAGGTTAGCAGTAAATACTACCCCATTAATGTCTAGGTTCACCTTGGGACACACTTGTCTTGTCCTTATTTCTCCACCTGGAGAGTTTACTGCTAGCATATGGTTCATTTGTGTTGTTGCTAGATCATGCTTCTTAACAAACCCTTGGGCAATGAACGAGTGGGTAGCACCAGAATCAAACAACAGGGTTGCAATGTGTAAATTGGCAGGAAACTTACCAACTACTACGTCAGGTGCCTCTTGCGCTTCCTCCATGGTGACTTGGTTCACCCGTCCTCTCATTACATTCTGCTGTTGTGGCTGCGTGGGCTTCTTCTTTGGGCACTTATGGGCGTAGTACCCCACTTCACCAAAGTTAAAACATTGCACCCCAACCTTAGGTGTCTGGCCTTTGTTGTCTTGGGGTTGGTTTGGAGGTCCTTGTACTACTGGTCGAGGTGGATATGCAGGGCGAGGCTGCTGTACAAACTGACGTTGTGGCTGTGCTGGTGCTGCCGGAGGCCTAAAGTTCGGGTTGTACCCTCTCGGTGCTGAGTAGGGTACCGCAGCACGGTTTGTCTGCCGTGCGGGTTGCTGCATCAGACGTGGGCGGGTGTTGCTCCCTAAGGCTTGATGTGACCACCCGGCCTTCCTCTTGTTCTCATTTTCCAAGGCCTTCAGTTTCCTTTCTACCACAAACGCTCTGTCCACCATCTTTTGGAAACTTTCATACCCGTTGGAGGACATTGCACACTGCATTTCCGCCGTAAGTCCTTCCACAAAACAATCCTGTTTCTGCTCATCAGTCTCTATGTCCTGTGGGGCATAACGGGAGAGTTGAGTAAATTTAGTGAGTTATTCCCTCACAGTCATGTTTCCTTGCTGCAGCCCCAAGAACTCCTTCATCTTGTTTTTGAGTTCACCCCTTGGTATGTAATGGTTGCGGAAGCTGCGCTTGAACTCTTCCCAAGTGATGTTCTCAGGGTCATGATGGGCGGCCACGTAGGCGGTCCACCAATCAGCAGCAGGTCCATGCAATTGATGAGAGGCAAACAGCACCCTCTCATACCCTTGGCACTGTATGATCCTCATCGTGCTCTCAATGGTCTTTAGCCAATTATCTGCCTCCAGAGGTTCAGCGGCACTTGCAAACTTTGGAGGTTGAGTTCCTAGAAACTCACTCAACCTTGGTTGGCGTGGTGCAGCTTGTGGAGGTGGAACGTGATGCAAGTTGGCCACCACTTGAGTCAAGTTCTGGATGAGCTGATTTTGATTCTCAAGCATTTGGTGGAGGGGATCAACTCCTTCACGGCGTCCACCCCTGTCTTGGCCTCCAGAAAGATGAGGGTTGCAGGCCTCATCGTTGTTGTTGGTGGGGTTGGCAGCACGACCTTTTCCTCTTCCGGCCATCTAGCATGATCAACCAAATGTTAATTTAAAGCATTACGTATATCTTACTACTTTCACTTGTTTGTACTTTGAAGTGTTGAGGCTTTGTTATACTTTTCTGAGGGTTCATGTCTCACACAAAAATAAATGCACTATTATTTCATGTGGGTTCACACACCAAAGCAAAACAATCTGAAGACGAGGCGGTGGACAATTGCTCATGGCTTCCACAACTCACGTCACACACCAAGCATTAACACACCATTAACTAAGATAACGACTCGACTACTCGACATCCTGCTAAACTAAGGGAAGTACTCTACACTACTCGTATCACTGAGCTGGCTCCTAGGGATCTTCCTCATTATTGCGGCTGCCTTCTGACTCCGCTTTGGGTGGGGAAGCTGCTGGTGGAGAAGTGCGACGACGCCTGATTGCCCAGCGATCTGGGGAGTCAGGAGTCCATGTGTCATTCACGGTGACACACAGTTCATTCCCATCTCCTCTTTCTCTCGCCCTCAAGCAGGCTCGAAGCAACGCCTCGGTTTCCTTCAGGGTGTCCCGAACATCCTGAAGCTCCTGCTGACACTCCTGCAGTCGAGTGCTGAGCATAGCAGCATCCTCCAAGCACAGGTCCATGTGCTCATGGGAAGTCCCTTCCTGCACTGGCGGGTACTTATACTCCGTTGTACCACTCTCGCGCTGGAGGACATACATGTACTCAGTTCTTTCCAGGTGTCGACGATAGATGTGACTCTGGCAGGTGGCCTCCCAGGTAACATCCTTCTCCGCATCGACCTGTGTCGCTCGAAAAGCTGGAGAGCGGTGGATCTTGAGCTGCTGATTTTCGTGGATAATCCTCATTTCTGAACTCCATTCCTCCCTCTTCTCACGGATGGTCCTGGTGGAGCTATAGTGTATGATTAGCTTGCCCGTATTGCCGGCGGCTTGGAGCATACGTCGAAGACGGCGCAACAAGCCTCCCACTGCCAATCCGTAGGAAAGGTACGTCCATTTCTACCTAGGTCCACGTTCCTACGGGCAACCTTGGCTCTGATACCACTTCTGTCACACCCGGTTTTTCCGAAGAATAACCGAGTGAATATCACATGTATGCCAGGATCATTTTCTCATACATGTGATGACAAATAGTGAAGCATCATTTATTACAAGTCAGGTGTCGAATATAAATAAGTCTTACATAGCATATGTCTCGATGGACGATAATAAGTTCATCACAAATAAATAATCTAGCAGCGGAATATTATTCTTGTGGGCTCCGTCACAGGCGTTGTCCGGGGGACTCCATGAACCTAGAAACCTTCTTCGGGTCCAAAGTCTTGATCATTATACACCACCTCATTATCTTGACCTGAGCAGCAATATAAACCAACAAATATGCAAGGTTGAGTACCGATGGTACACCACAAGTGTTGGAAAGTTATAACATGCATAGCTAAAGCAAGGAGAGGTTGACTCATGGTTAAAGCACTACACAATTAATACCTATCCCCTTAGCTTATTAAGCACCTACATTACTACACTGGTGAAATGGTTCCAAACTCCCATCCCATCATCATAATCAAATAACCATAACATCATTTCCAATGTTAAGCTCCCCGCTTAACATTCACACCCTCCAAGGCCATCATACTCTAATCATGAATAAGTCCAAGCCGCTCTTGACCGTGAGAACGGCTGTCATGACAGTTTTGACTCTGCAGAGTTTGCACCACTGTATCCACATGTAGTGATTTCATCCCCCGTTGCCGGGTGGACTAAAAGAACCTCCATTATGCCAGTGGCTACGAACCACATTCACACTTACCAGGTGTGTAGCCAGGAGATCACTACGAAGCCTTTACAAAGGGATTCCCGACGAGCGTGGGCCCACTGAGGTTTCACCCCTAACAGCATACAAGAGGCTCCAACCCCGCTGCAGTGGCCCCCTCTTGAGCCTTGCGGTTCATATGGTAGTCCAGCTGACACCTATTCCCCGCACCATCCAACACACCCATACTACACCGGGGATACAACTAATTAATTGGCCAAGCTGCCCCCATCTCAGCATGTGGTTGGCACGGTAAAGCCAGGTTACATGCTCCATGAACCTGTCCTTAGGATCCAGGCAAGTACTAAACACAAACCCGACTCTCGTGCACCCAGCACCAACCAAAACATCCAACTTGCCTCGATCCCTACCTCTACATATCTCATTCAAGAATAAGGTAAACAAGTTGATGATATCATATCCTACTTATCCCATTCTAAGCATGGCTAAGCATAAGTAATATGAATGAATGACATAATAAAGCAAATCCCAACCCAAGCTTCAAGGAAAACAAGGTAATGCAATTCTAGGGAAACTTCCTAGCATGGGTTTCATATTTCAATTGACAATGCGCACATCCTAGTATAGGAACAAAGTGGTCAAGGACACTTGCCTTCTTCCTGCTGCTCAGGGAATGGGTAGTCCTGATCTTGGAAAGGAAAAACTTGCTCTGGAGCAGGTTCTACTCATACCATCACACATAGCAAAAGAAAACAACAATCCATAAGACATAGTTCACACTTCCACTTCATACAAACCACACATTCACACTTATGAAAGCTATTCACATTTCTTTGTGTTATGGTTACTCTATGTGTGTTGATTTTGGCTTACATGCACTTTTAAACATGTGTAATGATTTCTACTTTTGTATTCATATTTATGTTTTTCTACTACATATATGAGTTTTCCAAATTTAAATAAATTCCTTATATTCAATTGATACACCTTTTAGTTACCAAGTGTGCATGGAAGGCAAATTTCCTACTCCAAATATGTCTTCAGACCTTCTACCAACCCTAAACTGAATTCTTTGGATTTTGGAAACTTCATTTATCATTTTCAAGTTATTCACACCTAGCTTGCTATATTTTCAGATTTATTTCCTATGCCTAAATGTGAACTTTATTATGAAAATAGTAAGACACCACATCTAAACAGAATAGGTTTTGGGTCTAAAATATTAAATAATATATTTTTGAACTTCTCCTCTGATGTGAACTAATTTACATTTATTTTACTAATTTTCAGAATTATTCTCTTCTTAAAAATATGTCCCTATAACTAATAAATGTGAATAATTAAGTAAACAGATTCATTTCAGCCAAAAATCTATTTTTATCTCACTCCTAAGTTTTCCAAGTACTAGGAAAGTTTTTAATTTAAATTTGCAATGTGTTTGTCCCATCTTTTAAATTTTAAATACTAAACACATAGTCAAATTCCTAAATTTAATAGCACATAGGGTTAAAAGGGTAAATTCACCCCACTACAGGGTCTATTGTATTATTTTAGGAATTTCCAGGGGTCTAACTACACATAACAGAGGGATTTTGCTAATTTTTATTAAGTCCAGGGGCTAATACTGATTTTTAAATGAATTTACATGATTTTCTGAAGTTCCAGGGGCTAGATCAGAAGTTTCCAGGACTAGCTCTTATTTTCCGAGAACCCCAGGGGGTAGCACGTAAGAATCCCAGCCTTTATAACGCGGGGCTGACGTGGACCGTCCGATTTAAAACAGACGGCTGAGATTATAACGTCGAACCGGTACGCGGGGATTTAAATTCTACCGTGCGATTTAAAATAGACGGCGCACAAGCGGCCACGTCGCTCTGATCGAGCGAGGGCGGCGCTGCCCGGCGGTGCACGGCGGCGGGAGGCGGCGATCTCGCCGGAGAGTTTCGGATCTTCGTCAATTCTTCCTAGAACTGTGATTTTATGGCATAGATCCGTAGAGGGGAGGTCGGGGATCTCACCTCGGGGGTTTTCTTGAGCTCGGAGGTCCTAGAAAGCGATCGGCGACGAGGTCCGAGGTGAATTCACGGCGAGGCTCGTCGGCGCTGTGTTTGAACCGAGTTTTCTGCACCTGCGAGGTTCCCCGGAGGCGGTGGATCAAGACCAGCGAGTTAGATCAGAATTCCCGAGCGAAGATCAAGCAGAATTCACCGTAGAAGCTCGGGTTCTCACCGGGAGGAAAATCGGCGGATCGTGGGGAAAAACGGGACGATGCCTGGGTTTTTATAGACGGGGGAGGGCGGCGGGTTGGTTTAGATCGAGCTGGAGTCTTCTGGGACCGGGAGTCGGCTGGGAACGCGTGGTTTTCTGGTCGGTTGCGATCGCGCGCGCGCGGGGGAAACAATCCCGGGTTCGGACGAACGGGGGTTAGGGATGACAGGTGGGTCCCGCCTGTCTGCGAGAGGGGGCGCGGGCGCGCGGCTGCGGGCTGGCGCGGGGGTTGGGTGGGCCGGCTGGTGGGTTTCGGCCCACTGGCCGGGAGGGTTTGTTTTTTTCTTCTTCTTTTTCTTTTTCATTTCTGTTTTGAATTTAATTTGAATTCCAATTTGAATTTTTGCAACACATGCAACACGTCCAAAAATTTTTAAATTCCCCTCTTGACAGGATTTTGGGGTGTTACACCGACGGGCTGAGCAACGCAAACTTGCCGCCGCCGGCCGAAATGGCTCGGGCCCGGTTGTCAGCCGTTTAAACATTTCCTGATTTTCAGTTTCTAGTTCAAACTTCAAAACCACATAACTTTGGCTAGGAAACTCCAAATCGAGTGAACCAAATTTTGTTGGATTCAGATCCCTGAGTACATTCCAGCAAATCAAGTTTCACCTCATGAAAACTTTTACTCCATAATTAATTCTTCAAAATTTAAACTGTTTAGAGTTTTAACTGGAGAACCGTTTGGTGGAAAATTATGAAATTTGGCCAGGATGTTCATAATAATATCCCTGAGCTACCATAAAAATTTCAGATCCATTTGAGCTTATTTGATTCACATAATGGTGTGATTAATGAAACTGTTCCAGAGAAAATGAAAAATGTCCATAAACGTTTTTCAGATTTTCTATGAACTTGTTTAGCTCATATATCTTGCTAGGAATCTTCAAATTAGGTGAAACCAATTCCATTAGATCCCTCTGAAAATCTAGTTTCCATAAAGTCATGGATTGCTCCAGGAAAATCCTTAGAACACCCTAAGAGCTCAAATTAAGGCCAAATACACATTTATTTGTGAAGGGCTGAAATGAGCTTTGATGCTAGTGAAATTTGGTCAAGTTTCTGTGTAGGTTGTATTTAAGCCATAGTAAAAATTTCAGAGTCATTAGTACTGTCTATCTATAGTTATAGACTTCACAATATCATCTTCAAATTCAAATGCATGTAAATAACACGCATACATATTTCATCACCCCAGAGGAACAGCTATCATACGACCAGCAGCAGCAAGGCAAGCTCCGGTTCGTATTAGCCATTTTATAAATTTTATTGTTTTGAGAACTTACTTTGAGTATCCACTTCGATTATGCATTAGAGTCTTATTTGAACACCCAAATGCATAGCCAAGAAAACACTGGTTTTGGGCTTAGGTTTTTAAACCTCGAGTAGCCACAGCAATGCTAAATTAGTGTAGGATTTGGTACAAGTCGAGTAGTTGGAACTGCTCGCGAGAATAGGCTAGAGGCACATCACTTGGTTAGAGGTAGCAAATGGAACACATGGCAAGAAAAATGCGACCGAGCGGAGAGTAAGGGTAGCAGGATGTTGGGGCCTGGGTGCCATAGCTCCGCTTGTGTCGATTGAGGACCGAGCCGTGTGCGGGCCTGTTGAACAAGCTAGAACAGTACTGAATACCTAAAGGATATATGGGAACCGGGAAACCGATGTAATTCGGGTAGCGATTTATTGAGGCATAGCTTGTCATCCAGAGGGTAGGTTGAGAGCTTGAGGTGTAAATCGGCTGGCGGCACTGCGGATGCGCATGCAGAGATCTCTTGCTCGGGACGATGGGACCGGTTCAACATTTGGCTGACGGATGAAAGGTGGTTGTGTACGACGTCCGTGATGGTTGCTGTAGGCAACATCGAGTATGAGCGTACGTGATGGGTTATTCGGGTAACCCTGCAGGTGTAAATCGATTATAATCATCGTCCCTCGCGGTCAGTGAGTACCACTTATTCACTCTACCGTGACGTAGAAATCACAGGCTATAGTCATGTTAAGAAGTTGCTTATTGAATAATATACTTTGGTTGCTAATGATCTGTTGTAGTTTAGAGCTAATTAAAGTTATTTTTAACCTTGGGCAGAGCACATAAGAGAAATGCATTTCTTGTTTGATTGCGGCTCTCTTATGTGCCTTAAAACGAAGTTCTTCCACAACTTTACCTAAAACTTGAAAGTATGGTACAACTATTTAGGTGTGTCTTTTGCAACTTTCATTCCATTACACAATGCAAACCCGGCATGTAGAGTTTCATGTATAGGAAAGACAGGTGAGTCTTGCTGAGCCATCGTGCTCACTGCTTGTGTTTGAAGTTTTTGCAGGGTGCTATGAGGAGGAGACTCCCGAGGAGGAGACGGACCCCCCAGAGGGCAACCCCATCGAGTGGGAGTCGTGCACGCCGCCGTGTTAGTGTGTGTGCGTGCTAGTGGAAACACGTTCATGGGTTGAACATGAACTCTTTTGCTTAGTCTACGCCCGTGAGTGTAGACTTGACTTATTTTGTTGTAAACAAGATTCAAACGGTTTATTGTAATGAAACTTTTGCTTCCGCTTTGTACCTTTTACGTGTGCTATCCAGTGCTGTGCAACGCAGCACAACTCAGCATGATCTGGGCTAGTCGAGACCGTCGGGTCCTTGCAGCATCGTATCAGAGCTCGCTTGAAGTTTAACGCACTTAAAAAGGTCATCTTTTTAAAAACTCGGGGAGGAACGAGTTAGTAGCCCATATAAGGATGTTATTAGTGTGTAGCAAGTGGCAATACTAACCTAATTGCTTATGTCAAAATATCATGCATCTCGGGACGTCATATGTCTTGGGGGGTGCATGTAAGCGCTGTCCACCAGTGCGCACAAGCTTAAGGGTCAAGCCTCACGGGTGGCAGGTAACACGGCCAGCTTTAGTATCCTCTACGACTTTTCATGTCGTTTGGGGTATTTGAGCAATTCCCTTCCCTGGCGTGCTACGGGCAAGTTTGGGAGACCCCATCACGTGGTTAGTAACGTGAACACGTAGCTCAAGGCGTGATTGGCTTGAGAACAACCGTGCGAGTGATGACGGACGGTTGTATGAACTGTATTGGGACCGGGTTCGGTGTGCAGCCGAGCCTGACGATTGTGTGGTTTATTTGCAGGTAGTCTAACCACGGATCAGTAGACGAGTAGCACACGTGTGCGAGAGACGTTTTAGTGCCACTGAATTAACGAAGCCAGCTAAGTCCGGTATAGGTTTTTCTTTGTGAGGAACGTAGTACCGTCATGAACTGGTTACGCTTCGATGTCAGAACCCACTAAATGATCAACATCATTGTAAAACTTGAATGTTTTGGTCCAGAGCACCAAAACATTGACTTAACTCCTTCCCTTAATCAGGATGTTCAAAGTAAACAAGTTTTCAACTGATAGGATACTAAGGACAGAGTCCCCTGTTTTCAGCTGAAATAATGCTGAAGTTACACGGAGGTTAGAGGTCGAGTTCTTTCGAGGTTTGGGTCATATGATACATTTTTGGAAAGCTCTGGAAGAGCTTTACAACTTTTCTATTGATGTCCAGAGGTATTTCATCCCTTAACCAGTCGAAATATGCAGTAGAGTTGAAACTGTTCAGAAAACAGGGCAGAGCAAATACTCTATGTAACTCTCTGTAAATTGAGCATAACTTCCTGCATAAAAATCCAAAAATAGAAAATGAGGTAGTTCTTGGATAAAATCAGTACCTCAAGCAGGGAGGTGCTGTCCAATTTTCTCCGGAAATTCTATCGACTTTGACATCTCATAACTTTTGAACCAGGAAAGATTTGAGGCCAAGCAAATACATTCTGGAAAGCTATTGAGTTAACTTTAACTTTGATGCTGAGCTCCAGAACTGGTTTTGCCTTTGGCAGTGTCTAAATCAGGTTAAAAGGGAAACTGGTCAGGGCTGCCAGTTTGGGCAGCCGACCAGCAATCAAATTTGTTCTAGGTTTGAATTGTGTTTCCAAGTTTTATGAGTTCAATGACATGTTTTATGTTATAACTCAATGATTTACTGTTGAAATGAATATTTGACCTTTTTCAAATATGTTTCTACAGATGTCAGAGGATAAACAACTGGAGAACGGGTGGGTGGTATCCCACTGTTCTCAACGCAACGGTTATCTGGAACTGTTGAAGCTAATGCTTCAATATTTCAGGTACGTGGAGACGCCGCGTTACCTTGCCAAATAAGAAGGCGAGGAGGGGAAAAAGACATGTACCATACATGTCGAAGTTCCAGCAGGACCTATGCCACCCGGTTGGGCACCGTTCACCGTCACGGTGAGAGGTAGACAACCGGAAGAGATGTGGCAGGTGGCAGACCGCGACACCATGTCGCGTTTCTGTCAGCTACACGTGAGAGTGATGGAGGGTACTCCATACGCGCTTGTTCCAGTGGAGGGGTGATCTAATCACGTGTGGAGGGAGAGATACGTTGTGGCAACTGATCCGAGTTTCCCAAGGTACAACCCCATGGAGGCGAATCTCAGCCTCCAGTTGATAGCAGGGAAGACCGTGATGGACAGCCAAGCTGTCCATACAGCTCAACTTGCCGCTGAGCTCAAGGAGAGCACCAGCCGCCGAGACCATTTCGAGAGTGCTTACAGTGCACTCCGTAATGTGCTCCTTCCGACGATCAAGCGACTGAATGAGCAACACAATCAGTTGCTCGTCTGAAGAAGGCGAAGAAGAAAAGCCGTGTCGACATCACGGCTTTACAGCAGCAAGTACAGGCCTTGACCCAGCAGAATGAGGTCCTTACTCAAGAGAGTGATGACGCTATTGAGGAGGGCCAGGGCTGGGAAGAAGACTATAATCAGGCCATGGACGAGGTGCATGCGTTGCAAGACCTCGTGCCTCCGGTAGTGGGCCTACCGATGGTAGGTGCAGTACCCGTGGTTTTGGGTATCCCGGCGATGGGGGAACCTGAACCTGAATAGGAGGTCATGGATCCTGAACCACCAGCAGAGGTAGCGGAGGAGGACGACCCGCAGGTGGTCATGTTCTACTCCGAGTAGTGAGTTTACCGTTGCAAAGTAGGGCAGCGAGTGTGGTGTAGAAACTTTTGTAAAAGGTGACATGTCATGTAGACAGTAGTATGTGTATAGATAGTGACGACATGAGCACGACTTCTCGGTGATTCGAGAATAATGTATCTTGTATAAATTTTATGTTTTATCAATATATGTGAACGTTGTGCAATTTTATTCATGTGTCACTGCCATATCTACTGTTTTCTATGGAACATTAAGAATGACATGTGCTGATTGCTGCTATTTTAAATTTCAGAATGACTCGTACATGCGCCAACACTGAGATTGGTGAGTCCAGTCAGAGGGGAGAGGCCTCCCAACAGCCTCCCGCGACTTCCTCGGGATAGCAACAGCAACAACCGCCACCGCCAACAGTTACATTGGCCGACATCATTGTGGCCATGGCGGGCTCACATCAGCAGCATACAGAGCTGCTGCAAACTCTAATTGTGAATATGTCTCGACCAGAGAGGCGTCAAGACCGAGAGGAGCGTCAACAAAGCTCCTACTCATACTTTCTAGCTACTAATCCCCCGGTATTCTCAAGGGCGGATGAACCTCTCAATGCGGAAAACTGGCTCCGCACGATGGAGATGAAGTCCGGGCTGCTCCAAGTTAGTGAGCAGCGCTGTGGCGGACCGGAATCCGCTCATCCAGGATCGCAGAGCGTGGTGCCGCGCCATGCGACACCCGACAGCACACGTCATAAGAACACATTATATTACATGGGAAAACAAACTGAATGTACAAAGTAGTACACTTCTCAGTTATAAACTAGGGTCTTTTATTACACAGCGGAAGTTTCTTTTGTACAACTCACGCCCGCCTATCTAGCAAAAGTCAGTTGCCCAGCCCTAGGGCAACCCACACTAGCTGCACGTCTCAGCTCAGCGCGGCGTGTACGGCTCCCACTCAGCCGTGGTCCCCGACGGAGGGTAACCCTCGCCGGTGGACTCATACTCCGAGTCCGTGGGTGGCTCCTCACCTGAAAAACACTTAAGCAGCAACCGTGAGCACGAAGGCTCAGCAAGGCTTAACCGACTCACCTAAGCATGAAACTCTACATGAGGTGTACCATGACATAGGATAGCAATGTTGCAGCAAATGGACACGCCTATAAGTTCATCCTTAGTTCATCTTTAGCAACAAGTTAACAGTTCAGGAAGCTGAAATTTAGTAAGCAATATTTGGTGGCAAACATGTAGCAATACAATGTTATATCATATCAGCAGTATTGAATCACCATATTTCATACATTAGTCTACGTCACGACTCAGTGACCAAGTGGTACTTTTCACTGCGAGGGACGGCGAATCGACTCGATATACACCTGCAGGGAAACCCAAAGAGCACGTCACGTACGCCCATCCGTGGAGCTGCACAGCACGCTCACTCGATGTGGTACGGGACAACCTTTCACCCAACAGCCCAAACGTCGAACCGGTCGCACCGAAACGAGCAGGAGGTTCTCCACACGGAGCATCTCTCTATGCCCGTTGGCAGATTTCCACCTTGCTCCCCTCAGACTACACCTATAAATCAGTGTGTTATGCCTCGACGCCCGGAGGTTTAGGCTACATCGGTTTATCGGGGCCCATATATCCAATATGCCTTCGGTACGTTCAAACTTGATCAGCATGGGCCGCACACGGATCGGTCCTCAATCAACACGGACAGGGCCGTGCACACAAGACTCCCTCTTGCTGCGTCCTAGCCCCTGCCTAGTCTCGTTTTCATTACTGAAGTGATCTCACATCACTCAACCGAACCCGTGTGTCCCAAGCCTATCTCGCGAGTAGATTCCAACTACTCGACTTGTACCGAAGTCCTATGACTCATTAAGCATAGCCTGTCTACTCGAGGTCTTAGACACTACCCTCACTCTTTTAGGAGCCTTTGGTTATGCAAGTGGGGTTCCATTCATCCTACACCTAATGCACATACATACTTCATATGACACATGTAAACAAAGTAAAACTTATAAAAAGGTTAATGCAAACCGGGGCTTGCCTTGTTGCTGCTGGTCAGGAGCTAATTCTTCCTCTGGAAGCAGGAAGTCGAGAATCTCCGGAGCTTCCTCGCCTTCAGCGACTACACGTTATTGAAAGACTACATGTAAATTTAAATGCAAAGTGCACACAAGTTTGTTGTAAGGTTACTGCTATTAGTTCTAATAACCAGTCTCTAACACCTGGAACTCTGTTTAAGAATTTAAAGATGAACTGGGTGTGGGTGGCTTGGGCCTGGACCTAAGTACATGGTTAAGTGCTAAGTGGTTTTTCCCCCTTTTCCATATTAATCCCTCAAGTGGTTTAACAGGACAGGGTGATCCAGAGCTCCAATGGAGCTGAGAATTTTTGTGCGAGTTCCTTGTCACAAGAAAACCCTCTGGACCAATTATTAGCACTTTTCCTTGACTGATTTGCTCAGAATAATTCTCTTAGGAATTAAGAAAAGAAGAATTAATTCCGAGGTAACAACCCTGTTCATGCCCAACTTAGCGAACTACAATTTCAATTATAGCTCATAGAGTTTGCATGAATTTTCCTAGCATTTTTGGAGCTAAGATTTGCCCAGAACTGAATTTCCAAATTTTGGAAATTCTCTGAAAATGTTTCTGTATTCAAATGAACACAGCATCTTCAAATTTGAATTGCTCTGACCAAATCAACTCCAAATGGTCTGAAACTTTTACAGGGGTTCACTAATGTCCTAAAGAACATTCTGGCAAAATTTGAGGATTTTTGGATGAACCAAACTCCCCCTAAAATTCTTTTGCTGAAAAGCTTTAAAGAATTTTCCAGAATTATTAATGGGTTTCATACAAATTGGGTTGTTTATTTGGACAGAGCTAGGCAAGATGAATCCAACCCAATTTGAATCACTAAATTTAGAGCTTCCTAGCAAAAGTTATGGAGTTCTAAAGTTTGGGGAATTTCTGGAATTCGAATTATCCGGGAAAAGTTCAAACTTCTGACAGCGGCCCCGGCCCCCACGTGTCACCACCTCGGCTGCGCCACACGGGGCCACAGGGCTGTTTTCCGCGTGTTCACAGCTGATCCGGTGCAACAGAAAATCCTCACACTGTGCATCGAGGGACTGACGAGCGGGCCCGGCCGGCTCATCTTCTTCCTCGCGCCCGCCCTTTTTCCCGTGCCGCCCCCTCGCCGGCACACCTCGGCAGCTCGCGGGACTTAGCTTCCCGACCACCTCCCGGCTGGAAACTCGCCGCCTGGGCCTACTTTCGCGCGCTGAACACGCTGGTACTCCCACCGGAGCTTGACAACGGCCGGAACTATGCCCGCGACGGTGACAGAGCTTCTCTCTACTCCGGCGACGTCGTAGGGCACTTTCCTGCCCCCAACCTGGCTCCGGTTAGCTCCTACAGCATCGCCATGACCTAAGGAGCAACGTACAGGGCTCTTATCTCGCGAGAAACATCGGCAACTAGGGACTCATCGTGCGACCTAAGGCGATTTCGGGAAAACTGGAAAAACTCGAAGAACTGAGGGTTTCCTCGATGGTTCTTCCTAGTTCTTGATCCCACGTGCCCGCACGGATGTCTACAACTGGGTTTCTATGTCTGGGGAGGAGTGGTTCGGTGTGTGAGGCGAATTTGCCGATTTACCCGAACCGGGCTATATCACATGCTTTCGCAAGAACTGAAATTCCGGCCAGCACGGTCCATGACACGCTGCCGGCGTGGTTGTGAAATGAGAAGGGTTACTGGTGCACCTTTTCGCTTTTGCAACTTGAAGGGAAAGGCTCTGTGATGGCCGGGCGACGTGATCTTGTCGCGGCGGCTTTCTTCGGCGCTGTGGAGGGAGATCGGCTCGACGCCGACGTCCCGACGGAGCTAGCGCCCGGTTCTTGCTTCTCCACACTAAAGAACGTCCGGAGGTGCTGTGGGGAAGCTTAGCGCGTCGTGCCACGGGGTGGAGCAGCCGGGCGGCGGTAAACCGACGGCGCGCCTCTGTGCGGTCGTGTTTATCGCCGAGGAGACACGGGGATCGCTCAGCGTCGGCTGGGAGGCAGTGTGGATGCTGAGCTCTTGGTGGAGACGGTAAGAACGGAGAAACATCGATCCCCTAAACAGCTCGGGAGGTGCTTCCGTTCTTCGGTCGTCCGTGCGGTGGCAGCCCGTGGGAGAAAAACAGCTCGCTCGGGTGTGAACTGTGGAACCGATTAACTTAAGCAGTAAGTTTCTCCCCTCCCTTCTCACTGACCATTGGGCCCCACAGCTCCCCTCTGCCCAAAAGATCTCCAACTTTTTGGCAAATGAGTAATTCAAATGTTTGAAGTCTCAAACTGAGCTACATTTGCATGATTGGAGAAGTTTCCCTCAAATTCAAATGTATATTTGAATTCTTGCACATTTGGCTCCTTTTTGGACCATTGGGTAGCAAATCTTTTCAAAAATTATTGAAACTTTGCCTCCCCACTAAATTGAACCTGAGGAATCCAATTATGCCCTTTGATCCTTGTTTTAGCTGCTGCAATCATGAATTTGAATGCAGCAGTTTTGAATCACCCTCTCATGTGTGATCATATGTGTAGAATTCCCACTTTGTGAGAGTGTAGGCTTTCCCCTCTAACCACTCTTTTGATGGAGATTACTTGCTCTTCACACTTTTTCACCATCTATCCTCAACAAGAACTGTGGTGTTGTGAGGTGATAAAAAGTTTTTGCAAGTCCCTTTTCTTGGGCTTTTACATCCCTCCCCCCTTAAAGGAATCTCGTCCCGAGATTACAAAGGAAGAGATAGCGATGTAGTAGGAACTTACCCGTGTTGAGAAGCCATGAACTCCGGGTAATTTGAGCGAAGGAATTCCTCGCTCTCCCACGTCGCTTCTTCGGCGGTGTGGTTGCTCCAGAATATTTTGTAGAACCACAACGTTCTGCTACGTGTGGTCCTGGAGTTTTCATCAAGAATGGCCACCGGATACTCATCATATGTTAAATCCGGTTTCAGCTCGCCGATGTCTTCGGTAGGAACAGCAGCTGTATGCTTCAAACATTTTCGCAGTTGGGAAACATGGAAAATATCATGGACACCAGCCAGGGATGCCGGTAGCTCCAATCTATACGCTGCTGGTCCACACTTCTCGGTGATAGCGTAGGGTCCAATAAAACGGGGAGCGAGCTTCCCCTTCACACCGAACCGGTGCACGCCCTTCATCGGAGACACGCGGAGGTACACGTGTTCCCCAACGTCAAAATGCAACGGTCTACGCCTCTTATCAGCGTAGCTCTTCTGTCGGGATTGAGCGGCCTTCAAATTGGCTTGAATTGTCTGAACGCGCTCTTCGGCGTCGTTCACCACATCAACCCCGAATGTGACCCTTTCACCGGACTCGCACCAATTTAATGGGGTGCGGCATTTACGACCGTAGTGAACTTCGTAGGGTGCCATCTTGATACTCGCCTGATAGCCGTTGTTGTACGAGAATTCCGCCAATGGTAGGTGATCATCCCAGTTTCTACCATGGTGGATGGCACATGCTCTCAACAAGTCTTCTAGAACCTGATTCACCCTCTCTGTTTGGCCATCTGTCTGAGGGTGGTAAGCGGAGCTTCTAATCAGTTTAGTACACAAAGCAGCATGTAACTGCTCCCAAAAGCGAGATACAAACAATGCACCTCGGTCTGAGACTATGGTCTCGGGTACGCCATGCAAACATAGGATCCTGGCGATATATAACTCCGCATATCTGTTGGCATGGAAATGTGTATGCACGGGGATAAAGTGAGCTGACTTGGTTAGTTGGTCAACGATCACCCAAATGGAATCATGCTTGTTGGATGTTAAGGGTAATCCCACAATGAAATCCATGCTCACATCTTCCCATTTGCATGCTGGAATTTTCAGGGGTTGCAGCAGCCCTGATTTCCTCATATGATCAGCCTTCACTCGTCTACACGTATCACACTCGTATACGTACTCCGCTACCTCCCGCTTCATCCGTGTCCACCAAAATTTCTTTTCCAAATCTTGGTACATTTTGTTGCTTCCCGGATGAATGGAGTATTTAGACAAGTGGGCTTCGTCGAGGATCTTCTTCCTCAGTTCCATGTCCCGGGGTATGACTATGCGGTCGTTGAACCACAGCGTCCCCTCATCATCCTTCCGGAAACACTTGATCTCTCCATTGTCTATCCGTCTCCGGAGATGTGCCATGCCTTTATCCGTTTTCTGAGCTGCAATGATGTCCTCCCTAATAGTAGGGATGAGGGCAAGGTTGTACAGCGATCCATAAGGAACCAAGTATAAACTTGGCTCTTCCTCCGCCACCGGTGTAATGGTGAGGTGATGGACATGTGACTTCCGACTCAGCGCGTCGGAAACCACATTCGCCTTGCCGGGGTGGTAATGGATCTCGATCTCATAATCTTTAATCAGTTCTAACCACCTCCTTTGCCTCATGTTCAGCTCCTTCTGGGTGAAAATATATTTCAAGCTCTTGGGGTCGGTGTAGAGGTGCACTAGATTCCCCAGGAGATAGTGCCTCCACATTTTCAGCGCCAAAACCACTGCAGCAAGCTCAAGGTCGTGAGTGGGATAATGCTGCTCATGGTTCCGAAGTTGGCGTGAGCCATATGTGACCACACATCCTTCCTGCATCAACACGCAGCCAAGCCCAATACCAGACGCGTCACAATACACGTCGAAGGGCTTTGTTGTATCCGGCTGAGCTAAGACCGGGGCTGTGGTGAGATGCTTTACCAATGTTCAGAATGCTCCTTCACACGCCGTGTTCCAAACATATTTCGTCCCTTTCTTCAGCAATTCTGTCATCGGCTTAGCGAGCTTGGAGAAGCTTGGAATGAATCTCCTATAGTATCCCGCTAACCCGAGGAAGCTTCTGACTTCATGAACTGAAGTGGGAGCTTTCCATTTCAGCACTTGCTCTATTTTGCTTGGGTCAACCGCAATGCCTTCTGCTGAGATGATATGTCCCAAGAATGGCACTTGGCTGATCCAAAACTCGCATTTGCTGAACTTGGCGTAGAGCTTGTGGTCTCGCAATCGTTGAAGAACGATCCGCAAGTGTTCGGCATGTTCGGCTTCTGTCTTGGAGTAAACCAAGATATCGTCGATGAACACTACCACGAACTTGTCCAGCTCCGGCATGAACACCGAGTTCATGAGATACCTGAAATGGACTGGAGCATTTGTGAGACCAAAGGACATGACGAGATATTCATATAAGCCGTATCTCGTCGAGAACGCCGTCTTCGGGATATCCTTCGCCCGGATCTTGATCTGGTGATATCCAGAGCGAAGGTCCATCTTTGAGAACACACTTGCCCCCCACAAGTTGATCAAACAAAATGTCAATACGGGGCAGTGGGTACTTATTCTTGATGGTGACGGCGTTGTGCGGCCGGTAGTCTACACACAGCCTCAGGGTTTCATCTTTCTTCTTCACGAACAGCGCCGAGCATCCCCAAGGAGAGGAACTCGGCCTAATGAAACCCTTGCTCAACAGATCATTGAGCTGTTCTTTCAGTTCCACCAGCTCATTTGGAGCCATCTTGTATGGTCTCCGTGATATGGGCGTAGTCCCGGGTGCGAGCTCGATCTTGAACTCGACATCCCGCTCAGGTGGCATGCCCGGTAGATCATCTGGGAACACGTCGGGATACTCCCGGACTACGGGGATGTCCTCCAACTTGAGAGCTTCAGTATTGTTGATCACTGAAACTTCCCGGACTGGATTATCTAATAAGAGGGACTGCGGACGATGTAATGGGGAGTTGAGGTGAACCGTCCGTGATAAGGTTTCCAGGACAGCGCCATGGTAACTTAGCCATGACATTCCCAAGATTGCATCAATCTTCTGCCCCTGAAGGATAATCATAGTGGTGGGATATATCTTCCCACCTAAGCACAGTGGTGCTTTTGGAACCATCATCGTTGCTGGAATCTTTCCTCCCGGTGAGCAGATCATATACGAACACTCGGTTGGAAAGGCTTCCAGCTGATGCTTAACCACGTACGATGCACTTATAAAGTTGTGGGTTGCACCAGAATCAAAAAGTATGATGATGGCTTGATGGTTGAGAGTGAACGTACCCGCCAGCACGTTGTCTCCTTCTGGGGCGTCCTCATTGTCGAGGTTGCGGACGCCACCAGTCCGCTGACCAACCTTCTTCACCGGAGGTCGGCCTCGAGCACTGCCCTGGAGCTGGGCTTGCCCGCTGCTCTGCTGCCCCTGGGGACAGTCCTTCGCGAAGTGGCCCTCCTGGCCACACGTGAAGCAGGTGAAACGGGGCGGTCCCCCGCTGGTCGGTGGACGGAAACCCGGGGCGCGTTGTGGCGGTGGAAACGCCCGGGGTACCGTCTGCTGCTGCTGTTGCGGCTGCTGTCTTGGTGGTGGCATCGGCGGACGGAACGGAGGTGACTGGAAAGGACGTCCCCCGAACCATTGAGGTCGTGCCGGTGGATGCCACTGCTGTCCGGATGGTGTCCGGTACACCATACGGTACTTCTGAGGAGCGCCACTCCCACTGCTGCTAGGTGGAGCGCTGCGCTTCCTCTGCTCAGCTGCCAACTCCCGCTGAGCATCCTCTTGCATGATCGCGGCATTGACTAGGTCGTTGAACGTGCCGCGATTCCACTGAACGAGGTGCGTCTTCATTTCGGGGTGTAACCCCCGATAGAAATGTTCCCGCTTCTTCTCTTCAGTGGATATATAATCTGACGCATATTGCGCCAGATGGTTGAAGGCACGGGAGTAGTCATGGGCACTCCTCCCGCCCTGCTTCAGCTCCAAGAATTCTTGGAACTTCCTCTTCATTATTCCGGGAGGAATGTGATAGGCGCGGAACGCCTCCCGGAACTCTTGCCATTCCACGGCATGGCCAGCCGGACGTGAGGCGACATAATTCGCCCACCACGCACCAGCGGCACCGTGGAGTTGCTGCGCTGTGAACAGAGTCTTCTGCCGCTCCGTACATTGGAGTAGCCCGAACTTGGACTCCATGGTCCGCAGCCAGTTGTCCGCCTCCAGTGGTTCTTCGGCTTCGGTGAACACCGGAGGGTGCGTACTCATGAAATCCGAGTACGACACTTCACGGGGCTCACGAGGCCCTCGCTCTTGACGCCCCCCTGCCTGGGACGTATTCTGCACGATCGTGCAGAGCAGGTTGGTCTGCTCCTCACGACCTCCCACCAGTGCCGCTATCACATCCGCCAAAGTAAGCGGAGGCGGCGGTGGTGGGTGCTGCTGCGGGGTGCTGTCGTAGGCCGGTGGCTGGGAGTCATCGCCTCCCCCTTGACTAGAGCCACCAACCTCGTGCGTGGTCCTAGTGTGAACCATCTGCAACCATACGACAATAACATCAGTCCCGCCACATATTGCATGCATTCCAAATGAAAATAGGCGTAACAACATAATGACAATGAGAATATGCAATACATCTCGTAAGTAGATAATGTAATAACTTTGCACAAGCTACACCATTACCATACCAAACACAAGCTAGTATAATCCAACTTGATGAACCTCCACTTTGGAAGCTCACCATAACTAGGTTTGGTCACTACGAGATATTACTGTCGCTTTGTCATCACGTATACCACCCTTAGGGTACAACACCCTCTCCAATGAGTTCAACTGTCATTCTTCTGTCAGAATGACCAGTTTCTACCTATTCCCATGTTTTGACCTGGTTCTGGGCATTTTCATGACTCAAGTTGAATACCGAAGTTAAAGTTAACTTCAGTATCTTTCCAACGAGTACTTATTTGCCCTCAGATCAGCTCTGGTGAAAAAGTTATAGTAATTCAAAGTTAACAGAATTTCTGGAAGAATTTTTAACAGCACCTCCCTTGGAAGTGGCTGTTTTCAACCCTGATTTCCATTACATTCTGTGCTGAAATTTCAGAATCTTTGAATTGCAAAGATGTCACACATCTTCTACTCTTTCTAAGTATGTATTATATGACAATTTTAGATTTTCTACTGGGAGTTATGTTTGAAAAACAGAACAGTTCAGAGAATGTTTTACTCTGTCCTGGTTCTGGACAGTTTACCTTCCTCTGGGATTTCAGCCATCTTAAGGTGTGTTTCAGCTCTGGAAGTCTACAACAAAGTTGTAGAGTACTTCAATACCTTTCCAGAACTATATAGCACACCTCTCTGGGCTAAAGGACCCGTGAGTTATGCCCTGTTGAAGATCAGCAATTCGCTGCCCAAAACAGAGCACTCTGTTTTTCATCCCTTTTGGCTATCCTACTCCACTATCCCATTCTTATACCCAACCAGGGTCTTATTTGTTGAACCTAATAATTTTTAGTTCCTTGTTATCAATATTTTCATGCATATGCCTACAATATCTCGGTACTACATTCCTCACAAAAGAAAATCCTAGCCGGATTATACCGGCATATACGTCTCAAATGTGGCACTAAACGGTCTCTCGCACACGTTTACTACACGGATACATACGTGGTTAGTACCTGCATAAGACCACACAATAGTGATGCACTCAAAGGTTTTGTTTCCATTTCAGGCAGTACCATATTTGAAAGTAAAAACAAACGTCCGTATCATTGTCATACGGCCGTCCTTGAGTTAGGTCACGTCTCAAGGTACGTGATCGTGTTTCAACACCACACGACGGGGAACCCGAGTATGTCATGAACGGGTCGTCACGGTTGGGAATGTTATCAACCCAACAGATACCACCTACTGCCCGGCAGGGCACGCCGATGGCAAGCGCTTCGTTTGTCCTCCTGGGCTATTTCCAGACGAACACACTCTCGCGTTACTGACCACGCGATGGGGTCTCCACTTACTTGCCTAATGCACGCTAGGGATCAGTGTTTCATATGAACTCAGGAACATGAAGAGTCCAAGAGTTTCATATTGACGTCTCACACCAAGCTGTGAGATCAATCCCTGAACCACGTTCCTCGTCAGGGGGAGCTAACCGAAATTGAACCGCTTTCGGTGGCGTTCCATACCATACTTACCAGAGCGTAGGTGTGTCGTTACAATAATTGAAATTCAGAATTATAACACATAGGTTAGTCTTTCCCACTTTAAGTAATTATGCTAGTATAGTCCTTACTTGGGCAGCTACCGAATCCTCACCGTATACCTAAGTTTTCCCCATAATGCAGTCCTCAAGTACTGTGCTATCCCCACTGCAGCTCTGATACCAGGCTGTGGCGGACCGGAATCCGCTCATCCAGGATCGCAGAGGGTGGTGCCGCGCGATGCGACACCCGACAGCACACGTCATAAGAACACATTATATTACATGGGAAAACAAACTGAATGTACAAAGTAGTACACTTCTCAGTTTCAAACTAGGGTCTTTTATTACACAGCGGAAGTTTCTTTTGTACAACTCACGTCCGCCTATCTAGCAAAAGTCAGTTTCCCAGCCCTAGGGCAACCCACACTAGCTGCACGTCTCAGCTCAGCGCGGCGTGTACGGCTCCCACTCAGCCGTGGTCCCCGACGGAGGGTAACCCTCGCCGGTGGACTCATACTCCGAGTCCGTGGGTGGCTCCTCACCTGAAAAACACTTAAGCAGCAACCGTGAGCACGAAGGCTCAGCAAGGCTTAACCGACTCACCTAAGCATGAAACTCTACATGAGGTGTACCATGACATAGGATAGCAATGTTGCAGCAAATGGACACGCCTATAAGTTCATCCTTAGTTCATATTTAGCAACAAGTTAACAGTTCAGGAAGCTGAAATTTAGTAAGCAATATTTGGTGGCAAACATGTAGCAATACAATGTTATATCATATCAGCAGTATTGAATCACCATATTTCATACATTAGTCTACGTCACGACTCAGTGACCAAGTGGTACTTTTCACCGCGAGGGACGGCGAATCGACTCGATATACACCTGCAGGGAAACCCAAAGAGCACGTCACGTACGCCCATCCGTGGAGCTGCACAGCACGCTCACTCGATGTGGTACGGGACAACCTTTCACCCAACAGCCCAAACGTCGAACCGGTCGCACCGAAACGAGCAGGAGGTTCCCCACACGGAGCATCTCTCTATGCCCGTTGGCAGATTTCCACCTTGCTGCCCTCAGCCTACACCTATAAATCAGTGCGTTATGCCTCGACGCCCGGAGGTTTAGGCTACATCGGTTTATCGGGGCCCATATATCCAATATGCCTTCGGTACGTTCAAACTTGATCAGCGTGGGCCGCACACGGATCGGTCCTCAATCTACACGGACAGGTCCGCGCACACAAGACTCCCTCTTGCTGCGTCCTAGCCCCTGCCTAGTCTCGTTTTCATTACAAAAGTGATCTCACATCACTCAACCGAACCCGTGTGTCCCAAGCCTATCTCGTGAGTAGATTCCAACTACTCGACTTGTACCGAAGTCCTATGACTCATTAAGCATAGCCAGTCTACTCGAGGTCTTAGACACTACCCTCACTCTTTTAGGAACCTTTGGTTATGCAAGTGGGGTTCCATTCATCCTACACCTAATGCACATACATACTTCATATGACACATGTAAACAAAGTAAAACTTATAAAAAGGTTAATGCAATCCGGGGCTTGCCTTGTTGCTGCTGGTCAGGAGCTAATTCTTCCTCTGGAAGCAGGAAGTCGAGAATCTCCGGAGCTTCCTCGCCTTCAGCGACTACACGTTATTGAAAGACTACATGTAAATTTAAATGCAAAGTGCACACAAGTTTGTTGTAAGGTTACTGCTATTAGTTCTAATAACCAATCTCTAACACCTGTAACTCTGTTTAAGAATTTAAATATGAACTGGGTGTGGGTGGCTTGGGCCTGGACCTAAGTACATGGTTAAGTGCTAAGTGGTTTTTCCCCCTTTTCCATATTAATCCCTCAAGTGGTTAAACAGGACAGGGTGATCCAGAGCTCCAATGGAGCTGGGAATTTTTGTGCGAGTTCCTTGTCACAAGAAAACCCTCTGGACCAATTATTAGCACTTTTCCTTGACTGCTTTTCTCAGAATAATTCTCTTAGGAATTAAGCAAAGAAGAATTAATTCCGAGGTAACAACCCTGTTCATGCCCACTTAGTGAACTACAATTTCAATTATAGCTCATAGAGTTTGCATGAATTTTCTTAGCATTTTTGGAGCTAAGATTTGCCCAGAACTGAATTTCCAAGTTTTGGAAATTCTCTGAAAATGTTTCTGTATTCAAATGAACACAGCATCTTCAAACTTGAATTGCTCTGACCAAATCGACTCCAAATGGTCTGAAACTTTTACAGGGGTTCATTAATGTCCTAAAGAACATTCTGGCAAAGTTTTAGGATTTTTGGATGAACCAAACTCCCCCTAAAATTCTTTTGCTGAAAAGCTTTAAAGAATTTTCCAGAATTAATTAATGGGTTTCATACAAATTGGGTTGTATATTTGGACAGAGCTAGGCAAGATGAATCCAACCCAATTTGAATCACTAAATTTGGAGCTTCCTAGCAAAAGTTATGGAGTTCTAAAGTTTGGGGAATTTCTGGAATTCGAATTATCCGGGAAAAGTTCAAACTTCTGACAGCGGGCCCGGCCCCCATGTGTCACCACCTCGGCTGCGCCACACGAGGCCGCAGGGCTGTTTTCCGCGTGTTCACAGCTGATCCGGTGCAACAGAAAATCCTCACACTGTGCATCGAGGGACTGACGAGCGGGCCCAGCCGGCTCGTCTTCTTCCTCACGCCCGCCCTTTTTCCCGCGCCGCCCCCTCGCCGGCACACCTCGGCAGCTCGCCGGACTTGGCTTCCCGACCGCCTCCTGGCCGGAAACTCGCCGCCTGGGCCTACTTTCGCGCGCTGAACGCGCTGGTACTCCCACCGGAGCTTGACAACGGCCGGAACTATGCCCGCGACAGTGACAGAGCTTCTCTCTACTCCGGCGACGTCGTAGGGCACTTTCCTGCCCCCAACCTGGCTCCGGTTAGCTCCTACAGCATCGCCATGACCTAAGGAGCAACGTACAGGGCTCTGATCTCACGAGAAACGTCGGCAACTAGGGACTCATCGTGCGACCTAAGGCGATTTTGGGGAAAACTGGAAAAACTCAAAGAACTGAGGGTTTCCTCGATGGTTCTTCCTAGTTCTTGATCCCACGTGCCCGCACGGATGTATACAACTGGGTTTCTAGGTCTGGGGAGGAGTGGTTCGGTGTGTGAGGCGAATTTGCCGATTTACCCGAACCGGGCTATATCACATGCTTTCGCAAGAACTGAAATTCCGGCCAGCACGGTCCATGACACGCTGCCGGCGTGGTTGTGAAACGAGAAGGGTTACTGGCGCACCTTTTCGCTTTTGCAAGTTGAAGGGAAAGGCTCTGTGGTGGCCGGGCGACGTGATCTTGTCGCGGTGGCTTTCTTCGGCGCTGTGGAGGGAGATCGGCTCGACGCCGACGTCCCGACGGAGCTAGCGCCCGGTTCTTGCTTCTTCCACACTAAAGAACCTCCGAAGGTGCTGTGGGGAAGCTTAGCGCGTCGTGCCATGGGGTGGAGCAGCCGGGCGGCGGTAAACCGACGGCGCGCCTCTGTGCGGTCGTGTTTATCGCTGAGGAGACACGGGGATCGCTCAGCATCGGCTGGGAGGCAGTGTGGACGCTGAGCTCTCGGTGGAGACGGTAAGAACGGAGAAACATCGATCCCCTAAACAGCTCGGGAGGTGCTTCCGGTCTTCGGTCGTCCATGCGGTGGCAGCCCGTGGGAGAAAAACAGCTCGCTCGGGTGTGAACTGTGGAACCGATTAACTTAAGCAGTAAATTTCTCCCCTCCCTTCTCACTGACCATTGGGCCCCACAGCTCCCCTCTGCCCAAAAGATCTCCAACTTTTTGGCAAATGAGTAATTCAAATGTTTGAAGTCTCAAACTGAGCTACATTTGCATGATTGGAGAAGTTTCCCTCAAATTCAAATGTATATTTGAATTCTTGCACATTTGGCTCCTTTTTGGACCATTGGGTAGCAAATCTTTTCAAAAATTACTGAAACTTTGCCTCCCACTAAATTGAACCTGAGGAATCCAATTATGCCCTTTGATCCTTGTTTTAGCTGCTGCAATCATGAATTTGAATGCAACAGTTTTGAATCACCCTCTCATGTGTGATCATATGTGTAGAATTCCCACTTTGTGAGAGTGTAGGCTTTCCCATCTAACCACTCTTTTGATGCAGATTACTTGCTCTTCACACTTTTTCACCATCTATCCTCAACAAGAACTGTGGTGTTGTGAGGTGATAAAAAGTTTTTGCAAGTCCCTTTTCTTGGGCTTTTACAAGCGCAAGACTCGATTCACGGCCCAGCAGCTTCAGGGGTCCGTGAGCGCTTGGTGGGCCAACTTTTGTGCCTTGCAACCCACCAAGCTAGTGCTGACCTGGGTGGAGTTCCGTACGGCCTTCAGGGTCTATCACATACCGCCGGGTCTGATGAAAAGGAAGATGCAGGAGTTCCTTTGCCTGCAGCAAGGTAGCAGGAATGCGCTGGAATACTCCAGGGCGTTCAATGATCTCACGCTCTACGCCTCCTATCACGCCGATACCGACGAGAAGTGGCGGGATCACTTTTACCAGGAGCTGAATCTGCTCCTGAAGGACAAGCTGGCAATGTTCAATCGCGGCAGTTTCAGTGATATTATTGATGCTGCGATTGTACAAGAGGGCTCCGGAAAGGAATTAGCAGCGGCTGAGAAGAAGCGAAGCGTGCCGCAAAGAAGTTCAGAGGGAGGTGGTCCTCCCAAAAATACCGGATGGTGTATCGCTCACCATCGGCCCAACGCTGGCAGCCACCACAGAGACAGATGCAGTTTCGCAGTCGGCCGTATTCTCCACCGGCGTTCCGGCAGGCATTACCAGCACCACCTCCGCAGCAACAATAGCAGCAGCGGGCGATACCGCGTGCGTTTGCACCTCAGCAGCGCATGCCGGGCTTTCATCCTCCAAGCACGGGCCAGCCGTCGACCGCACGTTACAATCACGGTCGCCAAGGGCACTTCGCCAACAACTGCTCCGAGAGGCAAGGCGGCGGAGTGGCACCACAGTTTCAGGGAAGGAATCAGCCCCGGAACCCCATTAATGCACGGTGGGAAAATCCTAAGCCCGGCACCGTCCACCAACTCGCCATCGAGGACGTGCCAGAGGGAGAGCCAATCCTTGAGAGTATGTTCCAACTCCACCAGAATCCCGCCACAGTGTTATTTTATTCAGGCGCCACGCATAGTTTCATTAGACAAGCTTTTATTGCTAAATACAGCTTGCAAATACTACCCTCCAAAAGTCCTTATGTGATTTGTTCACCGGGTGCGAAAATTTCAGCAAGCATGATGGTTTCGAAAGTGCCATTACGCTTAGGGGGTAGAGTATACCCTACGTATTTCATAACTTTAGAGGGACAAAAGGTCGGTGTCATCCTAGGGATGTCGTGGTTAACCCGCCACGGCGCTGTTTTAGACACCATCCTCTGAGTCGTGCATTTGCACTCAGAAATGCACGAGTCTCACTCATTATTTCTGGACAGTCCAGAAATAAAAATTCCAAGTGTATACCAATCCACCACCATCATATTGGAAGACATTCCGGTAGTCCGTGAGTTCCCAGACGTATTCCCGGATGATTTACCGGGGATGCCGCCCGACCGAGAGGTGGAGTTGAAGATTGAACTTGCACCAGGAACTATGCCAATATCTCGAAGGCCGTACAAGATGGCGCCAAAGGAGTTGGCAGAATTAAAAATGCGGTTGATGGACCTGCTGGAGAAGGGTTTTATTAGGCCGAGCTGTGACACCCGGTTCCGAAAATAGAACCAAGTGAATGCATATGTGCACCCAGGATGTTCATCACACATACACATGTAATCCACAAACTGAATTCATTATATAACCATGAATAAATAGTGTTTAAGTACTTTATTACAATGACTCAATGTCTCACTCATGAATATCTAACTCATTCTTGCAGCGGAAGACTCTAAACGACAGCGGAAAATGACTAAAACAGCAGGCTCCAACTTCAACTCCACAGGCATGTTGACGGTAGTGCGCACACCTAGTACTCCACTTGTCCTCGAAGTACTCTTCTCCTGTTGCTGATGTATATGTGGGAATGGAAGGGTGAGTACATGTCGTACTCAGCAAGTGCGGGAAAAGTATGACATGTAGCTTACAACAAGGTAGGGAATAAAAAGGCTTATTGCAGAAAGCAAATTTTATTTCATAAACATGGTAAAAACAGCAACCATTTCTAGGAGAGCTTAATCCCAACATAACCAAGTAATTCAGCAACATTCTTTCATTATAATTCACCATTTATCAAGTCTCAACCAGCCATTAATATTTCTCAGGTTCATCTCATACTCATAAATATTCATAACAATCTCATATTAATATAACCGAAACCAAACTCATTTTCATGACTAAAACAGTCTCAAAACCAATCCCAATGACCATACCATAACCATACCGAATAAACATCCCAAGTTTTGTCTCTAATCATGGAAGTTGGCCAGGTGCTTGTGACCGGAAGCACGGCTATCATGATAGTTTTACACTCTGCAGAGGTGGCACCACTTTACCCACAAGTTTGTGATATTGTGCCCCGTTGGCGACTAGAAAGAACCTCCATTATACCAGTACACAACCGTCGGTGTATGGCCAAGAGATCACAAAATAGCCTTTACAAAGAGGCTACTTGGATGTACGGACCCACTGAGGTTTCACCGGCAGACTCGAATCTCCATTCTCCCACCCACGGGCCCCCTCTTGTGCCATGCAGTTCCCAGGGAAGTTCCTCTCGACTCCCATTCCCCGCGCCATCCAACAGTCCATAACAAGCTAGCAACATGCCCAATTAGTCAGCTAAGCCGCACCCATATTTGGCCTTGTGGTGGCACTGTTTTCCTGGCATGTGCTCGTATGAACCGGTACTTAGATCTACGACAAGTAAACCACCATCTCATTCAGCAACATCCACGAACCAAGCTTGCCTAGATCTTCCCGATTCCATGCTTATCAACATCATCAAGTTCTCATCATCATTATTCATATGAGTGCAGTAGCTAACCATGTTTTAATTCAGCTTCCTGTATCCCGTAAATTAAGCGAAGCAAAAAGGAAAAACGACCATACCCGACTCATCAACTTTCCCAGCAACAAGGATGGTTAACAAAACTAGTAAACTCCTACAAAAAGGAAAAATGACCATACCCGACTCATCAACTTTACCAGCAACAAGGATGGTTAACAAAACTAGTAAACTCCTACAAAAAGGGTGTTCCATCAAGTTGACTCAAGCATACAAGTTTTTGCAAACAAAACAGTTTCAAAACATTGGATCAATATGGTCAAAGGGTACTTGCCTTGCTCCCGTGGTTCGTGTTGCTCAAGCGTCTCGAAGTCTTGGTGCTGTAGTTCCTCATAGACGGCCTCTTGAGCTTATCCTTCTACTCACGATGACGCACATACAAGATTTACAGCAATCAATTATCATGCACAAACTTTACTCAAGATGCAGTGGGGTAGATGAATGCAAATCCTATAGTGCAGTTTTATAGAACCAATTTGTACGTGTTCTTGCATGTTTCAATGGGCTTTCATGGGGTTTTATGATGAACAATGGTTCTGGGATCAAGTGTGGACGTGGTGATGATCTTGACACAAGATCTAGATCAATTACACCGTCAAAAATCAACCAAAACATGATCTCTCCACACGCAAGAGATTCTGCTCGAAGGGGGCGAAGAAAACGGATGCACAGAAACAGCAGCGACATCGTAAGATGGGTAATGAAGACCTACCTCACTTCCTCCTTGTGGCAAGTCCTTTCGCCTAGCAACGGCAGCAGCAGGGGATTTTTCTGTGGGGAATTATGGTTGGGCAGATCGTCAGGCTTCTTCTTTGGCTACGGCGAGGCGTGACGGGGCTCGACGGTAGGTCTCGACGGCGGGGCTCGACGGCAAGGCTCGACGGCGGGTCTCGACAGCGGGGCTCACCGCCGGGGCTCACCGGCAACAAAACTCCGGCAAGGGAGGGGTGTGGCCAACTCGGCGAGTTGGGAGGGCAGGGGCAACTCAGCGACTTTTGGTGGGGAGGGGGAGGGGGGACTGCGGCCAAGGTGTAGAGGGGGGCTGGGGGTTGTATTTATAAGGGGGGAAAAAGAAGAGTCCTAGTCCAATTGGAACTCAACCAAACAGTCCTAGTCCAATTGAGACTCAACCAAGGAGTCCTAGGGGTTTTCCCCCTCTAGGGCTGCGGCCAAATTGGGGAAAAATTCCCCCCAAATGGGGGGAAATTCCCCCTTGGGGAATTTGGAGAAATTTTGGGATGGCTCAATTCAGCTATCTTATTTCCATTTCTCTCCATTTCTATGTCCCTTTCTCCATTTCTATATTCACCTCTCCATTTCCATGTCCCTTTCTCCATTTCTATATTCCCTTCTCCATTTCTATGGTTCTTTCTCCATTTCTATGGTTCTTTCTCCATTTCTATGGTTTTTCTCCATTTCTAGGGTTCTTTATCCATTTATACTTCTTTTCAGATGCTTCTCTACATGAAAAATGTATGCAATGCATGGTAGTGAAACTGAAGGTGTTACACGAGCTCCTCGCCATGGGGCTGTTCGGCATTAGTTGTGAAGAAGAAAGATGAGACGTTGCGGATTTGCGTGGACTATCGTCGACTAAACGCCGTGACTAACAAGAACAAGTACCCGTTGCCACAGATCGACATGTTGTTTAATCAGTTGGTCGAAGCAAAGATCTTTTCCAAGATGGATTTAAGATCAGGGTACCACCAGATTAAGATACGGGCTGAGGATATTCTGAAGACGGCTTTCTCGATGAGATACGGACTTTATGAGTACCTGGTCATGTCCTTCGGCCTCACCAACCCTCCAGCTCATTTCATGTACATGATGAACTCGGTATTCATGCCGGAGCTGGACAAGTTTGTCGTGGTCTTCATCAACGACATATTGGTATATTTCATGTCAGAGGAAGAACACGCGAAGCATCTGCGTATAGTCTTGCAAAGGCTGCGGGATCACAAGCTATACGCGAAATTCAGCAAGTGCGAATTCTGGATATCACAAGTGTCTTTTCTTGGGCATATTATCTCAGCGGAGGGCATCGCTGTAGACCCGAGTAAGATCACACAAGTGCTGAATTGGAAGTCCCCGAGGTCAGTTCACGAGGTACGGAGTTTCCTCGGACTCGCGGGATATTATCGGAGGTTCATTCTGAATTTCTCGAAGATTGCCAAGCCTATGACAGAACTGTTGAAGAAGGCTACCAAATGTGTTTGGAGTCCAGCATGTGAAGCAGCTTTCAAGGCATTAGTGAAGCACCTAACACCAGCACCGGTTTTGGCGCAGCCAGACACAACAAAACCGTTTGATGTGTACTGCGATGCATCCGTCATTGGGCTCGGATGTGTGCTGATGCAAGACCGAAGGGTGGTCACGTATGGATCATGGAAGCTCAGGAACCATGAGCAAAATTATCGAACTCATTACTTAGAGATTGCTGTCGTGGTACTCGCACTCAAAACGTGGAGGCACTACCTACTCGGTAACCTCGTGCATTTATATACCGACCACACCGTACATATTCACTCAGAAGGAGCTGAACATGAGGCAACAAAGATGGTTGGAGTTGATAACAAGCTAGCAACATGCCTAATTAGTCTGCTAAGCCGCACCCATATTTGGCCTTGTGGTGGCACTGTTTTCCTGACATGTGCTCGCATGAACCTGTCCTTAGATCTACAGCAAGTAAACCACCATCTCATTCAGCAACATCCACGAACCAAGCTTGCCTAGATCTCCCCGATTCCATGCTTATCAACATTATCAAGTTCTCATCATCATTACTCATATGAGTGCAGTAGCTAACCATGTTTTAATTCAGCTTCCCATATCCCGTAAATTAAGCGAAGCAAAAAGGAAAAACGACCATACCCAACTCATCAACTTTCCCAGCAACATGGATGGTTAACAGAACTAGTAAACTCCTACAAAAAGGGTGTCCCATCAAGTTGACTCAAGCATACAAGTTTTTGCAAACAAAACAGTTTCAAAACATGGGATCAATATGGTCAAAGGGTACTTGCCTTGCTCCCGTGGTTCGTGTTGCTCAAGCGTCTCGAAGTCTTGGTGATGTAGTTCCTCATAGACGGCCTCTTGAGCTTATCCTTCTACTCACGATCATGAAAATACAAGATTTATAACAATCAATCATCATGCACAAACTTTACTCAAGATGCAATGGGGTAGATGAATGCAAATCCTATAGTGCAGTTTTATAGAACCAATTTGTACGTGTTCTTGCATGTTTTAATTGACTTTCATGGGGTTTTATGATGAACAAGGGTGCTGGGATCAAGTGTGGACGTGGTGACGATCTTGACACAAGATCTAGATCAATTCCACCGTCAAAAATCAATCAAAACATGATCTCTCCACACGCGAAAGATTCTGCTCAAAGGGGGCGAAGAAAACGGATGCACAGAAACAGAAGCAACGTCGTAAGATGGGTAATGAAGACCTACCTCACTTCCTCCTTGTGGCAGGGCCTTTCTCCTAGCAACGGCAGCAGCAGGGGATTTTTCTGTGGGGAATTATGGTAGGGCAGATCGTCGGGCTTCTTCTCTGGCTACGGCGAGGCGTGACGGGGCTCAACGGCGGGTCTCGACGATGGGGCTCGACGGTGGGGCTCGACGATGGGGCTCGATGGTGAGGCTCGACGGCTGGGCTCACCGGCGGGGCCCACCGGCGACAAAACTCCGGCAAGGGGGTGTGGCCAACTCGGCGAGTTGGGAGGACAGGGGCAACTCAGCGACTTTTGGGGGGAGGGGGGGGGGGCTGCGGCCAAGGTGTAGAGGGGGCTGGGGGTTGTATTTATAAAGGGGGGGGGGAAGAAGAGTCCTAGTCCAATTGGAACTCAAACAAACAGTCCTAGTCCAATTGAGACTCAACCAATGAGTCCTAGGGGTTTTCCCCTTTAGGGCTGCGGCCAAATTGTGGAAAAATTCCCCCCAAATGTGGGGGAAATTCCCCCTTGGGGAATTTGGAGAAATTTGGGGATGGCTCAATTCAGCTATCTTATTTCCATTTCTCTACATTTCTATGTCCCTTTCTGCATTTCTATATTCCCCTCTCCATTTCCATGTCCCTTTCTCCATTTCTATATCCCCTTCTCCATTTATATGGTTCTTTCTCCATTTCTATGGTTCTTTCCCCATTTCTATGGTTCTTTCTCCATTTCTAGGGTTCTTTATCCATTTATACTTCTTTTCAAATGCTTCTCGACATGAAAAATGTATGCAATGCATGGTAGTGAAACTGAAGGTGTTACACGAGCTCCTCGTCATGGGGCTGTTCGGCATTAGTTTTAAAGAAGAAAGAGACGTATCCGATTTGCGTGGACTATCGTCCACTAAACGCCGTGACTATCAACAACAAGTACCCGTCGCCACGGATCGACATGTTGTTTAATCAGTTGGTCGAAGCAAAGATCTTTTCAAGATGGATTTAAGATCAGGGTACCACCAGATTAAGATACGGGCTGAGGATATCCCGAAGACGGCTTTCTCGATGAGGTACGGACTTTATGAGTACCTGGTCATGTCCTTTGGCCTCACCAACCCTCCAGCTTGTTTCATGTACTTGATGAACTCGGTATTCATGCCGGAGCTGGACAAGTTTGTCGTGGTCTTCATCGACGACATATTGGTATATTTCATGTCAGAGGAAGTACACGCGAAGCATCTGCGTATAGTCTTGCAGACAGGCGGGACCCACCTGTCATCCCTAACCCCCGCTCGTCCGAACCCGGGACTGTTTCCCCCGCGCGCGCGTGTAAAATTCCCAAAAATGTGTATGAATAAAAACTATGGTTTGAGTTCATATGTGTGGCAATGACAGGAAAAATGGGACTTGCTAAAACTTTTCTTCATGCAAGGTAATACATGGATGAACATCCAACATGAGGTTCACCTTTTTATTTAAAAGTGTTGGACCAATAAGGAGTTAAATACCTCTTTGCATGAAAGTTTAAAATTCAGATTTGAAATTCAAAGTTCACACATAGGGTGAGCAAAAACTTTGAATAAACATGCAGCCCTATAGTTGGGATTATAGGGAAAAGTTTGCTCACAAACTTTTCATTTATAGGGTGGGCTCAAAAAGGGGTTAAAGAGAAGAATTTGCAAACTTTAACCAAATTCAAATTTGGCAAGCAAATTCAAACTGAATTGGAAGGATTCAAATTCTAACACACATTTTTAAACTCAGAATTGTGGGAATTAAGAGGATCAGCTTGAGAAGATATTTGGGGAGGAAATGTGGAGTGGGACCCACATGTCATAGAGCTAAAGGAGGAGCCTTGCACCCTAAGTCTTAGCCTCAGTGGGGGATTTCCCTGAACAGCTCACGGGAGCCACCGAGGTGCTTACCGGCGCCACCTCCTGCTGCCTTCCCCCATGCGCTGACCACCGAGGCGGTGCCCTCGTGCTAATCCCTGTGCTCACGTCCCCTCAGCCGGGCAAAAGGCTCAGTTGTGCTTTCCCCCTCGCGAGCGCACGAACGGCAGCCGTTCTTCCCCTCCGCTCTCGGTCCGATCGGAAGATCGGTAAAACCACCGCGCCTTTCCCCCCCCCCCCCCCCCCCCCGAGCTGCTAAACATCACCGCGAGCTCGGCCTCCACCTCCCTGACCCGCAAGCCAGCGAGCTGCGGCCTCCAGTGCCCGAGAACAACCACCGCCGCGGCGACCTAAGCCAAGAAAGTAATCGGGCGCTCGTGGACAGCCCTCCACAACGGGTTTCACGGCCGAGCGATCACACCTACGGACGCGCACGGGTGCGGTGCTGCTCTCAGCCCAAGCTCAGGCCATACCGTGAAGCATCGCCGGCGAATTTCAAAGTTTTGCTCCGGCGACGTCAACCCGAGCATCCGGTATGGAAATCCAAAATTCTCCACTTCTATTCGTTCTTAGCTCGTCAAACTTTGCACGTAGGACTGGACTAGCCGGCGATCATATTCTCTTAAGCATTCGTCGCATGAAAACCCTTTGGGGCGACGTATTTTGAGGTCTACCGATCACTTCTCCGGCGGACCCATTTGGTCGCACGGCGACAACCCATTTCCAGCCATTCCCGAGCCACTTTGAGGTCGTGCCGATCTTCCTAGAGCTGTGCTGGTGCTGTAGGGCGCGTCGGCGCAGGTTTTGGCGGGCCGGAAACCCTAGGCGACGCTGCCAAACTACCACAGAGGCAGTCACACGTCGTCGGCCATGTTCCGGTCGTTGGCACACCTAGCAAACCCTACAGCCGTGTTCCTCTGTGTCACAAACTCCCTGGCGACGAGTTTCAGCTCAGGCGGTGGCCGGAAACGGCGAGCCGGCGAGCTCCGGCGTCGGGCCGGCGAGGGGCAGCGCGGGCGCGAGCGAGGAGCGGGAGGTAGAAGAGGAAGCGTGGGCCCCGCCTGTCAGCAGCTCAAATTTTAAAACCGGGATCGGGTGTGGCCGGGATCCCGTGTGTTGGCGCGCAGAGGCGCTGTGGCCCGGTGTGGCTTCGCTTCTATTGGCTGGAATTCAAAACAGTGGGTCCAGCCGGATTTTCAATAGGAAAATAATTCCAGACTTAGCTCAATCTTTAGAAATTCATATCTCCCTGTAGAAAACTCCAATTTGAGTGATTCCAATTGGGTTGGATTCATCTCTCTGAGTTCTATCCAAATATGAACTCAGATTTGTATGTAAGTCAATATTATATTCTGGAAAATTCTTTGAACGTTCTCTGAAAAAGAATTATTGAGGCAGTTTGGATTATCCAAAAATCCCCAAATTTTTCCGGAATATTCTTTAGCATATTTTTGACCTTGTAACAAATTTTCAGCTCATTTGAAGATCATTTGAGTAGGAATTTGCTAAAAACAATCTGCTGTGTTCATAAGAGTCCAGAAACATTTTCAGAAAATGTTTCCCACTTCAAAAATCTGTTCTTAGCAATCTATGGCTCCAAAAATCATAGGAAAATTTAGGCAAGCTCTCTGAGACATACTTGGAATTGTAGTTCACTTAATTGGGCATGAAAATGCACATTTCTACAGAATTAATTCTTTTGAGTACAAATGCTTAAAGAATTGTTCTGGGAGAACTACTTAAGTAAAAGGACTGAATTTTGGACCAGATGACTCTCATGTGATCAAGAACTCACATGTAAATTATCAGCCCAAGATGAGTCCTTGAACTCCCTGTTCTTATTCTCCATACTTATGTATAAGGGAAAAATACATAAGAGATGTTGTGAGAATTATGGGGGACACATTATGACTCTACATTAGCTGCAATTTGGCAAGATAAATCCTTAGGTAGAATAGAACCTGCTGTAAAAGTTTTGAGGCCATTGGAGTTCTTGTTCTTCAGTTGCACTCAAATCTTTTCAGCTTATCTGATATGTTCATTAGAGAAAAGGGTTAGTGTATAGCTAAGGCCTTAAGGTCAATTTAGTTTATTTCTGTTCTTTGCACAACAGAGGCAAACCAAGCCATGTTTGGCTTTTCCACACAACCTCTGTCCTAATAAATTAATTCCATAACTTCTTTCCATTACATTCTATAAAATATGTGCATATGCATCTCAATAGGAACCACAACGAAGGGGACTCAAAGGAGTGATTCATCGAAGTGGATCAAGCTCCGGAGAGTCAAGGGTGGATCTGCAAGGACACTAACTAGTTATATACGACTACCCTGCAAAACAGGCAAGCTCCGGTTTGCATTTAACAGCTGTTAAGTTTTTCTTTTGTATTCATTTTCGGTTAAGATTTAAACTGTGCATTAGGTCTAGTGTTTGATACTCCTCTTGCATAGCCAAATGACCCATGGAGTATTGGGTAGGTGTCTTTCACCGTGTAGAACTGCCATGCTTAAGTACGGTTCGGTAGAAGACGAGTGGTGAGATGCTACTCGCAGATTTAGGAACAACAGGGGCATACGGGATTGGTTCGCATTTCAATTAGCAAGTTAAAGCTGAGACCGGAAGGTTGTCGGAGTAGCAGGACATAGGGGCCTGGGTGCTGTAGACCTGTCCATGTCGGTCAAGGACCAATCCGTATGCGGCCCTGTTGAACAAGTTTGAGTTGTGTACCGGACTCATGCTGGCTATATGGGACCCAGTAAACCGATGTACCTCAGGAAGCCGTCGTTAGGACTTTTCGGGTCGCCTCAGGCGGACGGCCGGTGTGCAGTATGTGGGGAATATTCTCATGACATCTCACGTCGGAAGGTGCACCATGAGAGTAGCTACTGTACGGGGCGACTTGATCGATTCAGCGGTGGTGAAACGGGGGAAAGGCTGCCACGTACGACGTCAGTGATGGTTGTTGAAGGCAACGTCGAGTATGGACGTACGTGTCGTGTAGTCTGGGTATTATTGATTCGAATCACCGTCGCTCGCGGAATGGACCGAGCATACTTGTTCTCACAGTCTTGACGTAGTAAGAACTTGCATGAGAAAGGAACTAATCATCTTGATGTGAAGTATTATTCTACCTTGTACTGGAGCTTGATGAATAGGCTAGTGCAAACTCGATTCTTTTATGCCATGAGCAATTTACATCGGGGGAAAGCCTTCTTGTTTGATTGTGGACTCCCGATGTGGCGTGCCCAGGGTTACTTAAAATGCTGCAATTAATATCTGAAAGTAAGGATTCACTTTTAGGCGAGTTTAATTATGCTTATGCCATCCTATGTTAGGTTCATAACCTCACTTAGAGTTTCATGTTTAGGGTGACGGTTAAGTCTTGCTGAGCGTTATGCTCACGGATGCTATCCGAGTTGTTTTGCAGGTAATTGACTCGTTGCTTATGAGAAGGGATGTCGATGAGACTCGGGAACCTCCGAGTGCTTACTCAAAGAGCATCCTCGCCGCTGCAGATTGATCTTCGTGTTGCTAGTAAGAAACGTCCGCGGGCTGGACCGTTTCTTTGTTGCTAGTTTAGACATGAGTCGTGAGAGTGATAGTCTTCCGCTGTAGTTTACTCTGATATACTTATTTGTAAAACAATCTTGTACGCTTCCGTAAACTATTTATGTAATGTGATGTGTGTTCATCGAACCGTGTGCTGTTGGATGCCGCATAACACAGCACCACCCGACGAGGTCCCGTGGGGCCGTCTCAGCGTGGTATCAGAGCTGTTACACATGGTATCAGAGCTGCGTTGGGAACAGAGCACGGATTGAGCATCATATTATGTCACAAACTTAGGGTACGGTGAGATAACGGTACTAGGCCCACATAAGGACTACTATTAGCATATTATGAAGGTGGCAACCTAACTTATTTGTTATGTCAGAAAATCGTGCATCTCGGGACGGTTTATGTCTTGGGGGTGCACGTATGCGCTGTCCACCAGTGCGCACAAGCTGAAGGGTGGAGCCCCACGGGTGGCAGGTAACCCGACTCGCTTTAGTATCCTCTACGACTCTTCTTGTCGTTTGGGGTATTCGAGCAACGTCTTCCCTGGCGTGCGTGGTGCAATTTGGGAGACCCCGTCACGTGGTCAGTAACGTGAACACGTAGCTCAAGGCGTGTTTGTCTTGAGAACACCTGGGCGAGTGATGACGGCCGGGTGTACAAACTGTTATGGATACCGGGTTCGGTGTGCAGTCGGACCTGATGATTGAGTGTGGCTTATGTAGGTGCTAACCACGAAAAACCTTAGTGCGTGTAGAACATGTTTGCGAGTGACCGTTTTAGTGCCACCTAATGATACATGTATGCCGGTGTAATCCGGTTAGGTTTTTCTTTGGTGAGGCAACGTAGTACCGTCATATGTCTTACGGTGCATCGTCACCGTACTACACTGGATAGTATTCTTACCTATGAAGAAATCATTCATGACTAACTTCCAAACTCAAAATGGACGTGATAAAGCACATATTAGTTACTGAGCTCTTCATTTGAACTAAGTTTCAAAGAAGAGACTTGTTAGGCTTCTTTTGATCTCAAAGACAGAGTGCTCTGTTCAGACAGAAATTTTTCTGGTTTTTAACAGAGCGTAACTCTAATTAGTTTGACCCAATGGAGGTGTTTGAGACAGTTCTGGAAAGTTTATTAAGTGCTCTACAACTTTTCTGTAGAACTCCAGAGCCAAATCCGACAACAACTTGGTTGAACGTCCAGATGAATGCAAACTGTTCAGAAAACAGAGCAGCTGCAAACTTCTCTGGATGTTTCGGTAAATTGGTCATAACAATCTGTAGAAAATTTTCTAAGGGTCATGTAATACACCGTTGGAAAGGTTATGAAACTTACAACGATTTTGTAGTTCATAGTTTGTTCAGAATTGTACCCCAGTTGTATGTAAAACAGTGATGAAAACAGCCACATACAAAGGAGGTGCTGGCAAATTTTAGCCAGAAATTCTATCAACTTTGAACAATCCTAACTTTTGTTCCAGAAATGATCTAGGGGCATGTGAGTACTCGTTGAAAATATACTGAAGTTAACTTTAACTTTGGTATTCAACTTGAGTTATGAAAATGCTAATAACTGGATCAAATTCTGGGTTAAGTACATAAAGGTCTGTTCTGTACAGAATGAGGGACTGAATATGTTGGCTTTAGAAAGATGTGTAAACATGAAATTTTGTTATGCTTTCATAAAGTTTTAGCATGTTCATGTTTTACATACTTTCACATACTGCTGAGATCATATTTTGACTCCCCTCACAAATTATCTTTGTGCAGTATGGTGTGTACTCATTCTCCGAGTAGGGTTGATAGTTCTCGTCAAGACAATGATGACTTGACTCCACCACGGGCACCGCCATCAACGGTATGGGCGGATGTCATGGCTCAGATGGTCGAGTCAAGTCAAGAGAACACAAGACTACCCCAAGCCTTGGTACAACAGGGCTTACTCCAGCGTGAACAACAGGACGTTCCACCTCGGAACGCCTACTTGGATTTCTTGGCGACACAACCGCCAATCTTCACGGAAGCCCATGAACCAGTGGAATCTGATCAGTGGCTTCGAGTTATGGAGTCCAAGTTTGGGGTGTTTGAGTGCGACGAATATCACAAGACACTATTTGCAGCTCAACAGCTCCATGGAGCCGCCGGCAATTGGTGGTTCGCTTATCTTGCCACTGTTCCGGAAGGCCATCAAGTGGAGTGGACGGAATTTCGTGAAGCATTCCGTGCTCGTCACATTCCTATGGGTTTTATCAAGGCCCAACAGCAGGAATTTAGGAACTTGAAGCAGGGGGACATGAGTGTCCTCGATTATGTCAGGTGATTCAACCTTCTGGCACAATATGCTCCTACTTATGCGACGAGCGAAGCTGCAATGTGTGACTACTTTTTCTATGGCTTGAGTGCCATACTAAAGAGAAGTTAGCTTTGTTCAATCAAGGCAGTTACACCGAGTTGATCAGTGCTGCTCTGCTGCAAGAACAAGCGACACTTGAGTGTCAAGCAGAGAAGAGGGACCGGGATGATGTGCAAGAAGACACACCAGTTGTTCCTCGCAAATACCGTGTGGTGTATCACACACCATCCGATGAAATATGGCAATCACCAGTGAGATCAACTCCATACAGATTTCCTGCTCAAGAATCTTGTCTTGAAGCAACACCTTTGCCGCAGCAACGAATGACACCTGTGACATCATTGCTGCAGCCGAGTACATCAACTCCTCAACCACAAGTCGACGAAGAACCGGGGAAACCTCCGTGTTCTTATTGCCACCGTTTGGGGCATTTTAGGCAGGAATGCTGGGAGAAGTTGGTGAACAACAGACAGCCATCATCATCAGGTGGTATGCCGCCACCTGCTCCAGTCAACATAACAGCATTGCAATCCAGGAGTGTGCAACATCTTGCTATTGACGATGTCCCGGAGGGAGCACCGGTGTTAGCGGGCATGTTTACTCTCAAGGACGTGCCCGTGTTGGTACTTTTTGATTCAGGTGCAACCCACAATTTTATCAGCAAAACATGCGTGGATCAGCACCAATTATCCACCAATACTCCCACAACGAGTTTTCTTATACGATCACCGGGAGGAAATATCTCTGCCAATCAGATTGTGTTCCGAGCAGCTTTGTGTTTGGGCGGAAAAATATACCCAACATCGCTGATTATGTTGGATAGGCAGAAGATAGACATTATATTGGGGATGTCTTGGTTAAATCGTCACGGTGCCGTTCTCAATATCGGTAACCGTACTATCCAGATTGACTCACCAATTCACGGACAGCACACGCTGTTTTTAGACAGCAAAGACCCAGACATGGTAGAGGCCTACCACACGGAAGCGCTGAAACTTGAAGATATTCCGGTGGTACGTGATTATCCCGACGTTTTTCCCGATGACTTACCGGGCATGCCGCCCGAACGGGACGTCGAGTTCAAAATTGAACTGGCGCTGGGAACGACTTCTATTTCACGAAGGCCTTACAAGATGGCACATAACGAGCTAGCGGAGTTGAAAGAGCAACTGAATGAACTTATGAGCAAGGGTTTCATACGACCAAGTTCTTCACCTTGGGGTTGCTCAGTGCTGTTCGTTAAGAAGAAGGACGAAACACTACGTCTATGTGTTGATTACCGTCCTCTCAATGCTGTCACAATAAAGAACAAGTATCCTTTGCCCAGCATCGACATCCTGTTCGATCAACTTGTGGGTGCAAAGGTATTTTCGAAGATGGATCTTCGGTCGGGATATCATCAAATCAAAATCCGACCGGAGGACATACCGAAGACAGCTTTCTCGACGAGATACGGACTCTATGAGTACCTCGTCATGTCATTTGGGTTAACCAACGCTCCGGCACACTTCATGTACTTGATGAATTCTGTGTTCATGCCGGAGTTAGACAAGTTCGTCGTGGTATTCATCGACGACATTTTGGTTTACTCCAAATCTGAAGAAGAGCACGCTGAACATTTGCGCATTGTGCTACAACGGTTGCGGGAGCATCAATTATATGCCAAGTTCAGCAAGTGCGAATTTTGGATTGATCAAGTGCCTTTCCTAGGCCATATCATTTCAGCAGAGGGCATTGCCGTGGACCCCAGCAAAATTGAACAAGTGCTGAAGTGGGAATCTCCCAAGTCAGTCCACGAGGTCCGAAGTTTCCTAGGTTTAGCAGGGTATTATCGGAGGTTCATTCCGAGCTTCTCAAAAATTGCTAAACCAATGACGGAGCTGCTGAAGAAGGGCACTAAATACATGTGGAATGCAGCATGTGAAGCCGCATTCAAAACTTTGGTGAAACATCTCACAACGGCTCCAGTTCTTGCTCAGCCGGACACGACGAAGCCATTTGATGTATACTGCGATGCATCCGGCATCGGTCTCGGCTGCGTTCTGATGCAAGAAGGGTGTGTAGTCGCCTATGGGTCTCGTCAACTGCGAAACCACGAGCAGCATTATCCAACTCACGATCTTGAGCTTGCTGCTGTGGTGTTGGCGTTAAAGATGTGGAGGCATTACCTACTTGGTAATCTTGTTCACCTCTACACCGACCATAAAAGCCTGAAGTATATCTTCACGCAGAAGGAGCTGAATATGAGACAACGGAGATGGTTGGAGCTCATAAAAGATTATGAAATTGAGATCCACTATCACCCGGGAAAAGCCAACGTGGTTGCCGACGCGCTTAGTCGGAAAGCTCACGTTCACAACTTAGCGGTTGCTGAGTTGGAAGATGAAGAACCCAGCCTCCGTGTCATTCCGTATGGCGCGCTTTATAATCTCGCGCTCATTCCAACAATCCGTGAAGAGATTGTTGAGGCTCAAAGAAGAGACAGAGGTATGTCTCACATATGGAGAAGACTAGACAACGGAGAGGTGAAATGTTTCCGGAAGGATGAGAGCGGTACAATGTGGTTTAACGACCGTATAGTGGTACCGCGCAATATGAAACTCCGGAAGAAAATCTTGGATGAAGCCCACCTGTCGAAGTTTTCCATTCATCCCGGAAGTAACAAGATGTACCAAGATTTGAAACAGAAATTTTGGTGGACGAGGATGAAGAGGGAGATTGCTAAATACGTATCCGAATGCGATACGTGTAGACGGGTCAAGGCTGATCATATGCGGAAAGCCGGACCGCTACAACCTTTGAAGATACCGGCGTGGAGTATGGACTTCATCATCGGATTACCGCTCACATCCAGGAAGCATGACTCGATATGGGTGATCGTCGACCGATTGACAAAGTCGGCTCATTTCATACCGGTGAACACTCATTATCGAGCAAAGCAATATGTGGAGTTATTCATCTCCAGAATTATATGCTCACATGGTGTACCGAAGACCATCATTTCAGATCGAGGTGCGCTGTTTGTTGCTCGTTTTTAGGAGCAGCTGCATGCCTCGTTGGGCACCAAGCTGATTAGGAGCTCCGCATATCACCCTCAAACCGATGGACAAACTGAGAGGGTGAATCAAGTGCTCGAGGACATGTTGAGAGCGTGTGCCATCCACCACGGTAGAAATTGGGACAATCACCTACCGCTGGCAGAGTTTTCATACAACAACGGTTATCAAGCCAGTATTAAAATGGCACCGTATGAAGCTCTCTACGGCCAGAAGTGTCGCACACCACTGAATTGGTGTGAGTCCGGCGAAAGAGTTCTGTTTGGGATTGATCTTGTCAATGAAGCCGAAGACCGAGTTCGGTTGATATAAGAGAACTTAAAGGCTGCACAATCCCGACAGAAGAGCTACGCTGATCAACGGCGTAGGCCTTTGCATTTTGACGTCGGAGAGCACGTGTATCTCCGATGAAGGGAATTCACCGGTTCGGTGTAAAGGGGAAACTCGCTCCCTGTTTTATTGGTCCTTTTGCTATCACGGAGAAGTGCGGACCTGTGGCCTACCGGCTGGAATTACCGGCAAGTCAAGCGGGTGTTCATGATGTATTTCATGTTTCACAGCTGCGGAAGTGCCTCAAATTCACCGCTGCTGTTCGCACTGAGGACATCGACGAATTGAAACCGGACCTGACCTACACCGAGCGACCGGTTCAGATTTTGGATGAAAAGACCCGGGTAACCCGGAACCGGACGATCAGATTCTTCAAGGTGCTGTGGAGTAATCACACCGCGGAAGAGGCGACGTGGGAAAGTGAAGATTATCTCCGCACCAACTACCCGGAACTTTTATCCTTGTACAGTTTGTAATTACCTCTCCTGTCTCGTTCCTATTTTGTAATCTCGGAACGAGATTCTTTTAGGGGGGAGGAATGTAAAAGTCCCAAAAATGTGTATGAATAAAAACTATGGTTTGAGTTCATATGTGTGGCAATGACAGGAAAAATGGGACTTGCTAAAACTTTTCTTCATGCAAGGTAATACATGGATGAACATCCAACATGCGGTTCACCTGTTCATTTAAAAGTGTTGGACCAATAAGGAGTTAAATACCTCTTTGCATGAAAGTTTAAAATTCAGATTTGAAATTCAAAGTTCACACATAGGGTGAGCAAAAACTTTGAATAAACATGCAGCCCTATAGTTGGGATTATAGGGAAAAGTTTGCTCACAAACTTTTCATTTATAGGGTGGGCTCAAAAAGAGGTTAAAGAGAAGAATTTGCAAACTTTAACCAAATTCAAATTTGGCAAGCAAATTCAAACTGAATTGGAAGGATTCAAATTCTAACACACATTTTTAAACTCAGAATTGTGGGAATTAAGAGGATCAGCTTGAGAAGATATTTGGGGAGAAAATGTGGAGTGGGACCCACATGTCATAGAGCTAAAGGAGGAGCCTTGCACCCTAAGTCTTAGCCTCAGTGGGAGATTTCCCCGAACAGCTCACGGGAGCCACCGAGGTGCTTACCGGCGCCACCTCCTGCTGCCTTCCCCCATGCGCTGACCACCGAGGCGGTGCCCTCGTGCTAATCCCTGTGCTCACGTCCCCTCAGCCCGGCAAAAGGCTCAGTTGTGCTTCCCCCCTCGCGAGCGCATGAACGGCAGCCGTTCTTCCCCTCCGCTCTCGGTCCGATCGGAAGATCGGCAAAACCACCACGCATTCCCCCCCCTGAGCTGCTAAACATCACCGCGAGCTCGGCCTCCACCTCCCTGACCCGCAAGCCAGCGAGCTGCGGCCTCCAGTGCCCGAGAACAACCGCCGCCGTGGCGACCTAAGCCGAGAAAGTAACCGGGCACTCGTGGACAGCCCTCCACAACGGGTTTCACGGCCGAGCGATCACACCTACGGACGCGCACGGGTGCGGTGCTGCTCTCAGCCCAAGCTCAGGCCATACCGTGAAGCATCGCCGGCGAATTTCAAAGTTTTGCTCCGGCGACATCAACCCGAGCATCCGGTATGGAAATCCAAAATTCTCCACTTCTATTCGTTCTTAGCTCGTCAAACTTTGCACGTAGGAGCTGGACTAGCCGGCGATCATATTCTCTTAAGCATTCGTCGCATGAAAACCCTTTGGGGCGACGTATTTTGAGGTCTACCGATCACTTCTCCGGCGGACCCATTTGGTCGCACGGCGACAACCCATTTCCAGCCATTCCCGAGCCACTTTGAGGTCGTGCCGATCTTCCTAGAGCTGCGCTGGTGCTGTAGGGCACGTCGGCGCAGGTTTTGGCGGGCCGGAAACCCTAGGCGACGCTGCCGAACTACCACAGAGGCAGTCACACGTCGCCGGCCATGTTCCGGTCGTCGGCAGACCTAGCAAACCCTACAGCCGTGTTCCTCTGTGTCACAAACTCCCTGGCGGCGAGTTTCAGCTCAGGCGGTGGCCGGAAACGGCGAGCCGGCGAGCTCCGACGTCGGGCCGGCGAGGGGCAGCGCGGGCGCGAGCGAGGAGCGGGAGGTAGAAGACGAAGCGTGGGCCCCGCCTGTCAGCAGCTCAAATTTTAAAACCGGGATCGGGTGTGGCCGGGATCCCGTGTGTTGGCGCGCAGAGGCGCTGTGGCCCGGTGTGGCTTCGCTTCTATTGGCTGGAATTCAAAACAATGGGTCCAGCCGGATTTTCAATAGGAAAATAATTCCAGACTTAGCTCAATCTTTAGAAATTCATATCTCCATGTAGAAAACTTCAATTTGAGTGACTCCGAGTGGGTTGGATTCATCTCTCTGAGTTCTATCCAAATATGAACTCAGATTTGTATGTAAGTCAATATTATATTCTGGAAAATTCTTTGAACGTTCTCTGAAAAAGAATTATTGAGGGAGTTTGGATTATCCAAAAATCCCAAAATTTTGCCAGAATATTCTTTAGCATATTGTTGACCTTGTAACAAATTTTCAACTCATTTGAAGAACATTTGAGTAGGAATTTGCTAAAAACAATCTGCTGTGTTCATAAGAGTCCAGAAACATTTTCAGAAAATGTTTCCCACTTCAAAAATCTGTTCTGAGCAATCTATGGCTCCAAAAATCATAGGAAAATTTAGGCAAGCTCTATGAGACATACTTGGAATTGTAGTTCACTTAATTGGGCATGAAAATGCACATTTCTACAGAATTAATTCTTTTGAGTACAAATGCTTAAAGAATTGTTCTGGGAGAACTACTTAAGTAAAAGGGCTGAATTTTGGAGCAGATGACTCTCATATGATCAAGAACTCACGTGTAAATTATCAGCCCAAGATGAGTCCTTGAACTCCCTGTTCTTATTCTCCATACTTATGTATAAGGGAAAAATACATAAGAGATGTTGTGAGAATTATGGGGGACACATTATGACTCCACAGTAGCTGCAATTTGGCAAGATAAATCCTTAGGTAGAATAGAACCTGCTGTAAAAGTTTTGAGGCCATTGGAGTTCTTGTTCTTCAGTTGCACTCAAATCTTTTCAGCTTATCTATTATGTTCATTAGAGAAAAGGGTTAGTGTATAGCTAAGGCCTTAAGGTCAATTTAGTTTATTTCTGTTCTTTGCACAACAGAGGCAAACCAAGCCATGTTTGGCTTTTCCACACAACCTCTGTCCTAATAAATTAATTCCATAACTTCTTTCCATTACATTCTATAAAATATGTGCATATGCATCTCAATAGGAACCACAACGAAGGGGACTCAAAGGAGTGGTTCATCGAAGTGGATCAAGCTCCGGAGAGTCAAGGGTGGATCTGCAAGGACACTAACTAGTTATATACGACTACCCTGCAAAACAGGCAAGCTCCGGTTTGCATTTAACAGCTGTTAAGTTTTTCTTTTGTATTCACTTTCGGTTAAGATTTAAACTGTGCATTAGGTCTAGTGTTTGATACTCCTCTTGCATAGCCAAATGACCCATGGAGTATTGGGTAGGTGTCTTTCACCGTGTAGAACTGCCATGCTTTAGTACGGTTCGGTAGAAGACCAGTGGTGAGATGCTACTCGCAGATTTAGGAACAACAGGGGCATACGGGATTGGTTCGTATTTGAATTAGCAAGTTAAAGTTGAGACCGGAAGGTTGTAGGAGCAGCAGGACATAGGGGCCTGGGTGCTGTAGACCTGTCCGTGTCGGTCAAGGACCGACCCGTATGCGGCCCTGTTGAACAAGTTTGAGTTGTGTACCGGACTCATGCTGGCTATATGGGACCCAGTAAACCGATGTACCTCGGGAAGCCGTCGTTGGGACTTTTCGGGTCGCCTCAGGCGGACGGCCGGTGTGCAGTATGTGGGGAATATTCTCATGACATCTCATGTCGGAAGGTGCACCATGAGAGTAGCTACTGTACGGGGCGACTTGATCGATTTAGCGGGGGTGAAACGGGGGAAAAGCTGCCATGTACGACGTCAGTGATGGTTGTTGAAGGCAACGTCGAGTACGGGCATAAGTGTCATGTAGTCCGGGTGTTATTGATTCGAATCACCGTCGCTCGCGGAATGGACCGAGCATACTTGTTCTCACAGTCGTGACGTAGTAAGAACTTGCATGAGAAAGGAACTAATCATCTTGATGTGAAGTATTATTCTACCTTGTATTGGAGCTTGATGAATAGGCTAGTGCAAACTCGATTCTTTTATGCCATGAGCAATTTACATCGGGGGAAAGCGTTTCTTGTTTGATTGTGGACTCCCGATGTGGCGTGCCCAGGGTTACTTAAAATGCTGCAATTAATATCTGAAAGTAAGGATTCACTTTTAGGCGAGTTTAATTATGCTTATGCCATCCTATGTTAGGTTCATAACCTCACTTAGAGTTTCATGTTTAGGGTGACGGTTAAGTCTTGCTGAGCGTTATGCTCACGGATGCTATCCGAGTTGTTTTGCAGGTAATTGACTCGATGCTTATGAGAAGGGATGCCGATGAGACTCGGGAACCTCCGAGTGCTTACTCAAAGAGCATCCTCGCCGCTGCAGATTGATCTTCGTGTTGCTAGTAAGAAACGTCCGCGGGCTGGACCGTTTCTTTGTTGCTAGTTTAGACATGAGTCGTGAGAGTGATAGTCTTCCGCTGTAGTTTACTCTGATATACTTATTTGTAAAACAATCTTGTACGCTTCCGCAAACTATTTATGTAATATGATGTGTGTTCATCGAACTGTGTGCTGTTGGGTGCCGCATAACACGGCACCACCCGACGAGGTCCCGTGGGGCCGTCTCAGCGTGGTATCAGAGCTGTTACAGCGCGATTGCAACCGACCGGAAAACCGCGCGTTCCCAGCCGACTCCCGGTCCCAGAAGACTCCAGCTCGATCTAAACCAACCCGCCGCCCTCCCCCGTCTATAAAAACCCAGGCATCGTCCCGTTTTTTCCCACGATCCGCCGATTTTCCTCCCGGTGAGAACCCGAGCTTCTCCGGCGAATTCTGCTCGATCTTCGCTCGGGAATTCTGATCTAACTCGCTGGTCTTGATCCACCGCCTCCAGGGAACCTCGCAGGTGCAGAAAACTCGGTGGTTTGCGGTTCAAACACAGCGCCGACGGGCCTCGCCGTGAATTCACCTCGGACCTCGTCGCCGATCGCTTTCCAGGACCTCCGAGCTCAAGAAAACTTTGGAGTGAGATAAAAATAGATTTTTGGCTGAAATGAATCTGTTTAATTAATTATTCACATTTATTAGTTATAGGGACATATTTTAAGAAGAGAATAATTCTGAAAATTAGTAAAATAAATGTAAAATAGTTCACATCAGAGGGGAAGTTCACAAATATATTATTTAATATTTTAGACCCAAAACCTATTCTGTTTAGATGAGGTGTCTTACTATTTTCATAATAAAGTTCACATTTAGGCATAGGAAATAAATCTGAAAATATAGCAAGCTAGGTGTGAATAACTAGAAAATGATAAATGAAGTTTCCAAAATCCAAAGAATTCAGTTTAGGGTTGGTAGAAGGTCTGAAGACATATTTGGAGTAGGAAATGTGCCTTCCATGCACACTTGGTAACTAAAAGGTGTATCAATTGAATATAAGGAATATATTTAAATTTGGAAAACTCATATATGTAGTAGGCAAACATAAATATGAATACAAAAGTAGAAATCATTACACATGTTTAAAAGTTCATGTAAGCCAAAATCAACACACATAGAGTAACCATAACACAAAGAAATGTGAATAGCTTTCATAAGTGTGAATGTGTGGTTTGTATGAAGTGGAAGTGTGAACTATGTCTTATGGATTGTTGTTTTCTTTTGCTATGTGTGATGGTATGAGTAGAACCTTCTCCAGAGCAAGTTTTTCCTTTCCAAGATCAGGACTACCCATTCCCAGAGCAGCAGGAAGAAGGCAAGTGTCCTTGACCACTTTGTTCCTATACTAGGATGTGTAGATAGAATTATTTGCATTGTCAATTGAAATATGAAACCCATGCTAGGAAGTTTCCCTAGAATTGCATTACCTTGTTTTCCTTGAAGCTTGGGTTGGGATTTGCTTTATTATGTCATTCATTCATATTACTTATGCTTAGCCATGCTTAGAATGGGATAAGTGGGATATGATATCATCAACTTGTTTACCTTATTTTTGAATGAGATATTATGAGTTATGTAGAGGTAGGGATCGAGGCAAGTTGGATGTTTTGGTTGGTGTTGGGTGCACGAGACTCGGGTTTGTGTTTAGTACTTGCCTGGATCCTAAGGACCGGTTCATGGAGCATGTAACCTGGCTTTACTGTGCCAACCACATGCTGAGATGGGGCAGCTTGGCCAATTAATTAGGTGTATCCCCGGCATAGTATGGGTGTGTTGGATGGTGCGGAGAATAGGTGTCAGCTGGACTACCATATGAACCGCAAGGCTCAAGAGGGGGCCACTGCAGCGGGGTTGGAGCCTCTTGTATGCTGTTAGGGGTGAAACCTCAGTGGGCCCACGCTCGTTGGGAATCCCTTTGTAAATGCTTCGTAGTGATCTCCTAGCTACACACCTGGGAAGTGTGAATGTGGTTCGTAGCCACTGGCATAATGGAGGTTCTTTTAGTCCACCCGGCAACGGGAGATGAAATCACTACATGTGGGTACAGTGGTGCAAACTCTGCAGAGTCAAAATTGTCATGACAGCCATGCTCACGGTCAAGAGCGGCTTGGACTTATTCATGATTAGAGTATGATGGCCTTGGAGGGTGTGAATGTTAAGCGGGGAGCTTAACATTGGAAATGATGTTATGGTTATTTGATTATGATGATGGGATGGGAGTTTGGAACCATTTCACCTGTGTAGTAATGTAGGTGCTTAATAAGCTAAGGGGATAGGTATTAATTGCGTAGTGCTTTAACCATGAGTCAACCTCTCCTTGCTTTAGCTATGCATGACATAACTTTCCCACACTTGCGGAGTACCATCGGTACTCAACCTTGCATATTTGTTGGTTTATATTGCTGCTCAGGTCAAGATAATGAGGTGGTGTATAATGATCAAGACTTTGGACCCGAAGAAGGTTTCTAGGTTCATGGAGTCCCCCGGGCAACGCCTGTGACGGAGCCCACAAGAATAATAATCCGCTGCTAGATTATTTATTTGTGATGAACTTATTATCGTCCATCGAGACATATGCTATGTAAGACTTATTTATATTCGACACCTGGCTTGTAATAAATGATGCTTCACTATTTGTCATCATATGTATGAGAAAATGATCCTGGCATACATGTGATATTCACTCGGTTGTTCTTCGGAAAAACCGGGTGTGACAGAAGTGGTATCAGAGCCAAGGTTGCCCGTAGGAACGTGGACCTAGGTAGAAATGGACGTATTTAAGGGCCCTATTTTCTTAAAAACTATTTTACAAGGTGTGTGTTGAAAAGTGTTATTTAATGGAGTCACTTTCTTCATCTTACCCCAACTTACATTCAAAATAGGATTTTTGTTTAAAAGTTTATCTAACCTAAGTTTAAATGCTTTCTGTTTTAGATGGTTCGCATGATTCACACCGCTCGCAAGTCCACAGGAGAGAGAGTTCCCGTAGTTGCACTTGCCCAAAGAGAGGAGAGCCGTCCGGTGACGTACCTTTCCTACGGATTGGCAGTGGGAGGCTTGTTGCGCCGTCTTCGACGTATGCTCCAAGCCGCCGGCAATACGGGCAAGCTAATCATACACTATAGCTCCACCAGGACCATCCGTGAGAAGAGGGAGGAATGGAGTTCAGAAATGAGGATTATCCACGAAAATCAGCTGCTCAAGATCCACCGCTCTCCAGCTTGTCGAGCGACACAGGTCGATGCGGAGAAGGATGTTACCTGGGAGGCAATCACCTGCCAGAGTCACATCTATCGTCGACACCTGGACAAAACTGAGTATATGTATGTCCTCCAGCGCGAGAGTGGTACAACGGAGTATAAGTACCCGCCAGTGCAGCAAGGGACTTCCCATGAGCACATGGACCTGTGCTTGGAGGATGCTGCTATGCTCAGCACTCGACTGCAGGAGTGTCAGCAGGAGCTTCAGGATGTTCGGGACACCCTGAAGGAAACCGAGGCATTGCTTCGAGCCTGCTTGAGGGCGGGAGAAAGAGGAGATGGGAATGAACTGTGTGTCACCGTGAATGACACATGGACTCCTGACTCCCCAGATCGCCGGGCGATCAGGCGTCGTCGCACTTCTCCACCAGCAGCTTCCCCACCCAAAGCGGAGTCAGAAGGCAGCCGCAATAATGAGGAAGATCCCGAGGAACCAGCTCAGTGATACGAGTAGTGTAGAGTACTTCCCTTAGTTTAGCAGGATGTCGAGTAGTCGAGTCGTTATCTTAGTTAATGGTGTGTTAATGCTTGGTGTGTGACGTGAGTTGTGGAAGCCATGAGCAATTGTCCACCGCCTCGTCTTCAGATTGTTTTGCTTTGGTGTGTGAATCCACATGAAATAATAGTGCATTTTTGTGTGAGACATGAACCCTCAGAAAAGTATAACAAAGCCTCAACACTTCAAAGTACAAACAAGTGAAAGTAGTAAGATATACGTAATGCTTTAAATTAACATTTGGTTGATCATGCTAGATGGCCGGAAGAGGAAAAGGTCGTGCTGCCAACCCCGCCAACAACAACGATGAGGCCTGCAACCCTCATCTTTCTGGAGGCCAAGACAGGGGTGGACGCCGTGAAGGAGTTGATCCCCTCCACCAAATGCTTGAGAATCAAAATCAGCTCATCCAGAACTTGACTCAAGTGGTGGCCAACTTGCATCACGTTCCACCTCCACAAGCTGCACCACGCCAACCAAGGTTGAGTGAGTTTCTAGGAACTCAACCTCCAAAGTTTGCAAGTGCTGCTGAACCTCTAGAGGCAGATGATTGGCTAAAGACCATTGAGAGCAAGATGAGGATCATACAGTGCCAAGGGTATGAGAAGGTGCTGTTTGCCTCTCATCAATTGCATGGACCTGCTGCTGATTGGTGGACCGCCTACGTGGCCGCCCATCATGACCCTGAGAACATCACTTGGGAAGAGTTCAAGCGCAGCTTCCGCAACCATTACATACCAAGGGGTGAACTCAAAAACAAGAGGAAGGAGTTCTTGGGGCTGCAGCAAGGAAACATGACTGTGAGGGAATACCTCACTAAATTTACTCAACCCTCCCGTTATGCCCCACGGGACATAGAGACTGATGAGCAGAAACAGGATTGTTTTGTGGAAGGACTTACGGCGGGAATGCAGTGTGCAATGTCCTCCAACGAGTATGAAAGTTTCCAAAAGATGGTGGACAGAGCGTTTGTGGTAGAAAGGAAGCTGAAGGCCTTGGAAAATGAGAACAAGAGGAAGGTCGGGTGGTCACATCAAGCCTTAGGGAGCAACACCCGCCCACGTCTGATGCAGCAACCCGCAGGGCAGACGAACCGTGCTGCGGTACCCTACTCAGCACCGAGAGGGTACAACCCAAACTTCAGGCCTCCGGCAGCACCAGCACAGCCACAACGTCAGTTTGTACAGCAGCCTCGCCCTGCATATCCACCTCGACCAGCAGTACAAGGGCCTCCAAACCAACCCCAAGACAACAAAGGCCAGGCACCTAAGTTTGGGGTGCAATGTTTTAACTGTGGTGAATTGGGGCACTACGCCCATAAGTGCCCAAAGAAGAAGCCCACGCAGCCACAACAGCAGAATGTAATGAGAGGACGGGTGAACCACGTCACCACGGAGGAAGCGCAAGAGGCACCTGACGTGGTAGTTGGTAAGTTTCCTGCCAATTTACACATTGCAACCCTGTTGATTGATTCTGGTGCTACCCACTCGTTCATTGCCCAAGGGTTTGTTAAGAAGCATGATCTAGCAACAACACAAATGAACCATATGCTAGCAGTAAACTCTCCAGGTGGAGAAATAAGGACAAGACAAGTGTGTCCCAAGGTGAACCTAGACATTAATGGGGTAGTATTTACTGCTAACCTCATAGTTATAGATTCACAAGGGATAGATATTATTTTTGGCATGGATTGGTTGACCAAACATAAGGGAATCATTCATTGTTCAACCAGAACGGTGGAACTAACTCACCCTAGTGGCACAAGAGTAAAGTTCATAACAATACAAGAGCCTAGAAGGGACATTAAATTAAATCAAGTTGAGGTGAAAGTGGAGGAGATCAGGACCATCAGGGAATATTCAGATGTTTTTCTGGAGGAGTTGCCAGGTATGTCTCCTGATCGTGAAGTGGAATTCGCAATTGAGCTAGTACTTGGAACAGCCCCGATATACAAGAGACCTTATCGGATGGACTCCAAACAGTTGGGAGAACTCAAGGATCATTTGAGAGAACTGACGGAGATGGGGTATATTTGTCCTAGTTCCTCACCATGGGGAGCTCCAGTGATATTTGTGCCCAAAAAGGACGGAACCCAAAGGTTATGCGTGGACTACCGTGCCTTGAATGAGGTAACCATCAAGAACAAGTACCCATTACCCCGCATTGAAGACTTGATTGATCAGTTGAGGGGAGCTTATGTGTTCTCGAAAATTGATCTCAGGTCGGGATACCACCAACTTAAGATAAGGCAATCTGATATTCCCAAGACAGCTTTCGTATCTCGGTACGGACTGTATGAATACATTGTCATGCCTTTCGGGCTAACTAATGCCCCGGCATACTTCATGTATCTCATGAACAAGGTATTCATGGAATATCTGGACAAATTTGTGGTGGTTTTCATAGATGACATTCTCGTCTTCTCCAAGGATGAAGAGGAACATGAGAAACATCTAAGGTTAGTGTTGCAGAAGCTGAGAGAACACCAACTATATGCCAAGTTGAGCAAGTGTGAGTTTTGGCTGAAGAGAGTTCCCTTCTTAGGAAATATAATCTCGGAGGGAGGAATCTTCGTAGATCCTGCCAAAATCGAGGATATACAGAAGTGGAAGACCCCTGAAAATATCGGGGAAGTTCGAAGCTTCTTGGGATTGGCTGGATACTATCGACGGTTTATTGAAGGATTCTCTAAGATCTCAAGACCCCTCACCAAACTGTTGGAGAAGGGAGTCACATTCACATGGACGCCGCAGTGCGGGACGAGTTTTCAGGAGTTAAAGAAAAGATTGACAACAGCTCTAGTGCTAGTTATGCCAGATATGCAGAAGAACTTTACGGTGTACTGCGATGCCTCTGGAAACGGGTTGGGATGTGTTCTCATGCAAGAAGGGCATGTCGTGGCTTATGCATCCTGGCAGCTCCGGAAGCACGAGAAGAACTATCCTACACATGACCTAGAGCTAGCCGCAGTGGTAGACGCGTTGAAAATTTGGCGGCACTACTTGATGGGGAAGAGGACAAAGATATATACGGATCATAAGAGTTTAAAGTACATTTTCACACAGCCAGATCTCAACCTCAGACAAAGGAGATGGTTAGAGCTAATCAATGACTTTGATGTGGGCATCAACTATCATCCTGGGAAAGCAAACGTCGTGACAGATGCTTTAAGTCAGAAAGTGCAGGTCAATAAGTTGAGCTTGAAGGACATGCCTGCAGAATTGAAGGACGAGGTTATAAGGCTCAATCTATGCCTTGTGAATAGTGGTGAAGCCATCGCCATGGAAGTGGACTCCACACTAGAGCAAGACATACGCGAGGGTCAAAAGAACGACGAAAAGATACACGAAATCAGGCAACTCATCAAGGAAAATAAAGCCCCTGGTTTCAGAGAGGATGAACAAGGAACGGTGTGGCACAGGAAAAGAATCTGTGTGCCTGAAGTAAAGGAGATCCGTGAATTTATTTTGAAGGAGGCTCACGATTCTGACTATTCCATTCATCCTGGGAGTACGAAGATGTACCAGGACCTCAAGAGCAGGTATTGGTGTTATGGCATGAAGCGAGATGTCGCGGAACATGTTGCCCTATGTGACACATGTCAGTTGGTGAAAGCAGAACATCAATGACCCGCGGGATTATTGCAGCAGCTCAAAGTGCCTGAATGGAAATGGAAAGAAATCGGTATGGATTTCATAGTGGGACTGCCTAGGACCCAATCAGGATATGATTCGATATGGGTCATTGTTGACAGGCTAACCAAGGTAGCTCATTTCATCCCCGTGAAAGAAAGCTACAGCGGATCCAAATTGGCGGAGTTTTACATGTCAAGGATCGTGTGTTACCATGGAGTGCCCAAGAAGATAGTGTCGGATCGAGGGACACAGTTCACCTCAAGATTCTGGTAGAAGCTGCATGAAACCATGGGAACCCACCTGAATTTTAGCTCTGCCTATCATCCCCAAACTGACGGGCAGACGGAAAGAACCAATCAGATTCTTGAGGATATGCTGAGAGCGTGTGCACTCAAAAACAATCGGAGTTGGGATAAGAACTTACCGTATGCGGAGTTCTCCTATAACAACAGCTATCGGGCTAGTATGAAGATGTCACCGTTTGAAGCTTTGTACGGGAGGAAGTGCAGAACTCCCCTATTTTGGAATCAAACAGGGGAAAGTAAAGTGTTTGGTCCCGAAGTACTACAAGAAGCCGAGGCGAAAGTGAGGGAAATTCGCAACAACTTGAGGATAGCACAGACACGACAAAAGAGCTACGCCGATGTGCGGAGAAGAGAGCTCGTTTTCAACGTGGGAGACTATGTCTATCTCAAGGTGTCCCCTATCCGAGGACTTCGTCGGTTCAAGGTGAAAGGGAAGTTGTCACCTCGATACATCGGACCCTTTCAAGTTCTGGAGAAGAAAGGCGAAGTGGCGTATCAACTAGAATTACCGGATCGCCTATCGGATGTGCACGATGTATTCCATGTGTCACAGCTCAAGCAATGTCTGAGAACGCCTGAAGAGGTGTTACCCATGAATGAGGTTGACGTAGCTGAGGATCTGTCTTATGCCGAGCAACCATACAAGATTTTGGAGACAATGGAACGCCTCACAAGAAATAAAAGAATCCGGATGTGCAAGGTGCAGTGGAAGCATCACTCAGAAGAGGAAGCCACCTGGGAGCGAGAGGATGAGCTCAAGGCACAATTTCCGGAATTGTTTTCTTAGAAACATCAATCTCGAGGACGAGATTTCTTTTAAGGGGGGTAGAGCTGTAACACCCCAAAATCCTGTCAAGAGGGGAATTTAAAAAATTTGGACGTATTGCATGTGTTGCAAAAATTCAAATTCAAACTGGAATTCAAATTAAATTCAAAATAGAAATGAAAAAGAAAAAACAAACCCTCCCGGCCAGTGGGCCGAAACCCACCAGCCGGCCCACCCAACCCCCGCGCCAGCCCGCAGCCGCGCGCCCGCGCCCCCTCTCGCAGACAGGCGGGACCCACCTGTCATCCCTAACCCCCGCTCGTCCGAACCCGGAACTGTTTCCCCCTCGCGCTCGCGATCGCAACCGACCGGAAAACCGCGCGTTCCCAGCCGACTCCCGGTCCCAGAAAATGTATGAGAAAATGATTCTGGCATACATGTGATATTCACTCGGTTGTTCTTCGGAAAAACCGGGTGTGACAAGGAGGTGCTATTCTACCCTTTATCTCTTAGGAAATTCTGGTCATGCAACTGGGGTTTTCAATATCAACTAGACCTAATGCAATCAAACATTCAAGCTATGATCTCTAGAAATAGAAATACTTTATAAACTGTTCGAATGCAAAACGGGGCTTGACTGTTCTGCAGGTGACTAAGATTACAATCAGTTAGTGAAGATCACTTGAGGCTTGATCACTCGCTTTCCTCCCTCCTTGATCTCCACTTCAATTCCTTCGCACGTTCTCATGTAGATGCTACACATTATGAATATGCACAGGTATTTAATTATAAAGCTTTTGCTAATAAGCTCTAATGACAAGTTTAAGAATTGGAACTCTGTTTATGAATTTAAATTGACACTGGTGCTAGTGGTTTGGGTTGGGTTTAAGCAATACGATCAAGTGCTAAAAGTTTTCCCCACTTGTGTGTTGATCACCTTAAGAGGTTGAACAGAAAAGTGGTGATCCAGAGCTCCAATGGAGCTGAAAGTTTTCATGTGAGTTCCTTGTCACAAGAAAGTCATCTGGACCAAAAATTAGCACTTTTCACTAAATGGTTTATTCAGAACAATTATCTAAGCAATTAAGCAAAAATGAATTAATTCTGAAGTAACACCCATGCTCATATCAAACTTAGTGAACTATAATTTCGATTATAGTTCATAGAGCCTGCATGAATTTTCCTAGGACTTTTGGAACTAAGAATTGCCCAGAACTGAATTTCCAAATTTTGGGAATTCTCTGAAAATGTTTCTGTATTCATTTGAACACAGCAATTTGTAATCTGAATTCTCCTAACAACATCAACTCCAAATGAGATGAAATTCTCAAAGGAGTTCAATAACATCATAAAGAATATTCCGGCAAAATTTGAGGATTTTTGGATAAACCAAACTCCCTCTAAAATTCTTTTGCTGAAAAGCTTTAAAGAATTTTCCCTAATTAAATAATGACTTTCATACAAATTGGGTTGCATATTTGGATATAGTTTTTCAATATGAATCTAACCCAATTTGAATCACTAAACTTGGAGTTTCCTAGCAAAAGTTATGGTCTTCTAAAGTTTGAAGGAAATCTGGAATTTGAATTAAAACCGGGAAATGTTTAAATCCTGCGTGTGGGTCCAGGGGAACACGTGTCGCGTGCTGGAACCAAGGCACACGGGGCAACAGGATCCTTCCCGCGCTGTCACAGCCTGATCCAAGCCCACAGAAGATCCCACACCCGGTTTTCTTCTCACTGACAGCAGGCCCTGGCACGACCTTCTTCAACCTCGCGCCTCCTGCGCCCCTGCGCCGCCGGAGCTCGCCGGTTTTCAACTCTCCGGCCACCTCCCGAGCTGCCAGTCTCTGCTACCCCCTTATCCCACGTGCTGAACACGTTGGTGAGCTTTACCCACACCGGTGTCGGCACTAACCTAGCTCGCGACGGCGCGGCGGCTCGGTGGAGGTTCAGCGACGTCACCCCGACGTGCTAGCCTGCCAAAAGCTCGGTAGAGTGGCTCTACAGCACCAGTGATGGCTAGAGAATCTCGGCATGGTGGCAAAATAGATCGGATTTTCTCTAACCACGATGTCACCGTGCGCCCGAAGCATCCTGCCACGGTCGCCATCGGGAAAGCTAAAAATACACCGGCTACACGTGGTTTCATACTGGGTTTGCGAAGCAAACTTGTGCGCCATAAAGTCTAGCTCCTGTGTGTGAAGTTTTGTGGCCTCTAAGCAAGTATCAACTGGGAATTTGGAGTTTACTTACCCGAAGGTGGTTTTGCACCGGCTGGGACAAAAACTGGAAGTCCGCCGGCGACGATCCACGGTTGGACTTGAGCTTCGGAGGTGAGCATCGTGGAGGCTCGGGGCATCCAATGGTCCTCTTGCTCGGTCGTGAAAGACTCTCTGTAGGGCTGTCCACGAGAGCACCTTTCCTCAGCTATGGTTCGGCCGCCGTGGGACAAGGCGTTCTCGGCGTAGGGAGGGCTAAGCTCACTCGAGCCTCTGTTGAGTTCTTGCGCGAGGGATGAGGAAACCGCGAGGGTTCTCGGTGTTGTGGGCAAAAGGAGCACGGATCAAGTGATGAGGACGGAGAAGTATCTCACAAGCACAAGAAATCAAGGAGCAGGTGGCTTCGGCGCTGCTCGGTGTCGCCCGTGGGAAGCTGCTGCTCTGCTCGAATGAACCGACTGAAGAGCAAAAATAGAGACTAACCACTGAACACTGAAGATCTTTTGCCAATTTAATTGCCTCAACGACTTGCGGGTCCCAGCCCCTCCTTATCTCTCTCCGAAATATCTCCAAAATTTTCAAATGATGGAATTCAATTGTGAAAGTTATGATGTGCATATGGATAATTGGGCAAGTTTCATCCAAACTCAAATAGGTATTTGAATTCTTTGCAATTTAAAGTCCTTTTGGAAAAATGAGTTGCAAAACATTTCAATAATTCATGAAACTTTGTATACCCACTAATTTGGACCTAAGGAATTCAAATATGAAATCTGATTTTAAATTTGGCTGCTGCAAATGAGATTTTTAACACAACAGTTTGAAATTCATTGTGTTGCCCTCATTTGAATTTTGAGTTGAACAAATTTGTTCCAAAATCTGAATTTAGCTTTCTCACACATATGGGAACTTCCCACCTTGGTTTCAAATCTCCTTTTGGTTCCAAGAATTCAAATAAATAATTGAACTTGTGTGAAGAGAGCTCTCATGTGGATTATCACATGTGAAAAAAAGTTTAAACAAGTCCCATTTTTCATACACATGAAACCAACTTTGTGCAAACATTAGTTTCATTGTATTCATATTTTGGGACCTTTACACTACCCCCTAAGCATAATGGCGCTTTTGGAACCATCATGCTTGCTGAAATTTTCCCACCTGGTGAACAAATCAAATAAGGACTTTCGGTGGGTAGTATTTGCAAGCTGTATTTAGCAATAAAAGCTTGACTAATGAAACTATATGTGGCACCTGAATCAAATAATACTAAGGCGGGATGCTGGTGGAGTTGGAACATACCCGCAAGGATTGGCTCCCCCTCCGGTACGTCCTCTATGGTGAGTTGGTGGACAGTGCCGGGCTTAGGATTTGCCCGCCGCGCATTAATGGGTTCCGGGACTGATTCCTCCAAGGAAACTGTGGTTCCACTCCGCCTCCTTGCCTCTCAGGACAGCTGTTGACGAAGTGTCCTGGCGACCGCATTTGAAGCATGCGGTTGACGACTGGCCCGTGCTTGGGGGATGAAAGCCCGGTATGCGCTGTTGAGGTGCAAACGCACGCGGCATCGCCCGCTGCTGCTGTTGATGCTGTGGAGGTGGTGCTGGTAATGCTGGCCGGAACGCCGGTGGAGAATATGGCCGACTGCGGAATTGCATCGGCCGCGGTGGTGACTGTCAGCGTTGACCCGATGGTGAGCGATACACCATCCGGTATTTTTGGGAAGGACCACCTCCCTCTCCCCTGCTCTGCGGCGCGATTCGCTTCTTCTCCGCCGCCGCTAACTCCTTTCCCGAGTCCTCTTGCACAATCGCAGCATCAATAATATCATTGAGGCTGCCGTGATTGAACATCACCAGCATGTCCTTCAGGAGCGGATTAAGCCCCTGGTAAAAGTAATCTCGCCGCTTCTCGTCGGTATCGATGTGATAGGAGGCATAGAGTGTGAGATTGTTGAACGCCCTGGAATACTCCAGCATGTTCCTGCTGCCTCTCTGCAGGCGAAGAAACTCCTGCGCCTTACTTTTCATCAAACCCGGCGGTATGTGATAGGCCTTGAAGGCCGTCCGGAATTTCGCCCAGGTCAGCACTCGCTCGGTGGGTTGCGAGGCACAGAAGTTTGCCCGCCAAGCGCTCGCGGACCCTTGAAGCTACTGGGCCGCAAACTGAGTCTTGCGCTGCTCACTCACTTGGAGCAGCCCGAATTTCATCTCCATCGTGTGGAGCCAGTTGTCCGCATCGAGGGGTTCATCCGCCCTTGAGAATACCGGTGGATGAGTAGAAAGAAAGTCAGAGTAGGAGCTTTGTGGGCGCTCCTCTCGATCTTAATGCCTCTCTGGTCGAGATGTATTTGCAATTAAAGTTTGCAGCAACTCCGTGTGCTGCTGATGTGAACCCGCCAAAGCTGCAACAATGTCGGCCAATGTAACCGTTGGCGGTGGTGGTGGCGGTTGTTGCTGTTGCTGTCCCGAGGAATCCTCGGGAGGCTGTTGGGAGGCATCTCCCCCCTGACTAGAACCCCCAACCTCCGGGGTTACACGAGTGCGAGTCATTCTGAATTTCAAAACAGCACGATCAGCACATCTCATTCCTAAAATTTCATATAAAACAGTAGGTATTGAAGTGACACATGAATAAACTTGCACAACATTCACATACATTGATAAAGCATAAACTTCATACAAGATACATTACTCTCGGATCCCTGAGAAGTCATGCTCATGTCGTCACTACCTATACACATACTACTGTCTACACGACTTGTCACCGATTACAAAAATTTTACACGCCACCCTCACTGCCCTACTTGGCAACAGTAACTCACTACTCGGAGTAGAACTCGACCTCCTGCGGGTCGTCCTCCTCCGCTACCTCTGCTAGTGGCTCCGGGTCCATGACCTCCTCCTCTGGTTCAGATTCCCACATCGCCGGAATACCCAAAACCACGGGTACGGCACCTACCTTCGGTAGGCCCACTACCGGAGCCACGAAGTCTTGCAACACATGCACCTTGTCCATGGCCTGGTTGTAGTCCTCTTCCCAGCCCTGCCCCTCCTCAATGGCGTCATCACGCTCTTGAGTAAGGACCTCATTCTGTTGGGTCAAGGCCTGCACTTGCTGCTGCAAAGCCGTGATGTCGACGCGGCTTTTCTTCTTCGCCTTCTTCAGATGACGCAACTGATTGTGTTGTTCGTTCAGTCGCTTTATCATCAGGAAGAGAACATTACGGAGTGCACTGTGAGCACTCCTGAAATGGTCTCGGCGGCTAGTACTCTCCTTGGGCTCCTCGGCAAGACGATCCGTGTATACAGCTTGGCTGTCCATCACCGTCCTTCCTGCCATCAACTGGAGGCTGAGATTCGCCTCCGCGGGGTTGTACCTTGGGCAACCCGGATCTGTTGCCTCCAAGTACCTCTTCCTCCACACGTGATTAGCTCGCCCCTCCACCGGAACAAGCGCGTATGGAGTACCCTCCATCGCTCTCACGTGTAGCTGGAAGAAACGCGACATGGTGTCGCGGGCTGCCACGTGCCACATCTCCTCCGGTTGTCTACCTCTCACTGTGACAGTGAACGGTGCCCAACAGGGTGGCGTAGGTCCTGCTGGAACATCGACATGAATGGTCCATGTCCTGTTCCCCTCCTCGCCTTCTTCCTTGGCGAGGTACTTCCTTGTTTCCACGTACCTGAAATGTTGAAGCATTAGCCTCAACAGTTCCGGATAACCGCTGCGTTGAGAACAGTGGGATGCCGCCCACCCGTTCTCCAGTTGTTTATCCGCTGTCATCTGTGGAAATATATTTTTAAAAAGTACAAATATGCATTTCAACAGTAATTCATAGAGTTATAACATTAACACATGTCATTGAACTCATAAAACTTGGAAACACAATTCAAACATAGAACAAATTTGATTGCTGGTCTGCTGCCCGAACTGACAGCCCTGACCAGTTTCCATTTCAACCTGATTTAGACCATGCTAAAGCAAAATAAATTCTGGAACTCAACATCAAAGTTAAATCTAACTTCAATATATTTCCAGAAAGTATTTCCTTAGCCTCATATCTGTCATGGTTCAGAAGTTATGAGATGTCAAAGTTGATACAATTTCTGGAGAAAATTGGAGAGCACCTCCCTGCTTGAGGAACTGATTTGATCCAAGAATTCCAGTTAATGCTTCATCGAATTTGACAAAACTTTCTGTTACAAAGTTGTAACCTATCTCATGAACTTTTCAAAACTAGCTCATTTTCTATTTTTGGATTTTTCTACAGGAAGTTATGCTCAATTTACAGAGAGTTACAGAGAGTATTTGATCTGCCCTGTTTTCTGGACAGTTTCAACTCTACTGCATTTTTCGACTGGTTAAGGGATGAAACACCTATGGACATCAATAGAAAAGTTGTAAAGTTCTTCTAAATATTTCCAGAAATGTATCATATGACCCCAACCTCGAAATAACTCAACCTCTAACCTCTATTTAACTTCAGCCTTATTTAAGCTGAAAACAGGGGACTCTGTCCTTAGTATCCTATAAGTTGAAAACTTGTTAACTTTGAACATCCTGATTAAGGAAAGAAGTTAAGTCACAGTTTTAGTGCTCTAGATCAAAATATTCAAATTTTCACAATGATGTTGATTCTTTAGTGGGGTGTGACGTCGATGCATCACCAGTTCATGTCGGTACTACGTTCCTCACAAAGGAAAACCTATACCGGACTTAGCCGGCTTCGTTAATTCAGTGGCACTAAACGTCTCTCGCACATGGATGCTACTCGTCTACCGATTCGTGGTCAGACTACCTGCAAATAAACCACTCAATCGTCGGGCTCGGCTGCACACCAAACCCGGTCCCAATACAATCCATACAACCATCCGTCATCACTCGCATGGTTGTTCTGAAGCCGATCACGCCTTGAGCTACGTGTTCACGTTACTAACCATGTGACGGGGTCTCCCAAATTTGCCCGTAGCACGCCAAGGAAGGGTGTTGCTTGAATACCACAAACGACATGAAGAGTCATAGAGGATACTAAAGCTGGCCAGGTTACCTGCCACCCGTGAGGCTCCACCCCTTAGCTTGTGTGCACTGGTGGACAGAGCTTACATACACCCCCCAAGACATATGACGTCCCAAGATGCATGATTTTCTGACATAAGCAAATAGGTTAGTATTGCCACTTTCTATACACTAAAAACATCCTTATATGGGCTACTAACTCGTTCCTCACCGAGTTTTTGAAAAAAGATGACCTTTTTAGTGCGTTAAACCTCAAGTGAGCTCTGATACCATGCTGCGAGGGGCCTCACGGCCTCAACGAGACAGGATCACACTGAGGGGTGCTGCGTTGCACAGCACCGGATAACACACATAAAAGGTACAAAGCGGAAGCAAAGTTTTATTACATAAAAGAGTTTAAGAACATGTTTACAACAAAATATGTTCAGTCCACACTCACGGGCGTAGACTACGCACAGAGTTCACGTTTAGCCCGTGAACGTGTCCACTCTAGCACACACGCACACTAACATGGCGGCGTGCACGACTCCCATTCAACGGGGTTACCATCTTGGGGTCCGTCTAATCCTCGGGAGTCTCCTCCTCATGACACCCTACAAAAGCTTCAATCACAAGCAGTGAGTACGATGGCTCAGCAAGTCTGACCCGTCTTTCATATACATGAAACTTCTATATGCTGGGTTACAGTGTAAATGGGAATATAAATTGCAAAGGACACGCCTAAATAGTTGAACCTTACTTTCAGGTTTTAGCAGCAAGTTGTAGAGAACCTTACACTAACACACATAAGAGAGCCGCAATCAAACAAGAAACGCATTTCTCTAATGTGCTTTGCCCAAGGTTGAAAAGAACTTTAATTTGCTCTAAACTACAATAAGTCATTAACAATCAAGGTATAGCTTTCAATCAGCAACTTTTACATGACTCTAGCCTGTTCTTTCTACGTCACGGTACAGTGAACAAGTGGTACTCACTAACCGTGAGGGACGGTGATTATAATCGATTTACACCTGCAGGGTTACCCGAATAACCCATCACGTACGCCCGAATAACCCATTTGTTCCATTTGCTATCTCTAACCGAGTAGTGTGCCTCTAGCCTATTCTCGCGATCAGTTCCAACTACTCCACTTGTACCGAATCCTACACTATTATAGCGTTGCAGTAGCTAATCGAGGTTTAAAAACCTAAGCCCAAACAAGGATTATCCTGGCTATGCATTTGGGTTTTCAAACAAGACTCTAATGCATAAACAAAGTGGGTACTCAAAGTAAGTTCTCAAAACAGTAAAATTTATAAAATGGGTAATGCAAACCGGAGCTTGCCTTGCTGCTGTTGGTCGTAGGCTAGCTGTTCTTCTGGATTTATGAAGTCTAGGACTTTTGGCTCCTACTCAACCATAGCGACTACATGAACAAATACATGTATATATCAATTTGAATGCATTTGAATTGGAAGTTGAATTTGTTAAGACTATAAGTATTGCTAGACAGGCCCAATGACTTCGAAATTTTTACTGGGGTTTAGATACAACCTAAACAGAGACTTGGCCAAATTTCATTTGCAGCAAAGCTCATTTGAGCCCTCCACAAATAATTGTGTCTTCGGACTTAATTGGAGCTATTAAGGTGTTCTAGGGATTTTCATGGAGAAAGCCATGACTTTATGAAAACTAGATTTTCCAAAGATTCTAATGGAGTTGGTTTCACCTAATTTGAAGATTGCTAGCAAAAGATATGAGCTAAACAAGTTCAGAGAAATTCTGAAAAATGTTTCTGGACATTTTTCATTTCTCTGGAACAGTTTTATTAATCACACCATTAGGTAGATCAAAATAGCTAAAATGGATCTGAAATTTTTCTGTAGATCAGGGATGTTATGATGAACATCATGGCCAAATTTCAGAATTTTCTACTAAAGGGTCCTCTAGTTAAAATTCTAAACAGTTTAAACTTTGAAGAATTAATTCTGTATAAAGAAGGATTTTAATAAAGTGAATCTTGATTTGTTGGAAATTACTCAGAGAGCTGAATCCAAAAAAATTTGGTTCACTCGATTTGGAGTTTTCTAGCCAAAGTTATGTGGGTTTGAAGTTTGAACTAGAAACTCAAATTTGGGGAAATGATTAAATTGCTGCGCGTGACCGGGGCTACGTGTCGGCTTCTCAGCGGCTGACACACGGGGCTACGGAGTTTTTCGCGTGCAGCCAGAAACGATCCGGAGCCACAGCTGATCCCCGGTTTAAATCTCTGCTTGCTGACATGTGGGACCGGGGGAACACGGTGCTGGACTCCATGATTTTCGCCGCCTCTGCCTAATCCCACACGGGGGACACGGTGCTGGACTTAGCTCGACATGACAACAACCGGAACATGGCCGGCGGCGAGCAGCGGCTTCGGAAGAACTTCGAACGTGTCGGCCGGGCTTCCTAGCATCCCAAATGATCAAGCAACAGGTCGTAGAGCATCAGTGCATCCTAGGGAAGGTCGTCATGAACTCAAAGGAGCTCGGAAACGGCCGCAACTAGGATGTCACTGTGCGACCTAAGTCGGAAATCGGAAATTCTAGCAAAACTCGAAGAACAGTGGCTACCCCCGACGGTTCTCCGAAGTTTCGGATCCTATAGACTAGCACGGACGTCTAGAAGTAGTTCTCTAAGTTAGGTGATGAGTGGTGCGGTGTGTAGCACGAATTTTGCGAAGTGGTCCGGCGGCCTCTTTTGTACACCGGCGCAAAACCGTGAAATTCCGGCGACGGCAGCTCATGTCACGCTGCCGGTGCTTGCGGTAATGGAAGAGGGAACTATGACGAACCTCTTTGCTGTTCACAGCTCAGGGAAAGGTGGGCTGTGGTGGCCGGATGAGTTGTTCCCGTGGCGGTGGCTCGGGTTGAACCGAGGAAGAAGAAATAGTGCGGTGGAGCTCGAGGAAGGTCGTCATGGTCTGGAACCAATGCGAGAATGTCGATCAATGTTATTTAAGGAATAGGAAGGAAAAGCATGAGGGCAGATGATTTTCCGACCCTGACTATCAGCAAAATCATTTGCGGCCTCAGCTCGGCGTGGCAGCCACTGGTTCGACTGGGCGAAGGTGGAACCTAGAGCTCGGGTGAGCGGCGACGTGTAGCGGGGTTTCTGTGCGGGAGAACGTCGGGACACTGGTGAGATGGGACTATGAAGGCTCGGGCGCGAGTATAAGAGAGCAGAGAGGCGGCTCGGTGGCCAGAGGTGGCAAGCAGCTGCTGTCCCACCATCTACTCGCCGTGGCGCCCGCTCTGCTGACTGCAACAAACCGAGGTCGGTTGATTCAGTCGGTTTGATCACTTGTTAGACTGACAGTGGATCCCACCTCCTGGTTTTAACCTCTAAAATTCAATTTCCCTACTGCTCTAAACAGTAGTGACCCTAATACCCTTTGCAATTTGAATTATCCACCAAATGCCCGTTTGGAATTGGTAGAATTCAAATTGTGAAGTGTTTGACAATATTTACAGCACATATGAAGTTTGAAATTCAAATATCCCCGCCCTCCGAACTGGACGCGAGGGTCTTGGATTTGAATTTGCTTAAATTAGCTCATGTCAAGATCAACTCCAAATGGAGTGAAAATTGGTGTGTGAGCATACAAAAATGTGCTGGGTGTGAATATGAATCCAACTTTTGAATTCATGGATGGAAGGAGTTTGAATTTGAATTTAAGTTCACACTAGCCTCTTTCTAATTATACCCAAAAATACCTCAAAAGGTTTTGGATCTGGGTGAAATTTGTCATGAGCATCCCTAGCAAGGTGTAGAAGTTTTTCATATGCTCAGCCCCTATATGTTGCATGTGGGAAGTACCACTTATGCATTTTGTAAGTTTATCATCTAATGACTATGTTGATGGTGTTTACTTGCTCTTCAAATATGTTCATAAGTTTTCCTCAAATGAGGTGTGTGTGGTGTGATAAACAATTTGAATGTGCACAAAAACTTAGGCCCTTACATAACCCGGAGTTGCGGAAGAAAATCTTTGATGAGGCTCACTTATCAAAGTTTTCTATTCACCCCGGCAGCAACAAGATGTATCAAGAACTCCAAAGCAAATTTTGGTGGACATGGATGAAGCGTGAGATTGCAAAATACGTGTCCGAGTGTGATACATGCCGAAGGGTGAAGGTTGACCACCTGAGGAAACCAGGATTATTACAACCGCTGGGCATTCCTGCCTGGAAGTGGGAGGATGTAAGCATGGACTTCATCGTCGGTTTACCCACCACATTTCAGAAACATGATTCCGTGTGGGTGATCATCGACCGGCTCACCAAAGTTGTCCATTTTATCCCGGACAACACCAACTACAACGCCAAGAAGTATGCTGAATTATACATCTCACGGATCCTATGCTTGTACGGTGTACCCCGCACCATCATCTCGGATCGGGGCACTTTATTTGTGTCTTGTTTTTTGGAGCAGCTACATGCTTTGTTGGGGACGGAACTGATCTGTAGTTCAGTGTACCACCCGCAGACGGATGGGCGAACCGAGCGGGTAAATCATATTTTAGACGATATGCTACGAGCTTGTGCTATCAACGACAGTAAGAATTGGGATGATCACTTACAGTTAGCCGAGTTTTCGTACAACAATGGGTACCAAGCCAGCATCAAGATGGCGCCCTACGAGGCGCTATACGGGAGAAAATGCCGCGCACCGCTAAATTGGTGTGTGTCTGGCAAAGGGTCACCTTCGGGATTGATCTTGTCAACAATGTGGAAGAAAAGGTTTGGCTGATTCAAGCGAACTTAAAAGCCACCCAATCCCGACCAAAACAGTATGCGGACTGGAGAAGACGTCATTTGCAATTCGAAGTCGGGGATCACGTGTATCTACGTGTGTCTCCAATGAAGGGTGTGAACAGATTCGGGGTGAGAGGAAAGTTGGCACCCCGATTCATCGGTCCATTCCAGATTTTGAAAAACGTGGATCAGTTGCATACCGGCTGAAATTACTGGCAATACTCTACGGTGTGCATGACGCCTTTCACATTTCTCAGCTGAGGAAGTGCCTCAAGCTTTCAACCACCGTTCAGCTGGGAGATATTGAAGGCCTGAAACCGGATCTCACCTACCGGGAGGAGCCGGTTCAGATTATTGATGAAAAGGTCCGAACAACACGCAACCGTACGTTGTGGTTATACAAAGTTCTATGGAATAATCACTCCGTATATGAAGCGACATGGGAGAGCGAAGGCTTTCTTCGCGCTAACTACCCCTACTTTTTAACGTCGCACATACGGTAATTTTCCACCGTTCTCTCTCTCATTTTCATTTTATAATCTCGGGACGAGATTCTTTTAAGGAGGGAGGAATGTAAGGGCCCAAATTTTGCATATACTAAAAGTGTTCATCACACCACACTCACCTCATTTGAGGAGATCTTATGAACATATTTGAAGAGCAAGTAAACACCATCAAGAAAGTCATTAGATGATAAACTCACAAATGCAAAACTGCTATTTCCCACATGCATCATATAGGGGCTGAGCACATGTTTAACTCATAAACTTGGTTAGGAATTATCATGCCAAATTTCACACAAATCCAAAACCTTTTGAGGTATTTTCGGGATTAATTAGAAAGAGGCTAGTTTGAAATTAAATTCAAATTCAAACTCCTTTCACCCCATGAATTCAAAAGTGGGATTCATATTAGAACTCAGCACATTTTTGTGAGCTCACAGACCGATTTTCACTCCATTTGGAGTTGATCTTGAAATGAGCTATTTTGGCTAAATTCAAATCAAAATTGAATTTCAGTTCACATTTGCTGCAAATTCAATCAAACCAATTCCACAATTTGATCACTTTACAAACCAAATCCCAATTTGGTGATTGATCAAATGGCCAAGGGTATTAGGGTCCCTACTGTTTAGAGCAGTGGAGAAATTCAATTTTGTGGGACAAAAATGGAAAAGTGGAACCCACTGTAAGTGTAATAGCCGAGTGAACCGACTCCACCGCTCCTCACTCGGTTTCTTGCTCGCACTCAAGGGGACGCATGGCGAGAGGCATTGCCACCTCCTGTTCTCGAGTCCCAGACGTCGCGCACTCGCGCCAGCCGCCTTATCGTCGCCCCCGGGCCTTCCAAAACCCACTTCGCCACTGCTTCATCCGTCTCCCGCACAGAAAGTGCGCCGCACGCTGCCGCACACCCGAAATTCCCAACCTCACTGTTGACAAGCCGAAACCCACATTTCCACCTCGAGCTGAGGCCATAAACGGCACCACCGACCTTCACTCTACATGCTCCAGCCCTCGGCTGCTCGTGAACAGCTCCCCTCAAGCTTTCCCCGATTTTCCACTCCCCTGTTCACCCCGAAGCGCCTCTGACTTGACACCGTCGCCCGGACAGCTTTGAGCTTCTCCGGCGCAACCAACTGCTCTCTGAGGTTAGCATCGAGGTCTAGTAGCTCTCCCCAAACTCCCTAGCTCCCTCTTAGCGCCGGCTAGCCAGAATTTTAGGTTTTCCGACGATGGCCGTATATAACCAAAGCCCACGAAAACTTAAAATTCCTTTCACATGGTTGATCATGCCCAAAACTGGTCGAGCTATAGCAACCAGGGTCCTTCACGACCTCCCTAACTAAAAACCACGATGAAACATCCATCCGATGGGCTGAGCAAAGCAAACTCGCCGCCGCCGGCTGAAATGGCTCGGGTCACCGTTGAGCTCATAGCTCCGGTCGTTTTCCGCGGGGTTTGAGTGCACCATCACCTTCCTCGAGCTCCAGTGGTGCTTTACGGCCACTTCGGGCATCGAGATAAGCATGGGACACGTTGTTCATCATCGGCGCCGAACCACCGATCGCCGCCATCGATGCCGACCGGTTTTCCGTCGATGGCGTGCTGCACAACCTTGTCCGGCCGCTAGGGCTTGGTCTGAGGAGCGTGTAGCGCGAGAGATCACCGGAAATGGTCTACCATAACTAGAGAACGGACCGCGCCATGGCCTCTGTTTGTCGCGCGCTCGGGCGCTGGCGGGAGGTTGAAGACGACGCTGTGCAGTGGGCCCGGTTGTCAGCCGTTTAAACATTTCCCGATTTTCAGTTTCTAGTTCAAACTTCAAACCCACATAAGTTTAGCTAGGAAACTCCAAATCGAGTGAAGCAAATTTTGTTGGATTCACCTCTCTGAGCACTTTACAAAAAATCAAGTTTCACCTCATGAAAACTTTTATTTCTCCAGAATTAATTCTTCAAAATTTAAAAATTTTAGAATTTTCGCTGGAGAACCCTTTGGTGGAAAATTCTGAAATTATGCCAGGATGTTCATCATAATATTCCTGAGCTACCATAAAAATTTCAGATCTAGTTGAGCTCATTTGATCCACCTAATGGTGTGATCAATGAAACTGTTCCAGAGAAAATGAAAAATGTCCAGAAACATTTTTCAGATTTTCTCTAAACTTGTTTAGCTCATATATTTTTCTAGGAATCTTCAAATTAGGTGAAATCAATTCCATTAGAACCCTCTAAATATTCAGAAAGTCGTGGCTTGCTCCATGAAAATCCTTAGAACACCCTAAGAGCTTCAATTAAGGCCAAATACACATTTATTTGTGGAGGGCTGAAATGAGCTTTGCTGCAAATGAAATTTGGCCAAGTTTCTGTATAGGTTGTATAAAACCACAGTAAAAATTTCAGAGTCATTAGCACTGTCTAGCTATTGTTATAGACTTCACAATATCATCTTCAAATTCAAATGCATTTAAATTGACACACATATATATTTACATTGTGTAGTCGCTAAGGTTGAAGAGGAGCCGGAGGTGTTGGATTTCATCACCCCGGAGGAACAGCTAGCATACGACCAGCAGCAGCAAGGCAAGCTCCGGTTTGCATTAGCCGTTTTATAAGTTTTATTGGTTTGAGAACTTACTTTGAGTATCCACTTTGATTATGCATTAGAGTCTTATTTGAACACCCAAATGCATAGCCAAGAAAAGCCTGGTTTTGGGCATAGGTTTTTAAAAGTCGAGTAGCCACAGCAATGCTAAATTAGTATAGGATTCGGTACAAGTCGAGTAGATGGAACTGCTCGCGAGAATAGGCTAGAGGCACACCACTCAGTTAGGGATAGCAAATAGAACACATGGCAAGAAAAATGAGACCGAGCGGAGAGTAAGGGAAGCAGGACGTTAGAGCCTGGGTGCCATAGCACCGCTTGTGTCGATTGAGGACCGAGTCGTGTGCGGGCCTGTTGAACAAGCTAGAACAGTACGAAGACCTACCGGATATATGAGAACCGGGAAACCGATGTAATTCGGGTAGAGATTTGTTGAGGCATAACTTGTCGTCTAGAGGGTAGGTTGAGAGCTTGAGGTGTAAATCGGCTGGCGGCACTGCGGATGCGCGCACAGAGACCTCTTGCTTGGGATGATGGGACCGGTTCAACATTTGGCTGACGGATGAAAGGTGGTTGCGGTACGATGTCCGTGATGGTTGCCTTAGGCAATATCATGTACGGGCGTATGTGACGGGTTATTCGGGTAACCCTGCAGGTGTAAATTGATTATAATCGTCATCCCTCGCAGTCAGTGAATGCCACTTGTTCATTGTACCATGATGTAGAAAGAACAAGCTAGAGTCATGTTAAAAAGTTGCTGATTGAAAAATATACTTCTATTGCTAATGATCTGTTGTAGTTTCATGTATAAGAAAGACGGGTGAGTCTTGCTGAGACATCGTGCTAACTGCTTGTGTTTGAAGCTTTTGCAGGGTGCTATGAGGAGGAGACTCCCGAGGAGGAGACAGACACCCAAAAGGGCAAGCCCGTCGAGTGGGAGTCATGCACGCCGCCGTGTTAGTGTGTGTGCGTGCTAGTGGGAACACGTTCACGGGCTGAACGTGAACTCTTTTGCTTAGTCTACGCCCGTGAGTGTAGACTTGACTAATTTTGTTGTAAACATGTTCAAAAATGGTTTATTGTAATAAAACTTTTGCTTCCGCTTTGTACTTTTACGTGTGTTATCCGGTGTTGTGCAACGCAGCACCCCTCAGCATGATCCGGGGTAGTCGAGACCGTCGGGTCCTCGAATTTACAATTCTTACTTTGTGTTAATCTTTCTGATACGTTATTTCTGATTAAATTTTCATCAATGTGAAAATTGATTAGAATAATTATTAAGTATGGATTTAGCATAGTAATCTTATCTTCTAACCAACTTTGTTGATAAAGTTTACTATGACTCAATGAGTTATTAAGTTAATTTAAACATTTTTCTATTTCTGCCCAACGGTAATATATAACTAATGCTTAACCACGTTAAGTTATCGTGTTTCAGTTATTGCCTTATCAATTAATTTTCTAATTAAATTGAACGAACAGGAATATTTAATTAGAAAATCTATTTAGTAGTAATGATGATGAAATCATCATGATTAAGGTCATTAAGATTTTATTAAATTTTGGAAGTACATTAGGTGCATATGAATGATTTCAGTAGAATTATGAGTATCCCTAAGTATCGTATATGCTATGGGATTATTAAATTATTAAGTTTAGTAAGATTTTAATAAACTTCCTCCGCTACAGCAAGCTATCAGATTAAGTATTGTTTTAATTAAACTGGATTTAACATGAAAATGTAATTAAAAGAATAATTGGGGAAGCATGATAATTATTATTTTGTCATATAAAATTTTGTCGAGTAGTCAACGTGACAGATAAATTTTTTATGTTTTAAGATGTTTTAAGTATTGTATTTTGTCAAATAGCCAACGTGAAAGACAAAACATAATATTTATATTTTGACTATATTGTTAAATTAAATTTTGTCAAGTAGCCAACGTGAAAGACAAAACTCTATATATTTAAGGTGTTTCAAATATTGTATTTTGTCGAATAGCCAACATGAAATACATAAGACAATATTACTGCTTGACTATGCGTGCATTTATTTATAATCATGTTTTGATCAAATAAGTCAATTATGAGTATGATATTAAGCAATATATGTTATTAATTTGACCAAGAATTAATCAATGCATATTTGTTAATGATTAACTAGTAATTATGTTTAAGATTTATTCAGATTTATTTCTAAATTTATTCTTTCAGATGATGAAAGTTTTTTCATGGCTTTTAGTTTGATTTCAGTAATTAAGTCCTTTGATAAGAATTTTTTGGTGTATATCATACGCTTTTAATAAGTTTCTCATATACTTGAGATCTAAGTTAGTTGAGGCCAAAGGGGAGCAATCTCAAAATTGTACCATTGCTAATAAATCATTAAGATCTAGAGAATTAATTTACTGTCAACTAAAATACGTATACTAGCACTCGCTTAGAGGTGTTTACAGAGAGATCTATTAGTGCTGAATTATAAGAGCACATTACTGAAATGTGTAATACGACCACTTAAGCAATTAGACATTAAATTTAAGGGAAGATAAATAGTAAGACTTGACATTTTTGATATTGTCAAACATGTTAAACATATTTGTAAGAAAAGAATTCTAATATCTCCTTAAGTGTTATGTCAATCCTTATATAAAGGCAGAGAAAAGATTTTTATGAACTGAGAAAACTAAAAAGAGGAGAACGTACTCCCTTTAATATTAAAAGATATTTTAATGACACTTATGATGATGAAGTAAAATAGGTTATATGAATACCTCCTCGTATGTAGGTGTTCTAAATTGTCTTTGAAATTATGGCATGGTCATGCCATATTTTAAGGGGAAGGATTATATGATCATTGGATTAAGATGTCCTCACCTCTCACACTTTTTGGATTCTTTTATATTTAGAATGATGCATTGTATGCATTATGGTAAAAATGATCTATAAGATAAATGGAAGTACCATTACGGTCTAATACCCAAAATGTTAAGAATTATGGCTATTTCCTTGACATTTTATTCAGTCTTGAAGAAAGATAACACAATTAATATAATGGATATGGTAAGATTTATAATAGGTTATTCCACTCTACCAATTAAGTTCTTGTTCTTAATTGTATTGTATTAAGTTGGTGCTTAAAAACCCCGGATGAGTTATGGACTTAAGAAACTCACACTCTGTAGTTTCATAAACGTGAGATTTTTTCGATTGAGATTTTAAACCCAAATAATGGTAAGGTCGATATTAAAAGAGTAAGTTTTCATTTGTCATATTGATAAATTCGACAATAAGAAAGTAAGTTACCATTTTTTTGGCTATCCAGTAAGAGTAGGGTTTTTCGTTTCAACTATTCTGAAATGAGACATGCAGTCCTTTTAAAAGGACGACAAAATCAGGGGAAGCTTGGTGTAAAAAAGAACGACCCATGAGACATTCTTTTTGATGCTTTGCTTTTGTTGCAACAACAATGCATGATATTATAGTTACAATACTTGTAGTTAATTTTTTATCATTAATGCCGCCTATAATGATGGTAAATGAGAGTAGTCTCAGATTATAATGAGCCAACAAATATGTTAAGATATTCAAATCATGGGTGATCACAACTCATTTGAATAAGCCATGACATATCCTCACTCATCCGAGTGATTCAAGAATCAAAGTTTCCTAATTGAGCCAAATCAATAGACTATAATGGGTCTACAAAAGTAAACATGACTCTAGAGGAATTATTAAAGGATTTAAGGTAAAAATGTGGCATTAGTGACATATTATATTAAATATATGTAAGAAAGACATTTCTGAATGGGGATCTATATGGGAATGTCTATATGAGTCAACTTAAGTGTTTTATCATAAAAAGGGAAAGAAAATATGAGATATCAGTGAAGAATCCATATATGGATTGAAGTAGGTGTCTGAGTAATGATATCTCATGTTTGATATAAGTGTAAGAAAATTTAGATTTCTAAGATATTAAGGAGGACAATTGCATTTACCTTTATTCCTTGTTTCGTGCGTGGATGACATACTGCTTTTAAGCAGTAATGTTAATATGTTATTAGAGATAAGTGTTTTGTCCTCAGACTTTTAAAATAAAAAATTTTGGTGATGTTCCCTACGTGTTAGGAATTGAGATTTACTAGTATATAGGAAAATAGTATTTAGACTACCACATAATGCACATTTACAATAATTGTAAAAAAATGTAGAATGCATGAGTATAGGTCATTGTCTCCTCTAATAGTCAAGGTGATAAGTTTGATACCAATAAGAGATCGATGAAATAAAATCGATTCTATATGCTTCTACTGTCGGAAGCTTAAAGGTTGCTCAAGTAATAACTCACCTTGATGTAGTTTAATTAATCGGAATGTTTGGCATAAGTAATCTAATTCAAATATTGATCACCTATATGGAGGTTATATTGTCTTGCAGTTTTACAAGTGACTAAGGCATCATGATAAATTTAGTAAGAATAGACTTCTTTGAGATAATGGGATACTACGACTTAGTTTCTATGAGATGTGTAGTAAAACCCGCATCAGCTATTTAACACTCAGAGTTGGAACTTTATTATGGAAGAGCTCCAAACAAGCAGTCACTGCATCATGAACGATACATACCAAATTTGTATTATGTATGAGGTCGGCGAGCAGACACAAGAATTATTATATCAGGTTTAAGAGTGGTCAACAACATCAAAACCATTTAAGTTGTTTTACTTCTAAAGCAACAAGTCAAATGTGCTGCTAAACACATTAACATTAAGTTCTACGTTATGAAGGAGAAAATCCAGAATTATATTATTAGTATTGAGCACATAATATCAAGCAAATGCTTGTAGATCTACTTAATAAAGGTTTACCACCCAATGTGTTTGAAGAATATATAACTAGCATGAGTTTAAGATAAAATCTTATGATCTCTGATATTAGGGACCAAACTAAGTGAAAGTACATCTAGGAATCCCTTGTGGGTTTTGGTTGATTTATGACAAACAAATGAGACCCTAACAAAATTGTTGAGATGAGCGCATGTTCTTAAAGAAATTAGGAAGAAAGCGCAAAAAGAAAGGAGAAGGAGGATCCAAATTTATAAGAGCTAAGGAGCTGAAAAGATTAGATTACTTAGTATAGAGTGTGTTGGAGAAACACACCACAAGAGCTCAAGTGAAACAAATCACACTAACTGCACAAAAATCAGCATGTGCGGACTAGTCCGATATCAACCGGACTAGTCTGATTTTCTCTCTGACTAGAAAACGTCCGATATATCTCTGAGTAGACATCGGACTAGTCCGCACTCTTACGGACTAGTCCGGTATCTCACAACACTTAGGGTTTTCCACACGCCACACACTTGACTAGTCCGGAGCCCACCACGGACTAGTCCGGACATCGCAAACCCTAACGTAACCTTTAGAAACCCCAGTATAAAAAGAGGTGTACGGCCATACCAACAAAAAAGACTCGACCCCCTGTACCGTTACACCTCCAAAGAGCCCAAAAATTCACATCTCTCCACATTTTAACCCAAAAAGGATCAAATCTTTGGGGATTAGCAATTGGTCAAAGGAGAGACTTGTTCTACACATCTTGAGCTCTTGGGTTTGATCTCTCGCACACTCTTGTTCAATTATTGTTCATATGTTGAGTGTGTTTGGTTGTGTTCATTCATTGTAATTCTTGGGGAGCCCTCAACTTGTGAGAAGGCCCCTTGAACGATTTATTTGCCCTTTCTGATTAGTGGAAGAGAATCGGCCTCGGTGGCGATTCAACGAGGGTAGGGTTGGTGAAGACCCGGTCCTTAGTGGACTCCTCAACGGGGACGTAGATTTCCTTCGTGAAATCGAACCTCGGGATAAAATCTTGTCTCTTACTCGTGTTCATCTATTGTTATCATATTCTAGTATTTAATCAATCTTGTGAAATTCACGATGAAGCATTGAAATCAAAGTTGATATCTGTAATTCATTGTTTCAATGTTGTAATACATCTAAGCTATCAATTAATTTCCGCTGCATAGGGTACTAGAAGTGAAAATATTGATCAACCTTGATCTCTCTAGTCCACGCATACCGGACTAGTCCGCACAGTACCGGACTAGTCCGATTTTTCTTTGAGTAGAAAACGGACTAGTCCGCACTCTACCGGACTAGTCCGATTTCCCTGTATTTGACAAATCTATTAAGTGTTTTAGGGATTAATAAAATTTGAAAAGTCTATTCACCCCCCCTGTAGGATCGAAGAGCACGTGAAAAGCTACCAGAGGGGGGTGAATGGTAGATTAAAACTTTTCGCAGCGGAAACAACAAAAACCCCTCAGCAAAAAATCAATCGGTTAAAGAAACTGTGTATGCAAGTGTTTTCAAGCGTGTTCAACCGTGACAAATCAAGTAGAGAGGTATATAATCAAGTCACGGATCTAATGCAACAAGAATCACTTGAAAACACGAAGTAAAACTTGAGATACGATCAAAACATTAAACGAAGATCAATCTCTTCTACCCGATATAAAACAGATCTGCAACGCTGCAAAGAAACTCGTATATCTCAAGAATTACAGATCCGAAGCTCCTGACAATTTTACAGATGATAGATAATTGAGTTGTGAAGACAACCCAAAAAGAATCACGTCAATCAAATCTGTAAAACTCGAGTTATGAATGAAACACCGAAGCAACGTCGGTCTGTACAGAAACTCGGCGAGAAAGACTTGACGAAAAACAAGTCGGACGAACAGGGCACAAAAGCTCCTTGAAACTATGAAGTTTATTCAATAGAAACACAAGAGGAACAGCCCAAAGTCGTGCACCATGAGCTCTGGCCTCCCTTGCTTATATAACCAGCTCTATGGCCAATCCAATTCAAACTAGGACTCCTACTCCTACTTGGATTCAAACTGTAATTTCCAATACTGCTCAAGACTCTTCTATACGCAGATAGAAGCAATCTTAAGACTTCCAAACACCTTAGGAACGTCCCAAACATTACTAAAACAACTCAAATTCGTGACCCACACGAAATCCTATCATAACCAACTCAAAACTTTCCATATTTGAGTCAAACACGACTCAGCCGCAGCCTGAGTCCATAACCTAGTCGGTTGGACCTTTCCGACCAATTCTTTACGTCCACTTCTCTTCATCACACCTTGGAACAATGTTTCCACGTCCATGCACTCCTTGCACACGTGCAAACACCTTCCAACGACGTACACGCAACCTTCATATGCACTGCCCTTGATCAAAACATGTTGCGCGACCTCCCGATCAACTCAACTACAGCTCCTCCCGAACTTGGTTGTTGGAACCTCATCTCCTCCCTGAGACTAGTCCAAGCATCCCGTCACCAGCCATGTCTTAAACTCAAGCAACACCTGCACATGAATAAACAACCAATTCTTCCGAGCAAAAGTCCTTGACTTGACTCACGTTAGTTCGAAAACCACAACACCTTACATGAGCACGTCACATAAGCATGTTGCAAACCATATCAAATGATAACAGCCATAACCACCAAAACACACCAAAAACTGAGCAAATTAATACTAAGCAAACCTTCCCATAAAGCAAGTTTGAAACATTGCGAGTTAAAAGCAAAAACAAGACGTTGCAGTTCTACGAGTTGAACTTCATGGGAGCTCCCTAAAAACAAGCTCCGGACCTCACAGAAGCTCTCCGGACCTTGCCACAGAAGAATGTTTTGGCAATATTCAAAACTTTGAATGTTAATGCTAACTTTTATCCTAATTGCTAATGTATTCAGCACACATAGGTCTCACACCCCCCCTCTAGGCTACATTCAATTGATATCAAAGCCAAACTCTTCAAAAGAGACTCACTGCTCGAAGAGACGATGTAGGACATCAAGGACGTACACAAGAAGATCGACGATGAAAAGGGTGATGATGAAAGGACTCAAAAGCTAAAGAAGCTAATCAACGCCATTCAAGACAGTGAGGACGATGATGAGGAGGTGCTCCAACTCAAGGCTCTTCTACAGAAGAAGGCACTCTCCCCAAAAGGGAAGAAGAAGATCAATGATGAAAAGAAGAAGAAAGGGGGTAGTCACACAGACTACTCCCGATATCCTTTTGACTATGAGCGTTTGAATTCTAACAATAGTCATTACTTATCAATTCCTCTAGGGAAAGCACCTTACTTTGATGGCAATGACTATTCGATATGGAGACAAAACATGAAAATGCACCTTATATCTCTTAACCCAAGTTTGTGGCATATAGTGTGTACAGGAATAAATATCCCGGATGATGATGAAGAGCTGACTCCAAGCCAAGAACAAGTCGTTCATCGGAATGCTCAAGTTACAGTTGTGATCACGTCATCACTGAGCCGAGACGAGTTCACCAAGGTGGACGGACTCGAAATTGCCAAGGAGATATGGGACACACTACAAACCGCACATGAAGGTGATCGTCATGTATGCGAAGCCAAGATAGAAATGATTGAAGGTGAATTGGGAAGATTCGCGATAGAAGAAGATGAATCACCACAAGATATGTACAATCGACTGAAGAATCTTATCAACAAAGTCCGAGCTTATGGCAGCAAAAAGTGGAATGATCATGAGGCCGTAAAGTTGATTCTCAGAGCATTCATGCCTCGCAACGTGACTCTTTGCTCTATGATTAGAGAAAGCCTCAGGTACCGGAAAATGACCCCAGACAAACTTCTTGGCAAGATCATCAACTTTGAAATGATGGAGAAGCAAGCCAAGCATGTCAAGGAAATTACTGATCTCACCTCGGCAAAGAAGAAAAGAGTTGCTTTGAAGTCAACTTGTAAACTCGTATCAAAAGAAGCCCGAGAAGCTCACGGAGAAGACGACGGTGATGATGAAAGTAGTGATATCGATGAAGAAGACATAATCTTGTTCATGAAGAAGTTCAAGAAAATGATGAGAAGAAGAAAGGGTAGCAGCTCAAACGAAGTAAGACAAAGGGACAAACAAAGATCCAAGATGAGACGGGCGTGCTATACCTACGGAGAATATGATCACTTCATAGTAGATTGTCCATATGAAGAAAACAAGAAGAAGACTAAAGACAACAAGCCTCAACCAAAGAAAATGTTCAAGAAGAAGAAGCAATATGGCCAAGCGCATTTAGGGAAGGAGTGGGACTCCAATGATGAATCCTCATCCGAAGAAGAAGAGGAGATAGCCACCATAGCCATAAAGAAGACTACCAAGAGATCCACTCTCTTCCCAACCATGGGCGCATGGAAGGACACCGACAACACTTATCTAATGGCAAAGGAAGGTAAAGGAAAGGTAACAACTAAATCTTCCTTCTCGCATTCTTTTACTAGTGATAGTGATAATTCTAGTGAGGATGATAGCAGTGATGAAAATGAATATATGCTTAGGGGTTTAGACAAAAAGACAGCTGCTAAGATGAAATTTCTATTTGATAAGCTTGTCGATATGGAGAAGTTAGTCAATCGTCAGGAAGATATGATCATCTCCCAAAAGGAGGAATATCTTGAGATTGAAAAGCTTCTTGAACTTGAAAAGGAACAAAATAAATCACTAGAACTTGAGTTAGCTTCAAGGAAGCTTACTTGAAGTTAAAAGACTCAAACACCATCATCAAGGATGAACTTGCTAACTTAACCAAAGATAACGAGATCCTTGAGGTACAAGTTGATTCAATCAAACAAAATGGTTCTTCATACACTTCAAGCTCACCTTCTCAACATATAAAATCTGAAACTAGTATTACTTGTGCTTGTGCCAAAAGTGACACTAACTTGAAGAAAAAGCCAAACTTGACAAAGGACAAGCAATCTTCTCAAAGTGGCATATTTGACAAGTAGAAGATCAAGTATGCATGCAGTGCATACTCAGTCACAAGACCTCCTAATGTCCAATATGGCATTGGATATTCTAATGGTGAAAAGCAAAACGCTAGAAGCCACAAAAATAACTAGGGTTGCATTGCCTTTTTCAAGGGAAACTCTTCTCAAGTTAGAAAACTTAATAATGTTAATAAATTTAACACTGTGAACACATATGAACAACAACTTCTATTTAGACCTTTTGATGCTTCATATGTACTTATAAAAAGGAATCCTGGAAGAGTTTATGCTGAATATGTTGGGCCACGCCATGGGAACACCAAGTCTCATGTGTGGGTGCCCAAATCACTTGTGACTAACCTCAAAGGACCCAAGCAAGCCTGGGTACCTAATACCAAGGCATAAATTGTTTTTGCATACTTATTCATCCGGTGGAGCAAAATGGGTGCTAGATAGTGGATGCACCAATCACATGACCGGAGAAAGAAGAATGTTCATGGAATATGAAGAAAAATGAAGATCCAAACGAAGGCATTTACTTTGGTGATAATAGTCAAGGAAGAGTGCTTGGTACCGATAAAATTGCAATTTCATCACAACATACTCTCTCTCTCTCTTGTTTTACACGTTGACTCCTTGGATTATAACCTTTTGTCCATATCTCAATTATGTGACAAGGGTTATAATTGCTTATTCATTAATGAGAGTGTGAATGTCTTTAGAAGGAGTGATAACTCAATTGCATTCAAGGGTGTGTTGAAGGGAAAACTTTATCTAGTTGACTTCAACAAAGATAAAGCCAAACTTGACACATGCTTGATAGAAAAGACCAACATGGGGTGGTTGTGGCATAGACGGCTAGCACATGTTGGTATGAAGAATCTTCAAAATCTCCTCAAAGGCGATCACATCCGAGGTTTAAAGGATGTTGTTTTTGAGAAAGACAGACCGTGTAGAGCGTGTCAAGCAGGGAAGCAAGTAGGAACACCCCATCCCGCGAAGAATGTCATGACTACAACAAGACCGCTTGAGCTCCTCCACATGGATCTATTTGGTCCAATTGCTTACATAAGCATCAGCGGTAATAAATACGGTCTAGTCATTGTTGATGATTTTTCACGCTTCACGTGGGTTTTCTTTTTGCATGATAAGACAGAAACTCAAGGAACCCTCAAGAAGTTCATCAAGCGTGCCCAAAATGAATTCTCATTGAAGATCAAGAACATACGAAGTGACAATGGAACAGAATTCAAGGACACCCAAGTTGAGGAGTATCTAGATGAAGAAGGGATAAAGCACGAATTCTCAACACCATATACTCCTCAACAAAACGGGGTAGCCGAAAGGAAGAACAGAACTCTCATTGAGATGAAGAGAACAATGCTCGATGAATACAAGACTTCGGACAGGTTTTGGGCTGAAGCGGTTAACACCTCTTGTCACGCCATAAACCAACTATATCTTCATCAGTTACTCAAGAAAACTTCATATGAACTACTCACGGGTAACAAGCTGAATATTTCATATTTTCGAGTTTTTGGTTCAAAATGTTATATTTTAAATAAGAAGCCAAGGGCTTTGAAGTTTGCTTCGAAGTCCGATGAAGGTTTCTTACTTGCCTATGATTCGAACTCCTACGCTTATCGTGTTCTCAATAAAACCTCCGGACTTGTTGAAGTAACACGTGACGTAGTGTTCGATGAAACTAACGGCTCTCAGGAAGAGCAAGTTGATCAATGTGTGCTAGATCAAGAAGAAGCTCCATGTCAAGCATTGAGAAGAATGGCATTGGGTGATGTTTGACCATAAGTGCCACCTTCAAATGCGAATGAAGAAAATGAACCACGGGTGGAAGAAAATGATCAAGGGGGAACTTCGATACAAGATCAACCTTAAGAAAATCAAGAAGATCAAAACATCAATGAGGGGAACTATCCAGGGGGAGAAGAAGATGATAATGAAGATTCAAGACCATAAGTGCCACATCCAAGAGTACACCAAAGCATCCAAAGAGATCACCCCGTCGACAACATAATTGGTGACATCCGAAAGGGAGTAATAACTCGATCTCGCATAGCTAATTTTTGTGAACACTATTCTTTTGTATCTTCTTTGGAACCATACATGGTTGAGGATGCATTAAAAGATCCAGATTGGGTGATGGCGATGCAAGAAGAATTGAACAACTTCAAAAGGAACGAAGTGTGGGAGCTTGTTGAAAGACCCAAGTCCAACGTCGTCGGCACTAAATGGGTCTTCCGCAACAAGCAAGACGAACATGGAGTGGTAACAAGGAACAAGGCACGACTTGTGGCAATAGGGTACTCACAAGTCGAAGGTTTGGATTTCGACGAGATTTCTGCTCCCGTATCTAGGCTTGAATCGATTCGTATATTACTTGCATATGCTACTCACCATGATTTCAAGCTTTATCAAATGGAAGTGAAAAGTGTCTTTCTCAATGGACCGATCAAGGAGGAGGTGTAAGTGGAGAAACCACCCGGTTTTGAAGATCAAGAGTACCCCGACTATGTGTTCAAACTGCGTAAGGCTCTCTATGGCCTCAAACAAGCTCCTAGAGCTTGGTATGAGTGCCTTAGAGATTTTTTGATTGAAAATGACTTCAAGACTGGAAAAGCTTATTACACTTTGTTTACTAAACACTTTGATGATGATATCTTCATTTACCAAATCTATGTTGACGATATTATATTTGGTTCAACTAACAAATCGTTTTGTTAGGAATTTAGTAAGATTATGACAGATAGATTTGAGATGTCCATGATGGGAGAGTTGAGGTACTTTTTAGGATTCCAAGTGAAGCAACAAAAGGACGAGACGTTCATAAGCCAAACAAGGTACACTCAAGACATTCTCAAGAAGTTTAGAATGGACAAAGCAAAGCCCATAAAGACTCCCATGGCGACAAATGGACACTTGTATCTCAATGAAGACAGACCAAATGTGGATCAAAAGGTATATCGTTCCATGATTGGCTCCTACTTTATGTATGTGCATCGAGGCCTGATATCATGTTGAGTGTATGTTTGTGTGCAAGGTTTCAAGCCAATATTAAGAAATGTCATCTGACAGCCGTTAAAAGGATCTTGAGATATTTAGTTCATACACCCAACCTAGGCCTTTGGTATCCCAAAGGTTCAAGATTCAATCTCATTGGATACTCCGATGCAGATTATGCCGGATGCAAGGTAGATAGAAAAAGTACTTCCATTACTTGCCAATTCCTAGGTAGATCCTTAGTTTCTTGGTCCTCCAAGAAACAAAATTCAATTGCCTTATCCACGGCCGAAGCGGAGTATGTTGCAGCCGGGAGTTGTTGTGCATAACTCCTTTGTATGCGACAAACTCTAAGGGATTACAGTTACAATATGAGCCGTATTCTACTCCTTTGTGACAATGAGAGTGCAATTAAAATTACCCATAACCTTGTTGAGCACTCTAGAACCAAACACATAGATATCCGGCATCATTTTTGAGAGATCACTCAATGAAAGGAGACATAGCCATTTCCCATGTCAACACTAAAACCAACTAGCCGATATCTTTACCAAGCCACTTGATGAAAAACGCTTTTGTGAGCTCCAAAACGAACTAAATATCCTTGATGCTCGAAATGTGGCTTGAAAACTCGCATACTTGTATGACATCCTCAAAATCATGTTAATTGTGTTGAAAAATTATCTCTCTCTATTTTTCTCCTAAAACTTTGTTAGTTACTTGATCTTGATGAATTATGGTCATAGCTTGATTGTTGTATGTTTACTGATCATATTCATCAAAAATATTTGTGTGTCTTTGTCCCCTATTCCCTATTAGGAACCATTGAATACGTATATATATAAGTGTTTTGTACTTTTCTATACAAGGGACCACGGACTAGTCCGTGGTCACCCCGGACTAGTCCGCACTTGCAGACTAGTCCGCACTTGGTCCGCTAATCCGGACTAGTCCGGACAACCACAGACTAGTCTGATATTTCGACTCTGTAACCCTAGGGCCGGCTCAGACCTAATCTCCTTCATTCTCACAACCCCTCCCACGTTCTCTCTCCTCACTAAAGTGCTCCCAAGGCGGATTTGCGATTTCTCCATCAAAACCATCCAAAATCTCCGTGGAAATCGATCTCCACTGCAAAGGGATCGAAGACCCCGGACTAGTCCGCATCAAGAACTCCTTCAATGCCTCGAATCAAAGGATTTCGTAAACTTCTCTCCAAACCCTAGAACCTTCAATTTTCCTTGTTTTTGCTCAATTAGCTTAGCTCCTCCAGTCAGTACATGCTTTATTGATGTATTCCATATACTCTAGATCATATTTGCATTGAATAACCTCAAATTTCGACAAGTTAGGGTTTGAGCAGCCACATAACGGACTAGTCCGTTCTTAGGGCAGACAAGTCCGGTACTTCGGACTAGTCCGACCCTGAACACCGGACTAGTCCGATATGCCCTGATCAGAATCTTAGCTTATGTCAATTCAATGCAATCACTTGTCATCCTTGATTATTCATATCCTTTATATCTTCCTTGTCAGAAATCATGTCAGGATCGAATGAGAATCTCTCCGCCTTTGAAGCCGATATAGATCAAGATGTGATGTCGCATATTCCTGAGTCTCGCTCCAAAAGGAGACAAGATCGTGCTGCCGAGCCCTCGCTCACCCCACCTAGGGTTCGCTGAAAGGTTACAATCAAGATACCAGCTTCAAGAGCAAATATGGCTGATTCTAGCTCGACGGCTCAATGCCAAACCAAGGGCAAGGGAAAGGGGCTTGCTCCCGGCCTGATTGGTCCCCTTAAGATGACAGCTCCAAGGCAAGGAAATAGGGATCCCTCGGGGGAGAAGTTCAATGGAAAGGGGAGTGATGTGGCATGGAACCTGAGGAAGGTTGATGCCTATAGCACTGCCAAAAGGGCAGCTAACAAGAGATTTTGGAGCAACTTTCACTCGGACTACTACAGTTTAGTGTACCTCCAAATGAATACTCCAGTGGTTCGCAGTCAATGGATCGACTGGACATATTTTGAAAGGAAGAGTTGTGAAGCCTTTGAGGAGGTAATAGAGGTTGCAAAGAGACACGGACTCAAGTACTTGCTCTCCTTCAGATACAACTGGAATGATAACATCATCGCCCAGTTCTATGCAACTTGCCACTTTGCCCATGATGGAGAAGACAAATTGACTTGGATGACTCATGGATCCAAGTACACAATTTCCTATACTGAGTTTGCCAGACTGCTGCACCTTGAGGACACCGGCAGTGATGAGATTGTGATTCACAATCTTGGTGTTGTGGAGAAGGACAAGATGGAATTCCTCTATGATACTCGACTCCCATACAATCCTCCCTCAACCAAGAACATGAAGCCCTTCTTCATTGTTCTCAACAGAGTTCTCCGGAAGACCATTGCTCCAAAGGATGGAGACGCCGGGAGTGTCCAAGGTTACTTGAGAACCTTGATGAAAGTAATCAGCAGGAGGAGAAGATTTGATATCTTCGATTACATTTGGAATGACAGGGTGAACATATCCTGCACACCAAACTGTTCCTGTGGCTATGCACCATATTTGATGTTCATGATTGAAAAAGTCACAGGAATTGAGTTTGTGAAGGATGTGGAGCACACTGCTTTAAGGCCTCAGAAGCCTCCTCAAGCCACTCTCTCAACTGCTCCCTCACCTGGATCACCTGAAGAACATCCAGAGAGAGCTCGAGAAGATGCAAGGCCTTCATCCAAGACTAGGGCCCCTCCTCACAAAGGGTCGCCTAGTGGGATTATGAAGTTTTTGGCTGCTATCTTTGGTTCTTGCCGCAAAACTGAGGTGAAGCTTCATAAGATGAACAAGGCAAGAAAAGAATAAATGAGATACATGAAGGCCAATGTTAAAGAAATATGCCAAAAACTCGAGATTGAGCCCATTGGATCTCCAGTCATCTCAGAGGGGTCTGCATCTGACTTCACAGAGCATCCTCCTCTCTCTCCATCAGAGCGTGCCTACTTTGCCACAATGAGTGGTTCCTCTCCTCCTCCTCCTCCTCCTCCTCAGCCTGATGATGAAGACGAAGAAAGGACCGAAGCGAGGAGTGAGCCGGCGACGACAAGTAGATCTCTCCTCTCCTTTTTGGTGCCTTGATGCCAAAAGGGGAGAGATTGAGGGGGAGTCTTAGGTTGTAGGCTCTTTTTTTATGTCCTAGTTTAGGAAATGAGCTTTTGTAAGACTTATGCTATCATTATGCTTTTGGACATGTGATGTGAAATGATAATTATGTTATGCTTATGGTTAATGGTGTATGTTTAAAACTGCTATGTAGGATTGAGACTCTTGATGATTTTATGATTATGTTCATTATGATATTCACATTAAAATTATTTCTCACACACATAGTTGTTCACCCCACCATAAAGAGTGCACATATTTGTGTCATCTCAATTGGTTGTCATCAATCACCAAAAAAGGGGAGATTGAAAGTGCATCTAGGCATCCCTTGTGGGTTTTAGTTGATTTATGACAAATAAATGAGACCCTAACAAATTTGTTGAGATGAGCGCAAGTTCTTAAAGAAATTGGGAAGAAAGGCAAAAAGAAAGGAGAAGTGTAACACCCCAAATTTTTTAGTCAAGACTCAAATTTTGATTTAGAACCATAAACCATGTTCAGAGGGGAATTTAGAAATTTTTGGACGTATTGCATGTTTTGCAAAAATTCAAATTCAAACTGGAATTCAAATTATACTCAAAACAGAAAAGAAATGAAAAAGAAAAAGGAAAACCAGAAAAAAACTGGCCAGTGGGCCGAAACCCCAGCCGGCCCAGCTAACCCCCGCGCAGCCCGCCCCCGCGCGCGCCGCGCTGCCCCTCGCTGACATGTGGGACCCGCCTGTCATCCCTAACCCCGCGACCCCGGACTTCTCCCCGCGCGCGCGCGATCGCAACCGATCGGGAAACCGCGTCCCGCAGCCGAATTCTGGAACCTGAGGACTCTAACTCGATCACAACAGAACCACCGCCCTCCCCCGGCTATAAAAACAACCGATCCGATCAGTTTTTCGCACGCGATCGCCGATTTTCACTCCGGTGAGCCCCGAGACTTCGCCGGTGAATTCTGGCCGATCTAAGCTCGGAAACTCTGATCTAACTCGTTGGTCTTGATCCACCGCCTCCGGGGAACTTTGCAGGTGCAGAAAACCCGAAGATATACGGTGCAAATCCAGCTCCGACGAGCTTCGCCGTGGTTTTGCCTCGGACCTCGCCGCAGAGCACTTTCCAGGACCCCCGAGCTCGAGAAAACCCCCGAGGTGAGATCCCTGACCTCCCCTCTACCGATCTAGGCCATAAGATCACAGTTCTAGGCAGAATTCTCGAGGATCCGAAAGTTTCCGGCGAGATCGCCGCTTCCCGCCACCGTGCGCCGCCGGCAGCGCCGCCCGCGCTCGATCAGAGCGACGTGGCCGCTTGTGCGCCGTTTATTTTAAATCGCACGGTAGACTTTAAAACCCCGCGTACCGGTTCGATGTTATAATCTCAGCCGTCGGTTTAAAATCAGACGGTCCACGTCAGCCCCGCGTTATAAAGACTGGAATTCTTACGTGCTACCCCCTGGGGTTCTCTGGAATTGAGAGCTAGCCCCGGAAACTTCAGATCTAGCCCCTGGAACTCCAGAAAATCATGTAAATTCATTTAAAAATCAGTTTTAGCCCCTAGACTTAATAGAAATTAAGAAAAACACCTCTGAAAAGTGTAGCTAGACCCCTGGAAATTATGAAAATAATATTATAGACCCTGTAATGGGGTGAATTCATTATTTTAGCTCTGTTTAATATTTAATTTAGAAAATTGAATATGTAACTAGTGTTTAAATGTTAAAAAGGGGGAACAAACATAATTGTCAAATTTATTAAAAACTTTCTCAGTACTTAGAAAACTTTGGAGTGAGATAAAAATATATTTTTGGGCTGAAATAAATCTGTTTCATCTATTATTCACATTTAATAGTATAGGGACACATTTTTAAGTAAAGAATAGTTAAAGAAAAATAGGGAAAATAATTATGAAATAGTATACATCAGAAGCCAAGGTCAAAATATGATCCTAAATTATTTAGGACCAGAACACTAATCTGTTTAGGTAGTGTGTATTACTAATTTAATAATAAAATGCACAATTATGCATAAGAATATAAATCTGAAAATATAGAAACTAGTAAATGATAAATAGAGTTTCTAAAATACAAAGGATTCAGTTTAGGGTTGATAGAAGTTATGAAGGCACATATGGAGAAGAAAAAAATACTTTTCATACATACTTGGTAGTTTAATATATAAGGAATTTATTTAAAACTGAAACACACATATATACATATATATATATATATAGTATGTGAGTATAAATATGAACACTAAAGTAGGAATCATACACATATGAATAAAAGTGTATGCAAGTCCTAAAATCAACACACCTAGAGTATTCACAACACATAAAATAGTGAAGAACTTTTATAAATATGAATGTGTGGTTTGTATGAAGTAAGAAGTGTGAACTATGTCTTATGATTGTTGTTTTTCTTTTGCTATGTGTGATGGTATCAAGTAGAACCTGCTCAAGAACAAGTTATTCAATTCCAAGACCAAGACTACCCATTTCAAGAGCAGCAAGAAGGAGGCAAGTGTCCTTGACCACTTTGATCCTATGCTAGGATGTGTAGATAGAATTATTTGCATTGTCAAATGAAAGATGAAACCCATGCTAGGAAAGTTTCCCTAGAATTGCATTACCTTGTTTCCTTGAAGCTTGGGTTGGGATTTATTTTGTCATGTCATTTATTTACATGCATATGCTTAGCCATGCTTAGAATGGGATATTTGGGATATGAGATCATCAGTTTATTTTACCATACTCTTGAATGAGCTATTGTGAGTTATGTAGAGGTAGGGATCAAGGCAAGTTGGATGTTTTGGTTGTGTGCTGGGTGCACGAGACTTGGGTTTGTGTTTAGTACTTGCCTGGATCCTAAGGACCGGTTCATGGAGCATGTAACCCGGCTTTACAGTGCCAACCACATGCTGAGATGGGGCAGCTTAGCCAATTAATTAGGTGTATCCCCGGCGTAGTATGGGTGTGTTGGATGGTGCGGGGATTAGGTGTCAGCTGGACTACCATATGAACCGCAAGGCTCAAGAGGGGGCCACTGCAGCGGGGTTGGAGCCTCTTGTATGCTGTTAGGGGTGAAACCTCAGTGGGCCCACGCTCGTCGGGAATCCCTTTGTAAAGGCTTCGTAGTGATCTCTTGGCCACACACCTGGGAAGTGTGAATGTGGTTCGTAGCCACTGGCATAATGGAGGTTCTTTTAGTCCACCCGGCAACGGGGGATGAAATCACTACTTGTGGGTACAGTGGTACAAACTCTGCAGAGTCAAAACTGTCTTGACAGCCGTGCTCACGGTTAAGAGCGGCCTGGACTTATTCATGATTAGAGGATTGATGGTTTTGGAAGTTGAGCGGGGAGCTTAACTTTGGAAATGATGTTATGGTTTTGGATGTTAAGCGGGGAGCTTAACATTGGAAATGATGATTATGGTTATTGGTTTATGATGATGGGATGGGAGATTTGGACCATTTCACCTGTGTAGTAATGTAGGTGCTTAATAAGCTAAGGTGATAGGTATTAATTGCGTAGTGCTTTAACCATGAGTTCAACCTCTCCTTGTTCTAGCCATGCATGATATAATTTTCCCACACTTGCTGAGTACCATTGGTACTCAACCTTGCATATTTGTTGGTTTATATTGCTGCTCAGGTCAAGATAATGAGGTGGTGTATAATGACCAAGACTTTGGACCCGAAGAAGGTTTTTAGGTTCATGAAGACCCCCGGGCAACGCCTGTGATGGAGCCCTAAAGAATAATATTCCGCTGCTAGTTTATTTACTTGTGATGAACTTATTATTGTCCATCGAGACATTTATTATGTAAGACTTATTTATATTCGACACCTGGCTTGTAATAAATGATGCTTCACTATTTGTCATCACATGTATGAGAAAATGATCCTGGCATACATGTGATATTCACTTGGTTGTTTCTTCGGAAAAACCGGGTGTGACAAGAAGGAGAATCCAAATTGATAAGAGCTCAGGAGCTGAAAAGATTAGATTATTTAGTAAACACACCACAAGAGCTCAAGTGAAAGAAATCACACTAACTGCACAAAAATCAGCATGTGCGGACTAGTTCGATATCAACCAAACTAGTCCGATTTTCTCTCTAACTAGAAAACGGACTAGTCCGATATGGACCGGACTAGTCCGATATATCTCTGAGTAGACTAGTCCACACTCTTACGGACTAGTTCGGTATCTCACAACACTTAGGGTTTTCCACATGTCGCACACCGGACTAGTCCGGAGTCCACCATGGACTAGTCCCGAAATCGCAAATCCTAATGTAACCTTTGGAAACCCCATTATAAAAAGAGGTGTACGGTCATACCAACAAAAAAGACTTGACCCCTTACGTCGTCACACCTCCCAGTAGCCCAAAAGTTCACATCTCTCCATATTCTAACCCAAAAAGGATCAAATCTTTTGGGATAGCAATTGGTCAAATGAGAGACTTGTTCTACACATCTTGAGATCTTGGGTTTGATCCCTCGCATACTCTTGTTCAATTATTGTTCATGTGTTGAGTGTGTTTGGTTGTGTTCATTCATTGTAATTCTTGGGAGCCCTCAACTTGTGAGAAGGCCCCTTGAACGATTTATTTGCCCTTTATGATTAGTGGAAGAGAATCGGACTCGGTGGCGATTCAACTAGGGTAGGATTGGTGAAGACCCGGTCCTTAGTGGACTCCTCAACGGGGACGTAGATTTCCTTCGTGGAATCGAACCTCGGGATAAAATCTTGTCTCTTACTCGTGTTCATCTATTGTTTATCATATTCTAGTGTTTAATCTTGTGAAATTCACGTTGAAGCATTGAAATCAAAGTTGATCTCTGTAATTCATTGTTTCACTGTTGTAATACATCTAAGCTATCAATTAATTTCCGCTGCATAAGGTACTAGAAGTGAAAATATTGATCAACATTGATCTCTCTAGTCCACGCATACCGTACCAGTCCGCACAGTACCAGACTAGTCCGATTTTTCTCTGAGTAGAAAACGGACTAGTTCGCACTCTACCGGACTAGTCCGATTTCCCTGTATTTGATAAATCTATTAAGTGTTTCAGGAATTAATAAAATTCGAAAAGCGTATTCACCCCTCTCTAGGCTACATTCACTAAGATTAAAGTTTATTTCTAAATGTAAGATATTTCGTTCTAACTTGTTCATTTTAAAAAAATAACAATTTTGATTCTACGTCTCGTGACTTCGTTTCCGTCTTATTAAAAAAATATAAATAAAATTAATATGAATATTTTTTTCATCCTTTTCGACGTTTTCATCCCTACCATCAGCGTCTCATTATAAACAATGGATGAGTCACTGGACGAGAGGACGACTCATCAACATCGGGTTGCACATAAAATCACAACCAGAATTACGCATAGCTCCTCCGATCTCGTCCACTGCAACCATGAGTTAGGCATGGGGTGGCACAAAGAATGACTTGTATCTATTTTTGAAATTGTCTAAAACATACTCTTTTTAAAGTTAATAATTTAAACATACTATTTTTGAAAAATATTCCATCCACTAGCAAGAGGCGGTAGCACACTGGTTTCTGTATTTTATTTTTTCAGAAAAAATTCATATTCTTAGTTTGACAAGTAGCTAGAATCACAACATGTATCCAAAAATTCACTCTAGCATGCAACATTCTATAATAATAAAAATAAAAGGCAACTGCGGTCTTTAATTTGATCCTGATATACCATTCAGGTTTGGAGTACACATGCATATTCAAATCCCTAAACTTTATTAACTAAATTGATGATGATCATAAGTAGAAAGTTCACATTCTCACGAGCTAAATCACACCACTCTTACCGAGAGGAACACGACTTCACAATAGGTAGTGATTTAGGGCAAGGTACCTATACAACTAAGATGAAATAATATTCCAAATAGAAGAAAAAAGTACACTCATCCGAACCTTCAATAGAGCTTATATGAGGGTATTGAACAGACAGCGTAAATAGAGCACAGTAGAATACGAACCTAAAATAGTATTTGCAAGGAATCAATAGTCTACGGCAAAGCAACATGATAACTAAAGATACAAGAACCTTGAAAGACCCAAGCGTATGCTATTTTTTACGCATCCATGTCCAATAAGCAAGCATAAACTGAGTTATAAATTTAATTGCATCGGCCTCAGCTCGGTGATACTATGTGAAGTTCTACCATCCATGTCCAGAGGATAAGAAATGAAAATTGCATGCCCTGATCAGATGACGCAAGCAAGCAAACGGACAGGCCAGATTATTTCCATTATATGCAGATTCCAGAGAGGACTACAAGCAGCACACGCAGAGCATCTCTCATTTCACAAAGCAACCTTGCTGACTAGGCTCCTCGCAAAAGGTTTGTAGAATAGCCACCCAATAAGTTATGCAGCAACAAGATCAGGGGTCTCTGCCTCGACTGAAAGCAATGTAGTATGCACCTTTCCGACCCACATGTCCAACCGCTCACGCAAAGCCTGGACTTGTGGAATTCCAAGCACTCTAGGCTGGACCCACGATACATGAACTGTACTGTCCACTTCATCAATTATTCCCTCAATGAGATGAACCTGCATTGGAAAAGAAAATCAGAAATGTTTGTACCGAACATGCCAGAGCCAATGAGACAATTCAGTTGTTGGTGGGGGGGGGGGGTGCTGTGGAGTCCAGTTAGAGAAATACGCCATTCCGTTATAACAGACCATAAAAAGAAGCTCAGATAAAAATGATGACTACTATAGGAAATAGATAATCACTGAAAAGCCACCACAATACCAAACAGAGCCTTAAAACCTAAACTCCAGTAATACTTCAACAACTAAACAAAATGTTTCAACAGGTTGGCTACATTTGTGCAAGAACAATCTGATTACAGTAACTCCAATTAAAGATTAAAAACGTATCTTATATAGAGGACGAGAAGAACAGGTATCGTAAAAACACAACCAAAAAAATTTGACGCTTTGGACAAGCACTACATTACATGGTTACAAAAGCTGGGATACAACAAATAGGTCTGTGACAATCAACACACTTGAATCGCATATATTTATAGTATAATATCTCTACTTCTGCGAGGTTAGTGAACTTGAAAAAAAAAAGGAAATTCTCAAGTCATTGTGGAAGTTTCAGAAAATCAACCAATGAATACAATAACAACTTACACGCAAAACACAGGGTACCATGAAGGAACTGAAGATAGCCATGTTTAAACTTTTGATCTAGCCGTTCTCATTTTTCCGGTACTTATGTGGTAGTATGCAATTTTTTCATTATTTCTCTATCATTCTATGTTTATTAGCCAACAGTACATACTACAAACACCCAGGGGCACCTAGGTATCGCACCACAAAGCGCTAGGTGGTTGCCAACCGCCCATTTAGCACTGCCACACTTTCAAACACTGGAAGATAGTGATGTAAATAAGGCGATGCAAACATGAAGAAAGACACAAGCTACCATGAAAAAGCACAAAGTTTTTTTGACAATCCACAAGGCTGCGGTCCATATAAAAAGTCCCTACAACAATTAATACATTAAGGGAATACAAAGAGACGATGTATACCGAAAGGCTTTTCATAAGGAGATATTCCACATCGCTGATAGAAAGCTTAGTCCGCTCAGCAATAACACTCAAGGAGATAGTTCTATCTTCTGATGGCCGGCTGTAAAATGAAGAAAATGTAAATGGATGTGATACTAGAAAATTAATAGCTTATAGATGGTATTGGTACCTAAAGATTATCTCCATCAGACACAGAATATTGATCTTCTCAAGCAGTTTTCGCTCATTCTGGACAAAAGCAGGCTGTGCGCTAAGAGCAGCATTGTGTACCAGGCAAAGTTCTTGGTAGAGAGCAGGGTTCCCAGTGTTGAATGCTTGTAACATATGATAGACCCACTCCACCTTGGTTCCAATAAGACTATTGATCTACGAGTAGAGAAAAACACTTTTAGAAAAAAATATGTACCAAATCAAACAAGCAATCACCGAATTCCATTTTAGTGGTGTTCCTGTAACATTAATCGGATCGCCTTTGCCTACCAAATTATTTCTGTACAGATCATTTACTATAGTCAGGCTAACATTTACTATAATTATTTTTGTGGGTTTCATAGCTTACCCCAACTTGCTTGGAACTAAAAGGCTTTATTCATGTGTATTCTAACATTATATTGACCATCTTCGATATTAATCAGACAAAAATGTAAAGAGGAATACTCAGTCATTAATATATGGGTGATTATGAGCTTTATGTTCAAAATTTTACATTATTATCTGATAAATCTACAGCATTGTTTTTATTACATACACTTATGCAATTGGCACTAATATTTAATAACTACATTTGTGTATGAAACTATGAAAGCCACAAAAGTGTAGTTTAAGTCTAGTGTTTTTCTGGTATTTTTCAGCCTGAATAAAACAGTCATTTGTGACAGTACTGGTTAGCCGGCTATTAGAGCTGGTCATCAGCTATCCCTAGTCTGTAGGGAGTTAGCCGTTTTGTACTGGGTCAACAGGGTTTGTTCCTGTATTTCAGGGTGGTTACATCAGCCCTAAACTAATACAAATAAAGGGAGCTGAGTCCCTGATTAGCTGTGCAATAAGCAGCATCAATCTCTCTAGTACTTCTGGAAATCAGCGCAAGGAGAGGAGAGTGACTTAGCTGTTTTGCCAACAATTAGTATCAGAGCCCCAGGTTCTGGTCCGTGGCGATGTCTGCTCCCCCGCGTGCTTCCCAGTCACCACCGAGGCGCCGGCCGCAGACTCCATCACCCATCCGCCGTCGAGGATGACAAGGCCGTCAGTCAAGCCCAGCCCCTGCGCGGGTTGTTCGTGAAGTGAGCGGGCAATTCCCGCTGCTCACGAAGACCAATTAAACCGATTGGTCAGCGATGATGCGGGTGATGCTCCGTGCATTCGGATTGTGGGGCGCCATAAGCATCGGCGCCAACGACGAGATGGAGGACCAGAAGGCCATGGAGGCGCTACTCCGCGGTGTTCCGCTAGAGATGGCATCGACACTGGCGGCGAAGCCCTCTGCTAGAGCTGCCTAGGAGCACCTGGAGACGTCGCGGCTAGGGTCCGATCGCGCAAGGACAGCGGCGGCACAGCGCGTCAGGAGGCAATACGAGAATGTTGCGTTCCTCGACGGCGAATCACTTGATGACTTCGCGCTGCGACTTGCGAAGATGGTCCAGGAGCTGGAGATACTCGGCGACCCGGAGGATCCCAAGAAGGTCGCCGCCAAATACCTTCGGGTGGTTCCGAAAAGGTATGCGCACGTCGCCGTTGCAATTGAGTCAGTCCTCGACATCTCAGTGATGTCAATCGAAGAGATTACCGGCCGCATTCGTGCTGTCGAAGGCCACATCGGTGAGGAGGAATTGACCTCCGGCGGCAAATTGCTGCTCACTGAGGAGCAGTGGCAAGCGCGGTACAAGGAGAAGCAGACTGGGTCCAAATCAGGATCCGGGAAATCCGGATCAAGAAACCGAAAGCTCGGTCAGAGGAAGAAGAATGCCGACGACACTTGCCACAATTGCGGCAAGAAAGGTCATTGGGCGCGGGATTGTCGTGCTCCACGCAAGGAGCAGGCGAATCTCGCCCGCAAAGAGTTAGATGAGGCACTTCTGATGGCGCGCGACACTGAGATCGTTGAAGACTCTGTCACACCGTCAAGCAGCCTTCACCTATCCAAGCCGGAGGCTCACGTATTCCTTGGCTCCGATGGAAATGGTGCTCAAGAAGAAGGATGGTACCTGGATACCGGTGCAACGAGCCACATGACCGGGAGGACAGAAGTCTTCTCCGAGCTCGATCGATCGGTAGAGGGGACAGCAAAGTTTGGTGACGGATCCCTGGTCAAAATCAGAGGAAGGGGAGTGGTGAATTTCACGGCAAGACCGAAGAATTGATCAAACTCAATGGGGTGCTCCTAATTCCCTGTCTCAAGAACAACATCTTGTCACTAGGCCAGCTAGATCGCAGTGGGTGCAAAGTTCAGATTGAACAGGGGGTGCTGCGGATCTAGGACTGCCAGGGCCGTCTCCTCGCCAAGGTCTGCAGAGGTACGAACCAGCTTTATATTCTGAAGACAAGTGTTGCCCAGAGCGTCTATCTTGCAGCACAACACAAAGAAGAAGACCAGCGCCGCTGGCACGTGCGCTATGGCCACATTGGGCATGAAGCAATGCGCCAGCTGAGCCACCACGAGATGGTCAGAGGCTTGTCGAAGTTTGGGGAGCAGCGGGAAGGTGTTTGCGACGTGTGTCTGGTCACCAAGCAGCGCCGTACACCATTCCCCACTCAATCCAAGTACAGGGCCCTGGCGGCGCTCGACCTGGTTCATGGTGACCTCTGTGGACCAATCACCCCGGCGACACCAGGTGGTCGCCGCTTTTTCTTACTGCTCGTCGACGACGCCACACTATACATGTGGATCAAACTGATCGTGGCCAAGAACGACGCAGCGGCGGAGATCAAGAAGATCAAGGCGGAGGCCGAGCTGGAGGTGGGACGACCTCTGCGCATGTTGCGGACAGACAATGGCGAGAAGTTCACGGCAAAGGAATTCGCTAACTACTGCGCCAACGAGGGTGTGCAGAGGCAACTCACTGCCCCTTACTCGCCGCAACAAAATGGCGTAGCTGAACGCCGGAATCAGACAATACTCGGTATGGCTCGAGCATTACTGAAGGAAAGGAAAATGCCGGCAAGGTTTTGGGGTGAAGCGGTGACCACTGCTATGTTCATTCTAAACCGTGCGCCAACAAGAGCATTAGATGGCCAAATGCCATTTGAGGCCTACCACGGGAGGAAGCCTTCAGTCAGCTTCTTCAAGGTTTTTCGGATGTTTGGGATTTGTTAAGAACACCAAGCCTGGAGGGAGAAAGCTGGATGATCGGAGTTGTCCGTGGTATTCATCGGCTACGTCGAAGGAGCGAAAGCATTCAAGATGCTTGATCCAAGGTCCGGTAAGATTGTAATTTCCCGTGACATTGTATTTGATGAGAACAAGGGATGGAATTGGAGTCAAGCCATCGGCGACGCAGAAAGAATGGACCAAGAATTATCGGTCCAGTTCTACTCAATATGCCCGCTCATTGAGGAAGACGGAGTGGAGAATGGACCACAAGGGCGTGCATCTCCTCCGCAGCCCGCGCAAGGATCTCCACAGTCACCTGCAGCAACTCCCAACTCCACCGATAGCACAGCCACTGCCGGAAATCGTGTCACCATTGGCTGACGATGAAGATCAGCTGGATGCCTACCATGATGAGACTCCAATTCGCTATCGGCGGATGGACAACATCATCACAGATGATGAGCCAAACCCTAGACAGGCGCGCCGGGTCGTGCTGCAAAGGGGGAGACCTCGACAAGTTCATGAATAACTCAAGCTGGTTGTCGAATGTGACACCCGGTTCTATAAACGGAACCGAGCTAATACATATGTGTGCCCAGAATATTCATCACGCATACACATGTAAATCCATAAACTGAATTCAGAATATAATCACGAATAAATAGGGTTTAAGTACTCTATTACATCGACTCGTTGTCTCACTCATGAATCTCTAACTTATTCTTATAGCGGAAGTCTCTAAACGGCAGCGGAAATAACTAAATAGCAGTGGCTCCATCTTCAACTCCACAGGCATGTTGACGGTAGTTCGCACGCCTAGTACTCCACATGATCCTCGAAGTACTCTTCTCCTATTGCTGATGTTTATGTGATAATGCAAGGGTGAATACATGTCGTACTCAGCAAGTGCGGGAAAAGTATGACATGTAGCTTTCAACAAGGCAGGAAATAAAAGGCTCATTGCAGCAAGCAAATTTTATTTCATAAAACACGATAAAAACAGCATCTATTTCTAAGTGATATTTATCCCAATATAACCAAGTAAAGCAGCAACATTCATCCATCATGATTCACCACTTATCATGTCTCAACCAGCCATTAATCTTTCTCATCTTCATTTCATGCTCATAATATTCATAACCATCTCTTGTTCACATAACCGAAACCAAAGTCATTATTGTTAGATATAATCCCGTTTTTCTAATAATTGGTGTTAGAGATAGAGTCCTAGTCCAATAAGAGTAGGAGTTAGTATTAGATAAGGACTCTGTAATTTGGGGCTATATATACAGCCCCCCCCATTGAGAATAAAAAGAGAAGAGTTTAGAGGAAATTAATCCCCGGATTTCCAACATTTGGTATCAGAGCTTTAGGTTGAGAAAACAGAGGGGGGGCGGGATCTCACCGCGCAGGGGTCCTTGGCTGCGTAGGTGGCTGGGCGACAGGGGGCTAAGCCGCCGGCGGGAGGAGGCCAAGAACACGCACGCGCTGGTTCGTCAGGCGCCCCCCCCCCCCCCCCCGAAACCCTAGGCCACGTGCGGCAGCCAAATCCGGCAAGATTGGCGGTTGTGCGCGAGTCATCCCCGTGACACGCTCGGCGCACGGCTTCCACGACGTAGGCGGCGTCTGGTGGCAGGAGTTGTGCACAGAGCGCCGCGCGTGGAGAATCGGGGCGCTGCGGAGGCGAACGGGCGGCGCGGCTTCCAGATCTCAAGCTCGGCGGCGTGCTGCGCAGAGCGCCCGAGGCGGCGACTGCTAGCGCTCGGTGGGAGGCACGCAAGGGCAGAGGAGGCGGCGCTGAAGGAGCGGCCGCGGGCTCCGCGGGAGGAAGGGGCCTGGTGCGGACGGGTTCCGGCTGGTGCGCGGCCGCGGGCTGAGGGTGCTTGCCGAGGACGGACTCCGGCGGGCGCTGCGACTTGTTGCATCAGAGTGGCGCAAGGCGGGCGGCGCTCGTGGGCTGCCACCGAGGCGCGTGGGGGAGCAGAGAGAAGGTGGCGGCTGCTGGTGAGACTGAGGTAGCGGTGTATTAGGGTTGCACAGGGACAAAGGCAGTGGGCTGGGCCAGAAAGGCAGTGGGCTGGGCTAGATCTGCTGGCCTGAGTTAGATCAACTTGGTGAGGTACCCACGTGGGCAGCTTAAGGAATTGTTCTTTGCTAAAGCCACACCTGTAGTGTACCAGAGATTGATATTGGTTTACTAAACGTACACAAGAGGTGTACACAATATGGAGGGTAAATCAATGACACTGCATTATCCCTTATTAACGAAGACCAACTATACAGCATGGGCTATAAAGATGAAGGTTTTCTTGAAGGCGCAAGGGGTATGGGAAGCTATTGAGGAGAAGAAAAGCAACGTTGATCCAAAGCAAGATCAGCTGGCTCTTGCGGCCATCTATCATGCTATTGATGAAGACACTCATGCGAATTTCTGAGAAGGAGACAGCTAGAGAAGCATGGGAGTTGATCAAGATCAAGTTCTTGGGTAAAGAACACTTGATGGAAGCAAGAATCCAGACTCTTCAAAAAGAGTTTGACCTAATGCGCATGAACGAAGGAGACTCCATCGACGACTTTGCCACAAGAGTAATGATCATTGTTATAAAGATCCGTGGTCTTGGAGGAAGAGTTGAAGAAAGCTACATCGTGAAGAAATTTTTGCGAGCTCTACCTTCGAAATTCCTTCACATTGCATCCACCATTGAGCAATTTGTGGACTTAAAGGCAATGACTGTGGAAGAACTCGTCGATAGGCTCAAAGCACATGAGGAGCGTGTACTTGGCTTCAACAACCAAGATCATGAAGAAAGACTCCTTTTAACAAGAGAGGAGTGGAGAGCAAGAGAAGCAAAGGGTGGAGAGAAGCTTCTTTTGACAAGAAAAGAGTGGAAGGCTCAGGAGGGTGGTCAAAAGAAGAACAAGAAATTTGACAAATCAAAGATTCGATGCTTCAATTGTCAAAAACTTGGTCACTTTGCCAAAGAATGCTCCAAGAACGAAAAGAAAGATGAGATGGCGCTTCTTGCGTCAGAAGATACTTTATTTTGATCTCACAAGCAAGGTGTGCTCGAGATGAAGATGTGACCATCTCGAGTGTGTGGGTGTGTGATCGGATTGAAGATGCGACCATTCCGAAATCAAGTGCAGGATGAAGATGAGTCCATCCTGGGGTTGAAGATGTGACCAACCTAAATGCATGTGCAGGATGAAGATGAGTCCATCCTGGGGATGAAGACATGCCCATCCCAAAATTGAGTTGTGCAGGGTGTAGATGTGACCATCCTGGGGGTGCAGTTGTGTCCATCCCGAAAGTGTGTTTAGGGTGGAAGTGTGTCTCCATCCTAATTAGTGTGAGTGTGATCTAAAAAAACAAGATTAGGGGGTGATTGTTAGATATAATCCCGTTTTTCTAATAATTGGTGTTAGAGATAGAGTCCTAGTCCAATAAGAGTAGGAGTTAGTATTAGATAAGGACTCTGTAATTTGGGGCTATATATACAGCCCCCCCCCCCATTGAGAATAAAAAGAGAAGAGTTTAGAGGAAATTAATCCCCGGATTTCCAACAATTATCATGATTCAAAACAGTCCCAAAAACCAATCCCAATGACCATACCATAACCATACCGAATAACCATCCCAAGTTTTCCTTCTAATCATGTGAGTTGGCTAGGCGCTCGTGACCGTAAGCACGACTATCATGATAGTTTTACACTCTACAGAGGTGGCACCACTTTACCCACAAGTTTGTGATTTCGTCACCCGTCGACGACTGCAGAACCTCCATTATACCAGTACACAACCGTCGGTGTATGGCCAAGAGATTACAAAATGGCCTTTACAAAAAGGACTACTAGATGTATGGACTCACTAAGGTTTCACCAGTAGGCTAATCACCATTCTCCCACCTACGGGCCCCCTCTTGTGTCATGCAATTCCCAGGGCAGTCCTCTCTCGACTCCCATTCCCCGCGCCATCCACGGTCCATAACAAGCTAGTAACACACCTAATTAGTCAGCTAAGCCGCACTCATATTTGGCCTTGTGGTGGCACTGTTTTCATGGCATGTGATAGCATGAACCGGTCCTTAGATCTACGGCAAGTAAACCACCTCTCATTCAGAAACATCCACGAACCAAGCTTGCCTAGATCACCCCCGATTCCATGCTCATTATCATCATCAAGTTTTCATCATCATTATTCATATGAGTGTAGTAGCTAAACATGTTTTAATGCAGCTTCCCGTATCCCGTGGATTAAGCGAAGCAAAAAGGAAAAAAACGACCATACCCGACTCATCAACTTTCCCGGCGACAAGGGTGGTTAACAAAACTAGTAAACTCCTATAAAAGGGTGTCCCATCAAGTTGACTCAAGCATACACGTTTTCGCAAACAAAACAGTTTCAAAACATGGGATCAATATGGTGAAGGGGCACTTGCCTTGCTCCCGTGGCTCTGGTTGCTCAAGCGTCTCAAAGTCTTGGCGTTGTAGTTCTTCGTGGATGGCTTCCTGAGCTTGTCATTCTACTCACGACCACGCACATACAAAATTTACAGCAATCAAACATCATGTACCACTCTAACTCCGCCTATGTTGTAATGACATAGCCGATCCCAAGCCCGGGTAAAGGAGGGGGTTGTGATAGGCTTGGCGAGCCAACAACTTACACTTAGCCATTCTCATGGAAATGAAACCCAATAGAAATTCGTTGGGGCGTAACCCTCTTAGCGACGCGCCATATCGGAACCCGGGTATGGTGTTAAGTGGGCAAGGGCCGGGTCGCCACCGCCTTAGTGGCGCGCCATATCGAAACCCGGATATGGTGTTAAATGAGCAAAGGCCGGATCGCCACCACCTTAGTGGCGCGCTACATCATCGCCCGGATGTAGTGATAAGTGAGCAAGGGTCTTTGCATCTTACTCGACGGGTGCAAAGCGTAAGGAAGCTAGCCGAGGAACATAGATTTCGGGTGGGTAGTTGGAATGTAGGATCCTTGACGGGGAAGCTACGTGAGTTAGTAGATGTTGCCATTAGGAGACGAGTAAATATCCTTTGTGTACAAGAGACTAGATGGACGGGTCAAAAGGCGAGAGAAGTCGAGAATACCGGTTTCAAGCTTTGGTATTCTGGTTCGGCTGAGACTAGGAATGGCGTAGGTGTTCTAATAGATAAGAGTCTTAAGGATGGAGTAGTGGATGTTCGAAGACGAGGGGATAGGATCATTTTAATCAAGATAGTAATTGGGGACATTGTCTTGAACGTCATTAGTGCTTATGCCCCACAAGTTGGGCTCAACATGAGTGCTAAGAGGCAATTTTGAGAGGACTTGGAGGATATGGTGAGTAGCGTACCGATAACCGAGAAACTCCTCATAGGGGGAGATCTCAATGGTCATGTGGGTGCAACTAACCTAGGATTTGAGGGAGTACATGGAGGTTTTGGATGCGGCGATAGAAATCAAGAGGGTAAGGACATCCTAGACTTTGCCGTAGCCTATGATCTGTTGATAGCTAACACCCTCTTTAGGAAGAGGCAATCTCACCTAGTGACCTTTAGTAGTGCCCAACACTCTAGCCATATTGACTTTGTCCTCACTAGGAGAAAGGATAGACGGGAGTGTCTAGATTGTAAGGTGATCCGGGGGGAGTGTGTTGTGACACAACATAAGCTTGTGGTAGCTGACTTTCGCTTCCATACATGCTCTTTGCGCGACAAAGGTGTCAAAATCACAAGAACAAAGTGGTGGAAGTTGAAGGGAGAATCACAAGAATCCTTTAAAAATAGGGTGATCACAGAAGGACCCTGGGCAGAAAATGGAGATGTAGATAGTATGTGGATGAAGATGGCAACTTGCATTAGGAAGGTAGCTAGTGAGGTGTTCGGTGTGACAAAGGGAAAGAAACTTGTAGATAAAGACACTTGGTGGTGGAATGAAGATGTACAAAAGTCCATTAAGGAGAAGGAGTGTTACAAGAGTTGGCATGATGATAGAAGCGCAAGCAACATGCTTAAGTACAAAGAGGCTAAGAAGAATGCAAAGCGGGCTGTGAGTAAGGCGAGAGGACAGGCCTATGATAAGTTATATGAGAGACTAGAGACAAAAGAAGGTGAAAAGGACATATACAAGGTAGCAAAAATCCGCGAGAGAAAGATGAGGGATCTCAATCAAGTTAAATGCATCAAAGATGAGACTGACCGCATTCTAGTGAAGGATGAAGAGATTAAGAATACATGGCGTGATTACTTTAATGGGCTATTCAATGATGGGAATGGGAGCACTATGGTTGAGTTGGATGACTCCTTTGATGACTCCAACAGGCGGTTCGTGCGGAGAATACAAGAGTTTGAGGTTAAGGAGGCCTTAAAAAGGATGAAAGGAGGAAAGGCCCTCGGCCCTGACGATGTCCCTATTGAGGTGTGGAGATGCCTCGGGGACATGGCAATAGTATGGCTCACAAAGCTATTCAACCACATTTTTCGGTCAAACAAGATGCCTGAAGAATGGAGGAAAAGTATATTAGTACCTATCTTCAAAAATAAAGGAGATATTCAAAGTTGTACTAATTATCGAGGCATTAAGCTTATGAGTCATACTATGAAGCTTTGGGAGAGAGTGATTGAACACCGCCTAAGGAAAGTGACCAATGTCACTAAAAACCAGTTTGGTTTTATGCCTGGGAGGTCTACAATGGAGGCGATTTTCTTGCTTCGTCAGCTTATGGAGAGATATAGGGAGCAGAAGAAGGACTTGCATATAGTGTTCATCGACTTGGAGAAGGCGTACGACAAGATACCAAGGTCAGTCATGTGGTGGGCACTAGAGAAACATAAAGTGCCAACAAAGTACATTACCCTTATCAAGAATATGTACAATAATGTTAGGACAAGTGTGCGCGTAAGTGATAGTGAGACTGATGCATTTCCTATCACGGTAGGACTACATCAAGGATCAACTTTGAGCCCATACATCTTTTCCTTAGTGATGGATGAGGTGTCGAAGGATATACAAGGGGATATCCCTTGGTGCATGCTCTTTGCTGATGATGTAGTGCTGGTAGATGAAACTAGAGATGATGTTGATAAGAAATTAGAGTTATGGAGACAAACCTTAGAGTCCAAGGGGTTTAGACTTAGTAGGACCAAAACCGAGTATATAAGGTGTGACTTTAGTGGTGTTGGTAGTGAAGAGGGAAATGTTAGTCTACAAGGACAAATAGTACCTAGAAGGGACTCTTTCCGATACTTAGGATCAATTTTACAAAGCAATGGCGATATTGATGAGGATGTTTGCCACAGGATCAAGGTAGGGTGGATGAAATGGCGACAAGACTCTGGAATCCTATGTGATAGGAAAGTCCCACAAAAGCTAAAAGGGAAGTTCTATAGGACGGTGATCAGACCCGCGATGCTCTATGGGGCGGAATGTTGGCCAACTAAACGGCAACATGTCCAACAAATGAGTGTCGCAGAGATGCGCATGCTACGGTGGATGTGCGGGCACACGAGAAGAGACCGAATAAGGAATGAGACGATTCGAGATAAGGTAGGGGTGGCGCCGATTGAAGAGAAGTTAGTCCAACATCGACTTAGGTGGTTTGGACATATCCAACGGAGACCTCCAGAAGCACCGGTTAACAGTGGGATTTTAAGAGGTAGAGAAAATATTAGGAGGGGTAGAGGACGACCAAGGTTGACCTGGGAGGAGGCGGTAAAACGAGATTTGAGAGATTGGAATGTATCCAGAGACTTAGCTCATGATAGGACCGCATGGAAAGTAGCAATCCATGTGCCAGAATCGTAGTCTTGTTTTTTTCTTTTTTCTTTTGTCTTTTCTTTTTCTTTTTTCTTTTTCTTTTTTCTTTTTCTTTTTTCTTTTTTCTTTTTTCTTTTTTCTTTTTTTTCTTTTTTTCTTTTTTTCTTTTTTTCCTTTTTTCCTTTTTCCTTGTTCTTATAACTCTTCCTCTCTTTTACCCCATTGATATTGGCTTTCATGTCTAGCCGACCCCAACAGGCTTGGGATAAAGGCTTGGTTGTTGTTGTTGTTGTTGTTGTTGTTGTTGTAAACATCATGTACCACTTTACTCAAGGTGCAATGGTGAATGCAAATCCTATGGTGTTGTTTTATTAAACCAGTTTGTACATGGTCTTGCATGTTTTAGTGGGCTTTCATGGGGTTTTATGATGAACAAGGGTGTAGGGATCAAGTGTGGACGTGGTGATGATCTTGACTCAAGATCTAGATCAATTCCACCGTTAAAAACCGATCAAAACACGATCTGTCCACACGTAAAAGTTTATGCTCGAAGGCGGACGAAGAAAACGGATGCGTAGAAACAACAACGACGTCGTAAGATGGGTAACGAAGACCTACCTTACTTCCCTTATGATCGTCGGCTCTTTTTCGGCGACGGCGAGGCATGACGGGGCTTGTCGGTGGCTCACCGGCGACTGAACTGCGGCGAGAGGGGGTGTGTCCAACTCGACGAGTTGGGGGCTAGGACCTCCAAGTCGTCGACTTAGGAGGGTGAAAAAGGAAAGGAGTTACGGCCAAGGGGGTTTTCGGGTTCTATTTATAAGGGGAAAAAGAGGAGTCCTACTCCAATTGGAGCTCAAATAAAAGTCCAACTCAATTTTGGATTTTAACAAACTTATCTTTTCAGTTAGGTGCGGCAGCCTTGGGGATATTGTGTCGGTACGCTCAGTACCGGGTACTCCCGCGCACAGGAGAAAAATCCGCCTAAGGACCTCGCATCTCCGCAGTGGTGAGCTCCAGAGGTGCCACGTGTCCAACGGGGGCCGGGCCTCCCCTCTCCTCAGAGGCGAGCTCCGGGCCTGCCACGCGGCCAGCAGAGCCGAGCCTCGCTCCCTCCGCAGGGGCGAGCTCCGAGGGCGCCACGTGTCCAGCGGAGTCGGGCCTCCCTTCTCCTCAGAGGCAAGCTCCGAGGGTGACACATGTCCAGCGGTGCCGGACCTCACCCCCTCCGCGAAGGTGAGCTCCGCGGGCGACACGTGTCCAGCGGGCTGGGGCCTCTCCTCAGAGGCGAGCTCTGGTGGCGACACGTGTCCAGCGGGTCGAGGCCTCTCCTCAGAGGCGAGCTCCGGTGGCGACACGTGTCCAGCGGGGCCGGACCTCCCTCCTCAAAGGAGAGCGACACGTGTCCAGCGGGGCCGGACCTCATCCCTTCCACAGGGGTGAGCTCCGAAGGCGCCACGTGTCCCGCGGGGCCAGACCTCATCCCTTCCGCAGGGGTGAGCTCCGAAGGCGCCACGTGTCCCGCGGGGTTGGACCTCATCCCTTCCGCAGTGGTGAGCTCCGAAGGTGCCACATGTCCCGCGGGGTCGGACCTCCCCCCCCCCCCCTCCGCAAGGGTGAGCTCCGTGGGCGCCATGTGTCCCGCGGTGCCGGACCTCACCCCCTCCGCAGGGGTGAGCTCCGCGGGCCCCACGTGTCCCGCGTTGCCGGACCTCACCCCCTCCGCGGGGGTGAGCTCCGCAGGCGCCACGTGTCCCGCGGTGCCGGGGAAAGTGTCGACGGCGCACTTCGGCAAATTGGAATTGGCTTATTCCAGCTATCTTTTTCCCTTTCCCCACCATTTTTATGATTCTTTCTCCATTTCTATAAAAGAAAGAAAGGGCAGCCCGGTGCATGTAGCTCCCGCTTGCGCAGGGTCCGGGGAAGGGTCCGACCCATTTGGGTCTTTTGTACGCAGCCTTTCCCTGCATTTTTGCAAGAGACTGTTTCCAGGACTCGAACCCGTGACCTCATGGTCACAAGGCAACAGCTTTACCGCTGCGCCAAGGCCTTAAAAATGTTTCTCTATGAAAAATGTATGCAATGCAAGGAAACGAATTTGAGGGTGTTACACCGAAGATGCAGAACCAGGAACTTTTGAAGAGGATGAGAAGGATCCCGCCTGGAGAGCTGCGATGGAAGATGAAATTGCGTTGATTGAAGACAATCAGACATGGAAATTAACTGAATTGTCGGCTGGACACCGAGCAATCGGTCTCAAGTGGATCTACAAGCTAAAGAGGGATGATTCTGGTGCAGTGGTCAAGCACAAGGCCCGCCTCGTCGCAAAGGGATATGTGCAGCAAGCCGGAGTCGACTTTGAGGAGGTTTTTGCTCCGGTGGCGCGCATGGAATCAGTCAGACTGGTTCTGGCACTCGCCGCCGATGAAGCTTGGTGTTGGAAATCCGGCCTGTTCAGCCCTGTTTCTGGCTCTGCAGGTGTGCTGATCGGATCTGTTCGGCCAGAACAGATCTGTTATGCGGTGCAGATCAGAACAGGGTGATTCCTGTGTGCAGAACAGAGAAGACAGAGAGAGTAGAAAGCACCCCTGGTGCTGATCAGATCGGAGAAGAAAGAAACAGAGAAGAACTCGCCGAGTTCTTGCTGGAACAGATGCGAAAATCCTGATCTAGGCGAGTTTAGGGAACTCGGCTAGATTAGGTGCTGCTGTGGGGGCTTTTCTGGTGGAGAACTTGTATTATCTGATTAATACTTCTGCTGTTACAAGGGGGCGCGCAGCTCTGTTTATATAGGGGGGTTTTGGGAGAGTCCCAACCCCCTACAACTCTTATTCTATCTCTAAACTGAATAGGACTCATAAACAGAATTTCTAACTTCCTGGACTCTATCTTAACTGACCGCACCAAGGAGGCGGGCCTGCCTGGGCGTGCGCGCCCCTGGTGGGCTCAGCCGCACCAGGCCGGCCCAGGCCCAGGCCCAGGGTCACCCGACATTCTCCTCCTGACCCTGGACCTGCAGTATGTCCAGAACGCCAATTCTTCTTCTCATCTCGACGAACTTCTATCTTCCAAGTGCCTTGGTCAAGATGTCCGCCATCTGGTCCTTCGTAGAGATTTGCTCAAGCACAATGTCACCGTTGTCAACACACTCCCTTATGTAGTGATACTTGGTGTCGATGTGCTTGCTCCTGTCATGGTGTACCGGATTCTTGCTCAAGTCTATGGCAGACTTGTTATCAACCCGCAGCACCGGTGCCTTCATCTTTTCAGCCAAGTCTTCCATCAGCCGTGCCATCCATACACCTTGACATGCCCCTTGAGCTGCTGCGATGTACTCTGCTTCACACGAGGATAAGGCCACCACCTTCTGCTTGCAGGACTGCCATGAAACGGGGCTGTTTCTAAGACAAAACAGCACCCCGCTTGTGCTCTTGCGGTCCTCCACGTCTCCCGCATAGTCACTATCCGAGTACCCAATAAGCTCCATGTCTCCTCCTCTTGCATAAAAGACTCCATAGTTGATTGTACCCGCTATGTAGCGTACAATGCGTTTGACTGCAGCAAAGTGATCCTCCTTGGGCTCCTCCAGAAACCGACTCACGTACCCGACCGAGTAGGCAAGATCGGGACGTGTGTTCACCAAGTATCGCAGCCCTCCAACCAAGCTCCTATAGTCCGTTGCATGCACCAACGGGCTATCACTTGTCTTGCAAAGCTTGAGGCCTTACTCCATGGGAAATGCACTGGGATTGCATCCTTCCAGGCCAGCTTTAGAGACAAGTTTGGAAGCGTAGGCCGCCTGCCCAACGCTTATCCCTTCTTCAGTCTGCCGCACCTCCAGGCCAAGATAATACGACAAGAGGCCCAAGTCGCTCATCTTGAACCGCTTCATCATCTCCTCCTTGAACTTCTTGATCGTGCCGCCTCCTGTGATCACGAGGTCGTCGACGTACACACCGACGATGAGCTTCTCCTCTGCGGCTCCACGGAAGTAGATCCCGTATTCGCTCGTACTCTTCTGGAAACCAAGCGATAGCAAGCTATCGTTGAGCTTGGCATTCCAGGCCCTGGGCGCCTGACGAAGTCCATATAAAGCTTTCTTGAGCCGATACACCTTGTGTTCGGCTCCGTCGATGATGAAGCCAACGGGTTGGGAGACGTACACCTCCTCCATCAAGTCGCCGTTCAGGAAGGTGCTCTTCACATCCATGTGGTGTACCTCCCACCCCTTGTGTGCAGCAACTGCAAGGAGCAAGCGAATAGATTCGAGACGAGCTACAGGAGCAAATACCTCGTCAAAGTCTATTCCTTGCCGTTGGACATAGCCTTTTGCCACCAGTCGAGCCTTGTGCTTCACCACCTCCCCATGCTCGTCCTTCTTCACCTTAAACACCCATTTGAGGCCAATGGGCTTGTGTCCTGCAGGAAGATCAACAAGGTGCCAAGTCTTGTTTTCTTCTATGGACTCCATATCCTCGAGCATGGCCCGTCTCCAGCACGGGTGTTTCTCAGCATCGGCGAAGGATGTAGGCTCCTCTGCGGTGGTGAACATAAGCTCCCCCTCCTCCAAGCTTGGTGGGCGCTCAGCCCGACCAGGAGGGGTGAGCGTTCCGAGTATGTTGCGCATCGTGCGGAACCGTAGTTTCACGCCGTCGTCGTAGTAGGCGTCGACAACATTGCTGCCGAGGTCCGACAGCGGTGAGGCGAAGCAGATGGGCCGTGGGGGATTCCGGGGCGTGACGAAGGTGCTAGAATCTTCAAGTCCGGAATCCCCCGCTGCTGCTGACCCCCGTGCAAGACTGTCCCAGCCCTGATTTGCGCTGGACAGTCCCTGCAGGGGCCCTTGGGGCGACGCTGCAGGTGCTGGACTCTCTCCAGCAGGTCTGGAGGCTGGTGTAGTAACTCCTAGGGTCTGTACAGACCCTTCTGTGCCTCTCCTGGGCACTACAGGGGTGCTGTTCGACCCCTCCGGACCCTGCAGCACCTCTCCGGGTGCTGAAACAGCAAGTCCAGCACCTGCTGGACCTAAGGAGTCGACGTGGAAGGTGGTGTAGTCCTCTTCTGCTCCTTCTCCCCAATCCCACTTGGCCGCCTCGTCGAATATCACGTCACGTGATATGTGTGTACGCCCATCAGCCAGATTATACATCCGATATCCCTTCGTCCCTGCAGCATAGCCAAGAAAAATCATCGAGTACTCCGGTCTTCCAACTTTTTCAGGTTGGGGCGCGTGTTCTTGACATGCCCCACACACCCAAAAGTTCAGAAATAATTGACGGCTGGTCGCTCTCCATGCCAAGCTTCATATGGCGTCTTCCCGTCGAGGCCGCGGGTAGGGGACCGATTCAGGATATAGACAGCCGTGATAACTGCCTCACCCCAAAATATCCCGGGCATACCCTTCGCCTTCAACATGCTCCTCGCCATGCCGACCACCGTCTGGTTGCGCCGCTCCACAACCCCGTTTTGCTGCGGCGTATACGGGGCTGTGAGCTGACGTTGTACTCCGTGCTGAGCGCAGTACTCGCCGAACTCCTGTGAGGTGAACTCCCCTCCGCGATCAGTACGGAGTAGCTTCAGCCTCCTCCCGGACTCTAATTCAGCTGTCGCATTGAATTGCTGAATCAAGTCGGGCGCCTTGTCCTTGGTTGCTAGAAGATAGAGCCACATATAGCGGCTCATGTCATCCACAAGCAACAAGAACATCTTCTTGCCACCTGGAGTCGTCGGCGTGATAGGCCTGCAGATGTCGCCGTGGACAAGATCGAGCGCGCCCTCCGCGCGCTGCCGAGCTTGCTTGGGGAAGCTGGAGCGCCTCTGCTTCCCAACCAAGCAAGCTTCGCACAATTGATCGGCATGATCAATTTGCGGAAGCCCGAGCACCATCTCCTCTCGTGCCAACTTCCGAAGCGTCTGGAAGCCGACGTGTCCGTAGCGTTCGTGCCAACGCCACGCAACATCATCACGCCTCGCGGTTAGGCAAACCGGACGTGTGATGTTGAGCCTGATGGAGTACAGCTTGCTGTCGTCGCGCTGAACTCGTGTGAGGAGACGCTGCTGCTCATCCCGTATGTGCATCACTCCTCCTTGCACCGTGATGCTGTAGCCATCCTCATCCAGCTGGCTGACGCTGATGAGGTTGGTGGTGAGGCGTGGGATGAGGTAGACGCCGGTGAGCCTCCTGTGCTCACCCGTCTTGGTGGCGAATAGGACCGTACCCTTCCCCTGGATACGCACGACGGAATTATCGCCGAACTTGATGGTTCCGACGACGTTTTCGTCAAGCTCGGAGAAGACGGCGCGCGAACCCGTCATGTGGTTGGTCGCGCCCGTGTCGAGGTACCAACGAGTGTCATCAAAGTCATCGTTGTTGCTGCGGTGAGCGAAGACACGTCCCTCCACTATCTCCAGTGGGCGCATAGGACGTTCCTGTACAGGCTCCTCCTGTACTGAGGCCACCCTTGTCATAAACAAGGCGCCCTCCTCCTCCGCCTTTGCCACGAAAGCCTGCTGCTGCGGCTCCTCCTTAGGCTTCGACCGACACTCCCTGGCCCAGTGGCCCTTCTTCCCGCACTTCCTGCACTGGTCCCGCGGAATATCCTTTCCGGAACCTCCCTTCTTGCCTCCGTTCTTCTTGGGCGGGCCCTTTCGGCCGCCCCTCTTAGAAGAACCCGCGGACTGGGTAGACCGCTCCTCCTTCCGCTGTGCCTCCCACTCCTCCCGAGTGAGGTACAGCTGGCCCTTGTGTACTCCTCCCTTCCGTTGCGTCGAGTCGAAAGCGTTCTTAGCCGCCCTGAGACGCCCCGTCACCTCCGACAAGGTGAGGGTCGACACGTCCAGCAGTGTCGTGATTGCCACCACGATCTGTTGGACGCGTTCTGGAACGCTTCGCAGGAGCTTCTCCACGGCCCTCTCTTCTCCTATCTCCTCCCCTAGCAACGCAAGCCGTGATAGCATGCCGCTCAGGCGAAGGGAGAAGTCCTCCACACTTTCGCCATCCTTGAAGACAGTGTCTTCAAACTCCTTCCGGAGTTGTTGTGTTGTTGTCTTCCTCACGCGGTCGGCCCCGACCCGCATGATGGTGATCGTGTCCCATGCCTCCTTCGCCATCCTCTTTTCTCCGATCGTCGTGATCATCTCCGGCGGGACAGCGCTGACCAAGATGTCAATCGCCATCATGTCTTCCTGCTCGCTCACGTTCCCCTCCTCCACGGCCTTCCAAAGCAGCCGTGCCTTCAGCTTGATCTTCATCATGACAGCCCACTCCGCGTAGTTGGTCTTGGTGAGCACGGGGAACCCCGTCCCGGTGTTCACCTCACGAGCTGCCGGTGAGGGTGTGCCATGGCTGATGGCGCTGCCGCTGCTTGTAGGTGTAGACGACATCTTGCAGAATTCAGCCTAGTGTTGAAACCGGCTCTGATACCACGATTGTTGGAAATCCGGCCTGTTCAGCCCTGTTTCTGGCTCTGCAGGTGTGCTGATCGGATCTGTTCGGCCAGAACAGATCTGTTATGCGGTGCAGATCAGAACAGGGTGATTCCTGTGTGCAGAACAGAGAGGACAGAGAGAGTAGAAAGCACCCCTGGTGCTGATCAGATCGGAGAAGAAAGAAACAGAGAAGAACTCGCCGAGTTCTTGCTGGAACAGATGCGAAAATCCTGATCTAGGCGAGTTTAGGGAACTCGGCTAGATTAGGTGCTGCCGTGGGGGCTTTTCTGGTGGAGAACTTGTATTATCTGATTAATACTTCTGCTGTTATAAGGGGGGCGCAGCCATGTTTATATAGGGGGGTTTTGGGAGAGTCCCAACCCCCTACAACTCTTATTCTATCTCTAAACTGAATAGGACTCATAAACAGAATTTCTAACTTCCTGGACTCTATCTTAACTGACCGCACCAGGGAGGCGGGCCTGCCTGGGCGTGCGCGCCCCTGGTGGGCTCAGCCGCACCAGGCCGGCCCAGGCCCAGGCCCAGGGTCACCCGACACTTGGGAGGTCCATCACATGGACGTCAAGACTGCTTTTCTCAACGGAGGATTGGCGGAAGAGGTCTATGTTCGACAACCACAGGGCTTCATCGTCACCGGCAAAGAAGACAAAGTCCTTCATCTACGGCGAGCCCTCTACAGTCTTCGTCAAGCGCCACGAGCCTGGTACGCCAAGCTCAATGGCACTCTCCGAGAACTAGGGTTCCGGCAGAGTGATCATGAACCCGCCATCTACTACAGAGGGGCAAGTCACGGCCGCCTCATCGTCGGAGTCTATGTCGACGACCTCATCATCACCGGAGCGACGCCAGAAGTGATTACTCACTTCAAGGAAGAGATGAAGAAGCTTCAAAATGGTGGATCTCGGGTTGCTGACATTCTACCTCGGATTGGAGGTAAGACAGCGCTGCTGGGATAAAATTATGTCAATCACACTATGCTTTGAAGATTTTGGAAGCAGGACAGATGGTGGACTACACTCCAGCTCAAACGCCGATGGAGCAATGGCTGAAATTGAGCCGTGATAGTGCAGGAAAGGAAGAAGAATCGGGGTTGTATTGAAGCCTGATAGGCAGCCTTCGATACCTTGTGCATACCCGGCCGGATCTTGCATTTGCCGTCGGGTACCTTAGTCGGTTTCTATCGGCGAGGCTACGGCGATGCAAGGTTGGTCGGCTACAGCGACAGTGACTACGCCGGCGACGTCGACGACAGCCACAGCACCTCAGGGGTGTTCTTCTTCCTCAGCGCAAGCTTAATTAGCTGGCACTCCCTCAAGCAACGAGTGGTAGCGTCGTCGTGCGAAGCTGAGTACGTCGCCGCCACTGCAGCGTCAACACAAGGGGTACGGTTGGCTTGGCTGTTGGCTGATCTTAAGGAAGAAAAATTGAAGCCTATAGAGATCAGGGTGGATAACAAGTCAGCACTTGCTCTCATGAAGAACCCAGTTTTCCATGAGCGCAGCAAACATATTAGGGTGCGCTATCACTATGTGAGTGGTTGAAGATGGAAGCATCATCGTGGAGTTTATAAACTCAAAAGATCAACTGGCTGACATTGGAACTAAAGCACTGGGAAGGCTGAAGTTTCAGGAATTGAGAAGCAGAATTGGGATGATTCAGATGGGGAAAAGTCTGAAACACTAGCCTTAGGGGGAGAAATGTAGTTTAAGTCTAGTGCTTTTCTGGTATTTTTCAGCCTGAATAAAACAGTCATTTGTGACAGTACTGGTTAGCCGGCTATTAGAGCTGGTCATCAGCTATCCCTAGTCTGTAGGGAGTGAGCCGTTTTGTACTGGGTCAACAGGGTTTGTTCTTGTATTTCAGGGTGGTTACATCAGCCCTAAACTGGTATAAATAAAGGGAGCTGAGTCCCTGATTAGCTGAGCAGTTAAGCAGCATCAATCTCTCTAGTACTTCTGGAAATCAGCGCAAGGAGAGGAGAGTGACTTAGCTGTTTTGCCAACAAAAAGAAGCAGAAGGTGAAATGTATATCGTAATAAGAAAACTAATCAATACATCAGAAGGGATAAGAACAGAAAAGTCATGCACAAGCAAAGAGTTGCTTACAATCGGGTGAGCAAGCAACTCCCCAAAGTTGTAAATGTTATCACCCAGCAAGGCCGCGAGAGATAGATCAAACGCCAGATCCTGATACAATAGAATATCATGTTGTCAATATCCTTAACAACCGCCAGAGCACACTTCAGATAAATGAGCCAGAAAAGAAACTAGAACTAGCTCAGCTAGAAACTGAATCATTATGACAGAACATACCAGCTTGAAAGATTCTGAGAGAGATTCCACGGTAGTGTAGGCCAGATAGAGAAGAGCATTCTTATAGAACTCAGCAAACTCCTGGCGAGCCTTGTGGTACTGAGATGATATCCAGTAAAAGCTAGCGTGTACTGAGGGATCAACATCAGTCATGCTATCCAGAGTGGTTTTCCCTTCTTCTAACAGATTCTTGCACTCTTTTTGATTTCCCTTCTCAAGGTTACTTGCTGCAATTTGCATCTTCACATGAAGAATTGGTTCGTTAATCCGCAATTCTTTTGTCTCGTGCAACTTTGTAATCACCCCTTCTAAGAAAGTAATAGCAGCATCCTTGTTGGGATATTGGCGTGAGGCTATCACCGCAAAGTGAGCAAGTTTCAGCAGATTAATCTTTGTCTCGAAGTCATTGATGAAATTGTTGTACAGCTGTATGATGGTGTCACCAGTCTGTAGATAAAACAGTGGCATAATAACTGAGAGACAATAAAAAATATTTGAAAAAAAAGGGTAGTAAGGAGAATTATTGGAAGCAAAGTAAAATACAGAACTTCCAAACTTCAGGAAACCAGTCTGCAGTTAGGTCAGTAAGGTTCATCACACAAACAATATTAACAGAGTCAGAAACTAGAACAAGAACAAAATCCCGTCTCCATGTTATAAACAACCAAAATGTTCTGCATTAATGAAAAAGGAAAATAAAAAACAAATATATAGGCCCTGTTTGGCACAGCTTCTGAATCAGCTTTTTTATAAAAATAAGTTGCGGGTGTACCAAACAGTCAGCTTCTCCAACAGCTTATTAGTTCAGCTGCTTCTCAGAATGAACTAAAAGCGGGATATAAGTTTAAGCTGCTGTTCACCAGCTTTTCAGACAAGCTGCTTTTTTAACAAGTTTAAGCCATGCCAAACAGGGCCATAGTACCCGACTGCCTAATCATTGCAGGCGATAATGTCTGCTTTGGGTTCTTTCTTATCTCCTTCTGTCCTTCAAGGTTTTTTTATCGTTCAGGATATATTTAGTCTATTTTGGCTTTCACTGTATATTTTTCTGAGGGAGACGGTTAGATACCACAGAAGGTATAGGAGAGTGGCAGGCGCACTTGACAAGTCTGAAACAGAGCACATAAGAAAATGAAGGAGACATGGATACAATTAATGTGTACCCTATGCCAAAGGCTCCCACACATTGTGGGGTCTGCCAGTCTGGGGAAGAATTATTTCTAGACAGCCTCAGCGTTCCAAAAGGCGCTCTAAGGCGGTCGCCTAGGCGCGATTCAGCGCGGGGCGCTGGCCTCCCGCCTCGCCTCAGGGGGTGGGCGCTCGCGAGGCGCCGCGGGGGGGGGGGGGGGGGGGGGGGGGGGGATCCCCAGAGGGCGGCGCGCGCTCGTCGGCCGAGCGCGGGGGGGTGGGATCCCGGAGGGCCGCGGCGCGGGGGGAGGAAACCCCCGAGGGCCGCAGCGGGGGGCCTGGAGGTTTTCCGGGCGGCGGGGGAGGGTGGGCGTGTGGAATCCCCAGATCTCGTCGGCCGGCTGCGTGGGCAAATCCAGCGGTGCAGGGAGGAGCTGAAGGGTGGCACTGGGCCAGGTTGCACGTGGGTGGGCTGCGGGAAAGGTTGTGTGGAGAGGAAGAAACTGGCCCATGGAAAATTAGTCCAGTAGAGCAGAATATACTCTTATATTTCTGTATTTAAAAAAAATTAAAGTGTACTACTGCTACAGTTTATAACGCCTAGGCGCCGCCTAGGAACGCCTAGGCTCTAGGCGGAGGGTCACCGCCCGCCTAGCGCCTAGCGCTTTTTGGAACACTGGACAGCCTTACCCCTGCTTTCGCAAAGAGGCTGATTACTTCGAACCCAAGACCTCAGGACACAAGTGGAGACTGGATGAGACACTACCACTGCACCAGGTCCACCCTTCACATGGATACAAATGTTGTATAAAAAAAGAGACAGGATGAAAAGCTATTCATTTTTAATTGGGATCTTCCCTAGATATTCATGTTAAAAGATGCCATGACCAACATTCTACATGCGCAAGCCAAAATTTGGGCTCAGTTAAAACTACTTTTGCACAGTATAAATTCAAACCTTACACCTGATAGATATTAGTTCCACCATCCAACTGCTCACGAATGTTAACTGTTCTATCTTTGGTTTTACATGTGCTTGGTATATCAGTTCCATCATCCAGCTGCCGACAAAAGTTAGCTGTTCTATCTTTGGTTTTACATGTGCTTGGCTCAAGAAGATTGGACAACAGCCAAAATTTGAATAACGGGAGAGTCCTTGTGAATGTTATAAATAACCGAAATGCTCAGTGTTAATGAGACAGGGATTCAGGGAAAAAGAAACAGCAAAACACATAGTACCCAGTAGCCTAATCATCACGGTTGAAGCCTCTAGACAACTCTGAACCACGAAGCATAAAAGAAAATAAAGACGTTGATATGAATGGTGGCTCGTGTCTAACAAAAAAAGGCATTCATCTTCCAATTGAGATCTTCCCCTAACATTACTGTACCAAAATTATGCATGCAAATCACATTCTCCATGCCTAATTTGAGTTCAGTTAACCCTTCATAAGAACAGTAGAAATTCACACGCTATCATATAAGTATCAATTCCATTCTACAGCTGAGGATGTATGGTTCTGCTGACAAGGATAAGGTGAGGCTATTTGTTGATCTCTACTCTTTTGTTTTACTTGTGTTTGGCTATAGATTCAGAGCTGTGGCTGGATATCTGAAAAAAGAAAAAGGCAGCCCGGTGCATGTAGCTCCAGCTTGCGCAGGATCCGAAGAAGGGTTCGACCCACTCGGGTCTTTTGTATGCAGCCTTTCTACAAGAGGCTGTTTCTAGGACTCGGATCCGTGACCTCATGGCTGCATATCTGAATTGCAGCACAAAACTGGCAAAGCTAAGAGTAGAATGTATGCAAATTCAAAAGCCTGGGTCAAGAAGGACATTGGTCCGTTGAATTAAGCCTGAGGTTGGTAACAGAATTCATAAGGGTCATAGACGTTCATAACATATGCCTCCCACCCAGGGTTTAAAAGGCGTCGCCTAGGCGTCCAGGCGCTCCGGCCTGGACGCCATGGTCGGGCGCCTCGCCTGGAGCCGCCACCGGGTCACGCCGCCGGAGCCGCCGTCAGGTCACGCCGCCTCAACCACCATCGGTTGGGAGGAAAAGGGGAGAAGGGTTTGAGTGGTTTTTTAGGGTTAGAGGTGTTATATTTGTGATCTGGGACGTTGGATAAGTATCAGGCCTATTCCCAGCCCGGCCCAGCCCGCCACTGCCCCTCCTCGCGCCCGCCTTTCCATCGGGCATCCTCGCCCCGCCACCGCCGGGTCCTCCTCCCCTCACCGCGCCGCCGCCGCCGGGTCCTCCTCCCCTCGCCTCACCGCCGTAGCCGCCAGGTCCTCCTCTCCTTGCCCTGCCGTCGCCGCTGGCCGCCTGGCTGAGCGCCTAGGCCCAGGCGCCCAGCAGGCGCCTAGGCGTCCGGGCGGTGATTCCTACAAGCCTGCTCCCACCATCCGTAGAAATTAGACTCAAAAGCTGAAATAGGTTGTGGTGTAACCTCGATTCAGTATAAGCAGGGTACACAACATAAGTTAAATCGAAGTGAGGTAGTGTGGTGGCCTATAGAAGAGTCACTAACACCCATCCAATTCCGCCAAAATTAGCAAAGAATAGACGGTAGTACCCATCAATTCCGCCAAAACTAGCAAAAAACATAACGACTCCAAATCGAAAGACATGAAAGGGGCATGAGTAGGCCCTGGACGGTGAGAGATCTGCCGCACGAAGTAGCACATCTGGGAAACCATCGGTAAAACCTACCCTAAGAAGAGGAGAGGACGAACCTGCGCAGGCTGGAGCTGGAGGAACTGGTCGAGCTTGAGGGTGAGCTGGTGCCATAGCTTGCGCTGGTAGAGGTCGGCGAGGGAGGCGTACCAGTCGGCCAGGTCCGGGCGCGCCTGCCGCTGCGCTTCCACGTATTGCAGCGCCATCGGAACCGCGGCTCCTGGTCCCAAGACGACCGACTGCCCTGCCCTCGGCGGTTAAGGTTCCAGAGAGATCTTCGACGGTTAGGGTTTCAGAGAGAACCTCGGCGGCGGCTGCGAGGGAAGACGAAGAGGGTAACAACCACCAGCAACAGCGACGCCAAATCGAGAGGTGGTGAGGTGGGCAAATTAGATAAAATAAAACCTAGCTGCGGTGCGGTGGGAGAAGGGAGGCGGAGCCGCGGAGGAGGGGAGCGGATACTTGCCGTGCAACGGGAGGGAAGGTTCTAGATCGGTCGATCAGATCTGCAGCTCAACAGTGGTTAGATGGCACCGCTAAAATATCCACGAATATTTTATACATGAAGTTCACGTTAGATAATATCTATACTGACTCCGTATCTATTATCCGGGTAAAAAATGTTACTTTTATCCGTTATCTGCGTATATTTTTTTACCTGCAAGTATATTCATTACTTGCTCTTTAGCTTTGCTCATGTAAATAGTTTAATTAAGTAACCAATTCATGACCAAATAATAACGAAAATATATAATTTTGTTAGATCTAAATATTCAAAAATTAATATTTATAAAAATAGTTTTTTTCTATGACAATGAAATTTAGTTTATTATTAATCCACATGTTACATGTAACTCACATTTAGTATTAGGTATGGACGTCTTTTACCCGATAAAAAATATCTATTAGATTTTCTCCCATATCCAACCCATATAGCGGGTATAAATTTCTACCCAAACCCGTACCTATCGGTCAGTAATGGATATCCATTGTCATATCTATAGTGGACTCGACTTCAACCGCCGGGTAGGCAGCCAAGCCGGACGGGCCAACATGAAAGGAAGAACGGGGCGGCGGCTTCGTGCCGTGGAGGTGGACTGATAAATGCCGCAAATCAGAAACTTCTAAAAATATGGGTATTTTAATACGTAAATTTCAAAATTAGGACATTGTAAATAATAATAAAAATGGGCACAAATCTTCGAGTTAGGTGCCATCAACCACAATAGGGATGAATCATACCCCATGGAACGACTCATCCACGATGGCGACAAATGATAGCTACACGAAGTTTTGAAAATATCGTAAATGAATACATGTGTCGGTACCCTCGATACGGGGTACCCTCGCGCACAGGGGGAAATGCCTAAGGATCTCGCCCTTCTCCGCAGGGAGAGCTCTGAAGGCGCCGCGTGTCTAGCGGGGCCGGACCTCCCTCTCCTCAGAGGAGATATTCGGGCTCGCCATGTGGCCAACTAAGCCGGACCTCCCTCCTCCGTGGGGAGAGCTCCGAAGGCTCAACGTGTCCCGCGGGGCCGGACCTCCCTCTCCTCAAAGGAGAGCTCCGGGCCCGTCACGTGGCTAGCAGAAGCCGGACCTCCCCCCTCCGCGGGGAGAGCTCCAAAGGCTCCACGTGTCCCGCGGGGCCGGACTTCCCTCTGCTCAGAGGAGGGCTCCGGGCCCGCCACGTGGCCAGCAGGACGACGCTGCATGCCCCCGCGCGGTAGGCAGCGGGCGTAAAGGCGCACCATACCTTGCCCGTACAAGGTATTCAAGGCCCGCACCTTTCTAAGACGTGGAGACGCGGAGCACGCTTCTGTCAGGTGCCGTTGCGGCTAGTCGCATCACAGACTGGCGCGCCGTGTCAGAGCCTGTCCGCCAATAAACACAGCGACAAGACATCCCCTACCGCCCCTGCCGTCATCAACCACTACGACTAGCTTGCGGCATGGGTAGGGCGGCAGAACGAAGACTCGGAAGCCTTCGCGAGAGACAACTACCGGCATAACTGCAGATACGGTAGACGGCAGGCAATCTCCCCGAGACCATCTGTCGGGTCCTGGGCCCACCTTGTAAGCCACTCGAGTCTTGGACTATAAAAGGCTCGGGTAGGCGACGTTAGCAAGAGTTCGAACTCTGTGAACTCGCATCCTAGACACCCTCAAGCTCAGGACTCCGGTTCTGAGCAACAAGCAATATAGCGAGCACCTCTGCTCACTGTGGACGTAGGGTTTTACGCTCCGGTGGCCTGAACCACGTAAAACTCGCCGTGTCAAGCTTCTCCCTTACTCGTTCCTAACGCTTAAGCTCTCTGCAAGCGTCTAGCCCCTCCGAAAAAGAACCTCCGCGGGCTGCCCAGAGCAGGTCCGGGGGAAGTGTCGACCACACACTTCGACATTTGGCGCGCCAGGAAGGGGGCTTTTCCCTTGCGCGACGGGCTTTTGCCGATGAAGATGACGAAGCTTCCTTCAGCGGCAAGCTTTCCTCCCCGCGTTCACGATGGACCGTGACAAGCGGGGACTACGTCTCGACACACTCTGGACGGAGTGTGTCGGCACGAGCTGGAAGCCAGCAGCCGACTCTGGCAGCGCTGACTCCGGCAATGCAGGCTCCAACTAGCGTGAGATCTTCTGCAGCGCTGAGCGTCCCCCACGGGGGCGCGCTAGCTGCAGCAAGAGCGCTACTGCGCAATCCACCCGCTGGGGACGCGCCTCAGTCAGCGACCCAGCAGTGGATCCGCGAGGTAGACCGTCTCGTCATCGCCGCTGCAAACCCTCGACTTCGGCGGGGACGACGCCCCGGCCAACCGGCTGTGTCGCTGACGCGCACGCCAATAGTTGACGGGCAGACGACGGATTCCAGCTCCACCAGGCTCCCATCGACGGGCCTGAGGACAGAGCTGGAACGATGCCACTTGGGCCAAGATGCCCGAGTATTCCTCGAGCGACGACGAGAAAGGCGTCGCAACCAAGAGGTCGACGACAGCATGACGTCAGCCTCGACCCTGCCTGAGGCGCAGACCTTCGCCACGCGATCTCTGCCCCAGGCATACGCCACGCAGCATATGCCACAGCCATATGCCCTGCAAACGGTGCCCCGGTCTATGGCGCAGCCTTGCCCATACCGGGGTACACAGTGCCAGCAGCGAACCAAGCATTCGCGGCACCAACGCCTGCAGCAACTGGAGCCGGATGTGCGTCCCTGACGCCCCACCTTCGCTTCGCGAGGTGGCCGCGCAAGTTTCGGCCGCACCTGCCCAAGAAGTACGACGGCAGCGTCAACCCGGCGGAGTTCCTCCAGATCTACTCCACCGTCGTCCTTGCTGCAGGAGGGGACGAGGCCGTCATGGCCAACTACTTCCCCGTCACCTTGACCGGCCCAGCCCGGTCTTGGCTCATGAACCTCCCCCAGGGTTCCATAACCTCCTGGGGAGAGCTCTGCCGGCAGTTCACCGTCAACTTCGTCAGTTCCTACACTCGGCCTGGCACAGAGCTCGACCTCCACGCCATCCAGCAACAACCTGGGGAATTGCTGCGCTCCTTCATCCAGCGGTTCTCCCAGATACGGAACACCATCCCACATATCCAAAATGCTTCTGTGGTGGTGGCGTTCCGGCAAGGCGTCCGGGACAAGAAGATGCTTGAGAAGCTCGCGATCAGATAGGTCCGCGACGTCTCACAGCTCTTCAGCCTGGCGGACAAGTGCGCCAGAGCAGCAGAAGGGCGGAACTAGCACTCCCTGCCAGCCTCTGAGTCAGGAGGGCAGCCACGATCTGGCGCCGCTTCCTATGGAAGCGGCAAGAAGATCAAGAACCGGGGCGGTGGCAAGATGAAACCACCGGTCGCGGCTCCCGTTGCCGTAGCAGTGGCACCCAGTGGGGCTCGGGGGCCGCGCCCCGACAAAAGGCAGCGACAGTCACCAGCTCCAGATGGTGACCAAGGCGAGCTATGCCCCGTGCACGGCACCAGTTACCATACTGCTGCCGAGTGTCGGTAGATCCAGAAGCTCGCGGAGCGCTTCCGGAAAGGGAGGCAGCTTTGAACTGATGCCCCACCCTACCGTCAAAGGGAGGGCAAGCAGAAGGTCGACGCCCCAGACAACGTCGACCACCAGGTGGAGTTCCAGGAGCCTCAGCGCGCTGCGAAGGCGGTGTGCAACCATGAGGACTCCAGCTCCAGTGATGACGAGCGTCGGAAGATGCTCTACGTCATCTACGGTAGGTCCGCTGACCCCTCGTCCCGAAGCGCGGTTAAGACCCTACGCCGAGCGGTAGCGTCGGTGGCTCCCCTCCTAAGTGTCGCGCCACACCTCAAGTGGATGGGAACCCCCATTAGCTTCGATGCCACCGACTGCCCCAGGAACATGGCTGGGGCCGGCCAACTACCGCTCTTGGTAGCTCCCACCATCGCCAACGTGAGCATGTACCACGTTTTGGTGGATGGCGGGGCTGGACTGAACCTCATCAGTCGCGCAGCTTTCCAGAAGCTGCAGATCCCGATGGCCAAGCTCACCCCATCGAGCCCGTTCTCAGGGGTAGGGCCGGGACAGGTCATTCCCTATGGCAACATCAGCCTTCCGGTGACCTTTGGGGCACCGGACAACTATCAGACAGAGTACATTCTGTTCGATGTGGCGGAGATCGACCTCCCCTTCAACGCCATAATTGGCAGGCCAGCCCTGTACCGATTCATGGTAGTAGCACACTATGGCTACCTCATCTTGAAGATGCCTACACCAACAGGCGTCCTTAGGATTCGTGGAGACCGCACTGCTGCAGTGTCAGCCTTGGAAAAGCTCCAAGTGCTTGCAACAGCTAGAGCACCAGCCCCTGGCAGTGCAGAACCGGATCGGCTCCACCCAAGTGCACACCACCGTGCCTCTATCGCAGCACCCTGTGTGCAACCCCTCGACGAGGGCGACGTCCCCCCGAAGCTCGTCCAAGTCGGCGCCGATGCCACCCAGACGACCCGGGTAGCCGGGGGCCTGGATAGCAAATAGGAAGGCACGCTCGTCACCTTCCTCCGGCACAACGTCGACGTGTTTGCATGGCAGCCGTCGCAGATGCCGGGGATCCCTAGGGAGGTGATCGAGCACCACTTGAAGGTCTTCCCCGACGTCCGGCCAGTCCAACAGAAGCCCTGCAAGCAGTCCATCGAGCGGCAAAACTTCACCCGGGGAGAAATCAAGAAGCTGCTGGATGCTGGCTTCATACGGGAAGTCCACCACCCCCGGTGGTTGGCGAACCCCGTTGTTGTCCCGAAGGCCGGCGGGAAGCTCCGGATGTGCATCGACTACACTAGTCTCAATAAGGCATGTCCCAAAGTTCCATTCCCTCTCCCTAGAATAGATCAAATAGTAGACTCAACATCGGTCTGCGATATGTTGTGCTTCCTAGACGCCTACTCGGGTTTCCATCAGATCCCTATGTCTAGAGAAGATGAAGAGCACACCTCCTTCATCACAGTAGACGGCCTGTACTGTTATGTCTCTATGCCTTATGGCCTAAAGAATGCTCTTCCCACCTTTGTACGTGCAATGCACAAAACCTTCAGGGAGTTAATAAGAGACTTAGTTGAGGTGTATGTCGATGACATCGTTGTTAAGGTGAGGCAGAGTTCATCCCTGCTAGATAACCTGGCGTTAGTCTTTGACAAACTGCGCTCTACGCGCACCAAGCTGAACCCCGACAAGTGTGTGTTCGGCGTATCCTCTGGGAAACTCTTAGGATTCCTGGTCTCACACCGAGGAATTGAGGCTAACCCAGAGAAGATCAAGGCCATCGACTTGATGCGGCCCCCCGCCCACATCAAAGAAGTCCAGAAACTCACGGGATGCCAAGCCGCGCTGAATCGGTTTATACCGAGGTTAGCAGAGCGAGCGCTCCCCTTCTTTAAGCTCCTGCGCAAATCCGGCCCATTTGCTTGGACCGACGAAGTAGAAGAAGCTTTCCAGGAGTTGAAGCAACTCCTGACGACCCTACCCATCATGGTAGCCCCCGAGCCCAAAGAGCATTTGTTGCTCTACATCGCGGCGACAACTGAAGTGGTGAGTATGGTCCTCGTCGCAGAGCGGCCGGACCTCTCGTCGCCACAGTCTGCTCCGGTAGCAGGAGACAGGCGCTAGGAAACCCCGGAGGTCCAAGACGGCCTCCCGGACCTCCAAGACAACCCCCCGGAGGTCCGAGACGGACCCCCAGACCTCCATGACAACCTCCCAGAGGACCAACGGGACCTCCCGGAGGCCCAACGGGACCTCCCGGAGGTCCAAGGTGGCTTGGGAGCCTTCGAGTCTCAGCTCCGGGCAGCCCCCCTGGACCCACCCACCTCTGATAGGCCTGAGCCAATGGATGAAGACATCTCTGCCCTGGGAGGGAGGGTCCGGACCATCTAGAGGCCTGTCTACTACATCAGTGAGGTCCTCCATGACGCCAAGACAAGGTACCTGGAGGTCCACAAGCTGCTGTATGCAGTGCTCGTGGCGTCCAGGAAGCTCCGCCACTACTTCCAAGGCCACCGGGTCTCAGTGGTCACCTCCTATCCGCTGAAGGCTATCCTTCACAGCCCCCACGCGACTGGCAATGTCGCTAAATGGGCAGCGGAGCTGGCGGAGTTTGAGCTGGACTTCCTTCCTCGTCATGCAGTCAAGAGCCAAGCATTGGCTGACTTCGTGGCTGAGTGGACGCCAATGAAGGCTGACCCAGGGGGCCACGAAGACGGTGAACCAAAGCACCGAGCTCCGGTCTTCACCGAGCCTCACTGGACACTCTTCTTCGATGGCTCCTCGCGAAAGCAGGGGGCCGGTGCCGGCGTACTGCTTCTCATGCCATCGGGGGAGCAGTTTGGGTATATGGTGCGTCTATATTTCAAGGCAACCAACAACATGGCAGAGTATGAAGCACTCATCTTTGGCCTAAAGAGAGCCCTGTCTCTGGGCGCTCGCCAGTTGTTGGCACAGGGTGACTCCCAGCTAGTTATCAAGCAAGTTAAGGGTGAATGCTCCTGCAATGACCCACAGCTAGCTGCTTACCTACTCCACGTGCAGATGTTGGAGAAAGACTTCCTCGCCTTGGACCTGCGCCACGTACCGCGCGCTGGCAATGCCGCAGCTGACGACCTCTCAACGAAGGCCTCCACCGGAGCCCCTGTGCCCGAAGGAGTCTTCGAGAGGACATTGCTGCGGCCCACAGCCCGGCCTGCCGAGCCGGGCGAAGGGGGCTGGACCAGCACCTCGAAGCTGGCGGTCCCAGCGGCCCTGCAGCCATGGACGCCGCCAAGGATCGTAAGCGTCACTGGGAACTCCGTGCAACCCAACGCTCAAGATCCAGAAGCTCAAGTCAGACACGATGCATGGATCACGGAGATCCAGGACTACTTGAAAGATAACATCCTCCTTGATGAACGTGTATCCGCTGAACGGATCGTGCGCATGGCTAAGAGATACGCGCTGGTAGAAGTGGATCTCTACCGGTGTGGCGCCAACCATGTCCTATTGTGGTGCATAGCCCAGGGGGAAGGTTGCGAATTGCTCGCTGAGATCCATGGAGGCGAATGTGGGAGTCACTCTTCCTCACGCACGCTTATCGGTAAAGCCTTCCGGCATGGCTTCTACTAGCCGACAGCACTCCAGGATGCCGTCAAGCTGGTCGAGAGCTGCATGGCGTGCCAATTCCACGCCAAGCAGATCCATACACCGGCTCAGGCGGTACAGATGATCCCGCCCTCATGGTCGTTTGCTGTATGGGGGTTGGACATCCTGGGACCATTCCCTAGAGCCGTCTGGGGATTCCGGTACCTCTATGTCGCCATCGACAAGTTCACCAAGTGGCCGGAAGCCACACAGTCGTCACCATCAACAAGCAATCCACAGTAAAGTTCATCAAGTCGATTGTCTGCCGGTTCGGGATCTCGAACAGAATCGTCACCGACAACGGGACCGAGTTCACCAGCGTAGTGTTCTAAGACTACTGCGAATACCTCGGCGTCCAGGTGTGCTATGCCTCTGTTGCTCACCCAAAGAGCAATGGGCAAGTCGAGAGGGCCAACGCCGAGATTCTTCGGGGCCTCAAGACTCTCACCTATGCCGGCCTGAAGAAACATGGTGCCAATTGGGTGGATGAGCTTCCGAGCACACTATGGGCTAACAGGACATCCCAGAGCCGGGCCACCGGAGAGACACCCTTCTTCATGGTGTACGGGGCCGAAGCTGTGCTTCCCCCAGAGATCACCATGAAGTCTCACCGTGTCCGAGATTACGACGAGGCCGCGCAGGACAACCTCCGGCGTGGAGACATCAACCTCGTCGACGAGGTCCGATTGCATGCAGCACTCCGTAACGCACGGTACAGACAAGCGCTCCGGCGCTACCACCAGAGGTCTGTGTGTGTCCGGGAGCTGCAGGAAGGCGACCTGGTGTTGCGGCGCATACTTTCTCACGAAGGACCCACAAACTTTCCCCTAGCTGGGAAGGTCCCTTCCGAGTCACAAAAGTGTGCCGTCTCGGGTGCGTACGCCTTTCCACCGAGGATGGGCATCCGCTCCCACACCCTTGGAACATAGAGCACCTCCGTAAGTTCCATCCCTAGGGCAATAGTAGGACAACCTCTTCCTTTTGTAATAGATTCCATAGAGTCCAGGAACAACGCTCGGAGCCGCTAAGTCTCAGGGGACGGTCCAGGACTATGTTCAGCTTTGCCTGGTTCCGACCCTAAGCGCGTAGAGTCTTGCTTCCCTTTTTAATGGGACGGGTCGTGGCCTCCATGTTTAGCCTGCCTTCCTCCTATGGAAATTTATATGAAAAGAAACCTGTCCTACTTTGCTTTTCCCTTGTGCTCATTTAAATTTCGTATTAAATTTTTATGACCGCACTTCCGGCGTATGCTCACCATGCGCTCAGCTCCCTCTTCTCATTCTCACCTCTAGTCGACATTTGCTGCCCTACCGAAGGCGGTTGCGTTGGAGGTACCTGCCGATGGCCAGGGGGCCCCGAGCTCCCGGCTCTTCATGCACGGTAGTCCCCAAGCACCGTGCAAGTGGATGGGGACCGTAAGCCAAATAAGACTATGAGATAGGGAAGGGGGAGCCCCCAAGGAGAATTACGTTTCCCTTACTTGTGTGCAGGACCTCTCGGCCTCAGCTCCCCGCAAGAGTATGGTAGGAGCACCCAACAAATGGGCCACACCTACCAGGGGGCCGCTACGGGATCGCGCAAGACCGGAACTCCAAGGTAAGACCGAAGGATCCGGACCTCGCCACCTCCGCAAGGGCGAGCCCCGAAGGCCCCACGTGTCCAGCGGGGCCGGACCTCCCTCTCCTCAGGGGGGTGCTCCGGGCCCGCCACGTGGCCGGCAGAAACCGGACCTTCCCTCCGGGGGGAGACCTCCGAAGGCTCCACGTGTCCCGCGGGGCCGGACCTCTCTCTCCTAAGAGAAGAGCTCCGGGCCCGCCACGTGGCCAGCAGAAGCCGGACCTCCCCCCTCCACGGGGAGAGCTCCAAAGGCTCCACGTGTCCCGCAGGGCCGGGCCTCCCTCTTCTCAGGAAGGAGCTCCGGGTCCGCCACGTGGCTAGCAGGCCCGGACCTCCCCATTCTCATGGGGCGGGTCCTGGAGACCTTCGGGGCCCTTAACACAGTAAGGACCCGGGGAAGGTGTTTGTGCAGAGCTTCGAGATTGGTGAAGGCCTCTGAGTACCTTGCGGAGCTAAGGGCTCGACCAGGCAAAACCAAGAAGAAGACTAAAGCACATAGACGCAGAAGATAACAAGAGTCTATTCACTCGAGGCTCCATGAGCTAGGCTATAGACTCAACAAAAATAAAAAAGAAGAAGAAGAAGGTACAGGGCTTTTTAGCCACGGAGGCGGATGTCTAAGAGTCCCGGGACTCCCGTTGGAACCTAGAGGCCACAAGGGCGGCCACGTCCTCGACCTTGGCCCTGGCAGCTTCCTCCCGCTCGGCGGTAGGCCCTAGACGGACTGGCTCCAGAGAGAAGGAAGGGTCTTGGCTCCGGAAGCACGCCAGCACATGCGTAGCGACCTCCTTCGCCAGGCCCCGTCCCTCTACCTCAAGCTCGCCGGCGATCACCGCTTCGAGCCGGCCTAGCTTTCCGCCAATGGACTCAAGCGCCGGGATTGCCTCCGACACCTCCTGCGCTGGAGCCTCCGTCCGCACTGGGCTGAAACCAAGAGGAACCAAGGCGGACCCTGCCTCGATAATAAAGCCCCAGACTGCCTAGGCCTCGGCAGACCGCGAAGACTGGAGCTTCTCTACCTCTTGGTGAGCCTCCAGCTCGCGATCCAGCGCCGCCTGGCGCTCTCGGGAGGATTGCTCCTCCCTCGCAGCGGCAGCCGACTCGCGGAGCTCCAGCTCCTCGGGCCGAGCCCTCAGCTCGCCCTCTCTGGCCTTCAGCCGTGCGGAAATCTTCTCCTCCTCGGCCGCGACAGCACGCTCCCGATCGTCGACGGCGCACTCTTGACGAACTACCTGAAGCCGCAACTCCTCCACGGCAGCAGAGCGCGCCTCGACCTTGGCTTCGACCTGGGCCAGGGCTTCGCGGTAGGAAGCGCGGAGCCGCCGGGTCTCTGAGTCCAGGCGGCAGACGACTTTCTTCTGAGCGTCGAGCAGAGCACCCATGGCCTCAAGTCTCGACTGCCTCGAGTCAAGCTCCGCCTTAGCCTCTTGGGTCCGCTGCTGCAGGAGGTGCTCCCAGCTAAGAAGGCGTTCCCTCTCTCCAGCCAGTGCCCCCCGCTCCCGCTCAAAGGCGGCCTAGAACTGTCGGGCGCCGGCCAGAACATGCCCCAGGGCATCCCACATGGGCACCGAGACAGCGGGGACAGGAGTCGTGCCCCTGACCTCCCCTGTCGCGTCTACGACCGGCGGAGGTGTTGGTGCCTCAGCAATCGGAGCAAGACGCTGACTTGAGGGAGCCAGGGAGCCACCAACTGCACCTGCAGCGACCTTTCCAGCCTCAGCACCGGACTTCCGGGCTGGTGAAGGAGGGCGAACAGGTGTTGCCGCAACCACTGCACAAGAAGACCCCGCCGACTTGGGGGCCGTTGGAACCGCCGTAATTCCCAGATGCTGCGGCGCGGAGCCTCCGCCAACGGGAGATGGCCGGGGAACAGGCTCGCCCCCGGCAGCTGGTGAGCCCCTGCAGACCAAGAAAGCTCTCAAGCTAAGAGAGAAGAAGGGAACGCTACTCCTATAAGTCAGTGAGAGCAACACTTACTGAGCGACGTGAGCGCTCCAACGGGCTTGTAGCCCCGACCTCTGGACCGGGGTAGAACCGCCGGGACCTGCGGCCGGAACGTTCGAGGGCTGTGGCGTCTGGGCCCCCGGCACACTCCCCGGCGTCGCCCCACCGGCGTCCTTCCTAGAACCTCCTCCGCGTGAGGAAGGGTGGTGGGGCGCTTGGGGTTCCTCGGACTGTCGCTGTCCGGGAAGAGACCCGCCGGAGTGCAGCACCTGGGGTCTCTTTGGGTCGCCACTCGATGGGCCAGCGCCTCCGGGAGACGGACGCAAGGGTGCCCCGGCCCCCTGACTCGGCGCAAGCGACACCCTCGGAGGAGACCGAGCACGTTTCTTCTCTGGCTGCCCGGGGGCCGGCTCCTTCCCTTTCCCCTCGTCGACGGCTTGAGTTCCGCCGGCCCTCGGGGCGGGTTGGGCGGCGATAGACACCTCGTGCTCCAATCCGGAGCACTCGGTCCCAGGGATCGAAATGCCCCGGAGGGTATCCCCAACCTGACGAACGGCGATCCCAATGTCGTCAAGGTTCGGCATCTTCCGCAGTAACTCTGACCTCCTGTGCGGTTCTAAGAAGAGGGGAGTGGCAGAGGCCGGGAAGGCGGGGTCGCCACTGGGGATGTAGTCGCCGCTCACCTTGCCCACCATCTCGTACAGCTCCTCGTCGGAAGGATCGGAGCCGAGACTTCTCTCCAATCTGGTACAATCCTGCTCACCAGTGTAGTATCACGCCGGGCGGTTGCGCTGCTGCAAGGGAGCGATACGGCGCCACAAGAAATCCATAAGCACCATCAGGGACGTTAGCCCCTCGTTGGCCAAGAACCGGATCCGTTCCAAGACCGGTGCGTACTCCCTCTCCAGCTCTGGGACCTCCTCCCGGAAGCGACACTCGGTGGTTGGGCCAGAAGTTGGGAGCTGCAGACGATCGTGCTCGTCGGTCTGCACGATCACCCAGTTCTCCCTCCAGTTTTCCCACCTTGACGCATTGAAAGGTAGAAGGTACCCAGAGACCTTTGGGTCCTTGCAGCGATGATGGAAATAGTACGCCCCATCTGGGTCTTTGAGCCGCGCCCGGTCGTCCGCAACACGAAGAAGTAGCGGAAGAGCGTCAGTGAAGCATGCACCACCACAAACATCTTGCAGAAGTGGACGAAGACGGCGGCCATCGCGAAGGAGTTGGGGGAAAGGTGGTGGAGTTGGAGGCCATATGTCTCCAGCAATGTGACGAAGAAGGAAGAAATTGGCGGGACGAACCCCGCCATGGCGTAGGCAGTGAAAAAGACCATCTCCCCCTTTTCCAAGAGCAGGGGGAGAGATCCCCGGCGGAGCCGGCGTTTCTGCTCCTCCGTGTGCCAGCCTAACAGCCGGCGCACTGGCCCAAGCTCGGCCGAACGAACAAGACGCGACGGGAGCAGGTTGGAAGCCATGGCAGGGGAGAGCTCAAGGACAGGGAAGACAAAGGCGCAAGAGTTCAAGGAAAGTGCAAGCGCTGGGAAGTGCGAAGGGAAGCCGCGATGCGGGTAAGATCCCCTTTTTAAAACTTCCCAGGTGCGATTCTAAGCGATTTGAAACTCTTCGAATACACCGCATGGGCAACCGCTTCGGCTCCCACACCGAGCGCCGATGACAGGTGGACCCAAGTCATCCAGCTGAAGCGGTGGGTCAAGAAGTCAATCTCCCAAGGAGACGAGCAGGCAAGGCGCTTTGGCGGTTCCAGAAAAAAGTGCCGCAACATGCAGAAGTGGCAGCCTTGGGAACTGCCTAGTAAAAGCAACCATCAAGTGGGCGCACGCTCCCACGATCCCGCGACTGTTCGTGCTCCGGCAACGATCAATGCGGGACTTAGAGAAAGTACGCAGAGCGGAAGAGACGGAGGCCCCACCTCGAGCTCGCTATCTCCCCCGAGATGGGCCCGGGGGCCACTGTCGATACCCTCGATACGGGGTACCCTCGCGCACAAGGGGAAATGCCTAAGGATCTCACCCTTCCCCGCAGGGAGAGCTTCGAAGGCGCCGCGTGTCTAGCAGGGCCGGACCTCCCTCTCCTCAGAGGAGAGCTCCGGGCTCGCCACGTGGCCAACTGAGCCAGACCTCCCCCCTCCGAAGGGAGAGATCCGAAGGCTCCACGTGTCTCGCGGGGCCGGACCTCCCTCTCCTCAAAGGAGAGCTCCGGGCCCGCCACGTGGCTAGCAGAAGCCGGACCTCCCCCCTCCGCGGGGAGAGCTCCGAAGGCTCCACGTGTCCCACGGGGCCGGACTTCCCTCTGCTCAGAGGAGGGCTTCGGGCCCGCCACGTGGCCAGCAGGACGACGCTGCCTGCCCCCGCGCGGTAGGCAGCGGGCGTAAAGGCGCACCATACCTTGCCCGTATAAGGTATTCAAGGCCCCGCCATCCCAAGACGCGGAGACGCAGAGCACGCTTCTGTCAGGTGCCGTTGCGGGCAGTCGCATCACAGACTAGCGCGCCGTGTCAAAGCCTGTCCGCCAATAAATACAGCGACAAGACATCCCCTGCCGCCCCTGCCGTCATCAACCACTACGACTAGCTTGCGGCATGGGTAGGGGGGCAGAACGAAGACTCGGAAGCCTTCGCCAGAGACAACTACCGGCATAACTGCAGATACGGTAGACGACAGGCAATCTCCCCGGGACCACCTGTCGGGTCCCGGGCCCACCTTGTAAGCCACTCGAGTCTTGGACTATAAAAGGCTCGGGTAAGCGACGTTAGCAAGGGTTCGAACTCTGTGAACTCGCATCCTAGACACCCTCAAGCTCAGGACTCCGGTTCTGAGCAACAAGCAATACAGCGAGCACCTCTGCGGCCCGAACCACGTAAAAATCTCCGTGTCAAGCTTCTCCCTCACTCGTCCCTAACGCTTAAGCTCTCTGCAAGCGACTAGCCCCTCCGAAAAAGAACCTCCGCGGGCTGTCCAGAGCAGGTCCGGGGGAAGTGTCGACCACACACTTCGACAACATGGGAATGAAAACATGTGATCTGGATGTTTATTTTAGAAATAGAGCTCCAAAATACTATAAAAGCATTTGTCGAATTGTGTAGCCGACACTTCCCCCGGGCCTGCTCTGGGCAGCCCGCGGAGGTTCTTTTTTGGAGGGGCTAGTCACTCACTGAGAGGTTCGACGTTAGGGACGATTGAGGGAGAAGCTTGACACAAAGATTTTTACGTGGTTCAGGTCGCCAGAGCGTAGAACCCTACATCCACGGTGAGCAGAGTTGCTCGTTGTATTGCTTGCTGCCCAGAACCGGAGTCGTGAGCTTGGGGATGAGTCGAACCGCTAGGGTGCGAGAGTGTGTAAGAGGTGAACCCTTGCTAACGTTGCCTACCCGAGCCTTTTATAGTCCAAGGCTCGAGAGGCTTACAAGGTGGGCCCGGGACCCGACAGGTGGTCTCGGGGAGATTGCCTGCCATCTACCGTATCTGCAGTTACGCCGGTAGTTGTCTCTGGCGAGGGCTTCCGAGTCTTTGTTCTGCCGCCTTGCCCATGCCGCAAGCCAGTCGTAGTGGTTGATGATGGCAGGGGCGGCAGGGGATGTCTTATCGCTGCGTTTATTGGCGGGCAGGCTCTGTCGCGGCGTGCCAGTCTGCGATGTGACTGGGCGCAACGACACCTGACAGTGGCGTGCTCCGTGTTTCCGCGCCTTGGGAAGGCGCGGGTCTTGAATACCTTGTACGAGCAAGGTATGGCGCGTCTTTACTCTTGCTGCCTAACGCGCGAGGGCAGGCTGCGCTGCTCTGCTGGCCACTTGGCGGACGTGGAGCTCTCCTCTGAGGAGAGGGAGGTCCGGCCCCGCAAGACACGTGGAGCCTTCGGAGCTCTCCCCGCGGAGGGGGGGAGGTCCGGCTTCTGCTAGCCACGTGGCGGGCCCGGAGCTCTCCTCTGAGGAGAGGGAGGTCCGGCCCCGTGGGACACGTGGAGCCTCCGGAGCTCTCCCCGCGGAGGGGGGAGGTCCGGCCCAGTTGGCCACATGGCGGGTCCGGAGCTCTCCTCTAAGGAGAGGGAGGTCCGGCCCCGCTGGACACATGGCGCCTTCTGATAGGAGGATGAGTCCCAATCTTCCTAGAGGTAGGGTAAACTTGATTGGGTGGAGATCTCGACGTTGATGATCCAAGGCTCCGAACGAACGAAACCCCACAATCACTACACCATAGCTCCGTTGGTTATCACCCGTGTCACACGAACGACCTCGCCACGAAGGCTTATCCCTACAAGCGCAATCAAGAACACAAGCAAGAACAGAGAAGTTGCAATCGAAACTCAATTGATCACGAATTTGGGGTCTCACAACCGATGATCGGTGACACTGTTCAATGACAGATTATAACTAAGCAAAACCCAGCTGTTTGTGACGGCGGCTAGGGGGTATAAAGGAGGTGGAGGACGACCAGGGGGGTGCTGGGGTCGTGACCTAACCCTAAGACACGTACATAATGGACTTGGACTCGATACAAGGCCCAATGGCCCAACTAGGTGATGCAACACCCTGACAGATTCTAAACTTTATATTGTTTTGACGTTTCCCGTTGACTCCGAGTGAATTTTGATGTGGGGCCAGTTCTATTGTAAAGTTTATCCTCTCAGCTTTCCTTGCATATGTAGAACGTCAAAAACGGATTCCGTATGCCTCCTGTGCATTCATTTTAAAGTGGACTGCTCCTGGACCCGAGTTGGACTCGAGTTTGAGTTGGGCTCGGTCTCTAACTTCTTGTTGGAGTATTTTCTGGTCCTCCACGCCTCCAAACCCCTCTCCATGTATCTCCATGTCCTCCCCATGGTTCCTAATCATAATTAATCCATTAGGTAGAAACATACTCTCAAAATTCACATATAAAGAATTGTTCAGAAACAAGCTCACCTCTAAATTCAATTTTCGTGCTCGAGCTCTAGTAATTGGACCTTGCATGTCTACCATGTGAGTGTTGTGTATATGTGCAGGAGTGATGTCCACATCATCCTCCCCCTCTTGCATTGGAGTTGTCCTCGACTCAAGCTCATCTTCTTCTCCCATGTATGGCTTCAAATCTGAAATGTTAAATGTGGGACTAACCCCCAAACTCGGGAGGCAACTCAGGTTTATATGCATTGTCATTTATCTTCTCAAGAACCCTAAAAGGTCCAGCAGCACGTGGCATGAGTTTGGACTTTCTCAATTCCGGGTACCTATCTTTTCTCAAATGAACCCACACCAAATCACCGGGTTCCAATTTTACCTCCTTCCTACCTTTACTAGCAGCAATGCGATACTTTTCATTCATTTTTTCAATTTGTAACTTAGTAGTTTCATGCAACTTAAGAATAAATTCAGAACGTTGTGTAGCACCTAAGTTCACAATTTCAGTATGTGGTAAAGGTAGCAAATCAATTGGAGCACGAGGATTGAAACCATAGACTACCATAAACGGACTTAACTTGGTTGTGGAGTGAACAGACCTGTTATAAGTCAACTCAATATTTGGCAAACACTCCTCCCACAACCTCAAATTGTCTTTCAAAACAGCCCGCAACATAGTAGATAAGGTACGATTAACTATCTCCGTTTGCCCATCAGTTTGTGGATGACAAGTAGTAGAAAATAACAACTTTGTTCCCAATTTATCCATAAAGTTCTCCAAAAGTGACTCAAAAACTTAGCATCCCTATCAGAAACAATAGTATTGGGAACACCATGCAAACGCACACCCTCATTAAAGAACAAATCAGCAACATGTGAAGCATTATCGATCTTTAGGCAGGGTATAAAATGAGCCATTTTAGAGAAACGTTCAACAACCACAAAGACACTATCCCTCCCCCTCTTTGTTCTAGGCAATCCTAAAACAAAGTCAATAGAAATATCCTTCCAAGGTGCACTAGGAACCGTAAGAGGCATATAAAGACCATGTGGGTTAAGTCGAGACTTAGCTTTGTTGCATGTCATGCAACGTGAAACGTAGCGCTCCACATCACGCCTCATTCGTGGCCAAAAGAAGTGAGCAGCCAGCACATCCTCTGTCTTTTTAACACCAAAATGTCCCATCAAACCACCTCTATGCGCTTCCTGCAATAACAAAAGACGAACGGAGCTAGCTGGAACACACAGCTTGTTAGCACGGTAGAGAAGGCCTTCACGTAGCAGGAATTTTGCCACGTTCTTCCCTCTCTACAATTTTCAAAGGCATCTTTGAAGTCCAAATCAGTAGCATATAACCTCTTGATGGTTTCCAAACCAAAGATTTTATGAGAAAGTTGGGATAGTATGGTATAACGTCTGGATAAAGCACATGCAATCACATTGTCTTTCCCTTTCTTATGTTTAATAATGTAAGGAAATGATTCTATGAACTCAATCCATTTAGCATGACGTTTGTTCAGATTAGCTTGTCCTTTAAGATACTTCAAAGACTCATGATCTGAATGTATGACAAATTCTTTAGACCATAGGTAATGTTGCCAAGTTTGCAAGACACACACTAAAGCATAAAGTTCTTTGTCATATGTATAATAATTCAGCGAAGGCCCATGCAATTTTTCACTAAAGAAGGCAACAGGTTTACCTCCTTGAATTAGCACTCCTCCAATGCCAATGCCGCTCGCGTCACATTCAACCTCGATGGTCTTCTCAAAATCAGAAAGTTGCAGCAATGGTGCTTGTGTGAGCTTCTACTTGAGAACATCAAAAGCTTGTTGTTGTGCTGGTCCCCATCGAAATGGCACTCCATGCTTTGTCAACTCGTGGAGAGGTGCCGCAATGGTGCTGAAATCCTGCACGAAACGCCGGTAGAAACCTGCGAGACCAAGAAAACTTTGAACCTGTGTGACCATAGTCGGAAGTGGCCAGCTTGTGATGGCAACAATCTTTGCCTCGTCCACCTCAATGCCCTGCGAAGTAACAACATACCCAAGAAAAGACACACGATCGGTGCAAAAGGTGCACTTCTCAAGGTTACCATATAAACGTGCATCGCGCAAGACATTAAAAACAGCACGCAAATGTTCAAGATGCTCATCATATGACTTGCTATAAATAAGGATATCATCAAAGTAAACCACCACAAATTTACCAATGAAAGCACGTAAAACCTCATTCATCAATCTCATGAAAGTGTTGGGCGCATTAGTTAAACCAAATGGCATGAATAACCATTCATAAAGTCCGAATTTAGTTTTAAAAGCAGTTTTCCATTCATCACCTAAAGCCATACGAATCTGATGAGACCCAATACGCAAATCAATCTTGGAGAAAATAACAGAACCACTCAACTCATCAAGCATGTCATCCAATCTAGGAATAGGATAGCGATAACGAATGGTAATGTTATTGATGGCTCTACAATCAACACACATGCGTCAAGTGCCATCTTTTTTTGGAACCAAAAGAACAGGAACAGAACAAGGACTAAGACTCTCACGAATGTACCCGCGGTCCAGAAGATCTTGGACTTGTCGCTGAATTTCCTTAGTCTCGTCGGGGTTGGTCCTGTAGGCAGCACGGTTTGGCAAGCTTGCCCCTGGAACCAAATCAATCTTGTGCTCAATGCCTCGCACAGGTGGTAATCCGGGGGGTATCTCTGATGGAAAAACATCCATATATTCCTGCAAAAGGTTAGCAACAGCAGGTGGCAAGACAATGGACGTACCCTCAATGGAATATAAAGCATGTTTGCACACTAAAGCATAGCAAGTTCCATTAGAGGCATATAAATCATCAAGATCAGATTTAGTTGCAAGGAAAATAGAATTTTTCAACTTAATAGGTTGCTGAATTTCAGAATTGAAAACACCCTTTTGCTTAGCATTATTCTTTTTCTCTTGCTCAAATTGTACAATTTCAATGGGACTCATAGGAAGCAACACAATTTTCTTGCTCTTATGCATGATAGTATACTTATTAGATCGACCATGGTGAATAGCATCAGTATCAAACTCCCAAGGACGTCCCAAAAAAAGAGAACAAGCATCCATAGGTACCACATCAAAATCAGCAAAATCATGATAAGAACCAATGGAAAAATGTATCCTTGCTGTTTGTGTTACCTTAACCTTACCATTGTTGTTAAACCATTGAATGTGATAAGGGTGGGGATGCTCCCATGTGGTCAAGCCAAGTTTCTTGACCACCTCAACATTCATCCAAATTGTTGCAGCTACCACCATCAATGATGGTATGTACACTGCAGTCCTTGACGACGAGAAACATGTTGAAAAGGTTGTGACGTTGGCGGTTGTCGTCCTCTCGAACCGTGGCACTCAAAGCTCGCTGCACAATCAAAGTCCTATAGTTGTTTGTCGCAGATGTACCAAGAACCTCCTCAGCACCATCATCCGAACCTGAAATGTTAGTTGCAATAATATTTTCATCTTCAATATCACAAGCACTAACATACCCACCATCAGCAGTGGCAATGATCGCCCGTTTGCTGGGGCAATCTCGTTGCATATGGCCAAGTCCCTGGCAGTGGTGGCACTTGATGTCGGAGCTGCGACTTATCGAAGTGTTGGGTGCAGTCGCCTTTGCTGCAACACCTGGAGGCATCTGGGACTTGCTATTATCTAGTCCCCGTGATGTAGAAGGTACGATGCTACTGCGTACAACACCCGTGGAGGGTGGTGTAGAAGCACGTACGCTCGAGGAGGGCGCTGCTTTGGATGGCACCGAAAATTGTCGTGGCGTGAAGGTGTTGTTCCGCCGCTGCTGTTGGCGACCCTGCACTTCTTTTTCTTGACGATTTTGTCGAGGGCAACGGCGCTGCTGTGCATCAACCTCATCGTTATTGAAGCCATCCTCTCTGTCATAGTGAGCATGTGCATCACCATCAAGGATGATAGAGGGTGTAGCTTGTTGGGGAAGACGGGTCTCCATCTCTTCCAACCGTGTGGTCAGACCAGCAACACTTGTATGGAGCCTCTGAAAGGTGGATGTTGTAGTGGTCTGGTAATTGTTGAAAGCTTCGGTCATTGCCCGCATCATGTCCTTTAGTTCCATATGGGACACGCACTCATCATCATCCAGAGGTGTAGAACCAGAGGTCTTATCCATAGACTTCTTTCCTGTCATTGTTAGTACAAAACAGAAACGAAGACAAAAAGATCGTGAAGAACCCTATTACTATGCTCTCTGAAGTGGGTGGAAAATCGATCAGTAAGATGTGTCTTACCCCGCTCTTACAAGTTTCTTACCAGCACTGCAGGTGGCCAACGGTGATCGGTGTGAAGCAAGCAGAGAGTGGGTGTGATTGCAAAGGTTACCTGTTCTGCTCGAGAGAAGGTGGAGCTTGGAAGGCTCAAATGCAGTATATGTATGTGGCACACAAGTTAGTAACAGATATCAATGCTGAATAAGTGTCCAAAGAATTCACCTAGTTGCTGGCCTAACAATGTATTAGAACAGTTGTGGCAACAAGCAAGGGCAAGGATGAATGATGATGAACAACAAAGATATTATCAGCAAGTATCCAGCACTCACACAGAAATAGCACAACTAGAAAACCCCTTAGCCTCCTGTTTTTGTCTTGAAGCACTAGTAGAAATCAAAATCTTTTTTTTTCTCTTTATTTTTTTGATATTTTTTCTCAACCAGGGGCACAAGAAGAGAAACAGCACCAAGTATTAGCTCAAACCGATGAAAGATGAGATCGGCACAAATTCAGGAGCGATTGGAAAAACTAGTGCTAGAACTTCGGAGTTCGAAACGAGGGCCTTCTTAATTTTTTTGTAACTTTATTTGAAAACACCGTATGTGGACTTTTTCGAGAGCTTTCTGCGAAAAAAATGTGCCTCAATCGGAGTTACAAGCGAAAAGTTATGCCCGTTTTAAGGAGGATACCCCGAATCAGGTTTTGGTGGTGGTGGAAACTGCAACAGAAACGAATCGGTGGATGGAATTTTTTTTGTAGATTGGTTTTTTGTAGATGGCAGCGGATGGAAGAAACAAAACTGAACCAAAACAAATCTAAACCAGCAACCAGACTCAACCTAGGACACGAACTCAGAACTACGGACTCCGAAACTAAATTGTGCAAAAGGTTGAGCGGGGGTTGTAGGTCAGGGAAACTAAATTTTTTTGTGGCTTTTTGTGGATGATAGGACTGAAACAAAATAAATCTAAAGGGCACACAAGTATACCTCAGGGTGAACCTGGAAATTTGATACCAATTGATAGGAGGATGAGTCCCGATCTTCTGAGAGGTAGGGTAAACTTGATTGGGTGGAGATCTCGACGTTGATCATCCAAGGCTCCGAACGAACGAAACCCCACAATCACTACACCACTGCTCCATTGGTTATCACCCGTGTCACACGAATGACCTCGCCACGAAGGCTTATCCCTGCAAGCGCAATCAAGAACACAAGCAAGAACAGAGAAGTTGCAATCAAAACTGAATTGATCACGAATTTGGGGTCTCACAACCGATGATCGTCGACACTGTTCAATGATAGATTATAACTAAGCAAAACCCAGCTGTTTGTGATGGCAGCTAGGGGGTATAAAAGAGGTGGAGGACGACGAGGGGGTGCTGGGGTCGTGACCTAACCCTAAGACACATACATAAAGGACTTGGACTCGACACAAGGCCCAATGGCCCAACTAGGTGATGCAACACTCTGACAGACTCTAAACTTTATATTGTTTCGACGTTTCACGTCGACTCCGAGGGAATTTTGACGTGGGGCCAGTTCCATTGGAAATTTTATCCTCTCAGCTTTCCTTGCATATGTAGAACGTCAAAAACGGATTCCGTATGCCTCCTGTGCATCCATTTTAAGGTGGACTGCTCCTGGGCCCGAGTTGGACTCGAGTTTGAGTTGGGATCGGTCTCTAACTTCTTGTTGGCGTATTTTCTGGTCCTCCACGCCTCCAAACCCCTCTCCTTGTATCTCCATGTCCTCCCCATGGTTCCTAATCATAATTAATCCATTAGGTGGCAACATACTCTCAAAATTCACATATAAAGAATTGTTCAGGAACAAGTTCACCTCTAAATTCAATTTTCGTGCTCGAGCTCTAGTAATTAGACCTTGCATGTCTACCATGTGAGTGTTGTGTATATCTGCAGGAGTGATGTCCACATCATCTTTGGAGCTCTCCCTGCGGAGAAGGGCGAGGTCCTTAGGCATTTTTCCCCTGTGTGCGGGGGTACCCCATATTGAGGGCACCGACAGTGGCCCCCGGGCCCATCTCGGGGGAGATAGCGAGCCCGAGGTGGGGCCCCCGTCTCTTCCACTCCGCGCGCTTTCTTTAAGACCCACATTGACCGTTGTCGGAGCACGAACAGTTGCGGGATCGTTGGAGCGTGTGCCCCACTTGATGGCTGCTTTTACTGTGGCGGTTTCCAAGGCTGCCACTTCTGCACGTCGCCGCGCCTTTTCGGGAACCGCCGAAGTGTCCCGCCGGCTCGTCTCCTTGGGAGACTGACTTCTCGTCCCACCGCTTCAGCCGGACGGCTTGGGTCTACTTGTCATTGACGTTTGGTCTTGTAGCTGAAGCGGTTGTCCAAGCGGCGTATTCGAAGAGTTTCGAATCGCTTTGAATCACGCATGGAAAGCTTAAAAGAGGATCTTACCCGCATCGTCACTTCCCTTCGCACTTCCCAGCGCTTGCATCTTCCTTGAAATTTCGCGCCCCTGTCTTCCCTGTCCTTGAGCTTTTTCCTGCCATGGCCTCCAACCTGCCTCCAGAGAAGAAGCGTGGTCGGTCTCCTCCGGCGGCGGCGTTCGCGCCAAGTCAAGGATCCAGGGCGTTTGCGCGTCCGGCTTCTGGAGATGGCGTCCCGTCCGGTGGCGACTCCAAGAGGCCTGGGGTCACCATCCTGATGGGACTCCTCTCGAGCGTCGACGGGCTGATAGTTCCCGGTCGTCGCGTCCTCCTTCCTCAGGAGGTGGAGCCTCGAGGGGGAGTGCTGGTGCGTCGATGCCCAGGGGCGAGTCAAGAACCCATGTGCCCCGAGCCTCTGGAGGCGGATCGGCGTCCAGGGGGGCTTCAGAAGCATCCTCTGCTCCGCCAGTCCGAGCGACTGCGGGGCAGCCGTCGGCGGCGACGGCGGGATCTAGTGGACCTACCCGGCTCGGAAGCCGGGGTTCAGAGCGCGTTGGAGCGCTCGTGTCTCTCAGTAAGCGATGCCTACCGGATTCTAGAGCCTCTATTGTCTTCTTCTTTTCCTAACCCAGGAGTTTTCCATGTTTGCAGGGATTCCCCGAGTGCCGGTAACGCTCCCGTTTCCCAGCCAGCCTCGACTGACGGGGGATCCACGCCGCAGCGCTTGGATGCCAAAACGGTCACAGCGGCCCCCAAGCCAGCGCAAGTTCCTTCTGCGCCGGTCGGCCTGGCTCCTGCGGCAGCGGCGACTCCTCCCATTCATCCCCCTTCACCGGCTCGGGAGCCGGCTGTCGCTAAGGGTTCGGCGGGACCGGCTGTCGATGTCCCGCCCCCTGTTGCCGGAGCGGAAGAAGCTGCCACGGGCCTTACGGCGGGCAGTGAACCATGGCGCACCGGGAGCGAGCCTGTCCCAGTGTCGGCTTCTCCTGATCGGCGCCTTATCCCGGTTGGCGGAGCGTCGACTTCTCCCGAAGACGACTTGATGGAGGAGGTCGGGGGTGCCGCCCCGCTGCCCCTGGCAGACGCCCTCATGCTCGCCCAGACAAGCGTCTGACAGGTTTTGGCCGCGCTCTATCGCGAGCAGGAGGAGCAGGTAGGTGAGAGGGATCGCCTCCTCACCTGGGGGCGCCTTTTGAGGGAGCGAACAGAGGAGGTCAGAGAGGAGCTTGACTCGAGGCGGGCATCGCTCGACGTCATGGAGGCGCTCCTTGGCCGTCAGAAGAGGGCCGTCGACCATCTGGACTCTGAGACTCGGCGGCTCCACCAGGAGGCCCGCGAGTCTCACGCTAAGGCCGATGAGCGCCTCTCCGCTTTGGAGGATCTGTGTCTGAAGTTGGAGCACCGTGAGCGCGCCGTCGCAGACCAGGAGCGTTCTGCGGCGGCCGAGGCGGAGAAGATCGCCGCACGGCTCGCGGCTAGCGAAGGTGACCTGAGGGCTCGTGCCAAGGAGCTGGAGTCCCAGAAGGCAGACCTGGTCGCAAGGGAGGAGCAGGTCTCCCGGAAGCACCAGGCGGCCCTTGACCGGGAGCTGGCAGCCGACTTCCGCGCTTCGGAGTTGGACCAGCTTGCCCAGCGCCTCCAGCTTCGAGAGAGTTCGCTGGCCACCAAGGAGAAGGAATTCACCGGGGGGAGCCTTGACGCCTTGTTGGCAGCTCGCCGCGAGTTGGAGGAGCTCCTGGCCTCGTGGTCCTCCGAGGCCCAGGCGGTCTCAAACTTCATCAACCAGGCGGGGTCCGCTCTAGTCCCTCTTGGCTTTATCCCGGTGAAGGCAGCGGCCCCGGCGCAGAAGGTGGCTGAGGTGATCCCCGCGCTCGAGTCTATCAGCGCCAAGCTGAATAGGCTTGAGGCGGTGGTCGCCGGCGAGCTCGAGGCAGAGGGACGGGGCCTAGCAATGGAGGTTGCTACGCACGTGTTGGCGTGCTTCCGGAGCCGGGATCCCTCCTTCTCACTGGAGCCAATGAGTCAGGGCCCCACCGCGGAACGGGAGGAAGCCGCCAGGGGTGAAGTCGGGGACGTGGCCGCCCTCGTAGCCTCTAGGTTCCGGCAGAGCCAAGGGAATCCTAGGGCTTGTATCTTTTCTTTTTCTTTCATTGAGTCTGTAGTCCAGCTCGTGGAGCCTTGAATGAATATACTCTTGTTATTCTCCATGCCTGTATATTTTTATCTTCTCCTTGGCTTGGCCTGGCCGAGTCATTAGCTCCGCAAGGTACTCAGAGGTCTTCACCAACCTTGAAGTCTCGTACGGACACTTTCCCCGGGTCCTTATTGTATTAAGGGCCCAAGGGATCTTCGGAGCTCGCCCCGTGAGAACGGGGAGGTCCGGATCCGCCGGCCACGTGGCGGGCTCGGAGCTCTCTGAGAAGATGGAGATCCGACCTCGCGGGACACGTGGGGCCTTCGGGGCTCACCCCGCGGAGGGGGGGGTCCGGCTTCTGCTGGCCACGTGGCGGGCCCGGAGCTCTCCTCTGAGGAGAGGGAGGTCCGGCCCCACAGGACACGTGGAGCCTCCAGAGCTTCCCGCGGAGGGGCGAGGCCCGGCTCTGCCGGCCACGTGGCGGGCCCGGGTCTACCCTCTGAGGAGAGGGGGGCTCCGGCCCCGCCGAAAACGTGGGGCCTTCGGAGCCTGCCCCTGTGGAGGGGGCGAGGTCCAGATCCTTCGGTCTTGCGCTGGAGCTCCGGTCTTGCGCGGTCCCGTAGTGGCCCCCTGGTAGGTGTGGCCAATTGTTTGGGTGCACCTACCATATTCCTGCGGGGGAGCTAAGGCCGGGAGGTCCTGCACACAAGTAAGGGAAACATAATTCTCCGTGGGGCTCCCCCTTCCCTATCTCATAGTCTTATTTGGCTTACGATCCTAATCCGGTATACGGGGCTTGGGTACTTCAGTGCGCGAAGTGCCGGGGGCTCGAGGCCCCCTGGCCATCGGCAGGTGCCTCAAACGCGACCGTCTTCGGTAGGATAGCAAATGCCGACTAGGGGTGAGAATGGGAAAAGGAAGCTAAGTGCATGGTGAGCATACACAGGAAGTGCGGTCATAAAAATTAATACGTAATTTAAATGAACACAAGGGAAGAGCAAAGATGGACAGGTTCTTTCCATATAAATTTCCATAGGAGGGGGGCAGGCTAAACATGGAGGCAACGACCCGCCCCATTAAGAAGGGAAGCAAGACTCTACGCGCTTAGGGTCGGAACCAGGCTAAGCTGAACGTAGTCCTGGACCGTCCCCTGAGACTTAGTTGCTCTGAGCGCTGTTCCTAGGCTCTATGGAATTTATTACAGAAGAAAAGACTGTCCTACTATTGCTCTAGGGGTAGAACTTACGAAGGTGTTCTATGTTCCAAGGGTTCGGGAGCGGATCCCCATCCTCGATGGAAAGGCGTACGCACCCGGGGCGGCAAACTTTCGTGATTCGGAAGGGACCTTCCCAGCTGGGGGAGAGTTTGTCGGTCCCTTCACGAGAAATTATGCGTCGCAACACCAGGTCGCCTTCCTGCAGCTCTCGAACACGCAAGTCCTTTGGTGGTAGCGTCGGAGCGTTTGCCGGTACTGTGCGTTGAGGAGTGCTGCATGTAATCGGGCCTCGTCGATGAGGTCGATGTCTTCACGCCGGAGGTCGTCCTGCGCGGCTTCGTCGTAAGCTCGGACACGGAGAGACCCCATGGTGATCTCTCGGGGAAGCACAGCTTCGACCCCGTACACCATGAAGAAGGGTGTCTCTCCGGTGGCCCGGCTCTGGGATGTCCGGTTAGCCCATAGTGTGCTCGGAAGCTCGTCCACCCACTTGGCGCCATGTTTCTTCAAGCCGGCATAGGTGCGAGTCTTGAGGCCCCGAAGAATCTCGGCGTTGCCCCTCTCAACTTGCCCATTGCTCTTTGGGTGAGCAACGGAGGCATAGCACACCTGGATGCCGAGGTCTTTGCAGTAGTCTTGGAACGCTGCGCTGGTGAACTCGGTCCCGTTGTCGGTGATAATTCTGTTCGGGACCCCAAACCGGCAGACTATCAACTTGATGAACTTTACTGCGGATTGCTTGTTGATGGTGACGACGGGTGTGGCTTCTGGCCACTTGGTGAACTTGTCGACGGCGACGTAGAGGTACCGGAATCCCCCGACGGCTTTTGGGGAATGGTCCCAGGATGTCCAACCCCCATACGGTGAACGACCACGAGGGCGGGATCGTCTGAACCGCCTGAGCCGGTGTGTGGATCTGCTTGGCATGGAACTGTCACGCCTTGCAGCTCTCGACCAGCTTGACGGCATCCTGGAGTGTTGTCGGCTAGTAGAAGCCATGCCGGAAGGCTTTACCGACGAGCGTACGTGAGGAAGAGTGACTCCCACATTCGCCTCCATGGAACTCAGCGAGCAAGTCGCAGCCTTCCCCCTGGGTTATGCACCACAATAGGACGTGGTTGGCGCCATGCCGGTAGAGATCCCCTTCTACCAGCGAGTACCTCTTAGCCATGTGCACGATCCGTTCAGCGGATACACGTTCATCAGGGAGGATGTTGTCTTTCAAGTAGTCCCGGATCTCCGTGATCCATGCATCGGGTCTGACCTGAGCTTCTGGATCTTGAGCGCTGGGTTGCACGGAGTCCCAGTGACGCTTACAATCCTTGGCGGCGTCCATGGCTGCAGGGCCGCCGGGACCGCCAGCTTCGAGGTGCTGGTCCAGCCCCCTTCGCCTGGCTCGGCAGGCCGGGCTGTGGGCCGTAGCAACGTCCTCTCAAAGACTCCTTCGGGCACAGGGGCTCCGGTGGAGGCCTTCGTTGAGAGGTCGTCAGCTGCGGCATTGCCAGCGCGCGGTACATGGCGCAGGTCCAAGGCGAGGAAGTCTTTCTCCAACATCTGCACGTGGAGCAGGTAAGCAACTAACAGTGGGTCATTGCAGGAGCATTCACCCTTAACTTGCTTGATGACTAGCTGGGAGTCGCCCTGTTCCAACAACTGGCGAGCGCCCAGAGACAGGGTTGTCTTTAGGCCAAAGATGAGTGCTTCATACTCTACCATGTTGTTGGTTGCCTTGAAATTGAGACGCACCATGTACCCAAACTGCTCCCTCGATGGCATGAGAAGCAGTACGCCAACACCGGCCCCCTACTTTCGTGAGGAGCCGTTGAAGAAGAGCGTCCAGTGAGGCCCGGTGAAGACCGGAGCTCGAGGCTTTGGTTCACCGTCTTCGTGGCCCCCTGGGTTAGCCTTCGCAGGCGTCCACTCGGCCACGAAGTCAGCCAATGCTTGTCTCTTGACTGCATGGCGAGGAAGGAAGTCTAGCTCAAACTCTGCCTGTTCCGCTGCCCATTTAGCGACATTGCCGGTCGCGTGGGGGCTGTGAAGGATCGCCTTCAGTGGGTAGGAGGTGACCACCGAGATCCGGTGGACTTGAAAGTAGTGGCGGAGCTTCCTGGATGCCACGAGCACTGCATACAGCAGCTTGTGGACCTCCAGGTACCTTTTCTTAGCGTCGTGGAGGACTTCGTTGATGTAGTAGACAGGCCTTTGGATGGTCCAGACCCTCCCTCCTGGGCCTGAGATGTCCTCATCCATTTGCTCAGGCCGACCTGAGGTAGGTGGGTCCGGGGAAGCCTCCAGGAGCTGGGACTCGAAGGCTCCTAGGCCGTCTTGGAACTCCGGGAGGTCCCGCTGGTTTTTCAGGTGGTCATCCTGGACCCTCGGGAGGACGTCTTGTCCTCCTGGGAGGTTCCTTTTGGTCTCCGGGGGGTTACCCCGGAGCTCTGGCCCCATCTACGAGACACCAGGGGGCCACTACGGGACCGCGCAAGACCGGAGCTCCAACGCAAGACCGAAGGATCCGGACCTCGCCCCCTCCGCCCCACGTGTCTGGTGGGGCCGGAGCCCCCCTCTCCTCAGAAGGTAGCTCCGGGCCCGCCACGTGGCTGGCAGAGCCGGGCCTCGCCCCCTCCGCAGGGGTGAGCTCCGAAGTCCCCACATGTCCCGCGGGGTCGGACCTCCATCTTCTCAGAGGAGAGCTCCGGGCCCGCCACGTGGCCGACGGATATGGACCTCCCCATTCCCACGGGGCGAGCTCCAAAGATCCCTTGGGCCCTTAATACAATAAGGACCCGAGGAAGGTGTCTGTACAAGACTTCAAGGTTGGTGAAGACCTCTGAGTACCTTGCGGAGCTAAGGACTCGGCCAGGCCAAGCCAAGGAGAAGATAAAAATATACAGACGCGGAAAATAACAAGAGTCTATTCATTCAAAGCTCCATGAGCGGGACTACAGACTCAAAAAAAAAGAGGGAGAAGAGATACAGGGCCTTTTGGCCGCGGGGGCGGCTGCCTAAGAGTCCCCGGACTCCTGCTGGAACCTAGAGGCCACGAGGGCGGCCATTTCCCCGACCTCGGCCCTGGCAGCTTCCTTCCGCTCGACGGCGGGGCCTAGTCGCACTGGCTCCAGAGAGAAGGAAGGGTCGTGGCTCCGGAAGCACGCCAGCACATGCGTGGTGACCTCCTTTGCCAGGCCTCGTCCCTCCATCTCAAGCTCGTCGGCGATCACCGCTTCAAGCCTGCCCAGCTTGGCACCGATGGACTCGAGCGTCGGGATTGCCCCACACACCTCCTGCGCTAGAGCCTCCGTCCGCATCGGGCTGAAACCGAGGGGAACCACGACGGACCCCGCCTCAGTAACAAAGCTCCAGACCGCAGTCTGGAGCTTCTCCACCTCTTGGCGGGCCGCCAGTTCGCGATCCAGCGCCGCCTGGCGCTCCCGGGAGGATTACTCCTCCCTCGCGGCAGCAGCCGACTCGCGGAGCTCCAGCTCCTCGGCCCGAGCCCTCAGCTCGCCCTCTCTGTCCTCCAGCCATGTGGTGACCTTCTCCTCCTCGGCCGCCACGGCACGCTCCCGATCTGCGACGGCGCACTCTCGGCGAGCTACCTGCAGCCGCAACTCCTCCACGGTAGTGGAGCGCGCTTCGGCCTTGGCCTGAGCTTCGCGGAAAGTAGCGCGGAGTCGCCGGGTCTCTAAGCCCAGGCGGTTGACGACCCTCTTCTGAACGTCGAGCAGCGCCCCCATGGCATCGAGCCTCGACTGCCTCGAGTCGAGCTCTTCCTTGGCCTCCTGGGTCCGCTGCTTCAGGAGATGCTCCCAACTAAGGAGGCGCTCCCTCTCTCCAGCCAGCACCTCCCGCTCGTGCTTAAAGGCGGCCTGGACCTGCCGAACGCCAGCCTGGGCATGCCCCAAGGCATCCCATATGGGCAGCGGGACGGCGGGGGCAGGAGTCGTGCCCCTGACCTCCCCCGTCGCGTCCACGACCGATGAATGTGCTGGTGCCTTGGCAGCTGAGGCGAGGCCCTGACCCGTGGGAGCCAGGGGGCAGCAGCTGCGCCCACAGCAGCCCCTCCAGCCTCAGCGCCGGACTTCCGGGCCGGCGAAGGAGGACGAGCAGGTGCTGCCGCCGCCACAGCGGGACGCGAACACGCCGGCACAGAAGAAGCCCCCACCAACTTGGGGGCCGTCAGAACCACCGCAGTTTCCGAATGTTGCGGCACAGAGCCTCCGCTGGCTGGGGATGGTCGGGGAGTAGGCTCGCCCCCGGCAGCCGGTGAGTCCCTGCTGACAAAAGAAGCTCTCAGGCTAAGAAAGGAGAAAGGAACGCTACTTCTACAAGCCAGAAGGAGCAACACTTACTGGGCGGCGTGAGCGCTCCAACGGGCTTGGAGCCCCGACCTCTGGGCCGGGCAGAACCACCAGGACCTGCAGCCGGAACGCTCGTTGGCTGTGGCGTCTGAGCCCCCGGCACACTCCTGGGCGTCGCCCCACCGGCGTCCTTCCTGGAAGCCCCCCAGCCTGAGGAAGGGTGGCGGGACGCCTGGGGCTCCTCGGACCCCCGCTGACCGAGAAGAGACCCGCCGGAGTGGGAGACCCGGGGTCTCTTTGGGTCGCCACCCGACGAACCAGCGCCTCCGGGAGATGGGCGCAAGGGTACCCCGACCCCCTGGCTCGGCGCAAGCGACGCCCTCGGAGGAGACCGGGCACACTTCTTCTCTGGCTGCCCGGGGGCCGGCTCCTTTCCCTTCCCCTTGTCGACGGTCTGAGCCCCGTCGGCCCTCGGTGCGGGTTGGACAGCGACAGACGCCTCGCGCTCCGCCCCTGAGCGCTCGATCCTGGGAATCGAGATCCCCCGGAGAGCATCCCCAATCTGACGAACGGCGATCCCAATGTCGTCAAGGTTCGGCATCTTCCACGGCAACTCCGCCCTCCTTTGTGGCTCCAAGAAGAGGGGAGTGCCACAGGCCGGGAAGGTGAGGTCGCCGCCGGTGACGTAGTCGCTGCTCACCTTGCCCACCATCTCGTACAGCTCTTCATCAGAAGGATCGGAGCTGAGACCCCTCTCCAGCCTGGTGCAGTCGAGCTCGCCGGTGTAGTAGGGCGGTTGCATTGCTGCAGGGGCGCAATACGGCGCGACAAGAAATCCACCAGCACCATCAGGGACGTCAGCCCCTCGTTGGCCAGGAACCGGATCCGCTCCAAGACCGGTGCGTACTCCTGCTCCAGCTCCGGGATCTCCTCCCAGAAGCGACGCTCGGTGGTCAGGCCGGCAGTTGGGAGCTGCAGACGATCATGCTCGTTGGTCTGCACGATCACCCAGTTCTCCCTCCAGTTTTCCCACCTCGACGCACCGAAAGGTAGAAGGTACCCAGAGGCCTTCGGATCCTTGCAGCGATGCTGGAAGTAGTACGCCCCTAGATGGGTCTTCGAACAGCGCCCGGTCGTCCGCAACACGAAGAAATAGCGGAAGAGTGTCACTGAAGCATGCACCCCCACGAACATCTCGCAGAAATGGACGAAGACGACGTCCACCGCGAAGGAGTTGGGGGAAAGGTGGTGGAGCTGGAGACCGTACGTCTCTAGCAGCGTGACGAAGAAGGAAGAAATTGGCGGGACAAACCCCGCCATGGCGTAGGCAGTGAAGAAGACCATTTCCCCCTTCTCCAGGAGCAGGGGGAGAGATCCCTAGCGGGGCCGGCACTTCTGCTCCTCTGCGTGCCAGCCCAGCAGCCTACGCACTGACCCAAGCTCAGCCGACCGAGCGAGACGCGACGAAGGCAGGTTGGAAGCCATGGCAGGAGGAAGCTCAAGGTCAGGGAAAACAAGGGCACAAGAACTCAAGGAAGATGCAAGCGCTGGGAAGTGCGAAGGGAAGCCGCGATGCGGGTAAGATCCCCTTTTAAACTTCCCAGGCGCGATTCAAAGCGATTCGAAACTCTTCGAATGCACTGCTTGGACAACCGCTTCGGCTCCAAGACCAAGCGTCGATGACAAGTGGACCCAAGCCGTCCAGTTGAAGCGGTGAGCCAAGAAGTCATTCTCCCAAGGAGACGAGCTGGCAAGATGCTTCGGCGGTTCCCGAAAAGGCGCTGCGACGTGCAGAAGTGGCAGACTTGGGAACCGCCGCAGTTAAGCAGCCATCAAGTGGGGCACACGCTCCCACGATCCCGCGACTGTTCGTGCTCCGCAACGGTCAATGCGGGTCTTAGAGAAGGTGCGCGGAGTGGAAGAGAAGGGGGCCGCACCTCGGGCCCACTATCTCCCCCGAGATGGGCCCGAGGGCCACTGTCGGTACCCTCAATACGGGGTACCTCCGCGCACAGGGGAAAATGCCTAAGGACCTCGCCCTTCTCCGCAGGGAGAGCTCCGAAGGCGCCATGTCTCCAGCGGGGCCGGACCTCACTCTCCTCAGAGGAGAGCTCCGGACCCGCCACGTGGCCAACTGAGCCGAATCTCCCCCTCCGTCGGAAGAGCTCTAGAGGCTCCACGTGTCCTGCGAGGCCGGACCTCCCTCTCCTCAGAGGAGAGCTCCGGGCCCGCCACGTGGCTAGCAGAAGCCGGACCTCCCCCCCTCCGCGGGGAGAGCTCCGAAGGATCGACGTGTTCCGCGGGGCCGGGCCTCCCTCTCCTCAGAGGAGAGCTTCGGGCTCGCCACGTGGCCAGCAGAGCAGCGCTGCCTGCCCCCGCGCGGTAGGCAGCAAGAGTAAAGACGCGCCATACATTGCCCCTACCAGGTATTCAAGACCCGCGCCTTCCCAAGGCGCGGAGACGCGGAGCACGCCTCTGTCAGGTGCCGTTGCGCCCAGTCACATCGCAGACTGGCGCGCCGCGTCAGAACCTGCCCGCTCATAAACACAGCAACAAGACATCCCCTGCCGCCCTTGCCATCATCAACCACTACGACTAGCTTGCGGCATGGGCAGGGCGGCAGAACGAAGACTCGGAAGCCCTCGCCAGAGACAACTACCGGCATAACTGCAAATACGGTAGATGTCAGGCAATCTCCCCGGGCCCACCTTGTAAGCCGCTCGAGCCTTGGACTATAAAAGGCTCGGGTCGGCAACGTTAGCAAGGGTTCACCTCTTACACACTCTCGCACCCTATCGGTTCGACTCATCCTCAAGCTCAGGACTCTGGTTCTGAGCAGCAAGCAATACAACGAGCAACTCTGCTCACCGTGGACGTAGGGTTTTACGCTCCGGCGGCCTGAACCACGTAAAAATCCCCGTGTCAAGCTTCTCCCTCAATCGTCTCTAACGCTGAAGCTCTCCGTGAGTGACTAGCCCCTCCGAAAAAGAAACTCCGCGGGCTGCCCAGAGCAGGCCCGGGGGAAGTGTCGGTTACACACTTCGACAGACGTGATAACCGCATAAAATTCGGTTAACCAAAATACATAAAAACGATAACCGCACTTGATCAAAAAATTCGGTTAACGGCGTATTTCAATTCGGCTCGGTGCAATTCAGTTTGGTTTTGCGGTTAATGATTAAACATGCCCACTCCTAAATACCAAATGCATGTACTGTGACGATGTAGTTATAGAAGTAGGTTAAGCACATCCAGATGAGTAAAGTGTGTCCATACACACTAACGAATTGTGATTAACAAGTGGATTGCCTCCTCGTATGCGAGAAGTAGGAGAGAGGAGTGTTAACAATGGGCTTTAGGTTAGAAACCTTTCTAACTGTTGCTATGTCTTTAGTAGTTGAGCGTAGATGACATGATTTTGCTCTCACTATAATTGCAAAAAATTGAGCCTCTTATCTATTTGTGTGATTCATTTGGCATGGTTCATCCGGTTGAGTTCGTGAGTGAGTCTATGGGTTAAAGTATGCTAGGTAATGGTTTTGCTGTTGATCGCAATCATGTTATTTTATAATTTTAGAACAAACTTTTAAATAGATTTCCATATAATTTTTTGAACAAATATGGAATTTTGATAATTCGGTCGCAACTCTATCCAGATTGTTCTCGATCCGATTTCCGAATATATATTTTTGATTTTTGATCAATTTTTGAAAATTCCGAAAAAAACAAAAAAAATGATCTGAAATTTTCTGAAATAGGTATCGAATGATCCGGGAAATTTCCGACCGGATTTCACCCCTACCCGTCCACCGGGCCATTTTGATGAACAGTAGACATAGTGTGGATAAGATTTTTGACACACGGTACCCACCACCTCCATATAGTCATCTAATGTCTCCAATATTTCACAAAAATGATCTAAATTTCAGAAAGAAAAAAAGACAGAATGAGAAAGAGGGAAAGTGAGATTTCCAGTACTAGTCCTGTCGATCTATAGTTTCTTAGTTCATTTTTATTATGCAGTTATTTATTTCAATGCTAATTTATAATTTAGATTTTGTCATGATCTTTTCTCTTGTTCTTCATTTGTTTATTGGACATGACGGATGAGGTGGGTAGGGTGAGGAGTTGTTGAGTATGATCAACGTTGTGGACACAACTATGTCTAGTGTTAGGAGTTCCATTCGATCCATTCTTGAAAATCATCTTAATTGCATTTACAATGCAATGAAGGACGCGTTGAGTTCCATAGATGAACTCGTTGAAGAGTTTGATCATCTCGCCACCCAGTACGAAGAGGTTGCAAAGAGGTCGCAAAATGGACACCTAGTCCGTCGTTCTCGTACGACGAGAACAATTTGGACAATGATAAGGTCCCCTTCGACTGGTCTTCATCCAATCTGAAGCTTGAATTTCATTGGCGTAATAAACAATTAATATCATTTTCTCATAGTCGAGTTGTTCAACTTTTAGTTTGTAATCTTGTCCAAGAACCTAAATGTAACCCTATTATATGTAATATGTTGCAATTGTATCACGTGTAACGTATGTAACATTTTGCCCTGATAAATATTTACAATATATGAAGTAAAGAACTATAGATGGACCAAACTATTACCTAAAAGTACCATGTCATATTCTCCTCTCTTTTCTTTATCCCCCTGAATTTCAGGTGATTTGTGCCTATTTTTAATTGTTTAAAACGGACCATTTTTGAAATTTGCGTATAAAATATCCTATTTAAAAAAATTCCACATTAGGTGCGTACGCGTGCGCGGCGGCCCATCCAACACGACAGCACATCCGAGTCCAGGCCCAAAGGAGCGTTTGCTTGCGCTTTGCCTTGCACGTGAATAGGCCACGCCAAACAATAGTAATATTTTCTGCCGGATATAAACAATACAGCTAATTGTGTTCAAATCCCGACTTTACATTTCGATTGTGATTTTTATCATTCACGCCTTCCAAATCAGCCCTTCGGCACCAGAAGTGGTCCACCCCGGGCAGTCCGCTGTCCGTCCAAGGGCCTCCCGCGTGCGGAGGAACCGAACGGCCTCCGTGCGCTCCACGTCGAAGCCCAGCGACGGCGGCAGGCAGGAGAAGGAGCTGCACTTCCCGTCCTTGGGCCAGCGCGCGGCAGGCTGGCGTCACTCATCACGAGCTTCCCTCAACCAGCTATGAAGATCAAGCTTTGCCTCACTGCTGGAACCGAGCAAATCAGCGAGCCGAAGATCCCGGTGAGAGCATAAGCGATGGCGCAAAAAGGGAGCGCTTCAGGTTCCTTGGCTGACAGCGCCGCTGTCCCCAGTCCATGAGCACTGCTCCATTAACCAAATATAGTTAAGTTCTGTTTTGATCCAGATCATGACCATGCTCGTCACAGGATAAAAGAAGGAATGGCATGGGCTGATATAGTTCGAACGAACTACCTGGAATCTGTCCCTATTCCTCTGGCAATCGGGTCGTTTAGACAAATTTATCCATGGCGCTTGAACAGAATTCGCACCAATGAGTCCGGTAAGGACAACCAGGCAGCAGTCAGTGAAGAGTTTACACCTGAGCCACAACAATAGACCATGAATCATCAATGTGCCAGTTATAAAATTAACTCAGGGACGCACGGCCGGAAGGTTCGATCCTTTTTAAGGAAATTGACAATATATTTAAGTTTTGTTTGGATACAGTTGAATACTCTCCATTCAAAGTGGATTTAGTGGATTGAAATATAAATTAGTTTATTTTTCATTCCACTCTGATCCACTTCATTTATTATTAACCAAACAAGCCCTTAGATAAATTAGTTGGCCTACTCTTTCCCAGTATTCAACAGAAAAGAAATCTGATACCTAACCTCCTTCATCCCTACTACAAGAGCATAAGCAATTCACAAGATAATGGAAGGCAGGGTTTACCTTCAAAGAAAGACACTATGCTCAAAGCCAGCCACTGTAATACACCTCGGTAATATTGCTATGGTTAATGATGGCTCTAGCCCAATTAGGCGCCCCATGATAGCAGTAGAGTACAAAGAGAAAGTCGATGCGATGGCGATTGATGTGAAAATCTCTGCGGCGTGTCTATTTACGAGCTGATGTCCAGAACAAAAACATGTAAGCAATTAGGCAGCAGGCACTAGCAGCGAATGAAGCTAATTATACGAATTATGTCACTGAGTAACCATGCTAAGCTAGTTGCTAATCAGTCATACCTTTCTCTGTTTGAACATTGAAAATGCAGATGATATGATGACGGATCCAAGGAAACCCATCAGAACATCACCAGCTCCAGGATTAGATCGAGGGCGCTGACTGGATGAACACGTGGGCAGTTTGGACGAGGTGGCGCATCATGTGGGCAACACATGTGCGCCACGTGGGCAGCCTTGAGTGATGTGGGCGACTCACGAGTGACATGTAAGCACAGGGATCTGACATGGCTGCCGGGGCGGCGGAGGGTCACCGACGGCTAGCCGGCGCCCGATTTTTTTTTCTTCCGGGTTAACCAGCTAGTGGCCGGGCTTCTACACATCGTGGGGAGTCTACTGGTGGTGGAGGTCGTCCGAGGGGATCACCAGAGAGGCGGCTACGGTTTATCGGAGATGGCAATGGGTTGCCGGCAGCTAGCCGGCGCCTGAACTTTTCCTTTGCAGTTCCTAATGGATGGCTTGCCGGTGATCTACACGACATGGGGAGGGCATTGGCAACAATCCTAGGCTGAGAAGGTCGCCGGAATGGCGGCTAGGGTTCACGGGAGCTCGGTCCGATGGTGGTGAAGTGGGGGAAATGCGCCCGGGCAGGTTGTCCTTGATCAAAGGCGTCAGGCATGCGTGTGAGGACCTGTGGGTGAGGTTTGTAGGTCCGGTTGGGCCGAGGAGTGTCCCACGGCGCCCAGCCATGGCAAGCGGCGGTGAGGGCAGTAGTGACCCGAGGTGGGGCGCCTACAGACCTCTCAATCCCTTACCCATGCGTGGAACCAACAACTCGTGCTCGTGTGATGCTGCGGAAGAAAGGAATTCTCAGGGTAGGGCTCACCGGAGACGAACTCGATGAGATGGCCGGAGTGGAGGAAGAATAAGGGGAAACCCGAAATTCGGCTTGGGGGGAGCTTGATTCTTCTTGCTCATGGCCTTGGGAGCTTCATAGGAGCGGCGCCACGCTTGTGGATGAGTAGAGAGGCCCTTAAATAGCCGGGCAAGGTCGGTTCCATGGTGGGGGTCGGCGGCGAGGTCCAAGGCTCGTCGATTTGACAGAGGCGGCCAGAGGTTCAGGGAAAGGAGAGGTGGTGGGGCTCTCTGCGGGTGCGGCAAACCGGGAATTGAAGGTGCGGCGTGGGTGAGAGGCGGTGCCGGCGGGTTTCCTGGGGGCGCAGGCGACTTTGGTGGCGAAGAAAAGGAAGGCGTGGGGGAGGAGGAAGATGCACAGTGGTGGGCTGGGCCGGGCTAGGTTGCGCGCACAGAGAGGAAGAGGTGGACTGCGCTGGAAGAAAGAGGGGAGAGAAAGGTGTTGCGCTGGCTGGGGGGAGGAGGAAAATGGGCTCAGCCCAGGAAGGAGCAAAATTCTGATTATATTATAGAATTTGCTTTTGAATTCGGATTTAAATTTTAAATTTAGCTTCCTTTGAGTAATTCATTGATATTTTGTTTTGATGTACTTCATACATTACTCTGTTATGGAAACTAAACCAAAGGTTGTCGCATGTATATATACATATATATGTGCATGTATATACATGCGTATATGTGTATGCATAGGTGTACGCATGCAAACATACGTATGCCACCTAAGTTCCTATTTTCTTACTTGATTTATTTGTAGAATTCGTATTAATGTTTACCACATATACGTGTGTATATATACTTGTAACTACTTGGTCAGTTATATTACTTGTTTTAAACAATTTATTAGCTGGTGATGTACATATATATGACAAATTGGCAATATTGCGACTTTTCATTTAAATTATTGCTATTGGGTTTCGTGGGGTATGTTTATGTCTATTGCTTCGTGGTTTTTGGTTTGAGGTAATTGACTCTCGATTTTCTTATTAAGTTTGGCTTGTAATGGCTAGAATATAGTCATATATACATGCATATATATGTCCCCATCAATTCTCTTTTGTGTCTGCCTATTAGGATAAGTTAAGTGATTTGAGTTGTTCATGTGTATATGTTGTTTTTCAATTAGCGTTGGTTCAAGATCCGGTTCCCTACTCTTGTTTGTTGTTTGATGATAGATATATAGAGCCGACACACACACACATATCTACATATATACATGCCTCAGCTTAACTGGAATTCAGTATATGCTCATGATTCTCTGAATTATTGGTTTCGGACCAATTTTGGTCTGGTTTAGAAATTCGGGATACGGCAGAACCTCCTGTCGGGTGGTCACTCCGGTCCTTTTATGTCCAAGGTCTGGGTGGTTACAATGCTGCTTGGGGCCCGACAGGTAGCCCCAAAGCTGTGGAACTCTATACATGATCTAGGTCTTTGTACTCTGAGTAGAGTAGTCGGTGGGGGAGTTAAGTCCCTCCACCTGGCACGCTGAGCGCCCCTGTCCATGTGTCAGGTGATGATGAAGACGCCGTCTTGTCGTCGCTTCTTCTTGCCCTGCTTGGGCGGCTTCGTGCCGTTGGGCGACACTGTACCGCTATCACGCCTTGTCGTCCTGTCTTGTCACCGTAATGGCGAATGGGCAGAGGACGGAGTCCTGTGTAGTGCGCCATGCTTATGGGGAAGGCGCGAGTCTTGAATGCACGGTCTGACAACGCACCTCATCCTTGACTTCGCCGACCCACGGCCCACGATGGATCGTGGGGCACGTGGTGCCTTCAGAGCTCTTATCGACGGATTTGGAGCAAGGGGACGTGTGGCTGCTCCGGACCTCACCTCAGCGGGGAGGCTCGGACCAGAGCCCAAGGCACGTGTCAACTTCAGAGCCCTCCTCAGCAGGGAGGAGGCTCTGAGCTAAGAGACACGTGGCAACCCCGGACCTCACCCCAGCGTGGAGGCTCGGACCGGAGCCCAAGGCACGTGTCAGCTCCGGATCTCTCCTCAGCAGGGAGGAGGCTCTGAGCCAAGAGACACATGACAGCCCTGGACCTCCCTCAGCGGGGAGGCTCGGACCGGAGCCCAGGGCACGTGTCAGCTCCGGAGCTGTCCTCAGCAGGGAGGTGGCTCTGAGCCAAAAGACACGTGGCAGCTCCGGACCTCACCTTAGTGGGGAGGCTCGGACCGGAGCCCAGGGCACGTGTCAGCTCCGAAGCTGTCCTCAGCAGGGAGGTGACTCTGAGCCAGAGGACACGTGGCATATCCGGACCTTACCTCAGCAGGGAGGCTCGGACCGGAGCCTAGGGCACGTGTCAGCTCCGGAGAACCTCCTTAGTAGGGAGGGGGTTCTGAGCTTAGAGACACGTGGCAGCACCGGACCTCACCTCAGCGGGGAGGCTCGGAACAGGTGAGGCTCGGAACAGAGCCCAGGGCATGTGTAGGCTCTGGAACTCAAGCGCACGTGACAGCCCTAGGGCTGACCTCGGGGCCAAGGACACGTTGCTACGTCAGGGCCCACCTCAGCAGGGAGGTGGGGCCTAGGCTATCTTTTATCCTCTACGCGGTCTGCAGGGTACCGACAGTAGTTTTGAATTGAGGCGCATGACATGTCAAACCATTAAGTATGGGATCATACTTGCATGCATTGTGATGCCCTCCGAAACGTCTATTTTACTGCGCTCACAACTCTGTAATAAAATAAAGTCTGTATATTATGTTATTGTACATATATATTTTAACATAATAGTAAATCAGTACCACGCGTTTGTTCTACTTGTATGTATCTCGCTTTAGTTTCTCATGGTGGGTGTTCGAATCTCTCAGTTTGAATTTTTTATCTGCACACCGAAGCAGACGATTGTCAGAGGCGGCGCGCATGAGCCAATATCGGAAGGAGTCGAAGAGGCCAGCCGCGTTAGCCAGGAGCCGAAGCAGGGGAGGAATCAGAGCCGGCGGCAGCGGTGGAACATTTCTCTGCCTTGCTTTGAGATTGACGCTGTATTCCACGTGTACTGCATCCGCATGGGAATGTAGCAGCGAGCCGGTGCATCCGGTATCCAGAAAATTTGCTCCCCTAGCATTCTAGCAACAATATTTTGCAGCTAAAGAATCGCAATTAGTCTAACTGTATGACTACTAGAGTTTAGCTTATAAACCTAGCTAGCACGGCATCAAGTCCAGACCCGGAGACATAGCCATAAGCTACAGCTGCCAACTCTGCTGAAAGCGCACAGGTGATGATTGGATGTAATACTTTCCGGACACCAGGTGGTAACCTGAAACATACGCACCCAGATGGTCAGATAAACAGAACAAACTATGAGCGTATTTTAGATCTTAGTTGAGTTTATATAAGCATATTTACCCAGAACCAACCATATATCCCAGTACAGTGGAAGAGAGAGGAAAGGAAGACATGTTCTTGCTGTAGTACCAAGTGCTGTGGGATTGAAATACGCAACACCAAACGATGCAGCAAAGATGGCTGCCCATGCCCATATTTCAAATGTCGAAAATGGAGATGGTGTGTTCATGGGCTCTGCTGGTATAAGTTGTGTGTTTACAAGTTTTCTGACGGCCAGCGCTGTGTATCCTGCGACAGCGAGTGAAGCAAGCCAACCACCAACTAGAAATAAAAAAGGAAGCAATATGTAAGCCATATAACAATATACTCGGTTTCTGTTTCCTTCTGTAGAAAAATCTTTTGTAGTCATGAAGTAAACAGGAAGTGAACAAAATGTTCATTACTAAGAGGTGGTTGCTAGACTGGGTTCATTATCAGGATATCATATGATCCGTAGAGGGCGTACTAAATCTATGTAGAGAAAAAGAATGAGAGAAATGGTACATACAAATGATCAAGAAAATCTTGAGGCCCGAAGCAGCTGGGACATCTCGGACGGCAAGCGGCAGGACGACCAGAGACGGGACATAGAACAAGGGCAGCCACCTCTGGATGAACAGCGTCAACGGCTCAAAGAAGTCCATGAATGCTTGGCGAGAGCCGGCACGAAGGAGTCGAGGACGACGAGCACGGAGAAGACGCAGAACATGCCGAAGAGGGCGCTCGGGAACTTGATGGACGCGGCGACGAAGGCCTGCTTGAGGAACTTGTCGGTGGCGAGCACGATGCCCAGCGACACGAGCAGGTGCGCGACGCCAAACACCTGCGTGCATATGCGTACGCGTATCAGGTCCAATTCCTGGACGTACAGTAGAAGGTAGGGGATAAAGAAACGAAAACGCCAGGCATGTGTATGTGCTGCTCACAGCGGGTGGCAGCCCGGGGGAACTGGACGTGGCGCTGGTGACGATCAGGCCGCGGCGAAGGTCGGACGACGACCGTTGCAGCGCGGCATTGCGAGCTGGACCCATGAATCCGGTGCTCCCGTGCTTCAGTGCTGCTGCTGATGCTGGGCGGCCACGGGGCGGAGAGGCAGAGGAGGCGGAGCATGAAAAGGGCGGGCGGCATCGAGGAAGCGTGCGGGGGCGGGCGGCCGACGTGGCGCGGGGGCGGGCGGTGGCCACGGGGGGAGGCGGGGATCACGATCACGGCGGTCGTTGCATGGCGTGGGATCAGGTGCGTGGAGTGGAATCGAAGCGGAGCCGGAGTTGCCTTCCCCAACTGACTGGATTAGGCGGCGTCCAGCCTGCTCGGCTCTCGCGAGCGCGCGTCCGCAACAGGTTCGAGTTCCGTTCGATGCCACAACGAGACGAGGATGTGGCCAGAAATCATCCCTCGGCCGGATCGGGTTGGGATTGAGATGGTTGGACTCGGAAGCCACCTCCGCTGGTCGGTCGCTTCATTCTCTCGTCGCGAGGAAGGCGACGGCATGGTCGTGTCGATCGCACCAGTTAAAGCAACCAGATCGATTTCTTGGCGCCGTCGTCGATGCCACCTCTGCCTCACCACCTGACAGGTTACTTCCCATGGGCCACAGGAACATGGTACGTAGCGACTCACACTACTCGTCCTCCCTGCCCATCTATAACCCTATCCGCACTGATACACTTTAAAAATCTACTCTAAAAATATATTTTTATCTCTTCTTAACACACTCTAAAATATTTATCTTTTTACAACTCTAAAAATCTAGTCTAAAACTATAATCTATATCAACTAACACTCATTCTTTAATCTTTTTTCTTCAGTTTTTCCTTTTTTTCCGTTTCTCTCTTTTTTCCTCTATTTCTCCCTTTCTTCTATTTCTATTACTTTTTCTTTTTTTCCTTCAACTTCCATTCATTTTCTCTCTTTCTTTTATTTCCTTTTCTTTCCTCTCTTTTTGCCTTTCTTTTTTCCTTCTTTTCCTTCTTTCCCTGATTTTTTCCTTTCTCCGTAGCCCAGCGCGGCTCGCCCCGTTGCCTTCTCGCGCGGAAACAGCGCCAGCCCGCATGTCCCAGGCTCCCAGCTTACTGGCCGATGACGTAGGGCATCCCGATGCAGCTCGAAGTCACCTGCGCAGCGCTAAATACGCTGTCCCGCTCGCTCGTGATCTCGCCGCTCGTCATCTATTTTATATTACATAACACAACTAACTTATATTTATATTATTTCATATAACTATATTTATATTAATAATATTATTTTTAAAACTTATAAAAAACATCAAATTTATTTTTTTATTTCCTTCTCTTTTCTTCTTATTTTTTTCTTTTTTTTCCTTTTCCCTCTCTTCTCCTTTTTTTTCTTTTTTTTTCCTTTCTCCCTTTCCCTACCTCTTTCTTTTTTCCTTTTCATTTTTTCCTTCTCTTCTTTCTTTTTCTTTCCTTTCTTCCTCCTCTTTTTTCTTTCTTTTTTCCCTTCTTCGGATGCTCATCGGTGCTACAGGGGCTCTCTTGGTTTGCAGGCCGCCTTTAGTATTTTAAAGGACGCCTGGCGGATGCCCCTACGCTTGGCCGCTACCGCCACAGCCACTGTATTTAGCGGCGCGGCCCGGGTAACGATCGCCGCTGTGACCAGCCTAATGCTTGCTGCCTCTTCTTCTGACCGCTCACAGAGCACACCTAAACAGATGCAGAACAGCGCATACGAATATATGTACAATCATACACATGGACTAACGTCATTCGAAAATGGACATAGCAGTTTGGAACTTGTTCACAACAGGTAGCAGCCAGGCGCCAACTTATGAATATAAACACTTATATTTTCTTAGATAATGGGAAAAAATCCCGACCTTCCTCTCTGAAAGAGGTTATGGCCCTCTTATTACAATCAGCCTTAACTGTCGCACACGTGTTCAATACACACAAAAATCAAGAAGCATACAGTAAATCCTTTGTGAGTATTAGACCATCAACCTATACCTAAATCTCCACCCTTATCCACTAAATGCACTCAAAGGTGTAGACTCCAACGCCTAGCACACTTCTCTAATCGTCTTGGTACTCTTCTCACATCTTTGTAGTGACGCCCAGGTTCGGCACTAATAAGTTACCCTGAACAGGACTGCATATATGTTTTCATTACACATTTGTCAAAAATAATATCATTTCTGCTCAACCAAATAGCCCAGCAAATTGCAGCTACACCTATTGTTACAATGTTTTTGTTGGTGCCTTTAAAGTTAGATAACCAATAATCAAGCATATGAGTAGCATTATTTGGAATATCAACATCAAAAGTAACCTGACAAACTCGCCTAATGAATCTGGCATAATGGCAATCAAAAAAACAAATGTTGAATTATTTCCAACTGCGAACAAAAAACATACTTCTTACATTCCTTGCACTGTCTGTCATCAACTGAAACAAAGGTCTTCTCGACGCCTCTTCTATAGACATTTGCATGCAAAGGCAACTCGCAAGAGGTCAACAACACGACGAAAATGTATGTCTCTCCTATAGACATCTGCGTACCGAAAAAGTTGAACTACCAACGCTACAAGACAAAAACGCCTCGTCGGCTGACTTCTCGACTGCGTTGTACGAATTCCAGGCACACATTTAGAGCGGCAATGCACTACTCACAGCACCAAGAGTCAAGAGAGGATGACGAGCACGTACAATGGCATCAGTCCATTTCACCGACACACAGCAGGTCCTTAAGGCTTCATCCAGACAGACTGCAGATAAGCTTCATATATTATGCTACCACCGGTTGTGGCACTAGACCACCGCTTATTCCTTTGCCCAGCTGTCTCCCCAGCTTCTCTTGTATGCGGTCCATGATGGCGGTTTCCTGAGTACAGTAATTCAATCAGCTTGAGCTGAAAACCACACATATGCAATGCAAGATAACTACACACTCTCTAGATTACCATGTTGTGGCAGTGTTGTTCAAACTTCTCCAGGAAACCGGCAACCCAGCGATCTGCATTGGCAAGCCAGTCATCATGATTTATCCCAGCCGTCTTTGCTACAGTTTGCAACTGCAAGGCATAATTGCACCCAAAGCTGCATATTAGTACAAGTGCTTGCAACAACCAACAAGCTAAACAGTCAATGTGACAGAAAGCGGCAATGACCAATTTCCTGACAAGTATGAAACATGTATCAAAACAGGATTACCTTTTCTTGGTGCATCTTCACAGTCTCCCGCAACTTATTTATCTTCATGTTAACTTGAAGCTGTTTCTCCTGAATCAACAATATGAAGTCAAGGAAATAGTTGTTAGTACCAGTAAAGCCATAAAACTCTGTTTTTTCTTCTGAAAGTATATACACCTATAAATCAGAATTTCCCTAAAGTCGCCAAATAAAATGATACTAGAAATAAGTATGACCTTAACATAGCTCACGCCTAGATCCTTCCTTGAGTATCCCCGTGCTAAATTCCTCATGACATACTGGTTGTAGTCCTTCAAAATTCTCATTATGAGGTCTGAAGTAGATACTCCATCTGTCCTTGTAGTTTCCTTGAACTTTCCAATCTTTTTGACCTGATACACACAAATGGAACATTCAGTGAGGAAGCAAATTATTAGAGGGCTAATGGTGGCTGTATTAGATGATCAGAATAATGAGGGTACAGGGATGATTATATAGAGGGGTTAGGTGAGGAAAAAGACTAAACTACCCCTAACCCTAATCCCTCACTAGAGACTAAACTACCCCTGTAACCGACACATAATTATAGAGTCTAACACCCCCCGCAGTCACAACATCTAGCCACCACAGATGTTGAGACTGGACCGAAACTCGAAGAACAACGACGACAGGAGGCGCTTCGTGAAGATATCGGCGAACTGCGTCATCGTCGGGACATGGTGTACCCAAACCTTGCCACGTGCAACCCGCTCACGAACAAAATGGAGGTCGATCTCCACATGCTTTGTGCGCTGATGCTGGACCGGGTTGGTGGAGAGGTACACGGCGCTGACGTTGTCGCAGTAGATCAGGATGCTCCTGGCGACGGGAGTGTGGAGCTCCTGAAGCAGCTGCTGAAGCCAGGAGGCCTCAACCACGCCGTTAGCCACGACGCGATGCTCCGCCTCAGCACTCGAGCACGACACCACGGGCTGTCGCTTCGAGGACCAGGAGATGAGGTTACTGCCCAGGAAGACGGCGTACCCAGAAGTAGAACGTCGTGTGTCCAGGCAGCCTGCTCAGTCAACGTCTATGTACACGACCAGCTCGGAGGCCGCGTCACGTCGAATGAGGAGGCCGTAGTCGAGGGTACCTCGTAGGTACCGAAGAATCCGCTTCACAGCTGTGAGATGCGGCTCCCTCGGGTCATGCATGTGGAGGCACATCTGCTGAACCGCATACGAGATATCCGGCCTGGTGAAGTTGAGGTACTGAAGAGTAACTACAAGACTCCTGTAAGCAGTGGGGTTAGAGACGGGTGTCCCGTCGGTAGCGAAGAGCTTCGCCTGAGTATCCACTGGAGTGGAGCACGGCTTGCACTCAGCCATGCCTGCTCGCTGGAGGATATCCAGGCAGTACTGTCGCTGGTGAAGGAACAAGCCGCCTGGTCGGTTCTCGACCGCAATACCTAGGAAGTGGTGGAGGCGGCCCAGGTCCTTCATAGCGAACTCCTGCTGTAAAGCAGAAATAGTGCGCCGAAGCAGAGCCGGACTAGACGCTGTCATTACAATGTCATCGACGTACAGTAGAAGGTAAGCAATGTCACTGCCACGTCGATAGACAAACAACGAAGTGTCCGACTTAGCTTCGACGAACCCCTGTGAGACCAAGAAGGAGGCAAACCGGCTATACCAGGCTCGCGGTGCCTGTTTCAGTCCGTACAGGAATTTGTTCAGCTTACAGACAATGTCTGGGTGAGCTGAATCAACAAATCCTGCCGGCTGACTGCAGTACACCGTCTCAGTCAGTGTACCGTGGAGGAAGGCATTCTTGACATCCAACTGGTGGACAGGCCAAGAACGCGAGAGAGCCAGCGACAGAACGGTACGAACCGTGGCCGGCTTCACCACCAGGCTGAAGGTCTCGTCGTAGTCGACTCCAGGGCGCTGAGTGAAACCCCGGAGTACCCACAGAGCCATGTACCTCTCCAAGGTACCGTCCGCCTTCTTCTTATGTGTGAACACCCACTTGCCCGTGACAACATTGCCATGACCGGGACGGGGAACCAGGTCCCAGGTCCGGTTGGCAAGCAAGGCCTAATACACTTACTCCATAGCGCGCCGCCAGTGAGGGTCGGCGAGGGCGCTACGCACGGAAGTAGGTATGGGTGAGATTGAAGAAGAGTCGGTCGGTAGAGATGTCGTTGACGAGAAGGCAGCTCCGGCGAAGCGCTCAACTGGCCGAAGACTCCCGGATGCACGTCTAGTCACCATCGAGTGGAAGTGACCAGGATGCACGTCTAGTCACCATCGAGTGGACGTGACCAGGATCCCTGTGCAGAAGAGGAGGGTTGTACACCGGGCGCTAGGGTACAACAATGTTCTCTCGTCGTGGGTAGACGAGAGTGGGTCTCGAGGCCGCGCGTGGCACAGCTAGAGCAGCACCCCCCCCCCCCCGTGCTCGTCGCTGGTAGACAAGTGCGGGGTCGGCGAAGCGAGAAGTCATCGTCAGTGCTGCTCCTGGTGCGTCTGGTGATGTCGGGCTCGCTGTAGGTGTCGTCGAGGAAGCTTAGGCCGCGCGTGGCGCATCTGGTGGCGTAGGGGTCACCCGAGGCGCAGCAGGCGATGTCGGAGACGTCGATGCCGCGTGTGGCACAGCTGGTGACGTCGGGACCACCTGAGGTACAGCAGGTGACATCGGGGAAGCCGAGGCCGCGCGTGGCGCAGCTGGTGACGTAGGGGTCACCCGAGGCGCAGCAGGTGACGCTGGTGGCGTCGGTGCTGCACGTGGCGCAACAGGTGACGTCGGGGGCACCTGAGTCGTAGCGTGTGTCAAACCTGCAGAAGAAAGAGGCCAAAGCAGCTGGGGAGCATCCTCGGGGTCAGTGGGAAAAAGAGAATCCAGATCTGTGGTGGAACCAGAAGATGTGGTGAAGAAAGGAAAAGAGGACTCGTCGAAGACGACGTGTCGGGAATCAAAAGGCGGTGAGTAGTGAGATCTAAGCACCGGTACCCCTTATGATCAAGGGAATACCCGAGAAAAACACACCGTGTCGAGCGGGGCGTAAGCTTATGCGGGGCAGTGGCGGAAAGGTTAGGGTAGCAAGCGCACCCGAAAACTCGAATCGTAAAGAGGATCAGTGCCATAAAGAGCAAAGTAGGGGGTGGAGGCACGAATCGCCTTGGTGGGAAGACGATTAATCAGAAGTGTGGTAGTATGGAGAGCCTCCACCAAGTATCGGGCTGGAACAGATGACTGGAACATCAGGGAGCGCATGACATCATTTGTGGTGCGAATCATGCGCTCTGCCTTGCCATTTTGAGGAGAGGTATACGGACAAGACATGTGTAGCTGTACCCCATATGCGGAGAGAAAGTTACGAAACGCAGAGTTATCAAACTCGCGTCCGTTATCGCACTGGACAACTCGGATGGTGCACCCAAACTGAGTAGAAATCCAGACGAAGAAGTGAGAAAGAATAACGAAAGTCTCAGACTTCAATCGTAATAGAAAAGTCCAGAAAAAGTGAGAAAAATCATCAATGATCACCAAATAATAATTAAAGCCCGATACACTGGTAATAGGAGATGTCCACAAATCACAATGTATAAGATCAAACACGTGCTCAACATGAGTCACAGAAGTGGGAAAAGGAAGCTAAACATGGCGACCAAGCTGACAAGCATGACATAGGGAGTCATGTGTGCCCCTAGAACACGAGATAACAAAACTACTGGACAACTTCGACATAGCATCTGCACCAGGGTGGCCAAGCCGACGGTGCCAAACGGTGGATGAAGCTGTCGCAGTCAAAGCAAAAGGCGGTGATGCAGTGGAAGTAGAAAGCCGAAGTGTGTATAGGGGCCCCGAGCTATCACATCGAAAAAGAGGTTGCCGGGCAGAAAGATCCTTCACAGACAAACTAAAAGGATCAAACTCAATGGAAACATTGTTCTCAGTGATAAAACGACGGACATAAAGCAAGTTTTGAATGATATCCAGGGCGACAAGAATGTTTTTAAGCTAGAAAGAACCTAGGAGACCGGAATCACCTACTAAGGTGACCGGAAGAATAGACCCAATCCCAACAACGATAGATGAAGGAAAAGAGGGATTGGGAGACTGGGTGGAAGAGAGTATACCAGGATTAGCAGTGGTATGGTATGATGCTCCGGAGTCAACTACCCAGTCGGCACCTGGTGGAGTAAGATGCATGGTGCTGAAGGAAGTAGCCAGCGACTGTCGATCCCACGTCGACGGTGGCTCCTGGAGAGGTGCCGACGACTCCGAGTACCCAACAGGATAATCGGTGCCTCCGTAAGTCGAGGCTGACTGTCTGCCAGAAGGGTAGCCAGGTCCACCGTAGGCCTGAATCGGCGGCCCACCAGCACTATAGGCTGGTCCACTGTAGCCCGGGGTGGCTACAAACGTCGGCTGGGGGCGTGGTGATCGTGGAGGCTGAGAACCAAGAGACGGTCCAGGCCACATGTAGATCTGGCCAGTTCACGGGTTGTAGGGTGTAGGTTAGGGTGCACCTCCCCGGCCGGTACCACCGCTACCACCAGTAGTCGGAGCAGTGGGTGTAGGAGCGCCGCCTGCACTGCTACCTCCACCACGGCCGCCGTGCTTGCCTCGGCGGCGACGATTTCCACCTCCAGTACTGCCAGGAGTGCTTGGGGTGGAAGGTGTTTGTGACGGTGGTCCACCAGCAGCTGGTAAGGGTGGACGAGGGGACTGCCCAGAGCCATAAAAGGCCGTGGCAGACCCGGAGCCAGTAGAGCCTCCTGCAGTGATCTCCTCAACCTCAAGATCAGACCATACCTTCTCAAAGGTAGGGAGTGGCTCCAGTCGGAGTAGCCACGTCCATAGGTGACAATAGCGCTCATTCAGGCCCTGAAGGACCCGAAGAACAAGGGCGCTATCGGTAACCGGCTCACCAAGGTCACGTAGGGCATCCGCCATGCCCTTCATCTCCCGGCAGTAGGTGGAGACACATCAGTCACCTTGGACGGTGTTCTGGAACCGAGTGCTGATGTGGAGGGCTCGAGTGGCGCGGTTCCCTAGAAACCACTGCTCAAGGACCAACCAGACCCATCGAGCAGTGCCCCCACCGCGCTGCCTGACGATGTCCTGTAGTTCCTCCGTCAGGGAGCCAAGGATCCAGGATATGACCAGATTGTCCATGCTGATCCAGGAGACCACCACTGAAGAATCGTCCTGGAGGACGTGGTCGTCGAGGCAGTAACGCCTCAGCGTGAGGAGAACCAGGTCACGCCACCGGGCATATGAAGTGGACTCGGAGTTGAGAACAACCGACACGAGCGTCTGGATGTTCTGAATCCCGGCGGCCTGTGCATGAAGAGCGGCCACAAGTGAAGCCGAGTACGTACCAGCGTCCGAGGGAGGCTCGTGGGAAGCACTCATCAGTCGGTGAGCACTCTCCTCGAGCTGGTGGGATAGAGCTGCCACGGAGGCACGCTCCTGCTCTAGGGCGAGAGCGAGTGCCCGCTCGCGCTCGCGCTCGCGAGAGGCAGCTAGTGCTGCGGCGATGTCGGAGGTGTCTGCCGTGTCGGTGCCATAGGAAGAAGAAGCTGCGTTATCAACAGCGGCACCGGCGACTGGAAACGGAATCGGCGGGACAGTAGTCGTGGTGCTCCCATCGATAGAGTCGCGTGGACCGAAGGTACCTGCCATGAAGACGACAGCGGTGACGGGTTTGCCGGTGGTACCTACAAGAGGTCCGTCGGCGGCCGGACCGGTCCTCGGAGTCATAGGAGGGGTGGCAGATCCGGGAACGGAGGTGGGCGCACCAGCCACTCCGGCGGCGGCGGCTGCAGGCCAGGAGGCAGCGGGCCAGGTGGCGCCTTCAGCAGCAGCGACGGCGCCACCAGCAGCGGACCAGGGGGTGGCAGATCCAGGGGCTCCAGAGGCGGCGGCTACAGGCCAGGGGGCGGCGGGCCAGGGGACAGTGGCGGCCACGCTAGCCCCTCCAGAGGCAGCGACGCCCCCGTGCGCCTGCCAATCCAGCGCGAACCCGGGCGGCGGCGGTGGCGGCGCAGGTTTAGCAGCAGCCGCGGCGGCCTAGGGTGCGGCGGCACCAGCGGGCGCGGCCCAGGGCGCGGAGGCGGCGGCGCAAGGCGCTGTGGCCCTCGACGCGGCGGCGTGGGCGTGGGACGCGGCGGCGTGGACGGGCGGCGCAACGGCGGCTCCGGCAGCAGGTGGCGCACCGGCAGGGGCGGCGGCGGCGCAAGCCCAGGGCTGCAGTGGCGGCTGGACCATTAGGGTTAGGGTTAAGCCCTAATCCTAATTAATTCCTAGCTAATGATACCATATTAGAGGGCTAATGGTGGCTGTATTAGATGAACAGAATAATGAGGGTACAAGGATGATTATATAGAGGGATTAGGTGAGGGGAAAAGACTAAACTACCCCTAACCCTAATCCCTCACTAAAGACTAAACTACCCTGTAACCCACACATAATTACAGAGTCTAACACAAATGAAAAAAACTCTTGACATATCATGTATAGGCAACAAAAACTTACAAATTCATAGACGTCATTTGCAGCTCCACTGGTATCTGCATAACTGTACAAGAACAAAGATTGTGTAACTAATTTTAGATGCCAAAAAGGGGAATATCTGTAGTAGAACTAGAACTAGTGCAAGTCCAACTTACGGTAGAGCATCGTGAGCAACATAGTCAATTTGATGCTTATCAATGAACTCCTGAGTGAGAACCCATGGAGCATCAGGAATGACCTCATCGACCCACCTACAAGCAACAGATGAATGGTCAGATAATCAGTTTCACAACCCCCATGGGTGGGCTAGCAAAGTTTTAATACCGTCCTGCCCTATGGATGCTTTTAATTTCATGAAACAGCTCAAAACCTCCTGGGCTGCTGTTCATGTTCCAATTGTCTTCGAAAGTTTGCAGCAGTTTAAGCGAAGAAAAGGCAATAGATAAGGTTTCAAAAAAGCTGCGGGCTGCAGCAACTGTTGGGTGGTCCGGTCTATAGAACAAAAAGCTTTAGAACTAGTACTAAGTAAATGGCTAAGGGATCAAATTATGTAAGAGAGTGGAGTAGCCAGCCTTTTTGAGGCGGCGCCTAGTCGTCCAGTCGGTCCGGAGGGGACGCCTGGACAGGTCGCCTCGCCTGGAGGCCGCCGGTCGCCGCCGCTGCCGCCGGTTGCCGGTCGCCGCGCTGCCGCCGGCCCTCGTCGCACCGCACCGGCCCTCGCCGCGTCGCCGCCGCCATCGGTGCCGTTGGAGAGGAGAGTGAGTGAGAGGTATTGTGTTTAGGGTTAGGGTGAGGTGGGAGGTATTTTATATACACTGACGTGGAAATACAACCGTTAGATTAGATCCGACAGCTCAGACCGCCCGCCCGCCCGCGCCTCCGCCTCCGCTCGCCTGCCTCCGCTGAGCAGCCGCCGTGCCCGCCGCCTCCGCTGAGCCCGCCCGCCTCCGCTGCGCCCGCCGCCTCCACCCGCCGCCGCCCCCCGCCGCCTCCACCCGCCGCCTCCCCTCCTCGGCTCGCCGCCGCCGCCTCCCCTCCTCGCCTGGCGCTCGCCTAGGCGCCTAGGCGTCCAGGCGAGGATTCGCAACACAGGGAGTAGCTGCAGTTGAGAAGAAATTTTCAAGTCCCTTCAATTCATAGATATTAAATTTAATTCTAGAAACCTAGGTTGCATAGAGAGATCCGTTATTAGCCTCGAGGCAGATCTCATCCTATTATGGCAGTAGATCTCCACATTATACAGAACGAGCAATAAAGAGGAGATGGTGATTTCGCAGGCCAAGCAAACCGCGTCGCTCTATTATCCATGATTCCAGCTTGGAGCATATGATACAAAGAATGCTTGTGATGGGCTCCTTTTTAAGATTATATACTAGGATGGTTGTGCTCGTGATGGATCCTTCTTAAGCGAGTATATACTAGGACCGTAATTTGAGAAAGGGAAATAATAAGTTCTCCGGTGCAGAAGTAGATACTCACTTGCAGTGTCGCAGGGACTCGTATCGCTCCTCCTGCGTCATGACGGTCTTGCCCTTGTATCGGTAGGTGAGCTCGTCGTTACAGCAGCCGACGAGCAAGTACGTGTTGGGAAACCTACAATATTCAGATCCAGGCGATGAACGGTTCAATTTGGCGTCGCAAAGGAGCAACGAAATCGAGATCTAGAGAGAGAGAGGGAGCGAGGGGAGGAGGACGGAGGAAAAGACACGCACAGCTTCTTGGCCTGCTCGAGTGCGCGGGCGTGGCCGAAGTGGAAGAGGTCGAAGATGCCGTCGGCGTAGACGCGCATGGGGCGGTTTCCCTCCCTCTCGACGCCGCCGTTCTCCCTCCTCTTGTTCCTGGGGTCCGAGGAGGGCGGGGAGGCGGGCTTGGCATGCTGCTGCCGCTTCTTGGCGTTGGAGACGCGCGCCATGCCGACGACGACGGCGTTGATCTTCGAATGAGAGGTGAGAAGACGAAGGGATTTGTGTCACGCGGCCGCCGCTGCTGGCTGCTGCTGCTGAGGAGGGAAAGGCAGGCCGTGCGCGCCAATGAAAATAGGGGGAGGGTGCGCCGAGTCCGTCTGTCCGTGGCCGTCTTGTAGAGCCACCATGTCTCTCCCATTTTTTTTCACCCGTTTTTTTAGCAAAGGCAGGCACCGCTGTCCGTTTCTACCATGCGGTGCGAGGTGTGCCGTTTGAGCAGGATTACACGGATCGCACTCACGTACTGTGAGAGAAGCCGGATTAGACCGTAATGGGAGAGGAGCCAAACTGGAGATGTGGAGCACGTAACTGTTTTTTATCTGCACCGGAGTAAGGGAGGAGCGGCGCCAAACGAGTGTTCGCTACAACACTACGCCTCGTTGGGCGTTCGCTCGGCGTGCGGAGCGGTGGACCAGGACAGTGGCCGTTTTCTTGCGCGCACCCGGCGGAAGGACGGAGAGGAGATGGGGCAGCGCGAGCACCCTCGAGCCGGTGGCCAGGAGATGGGGAAGAAGCAGAAAGAGCCGAGGAAAGAGGAAGGAGAAGATAGAGGAGGCAAGGCGGGTCACGGGAGTAGTGGCCGGCGGCGAGGTGGCTCAGTGCAGAAGCGGAGGCAATGCGGCGCGCGGGTGCATTGGTGGAGGTGGAGGCGGCTGGCGCCGACCGGAACTAGGCGAGAAGGGTGGGGCGCGCGTGAGGAGGCGCAGCGGCTCCGAGGTGAGGCGGCGTAGGGGCGAGGTAGCGCGCGGGCAACGAGGAAGTGGTCGATGTGGTTGACGTTGACGCTCATCTCGAAGCTGTCAACGATGTAGGATGACTCCTTGGCGGTAGGCTGCTACAAGGCAACGTTGCAGACCACGACGTCGATGGGCATCTTTAGCTGCCGCACCTTCTTGAAGAACTGGCGGACGTTGTCCAGGGAGGCCAAGTCTAGGTGCACTTGCCCATCTCCGCTAGGTTCTTGGCCGTGGCCATCCGAGTCCGGATGACGCGCGCTGGCAAGGAGGCGCAGCTGCTCCGAGGCGAGGCGGCGCAACGACGAGGTGGCTCACGAGCGAGGTAGTGCGGGGCGAGGTGCTGGAAGATGCAAGAGAGGCCACGAAGAAGAATGGAAAAATTGGGGCAAGAAGGAAAGAAAAAATAGAAAGTAAAAGAGAGGAAAGAAAAGAAAATATAAGAAAGAGAGAAAATAAATGAAAATAGAGGAAAAAGGAAATATAGGGAAATAGTAAAAAAATAGAAGAATAAATAAGAGGAGGAAACAGGAAATAAAATAGAAGGAAAAGATTAGAGAAAAAATGTAATGAAATATTAAAGAATGAGTGGTAGTTGATATAGAGTATGTTCACGGAGTACGATGAGGGCAGTAACGCGTACTGGAAAACAGAGAATCTTTTGGAGTGTGTTGGAAAGAGGTGAGAATATTCATTTGGAGTAGATTTTTAGAGTATATGTGTAACACCCTCAAATTTATTTCCATGCATTGCATATATTTTTCATATAGAGAAACATTATAAAAGAAGTAGGAATGGAGAAAGAACTATACAAATGGAGAAAGAACCATAGAAATGGAGAAAAGAACCATAGAAATGGAGAAAGAACCATAGAAATGGAGGAAGGGATCATAGAAATAGCGAAAGAACCATAGAAATGAAGGAAGGAACCATAGAAATGGAGGAAAAACCACAGAGATGGAGAAGGGAATATAGAAATGGAGAAGGGAATATAGAAATGGAGAAGGATAATGTAGAAATGGAGAATGAGACATAAAAATAGAGAGGGGAATGTAGAAATAGAGAATGGGACATAGAAATGGAGAGGGGAATGTAGAAATGGAGAATGGGACATAGAAATAGAGAGGGGAATGTAGAAATGGAGCAAGTGACATAGAAATGGTGAGGAATGAGAAAAAGATAGTTGAAATGAGCCATTCCCATATTTCCCCAAAATTTCTAAATTCCCCAATTCCCCAAAAGGGGAATTTTCCCCATATTTTGGGATAAAATCCTCAAGGCTGCCGCACCACAAGAGATAAGTTTGTTAAGATCAAAAAAAATTGAATAGGGCTCTTATTTGAGCTCTAATTGGAGTAGGACTTTGTTGTCCCCCCTTATAAATATAACCCCCACCCCCTGGCCAAAATCCTCTCTATTTTGGATGTTCCCCCCTGCTGTCAAGCCCCCTTCCTTGCTGCCAAGTCGCCAAGTTCCCCCCATTGCCGGAATTTGGCCGCCGTCGAGCCCCGCCGTCGCCGGAGAAGAATCCCGATGATCTGTCCTACCAAAATTTTCTATAGAAAAATTCCCCACTGCTGCCATTGCTAGGAGGAAGGCCCTGCCACCAAAAGGAAGTGAGCTAGGTCCCCATTACCTATCTTACGACGTCGCCGCTGTTTCTACGCATCCATTTTCTTTGCCCCCTTGGAGCAGAAACTTTTGCGTGTGGAAAGATCGTGTTTTGATCGGTTTTTGATGGTGGAATTGATCTAGATCAGGAGTCAAGATCATCACCACGTCCACACTTCATCCCAGCACTTGTGTTCATCATAAAACCCCATGAAAGCCAGTTAAAACATGCAAGAATACATACAAACTGGTTTAATAAAACAGCACCATAGGATTTGCATTCATCTACCCCATTGCATCTTGAGTAAAGTTTGTGCATGATGTTTGATTGCTGTAAATTTTGTATGTGCGTGGTCATGAGTAGAAGGACAAGATCAAGAGGTCATCTACGAGGATCTACAGCACCAAGACTTCGAGACGCTCGAACAACAAGAGCCACGGGAGCAAGGCAAGTGCCCCTTGACCATATTGATCCCATGTTTTGAAACTGTTTTGTTTGTGAAAACTCGTATGCTTGAGTCAACTTGATGGGACACCCTTTTATAGGAGTTTACTAGTTTTGTTAAACCATCCTTTTCGCCGGGAAAGTTGATGAGTCGGATATGGTCGTTTTTTCCTTTTTGCTTCGCTTAATCTACAGGATACGGGAAGCTGAATTATAAAACATGGTTAGCTACTGCACTCATATGAATAATGATGATGAAAACTTGATGATGATAATGAGCATGGAATCGGGGGAGATCTAGGCAAGCTTGGTTCGTGGATGTTGCTGAATGAGATGGTGGTTTACTTGCCATAGATCTAAGGACCGGTTCATGCCAGCACATGCCAGGAAAACAGTGCCACCACAAGGCCAAATATGGGTGCGGCTTAGCTGATTAATTAGGTGTGTTGCTAGCTTCTTATGGACCGTGGATGGCGCGGGGAATGGGAGTCGAGGAGGACTTCCCTGGGAACTGCATGGCACAAGAGGGGGCCCGTGGGTGGGAGAATGGTGATTCGAGCCTGCCGGTGAAACCTCAGTGAGTCCATACATCTAGTAGCCCTTTTGTAAAGGCTATTTTGTGATCTCTTGGCCATACACCGACGTTTGTGTACTGGTATAATGGAGGTTCTGCAGTCGCCGACGTGTGACAAAATCACGAACTTGTGGGTAAAGTGGTGCCACCTCTACAGAGTGTAAAACTATCATGATAGCCGTGTTTCCGGTCACAAGCACCTGGCCAACTCACATGATTAGAGGGAAAACTTGGGATGGTTATTCGGTATGGTTATGGTATGGTCATTGGGATTGGTTTTGGGACTGTTTTGAGTCATGAAAATGAGTTTGGTTTCGGTTATATGAATATGAGATGGTTATGAATATTTATGAGCATGAGATGAACTTGAGAAAGATTAATGGCTGGATAAGATTTGATAAATGATGAATTATGATGAAAGAATGTTGCTGTTTTACTTGGTTATATTGGGATTAAATTCATCTAGACTTAGTTGCTGTTTTTATCATGTTTATGAAATAAAATTTGCTTGCTGCAATGAGCCTTTTTATTCCATATCTTGTTGTAAGCTACATGTCATACTTTTCTCACACTTGCTGAGTACGACATGTACTCACCCTTGCATTACCACATAAACATCAGCTACAGGGGATGAGTACTTCAAGGACCATGTAGACTACTAGGTGTGCGAACTACCGTCAACATGCCTGTGGAGTTGAAGATGGAGCCTGCTGTCTTTAGTCACTTTCCGCTGTCGTTTAGAGTCTTTCGCTGCAAGAATAAGATAGACATTCATGAGTAAGATATTGAGTCATTGTAATAAAGTACTTAAACCCTATTTATTCGTGGTTATATTCTGAATTCAGTTTGTGGATTACATGTGTATGTGTGATGAACATCCTGGGCACACATATGCATTCACTTGGTTCTATTTTCGGAACCGGGTGTCACACTAAGCCACATAGGAAGTCTGCAATCAAACAAGAAATACATTCCTCTTATGTGCGTTGCCTATGGTTGAAAAGAACTTTGATTTGCTCTAATCTAAAGCATTTCGTTAACAATCAACGCAATACTTTCAAACAACAAATTTTAATCACGACATCTAGTGTATTCTTTCTACATCTTGGTACAGTGAACAAGTGGTACTCACTGACCGTGAGGGACGACGATTATAATCGATTTACACATGCAGGGTTACCCCGAATAACTCGTCACGTACGCCCGTACTCGATGTTGCCTACAACAACCATCACGGACGTCGTACGCAACCACCTTTCATTCGTTAGCCAAGTGTTGAACCGGTCCTATCATTCTGAGCAGGAGGTCTCTATGCGGAGCAACCTCAGTGCCCACTAGCCAATTTACATCTCGCTGCTCTCAACCTACTCTCTGGATGACAAGCAATGCCTCAACATATCGCTACCCGAATTACAACGGTTTCCTGGTTCCTATATAACCGGTAGGTCTTCAGTACAGTTCTAGCTTGTTCAACAAGCCTGCACATGGCTCAGTCCTCAATTGACACAAGCAGAACTATGGCACCCAGGCCCCAACATCCTGCTGCCCTTACTCTCTGCTCGGTCTCATTTTCTTGCCATGTGATTCATTGTCCATCTCCCTAATCGAGTAGTGTGCTTCTAAGCCTATTCTCACGGGTAGTTCCAACTCTCAATTTGTACCGAATCCTATACCAATCGAGCCCTGCAGTCGCTACTCGAGGTTCAAATTCTAAACCCAAACCCCTGGTTCTATTGGCTATGCAATTGGGTTTCAAATCAAAACTCTAATGCACATAGTATGGAAATTCATAATGTAAGTGATCAAAACATAAGACTTTATAAACAGGTTAATGCAAACCGGAGTTTGCCTTGCTACTGGTTGTCGACTAAAGGTTCTTCCGGAGGGATAAGTCCAGAACCTCCGGGCCTTCCTCGACCTTAGCGACTACACGAAATAAAAATACGATGCGTGTCAAATTTAAATGCATTTGTGTTGAAGTGATAATGTGAATACAAGAACTCTAGCTAGACAGCTCTTTTGACTCTGAAATTTTTACTGTAGCTTGGTGACAATCTAAACAGGGACTTGGCCAAATTTCATCTGAAGCAAAGCTCATTTGAGCCCTGGACAAATAAATGTATATTTGGCCATAATTAGAGCTTCTAAGGTTTTCTAAGGATTTTCATGGAGCAAACCATTACTTTTTGGAAACTAAAGTTTAAGATGGTTCTAATGGAATTGGTTTCATCTAATTTGGATACCTAGAAAAAGATATGGCTAATGAAGTTCAGGGAAATTCTGAAAAATATTTCTGGATATTTTTCTTTTTCTCTGGGTCAGTTCACTTAATCACAAGATTAGAGAGACTTAATGAACTCGGATGGATTTGAAAATTTTCATGTGACTCAGCGATATTACAATGAAAATCCTGTCAAAATTTCAGAATTTTCCACCAAGGAAATCTCCAGTTAAAATTCCCAACTTTTAAATTGAGGGAATAAATTCTGGAGAAATAAAGATTTTCAAAGGCTGAAATTGGTTTTGTTGGAAAGTACTCAGAAAGCAGAATCCAAGAAAATTTGGTTCACTCGATTTGGACAATCCTAGCCAAAGTTATGAGTGTTTGAAGTTTGGGGAAATTCAAGAAAAATGAAAACCCGTGAAATGTTTAACTTCTGACTGCGGGGTCCACAGGCGACGTGGCGCTTCCAAAAGCAATGACACATGGGTCCACAGGATTTTCCGCGCGTATCCGCAGACTGATCCCGAGCCACAGAAGATCTGGCTTCCGAAAAACAGTGGCTGAGGCCCGGGGCCCGCGGGTTGTCTTCAACCTCGCGCTCCTGCGCCGGCCCGCCGCTCCCCTCGCAGGAGTGCTTGCCAGAGGGGCTTTGTAGGGCACCAAACTTCATGATTCTCACCGCCTGGGGTTTTTTAGACACGAGGAATCCATTGTGACGTGAACTCGTGCTGCCGATGACTGGAACATGGCCGGCGACGTGCTGCGGCTTCGGGAGAACTTCGCCTATGTTGGCCGACCTCCCTAGCACCCCAATCGCTCGACCAAAGGGATCTACAGCATCAGTGCACCCTAGTGAAGATCGTTGTGGACACAAATGAGCTTAGGAAAGGCTCTAAATAGTATGTCACCGTGCAACCTAGGTTACCCGACACAGTGGCGATCGGAAAACTTAGAAATAGACCTTCTACAGTTGGTTTCCCGCTAGGGTTGTGAAGAGGAACTGACCGTTGGACAGTATAGATCCTTCATGCAAGATTCGGTGGGCTCTAAACTAGAATCAAAGTGGAATTCGACAGGTTCTTACCCGAAAGATCTTTTGCACCCGCCGGAAGAAAATAGGCAAATTCACGGGCCACAGTGCACGGCTTGATCAATGAGTTGGGGAGGAGCAGCGTGGAAGCCCGGCGCTCCTCTGGACCTACTTGATCAAGCATGAAAGCTTCTGAGCTGGGCTGCCCACGTGAGCACCGAACGGCGGCAGTTTCTGGTCGCCGCAAAAACGTTTGGTTATGGTTGAGGGAAGCCGAACTCAGCTCGTTTTCGTGACTAGGATGTAGGAGAGAAGGTTAGGGTGCCGTTTTGCAGCTCAGGGAAGATTCACACGCGAGCTAGTGCAGTTTCCCGATCAAGTAACCGAGGCGGCCGTAGCGGCGGTGCTGTTCTTGCGCGCGAGCGAAGCAGAGCGGCTGAGAGCGGTGAAACGGCTCAGAGAGGAGTCGGGCACGGGGATAAGAAGCTGAAGATGCTGCTTTGTTGGAAATATCGGCAAGCAGGAGGTGGCGTCGAGTTCAGTTCGGTGGCGCGTCCGTAGCCGGCCCGAAGAACAGAGGAACTTGGTTCAGTCAGTTTAGAACAGATGGTTCACTGACAGAAGGATCCCACCTCTCCAATTTTGTCCCAAAAAATTGAATTCCTACTGCTCTAAATATTGTGACCACACTGTCCTTGGTAATCTGATCAAACCACATTTTGGCCATTTGAATTTGAACAATTCATAGTGTGAAATGGTTTGGATGAATTTGCAGCAAATATGAAGCTGAAATTCAAATTTGGTTTGAATTTGCTCCAAATAGCTCATGTCAAGATCAACCCCACATGGGATGAAAATTGGTGGATGAGCTCATAAAAATGTGCTGAGTGTGAATATGAATCTCTCTTTTGAATTCATGTGATGGAATTAGTTTGAATTTGAATTTGAGTTCAAACTAGCTTCTTTAATGATTGTATCCAAAAGTACCTCAAAGAGGTTTGGATTTGTGTGAAAATTGGCATGAGCATTCCTAACAAAGTTTAGGAGATAGTAGTGTGCTCAGCTCCTATAGGATGCATGTGGGAAATACCACTTTTGTCTTTTATGATTTCATCATCTAATAACTCTATTGAGGTGGTTACTTGCTTTTCAAACGTGTTCATGTGTTTACCACAAAGGAGCTGAGGTGTGTGGGGGTGATGAACACTTTTAGCAAGTAAAAAACTTGGGCCCTTACACCCATGCACCAGGAAGCATCGCGTAGGAACCACGTGGAGTAGTTGATGGCTGCAGAGGATCTGACCAGACGGCTCGAGGCATGGCGTGCCACACTCGAGGCAGAAAAAGCACGACTAAATACGGACCAAGCCACGCTGGAAGCGTCACGTGGTCATTACCCAGACTCTAGCAAAGCGCGAGCGCGTGGTCGCCAAGTATGGGCAATCATTATTGCCAGCCCGCATGACCCACCGCATTTTGAGCGGTCATGTCAAAACGTGGCAGCCGTAGCATCCATGGTGCGCAATCTCCCGAAGCCAGAGCAGCTGAAGGCGTGACGTACGTACCGTAGCCTCCGTTCACTGCTAGATAGGGCCACGGCTCAACACGCTGGGAGCTCTCTTGCTCGCAGGAGGGTGACATCCACCCATACCAGATTCCACGGGCACGCTCAGAGCACCACGGCGACACCACACGTCCACGCACCAGGTCGGGCCGAGAAGACAGGCTCGTCTAACCCCTCACGTAGCTCGATGCATGAGCATACGGGGTTATCCAATCTATGGAGGGACCCCAAGGCTCGTAGAGGAGTCAGGGAATGGGCGGTGGGGCATCACCTCGAGCGCCGACGGCAGCTACACCAGGTAGGACGACTTGATGACGCCTAGGACCAAAGCCCGAGCCTCGACACCCCTGGGCCCCGGGCCTTCGGGAGGAAGATACATAACACACACTTTCCGCCATGTTTCCATGCCCCGACCAATGTCACCAAGTACGACGGAGAGTCGAACCCCAATGTATGGCTAGAAGACTATCATTTGGCCTGCAAAGCTAGTGGGGCAACGAATGATCACATCATCTTCCAATACCTCCCCATCTACTTGGTAGACTCCGCCCAGGCTTGGCTTGAATACTAAAAGTGCATCTAGGCACTCCCCTGTGGGTTTTTGACGATTGATAACAAATGAATTGAGATCCTAATGAACTTGTTGAGATGAATGCAAATTAACTCGTGTAAGGTAGAGTTGGTGCACTCAAAAAGGTGAAAAATGAAGTGACGAAGAAAAAGGAAAAGAACAGAATTATGAACCAAGCGCAATGTAAACATACTTGTATAGGATGTGTGTGAGAGACACATCCCAAGAGCTCATAATCCTTGCGTAGGGGTAAGGGCTTAAAACAAATCCAAATCACTCACAACACGGTGCACTGGACTAGACCGCTCAGAAACCGGACTAGTCCGTTCAACTTTCTGTTGCCTCACAACACGTGCACCGGACTAGTCCACTCAGAAACCGGACTAGTCCGTTCAACTTTCTATTGCCTCACAACACGTGCACCGGACTAGTCCACTCAGAAACTAGACTAGTTCGTTCAACTTTCTGTTGCCTCATAAACGGTGCACCGGACTAGTCCGCTCCGAAACCGGACTAGTCCATTCAACTTTCTGTTGCCTCACAACATGGTGCACCGGACTAGTCCGCTCAGAAACCGGACTAGTCCGATCAACTCTCTGGAACCGGTATTCACTTTACACTGGACTAGTCTGCTCTTGGACCGTACTAGTCCGTTCAAGTTTCTGTAAACACATTAAATTAGGGTTTCCACTGTGCCGCATGCAACACGAAAATTGTACACGGCACACCGGACTGGTCCGGTGAACAGAGCGGACTAGTTCGGCTTCCAGGGTTTTTGGAAACCTTATATAAATAGAGGTGCACGGACACACAAATACATCTCTTGATTCCCAGCGCCACCGCACGCCCCAAGAGCACAAAAAGTACCTCTCTCCACTCATTCTAAGCCTAGAAAGATTAAGTCTTTGAGGATTAGAGATTGGATCAAGGAGAGAGTCGTTCTTCTCGACATTGAGCTCTTGGTTTGTCTTCTCTCACACAATAGCTGATCGTTGTTGTTTGTTTGTGTGTGTGGAAGGAAGAATCATTCTCCGTAATCTTGTGGGAGCTCTCAGATTGTGAGAGCGCCCCACGTACAATTGTTTACCCCTGTGTGTGGATAGTGGAATTGAATCGGCCTTTGTGGCGATTCAACGAGAGAAGGGTTGGTGAAGACCCGGTCCTTAGTGGACTCCTCAACGGGGACGTAGATTCCTGGGTGGAATCGAACCTCGGGATAAAACTTTGTCTGGTGTCTTCTTGATCTTCATTCACTTGTTAATTAAGGGTGTTAGTCATCATTTGATTCACATCGACACCTAGCGTTAAAATTGAGAGTTATTGTGTCTTACTTCAATATACTTAAATAGACATTTATTTTCCGCTGCACAAAGACCTGAAGTAGGAACAAATCTTACTTTGATCTTTTAATTACGATCATACCGGACTAGCCCGCACCATTCCGGACTAGTCCGGCCCACCAGAAAATAATCTGTTCGCTAAGTGTTTCAGGAAACCGCCTAAAAGTTCAAAGAGCCTATTCACCCCCCTCTAGGCTACATTCAATTGGTATCAGAGCCAAACTCTTCAAAAGAGAATCACTGCTCGAAGAGATGATGTCGGAAATAAAGAGTGAATCCAAGGGCTTCCATTATCGGAGTTTTCTCGGACTCGCGAGATATTATCGGAGGTTCATTCCGAACTACTTAAAGATTGCCAAGCCTATGACAGAGCTGCTAAAGAAGGCTACCAAATATGTTTGGAGTCCAGCATGTGAAGCAGCGTTCAAGGCATTAGTGAAACACCTAACATCAGCACCGGTTTTGGCGCAGCCAGACACAACAAAACCGTTCGATGTGTACTGCGGTGCATCCGGCACTGGGCTCGAATGTGTGCTGATGCAAGACCAAAGAGTGGTGGCGTATGGATCACGGCAGCTCAGAAACCATGAGCAGAATTATCCAACTCATGACTTAGAGCTCGCTGCCGTGGTACTCGCACTAAAAATGTGGAGGCACTACCTACTCGGTAACCTCATGCATTTATTTCCGACCACAAAAGCCTCAAGTACATATTCACTCAGAAAGAGCTGAACATGAGGCAGCGAAGATGGTTAGAGTTGATAAAGGATTACGAAATAGAGATCCATTATCACCCCGGCAAAGCAAACATAGTGGCAGACACGCTGAGTCGCAAGTCACACGTCAACAATCTGACCATGACATAGTTGGAAGAGAGCGAGCCACCACTGCATGTGATTCCACATGGAGCTCTCTACAACTTAGCTTTGATCCCCACCCTCCAAGAATAGATAGCGGCAGCTCAGAAACATGACAAGGGCATGTCGCATTTGCGGAGATGTGTAGATAGTGGGGAGCTGAAATGTTTCCGGAAAGACGGAGACGACATCCTATGGTTCAAGGACCGGATCGTCGTACCCCGTAACCCAGAGTTACTGAAGAAAATCTTTGATGAGGCTCACTTGTCAAAGTTTTTTATTCACCCCGGCAGCAACAAAATGTATCAAGAACTCAGAAACAAGTTTTGGTGCAAACGAATGAAGCGGGAGATCGCAAAGTACGTGTCCGAATGTGATACATGTCGAAGGGTGAAGGCAGACCACATGAGAAAACCGGGACTGCTACAACCACTGGGCGTTCCTGCCTGGAAGTGGGAGGATGTGAGCATGGACTTCATAAGCATGATTCCGTGTGGGTGATCGTCAACCGGCTCACCAAAGTTGCCCATTTTATCCTGGTCAACACCAACTACAACGCCAAGAAGTATGCTGAATTGTACATCTCACGGATCTTATGCTTGTACGGCGTACCCCGCACCATTATATCGGATCGGGGCACATTATTTGTGTCCCATTTTTGGGAGCAGCTACATGCTGCGTTGGGGACGAAGCTGATCCGTAGTTCAACGTACCACCCGCAGACGGATGGGCAAACCAAGTGGGTAAATCAGATTCTAGAGGATATGCTACGAGCTTTTGCTATCAACCATGGTAAGAATCAGGATGATCACTTACCGTTGGCCGAGTTATCGTACAATAATGGGTACCAAGCCAGCATCAAGATGGCGCCCTATGAGCCGCTATACGGGAGAAAATGCCGCACACCACTGAATTGGTGTGAGTCTGGCGAAAGGGTCACCTTTGGGATTGATCTTGTCAACAATGCGGAGGAAAAGGTTTGGCTGATTCAAGCAAACCTAAAAGCCGCCCAATCCCGACAAAAACAATATGTGGACCGGAGAAGACGTCCTTTACAATTTGAAGTCAGGGATCACGTGTATCTACGTGTGTCTCCAATGAAGGGCGGAAACAGATTCGGGGTGCGAGGAAAGTTGGCACCCCGACTCATCGGTCCATTCCAGATTGTGGAAAGATGTGGGCCAGTTGCATATCAGCTAGAATTACCGGCGACACTCTCCGGTGTGCATGATGTATTTTACATTTCTCAGCTGAGGAAGTGTCTTAAGCTATTAACTACCATTCAGCTGGAGGATATTGAAGAACTGAAACCAGATCTCACGTATCGGGAGGAACCGGTTCAGATAATTGATGAAAAGGCCCGAACCACACGCAACCGTACGTTGTGGTTCTACAAAGTTCTATGGCGTAATCACTCCGTATACGAAGCGACATGGGAGAGTGAAGGGTTTCTTCGCACTAATTACCTCGACTATTTTGCGTCGCACATACAATAATTTTCCACCGTCCTCTCTCTCATTTCCACCTTATAATCTCGGGACGAGATTCTTTTAAGGGGAGAAGAATGTATGGGCCTAAGTTTTTGCACACATGCAAAGTGTTCATCACACCACACACACCTCATTTGAGGAAAACTTATGAACACCTTTGAAGAGCAAGTAACCACAATCGATATGGTCATTAGAGGATGAACTCACAAAATGCAAAAGTTGTATTTACCACATGCATCATATAGGGGCTGAGCATATAAAAAACTCCTACACCTTGCTAGGAATGCTCATGCCAAGTTTCACCCAATTGTAAAACCTTTTTGAGGTATTTTGGGTATAATAAGAAAGAGGCTAGTTTGAACTCAAATTCAAATTCAAACTCCTTTCATCCCATGAATTCAAAAGTGGGATTCATATTCACACCCATCACATTTTTGTGAGCTCACACACCAATTTTTACTCCATTTGGAGTTGATGTTGACATGAGCCAATTTTAGCAAATTCAAATTCAATTTGAATTTCAAACTGCATATGTGCTGTAAATATATTCAAACACTTCACAAATTGAATTCTATCAAGTTCAAATGGGCATTTGGTTGATAATTCAAATTTCAGAGGGTATTAGTGGAAATACTGTTTAGAGCAGTGGGAGAAAGTTAATTTCAGAGGTTAAAATGGAGGTGGGACCCACTGTCAGTGTGATAGCCGAAGTGAACCGACTCCAGCTCTGTTCACTCGGTTTCTTGCGCGCGATCAAGCGGATGCTACGGCGAGGGAAGCTTGCCACCAGCTGATTGCCTCCTGTGGCCACCGAGTCGCTCCTCTGTCTTCTTATCTTCGCGCCCAAGCCTCCACGGACGGATATCATCGGTGTACCGACACTCCCGCACAGAAAATGCGCCGCACATCGAGACCGCCATCTCGCCGTCGACCGGCCAAATATGTCCCTCCCACCGCGAGCTGAGGCCACAAACGGCACCGACGACCTTTTCTCGACTTGCTCCAATCCTCAGTTGCTCGTGATCACTTCCCAATTCACTCCGAAGCGCCTCCGACTTGACACTGTCGCCCGGGTAGCTCCAAGCTTCTCCGGCGCAGCCAACTGGTCTCTGAGGTTAGCATCAAAGTCTAGTAGCTCTCCCTGAGATCCCTAGCTCCATCTTAGCGCCGGTTAGCCGGAATTTCATTTTCCCGATGATCGTCATATAGAACACCGAGAACCAAAACCCGAAATTCATCTTGATCACTTGATGACTGGAGATCCTGGTCAAGCTGAAGCTAGAGTAGCACCTCACGGTTACCTCAGCCAAATCCTAGTGATGATGATCAACCCAGTGAGCAGAGCACCGTATTTTGGCCACCGCCGGTGAAAACGGCTCAGGTCATCGGTGAAGTCTACTTTCCCGGTGATATCCGGCCAAGAGGAGGGCAGGGTTAGCTTCCCCGTGCCCCAGTGGTGCTTTGCGTCCCGTTGGTTGATCGTGTTCACCACCGAGATGATCTAGCACGTAGGACCCGAGCTCAATTTCGCTGCCACCGTCGCGGGCTATGTTCCTGGCGATGTCGAGACGCGAGAAGTTGCCTGACGTGTGCACCGTGCTCCAAGGGTCACGTAGGAAGAAACCGTGTCGAGAAATAGGCAGTAACGGCCGAGAACGAATTGTGCCACCGTCGCTGTGCGCCACGCGCTGGGGCGCTGGCGGGAGGTTGAAGAAGGAACTGTGCATGGGACCCACGTGCAGTGTTTTAAACATTTCCCTGATTTTCAGATTTAGTTCAACTTCAAACCCAGATAACTTTGGCTAGGAAACTCCAAATCGAGCGAACCAAATTTTGTTGGATTCAGATATCTGAGTACTTTCCAAAAAATCAAGTTTCACCTTATGAAAATCCCTATTTCTTCAGAATTAATTCTTCAAAATTTAAAATGTTTGAAAATTTAACGGGAGAAACCTTTGGAGGAAAATTCTGAAATTTGGCTAGCATGTTCACTATAATATCCTTGAGCTACCACAGAAATTTCAGATCCATTCGAGCCCATTTGATCCACCTAATGGTGTGATCAATAAAACTGTTCCAGAGAAAATGGAAAATTTCCAGAAACATTTTCATAATTTCCCTGAAATTGTTTAGCTCATATATTTAGTTAGGAACATTCCAATTAAGTAAAACCAACTCCATTAGAACCCTCTGAAAATCTATTTTTCAGAAAGTCATGGCTTGCTCCATGAAAACCCCTAGAACACCCTAAGAGCTCCAATTAAGGCCAAGTACATAATTATTTGCGGAGAGCTCAAATGAGCTTTGCTGCAAATGAAACTTGGCCAAGTCTCTGTTAGGTTGTATCCAAACCACAGTAAAAATTTCATATTCATTTGGCCTATCTTGTAAGACTTATAGTCCTCACAAATTCAACTTCAATTCAAATGCATTCAAATTGATACATATATGTATTTATCTCATGTAGTCGCTAAGGTTGAGGAGGAGCCCGAAGTTGTAGACTTCATCACTCTAGAGGAACAGCTAGCCTACGACCAACGGCAGCAAGGCAAGCTCCGGTTTGCATTAGCCTTTTTTATAAATTTTACTTTTTTGAGAACTTACTTTGAGCACCCACTTCAATTTAGCATTAGAGTCTTGTTTGAAAACCCAAATGCATAGCCAAGAAAACCCTGGGTTGGGCTTAGGTTTGTAAACCTCGATTAGATACTGCAATGCTAGATAGTGTAGGATTCGGTACAAGTCGAGTAGTTGGAACTGCTCGCGAGAATAGGCTAGAGGCACACTACTCGGGTAAAGGTAGCAAATGAAACACATGGCAAGAAAAATGAGACCGAGCGGAGGGTAAGGGCAGCAAGACGTTGGGGCCTGGGTGCCATAGCTCTGCATGTGTCGATTGATGACCGAGCCGTGTGCGGGCCTGTTGAACAAGCTAGAACAGTAACGAAGACCTACCGGATATATGGAAACTGGGAAACCGATGTAACTCGGGTAGCTGGGTGTTGAGGCATAGCAAGTCGTTCAGAGGGTAGGTTGAGAGCTTGAGGTGTAAATCGGCTGGCGGCACTGTGGATGCGCGCTTAGAGACCTCTTGCTCGGGACGATTGGACCGGCTCAACATTTGGCTGACAGGTGAATGGTGGTTGCGTACGACGTCCGTGATGGTTGCTGTAGGCAACATCAAGTACGGGCGTACGTGACGGGTTATTTGGGTAACCCTGCAGGTGTAAATCGATTATAATTGCCGTTCCTCGCGGTCAGTGAGTACCACTTGTTCGCTGTACCGTGATGTAGAAAGAACAGGCTAGAGTCTTGTTAAAAGTTGCTGATTGAAAGCTATACCTTGATTGTTAATGACTTGTTGTAGTTTAGCGCAAATTAAATTCCCTTTTAACCTTTGGCAAAGCACATGAGATAAATGTGTTTCTTGTTTTATTGCGGCTCTCTTATGTGTCTTAGCGTGAGGTTCTCCACAACTTGCTGCTAAAACTTGAAAGTAAGGTTCAACTACTTAGGTGAGTCCTTTGCAATTTACTTTCCCATTTACACTGTAATCTAGCATGTAGAAGTTTCATGTATAGGAAAGACGGGTCAGACTTGCTGAGCCATCAAGCTCACTGCTTGTGTTTGAATCTTTTGCAGGGTGTTATGAGGAAGAGACTCCCGAGGAGGAGACGGAACCCCAAGAGGGAAACTACGTCGAGTGGGAGTCGAGCACGCCGCTGTGTTAGTGTGCGTGTGTGCTAGCGGGGACACGTTCACGGGCTGAGCTTGAACTCGATGCGTAGTCTACACCCGTAAGTGTATACTGAACATATTTTGTTGTAAAAATGTTCATAAGCTCATTTATGTAATAAAACTTTGCTTCCGCTTTGTACCTTTTACGTGTGTTATCCGGTCCTGTGCAACGCAGCACCCCTCAGCGTGATCCTGGCTCGACGAGGCCGTGAGGCCCTCGCAGCATGGTATCAAAGCTCGCTTGAGATTTAAGAAACTAAAAAGGTCATCTTTTTTAAAAACTCGGTGAGGAACGAGTTAGTAGCCCATATAACGATGTTAGTAGTTCATAGAAAGTGGCAATACTAAACTATTTGCTTATGTCAGAAAATCATGCATCTCGGGACGTCATATGCCTTGGTGGTGCATGTAAGGGTTGTCCACCAATGCGCACAAGCTGAAGAATGGAGCCTCACGGGTGGCAGGTAACCCGGCCCGCTTTAATACTCTCTACGACTCTTCATGTCGTTTGGGGTATTCGAGCAACGCCCTTCCCTAGCGTGCTACGGGCAAGTTTGGGGGACCCCGTCACGTGGTCAGTAACGTGAACACGTAGCTCAAGGCGTGTTTGGCTTGAGAACACCCGTGCGAGTGATGACGGACGGGTGTATGAACTGTATTGGGACCGGGCTTGGTGTGCAGCCAAGCCTGATGATTGTGTGAGTTATTTGCAGGTAGTCTAACCACGAACCGGTAGACGAGTAGCATCCGTGTGTGTGAGACGTTTAGTGCCACTGAACTAACGAAGCCGGCTAAGTCCGGTATGGGTTTTTCTTTGTGAGGAACGTAGTACCGACATGAACTGGTGATGCTTCGACGTCACACCCCACTAAATGAGCAACCTCATTGTAAAACTTGAAGGTTTTATCTAGAGCACTAAAACTTTGATGTAACTCCTTTCCTTAATCAGGATGTTCAAAATAAATAAGTTTTCAACTTATAGGATACTAAGGACAGAGTCCTCTGTTTTCAGCTGAAATAAGGCTGAAGTAAATCAGAGGTTAGAGGTTGAGTTCTTTCGATGTTGGGGTCATATAATACATTTATGGAAAGCTTTGGAAGAGTTTTACAACTTTTATATTGATGTCCAGAGGTGTGTCATCCCTTAACCAGTCGAAAAATGCAGTAGAGTCGAAACTGTCCAGGAAACAGGGCAGAGCAAATACTCTCTGTAACTCTCTGTAAATTGAGCATAACTTTCTGCATAAAAATCCAAAAATAGAAAATGAGGTAGTTATGAAAAGTTAATGAGATGGGTTACAACTTTGTAACACAAAGTTTTGTCGAATTTGGTGTATAATTAACCGGAATTCCTGGATCAATTCAGTACCTCAAGCAGGGAGGTGCTGTCCAATTTTCTCCAGAAATTCTGTCAACTTTGACATCTCATAATTTTTGAACCAGGACAGATCTTAGGCCAAGTAAATACTTTATGTAAAGCTATTGAAGTTAGCTTTAACTTTTATGTTGAGATCCAGAATTTATTTTGCTTTTAGAATGGTCTAGATCAGGTTGAAATGGAAACTGGTCAGGGCTGTCAGTTTGGGCAGCAGACCAGCAATCAAATTGTTCTAAGTTTGAGTTATGTTCCAAGTTTTATGAGTTCAATGACATGTTTTATGTTATAACTCAATGAATTACTGTTGAAATAAATATTTGACCTTTTTCAAATATGTTTCTACAAATGACAGCGGATAGACAATTGGAGAACGGGTGGGTGGTATCCCACTGTTCTTACCGCAGCGGTTATCCGGAAGTGTTGAGGCTAATGCTTCAATATTTCGGATACGTCGAGATGCCACAGTACCTCGCCAAGGAAGAAGGCGAGGAGGGGAACAAGACGTGGACCATCCATGTCGAAGTTCCTGCAGGACCTACGCCACCCGGTTGGGCACTGTTCACCGTCACGGTGAGAGGTAGACAGCCGGAGGAAATGTGGCAAGTGGTAGCCCACGACACCCTGTCGCGTTTCTGCCAACTACACGTGAGAGCTATGGAGGGTATTCCATACACGCTCGTTCCGGTGGAGGGATGAGCTAATCACGTGTGTAGGGAAAGGTACATGGAGGCAACAGATCTGGGTTGCCCAAGGTACAACCCCGCAGAGGCGAACCTCAGCCTCTAGTTGAGGGCAGGAAAAGCCATGATGGACAGCCAAGCTGTTCATATGGATTGTCTTGCCATGAAGCTCAAGGAGATCACTAGCCGTGGAGACCATTTCGAGAGTGCTCACAGCGCACTCTGTAATGTTCTCCTTCCGATGATAAAGCGACTGAACGAACAACATAATCAGTTGCATCGTCTGAAGAAGGCGAAGAAGAAAAGCCGCGTCAACATCACGGCTTTGCAACAGCAAGTGCAGGCCCTGACCCAGCAGAATGAGGTCCTCACTCAAGAGCGTAATGACACTATCGAGGAGGGGCAAGGCTGGGAAGAGGACTACAACCAGGCCATGGATGAGGTGCATTCGTTGGAGGACCTCGTACCTCCGGTAATGGGCCTACCGATGGTAGGTGCCGTACCCATGGTTTTGGGTATCCCGGCGATGGGGGAACCAGAACCGGAAGAGGAGGTCATGGACCCGGAGCCACCAGCAGAGGTAGCGAAGGAGGACAACCCACAGGAGGTTGAGTTTTACTCCGAGTAGTGAGTTACCGTTCCCAAGTAGGGCAGCGAGGGTGGTGTAGGAAAATTTTTTGTAATCGGTGACATGTCGTGTAGATAGTAGTATATTATAGGTAGTGACAACATGAGCATGACTTCTCGGAGACCCGAGAATAATGTATCTTGTATAAAGTTTATGCTTTATCAATATATGTGAATGTTGTGCAAGTTATTCATGTGTCACTTCAATACCTACTGTTTCATATGGATTTTTAAGTATGACATGTGCTGATCGCTGCTGTTTTGAATTTCAGAATGACTCGCACTCGTGCCAACCCAGACGTTGGGGGTTCTAGTCAGGGGGAGATGCCTCCCAACAGCCTCCCGAGGATTCCTCGGGACAGCAACAGCAGCAACATGTAAGGGCCTCAGTTTTTGACACATAATTGAAGTATTCATCACCACACACACACACACCTCATTTGAGGAAAGATGATGAACACAAATGAAGAGCAAGTAACAATTATCAACATGCTCATTAGAGAACAAACTTACACATTGCAAAAGTGGTATTTCCCACATGTGATATAGATGGGCTGGACATATGAAAACTCCTACACTTTGCTAAGGATGTCCATGCCAAGTTTCACCCAAACTCAAAACCTTTTTGAGGTCATTTTGGGTATAGTCAGGAAGAGGGCAGTTTGAAACCATATTCAAATTCAAACTGTTTTTATCCACTGAATTTAAAAGTGGGGGGCATATTCTTACTCAGCACATTTTTGTGAGCTCACACACCAATTTTCACTCCATTTGGAGTTGATCTTGACATGAGCTAAGTGGGAGAAATTCAAACTTTATTTGAATTTCAAACTGAACTTGTGCTGAAATTCATTCAAACCAAACCTCATTTGAACTTTGATCAATTCAAATGGCTCATGGGTAAATAATGTGAATTGCCAAGGGTAGTATGGGGTTCACTGTTTACAACAGTGATTAGAAGTAAATTTCAGAGGTTAAAAGGAAGGGTGGGACCCACCTGTCAGCCTCTACTTCAACACAAACCGACTGAGACTTTTCACTCGGGTCGCCGAGCCGCAGCGGTGATCGCCACCGAGGCCAGCCACCGCGCCACCAGCTGCTTGCCCACGCGCGGGAACGAGGCGGTGCAGAGCCTTCTTAAGGCGCCTGCCCCCCTCCTCGGCCGAGGTACCGACGTGTTTTCCCGCAAGAACCCAGCACTGGCCGAAAGTTTCCGCAGTTCGGACTTGATCGGAGGACGCCGATCGCAGCTCCCTCCTTCCACTCCAGAGTCCCAGCAAGGTACTAGAGACCTTCCTCCATCCTCCCCATTGCTAGAATTCGGTTGAAACCGATTGATATCGGCTGTGCCGAAAGATCAAATTCGGAACTTGGAACCGCCGCACCTCGGGCTCTCGTGGACAGCCCAACCTGGGCGTTGTCACGCCCGAGCCAAGGCACCCTTGGACGCGCGGGTGACCGGTGCTGCTCATCCCCGAGCCACAGCTCGAGTGGTTGCTCACCGGCGGCGAATTTCCACTTTTCCCCTTTCTGTGTGCAGAACGACCTTCGGGTACGATTCTGTTTAATTCATGCTCTAGAAAGGATTAGAGGGCCTCAGGCCACTCCCACACGAGCTAGACACGGTAACGCACAAGTTGCCTTCACAACTCTGGGCCGGAGAACCTCTGTGCCCGGCGTAATTTAAGGTCTACTAATGGCGGAACGAACGGGGGGTATCGGGCACACGGTGAGGACCTATTTCGGGCCTTCCCCGAGCTGCCTCGAGCTCATGTCGACCTTCTCTGAGGTCCACTGATGCTCCCCGACCGATTTCCCAAGTAGCTGAGGTGTTAGAGAAGTCAGCCGACATGGCCGAAGTCATTCCGAGGTGGCGGCTCGTCGCCGACCATGCTCCGGCCATTGTCATGAGCAGCTGACCCTAGAATCCGGTTCCCCAAGTAAAAGTAGGCAGGGGCGGCCAGAATCAAGAAGTTTGGAGCTGTACAGCAGCCGGCGGCGAGCTCTCCGGCGAGGTCCCTCGGCGGCGGAGCGCGGGTGTCGCGAGGTTGAAGAAGGGGGTGGACCCCAACTGTCAGCGGCCGATATTTTGAATCGGGATCCGGCTGCGGCCGGGATCGGGTGTGCTGGCGCGCAAAATCCTTGTGGGCCGCGGTGTGCCATCGCCTAGGCGTGCGACGCGTGTCCCCCTGGGTCCACGCGCGAGTTTAAACTTTTCCCCGATTTTCAGATTTCCTTCAAACTTCAAATCCTCATAACTTCGGCTAGAAAGCTCCAAATTGAGTGAACCAAATTTTGCTTGATTCAGCTCTCTGAGTACTTTCCATAAAAGCAAGTTTCACTCCATGAAATTCCTTAATTCTCCAGAATTAATTCCTCAAAGTTTAAACTGTTAGGAATTTTAACTGGAGAATCCTTTGGAGGAAAATCCTGAAATTTTGCTGAGATGTTCACCAAAATATCCTTGAACTACCATAAAAATTTCAGATCCATTTGAGCTCATTTAATCCACCTAATGGGGTGATTAGGGAAACTGTTCCAAAGAAAATACAAAATGTCCAGAAACATTTTTCAGAATTTTCTCCGAAATTATTTGGCTCATATCTTTAGTTAGAGACTTCCAAATTAAGTGAGACCAACTCCATTAGAACCCTCTGAGAATCTAGTTTTCAGGAAGGCATAGTTTGTTTCATGAAAATTCCTAGAACACCCTAAGAGTTCCAATTAAGGTCAAGGACATAATTATTTGTGGAGGGCTCAAATGAGCTTTGCTGCAACTAAAACTTGACCAAGTCTCTGTTTAGGTTGTAACCAAGCCACAGTAAAAGTTTCATAGTCATTAGGTCTATCTAGCAAGGGTTATAGACTTCACAACTTCAAACTTAATACAAATGCATTAAATTAATACATGTATTGTTTCTATCATGTAGTCGCTAAGGTCGAGGAGGAACCCGAAGTCTTAGACTTCGTCACTCCGGAGGAACAGCTAGCCTACGACCAAGAGCAGCAAGGCAAGCCCCGGTTTGCATTAACCTTTTTACAAATATTTATTATTTTGAGCACATCTTTGAATATTGTTCTTTGCATTAGAGTCTTGATTGGAAACCCAACTGCACAGCCAAGAAAACCATGGGTTGGGTGTAGGATTGCAAACCCCGTTAGCTACTGCATTGCTAGGATAGAGTAGGATTCGGTACAAGTCGAGTAGTTGGAACTACTCGCGAGAATAGGCTAGAGGCACATTGCTCGGGTAGAGATAGCACATGATACACATGGCAAGAAAATGAGACCGAGCGGAGAGTAAGGGCAGCAGGACTTTGGGGCCTGTGTGCTGTAGCTCCGCTTGTGTCGGTTGAGGACCGAGCCGTGTGCGGGCCTGTTGAACAAGCTAGAACAGTACCGAAGACCTACCGGCTATATGGGAACCGGGAAACTGATGTAACTCGGGTAGCTGGTTATTGAGGCATTGCCCGTCGTTCAGAGGGTAGGTTGAGAGCTTGAGGTGTAAATCGGCTGGCGGCACGGAGATGCGCGTGCAGAGACCTCTTGCTCGGGACGATGGGACCGGTTCAATAGTTGGCTAATGGGTGAAAGGTAGTTGCGTACGGCGTCCGTGATGGTTGTTGTAGGCAACATCGAGTACGGGCGTACGTGACGGGTTGTTCGGGTAACCCTGCAGGTGTAAATCGATTATAATCGCCGTCCCTCGTGGTCAGTGAGTATCACTTGTTCACTGTACCGTGACGTAGAAAGAACAGGCTAGTTACATGTTAAAATGTTGCTGATTGAAAGCTGGACATTGATTGTTAATGGTATGCTGTAGCTTAGAGCTAATTAAAGTTCTTTTCAACTTTGGGCAAAGTACATGAGAGAAATGCGTTTCTCGTTTGATTGCGGATCTCTCATGTGCCTTAGCGTAAGGTTCTCCACAACCTGCTGCTAAAACTTGAAAGTAAGGTTCTACTAATTAGGCGAGTCCTTGCAAATGATTTTTTTTACCTCATACAACCCACTACCTCATGTAGAAGTTCCATGTTTAGGTGAGACGGGTCAGACTTGCTGAGCCTTCGTGCTCACTGCTTGTGTTTGAAGCTTTTGCAGGGTTCTATGAGGAAGGGACTCCCGAAGAGGAGACGGAACCCCAGGAGGGGAACCCCGTCGAGTGGGAGTCGTGCACGCCGCAGAGTTAGTGTGCGTGTGTGCTAGCAAGGACACGTTCAAGGGCTGAACGTGCACTTGATGCTTAGTCTACGCCCGCGAGTGTGGACTAAACTTATTTTGATGTAAACATGTTCATAAACTTGTTTATGTAATAAAATTTCCGCTTCCGCTTTGTATCTTTGACGTGTGTTATACGGTGCTGTGCAACGCAGCACCCCTCAGCGTGATCCTGGCTCGACAGGACCAATGGGGTCGTGTCACAACAGCAACAGCAACAACTTCCACCGCCACCGCCAACGGTTACATTGGCCGACATCGTTGCAGCTATGGCGGGTTCTCATCAGCAGCACACGGAGTTTCTGCAGATGCTTATTGTGAATATGTCTCGGCCGGAGAGACGTCAAGATCGCGAGGAGCGCCAACAAAGCTCCTACTCTGACTTTCTAGCTACTCATCCCCTGGTATTCTCAAGGACGGATGAACCCATCGATGCGGACAACTGGCTCCGCACGGTGGAGATGAAGTTCGGGCTGCTCCAAGTGAGTGAGCAGCGCAAGACTCAATTCGTGGTCCAGCAACTTCAAGGATCCGCGAGCGCTTGGTGGGCAAACTTCTGTGCCTCGCAACCCACCAAGCGAGTTTTGACCTGGGCAGAGTTCCGGACGGCCTTCAGGGCCTATCACATACCGCCGGGTCTTATGAAGAGGAAGACACAGGAGTTCCTTCGCCTGCAGCAAGGAAGCAGGAACACGCTGGAATACTCCAGGGCGTTCAATGATCTTGCACTCTGCCCTTCTTATCACGCTGATACCGACGAGAAGCGGCGGGATCATTTTTACCAGGGGCTTAACCCGCTCCTGAAGGACAAGTTGGCAATGTTCAATCGCGGCAGCCTCAACGACATTATTGATGCTGCGATTGTTCAGGAGGACTCCGGCTACGAGTTAGTGGCGGCGGAGAAGAAGCGAAGCGTGCCGCAAAGCAGCAGAGAAGGAGGTGGTCCTTCTCAAAAATACCGGATGGTGTATCGCTCACCATCGGGGCAACACTGGCAGTCACCACAGAGAACGATGCCATTCCACAGTCGGCCATATTCTTCACCAGCATTCAGGCCGGCATTACCAGCGCCACCTCCGCAGAAACAACAGCAGCAGCGGGCGATGCCGCATACGTTTGCACCTCAGCAGCACATGCCGGGCTTTCGTCCCCCAAGCGCGGGCCAGACAGCCGCCACATGCTTCAAATGCGGTCGTCCGGGACACCTTGCCAACAACTGTCCTGAGAGACAAGGCGGCGGAGTGGTACCACAGTTTCCGGGGAGGAATCAACCCCGGAACCCCACTAATGCGTGGCGGGCAAATCCTAAGCCCGGCACCATCCACCAACTCGCCATAGAGGACGCGCTGGAGGGAGAGCCGATCCTTGCGGGTATGTTCCAACTCCACCAGCATCCCGCCATAGTATTATTTGATTCAGGTGCCACACATAGTTTTATTAGCCAAGCTTTCGTTGCTAAATACAGCTTGCAAATACTACCCACCGAAAGTCCATACTTGATTTGTTCACCGGGTGGGAAAATTTCAGCAAGCATGATGGTTCCAAAAGCGCCATTATGCTTAGAGGGTAGAGTATACCCTACGTCTCTCATAGTTTTAGAGGGACAGAAGGTCGATGTCATCTTAGGGATGTTGTGGTTAACCCGCCACGGCGCTGTTTTAGACACCGTCCTCCGAGTCGTGCATTTGCACTAAGAAGTGCACGAGTCTCACTCTTTATTTCTGGACAGTCTAGAAATAAAACTTCCAAGTATATATCAATCCACAACCATCAGATTAGAAGACATTCCAGTATTCCATGAGTTCCCTGACGTGTTCCCGGATGATTTACCGGGGATGCCGCCCGACCGAGAGGTGGAGTTCAAGGTTGAACTTGCACCAGGAACTATGCAAATATCCCGAAGGCCGTACAAGATGGCGCCCAAGGAATTGGCTGAACTGAATATGCAGTTAACGGACCTGCCGGAGAAGGGTTTTATTAGGCCGAGCTCCTCGCCATGGGGCTGTTCGGCTTTATTTGTGAAGAAGAAAGATGAGATGTTGCGGCTTTGCGTGGACTATCGTCCACTAAACACCGTAACCATCAAGAACAAGTACCCGGTTCCACGGATCGACATGTTGTCTGATCAGTTGGTCGAAGCAAAGATCTTTTCCAAAATGGACTTAAGATCTGGGTACCATCAGATTAAGATACAGGCCAAGGATATTCCGAAGACGGCTTTCTTGATGAGGTACGGACTTTATGAGTACCTGGTCAAGTCCTTCGGCCTCACCAATGCTCCAGCTCACTTCATGTACTTGATGAATTTGGTATTCATGCCAGAGCTGGACAAGTTTGTAGTGGTCTTCATCGACGACATATTGGTATATTCCAAGTCGGAAGAAGAACACACGAAGCATCTGCGTATAGTCTTGCAACGGCTGCGGGATCACAAACTATACGCGAAATTCAGCAAGTGCGAATTCTGGATATCGCAAGTACCTTTTCTCGGGCATATTATCTCAGCGGAGGGTATCGCTGTAGACCCGAGTAAGATCACACAAGTGCTGAATTGGAAGTCCCCGATAACTGTTCACGAGGTACGGAGTTTCCTCGGACTCACGGGATATTATCGGAGATTCATTCCGAACTTCTCAAAGATTGCCAAGCCTATGAAAGAGCTGCTGAAGAAGGCTACCAAATATGTTTGGAGTCCAGCATGTGAAGCAGCGTTCAAGGCATTAGTGAAGCACCTAACATCAGCACCGGTTTTGGCGCAGCCAGACACAACAAAACCGTTCGATGTGTACTGCGATGCATCCGGCATTGGGCTCGAATGTGTGCTGATGCAAGACCGAAGAGTGGTCGCGTATGGATCACGGCAGCTCAGAAACCATGAGCAGAATTATCCAACTCATGACTTAGAGCTCGCTGCCGTGGTACTCGCACTAAAAATGTGGAGGCACTACCTACTCGGTAACCTCGTGCATTTATATACCGACCACAAAAGCCTCAAGTACATATTCACTCAGAAAAATGCTGAACATGAGGCAGCGAAGATGGTTAGAGTTGATAAAGGATTACGAAATAGAGATCCATTATCACCCCGACAAGGCAAACGTAGTGGCGGACACGCTGAGTCACAAGTCACACGTCAACAATCTGACCATCACATAGTTGGAAGAGAGCGAGCCACCATTGCATGTGATTCCACATGGAGCTCTCTACAACTTAGCTTTGATCCCCACCCTCCATGAAGAGATAGCGGCAGCTCAGAAACATGACAAGGGCATGTCGCATTTGCAGAGACGTGTAGACAGTGTGGAGCTGAAATGTTTCCGTAAAGACGGAGACGGCGTCCTATGGTTCAAGGACCAGATCGTCGTACCCTGTAACCCGGAGTTACGGAAGAAAATCTTTGATGAGGCTCACTTGTCAAAGTTTTCTATTCACCCCGGCAGCAACAAAATGTATCAAGAACTCAGAAAGAAGTTTTGGTGGACACGAATGAAGCGGGAGGTCGCAAAGTACGTGTCCGAATGTGATACATGTCGAAGGGTGAAGGCAGACCACATGAGAAAACCGGGACTGCTACAACCACTGGGCAATCCTGCCTGGAAATGGGAGGATGTGAGAATGGACTTCATCGTCGGTTTACCCACCACATTTAAGAAGCATGATTCCGTGTGGTTGATCGTCGACCGGCTCACCAAAGTTGCCTATTTTATCCTGGTCAACACCAACTACAACGTCAAGAAGTATGCTGAATTGTACATCCCACGGATCTTATGCTTGTACGGCGTACCCCGCACCATCATATCGGATCGGGGCACTTTATTTGTATCCCATTTTTGGGAGCAGCTACATGCTGCGTTGGGAACGAAGCTGATCCATAGTCGGGTAAATCAGATTCTATAGGATATGCTACGAGCTTGTGCTATCAATCACGGTAAGAATTGGGATGATCACTTACAGTTGGCCGAGTTCTCGTACAACAATGGGTACCAAGCCAGCATCAAGATGGCACCCTATGAGGCGCTATACGGGAGAAAATGCCGCACACCACTGAATTGGTGTGAGTCTGGCGAAAGGGTCACCTTCGGGATTGATCTTGTCAACAATGCGGAGGAAAAGGTTCGGCTGATTCAAGCGAACCTAAAAGCCACCCAATCCCGACAAAAACAGTATGCGTACCGGAGAAGACATCCTTTACAATTTGAAATCGAGGATCACGTGTATCTACGTGTGTCTCCAATGAAGGGCGTGAACAGATTCGGGGTTAGAGGAAAGTTGGCACCCCGATTCATCGGTCCATTCCAGATTGTGGAAAGATGTGGGAAAGTTGCATACCGGCTAGAACTACCGGCGACACTCTCCGGTGTGCATGACGTCTTTCACATTTCTCAGCTGAGGAAGTGTCTTAAGCTATCAACTACCATTCAGCTAGAGGATATTGAAGAACTGAAACCGGATCTCACGTATCGGGAGGAACCAGTTTAGATAATTGATGAAAAGGCCCGACTCACATGCAACTGTACGTTGTGGTTCTACAAAGTTCTATGGAGTAATCACTCCGTAGATGAAGCGACATGGGAGAGCGAAGGGTTTCTTCGCACTAATTACCCAACTTTTTCACGTCGCACATACGGTAATTTTCCACCGTCCTCTCTCTCATTTTCACCTTATAATCTCAGGACGAGATTCTTTTAAGGGGGGAGGAATGTAAGAGCCTATATTTTTGCACACATTCAAAGTGTTCATCACACCACACACACCTCATTTGAGGAAAACTTATGAACACCTTTGAAGAACAAGTAACCACAATCAATATGGTCATTAGAGGATGAACTCACAAAATGCAAAAGTGGTATTTCCCACATGCATCATATAGGAGCTGGGCATATGAAAAACTCCTACACCTTGCTAGGAAGGCTCATGCCAAATTTCACCCAATTGTAAAACCTTTTTGAGGTATTTTGGGTATAATAAGAAAGAGGCTAGTTTGAACTCAAATTTAAATTCAAACTCCTTTCATCCCATGAATTCAAAAGTGGGATTCATATTCACACCAAGCACATTTTTGTGAGCTCACACACCAATTTTCACTCCATTTGGAGTTGATCTTGACATGAGCCAATTTGAGCAAATTCAAATTCAATTTGAATTTCAAATTGCATATGTGCTGTAAATATATTCAAACACTTCACAAATTGAATTCTATCAAATGGGCATTTGGTAGATAATTAAAATTCAGAGGGTATTAGTGGAACTACTGTTTAGAGCAGTGGGAAAAAGTTAATTTCAGAGGTTAAAATGGAGATTGGACCCACTGTCAGTGTGATAGCCGAAGTGAACCGACTCCAGCTCTGTTCACTCGGTTTCTCGCGCGCGATCGAGTGGACGCCACGGGGAGGGCAGCTTGCCACCATCTTATTGCCGCCTCTGGCCATCGAGTCGCTCCTCTATCTTCTTATCTTCGCGCCCAAGCCTCCACAGACAGATATCATCGGTGTACCGACGCTCTCCCGCACAGAAAATGCGCCGCACACTGAGACCCACCCTCTCGCCGTCGACCGGCCAAACCTGTCCCTCCCATCGTGATATGAGGCCACAAACGGCACCGCCGACCTTTCCTCGACGTGCTCCAACCCTCAGTTGCTCGTGATCAACTCCCCTCGAGCTTTTCCGAGCCGATCTTCCACTTCCCGATTCACTCCGAAGCGCCCCCGACTTGACACCGTCGCCTGGGTAGCTCCAAGCTTCTCTGGCGCAGCCAACTGGTCTCTGAGGTTAGCATCAAAGTCTAGTAGCTCTCCCCGAGATCCGTAGCTCCATATTAGCGCCGGTTAGCCAGAATTTCATTTTTCCCGATGATCGTCGTATAGAACACCGAGAACCAAAACCCAAAATTCATCTCGATCACTTGATGACTGGAGATCCAGGTCGAGCTGAAGCTAGAGTAGCACCTCATGGTTACCTCAGCCAAATCCTAGCGATGATAATCAACACAGTGAGCAGAGCACCGTATCTTGGCCCCCGCCGGTGAAAACGGCTCGGGTCGCCGGTGAAGTATACTTTCCCGGCGATCTCCGGCCAAGAGGAGGGCAGGGTTAGCTTCCCCATGCCCCAGTGGTGCTTTGCAACCCGTTGGTTGATCATGTTCACTGCCGAGACGAGCTAGCACCGTAGGACCCGAGCTCAATTCCGCCGCCACCATCGCCGGCTAGGTTCCCGGCAATGTCGAGGCGCGAGAAGTTGCCCGGCATGTGCGCCGTGCTCCAAGGGTCACGTAGGAAGAAACTGTGTCGAGAATTAGGCACTAACGGCCGAGAACGAACCGTGCCACCATCGCTGTGCGCCGTGCGCTTGGGCGCTGGCGGGAGGTTGAAGAAGGCACTGTGCATGGGACCCACGTACAGTGTTTTAAACATTTCCCCGATTTTCAGATTTAGTTCAACTTCAAACCAATATAAATTTGGCTAGGAAACTCCAAATCGAGTGAACCAAATTTTGTTGGATTCAGCTCTCTGAGTCCTTTCCAACAGATCAAGTTTCACCATATGAAAATCCATATTTCTCCAGAATTAATTCTTTAAAATTTAAATTGTTTCGAATTTTAACTGGAGAATCATTTGGAGGAAAATTGTGAAATTTGGCCAGGATATTTTACATAATATCCTTGTGCTACCATAAAAATTTCAGATCCATTCGAGCTAATTTGATCCACCTAATGCTGTGATTAATAAAACTGTTCCAGAGAAAATGGAAAATGTCCAGAAACATTTTCAGAATTTCCCTGAAATTGTTTAGCTCATATCTTTTGTTAGGAACATTCAAATTAAGTGAAACCAACTCCATTAGAACCCTATGAAAATCTAGTTTTCAGAAAGTCATGGCTTGCTCCATGAAAACCCCTAGAACACACTAAGAGCTCCAATTAAGGCCAAGTACATAATTATTTGTGGAGAGGTCAAATGAGCTTTGCTGCAAATGAAACTTGGCCAAGTCTCTGTTAGGTTGTATCCAAACCACAGTAAAAATTTCAGAGTCATTGGGCCTGTCTAGTAAGACTTATAGTCCTCACAAATTCAACTTCAATTCAAATGCATTCAAATTGATACATATATGTATTTATCTCATATAGTCGCTAAGGTTGAGGAGGAGCCAGAAGTCTTAGACTTCATCACTCCAGAGGAACAGCTAGCCTATGACCAACAGCAGCAAGACAAGCTCCAGTTTGCATTAGCCTTTTTATAATTTTACTGTTTTGAGAACTTACTTTGAGCACCCACTTCAATTTTGCATTAGAGTCTTGATTGAAAACCCAAATGCATAGCCAAGAAAACCCTGGGTTGGGCTTAGGTTTGTAAACCTCGATTAGCTACTGTAATGCTAGATAGTGTAGGATTCGGTACAAGTCGAGTAGTTGGAACTGCTCACGAGAATAGGCTAGAGGCACACTACTCGGGTAGAGGTAGCAAATGAAACACATGGCTAGAAAAATGAGACCGAGCGAAGGGTAAGGGCTGCAGGACGTTGGAGCCTGGGTGCCATAGCTCCGCTTGTGTCAATTGAGGACCGAGCCATGTGTGGGTCTGTTAAACAAGCTAAAACAGTACCGAAGACCTACCGCATATATGGGAACCGGGAAAGCGATGTAACTCGGGTAGCTGGGTGTTGAGACCTAGCTGGTCGTTCAGAGGGTAGGTTGAGAGCTTGAGGTGTAAATCGGCTAGCAGCACTGCGGATGCGCGCGCAGAGGCCTCTTGCTCGGGACGATTTGACCAGCTCAACATTTGGCTGACAGGTGAAAGGTGGTTGCGTACGATGTCCGTGATGGTTGCTGTAGGCAACATCGAGTACGAGCGTACGTGACGGGTTATTCGGGTATGCCTGCAGGTGTAAATCGATTATAATCACCGTCCCTCACGATCAGTGAGTACCACTTGTTCACTGTACCGTGACGTAGAAAGAACAGGCTACAGTCATATTAAAAGTTGCTGATTGAAAGCTATACCTTGATTGTTAATAACTTATTGTAGTTTAGTGCAAATTAAAGTTCCTTTTAACCTTGGGCAAAGCACATGAGAGAAATGTGTTTCTTGTTTGATTGCGGCTCTCTTACGTGCCTTAGCGTGAGGTTCTCCACAACTTGGTGCTAAAACTTGAAAGTAAGGTTCAACTACTTAGGCGAGTCCTTTGCAACTTACTTTCCCATTTACACTGTAATCTAGCATGTAGAAGTTTCATGTATGGGAAATATAGGTGATTTGCTGAGCCATCATGCTCACTGCTTGTGTTTGAAGCTTTTGCAGGGTATTATGAGGAAGAGACTCCCGAGGACGAGACGGAATCCCAAGAAGGAAACCCTGTCGAGTGGGAGTCGTGCACGCCGCCGTGTTAGTGTGCGTGTGTGCTAGCGGGGACACGTTCACGGGTGAGCGTGAACTCGATGCGTAGTATACGCCCGTGAGTGTAGACTGAACATATTTTGTTGTAAAAATGTTCATAAACTCGTTTATGTAATAAAACTTTGCTTCCACTTTATACCTTTTATGTGTTTTATCCGGTGCTGTGCAACGTAGCACCCCTCAACGTGATCCTGGCTCGACGAGGCCGTGAGGCCCTCGCGGCGTGGTATTAGAGCTCGCTTGAGGTTTAACACACTAAAAAGGTCATCTTTTTCAAAAAATCGGTGAGGAACGAGTTAGTAGCCCATATAAGGATGTTAGTAGTGTATAGAAAGTGGCAATACTAACCTATTTGCTTATGTTGGAAAATCATGCATCTTAGGACGTCATATGTCTTGGGGGGTGCATGTAAGCTCTGTCCACCAGTGCGCACAAGCTGAAGGGTGGAGCCTCACGGGTGGCAGGTGACCCAGCCCGCTCTAATATCCTCTATGACTCTTCCTGTCGTTTGGGGTATTCGAGCAACACCCTTCCCTAGCGTGCTACGGGCAAGTTTGGGAGACCCCGTCACGTGGTAAGTAACGTGAACACTTAGCTCAAGGTGTGTTTGGCTTGATAACACCCGTGCGAGTGATGACGAACGGGTGTATGAACTGTATTGGGACCGAGCTCGGTGTGCAGCCGAGCCTGATGATTGTATGAGTTATTTGCAGGTAGTTTGACCACGAATCGGTAGATGAGTATCATTCGTGTGCGAGAGACGTTTAGTGCCACTGAACTAACAAAGACGGCTAAGTCCGATATAGGTTTTTCTTTGTGAGGAACGTAGTACCGACATGAACTGGTGACGCTTCAACGTCATACCCCACTAAATGAGCAACCTCATTGTAAAACTTGAAGGTTTGATCCAGAGCACTAAAACTTTGATGTAACTCCGTTCCTTAATCAGGATGTTCAAAGTAAATAAGATTTCAACTTATAGGATACTAAGGACAAAGTCCTCTGTTTTCAGCTGAAATAAGGCTGAAGTAAATCAGAAGTTAGAGGTTGAGTTCTTTCGAGGTTGAGGTCAAATAATACATTTCTGGAAAGCTTTGGAATAGCTTTACAACTTTTCTATTGATGTCCAGAGGTGTTTCATCCGTTAACCAGTCGAAAAATGCAGTAGAGTTAAAATGATGGAGAAGGAAGCCAAGCATGTCAAGGAACTTGCCGACCTCACCTCGGCAAAGAAGAGAGGAGTTGCACTAAAGGAAACATACAAACCAGCATCAAAAGAATGTCAAGAAGCTCTTTAGGACGATGATGGTGATGATGAAAGCACTGATATTGATGAAGAAGACATGATCCTGTTCATAAAAAACTTCAAGAAAATGATGAGAAGAAAAAAGGGTGGCTACTTAAATGAAAGAAGATACAAGGACAAACAAAGATCCAAGACGAGGCGCGCATGCTACAATTGTGGAGAATATGATCATTTCATGGTTGATTGTCCACATGAAGACAACAAGAGGAACAGTAAATAAAACAAGCCTCAACAAAAAAAATATTCAAGAAAATGAAGCAATATGGCCCAGCTCATCTAGGAAAGGAATGGGACTACAACAATGAATCCTCATCTGAATAAGAAGAGGAGATGGCCACTATAGCTATCAAGAAGCCTACCATGAAATCTACCCTATTCCCAACCATGGGAGCATGGAAGGACACCAACCACACATGCCTAATGGCCAAGGAAGGAAAAAAAAGGTTAAAACCAAATCTCCCTCCTTACATTCTTTTACTAGTGATACTGATAATTCTAGTGATGATGAAGACATACTTAGAGGTTTAGATAAGAACACTACAACTAAAATGGAAATTCTAATGGATGAGATAGTTGATAAGGAGGAGCTAGTCAATAGACAAGAAGATATGATCATTCTCCAAAAGGAGAAATATCTTAAGATTGAAGGGCTTCTTGAGATGAAAAGGAGCGAAGCAAATCACTTGAGCTTGATTTAGTTTCAAGCAAGGAGACTTGTTTGAAGCTAAAAGACTCAAACACTGCACTCAAGGGTGAACTTGCTAACTAAACCAAGGTTAACAAGATTCTTGAGGCGCAAGCTGAGTCACTCAAGCAAAGTGGTTCTTCATCCTATTTTAGCTCACCTTCTCAACATGTTGAATTCAAAACTCTTGTAACTTGTACATGTACTAAAAATGACACTCACATAAAAGAAAAGTCAAACTTGACATAAAACAAGCATCCCTCTCAAAGTGGCATGTTTGACAAGGAGAAGGTCAAGTATGCACGTAGTGCATACTTGGTCACAAGACGTCCTAATGTCAAACATGGCATTGGGTATTCTCATGGTGAAAGGCAAAACGCTAGAAGCCACAAGGATAACAAGAAGAGCATTGTCTTTGTCAAGGGTAATTCCTCCCAAGTTGGAAAACATAACAATGTTGACAAAATTAACATTGAAAACTCATATGAACAACAAATCTTGTTTAGAACCTTTGATGCTTCATATGTGCTTATGAAAAAAAGTCTTGGAAAACTTCATGCCAAATATGTTGGGCCACGCCATGAGAACACCAAGTCTCACGTGTGGGTGCCCAAGTCACTTGTCACTAACCTCAAAGGACCCAAGCAAGCTTGGGTACCTAAAGCCAAAGCATAGCTTCTTTCTTGCAGGCATATGCATCCGGTAGAGCGAAATGGGTGCTAGATAGTGGATGCACCAATCATATGACTGGAGAAAGAAAAATGTTTGTGGAGTATGAACAAAATGAAAACTCAAGTGAAGGCATCTGTTTTGGTGACAATAATCAAGGAAAGGTACTAGGTACTAGTAAAATAGCTATTTCATCACAACACACACTTTCTCATGTTTTACATGTTGATTCCTTAGATTATAACCTCATGTCCATATCTCAACTATGTGACAAAGGTTATAATTGCTCGTTCATGAGAGAGACCAACGCCGCCCGTTCAATCACGAGGATGTGTCACTCGCCCGGGAATCGCATTGGGTGGTGCCGTGTTGTGCGGCACCCAACAACACACATATAAGGAACAATGTATTACATATAACAATAGCGGAAGCTTACAAGTTTTTCTTTGTAAATAGTTTACATCAAGTATCTACAGCGGAAGTCTATAAACAGCTCACGTCAAATAACGAAAGAGCGCTTGAGAAGAGGTCCAGCCCGCGGACTCCTCTCGCTAGCAACACAAAGACAACAGCAGCGGCTGGGTTCTCCATGTGTTAAACGACTCGGAAGTCTCCGAGTCTCACCGGACAACCTTCTTCTTAGCATCGATGTTAACCTGCAAAACCACTCATATAGCAAGCGTGAGCACATAGGCTCAACAAGAGTGATCCGTCTCTCCTAAACAAGAAACTCTACATGCACGACGGTTGCAATTGGGTTAGCTAGATTTGCATAAAGGACTAGCCTAATGTAGATCCTTAACTTTCAGATTTTAAGCCTCATTGTACAGACCTTGAGACGAACAGCATCGCAACTCCGCAATCAAACAAGAAACACTTTGTTGTGATGCTCCTTGCACAAAGTGAAAGTAAAGTTTAATGAGCCTATCTCTAATTCAATCATGGTTGCAATACAAGTTACATCACAGCCTTATCAAGTTCAAAAGAAAACCAGTTCAGTTGTTACTACGTCAAAACGCAGTGGGCAAGTATGCTCATATAACTGCGAGCGACGGTGATTCAAATCAGTACACGCCCGGACTACACGACACGTACATCCGTACTCCTAGTTGCCGGCAGCAACCTCGACTGACGTTGTACGCGGCCACCATTCCCAAGATCTTCCACACAGGACGTGGTCTAACTGCCCCGAGTCCGCAAGCTCCCTCAAGGTACATACCCGCAGTGGTATGTTCTTGAGCGAGTTACCTCCTGCTACCCTGATGCCGAAAGACTAAGGCAGTTAGAAAAGTTCCAATGTGGATCTCTCGAGGTACATCGGTTTCCTGGGTCCCATATAGCCAGTATGTGCCCGATACACAACTCAAACTTGTCCAACAAGCCAAGCACGGACGGGCCTTAACCGACACAGGCAGAGCTATGCACGCACGGTCCACAGCCTGCTGCATCTAAACCTCCCTGCCCGGTCTCCATTTCTTATGTGTGAACTTTCCTCATCATTTTTATTTTTGACCCGTTCCGAGTAAACCAGCACTAAACTCGCGGGTAGCTTCCAACTACTCGACTTCTACCGGACCTTTCCTACTAACATTTAGCGTAGCCAAATCCACTCGAGGAGGTGCTATTCTACCCTTTCTCTCTTAGGTATTTATGGTCATGCAACTGGGGTTTTCGATATCAACTAGACTTAATGCAATCAGATAATTCAAAGCTATGATCTCTATAAATGGAAATGCTTTATAAAACTGTTAAAATGCAAACGGGGGCTTACCTGTTTTGCAGGTGACTAAGATTACAATCAGTTAGTGAAGATCACTTGGGGCTTGATCACTCGCTTTCCTTCCTTCTTGATCTTCACTTCAATTCCGTCATACGTTCTCATGTAGATGCTACACGATATGAATGTGCATATGTATTTAATTGTAAAGATTTTGCTAATAAGATCTAATGACACTTTTAAAAAACTGGAACTCTGTTTAAGAATTTAAAATGACACTGGTCCTAGTGGTTCAGATTGGGTTTAAGCACCATAATCAAGTGTTGAGTGCTATCTCCACTTGGGTGCTGATCACCTTAAGAGGTTACACAAGACAGTGGTGATCCAGAGCTCCAATGGAGCTGAAAATTTTCATGTGAGTTCATTGTCACAGGAAAGTCATCTGGACCAAAAATTAGCACTTTTCATTGAGTGGTTTATTCAGAACAATTCTCTAAGCAATTAACCAAAGAGGAATTAATTCTGAGGTAACATCCATGTTCATGTCAAACTTAGTGAACTACAATTTCAATTATAGTTCATAGAGCCTGCATGAATTTTATTAGTATTTTTGGAGCTAAGAATTGCCCAAAACTGAATTTCCAAGTTTTGGAAATTCACAGAAAATGTTTCTGTATTCATTTGAACACAACAACTTACAATCTGAATTCTCCTGATCAAATCAACTCCAAATGAGCTGAAACTTTTACAGGAGTCTAATAACACCCTAAAAAATTCCTGGCAAAATTTGAGGATTTTTGGATGAACCAAACTCCCTAAAAATTCTTTTGCTGAAAAGCTTTAAAGAATTTTACAGAATTAAATAATGACTTTCATACAAATTGGGTGCATACTTGGACAGAGTTTGTCAATCTGAATCTAACCCAATTTGAATCACTAAATTTGGAGTTTCCTAGCAAAAGTTATGCTCTTCTAAATTTTGGGGAAAAATCTGGGATTTGAATAAATCATGGAAATGTTTAAATCTGACTGTGGGTCCGGGGAACACACGTGTCGCTCACTGGAATAAGCCACATGGGGCCACATGCTTATTTCCCGCGCTGCCGCAGTTGATCCGAGCCCACAGAAGATCCTACTGCTGTTTACCGTGCGACTGACGAGTGGGGCCGGCAGCTCCTTCGTCTACCTCCCGCCCCCACGCGATAGCGCCACCGGAGCTCGCCGGTTTCCGACTTCCCGGCCCTCTCTCAAGCTGCCACTCGCCACTAGGCCTTAGAAACATGTGAGGAACACGCTGGTGCGGTCTTCCCGAGCCGGCAGAGTCTCCAAAGTAGCTCGCGACGGCGCGGCGGCTCGGTGGAAGTCCGGCGACATCGGTCCGATGAGCTAGCCTGCCAAAAAGCTCCCTGGAAAGGCCCTACAGCACCAGTGAGGGCTGGAGAAGCTCGGCATGGTCGCACACGGGCTCGGGAAAGGCTCCAAACTAGGGTTCATCGTGCGCCCGAATCTTCCCACCGTAGCCGCCGTCAGGAAGATCGGAAATACGCCGTGCACTGTGTGTTTCATGCTAGGTTTCCAAAGAGGAATTGTTGCTAAGCAAGTCTAGGTCATGTGAGTGCAATTTTCAGAGCTCTAAACAAATATGGCACGGGAATTTGAAGGATCCTTATCCGAACTTCGGTTTGAGCCGGCCGGAGGGAAATTCTAAAATTCGTCGGCAATAAGCAAAGGCTAGAACTGAGCTTCGGATGGAAGCTGCAGGAAGTTCTTGCGCGTCCACCGGTGGCCTTGCTCGGCCGTGACACGCTCTTAGTGAGGCTGTCCACGAGAGCACCTCGTCGCCTTTGCTTTTGGCCGCCGCGGAAAAGCTTGCGCCCGAGTGAGGAGAGCCAGGAACCGCTCGGCTGTGGTGTGAGGAGGTCGTGGGAGTTGTGGTGATGTGGTTTTGCTGCTCAGATGAAGTTTTCACGTGAGCTATGGTGTGGCCGAGCGATCGAACGAGCGTCGGCAGCTCTGTCCGGTTTCTTGCACGAGGAGAAAGGAGCAGCGAGGTTTTCTCGGTGTTGTGAGCAAAAGATCACGGCTGAGGGGATGAGAACAGGGAGGAGCAGCTCGCCAGCGCAAACCGAAAAAGGAGGAGGTGGCTCGGGTCTGTTCCGGTGGCGCACGGCGAGAAGCCTCGGTGCCTCGGTTGCTTCACGTGGAGGATGAAAAACAGAGACCACTCACTGCACAAATGAAGATCTTTTGCAATTTTAATTCCTTAATGACATGTGGGACCCACAGTTCAATCCCTCCTTATCCCTCTCTAAAATTTCTCCCAAAATTTGAATATAATGGAATTCAATTGTGGGAATTCAAATCTGATGTGCATTTGGACAATTGGGCAAGTTTCATCCAAATTCAAATGGGTATTTGAATTCTTTGTTATTTAAGGTCCATTTTGGAAAATGAGTTGCAACACATTTCAACAATTCATGAAACTTTGCGTACCCACTAATATGGACCTAAGGAATTCAAATATGAAATCTGATTTTAACTTTGGCTGCTGCAAACGAGAATTTTAGCACAACAGTTTTGAAATTCATTGTGTTGCTCTCATTTGAATTTCGAGTTGATCAAGTTTGTTCCAATTCTGGCTTTAGCTTTCTCACACATGTGGGAACTTTCCATCTTGGTTTTAGATCCCTCTTGGGTTCCATGTTTCAAACAAATATTTGAGCTTGTGTGAAGAGAGCTCTCATGTGTATTATCACATGTGGAAAAAGTTTTAACAAGCCCCATTTTTCATACATATGAAACCAACTTTTGCAAACAAGAGTTTCTTTGTATTCACAATTTGGGACCTTTACATTCCTCCCCCCTTAAAAGGAATCTTGTCCCGAGATTACAGAAGAAGAACGAGACGGGAGGGTAATTACAAAGTCTATGACAAAAGTTCCGGATAATTCTTGTGGATGTAATCTTCACTTTCCCACGTCGCCTCATCCGGTGTATGATTACTCCACAGGACTTTGTAAAATTTCAAAGTCCGGTTTCGGGTGATCCGGGTCTTTTCGTCGATAATCTGAATAGTTTGCTCGACATAGGTGAGATCCGGCTTCAACTCGTCGATGTCTTCGGTGCAGACAGCAGCAGTAAACTTAAGACACTTACGCAGCTGGGACACGTGAAATATGTCGTGAATACCAGCAAGGCTTGCCGGTAGTTCCAGCCGATAGGCTACAGTCCCGCACTTCTCCGTGATGGCAAATGGACCGACGAATCGGGGAGCAAGTTTCCCCTTGACACCGAACCGATGAATCCCTTTCATCGGATATACACGAAGATAAACATGCTCTCCGACGTCGAAATGCAGTGGTCGACGCCTCTGATCCGCGTAGCTCTTTTGACAAGATTGAGCAGCTTTGAGGTTCTCTTGTATTATCAAACTCTCTCTTCGGCTTCATTGACAAGATCGACCCTGAGCGTTACTTGTTCGCCGGACTCGCACCAATTCAATGGTGTACAGCACTTCCGGCCGTATAGAGCTTCATATGGTGCAATTTTGATGCTCGTATGATATCCGTGGTTGTACAAGAACTCCACCAACGGTAAGTGATCATCCCAGCTCTTACCGTGGTGGATGGCACATGCTCTTAGCATATCTTCCAGTATTTGATTCACCCTCTTAGTTTGCCCATCGGTTTGAGGGTGATACGCAGAGCTTCTAATCAATTTGGTTCCCAAGGACGCGTGTAGCTGCTCCCAGAAACGGGCTACGAACAGCGATCCTCTATCTGACACAATGGTGCGGGGAACTCCATGTAAGCATAAGATCCGTGCTATGTACAGCTCCGCATACTGCTTTGCATTATATCTTGTATGCACAGGGATGAAGTGTGCTGATTTGGTTAACCGGTCAACAATTACCCAAATCGAATCATGGTTGTGGGAGGTCATCGGCAACCTGACGATGAAGTCCATACTCAAGTCTTGCCATTTCCATGCCGGTACTTGCAGTGGCTGCAAAAGGCCTGACTTCTTCACATGGTCGGCCTTGACTCTTGGACACGTATCACATTCTGAAACGTACTTTGCAACTTTACGTTTCATACATGTCCACCAAAATTTCTTCCGGAGATCTTGGTACATTTTATTGCTGCCCGGATGAATAGAAAATTTGGACAAATGAGCTTCATCCAAAATTTTCTTCCGTAGTCCCATATCCCGGGGTACTACAATCTGGTCGTTGAACCAATAAGTACCTTCATCGTACTTCTGGAAGAATTTCATTTCTCCGTTGTCTATTCTCTGCCGTATGTGAGACATACCCTTTTCTTTTTGTTGAGCTTCAATGATCTCCTCTCAGATGGTAGGAATGAGAGCGAGATTATACAGAGCTCCATACGGGATGACACGGAGGCTTGGTTCTTCATCATCCATTTCAGCAATAGTCAGGTGATGGATATGCGCCTTATGACTGAGCGCATCGGCGACCCCATTCGCCTTTCCTGGATGATAATGAATCTCAAGTTCATAATCTTTAATGAGCTCTAGCCATCTTCGTTACCTCATGTTCAATTCTTTCTGAGTGAAGATGTATTTCAAGCTTTTGTGGTCAGTGTAGAGGTGTACAAGATTTCCGAGCAAGTAATGCCTCCACATCCTCAAAGCAAGGACCACAGCAGCTAACTCAAGATCATGAGTTGGATAATGCTGCTCGTGATTTCTGAGTTGACGAGATCCATAAGCGACCACTCTTCCTTCTTGCATCAGCACGCAGCCAAGACCGATGCTAGATGCATCGCAATAAACGTCGAATGGCTTCGTCGTATCTGGCTGAGCAAGAACTGGGGCTGTTGTGAGATGCTTCACTAAAGTATTGAAAGCTTGTTCACACGCAGCACCCCACACAAATCTGGTATTCTTCTTTAGTAATTCCGTCATCGGTTTAGCAATCTTGGAGAAGCCCGGAATGAACCTCCGGTAATAACCCGCTAAACCGAGGAAGCTACGGATTTCATGCACTGACTTTGGCGACTCCCATTCCTGTACTTGGATAATCTTACTCGGATCTACAACGATGCCCTCCACTGAAATAATGTGTCCGAGAAACGGTACTTGATTAATCCAAAATTCACACTTGCTGAATTTTGCATAGAGCTGATGATCTCGCAATCTCTGTTGCACAATATGCAGATGTTGAGCATGTTCTTCCTCTGACTTGGAGTACTCCAAGATATCATCGATAAAGACCACGACGAATTTATCCAACTCCAGCATGAACACTGAATTCATCAGGTACATAAAGTGTGCCGGGGCGTTGGTCAAACCAAAAGACATAACGAGTTACTCATACAGCCTGGATCTCGTTGAGAATGCCGTCTTCATAATATCTTCTGCCCGGATTTTAATCTGGTGATATCCGGACCGAAGATCTATCTTCGAAAATACCTTCGCACCCACTAATTGATCGAAGAGCATATCAATGCGAGGTAGTGGATACTTGTTCTTGATGGTAACGGCATTCAAACGATGATAATCAACACAAAGCCGTAGTGTTTCGTCCTTCTTCTTGACAAACAACACTGAACAACCCCAAGGTGATGAACTCTGTCGTATAAAGCCCTTGCTCATTAGTTCATTCAGTTGTGTCTTCAATTCTACCAGTTCATTGGGTGCCATCTTGTACGCCCGTCGTGATATCGGTGTTTTTCCCGGTATAAGTTCAATCTTGAACTCAACGTGTCGCTCGGGCGGCATGCCCGGTAAATTATCAGGAAATACATCCGGATACTCACGTACCACCGGAATGTCCTCTATCTTTACAGCTTCTGTGTGGTTCACTGTTGCAATCTGTTGCCGTTTGGCGCCCAAAATTAATATTTGAAGACCGTGCTATGGGGAGTTGAGCTCAACGGTCCTAGAGCTGATGTTAAGAACTGCCTTGTGGTAATTCAACCACGACATCTCCAAAATGATGTCGATCTTCAGACCCTCAAGAATAATGAGAGTCGTAGGGTATATTCTACCCCCCAAACAAAGAGATGCTCGGGAGACAACCTCGCTTGCGGTACTGCTGCCCCCGGGCGATGATATGAGGTATTGCCTCTTTGTATAAACTGTTTGGAGCTGATGTTGAGCCACAAAAGATTGGCTAATGAAGTTGTGTGTGGCACCGGAATCAAAGAGAATCAGAACCGGTAGTTGATTCGGAGAAAACATCCCTGCTAAAGCGGCTTCTCCTTCCGGAACATCATTAATCACGGTATAGTGAACGTTGCCCCTTATCTACCCTCCTTTCTGCAGATTGAGGTACGGGTCGTATTGTTGTAAATATGATGACCCGCAGCCTCGAGTTCCCTCCGGACAATGCCTAGCATAATGGCCCTTACGCCGACAAGTGAAACATGGATGTCTCTCCGGTTCTTCGTTGACTTGCGGTTGGATGCTAGGTACACATGGCTGCAGCGATGGAGCACAAATCACCGTCTGATTCTGCTGCTGTGGAGGTGGTGCAAGTTGTGGAACTTGACCAGCAATCAACCTCTGAGGAGTAGATCGTATAGGTGGCCTCCATCTTTCACCGGGTGGCGTTTGATACACCAAACGGTACTTCTGAGGCACATAACTTATGCTGGCCTGCTCGATCTCACTCATTTTTATCTTCTCTGCTTGCCACTCAAGTGTCGGCTTCTCTTGTATGAGAGCCGCATCGACCATGTTGGTGTAACTGCCGTTATTATGCAAGGCCAACTTCTCCTGTAATATGGCACTCAGGCCACGGAAGAATAAGTCACACCGTGCCTCTCCTTTCGCCACATATTCGGGGGCATATTGGGCCAAAAGGTTAAACCTTCTGACATACTCAAGGACACTCATGTCCCCTTACTTCAAGCCCAAAAATTCCTCCCGCTTTGCCTTGACAATACCTAGTGGTATGTAACGAGTACGAAAGGCTTCACAAAACTCACTCCATGTCACTTGATGGTCCTCCGGAATGGTGGCAAGATGTACAACCCACCAGTTTCCGGCAGCTCCATGGAGTTGTTGAGCGGCAAACACTGTCTTCTGCACTTCATCACACTCGAATACTCCAAATTTTGACTCCATGACACGAAGCCATTGATCTGCTTCCACAGGTTCGGTGGCTTCAGTAAAGATTGGCGGTTGAGTCGCCAAGAAATCCAGATAAGCGTTCCGGGGTGGAACGACTTGTTGCGTGTTCTGGAGTACGCCTTGCTGTACCAAGGCTTGGAGTAAGCGTGCGTTTTCTTGAGTTGCTTCTTGGAGTAGCCTAGTGTTCTCTTGGTTAGACTCTACGACTCGAGTCATGAGATCCATCCATCCCGTGGATGGTGGTTCCGACGGTGGAATAGAAGCATCACCGCCTCGGGAAGAACTTCCGGCCCTACTCCTAGAGCGAGTATGAACCATACTGCAAAAATGTATTCGAGATGAGTTAAACATAAACTCAGCAGTATGTGAGACTAATGAAAACATGAATATGTCAAAACTTTATTAAAGCAGTAAGAAAATCCATGTTTACACAACTCCTTAGAGTAGGCATAACTAACCAGCCTATCTGTACAGAACAGACCATTATGCACTATCCCCAGATTTTGATCTAGTTAAAAGCATTTTCATAACTCAAGTTGAATATCAAAGTTAAAGTTAACTTCAGTATACTTCCAACGAGTATCCATATGCTTTCATACATCTCTTAATTAAATGTTATGATTTTCCAAAGTTGACAGAATTCCTGGATAAAATTTGCCAGCATCTCCTTTCTATGTGGCTGATTTTATCACAGTTGTATATGCAAATACAATAAAAATCTGAACAAACTTTGAACTACAATACAATTCATAACCTTTCCAACGGTGTATAATAGGCTTATTAAGGATTTTTCTACAGGAAATTATGGCTTAAAAACAGAAAGGTCCAGAGAGGTTTTGCTGCTGTCCTAGTTCTGGACAGTTTACCTTCCTCTGAACTTTCTACCAACTTAACGTGTGATTTTGCTCTGGAGGTCTACAGAGAAATTGTATAGCACTTAACCATATTTCCAGAACTGTATCATACACCTTAATTGGGTAAAACTACTCAGAGTTATGGTCTGTCAAAATCCAGCAAGAATTCCTGCCAGAAACTGAGCACTCTGTTTTTGAAATATTTGAGGCCTAGTCATCCTCTCATTTGAATCTTAGCTCAAAATAAGAGTTCAGAAACTAATATTTGTTTCAAACTTCCATTTTTAGTTGAAATTTAGTTCATGAGTCACTTCTTCATAGGGAAGAGGTTATTAAGTTCAGTACGGCGTCGATGCACCGTAAGAAACATGTCGGTACTACGTTGCCTCACAAAAGAAAAACTAACCGGATTATACCGGCATAATGTATCATAGGTGTCACTAAAACAATCACTCACAAACGTGTTCTATTTGTACTACGGTTTTTTGTGGTTAATCCTGCATAAGTCACACTCAATCGTCAGGTCCGGCTGCACACCGAACCCGGTCCCAATACAGTTTGTACACCCGTCGGTCATCAGTCGCACAGGTGTTATCAAGCCAAAAAGCCTTGAGATACATGTTCATGTTACAAACCACGTGACGGGGTTTCCCAAACTTGCCCGTAGCACACCAGGGAAGGGCGTTGCTCGAGTACCCCAAACGACATGAAGAGTCGTAGAGGATACTAAAGCGGGTCAGGTTACCTGCCACCCGTGGGGCTCCACCCTTCAGCTTGTGCACACTGGTGGACAGCGCTTACGTGCTCCCCCCAAGACATAAAACGTCCCGAGATGCACGATTTTATGACATAGCAAATAAGTTAGGTTGCCACCTTCATATTAGGCTAATAGTAATCCTTATGTGGGCTTAGTACCGTATCCTCACCGTAACCTTGATTTTTATCGTAATACAATCCTTATTCTGTGCGCTATTACCAATGCCGCTCTGATACCATGCTGAGAGGTTCCAACGCCGCCCATTCAATCACGGGGATGTGCCACTCGCCCGGAAATCGCATTGGGTGGTGCCGTGTTGTGCGGCACCCAACAACACATATATAAGGAAATGTATTACATATAACAATAGCGGAAGCTTACAAGTTTTTCTTTGTAAATAGTTTACATCAAGTATCTACATCGGAAGTCTATAAACAGTTCAGGTCGAATAACTAAAGAGCGCTCGAGAAGAGGTCCAGCCCGCGGACTCCTCTCGCTAGCAACACGAAGACAACAACAGCGGCTGGGTTCTCCATGTGTTAAATGACTCGGAAGTCTCCGAGTCTCACCGTACAACCTTCTTCTTAGCATTGATGTTAACCTGCAAAACCACTCATATAGCAAGCGTGAGCACATAGGATCAACAAGACTGATCGTCTCTCCTAAACGAAAAACTCTACATGCACGACACTTGCAATTGGGTTAGCTAGATTTGCATAAAGGACTCGCCTAATGTAGATCCTTAACTTTCAGATTTTAAGCCTCATTGTACAGACCTTGAGCCGAACAGCATCGCAACTCCATAATCATACAAGAAACGCTTTGTTGCGATGCTCCTTGCACAAAGTGACAGTAAAGTTTAATGAGCCTATCTCTAATTCAAATCATGGTTGCAATACAAGTTACATCACAGCCTTATCAAGTTCAAAAGAAAACCAGTTCAGTGGTTACTACGTCAAGACGCAGTGGGCAAGTATGCTCATATAACCGCGAGCGACGGTGATTCGAATCAGTACACGCCCGGACTACATGACATGTACACCCGTACTCTGAGTTGCCGGCAGCAACCTCGACTGACGTTGTACACGGCCACCTTTCCTAAGATCTTCCACACAGGACGCGGTCTAACTGCCCCGAGTCCGCATGCTCCCTCAAGGTACATACCCGCAGTGGTATGTTCTTGAGCGAGTTACCTCCTGCTACCCTGACGCCGAAAGCCTAAGGCAGTTAGAAAAGTTCCAATGTGGATCTTCCGAGGTACATCGGTTTCCTGGGTCCCATATAGCCAGTATGTGCCCGGTACACAACTCAAACTTGTCCAACAGGGCCAAGCACGGACGGGCCTTAATCGACACAGGCAGGGCTATGCACGCACGGTCCGCAGCCTGCTGCATCTAAACCTCCCTGCCCGGCCTCCATTTCTTATGTGTGAATTTTCCTCATCATTTCTATTTTTGACCCGTTCCGAGTAAACCAGCCCTAAACTCGCGGGTAGCTTCCAACTACTCGACTTCTACCGAACCTTTCCTACTAACATTTAGCGTAGCCAAATCTACTTGAGGAGGTGCTATTCTAACCTTTCTCTCTTAGGTATTTCTAGTCATGCAACTGGGGTTTTTAATATCAACTAAACTTAATGCAATCAAATAATTCAAAGCTATGATCTCTATAAATGGAAATGCTTTATAAAATTGTTCAAATGCAAACCGGGGCTTGCCGGTTTTGCAGGTGACTAAGATTACAATCAGTTAGTGAAGATCATTTGGGGCTTGATCACTCGCTTTCCTTCCTTCTTGATCTTCACTTCAATTCCGTCATACGTTCTCAAGTAGATGCTACACGATATGAATGTGCATATGTATTTAATTGTAAACCTTTTGCTAATAAGATCTAATGATAGTTTAAAAAACTGGAACTCTGTTTAAGAATTTAAAATGACACTGGTGCTAGTGGTTTAGGTTGGGTTTAAGTACTATAATCAAGTGTTGAGTGCTATCTCCACTTGGGTGTTGAACACCTTAAGAGGTTACAAAAAACAGTGGTGATACAGAGCTCCAATGGAGCTGAAAATTTTCATGTGAGTTCCTTGTCACAAGAAATTCATCTGGACCAAAAAATTGTACTTTTCATTGAGTGGTTTATTCAGAACAATTCTCTAAGCAATTAAGCAAAGAGGAATTAATTCTGAGGTAACATCCATGTTCATGTCAAACTTAGTGAACTAAAATTTCAATTATAGTTCATAGAGCCTGCATGAATTGTCCTAGGATTTTTGGAGCTAATAATTGCCCAGAACTGAATTTCAAAGTTTTGGAAATTCTCTGAAAATGTTTCTGTATTCATTTGAACACAGCAACTTACAATCTGAATTCTCCTGATCAAATCAACTCCAAATGAGCTGAAACTTTTACAGAAGTCTAATAACACCAGAAAAAATATCCTGGCAAAATTTGAGGATTTTTGGATGAACCGAACTCCCTCAAAAATTCGTTTTCTGAAAATGTTTAAAGAATTTTCCAGAGCTAAATAATGACTTTCATACAAATTGGGTTTCATACTTTGATAGAGTTTGTCAATCTGAATCTAATCCAATTTGAATCACTAAATTTGGAGTTTCCTAGCAAAAGTTATGCTCTTCTAAAGTTTGGGAAAAAATCTAGGATTTGAATAAATCGTGGAAATGTTTAAATCTGACTGTGGGTCCGGGGAACACACGTGTCGCTCACTGGAATAAGCCACACGGGGCCACAGGCTTATTTCCCATGCTACCGCAGTTGATCCGAGCCCACAGAAGATCCTACTGCTGTTTACCGTGCGACTGACGAGTGGGGCCGGCAGCTCCTTCGTCTACCTCCCGCCCCCGTGCGATAGCGCCGCCGGAGCTCACCGGTTTCTGACTTCCCGGCCCTCTCTCGAGCTGCCACTCGCTGCTAGGCCCTAGAAACATGTGAGGAACATGATGGTGCGGTCTTCCCGAGTGAGGAGAGCCAATAACTGCTCATCTGTGGTGTGAGGAGGTCGTGGTAGTTGTGGTGATGTGGTTTTGCTGCTCAGACGAAGTTTTCACGTGAGGTATGGTGTGGCCGAGCGATCGAACAAGCGTTGGCAGCTCTGTCCGGTTTCTTGCGCGAGGAGAAAGGAGAAGCATAGTTTTCTCGGTGTTGTGAGCAAAAGATCACGGCTGAGGGGATGAGAACGGGGAGGAGCAGCTCGCCAGCGCAAACCGAACAAGGAGGAGGTGGCTCGGGTCTGTTCCGGTGGCGCACGGCGAGAAGCCTCGGTGGCTCAGTTGCTTCGCGTGGAGGATGAAAAACAGAGACCACTCCCTGCACAAATGAAGATCTTTTGCAATTTTAATTCCTCAATGACATGTGGGACCCACAGTTCAGTCCCTCCTTATCCCTCTCCATAATATCTCCCAAAATTTGAATATAATGGAATTCAATTGTGGGAATTCAAATCTGATGTGCATTTGGACAACTGGGCAAGTTTCATCCAAATTCAAATGGGTATTTGAATTCTTTGTTATTTAAGGTCCATTTTGGAAAATGAGTTGCAACACATTTCAACAATTCATGAAACTTTGCGTACCCACTAATATGGACCTAAGGAATTCAAATATGAAATCTGATTTTAACTTTGGCTGCTGCAAACGAGAATTAGCACAACAGTTTTGAAATTCATTGTGTTGCTCTCATTTGAATTTCGAGTTGATCAAGTTTATTCCGATTCTGGCTTTAGCTTTCTCACACATGTGGGAACTTTCCATCTTGGTTTTAGATCCCTCTTGGGTTCCAAGTTTTCAAATAAATATTTGAGCTTGTGTGAAGAGAGCTCTCATGTGTATTATCACATGTGGAAAAAGTTTTAACAAGTCCCATTTTTCATACATATGAAACCAACTTTTGCAAACAAGAGTTTCTTTGTATTCACAATTTGGGACCTTTACAGTTTACTAATGAGGGTGTGACCATCTCTAGAAGGAGTGATGACTCTATTGCTTTCAAGGGTGTGTTAAAGGGAAAACTTTATCTAGTTGATTTCAACAAAGATAAAGCCAAACTTGACACATGCTTGATTGCAAAGACCAACATGGGTTGGCTGTGGCATTGACGGCTAGCGCATGTTGGTATGAGGAATCTACAAAAACTTCTAAAAGGCGATCACATCCGAGGTTTGAAGAATGTCGTTTTTGAGAAAAACAGGCCTTGTAGCGTGTGTCAAGCCGGGAAACAAGTAGGAGCACCCCATCCAGTGAAGAATGTCATGACTACAACAAGACCACTCGAGCTCCTCCACATGGATCTATTCGGTCCAATTGCTTATATAAGCATCGGTGATAATAAATATGGTTTAGTTATTGTTGATGATTTTTCACGCTTCACGAGGGTTTTCTTTTTGCATGATAAGTTAGAAACTCAAGGAACACTCAAGAAGTTTCTCAGGCAAGCTCAAAATGAATTCTCATTGGCAATCAAGAACATAAGAAGTTACAATGGAACAGAATTCAAGAACACACAAGTCGATGAGTATCTAGATGAAGAAGGAATAAAGCATGAACTTTCGACACCCTATTCCCCACAACAAAACGGGGTAGTTGAAAGGAAGAACCAGACGCTCATTGAGATGGCAAGGACAATGCTTGAGGAATACAAGACCTCTGACCGTTTTTGGTCTGAAGCCATCAACACTGCTTGTCATGCAACAAACCGACTGTATCTTCATCGCCTACTCAAGAAAATCTCATATGAACTACTCACTGGTAACAAACCAAATATTTCGTACTTTCGAGTTTTTGGATCAAAATGTTATATTCTAAACAAGAAGTTGAGGACCTCGAAGTTTGTTTCAAAGTCTGATGAGGGTTTCTTGCTTGGCTATGATTCAAACTCCTACGCTTATCGTGTCTTCAACAAGGTCTCCGGACTTGTAGAAGTAGCACGTGACGTAGTGTTCGATGAACCTAATGGCTCCCAAACGGAGCAAGTTGATAAGTGTGTACTAGATCAAGAAGAAGCCCCATGTCAAGCATTGAGGAGAATGGCACTTGGTGATATTTGACCTCAAGAACAATCACAAGAATCAGGTGCTCAAGATGAACCACAAAAGGAGAGCTATGGTCAAGGGGGAGCCCATGCACAAAATCAAGATCATGAAGACCAACAAGATGATCAAAGCATTAATGACGCCATCAATCCAGGTGGAGCTGAAGTAGATGATGATTATGAGAACACAACACCACAAATACCACATCCAAGAGTACACCAAAGCATACAAAAAGATCACCCCGTCGACAACATAATTGGTGATATACAAAAGGGAGTAACAACTCGATCACGTGTAGCTAATTTTTGTGAATAATATTCCTTTGTGTCCTCTTTAGAACCATACAAGGTCAAAGATGCGCTAAAAGATCCGGACTGGGTGATAGCAATGCAAGAAGAATTGAACAACTTTGAGAGGAATGAAGTATGGAAACTTGTCGAAAGACCAAAGTCCAATATCGTCGGCACTAAATGGGTCTTCCGCAACAAGCAAGATGAACACGGAGTTGTAACAAGAAACAAGGCACGCCTTGTGGCTAAAGGTTACTCACAAGTCGAAGGTTTGGATTTCGACGAGACTTTTGCTCCTGTAGCTAGACTTGAATCAATTTGTATATTACTTGCATATGCTACTCACCATGATTTCAAGCTATATCAAATGGATGCCAAAAGCGCCTTCCTCAACGGACCTATCAAGGAGGAGGTGTACGTGGAGCAACCCCCTGGTTTTGAAGATCGAGAGTACCCCAACCATGTGTTCAAATTGCGTAAGGCTCTCTATGGCCTCAAATAAGCTCCTAGAGCTTGGTATGAGTGCCTTTGAGATTTTCTAATTGAAAATGGCTTTAAAATTGGTAAAGCTGATTACACCCTGTTTACCAAGCACTTCAATGATGATCTATTTAGTTGTCAAATCTATGTTGATGATATCATATTCGGTTCAACTAACAAATATTTTTGTCAAGAATTCAGTAAAATCATGACAGATAGATTCAAGATGTCCATGATGGGAGAATTGAGATACTTCTTGGGATTCCAAGTGAAACAACTAAAGGAAGGAACATTCATAATCCAAACAAAGTACACTCAAGACATTCTCAAGAAATTTGGCATGGACAAAGCGAAGCCCATAAAGACTCGCATGGCAATAATTGGACATTTAGACCTTAATGAAGATGGACCTAACGTGGATCAAAAGGTATACCGTTCCATGACTGGATCTCTACTTTATCTTTGTGCATCTAGTCCTGATATCATGTTGAGTGTTTGTATGTGTGCAACATTTCAAGCCAATCCTAAGGAATGTCATTTGATAGTCGTAAAGAGAATCTTGCGATATTTAACCCATACACCCAACCTAGGCCTTTGGTACCCTAAAGGTTCAAAGTTCAATCTCATCGGATACTCTGATGCAGATTATGCAGGATGCAAAGTAGATAGAAAAAGTACCTCTAGAACTTGCCAATTCTTGGGTAGGTCCCTAGTTTCCTGGTCCTCCAAAAAGCAAAACTCCATTGCCTTGTCCACAGCCAAAGCGGAGCATGTTGCAGCCGGGAGTTGTTGTGCAGAACTCCTTTAGTTGCGACAAACTCTAAGGGACTGCGGTTACAATATGAACCGTATTCCGCTCCTTTGTGACAATGAGAGTGCGATTAAGATTGCACATAACCCTATTGAGCACTCTAGGACCAAACACATTGATATTCGGCATCATTTTTTAAGAGACCACTCAATCAAAGGAGACATAGCCATTTCCCATGTCAAAACCGAGAAACAACTAGCTGATATCTTCACCAAGCCACTTGATGAAAAACACTTCTGTGAGCTTAGGAATGAACTAAATATACTTGACTCTCGGAACGTGGCTTGAAACACTGCATACCTGCTTGAATTCTCAAAATCTTACCTTGCAAAAAACTATCCCTTATCTTGATTTTCTCTTGAAAACTATTTAAATTAATGAATCTTGATGAATAATGACCATTGTCTGATTATTGATTGCTTACTGGGCATGTTCATCAAGATTATTTGTGAAAATTATGTCCTTAGATCACTATTAGATCAAATTCCCAATATTTCCCTGACTTCGACTCTTACTTGTTGTAAGGGCCTAAGTTTTTGGCACATGTTCAAAGTGTTCATCACCACACACCCTTCATTTGAAGAAACTTGATGAACACATTTGAAGAGCAAGTAACCACCATCAACATGCTCATTAGGGAATAAACTCACAAAATGCAAAAGTGGCATTTCCCACATGTATCATCTAGGGGCTGAGCATATGAAAAACTCCTACACTTTGCTAGGAATGTCCATGCCAAATTTCACCCAAATCTAAAACCTTTTGAGGTCTTTTTGGGTATAACTAGAAAAAGGGTGGTTTGAACTTAAATTCAAATTCAAACTGTTTCTACCCCATGAATTCAAAAGTGGGAGGCATATTCTTACTCAGCACATTTTTGTGAGCTCACACACCAATTCTCACTCCATCTGGAGTTGATCTTGACATGAGCTAAGTTTAGCAAATTCAAACTTTATTTGAATTTCAAACTGCATATGTGCTGAAATTTAGTCAAACAAAAACAAATTTGAATTCTATCCAATTCAAATTGCCCAGGGGTAGATAATTCAAATTACCAAGGTCATTTGAGTCTCTACTGTTTAGTGCAGTAGGAAAATTAAAGTTTGGAGGTTAAAATGAGGGGTGGGAGCCCCCTGTCAGCCACTCAAACTCAAAGAACCGCCCCTGCTCGAGTCAGCCTTTGCCCGGGAGAGCGCCAGCGCGCTGATCGACCGGTTCCCGACGTGTGATTGGCGCCAGCACCTGCTGGTCGGTGGGCGGCCGGCCCTCATCAGTCCACGAGCTGCCAAAGGCGATCTCCTTCACCGATAGCCCACGCTCCCTCGCTCTCTGCCCTGTTCCCGCGAAGAACACAGCCGCCGGCTGTGCTCTCGGTATTTTCCCTCGCCACATACAGCTGAGCATCGGTTGCTCAGGGTTTACACCGCAAGCATCAGCACCCGGACGTGCTCTAGCTATTCCTCTCGCCGTACCCAAGTTTTGTAACTCGGGGTGAGCACATCCGAGAACACCGACGCGCTACCGAGGGCTGCGGCGGCGATCGGTTCGGTTCACCGTGGACAGGACGCCCCGGCCACTTTCGCCTCTGCTCTCCTATACAAGAAAGGTGCGCTAGCTTCTCTAGGTCGTGTATCTTCTTTCCGTTCGGAAAATGATCCACCATACAGCGAGAATTTTCCATTTTACCGAGCCCTAGTAGAAAACAACCGAGCTCGATTGTGAGCCAAATTCGGCTCACATAAAACACTACCAGCCGGTCTCGTTTGTAAGTCGCTAGTACATTCCCTAGCGCCTCTCCTCGAAGCAAAACCAAGGAAAATCATGGAGAATAGGCTCGGAGAGGCAGTTCTTCGGGCCGCCATGGAAAACGGTCCCAGTTCACCGTGGAGCTCGGGGTTGCCGGCCGTTTCACCAAGGTTGTCTACCATTTCTAGCTTCCTCAGGCTTCCCTGGTGCTGTAGGGCCAAAAACCTGAGGTCTTGGTAAAGGACAGAGCTTACCCGACCTCGCCAAAACCCTAGCGGTTGCTGTCGCCGGTGCGCGCAGGTTTCCGGCCATCGCCGGTGTCCGGCGAGCTCACAGCCGAGTTCAGGAGGTCGGAAAAGGGGGGGCGAGTTTCGGGCCGGGAGGTGCCTGGGAACTCGGTTCCGGCGAGTCTCGCCGGAGACCGCCGCCGCCGGGTATTTGGCGCGCAGAGGAAGATGAAGCACTGTACGTGGGACCCACGTGCAGCGTTTTAAACATTTCCGGATTTTCAGTTTTAGTTTAAACTTCAAACCCACATAACTTGGGCTAGGAAACTCCAAATCGAGTGAACCAAAATTATTGGATTCAGCTCTCTGAGTACTTTCCAGCAAATCAAGTTTCACTTCATGAAAATCCTTAGTTCTCCAGAATTAATTCTTCAAAATTTAAAATGTTTAGAATTTTAACTGGAGAACCCTTTGGAGGAAAATTCTGAAATTTTGCTGAGATGTTCACCAAATATCCCTGAGCTACCATAAAAATTTCAGATCCATTTAAGCTCATATGATCCACCTAATGGTGTGATTAATAAAACTGTTCCAGAGAAAATAGAAAATGTCCAGAAACATTTTCAGAATTTCTCTGAAATTGTTTAGCTCATATCTTCAGATAGGAATCTTCAAATTAAGTGAAACCAACTCCATTAGAACCTTCTAAAAATCTAGTTTTCAGAAAGTCATGGCTTGCTCCATGAAAACCCCTAGAACACCCTAGGAGCTCCAATTAAGGTCAAGTACATAATTATTTGTGGATAGCTCAACTGAGCTTTGCTGCAAATGAAAATTGGCCAAGTCTCTGTTTAAGTTGTAACCAAACCACCGTAAAAATTTCAGAGTCATTGGGTCTGTATAGTGAGACTGATAATCTTCACAAGTTTAAATTCAATTCAAATGCATTCAAATTAATACATATACATGTTATATCATGTAGTCGCTAAGGTTGAGGAGGAACCCGAAGTCTTAGACTTCGTTACTCAAGAAGAGCAGCTAGCCTATGACCAAGAGCAGCAAGGAAAGCTCCGGTTTGCATTACAGTCTTGTTTGAAAACCCAAATGCATAGCCAAGAAAACCATGGGTTGGGATTAGGATTGAAAACCCCGTGTAGCTACTGCAATGCTAAGGTAGTGTAGGATTCGGTACAAGTCGAGTAGTTGGAACTACTCGCGAGAATAGGCTAGAGGCACATCGCTCGGGTAAAAGATAGCAAATGAAACACATGGCAAGAAAAATGAGACCGAGCGGAGAGTAAGGGCAGCAGGAATTTGGGGCCTGGGTGCTATAGCTCCGCTTGTGTCGATTGAGGACCGAGCCGTGTGCGGGCCTGTTGAACAAGATAGAACAGTACCGAAGACCTACCGGCTATATGAGAACCGGGAAACCGATGTAACTCGGGTAGCTGGGTGTTGAGGCATAGCTGGTCGTTCAGAGGGTAGATTGAGAGCTCGAGGTGTAAATCGGCTGGCGGCACTGTGGATGCGCGTACAGAGACCTCTTGCTCGGGACGATTGGACCGGTTCAACATTTGGCTAACAGGTGAAAGGTGGTTGCGTACGGCGTCCGTGATGGTTGCTGTAGGCAACATCGAGTACGGGCGTACGTGACGGGTTATTCGGGTAACCCTGCAGGTGTAAATCGATTATAATCACCGTCCCTCGCGGTCAGTGAGTACCACTTGTTGACTGTACCGTGACATAGAAAGAACAGGCTAGACTCATTTTAAAAGTTTGCTGATTTGAAATTTATACTTGCTTGTTAATGTATTGTTGTAGTTTAGAGCTAATTAAAGTTCTTTTCAACTTTGGGCAAAGTACATGAGAGAAATGCGTTTCTTGTTTGATTGCGGCTCCCTCATGTGCCTTAGCGTAAGGTTCTCCACAACCTGCTGCTAAAACTTGAAAGTAAGGTTCCACTAATTAGGCGAGTCCTTTGCAACTTATTTTACCTCATGTACCCTATCAACCGTCATGTAGAAGTTTCATGTATAGGAGAGAAGGGTCAGTCTTGCTGAGCCATTGTGCTCATTGCTTGTGTTTGAAGCTTTTGCAGGGTCTTATGAGGAAGGGACTCCCGAGGAGGAGACGGAACCCCAGGAGGGAAACCCCGTCGAGTGGGAGTCGTGCATGCCGCCGTGTTAGTGTGGGTGCGTGCTAGCGGGGACACGTTCACGGGCTGAGCATGAACTCGATGCGTAGTCTACGCCCGTGGGTGTAGACTGAACATATTTTGTTGTACAAATGTTCATAAACCTCTTTATGTAATAAAACTTTGCTTCCACTTTGTACTTTGATGTTGTTATCCGGTGCTGTGCAACGCAGCACCCCTCAGCGTGATCCTGGCTCGACAAGACCGTGGGGTCGTGTCAGCGTGGTATCAGAGCTCGCTTGAGGTCTAACGCACTACAAATGTCATCTTTTTCCAAAATCCAGTGAGGAACGAGTAGTAGCCCATATAAGGATGTTATTAGCGTATAGAAACTGGCATACTAACCTATTTGCTTATGTCGGAATATCATGCATCTCGGGACGCTTTATGTCTTGGGGGGTGCACGTAAGCGCTGTCCACCAGTGCGCACAAGCTGAAGGGTGGAGCCCCACGGGTGGTAGGTAACCCGACCCGCTTTAATATCCTCTACGACTCTTCAATTCGTTTGGGGTGTTCGAGCAACGTCTGTCCCTGGCATGCTTTGGGAAATTTGGGAGACCTTGTCACGTGGTCTGTAACGTGAACACGTAGCTCAAGGCGTGTTTGGCTTGAGAACATCCGGGCGAGTGATGACGGCCGGGTGTACAAACTGTATGGATACCGGGCTCGGTGTGCAGCCGAGTCTGACGATTGTGTGAGCTATCTGCAGGTAGCCTAACCACGAAACAGTAGACGTGTAGCATCCGTGTGCGAGATACGTTTAGTGCCACTGAACTAACGAAGCCGGCTAAGTCTGGTATAGGTTTTTTTTTGTGAGGACGTAGTACCGACATGATCTGGTGACGCATCGACGTCACACCCCACTAAATGAGCAACTGCATTGTAAAACTTGAAAGTTTTAATCTGGAGCACTAAAATTTGATGCAACTCTTTCCCTTAATCAGGATATTCAAAGTTAACAAGTTTTCAACTTATAGGATACTAAGGACAGAGTCCCCTGTTTTCAGCTGAATTAAGGCTGAAGTTAATCGGAGGTTAGAGGTTGAGTTCTTTCGAGGTTGAGGTCATATGATACATTTCTGGAATGATTTGGAAGAGCTTTACAACTTTTCTGTTGAGGTCCAGAGGTGTTTCATCCCTTAACCAATCGAAAAATGCAGTAGAGTTGAAACTGTCCAGAAAACAGGGCAGAGCAAACACTCTCTCTAACTCTGTAAATTGAGCATAACTTCCCGCATAAAAAATCCAAAAATAGAAAATAAGGTAGTTCTGAAAAGTCTATGAGATGGGTTACAACTTTGTAACAGAAAGTTTTGTCAGATTGGGAGCAGAATTAACTGGAATTCTTGGATCAAATCAGTACCTAAAGCAGGGAGGTGCTGTCCAATTTTCTCCAGAATTTCTGTTAACTTTGACATCTCATAACTTTTGAACCAGGACAGGTCTTAGGCTAAGCAAATACTTTCTGGAAAGCTATTGAAGTTAGCTTTAACTTTTATGCTGAGCTCCAGAATTGGTTTTTCTTTATCATTGTCTAAATCAGGTTGAAATGGAAACTGGTCAGGGCTGTCATCTTGGACAGCAGATCAGTAGTCAAATTTGTTTAAGTTTGAACTATGTTTCCAAGTTTTTATGAGTTCAATGACATGTTTTATGTTATGACTCAATGGTTTACTGTTCAAATAAATATTTGACATTTCTCAAATATGTTTCTACAGATGACAGCGGACAGACAGTTAGAGAACAGGTGGGTGGTGTCCCACTGTTCTCACCACAGCGGCTATCCAGAAACGTTGAGGCAGATGCTTCAATACTTCGGGTACAGCAAGATGCCACAGTACTTCGCCAATGGAGAAGGCGAGGAGGGGAACAATACGTGGATGATCCATGTCGAAGTTCCTGCCGGACCTAAGGCACTTTCCTACCGGTTAAGATTATCTGATTCCAGTATTCCAACAATCATAACAAGCTAAATGTCCACCCGGTTGGGCGCCATTCACCGTTACGGTGAGGGGTAGACAACCGGAGGGAATGTGGCAAGTGGAAGCCAGCGACACCATGTCGCGTTTCTGCCAGCTACACGTGAGAGCTATGGAGGGCACTCCATACGTGCTGGTTCCGGTGGAGGGACGGGCTAATCATGTGTGGGAAGGGAGGTACATGGAGGCAACAGATCCGGGTTGCCCAAGGTACAACCCCGTGGAGGCGAACCTCAGCCTCCAGATAAGGGCGGGAAAGGCCGTGATGGACAGCTAAGCTGTTCATACGGAGTGTCTCACCATGAGGCTCCAGGAGAGCAACAGCCGTGGAGACCACTTCGAGAGTGCTCACAGCGCACTCTGCAATGTTCTCCTTCCGACGATTAAGCAACTGAACGAACAACAAAATCAGTTGCATCGTCTGAAGAAGGCGAAGAAGAAAGGCCGTGTCCACATAGCGGCTTGGCAACAACAGGTGCAGGCTCTGACCCAGCAGAACGAGGTCCTTACTCAAGAGTGAGACAACACTATTTAGGAAGGGCAAGGCTGGGAAGAGGACTACAACCAGGCCATGGACGAGGTGCACGCGTTGCAGGACCTCGTACCTCCGGTAATGGGAATACCAGTGGTAGGTGCCGTACCCGTGGTTTTGGGTCTTCCGGCAATGGGAGAACCCGAGCCAGAAGAGGAGGTTGTAGACCCAGAGCCACCAGTAGAGGTACCGGAGGAGGACAACCCGCAGGAGGTCGAGTTCTACTCCGAGTAGGGGATTACTGTTGCCAAGTAGGGCAGCTAGGGTAAAGTAACCCAAACTTTTGTAATCGGTGACATGTCGTGTAAACAGTAGCATATGTATAGGTAGTGACGACATGAGCACGACTTCTCAGAGACCGAGAATAATGTATCTTGTATAAAGTTATGCTTTATCAATATATGTGAATGTTGTGCAAATTATTCATACGTCACTTCAATACCTACTATTTCATATGGAATTTTAAGTATGACGTGTGCTGATCGCTGCTGTTTTGAATTTCAGAATGACTCGTACTCGTGCCAACCCGGACGTTGGGGGTTCCAGTCAGGGGGGGAGAGACCTCCCAACAGCCTCCCGAGGACTCCTCGGGACAGCAACAGCAGCAACAGCAACAACCGCCACCGCCACCGCCAACGGTTACTTTGGCGGATATTGTGGCAGCAATGGCGGGTTCTCATCAGCAGCACACAGATTTGCTGCAAAATCTCATTGCAAATACGTCTCGACCAGAGAGGCGTCAAGATCGTGAGGAGCGCCAACAGAGCTCCTACTCCGACTTTCTAGCGACTCATCCCCCGGTATTCTCAAGGGCGGATGAACCCCTCGATGCGGACAACTGGCTCCGCACGATGGAAATGAAGTTCGGGCTGCTCCAAGTGAGTGAGCAGCGCAAGACTCAGTTCGCGGTCCAACAGCTCCAGGGATCCACGAGCGTGTGGTGGGCGAATTACTGTGCTTCGCAGCGCACCGAGCGAGTTATGACCTGGACGGAATTCAGGACGGCCTTCAGGGCCTATCACATACCACCAGGTATCATAAAGAGGAAGACACAGGAGTTCTTACCCCTGCAGCAAGGGAGCCGGAACACGCTGGAATACTCCAGGGCATTCAACGATCTCGCGCTCTACGCCTCGTATCACGCCGATACCGACGAGAAGCGACGGGATCATTTCTACCAGGGGCTTAACCCCCTCCTGAAGGACAAGCTGGCGATGTTCAATCACGGCAGCCTCAATGATATAATTGATGCTGCGATTGTTCAGGAGGATTCCGGCAAGGAGTTAGCGGCGGCGGAAAGGAAGCGAAGCGCGCCGCAAAGCAGCGGAGAAGGAGGGGGTCCTTCTCAGAAATATCGGATGGTGAATCGCCCACCATCAGGTCCACGCTGGCAGCCACCACAGAGGCCGATGCCATTCCGCAGTCGGCCATATTCTTCACCGGCATTCAGGACGGCACTGCCAGTTCCACCCCCACAGCAACAACAGCAGCAGCGGGCGATGCCGCGTACATATGCACCTCAGCTGCGTATGCCGGGCTTTCATCCCCCGAGCACCGGCCAAGAAGCAGTCACATGCTACAAATGTGGTCGTCCTGGACACTTCACCAACAGTTGTCCGGAGGGGCAAGGCGGCGGAGTTGCACCGCAACTTCCGGGGAGGAATCAGCCCCGGAACCCCACTAATGCCTGGCGGGCAAACCCTAGGCCCGGCACCGTCCACCAACTTGCCATAGAGGACGTTCCGGAGGGTGAACCAATCCTTGCGGGTATGTTCCAACTCCACCAGCATCCCACCATAGTGTTATTTAATTCAGGCGCCACGCATAGCTTTATTAGCCAAGCTTTCATTGCTAAATACAGCTTGCAAATACTACCCACTGATAGTCCATATTTGATTTGTTCACCGGGTGGGAAGATTTCAGCAAGCATGATGGTCCCAAAAGCGCCATTATGCTTAGAGGGTAGAGTATACCCTACGTCTCTCATAATTTTAGAGGGACAAAAGGTCGATGTCATCTTAGGGATGTCGTGGTTAACCCGCCACGGCACTGTTTTAGACACCGTCCTCCGAGTTGTGCACTTGAACTAAGAAGTGCACAAATCTCATTCCTTATTTCTGGACAGTCCAGAAATAAAACTTCCAAGTGTGTATCAATCCACAACCATCAGATTGGAAGACATTCCAGTAGTCCGTGAGTTCCCTGACGTGTTCCCGAATGATTTACCGGGGATGCCACCCGACCGAGAGGTGGAGTTCTAGATTGAACTAGCACCGGGAACCATGCCAATATCCTGAAGGCCGTACAAGATGGCGCCCAAGGAATTGGCTGAACTGAAGACTCAGCTAACGGACTTGTTGGAAAAGGGTTTTATTAGGCCAAGCTCCTCGCCATGGGGTTGTTCGGCATTGTTCGTGAAGAAGAAAGACGAGACGTTGCGGCTTTGTGTGGACTATCGTCCACTAAATGCCGTAACCATCAAGAACAAGTACCCGTTGCCACGGATCGACATGTTGTTTGATCAGTTGGTCGAAGCAAATATCTTTTCCAAGATGGACTTAAGATCCGGGTACCACCAGATTAAGATACGGGCTGAGGATATTCCAAAGACGACTTTCTCGACGAGGTACGGGCTTTATGAGTACCTGGTCATGTCCTACGGCCTCACCAATGCTCCAGCTCACTTCATGTATTTGATGAACTCGGTATTCATGCCGGAGCTGGATAAGTTTGTCGTGGTCTTCATCGACGACATATTGGTATATTCCAAGTCGGAGGAAGAACACAAGAAATATCTGTGTATAGCCTTGCAACGGCTGCGGGATCACAAGCTATACGCGAAATTCAGCAAGTGCGAATTCTGGATATCGCAAGTGCCTTTTCTCGGGCATATCATCTCAGCGGAGGGCATCGCTGTAGACCCGAGTAAGATCACACAAGTGCTGAATTGGAAGTCCCCGAGAACTGTTCACGAGGTATGGAGTTTCCTCAGACTCGCGGGATATTATCGGAGGTTCATTCCGAACTTCTCAAAGATTGCTAAGCCTATGACGGAGCTGCTGAAAAAGGCTACCAAATATGTTTGGAGTCCAGCATGTGAAGCAGCATTCAAGGCTTTAGTCAAGCACCTAACATCAGCACCGGTTTTGGTGCAGCCAGACACCACAAAACCATTCGATGTGTACTGCGATGCATCCGGCATTGGGCTCGGATGTGTGCTGATGCAAGACCAAAGGGTGGTCGCGTACGGATCACGGCAGCTCAGAAACCATGAGCATAATTATCCAATTCACGACTTGGAGCTCGCTGCCGTGGTACTCGCACTTAAAATGTGGAGGCACTACCTACTCGGTAACCTCGTACATTTACATACCGACCACAAAAGCCTCAAGTACATATTCACTCAGAAGGAGCTGAACATGAGGCAGCGAAGATGGTTAGAGTTGATAAAGGATTACGAAATAGAGATCCATTATCACCCCGGCAAGGCAAATGTAGTGGCAGATGCGCTGAGCCACAAGTCACACGTCAACAACCTGACCATCACACCGTTGGAAGAGAGCGAGCCACCATTGCATGTGATTCCACATGGAGCTCTCTACAACTTAGCTTTGATCCCCACCATCCGTGAAGAGATAGCGGCAGCTCAGAAACATGACAAGGGAATGTCGCATTTGTGGAGACGTATAGATAGTGGGGAGCTGAAATGTTTCCGGAAAGACGGAGACGGCGTCCTATGGTTCAAGGACCGGATTGTTGTACCCCGTAACCCGGAGTTACGGAAGAAAATCTTTGATGAGGTTCACTTGTCAATGTTTTCTATTCACCCGGCAGCAAAAAAATGTATCAAGAACTCAGAAGCAAGTTTTGGTGGACACGAATGAAGCGGGAGATCGCAAAGTACGTGTTCGAGTGTGATACATGTCGAAGGGTGAAGGCAGATCATATGCGGAAAGCGGGACTGCTACAACCACTGGGCATTCCTGCCTGGAAGTGGGAAGATGTGAGCATGGACTTCATGGTCGGTTTACCCACCACTTTTCAGAAACATGATTCTGTGTGGGTGATCGTTGACCGGCTCACCAAAGTTGCCCATTTCATCCCGGTCAACACCAAATACAACGCCAAGAAGTATGCTGAACTGTACATCTCACGGATCCTATGCTTGTACGGCGTACCCCGTACCATCATATCGGATCAGGACACTTTATTTGTGTCCCGTTTTTGGGAGCAGCTACATGCTACGTTGAGGACGAAGTTGATCCGTAGTTCAGCATACCACCCGCAGACGGATGGGCAAATTGAGCGGGTAAACCAAATCTTAGAGGATATGCTACGAGCTTGCGCTATCAACCACGGCAAGAATTGGGATGATCACTTGCCGTTGGCCGAGTTCTCGTACAACAATGGGTACCAAACCAGCATCAAGATGGCGCCTTACGAGGCGCTATATGGGAGAAAATGCCGCACACCGCTGAATTGGTGTGAGTCTGGCGAAAGGGTTACCTTCGGGATTGATCTTGTCAACAACACGGAGGAAAAGGTTCGGCTAATTCAAGCGAACCTAAAAGCCGCACAATCCCGACAGAAACAATATGTGGACCGGAGAAGACGCCCATTACAATTCAAAGTCAGGGATCACGTATACCTACGTGTGTATCGAATGAAGGGCGTGAACAGGTCCGGTGTACATGACGTCTTTCACATCTCCCATCTGAAGAAGTGTCTCAAGCTATCAACTACCATTCAGCTGGAGGATATAGAAGAACTGAAACCAGATCTCACGTATCGGGAGGAACCGGTTCAGATTATAGATGAAAAGGCCCGAACCACACGCAACCGTACGTTGTGGTTCTAAAACTTTCTATGGAATAATCATTCCGTAGACGAAGCGACATGGGAGAGCGAAGGATTTCTTCGTGCTAACTACCCCGACTTTTCACGTCGCATATACGGTAATTTTTTCCACCGTCCTCTCTCTCACTTTCACCTTATAATCTCAAGACGAGATTCTTTTAAGGGGGAGGAATGTAAGGGCCTAAGTTTTTGGCACATGTTCAAAGTGTTCATCACCACATACACCCTTCATTTGAAGAAACTTGATGAACACATTTGAAGAGCAAGTAACCACCATCAACATGCTCATTAGGGAATAAACTCACAAAATGCAAAAGTGGCATTTCCCACATGCATCATCAAGGGGCTGAGCATATGAAAAACTCCTACACTTCGCTAGGAATATCCATGCCAAATTTCACCCAAATCCAAAACCTTTTGAGGTCTTTTTGAGTATAACTAGAAACAGGGTGGTTTGAACTTAAATTCAAATTCAAACTGTTTCTACCCCATGAATTCAAAAGTGGGAGGCATATTCTTACTCAGCACATTTTTGTGAGCTCACACACGAATTTTCACTCCATTTGGAGTTGATCTTGACATAAGCTAAGTTTAGCAAATTCAAACTTTATTTGAATTTCAAACTGCATATGTGCTGAAATTTAGTCAAACAAAAACCAATTTGAATTCTATCCAATTCAAATGGCCCAGGGGTCAATAATTCAAATTACCAAGGTCATTTGAGTCTCTACTGTTTAGAGCAGTAGGAAAATTAAAGTTTGGAGGTTAAAATGAGGGGTGGGACCCCCCTGTCAGCCACTCAAACTCAAAGAACCGCCCCTGCTCGAGTCAGCCTGCGCCCGGGAGAGCGCCAGCGCGCTGATCGACCGGTTCCCGATGTGTGATCGGCGCCAGCTCCTGCTGTTCGGCGGGCGTCCGGCCCTTATCAGTCCACGAGCTGCCAAAGGCGATCTCCTTCACCGATAGCCCACGCTCCCTCACTCTCTGCCCCGTTCCCGTGAAGAACACAGCCGCCGGCTGCACTCTCGGTATTTTCCTTCACCACAGACAGCTGAGCATCGGTTGCTGGGGGTTTACACCGCAAGCATCAGCGCCCGGACGTGCTCTAGCTATTCCTCTCGCCGTACCCAAGTTTTGTAACTCGGGGTGAGCACAGTTCCGAGAACACCGACGCTCTACCGAGGGCTGCGGCGGCGATCGGTTCGGTTCACCGTGGACAGGACGCCATGGCCACTTTAGCCTGTGCTCTCCTATACAAGAAAGGTGCGCTAGCTTCTCTAGGTTGTGTATCTTCTTTCCGTTCGGTAAATGATCCACCGTACAGCGAGAATTTTCCAGTTTACCGAGCCCTAGTAGAAAACAACCGAGCTCGATTGTGAGCCAAATTCGGCTCACATATACCACTACCAGCCGAGCTCGTTTGTAAGTAGCTAGTACATTCCCTAGCGCCTCTCCTTGAAGCAAAACCAAGGAAAATCATGGAGAATAGGCTCGGAGAGGGCAGTTCTTCGGGCCGCCATGGAAAACGGTCTCAGTTCACCATGGAGCTCGGGGTTGCCGGCCATTTCACCAAGGTTGTCTACCATTTCTAGCTTCCTCAGGCTTCCCTGGTACTGTAGGGCCAAAAACCCGAGGTCTTGGTAAAGGACAGAGCTTACCTGACCTCGCCAAAACCCTAGCGGTTGCTGTCGCCGGTGCGTGCAGGTTTCCGGCCATCGCCGGTGTCCGGCGAGCTCACAGCCGAGTTCAGGAGGTCGGAAAAGTGGGAGGCGGCGAGTTTCGGGCCGGGAGGTGGCCGGGAACTCGGTTCCTGCTAGTCTCACCGGAGACCGCCGCCGCCGGGTGTTTGGCGCGCAGAGGAAGACGAAGCACTGTATGTGGGACCCACGTGCAGCGTTTTAAACATTTCCCGATTTTCAGTTTTAGTTTAAACTTCAAACCCACATAACTTGGGCTAGGAAACTCCAAATTGAGTGAACCAAATTTTGTTGGATTCATCTCTCTGAGTAATTTCCAGCAAATCAAGTTTCACTTCATGAAAATCTTTAATTCTCCAGAATTAATTCTTCAAAATTTAAAATGTTTAGAATTTTAACTGGAGAACCCTTTGGAGGAAAATTCTGAAATTTTGCTGAGATGTTTACCGGAATATTCGTGAGCTACAATAAAAATTTCAGATACATTTGAGATCATATAATCCACTTAAGGGTGTGATTAATAAAACGGTTCCAGAGAAAATAGAAAATATCCATAAACATTTTCAGAATTTCTCTGAAATTGTTTAGCTCATATCTTTAGCTAGGAATATTGAAATTATATGAAACCAACTCCATTAGAACCCTCTAAAAATCTAGTTTTCAGAAAGTCATGGCTTGCTCCATGAAAACCTCTAGAACACCCTAGGAGCTCCAATTAAGGTCAAGTACATAATTATTTGTGGAGAGCTCAACTGAGCTTTGCTGCAAATGAAACTTGGCCAAGTCTCTGTTTAGGTTGTAACCAAACCACAGTAAAAATTTCAGAGTCATTGGGTCTGTCTAGTGAGACTGATAATATTCACAAGTTTAAATTCAATTCAAATGCATTCAAATTAATACATATACATGTTATATCATGTAGTCGCTAAGGTTGAGGAGGAACCCGAAGTCTTAGACTTCGTCACTCTAGAAGAGCAGCTAGCCTACGACCAAGAGCAGTAAGGCAAGCTCCGGTTTGCATTAACCCTTTTACAAATTTTTACTGTTTTGAGAACTTACTTTGAGTACCATTACTGCTTGCATTACACTCTTGTTTGAAAACCCAAATGCATAGCCAAGAAAACCATGGGTTGGGATTAGGATTGAAAACCCTGTGTAGCTACTGCAATGCTAAGGTAGTGTAGGATTCGGTACAAGTCGAGTAGTTGGAACTACTCGCGAGAATAGGCTAGAGGCACATCGCTCGGGTAAAAGATAGCAAATGAAACACATGGCAAGAAAAATGAGACCGAGCGGAGAGTAAGGGCAGCAGGACTTTGGGGCCTGGGTGCTATAGCTCCGCTTGTGTCGATTGAGGACCGAGCCGTGTGTGGGCCTGTTGAACAAGCTAGAACAGTATCGAAGACCTACCGGCTATATGGGAACCGGGAAACCGATGTAACTCGGGTAGCTGGGTGTTGAGACATAGCTGGTCGTTCAGAGGGTAGGTTGAGAGCTCGAGGTGTAAATCGGCCGGCGACACTGTGGATGCGCGCGCAGAGTCCTCTTGCTCGGGACGATTGGACCAGTTCAACATTTGGCTAACGGGTGAAAGGTGGTTGCGTACGGCGTCCGTGATGGTTGCTGTAGGCAACATCGAGTACGGGCGTACATGACGGGTTATTCGGGTAACCCTGCAGGTGTAAATCGATTATAATCGCCATCCCTCGCGGTCAGTGAGTACCACTTGTTCACTGTACTGTGACGTAGAAAGAACAGGCTAGACTCATGTTAAAAGTTTGCTGATTTGAAAGTTATACTTGCTTGTTAATGTATTGTTGTAGTTTAGAGCTAATTAAATTTATTTTCAACTTTGGGCAAAGTACATGAGAGAAATGCGTTTCTTGTTTGATTGCGGCTCTCTCAAGTGCCTTAGCATAAGGTTCTCCACAACCTGCTGCTAAAACTTGAAAGTAAGGTTCCACTAATTAGGCGAGTCCTTTGCAACTTATTTTACCTCATGCACCCTATCAACCGTCATGTAGAAGTTTCATGTATAGGAGAGAAGGGTCAGTCTTGCTGAGCCATCGTGCTCACTGCTTGTGTTTGAAGCTTTTGCAGGGTCTTATGAGGAAGGAACTCCCGAGGAGGAGGCGGAACCCCAGGAGGGGAACCCCATCGAGTGGGAGTCGTGCACGCCGCCGTGTTAGTGTGGGTGCGTGCTAGCGGGGACACGTTCACAGGCTGTGTAAAAGTCCAATAAGAGGGACTTGCAAAACCTTTTTCTTCACCTCACAACACCACAGTTTTTATTGTGGATATCTTAGGAAATATTGTGAAGAGCAATTAACCTCCATCAAAAGAGTGATTAGAGGGGAAAGCCTTCATTTTCACAAAGTGGGATTTGTACCCATGAACATGAGAGATTGAGCTCACCCCTAGAACTTAAAAAGTCTTGGGAGGGTTCAAGCCAAGTTTCATGCAAATCCAACACTTTGTGAGGCACTTTTGGGAGGTATTTGAAAAAGAGGCCAATTTGAATGTAAATTCAAATTGCAGCAACTTTCATCACTGAAATTCAAAAGTTAGCTTCATATTCAAACTCAGCACATGTTTCTGAGTTAGCCCACGAATTTTCATCCCTATTAGAGTTCATCTTGTCGGGAGCTAAATTTGCAATAATTCAAAACTGAATTTGAATTTCAGTTTAAACATGAAGCAAATTTAACCCAACAAAGTTTAAGTTTGAGAACTCAAATTCAAACCAATACTTGGGGGCTAAGTCTCCCATTCAATGTTCAGTAGCTGGGATATTTACAAAAGAAAGGGGGAGAAAGAATTAGAGGGGAGAAGAGGGCCCACTGGTCAGCCACCCCGGGGAGCAAACCGACTCGGGCACGCGGTCGAACACCCTACGGCCGACAGCGCACGGGGTCGACCCCGTCCCAAAACGGCCACCACGCCACCTCGTGCCCGGGGGATGAGGGCGCCGGCTACAAAGCGTGCGGTTGTACTGCTGGGCTGCGTGAAACCCCCCGTATCCTCTCTGTTCCACCGCCCACAAACCCGGCCACACACTCGGTGTTTCGCCACCCACTAATCGCCGGCGTCCGAGCAAACCAGGCGCCCTCGTGCCCGACGCTCAACACAGGAAACGACCGCCATAAGGTGCTGGTTCTGCTTGTCCTTACTGTTCGGCATTTCATGCACCGTCGGGGGAGAATTTCTTCCGGGAACGCTACGGTGTTCTTAAGGCCGAGCTCCACCAAATCCAAAAATTCACAGGTGTTGGCTTATCACCGGGCGTACCGAGCTAAACACACGATCTACACCCTGCCACGACCACCTAGGATCAAAAACCAGCAAGAACCATGGGCTAGGGTTACGGTTCTTCGAAGTTTTCTAAGAACAGCCGATATCCGGCCTAGGTCACCGGTGAGGTCGTAGTTGCAGCTGTTTTCACGGGGATTGGTGCCCATGTCCGTGATCAGCAGGTGTCAGCGAAGCTCCCCGAGCAAACCGCATCGAAAAAGGTGCAGGGGATGCCGAGTTTGACGTCGCCGGTGAGCTACTGGCCGCTGTTACCGGCGGGAGCACTGTTCCGGCCGTTGTCACGCTCTGGTGAGGGCACCACCGTGTTCCCCAGGCCGAGATGGGCACAGGCGGCGAGAATCGGCAAGTTCCGAGGGCCGGAACCCCTCTCCGGCGAGAGCTCCGGCGATCTCGGCGGCGGGATCGCGCGGGCGTCGGGAGGAGGAAGATGACTGGGGGCCTCGCATGTCAGTGGCGATATTTGAAATCGTCGGATCCGCTGCGGCCAGGGATCCAGTGTGGGGACGCGGGAAGGGTCCTGTGGCCCCGTGTGGCGTGATTCCAGCAGCCGACACGTGTAGGAGGGACCCACAGTCAGAGTTTGAATGTTTCCCGAATTAATTTGAATTTCCAGATTTAGTTCAAACATTAGAACCCGATAACTTTTGCTAGGAAGCTCCAAATTTAGTGATTCAAATTGGGTTGGATTCATCTTGCATAACTCTATCCAAATATGCCACCCAATTTGTATGAAACCTACTATTTAATTCTGGAAAATTCTTTAAAACTTTTCAGCAAAAGAATTTTAGAGGGAGTTTGGTTCATCCAAAAATCCCCAAATTTAGCCAGAATGCTCTTTAGAATGTTAGTGAACCCCTGTAAACGTTTCAGACCATTTGGAGTTGATTTGATCAGAGAAATTCAAATTTGAAGGTGCCGTGTTCATTTGAATACAGAAACATTTTCAGAGAATTTCCAAAACTTGGAAATTCAGTTCTGGACAAACCTTAGCTCCAAAAATGCTAGGACAATTCATGCAAACTCTATGAGCTATAATTGAAATTTTAGTTCACTAAGTTGGGCATGAACAGGGGCGCTACCTCAGAATTAATTCTTCTTTGCTTAAGTGTTGAGAGAATTATTCTGGGCAAACCACGCAATGAAAAGTGCTAATTTTTGGTCCAAGGGGTTTTCTTGTGACAAGGGACCCACACAAAAATTCTCAGCTCCATTGGAGCTCTGGATCACCCCTGTCCTGTTTAACCACTTGAGGGATTATTATGGAAAAGGGGGAAAACCACTTAGCACTTAATCATGTGCTTAGGTCTAAGCCCAAACCACCAGCACCCAGTTCATCTTTAAATTCTTAAACAGAGTTCCAGTTGTTAGAGACTGGTTATCAGAACTAATAGCAGAAGTATTACCCTAAACTCATGTGCATATTCATTAACATGTAGAATTTTATTAACGTGTAGTCGCTGAAGGCGAGGAGACTCCGGAAGTGCTGGACTTCCTTCTTCCGGACGAAGAACTAACTCCTGACCAGCAGCAACAAGGCAAGCCCCAGTTTGCATTAAGCCTTTTATAAAGTTTTTACTTTGTTTACATACGTAGAGTGAAGGGTGTATGTGCATTAGGTGTAGGATGGATGAATACCCCACGTGCATGACCAGAATCTTTCCCTAAGAGTGAGGGTAGTGTCTAAGACCTCGAGTAGGCAGGCTATGCTTAATGATTCATAGGACTTCGTTACAAGTCGAGTAGTTGGAATCTACTCGCGAGATAGGCTTGGGACACACGGGTTCGGTTGAGTGACGTGAGATCACTTTAGTAATGAAAATGAGACTAGGCAGGGGCTAGGGCGCAGCAAGGGGAAGTCTTGTGTGTGCAGCCCTGTCCGTGTCGATTGAGGACCGATCCGTGTGCGGCCCTGCTGAACAAGTATTGAACGTACCGAAGGCATATCGGATATATGGGCCCCGATAAGCTGATGTAGCCTAAACCTCTGGGCGTCGAGGCATAACGCACCGATTTATAGGTGTAGGATGAGGGCAGCAAGGTGGAAATCTGCCAACGGGCATAGAGAGATGCTCCGTGTGGGGAATCTCCTGCTCGTTTCGGTGCGACCGGTTCGACGTTTGGGCTGTTGGGTGAAAGGTTGTCCCGTACGACATCGAGTGAGCGTGCTGTGCAGCTCCACGGGTGGGCGTACGTGGAGTGCTCTTTGGGTTTCCCTGCAGGTGTATATCGAGTCGATTCGCCGTCCCTCACGGTGACAGTACCGCTTGTTCACTGAGTCGTGACGTAGGCTAATGTATGAAATGTGATGATTCAATATTGCTGTTATGATATAATTGTACTGCTACATGTGTGCCACCAAATATTGCTTACTAAATTTCAGATTCCCGAAGTGTTAACTTGTTGCTAAAAGATGAATTAAGGATGAACTTGTAGGCGTGTCCATTTGCTGCAATGTTACTATCCTATGTTCATTGTACACCTCATGTAGAGTTTCATGCCTAGGTCAGTCGGTTAAGTCTTGTTGAGCCCTCGTGCTCATGGTTGCTGCTTAAGTGTTTTTCAGGTGAGGAGCCACCCACGGACTCGGGTTACGAGTCCACCGGTGAGGGTTACCCTACGTCGGGGACCACGGCTGAGTGGGAGCCGTACACGCCGCGCTGAGCTGAGGAGTGCAGCTAGTGTGGGTTGCCCTAGGGCTGGGCAATCGACTTTTGCTAGATAGGCGGGCGTGAGTTGTATAAAAGAAACTTCCGCTGTGTAATAAAGACACTAGTTTGTAACTGAGTATTGTACTAGTTTGTACAGTTCCAGTTATTTTTCCCATGTAATATATTGTGTCCTTATGACGTGTGCTGCGGGTGTTGCATCGTGCGGCACCACCCCCTGCGATCCTGGATGGGCGGATCCCGGTCCGCCACAGGCTGAGCGTGAACTCGATGCGCAGTCTACGCCCGTGAGTGTAGACTGAACATATTTTGTTGTATAAATGTTCATAAACCTCTTTATGTAATAAAACTTTGCTTCCGCTTTGTACCTTTGATGTGTGTTATCCGGCGCTGTGCAACGCAGCACCCCTCAGCGTGATCCTGACTCGACAAGACCGTGGGGTCGTGTCACTTGTCCAGTTGACCCGGACTAGTCCGGTGTCAACACCGGACTAGTCCGGACAGATCTGGCATACCGGACTTGTTTGGTCCTCCCACGGACTAGTCCATATGTCCGAGTTTAAGAGTCTATAGACACGCCAACCTCAGCCCTCTTCAGCTCACAAACACTCCTTTGCCTCTCACTCCTCAAACCCTAGCCCCAAAAAGTGATTTTCGACTTTAGCCAACAAAGTCGAAGTCCTCTCCACGGGAAAGCTTCTCATCAACGCGTGGTCTCCTCTCCTCCGGACTAATCCGGATCAGAACTCATGCTTCGACTCAAATCCTCATTTTTTGGTAAAATTTCTGCCAACTCAAGTTCTCATCTTTTCAATACTTTAGCTCAATTTTCCTAATTCCTAGGGCATACACTACCTTTCTAGATGAATTCCTAGTGTATCCATGCATACTTTGCACCAATTTGCGGTAGATCTGTTGAAAATACGAAGTTAGGGTTCTTCAGCAGGTTCGGACTAGTCCGGTCTTTGGTGCGGACAAGGCTGGTATTCCGTACAAGTCCGCACTCTGAAAATGGACAAGTCCGGTACCTATCAATTGAACTTCTAACTTCTTATCTTCACATAATCTACAATCCATCGTGTCAATCAATCCTTGATTTTTCTATCAGGCACGATGTCGTCACACTCCGAGGCCATGAAGAAGAAACATAACATTTCCCCACCGTCTTCGCCCGACGACTCTCTTCCTAAAAGGGGGAGAGTGGTTGGTAAGACGGCACAGAGCAAAGACATTGTTGGAAGCTCTACGGCCCCCAGAAGAAGTGTCGGGAAGGGCAAAGGACTTGCTAGTGGTCCTATTGGTCCATTGAAGAAGAAGGCCCCCATTCACCGCAACAGGCAGCCATCAAGTGATGACTTTACTGGAAAGGGGAGTCAACTAGCGGACAACCTCAGAAAAATTCAAGTCTATGGGCAGCCAAAGCAATGTGCAGACCCAAGATTCTGGAGCAACTTCCATGCTGACTACTACGAGCATGTCTACATGAAGATGAAGAATCTTGTTGTTGAGAGTCAGTGGCTCAACATTGACTACTTGCAGTCCAAGAAATGCCAAGCCTATCATGAGGTACTAGAGGCATTAGAGAGGCATGGGTTGAAGGACCTCCTATATTTTTAGTATGACTGGAACAATGAGGTAATCACCCAGTTCTATTCTACTCTCTACTTTGCCCGTGATGATGGGGATGAGATGATTTGGATGACACATGGATCCAGATACAGTGTCACCTTTGAGGAGTTTGGAAAGATTCTTCATATTGAACACACACTGGATAATGAGCTTGCCATTCACAACCTAAAGCCCTTGGATAAGAATGAGCTGGAATTCTTGTATGATGCAAGAATGCCATATGTACCCCCCATTACCAAGTACTTGAAGCCATTCTTTGCCGTGCTCAATAGGATCTCGAGAAAGACCATAGCTCCAAAGGATGGTAATGCAGGGACAATCCAAGGGACTCCGAGGACATTGATGAAAGTGATAAGCAAGTAGAGGACTTTTAATGTCTTTGAGTACATCTACAATGACATTGTGAATATCTCCATAACTCCAAACAGGTCCTGTGGCTATGCACCTTATGTCATGTATATGATTGAGGTGACAAGACTGGAGTTTGTCAAAGATGTATCCCACACTGGTCTCAAGCCCCAGAAGCCTACAATCTACACTGTGCCCTCTGCTCATGAAGGCTCAAGGGCGTTGGAGCCTACACCTACTCCTATCCCTCCACCTTCTAGAAAGTCCCCTAGTGGTATGCTCAAAATGCTCTCTTCTATTTTTGGCTGTTGTCGCAAAATTGAAGTTAGGCAACATAAGGAGAATTTGGCTAGAAAAAGACATCAAAGATACATGAAGGCCCAAAGCCGTATGTGAGAAGCTAGAGATTGAGCCAGTTGGATCACCACAGATCTCTGAGGACTCTGAAGAAGACTTCACTGAAATGGCTCCACTCACCGAACAAGAGTTTAGGTCTTTTGGACTTGCAGGTGTCTTCGCTCCTCCTCCTCCTCAGCATGGTCATGAAGACGATGATGAAGATAACGATGAAGATAGGACCGAGAGTGAGGGAGAGAGTGGCGATGAGTGATTCCGCTCAATTTTTCCGTTTTTGGTGCCTTGATGCCAAAGGGGGAGAGATTGAGATTTATCTTAAGTTACATTATTGTAAACCTTAAGGACTAGCGATCATGGACATGTATTCTGAAGTTTCATATACTTTTTATTTCAAACTCTGTTGGATGTGTAATGCCTATTCGATATTGATGTGATGACCACCTTTATTTTTGATATGATCTTATCTTCTTGTGCATGTCACATTCTGTTTCACACACACTTTAGACATCCCACCATAAAGGTTGCATATATGTGAGAAGTTCCCGTTACTCATTTGCTATTCTCATATATGCACAAATTATGAAAATCAAATTATATTATTAATCATGTAATCTCAGTTGGTTGTCATCAATCACCAAAAGGGGGAGATTGAAAGTGCATCTAGGCACCCCCTTGTGGGTTTTGGACGATTGATGGCAAATGAATTGAGATCCTAATGAACTTGTTGAGATGAATGCAAATTAACTCGTGTAAGGTAGAATTGGTGCACTCAAAAAGGTGAAAAATGAAGTGTTGAAGAAAAAGGAAAAGAACAGATCCATGAACCAAATGCAATTTAAACATACTTGTATAGGATGTGTGTGAGAGACACATCCCAAGAGCTCAAAATCCTTGCGTAGGGGTAAGGGCTTAAAACAAATCCAAATCACTCATAACATGGTGCACCGGACTAGTCCGCTCAGAAACCGGACTAGTCCGTTCAACTTTCTGTTGCCTCACAACACGTGCACCGGACTAGTCCACTCAGAAACCAGACTAGTCCGTTCAACTTTCTATTGCCTCACAACACGTGCACTGGACTAGTCCACTCAAAAACTGGACTAGTCCATTCAACTTTCTGTTGCATCATAACACAGTGCACCGTACTAGTCTGCTCCGAAACCGGACTAGTCCGTTCAACTTCCTGTTGCCTCACAACACGGTGCACTGGACTAGTCTGCTCAGAAACCGGATTACTCCGATCAACTCTCTGGAACCGGTATTCACTTTACACCGGACTAGTCCGCTCTTGGACCGGACTAGTCCGTTAAAGTTTCTGTAAACACATTAAATTAGGGTTCCCACTGTGTCGCATGCAACACGAAAATTGTACACAACATACCAGACTAGTCCGGTGAACTGAGCGGACAAGTCTGGCCAACAGGGTTTTTGGAAACCTTATATAAATAGAGGTGCACGGCCACACAAATACATCTCTTGATTCCCAGCGCCGCTGCACGTCCCAAGAGCACAAAAAGTACCTCTCTCCACTCATTCTAAGCCTAGAAAGATTAAGTCTTTGAGGATTAGAGATTGAATCAAGGAGAGAGTCGTTCTTCTCGACATTGAGCTCTTGGTTTGTCTTCTCTCACACAATAGCTGATCGTTGTTGTTTGTTTGTGTGTGTGGGAGGAAGAATTATTCTCTGTAATCTTGTGGGAGCTCTCAGATTTTGAGAACGCCCCACGTACAATTGTTTACCCTTGTGTGTGGATAGTGGAATTGAATCGGCCCTTGTGGCGATTCAACGAGGGAAGGGTTGGTGAAGACCCAATCCTTGGTGGACTCCTCAACGGGGACGTAGATTCCTCGGTGGAATCGAACCTCAGGATAAAACTTTGTCTCGTGTCTTCTTGATCTTCCTTCAATTGTTATTAAGAGTGTTAGTCATCATTTGATTCACATTGACACCTAGCGTTAAAATTGAGAGGTATTGTTTCTTACTTCACTATACTTAAATAAGCATTTATTTTCTGCTGCACAAATATCTAAAGTAGGAACAAATCTCACTTTGATCTTTTAATTACGATCATACCGGACTAGTCCGGCCCACCTGGAATTAATCAGTTTGCTAAGTGTTTCAGGAAACCACCTAAAAATTCAAAGAGCCTATTCACCCCCCTCTAGGCTACATTCAAATACCTCCCAACAAACAACATCCGAAGCTGGGCGGAGCTAAAAGATACTTTCATTGGCAACCTCCAGGGCACCTACATGCCCTTGGGAACTCGTGGGATCCAAAGGCATGCTGACAGAAGCCCGGTGAAACCTTGAGAGAGTACATCAGATGCTTCTCCAAGAAGTGCAATGAGCTCCTCGACATCATCGATGCGGACGTAGTCGGAGCCTTCCTCTCCGGTACGACTTGCAATTCCCTAGTGCACAAGCTTGGTTGCATCAAGCCAAGGACCACCAAGGAACTACTTGACGTCGCACCAACCACGCATCAGAAGAAGATGTGGTCGGGGCAATCTTCGACCAGGGAGCACCAAGGACGGCTGACCCAAGGAGGGATGCCACGCCTCGTCAGAAGGATGAGAGGAGAAAAAGGGTCGGCACAGACAAACGGTGGCATCAAATGGAGGAAGCCACGGACCTGGTTGCGACAACTGAGCGTCGTGAAGGCAAAAAGCTGTAAGGGCCCAAGTTTTCACTTGCTAAAAGTGTTCATCACAGCCACACCTCAGCTCATTTGTGGTAAACTCATGAACACATTTGAAGAGCAAGTAACCACCATCAATAGATAATTAGAAGATGAACTCACAAAATGCAAAAGTGGTATTTCCCACATGCATCATATAGGGGCTGAGCACATGATTAACTCCTAACCTTTGTTAGGAATTCTCATGCCAAATTTCACACAAATCCAAACCTCTTTGAGGTACTTTTGGATACAATCAATAAAAGACTAGTTTGAACTTAAATTCAAATTCAAACTCTTTTCATCACATGAGTTCAAAAGAGGGATTTATATTCACACTCAGTACATTTTTATGAGCTCACACACCAATTTTCATTGCATTTGGAGTTGATCTTCGCATGAGCTAGTTGGATAAAATTCAAACCAAATTTGAACTTCAACTTCACATGTGCTGCAAATTCATCCAAACCATTTCACGAAATATTCAAATTCTAATGGGCATTGGGTGATTTGATCAAATTACGAAGGGTATTAGGGTCCCTAATATTAAGAGCAGCAGGGAATCCAATTTGTGAGGACAATTTGGAGCTGTGGGACCCACTGTCAGCCACACGAATCAACTGAATCGCCTCTGTTCTTTTTCTCTTCGCACGAACGATTGCCAGTGTGCCGGCTGAACCCCTTCCCGATGGATCACCGGTGCCAGCTCCTGCTTGTTGATCTTTTGGCCGCTCTTATGTCCTGCAGGAGCAGCACAATCAAAATTCTTCACGCTCACTCGCTCGCGCGCCCTCTCTCTGCTCTCTCTTGCGAAGAACAGCCGCACGGCGCCGCTCTCTGTTCTCCCGATCACACACCACAGCCGAGCTCGAATAATCACGCTCTAAACAGCAAAAGGAAGCATGAAGGTGTTCTATAGCATCCACCGTGCTCCATCCTGAGGTTCCTAGCTCCTGCTGCTCACAAGTTGGGAATTGGTGCCAAGCACCAAGGTGCAAACGACGGAGCTTGTTTTTGGGTCACCATGGACATCACACCATGACCATCGTCGCTGTCACTTCTCAACACGAAAGAGGTGTGTCCAGAAGCCTAGAACGCGTCGCCAAAAGCCATTCATCATTTGATCAACCGAGTAGCTAGAATTTCCAAAGTTCCCGAACGCTAGTTCATGTTACCAAGCTCGGCCAAAATCCAAAATTCGGTTTACCCGGACAACTCCCGGTCGAGCTAGTTCGTAAATAGCTTCTACACACCCTAGCGCTCACCCTCGAGGAAGAAGAAAAGGAAACCATCGAGGACCGGCCGTGATATAGCCATTTTCCTCGCCGCCGACGCAAAACTCCCCGGCTCACCGTCGAGAGCAGGTTTGCCAGCGTTTCCAGCTCCCAAGGATTCGCATTTTGTGTTCCTTGTGCTCCACTGATGCTATCCGAGCAAACCTCGACCCTTTTAGTGCCTCCTAGCACGAGAATCACCTCGCCGGAACCCTAGCCGCCGTGGTTGCCGTCGCGTGGGTGTTTCCGGTCACCGTCAATGAGCTCTGACCTCCTAGGCATGTTCAGCGTCGTGAGTTAGGGTTTGACGGCCACTCTCAGCTCCGGGGTTGGACGGGAAGTCGGTTCTGGAGGACCTCACCGGCGTGCGCCGCTGCTCGGGCTCGGTTGGCGCGAGGTAGGAGATAACCGACGTGTGGAGCCCACTGGCAGAGTTTTTAACAATTCCCTGATTTTCAGTTTTCAGTTCAATCTTCAAACGGCCAAAACTTTGGCTAGGGTCGTCCAAATTTAGTGAATCAAATTTTGTTGGATTCAGCTCTCCGAGTAACTTCCATCAAAACAAGTTTCACCCCATGAGACCCATTCTCCAGAATTAATTCTCCAAAATTTAAAATATTGGGAAATTTAACTGGAGATTCCTTTGGTGGAAATTTCTGAAAATTTTCCAGGATGTTCATTGTAATATCCGGAGTCACATAAAAAAATTCAGATTCATCCGAGCTAATTTAGTCCACCTAATGGTGTGATTAAGTGGACTGATCGAGAGAAAAAGAAAAATGTCTAGAAACATTTTTCAGAATTTCTCTAAACTTCTTTAGCTCATATATTTTTCTAGGATTCTCCAAATTAGACGAAACAAATTCCATTAGAACCATATTGAAATCTAGTTTCCAAAAAGTCATGGCCTGATCCAAGGAAATCCTTAGAAAACCATAAGAGCTCTAGTTATGGCCAAACACACATTTCTTTTGTGCAGGGCTCAAATGAGCTTTGCTTCAAATGAAATTTGGCCAAGTCCTTGTTTAGGTTGTCACCAACCCACAGTAAAGATTTCAGAGTGAAATGGGCTGTCTAGCTATACTTATGGTATTCACAATATTAATTCAACACAAATGCATTTAAATTTGACATGCATTGTATTTTTATTTCGTGTAGTCGCTAAGGTCGAGGAAGACTCGGAGATACTAGATTGTATTCCTCCGTAAGAGAGTTTACTTGACGACCAGTTGCAAGGCAAGCTCGAGTTTGCATTAACCTGCTTTTAAAGTTTATTGTTTTGATCGCTTACTTTATGCAAGTCTTATGATGTGCTTTAGAGTCTTGAATGGAAACCCACTTGCATAGCCAAGAGAACCAGGGATTTTGGGTTTAGGATTTGAACCTAGAGTAGCCACTGCAATGCTCAAATGGTATAGGATTCGGTACAAGTCAAGTAGTTGGAACTACTCACGAGAATAGGCTTAGAGGCACACCACTCGGTTAGAGAGATAGACAATGAATCATATGGCAAGAAAATGAAACCGAGCGGAGAGTAAGGGCAGCAGGACTTTGGGGCCTGGGTGCCATAGCCCTTCTTGTGTCGATTGAGGACCGAGCCGTGTGCAGGCTTGTTAAACAAGCTAGAACTGTACTGAAGACCTATCGGCTATATGAGAACCGGGAAACCGATGTAATTCGGGTAGCGATATGTTGAGGCATTGCTTGTCGTCCAGAGGGTAGGTTGAGAGCAGTGAGGTGTAAACCGGCTAGCGGGCACCGAGGTTGCTCCACGTAGAGACCTCCTGCTCGGGACGATAGAACCGGTTCAACACTTGGTTAACGAATGAAAGGTTGTTGCGTACGACGTCCGTGATGGTTGCTGTTGGCAATATCGAGTACGGGCGTACGTGACAGGTTATTCGGGTAACCCTGTAGGTGTAAATCAATTATAATCACCATCCCTCACGGTCAGTGAGTACCACTTGTTCACTGTACCGTGATGTAGAAAGAACAGGATAGTTGTCATGATAAAAGTTGCTGGTTGAAAGCTTTACGTTGATTGTTAATGAAATGCTTTAGGTTAGAGCAAATCAAAGTTCTTTTTAACCTTAGGCAAAGCACATAAGAGGAATGCATTTCTTGTTTGATTGCGTACTTCCTATGTGTCTTAGCACAAGGTTTTCCACTAGCTTCAGGTTAAAACTTGAAAGTAAGAGTCCACTAATTAGGCGAGTACTTATGCAAAGTATTTTCTCATTGTACACTTCACATTCCAGCATGTAGAGTTGCATGTTTAGATGAGACGGGTTAGTCTTGCTGAGCCATCGTGCTCACTGCTTGTTGTTGAAGCGCTTGCAGGGTTCTATGAGGTGGAGGCTCCCAAGGAGGAGACGGATCCCTCAGAGGGAATCACCGTCGAGTGGGAGCCGTGCATGCCGCCGTGTTAGTGTGGTGTGTGTAGCTAGTGGAATCACGTTCACGGGCTGAACGTGAGACCTTTTGCTTAGTCTACGCCCGTGAGTGTAGACTTTAACATTATTTTGTTGTAAATATGTTTATAAACAGGTTTATGTAATAAAATTTAGCTTCCGCTTATTGTCTTTTCTGTGTGTTATCCGGTGCTGTCCATCGCAGCACCCCTCAGCGAGATACTGGAATGTCAGGACCATTGTGTCCTCACATCGTGGTATCAGAGCATCGTTGAGGTTTAACGTACTGAAAAATACAATATTTTCAAAAACTCGTTGAGGAACGAGTTATTAGCCCACATAAGGATGTTATTAGTATATAGAAAGTGGCAACACTAACCTACTTGTTATGTCGGAAAGTCATGCATCTCGGGACTGTTTATGTCTTGGGGGGTGCATGTGTCCACCAGTGCGCACAAGCTTAAGGGTGGAGCCTCACATGTGGCAGGTAACCCGGCCAGCTTTTGTATCCTCTACGACTCTTCATGTCGTTTGGGGTATTTGAGCGACGCCAGTCCCTGGCGTGCTACGGGAAAGTAGGTGGAGACCCCGTCACGTGGTTTGTAATGTGAACATTTAGCTCGAGGCGTGTTTGGATTGAGAACACCCGTGCGAGTGACGACGGACAGGTGTATGGAACTGTTATGGAGCCGGGTTCAGTGTGCAGCTGAACCTGATGATTGTGTGCTTTTACGCAGGTAGTCTAAACACGAATCGGTAGCCGAGTAGAATACATGTGCGAGAGTCGCTTAGTGCCACTGAATTAACGAAGCCGGCTAAGTCCGGTATAGGTTTTCTTTGTGAGGCATGTAGTACCGGCATGTTGTGGTGACGCTTCGACGTCACACTCCACTAAATGATGAACCTCATTGTAAAAGTTGAAAGTTTTGATCCAGAACACTAAACCTTTGATGAAATTCCTTCCCTTAATCAGGATTTCCAAAGTAAGCAAGTTTTAACTTCTGTAATATTAGGAACATAGTCATCTGTTTTCAGCTGAAACAATGCTGAAGTTATACAGAGGTTAGAGGTCGAGTTCTTTCGATGTTGGGGTCGTATGATACATTCTGGAAATCTTTGGAAGATATTTACAACTTTCTATTGATGTCCAGAGTTTTTTCATCCCTTAACTGGTGAAAAATGCAGTAGAGTTGAAATTATCCAGAAAAAAGGGCACAGTAAATACTCTCTTGAACTCTCTGTAAAATGAGCATAAATTCCTGCATAAAAATCCAAAAATAGAAAATGATACAGTTCTGAAAATTTTATGAGGTATGTTACGACTTTGTAACAGAAAGTTTGGTCAAATTTGGTATAGAATTAACTGGAATTCTTGGATCAAATCAGTACCTCAAGCAGGGAGGTGCTGCCCAATTGTCTCCAGAAATTCTGTCAACTTTGACATCTCATAACTTTTGAACTAGGATAGATATGAGGGCATACAAATACATTCTGGAAAGCTATTGAAGTTAACTTTAACTTTAATGTTGAACTACAGAACTTATTTTGCACTTAATATGGTCTAAATCAGATTAAAAGGGAAACTGGTCAGTGCTGTCAGTTTGGGCAGCAGACATGAAATCAAAATTTTTCCAAGTTTGATTTATGTTTCCATGTTTTATGAGTTCAATGACATGTTTTATGTTATAACTCACTGATTTACTGTTGAAATGAATATTTGACCTTTTCAAATATTGTTCTACATATGGCAGTGGATAAACAATTGGAGAACGGATGGGTGGTATCCCACTGTTCCCAACGCAGCGGGTATCCGGATTTGTTGAAGCTGATGCTTCAATATTTCGGATATGTGGAGACGCCGCGGTTCCTTGCCAAGGAAGAAGGCGAGGAGGGGAACAAGACATGGACGATACATGTCGATGTTCCAGCAGGACCCATGCCACCAGGTTGGGAACCGTTCACCGTCACGGTGAAATGGAGACACCCGGAGGCCATGTGGCAAGTGACAGCCAGCGACACCATGTCACGCTTCTGCCAACTACACGTGAGAGCTATGGAGGGCACTCCATACGCACTTGTTCCAGTTGAGGGACGAGCTAACCATGTGTGGTGGGAGCGATACTTTGCGGCGACTGATCCGAGTTGCCCATGGTACAATCCAGCGAAGGCGAACCTCAACCTCCAACTGACGGCAGGAAAGAATGTGATGGAGAGCCAATCCATCCACACAGCTCGACATGCCGTGGAGCTCAAGGAGAGCACTAGCCACCATGACCATTTCGAGAGTGCACACAACGCACTCCGTAATGTGCTTCTCCTGACAAAAAAGCGACTGAATGACCAACATAATCTGTTGCGTCGGCTGAAGAAGGCGGGGAAGCAAAGCCTTGTCGACATCACGGCTTTGCAGGAACAAGTCCAAGCTTTAACCCAGCAGAACTAGTTCCTCACTCAAGAGCATGATGACGCGATTGAGGAGGGGCAGAACTGGGAGATGGATTACAACCAGGCCATGGACGAGGTGCATGCTTTGCAGGACCTTGTGCCTTCGGTAGTGGGCCTACCGGTGGTAGATGCCGTACCCTTGGTTCTCGGTATTCCGGTGATACCGTAACCCTAACCCGAAGAGGAGGTCATGGACTCGGAGCCACCAGAAGAACCAGCGGAGGAAGAAGACCCACATGAGGTCGACTTTTACTCCGACTAGGGAGTTACCGCTATAGGGCAGCGAGAATGGGATATGTAATAACTTTTGTAACAGTGACATGTCGTGTAAACAGTGGTGTGTGTATATGTAGTGATGACATAAGCACGACTTCTGGGAGGTTCGAGAATAATGTATCTTGTATAAAGTTTTTGTTTTATCAATATGTGTGAATGTTTTGCCATTTTCTCAATGTGTCACTACAGTACCTACTGTTTTCCATGGATGTTTAAGTATGACATGTGCTGACTGTTGCTGTTTTGAATTTCAGAATGACTCGCAGTCGTGCCAACCCGGAGGTTGGGGGTTCCATTCAAGGGGGAGATGCCTCCCAATAACCTCCCGAGACTTCCTCGGGACAGCAACAGCAGCAACGAAAACCACCACCACCGCCAACGGTCATGTTGGAAGACATAGTGTCGGCCATGGCGGGCTCGCACCAGCAGCATACTGAGTTGCTGCAGACGCTGATTTCCAATACGTCTTGTCCAGAGAGGCGTCAAGACCGAGAGGAACGTCAACAGAGTTCCTACTCGGATTTCCTCGCCACACAGCCCCCGGTATTCTCACGGGCGGATGAGCCCATCGATGCGGACAACTGGCTCCGCACGATAGAGATGAAATTCGGGCTGCTCCGTGTTAAGGAGCAGCAGAAGACACAATTCGCGGCCCAGCAACTTATGGGGTCTGCGAGCGCTTGGTGGGCAAACTTCTGCGCCTCCCAACCCACCGAGCGAGTGCTGACTTTGGCGGAGTTCCAGACGGTCTTCAGGGCCTATCACATACCGCCGGGTCTGATGAAGGAGGAAGACGTAAGAATTCCTCCACCTGTAACAAGGCAACAGGAACGCGCTGGAGTATGCCCGGGCATTCAACAATCTCGCCCTCTATGCTTCCCATCACGCCGATACAGATGAGAAGAGGCGAGATTTCTTTTACAAGGGGCTAAATCCGCTCCTGAAGGACAAGCTTGCAATGTTTAATCGTGGCAGTCTCAACGAGATAATTGATGCTGCGATTATTCAAGAAGACACGGGCAAGGAGTTGGCTGCAGTGGAGAAGAAGCGCAGCATGCCACAGAGCAGCTGAGAGGGAGGAGGTCCTCCCCAAAAAATATCAGATGGTGTATCGCATACCATCGGGTCAACGCTGGTAGCCACCACAGCAACCGATGCAATTCCGCAATCGGCCGTATCCACAGCCGGCATTCCGACCGGCATTACCAGCACCTCCACAGCAACAACAGAAGCAGCGGGCAATGCCGCGTGCATTTGCACCCCAGCAGCGCATGCCGGGCTTTCATCCCTCAAGCACCGGCCAGTCACCGTACGCATGCTTCACATGTGGTCACCAGGGGCACTTTGCAAACAATTGCCCCGAGAAGCAAGGCAGCAGGATGGCACCACCAGTTCCGGGGAGAAATCAGCTCCAGAATTCCATAAATGCACAGTGGGCAAACCCTAAGCCCGGCAATGTCCACCAACTCGCCATAGAGGACGTGCCGGAGGGAGGACCCATTTTGGCGGGTATGTTCCAACTCCACAACCACCCCGCTATAGTTTTATTTGATTCGGGTGCCACACATAATTCCATTATCCAAGCTTCTGTTGCTAAGCACAGTTTGCAAATATTACCCACCAAAGGTCCTTTCTTGATTTGTTCACTGGGTGGGAAAATTTCAGCAAGTGTAATGGTTCCAAAAGCACCGGGAAAATTTCAGCAAGTGTAAGGGTATATCCTACGTATCTCATAGTGTTAGAGGGACAAAAGGTCGACATCATCCTAGGGATGTCGTGGTTAACCCGCCACGGTGCTGTTTTAGACGTCGTCCTTCGAGTCGTGCACTTGAACTCCTCGGTGCACGGACCTCATTCTTTATTTCTAGACAGTCCAGAAATAAAACTTCCGGTCATATACCAATCCACCACCATCAGCTTGGAAGATATTCCAGTAGTCTGTGAGTTCCCCGACGTATTCCCGGATGATCTACCAGGTATGCCGCCCAACCGGGAGGTGGAGTTCAATATTGAGCTTGCACCGGGAACAATGCCAATATCCAGAAGGTCGTACAAGATGGCGCCAAAGGAGTCGGCAGAATTGAAAACACAATTGACGGACCTGCTGGACAAGGTGTTTACTAGGACGAGTCCTCGTCATGGGGCTGTTCGACATTATTTGTCAAGAAGAAGGACGAAATGTTGGGGCTTTGCGTAGACTATCGTCCTCTTAACGCCATTACGATCAAGAACAAGTACCCATCGCCACAGATCGACATGTTGTCTGATCAGTTGGTCAAAGCAAAGATCTTTTCCAAGAAGGACTTACGATCAGGTACCATTGTGTGGGTCCGACCCCTCTCTCAGTGTAACACCCCAAAACCTGTTAAGAGGGGAATTTAAAAATTTTTGGACGTATTGCATGTGGTGCAGAAATTCAAATTCAAATTGGAATTCAAATTCAACTCAAAACAGAAAAGAAAAAGAAAAAGAAAAAAACAAAACCCCCGGCCAGTGGGCCGAAACCCACCAGCCGGCCCACCATACCCCTCCGCGCCAGCCCGCAGCCGCGCGCCCCTTTTCCCTCTCACTGAAACGCGGGGTCCGCCGTCGTCTTCCTCCTCGCGCGCGCTCGGCCGATCCCGGGACTCCTCTCTCTCCCGAATCAAAACTACCCCCGGAAACCCGCGACCCCAGCCGAATTCTGGTCCCGGACGACTCAAACTCGATCACAACCGACACGCCGCCCTCCCCCGTCTATATAAATGCCGGCATCGTCCCGTTTTTCCCCCCACGATCGGCTGTTTTTCCTCCCGGTGAGAACCGAAGCTCCGATCACCGTTTTCTCTCGATCCCTGCTCAGATTTTCTGATCTAACGCGCCGATCGTGCTCCACCGCCTCCGGGGAATCACGCAGGTGCAGAAGACTCGGTGGTTTGCGCTCTAGGCACAGCTCCGATGAGCACCGCAGCGATTCCATCTCGGACCTCGCCGCCGACCGTCTTCCAGGACCTCCGAGCTCAAGAAAAACCCCGAGGTAAGGTCCCCGACCTCCCCTCTACCGATCTATGCCATGAAATCCCAGTTTTAGGAAGAATAGACGAAGATCCGAAGTTTTCCGGCGAGATCGCCGCCTCCCGCCGCCGCGCGCCGCCGGGCAGCGCCGCCCATGCACGGTCAGAGCGACGTGGCCGCTTATGCGCCGTCTATTTTAAATCGCACGGTAGAATTAAAACCCGCGCGTACCGGTAAGTATTTTGAGATAAGCGGCCACGCGTGTCAGTGAGCGGGAGAGAGGAGCGCGCGGCTGTGGGCTGGCGCGGGAAAAGGTGGGCCGGCTGGTGGGTTTCGGCCCACTGGCCGGGGTTTTCTGTTTTTTTTGTTTTTCCATTTCTTTTCTGGTTTTGATTTGAATTTGAATTCAATTTTGAATTTGAATTTCTGCACCACATGCAATACGTCCAAAATTTTTTAAATTCCCCTCTTAACAGAATTTTGGGGTGTTACATTTCCGGCCGCCTCCCGGTTGGAGGATCGCTGCATGAGAGTTTTGGAGGGTGAGGAATCCGTTGGTGGTGTGCTCTCGTCCTGCTGGTGGCCGGAAACCCAGCGGCGGCGTGCGGCGGCCTCGGGACAACTTCGGTGCCGATGACCAGCCGTTCTAGCCCGCCAAATACTCAAGTGAACGTCTCTACAGCACCATGGAGCCTCAAGGAAAATCAACATGGCTTCAAACTTGCTTGGGAGTAGCCCTAAGTGGGTTGTCACAGTGCAACCGAACCTTGCCGCCATGGAAGCGCTCGGAAAAACTGAAATTGTGCTGTCTACGTGCGTTTCCGAGCTAGGGTTTTGAAGAGAATTTGGTCGCCAGCTAGTTTAGCTCATGTGCTCACTATTTGGTGACCTAAAACCGAAAATTGAGAAAGAACTTGAACGTTTCTTACCGGATCATCGGTTTGTGCACGCCGGAGCAAAAATCCCAAATTAGAGCTCGGTCGTCCACGGCTTGATCAAGGTTTTGGGGAGGTGCAGCATGGTAGTCCAGCACCCCTATGAGAGTCTTTGATTGGGCGTGAAAGTCTCTCGGTTGGGCTGCCCACGTGTGCCCCTTGCTTCGGGAGTTCTCCGGTCGCCGTGAAGAAATTGCGTTCTCGGTGTTGGGAGGCTGGAACTTGATCGGTTGTGCGTCAAGGGAGTAGAGGAGGAGTCTATGTTATGGTTTGCTGCTAGGTGGACGTTGCACGCACGAGACTCACGGTTTACCGATTGAAACCGAGGCGGCGGCGTGAGCTGTTCTGTTTTTGCGCGAGGGAGAAGTGAAGCCTTGGGGGCTCGGTTTTGTGAGTAAAACGATCACACGGGGAGCTATTAAGGCCCACGAGCTGGTCGCCAGCACTGCTCCAAGCAGACAGGAGGTGGCTGGACGATCTCCCTCGGTGGTGCCCTCTGCAGCTTCAGCTGTTCGAGTGGGAAAACAGAGAACAGACTTCGTGTGCAAGTTAAGGTGGCTCAATGACATGTGGGGGTCCACCCCCTTTCCTCCTCTTCTTATCCTCCAAATGTTCCCAAAAGATCTTCAGTCATGTAAATCCACTCAATCTGATATTTCTGGAGTTTAACCGTGGGCTGAAATTTGAATTAACCAAATTCAGTGTGAATTTCACTTTCAAATTTGAATTCAGCTCAAATTTGGAAATGATCATATTTAACTCCTTTTTAGCCCACCCTAAAATCAGAAGGTTGCCATCCTAAATTTCCTCAAATTTAAAAGTATGAGGCTGCGTGTGTATTCAAAAGTTTGGCAACAATTTGAGGTGAACTTTGAGTTTGAAAATCTGATTTTTTTTAATCTTTCTCATGCACATGAATGATTTACACATGGATTTAACTCAACATTGGTCCAACACATTCAAATGAATCTTTGAGCTCTTTTTGCTGAACACCCATGTACACTATCACATGTAGAAAGTTTTTTGTAAGTCCCATTTTTCATGAATTTGAATCACATATCATTCAAGCTTCGGTTTATTTCATATACATTTTTGGGACTTTAACATTCCTCCCCCCTTAAAAGAATCTCGTCCCGAGATTACAAAAGAAGAACTAGACGGGAGAGGTAATTAAAGCTGTATGATGGTAAAAGTTCCGGATAGTTTGTGCGGAGGTAATCTTCGCTTTCCCACGTCACCTCTTCCGTGGTATGATTACTCCACAACACCTTGTAAAATCTTAAGGTCCGGTTCTGGGTGATCTGGGTCTTTTCATCAATAATCTGAACCGGTCGCTCGGTGTTGGTAAGATCCTGCTTAAAATCATTGATTTCTTTGGTGCGGACAGAAGAGGTAAATTTAAGACACTTCCGCAGCTGTGACACATGAAATACATCATGAACACCTGCAAGACTTACCGGTAGGCTACGGGTCCGCACTTCTCCGTGATAGCAAATGGACCTATAAATTGGGGAGCGAGCTTCCCCTTTACACCGAACCGGTGAATTCCCTTAATCGGAGATACACAAAGATTAAAAAAGCAGAGGTTGACACCTCTGATCCGCGTAGCTTTTCTGTCGGGATTGTGCAGCCTTCAAATTTTCTTGTATCAACAAAACTTGGTCTTCGGCTTCGTTGACAAGATCAACCCCGAACAATACCCTTTCGCCGGACTCACACCAATTCAGTGGTGTGCGACATTTTCGGCCGTAAAGAGCTTCGTATGGTGTCATTTTTATACTCACTTGATAGCCATTATTGTATAAAAATTCCGTCAACAGTAAGTGATCATCCCAATTCTTACCGTGGTGGATGGCACATGCCCTCAACATGTCTTCAATTATTTGGTTCACCCTCTCCGTTTCTTCGTCGGTTTGAGGGTGATATGCGGAGCTTCTAATCATCTTATTGCCCAACGAGGCGTGCAGCTGATCCCAAAAAGAGCAACGAACAGTGCACCTCGATCTGAAATAATGGTCTTCGGGACACCATGTAAGCATACAATTCGTGATATGTATAACTCCGCATATTGCTTGGCTCGATAATGAGTGTTCACCAGAATGAAATGAGCTGATTTCATCAACCGGTCGACGATCACCCAAATCGAGTCATGCTTCCGGAATGTAAGCGGTAATCCGATGATAAAGTCCATACTGACATCCTCCAATTTCCATGCCGGTATCTTCAGTGGTTGCAGCGGTACGACTTTCCGCCTATGATCAGCCTTGACCCGTCTACACGTATCACACTCGGATACGTACTTAGAAATTTCCCGCTTCATCCGCTTCCACCAAAATTTCTGTTTCAAATCTTGGTACATTTTGTTACTGCCGGGATGAATGAAAACTTTGACAGGTGGGCTTCATCCAAAGTCTTCTTCCGGAGCTTCATATTACGCGGTACGGCTATACGGTTGTTAAACCATAGCGTACCGTCATTATCCTTCCAGAAACACTTCATCTCTCTGTTGTCTATTCTTCTCCCTTTGTGAGACATACCCCTGTCCCTTCTTTGAGCCTCAACTATCTCCTCCCAGATTGTTGGAATGAGAGCAATATTATAAATGCTCCATACGGAATGACACGGAGACTTGGTTCTTCTTCTTCAACTCAGCAATCGCCAAGTTATGAACGTGGGCTTCTCGACTAAGCGCGTTGGCAACCACGTTTGCTTTTCCCAGATGGTAGTGGATCTCGATTTCATAATCTTTTATGAGCTCCAACTATGTTCGTTGTCTCATATTCAGCTCTTTTTGCATGAAGATATACTTCAAGCTTTTGTAGCCGGTGTAGAGGTGGACGTGATTGCCAAGTAAATAATGCCTCCACATTTTTAACGCCAACACCACAGCAGCAAGCTCGAGATCGTGAGTTGGATAATGCTGCTCGTGGTTTCACAGTTGGCGAGACCCATATGCAATCACACATACGTCTTGCATAAGAACACAGCCGAGACCGATGCCAGATGCACCAGAAAACACTTCAAATGGCTTCGTCATGTCCAGCTGAGCAACAACTGGAGCTGTTGTGAGATGTTTCACCAAAGTCTTGAATGTGGCTTCACATGCTGCATTCCACACATATTTAGTGCCCTTTTTCAGCAGCTCCATCATGGGTTTAGCGATTTTAGAGAAGCTCGGAATGAACCTCCAATAATATCCCGCTAAACCTAGGAAACTTCAGACCTCGTGGACAGATTTGGGACATTCCCATTTCAGCACTTGTTCAATTTTGCTTGGGTCCACGGCAATGCCCTCTGCTGAAATAATATGCCCTAAGAATAGCACTTGATCAATCCAGAATTCACATTTGCTGAACTTCGCATATAGCTTGTGCTCCCTCAATCGTTGTAGCACGATACACAAATGTTCAGCATGCTCTTCTTTGGATTTGGAGTAAACCAAGATGTCGTGATGAATACCACGACGAACTTGTCTAACTCCGGCATAAATACTGAATTCATCAAATACATAAAGTGTGCCGGAGCGTTGGTTAACCCAAACTACATGACGAGGTACTCATAAAGTCTGTATCTCGTCGAGAAAGCTGTCTTCGGTATGTCCTCCGGTTGGATCCTGATTTGATGATATCCACACCGAAGATCCATCTTCGAGAATACCTTTGCACCCACTAGTTGATTGAATAAAATGTCGATGTGGGGCAAAGGGTACTTGTTCTTTATGGTGACAGCATTTAGAGGACGATAATCAACACATAGCCTCAGTGTTTCGTCCTTTTTCTTAATGAACAACACAGAGCAACCCCAAGGTGATGAGCTTAGTCATATGAAACCTTTGCTCATGAGTTCATTTAGCTGCTCCTTCAACTCCGCTAGCTCGTTAGGTGCCATCTTGTAAGGCCTCTGTGAAATAGGTATTGTTCCCGGTGCCAGTTCAATCTTGAACTCGACGTCCCGTTCGGGCGGCATGCCTGGTGAATCATCGGGAAACACATCGGGGTATGCACGTACCACCGGAATATCTTTAAGTTTAATCACTTCCGTGTGGTAGGCCTCTGCCATTTCTGGATTTTCGCTGTCTAAAAAAAGCGTGTGCTGTCCGTGAATTGGTGAGTCAATCTGAACAGTCCGGTTACCGATTTTAAGAACGGCACCGTGATGGTTTAACCATGACATCCCCAATATTATGTCTATCTTCTGCCCATACAAAATAATCAGCGATGTTGGGTATATTTTTTCTCCCAAACATAAAGCTGCTGGCAGAGATAATTCCTCCCGGTGAACGTATAAGATAACTAGTTGTCGAAGTGTGTAGCTGACACTTCCCCCGGGCCTGCTCTGGGCAGCCCGCGGAGGTTTTTTTTCGGAGGGGCTAGTCACTCACGGAGAGCTTTCGCGTTGGGGACGATGGAGGCAGAAGCTTGACAAAGGGATTTTTACGTGGTTCAGGCTGCCGGAGCGTAATACCCTATGTCCACGGTGAGCTGGGTTGCTCGTTGTATTGTTTGGTGCTCAGGAGCAAACCCTGCATGAGAGTGTAAAATGTCGAACCCCTGCTAACGTTGCCTACCCGGGCCTTTTATAGTCTAAGGCTCGGGTGGCTTACAAGGTGGGCCTGGGACCCGACAGGTGGTCCCGGTGAGATTGCCTGCCATCTACCGTATCCGCAGTTACGCCGTTAGTTGTCTTTGGCGAGGGCTTCCGAGTCTTCGTTCTGCCGCCCTGCCCATGCCGCAAGCTAGTCGTAGTGGTTGGCAGGGGCGACAGGGGATGTCTTGTCACTGTGTTTATTGGCGGGCAGGCTCTGACGCGGCGTGCCAGTCTTCACTGTGATGTGATTGGACGCAACGGCACCTGACAGAGGCGTGCTCCGCGCCTTGGGAAGGCGCGAGTCTTGAATACCTTGTACGGGCAAGGTAGCGCTGCTCTGCTGGCCACATGGTGGGCCCGGAGCTCTCCTCTGAGGAGAGGGAGGTCCGGCCCCTCAGGACACGTGGAGCCTTCGGAGCTCTCCCCGCGGAGGGGGGAGGTTCGGCTCTGCTGGCCACGTGGCGGGCCCGGAGCTCTCCTCTGAGGAGAGGGAGGTCCGGCCCCGCTGGTCACGTGGAGCCTCCGGAGCTCTCCCCGCGGAGGGGGGGAGGTCCGGCTCAGTTGGCCACATGGCGGGCCCGAAACTTACCTCTGAGGAGAGGGTTGCCCGGCCCCGCTGGACACATGGCACCTTCGGAGCTCTCCCTGCAGAGAAGGGCGAGGTCCTTAGACAGTTTCCCCTGTGCACTGGGGTACCCCATATTGAGGGTACCGACACTAGTCATGGGAGTATTCGTGGATAGTTGGTGCTGATCCACACATGATTTTCTGATGAAATTGTGGGTAGCACCAGAATACAAAAGTACGAGAACGGGTATGTCTTTGAGAGTGAGCATGCCCGCTAACACCGGTGCTCCCTCCGGGACATCCTCAATAGCAAGATGTTGCACACTCCCGGATTGCAATGCTGTCATGTCTACTTGAGCACATGGCAGCATACCACCTGATGACGATGGTTGTCCGCTGTTCAAAAACTTCTCCCGGCATTCTTGAGTAAAATGACCAAAATGGCAGCATTAAGAACACGGATATTTTTTTCGGTTCTTCGCTGATATGAAATTGAGAAGTTGAGTGTTTTGGTTGCAGCAATGATGCACCACAAAGCACTCGTTGCTGCGGCTGTGTAGGTGCTACAAATCTTGGTTCTTGAACTGAAAATCTTTGATAAGTTGGTCTTACTAGTGGCCGCCATATTTCACCGTATGGTGTGCGATACACCAAACGGTATTTACGAGGAACAATAGTTGTGGTGTCTTGCACATCACTCCTGTTCCTCTTCTCTGCTTGACCCTCAAGTGTTGTCTGTTCTTGCAGAATGGCAGCACTGACCAACTCGGTGTAATTGCCTTGATTGAGCAAAGCCAACTTATCCCTTAATATGGCACTCAGGCCATAGAAAAAGTAACCACACCTCGCAGCTTTGGTCGTCACATAGTCGGGAGCATATTGTGCTAAATGGTTGAACCATTTGACATAATCGAGGACATTCATGTCTCCTTGCTTCAACTTCTTGAAGTCCCCCCGCTTGGTCTTGATAATACCCCTAGGGATATGACGAGCACGGAACGCTTCACAAAATTCCGTCCATTCCACTTGATGGCCTTCCGTAATGGTGGAGAGATATTCATACCGCCAATTTCCGGCGGCTCCATGGAGTTGTTGAGCTGCAAATAATGTCTTCTGATAATCATCGCACTCGAACACTCCAAATTTGGACTCCATAACCCGAAGCCACTGATCAGCTTCCACTGGTTCGGTAGCTTCCGTAAATATTGGCAGTGGAGTCGCCAAGAAGTCCAAATAGGCGTTCTGAGGTGGAACGACCTGTTGTGTTCGATGAAGTATGACTTGCTGTACCAAGGCCTGGATTAGTCTTGTATTCTCCTGATTCGACTCGACCATCTGAGCCATGAAATCCACCCATACCGTTGATGGCCGCGGTGGAGTCAAATCATCGCAGTCCCGGCGAGAACCTCCAGCCATACTCGAAGAGTAAGTACGAACCATACTGCAAAATGATATTTTTGAGGAGAGTCAAAACTTGATCTCAGCAGTATGCAAAAATGTGTAAAACATGAACATGCTAAAACTTTATGAAAGCATAACAAAAATTCATGTTTACACATTTCCCCAAAGTAGGCATAATCAGTCCTATTTTCTATACAGAACATACCTTTCTGCACTAAATATAGATTTTGATACGGTTAACCGCATTTTCGTAACTCAAGATGAATACCAAAGTTAAAATTAACTTCAGTATCTTTTCAACGAGTACTCATATGCCTCTAGATCATTTCTGGATCAAAAGTTATGGTTGCTCACAATTGACACACTTTCTGGATAAAATTTGCCAGCATCTCCTCTGAATGTGGCTGTTTTTATCACAGTTGTACATACAAATATATAAAATTATGGACAAACTCTGAAATACAAAATTGTGGAAAATTTCATAAACTTCCAACGGTGTATCATATGACCTTTAGGGATTTTTCTACAGAATTTTATGGATGAATTACAGAAATATCCAGAGAGGTTTTTGCATCTGTCCTGTTTCTGAACAGTTTGCATTCAACTGTACATTCAACCAGTTTGGCCTGTGATTTTGTTCTGGAGGTCTACAAATAAGTTGTAGAGCACTTAAAAATCTTTCCATAACTGTATCATAAACCACCAGTGGGTAAATATACTCAGAGTTATTCTCTGTCAATGTCCAGGAAAAAATATTTTCTGCTAGAACATAGCACTCTGTTTTTGGACTTTTGATACCATGCTGTGTGGGTCCGGCCCCTCTCTCGGGGTCGCACGCTCGCCCGGGAATCGCATTGGGTGGTGCCGTGCAATGCATCACCCAACAGCACATATGTAAAAAATATCATATTGCATAAATCACTTGCGGAAGCTTACAAAGTGTTAAATTTACAAATGCTTGTCTCAAAATAAACTACAGAGGAAGACTACAACTCTCACGACTCATTTCTAACTCAGCAACAAAGAAACCGTCCAGCCTGCGGATGTTTCTTACTAGGAACAGGAATAACAAACTGCAGCGGCAAGGTTGTTCATGAGTATCCACTTGGAGGGTTCTGATTCTCATTGGACAACTGTACTCATAGCATAGAGTCAATACCTGCAAAACAACTAGTATAGTATCCGTGAGCATAAAGCTCAGCAAGACTTGACCGTCAAACCTAATCATGAAACTCTACGTGAAGGTAATGACATAAGCATAGGATAGTAAAAGGCATACTGAACTCAGCTAAGTGTGAATCCTTACTTTCAGGTATTATTAACATCAAATTAAGGGTGATCTTGGGCACCTCACATCGGGAGTCCACAATCAAACAAGAAACGCTTTTCCCCGATGTAAGTTGCTCACGGTGGAAATGGATCGAGCTTGCACTTAAGCTATCCATTTAAAAAGTAACAATACAAGGCTAGTATCTACTTCAAACAAGAGTGATTAGTTCTTATCTCATGCAAGTTCTTTACTACGTCACGACTGTGAGAACAAGTATGCTCAAATATTCGCGAGCGATGATGATTCAAACCAAAAGACGCCCGGATTACATGACACGTACGCCCATACTCTATGTTGCCTAAAGCACCTTGATGTCTTACATGGCAGCCTTTCCCAAGTTTCACTTACGTCGAATCAATCCGATCGTTCCGTACAGTAGCCTCCCTCATGGTGCACCTACCGACATGAGATGTCATGAGAGAGTTACCCACATACTGCACACCTGCCGTCGGCCTGAGGCGACCGGAAAAGTTCCAACGCAAGCTTCCCGAGATACATCAGTTTACTGGGTCCCATATAGCCAGCATGAGTCCGTTACACAACTCAAACTTGTCCAATAGGGCCGCACACAAATCGGTCCTTGACCGACACGAACAGGTATAACGCACCTAGGACCCTATGTCCTGTTGCTCCTACAACCTGCCCGGTCTCAACTTCAACGTGCTAACAAATTTCTGAACCAATCCCATGTGCCCCTTTTTCTCCTATTCATGTGAGTAGCGTCCAACCACTCGACTTCTACCGAACCCTACTTAAGCATGGAACTTTCAATACGATGAAAAGACATCTACCCAGTACTCCATAAGTTTTTCTGGTCATGCAAGAGGAGTATCAAAGCAATGAGACCTAATGCACATTTCATTTCCTAACCAATAGAGTGAATACAAAGTAAAAACTTAAAAGCTGTTAAATGTAAACCGGAGCTTTCCTGTTTTGCAGAGAAGTAAAAAAAGGGACATACCCAGTGCTGAAAGCTCCCACAAGTTGTGGGGTGTGGGGAAGAGAATTTCTAAGCAGCCTTCCCCTTACTCGATGTTGCCTACAGCAACCATCCTTGACGTCTTACATGGCAGCCTTTCCCAAGTTTCACTTACATCAAATCAATCCGATCGCTCCGTACAGTAGCCTCACCTCATGGTGCACCTACCGACATGAGATGTCATGAGAGAGTTACCCACATACTGCACACCGGCCGTCGGCCTGAGGCGACCGGAAAAGTCCCAACGCAAGCTTCCCGAGGTACATCGGTTTACTGGGTCCCATATAGCCAGCATGAGTCCGATACACAACTCAAACTTGTCCAACAGGGCCGCACACAGATCGGTCCTTGACCGACACGAACAGGTATAACGCACCTAGGACCCTATGTCCTGTTGCTCCTACAACCTGCCCACTATCAACTTCAACGTGCTAACAAATTTCTGAACCAATCCCATGTGCCCCTTTTTCTCCTATTCATGCGAGTAGCGTCCAACCACTCGACTTCTACTGAACCCTACTTAAGCATGGAACTTTCTATACGATGAAAAGACATCTACCCAATACTCCATAAGTTTTTCTGGTCATGCAAGAGGAGGGTATCAAAGCAACGAGACCTAATGCACATTTCATTTCCTAAACAATAGAGTGAATACAAAGTAAAAACTTAAAAGCTGTTAAATGTAAACCGGAGCTTGCCTATTTTGCAGAGAAGTAAAAAAAGGGGCATACCCAGTGCTGAAAGCCACAAGTTGTGGGGTGTGGGGAAGAGAATTTCTAAGCAGCCTTCCCCTTGCTTATTTTGCAAGGAGGCTGATTCGAACCCAGGACCTCCAGGACACAAGTGGAGAGACTCTGCCACTGCACCAGGCCTCCCACACTATTTTGCTGGGAAGTAATATATGTAATCAGTTAGTGATCTTCTATCCCTTGCTCCTCCTAAATTTGATCAACTTATCCACACTTCAAGGGATGAACTCCGTCGAAGTTCTTCGTCGTGAGCACTATCGACATGTATATGCATAAGTTTTCATAATGCAATTCAGGAAATTAAAGACTGGAACTTGTTAAGAACAGGGGATGTGTTGGAGTTCTAAGAAGAAGAATTTTGGCGTCCCCGTTGTGCAGAGGAATGAAGGGAAAACCCTCTGTCCATAAGAAGTTTCATTTCCATGTTCTATGGTTCCTAATGGACATGTGAGATGAGCTGAAAAGATTTGAATGAAACTGGAGATCAGGAACTCCAATGACTTCAAAACTTTTACAGCAGGTCCTATACTACACAGGGACTTAGCCTACCAAATTGCAGCTAAAGTGGATGGGAATTGTGTCTCCACTAAATCCCTCACTAATACCTATGTTTTTCTCACATACATAAGAATGGAGAACCAGGACAGGAAGAGCTAAGGCTCAAATTGAGATGAAACTTTTGCATGTGAGTTCCTGGTCACAAGAAAGTATCTTGGTCCAAAATTCAGGAATTTCTATTGAGTAGTTCATCCAGAATAGTTCTCTAAGCAGATATCCTAAAAGGAATTAACTCTGAAGTAATTTGGATTTTCATGCCAATTCAAGTGAATTAGAATTTCAACTAGAGCTCATAGAGAATGCATGAATTTTCCTATGATTTTTGGAGCTCTGAATTGCCCAGAACTGATTTTACAAAGTGGGATCATTTTCTGAAAAGTTTCTGGACAATTTTTAGCACAGCAGCTTGTACTCAGAAAATTCCTTCTCAAATCAACTCCAACCGAGCTGAAAATTTTCTAGGAGTTCTATAATATCCTAAAGAATATTCTGGCAAAATTTGGGGATTTTTGGCTCGACCAAACCGCCTCAATAATTCTTTTACAGAAAATTTTAAAAGAATTACCCGGAATTTATTATTCAATTTCATAAAATTGCGGGTTAATATTTGGATAGATATTTGCAAACTGATTCTAACCCAATTTGAATCACCAAATTTGTAGTTTACTACACAAAGTTATGAATTTCTGAACATGGGGCTAGAACTGGAATTGATTTTTCTATACCCGAGCTGGGCCCACGGTTTAAACTGCAGCCAATAGAATGCGAGCCACACCAGGGCTACTGGGTTCACAGCGCGCAGCCACAGCCGATCCAAATTTTTAAATTTCAGTTGCTGACAGCTGGGCCCGGCCCTTTCTTCAACCTCTCGCTCTCTCTCTCTCACGAGCGCTACCTCGCCGGACTGCGGCAGAGCCTCGTCCGCTGCTCGTTCCCGGCCGCCTCCCGGCCAGAGGATCGCCGCCTGAGAGTTTTAGAGGGTGAGGAATCCGTTGGTGGTGTGCTCTCGGGTTGCTGGTGGCCGGAAACCGGTCGGCAGCGTGCGGCGGCCTCGGGACAACTTCGGTGCCGACGACCGGCCGTTCTAGCCCACCAAACACTCGAGTTGAACGTCTCTACAGTACCAGGGAACCTCAAGGAAGATCAACATGGCTTCAAACTTGCTCAGGAATAGCCCTAAGTGGGTTTTTACCGTGCAACTGAACCTTGCCGCCATGGAAGCGCTCGGAAAAACTGAAATTGTGCTGTCTATGTGCGTTTCCAAGCTAGGGTTTCGAAGAGAATTCTGTCACCAGCTAGTCTAGCTCATGTGCTCACTATTTGGTGACCTAAAACCGAAAATTGAGAATGAATTTGATCACTTCTTACTGGATCCCTTGTTTGTGCATGCCGGAGCAAAAATCCTGAATTAGAGCTCGGTCGCCCATGGCTTGATCAAGGATTTGGGGGAGGAGCAGCACGGTGGTCCAGTGCCCCTCTGAGCGTCCTTGCTTGGGCGTGAAACTCTCATGGTTGGGCTGTGCGCTGCGAGGACCCGACGGTCTCGACTATCCCTGATCACGCTGAGGGGTGCTGCGTTGCACAGCACCGCATAACACACGTAAAAGTTACAAAGAGGAAGCAATGTTTTATTACATAAAAGAGTTTATACACATGTTTACAACAAAATACTTTAAGTCTACACTCACGGGCGTAGACGAAGCAAAAGAGTTCACGTTCAGCCCGTGAACGTGTTCCCACTAGCGCGCACACACACTAACACGGCGGCGTGCACGACTCCCACTCGACGGTGTTGCCCTCTTGGGGGTCTGTCTCCTCCTCGGGAGGCTCCTCCTCATAGTACCCTGCAAACGCTTGAAACACAAGCAGTGAGCATGATGGCTCAGCAAGACTAACCCGTCTTACCTACACATGAAACTCTACATGCTGGGTTTGCAATGTGTAATGGAATGAAAGTTGCAAAGAACACACCTAATTAGTTAAACCTTACTTTCAAGTTTTTAGCACAAGTTGTGAAAAGACCTCGTGCTAAGGCACATAAGAGAGCCGTAATCAAATAAGAAACACATTTCTCTCATGTGCTTTGCCCCAGGTTGAAAAGAACTTTAATAAGCTCTAAACTACAACAACTCATTAGCCATCAAGATACATCTTTCAATCAGCAACCTTTTAACATGAATCTAGCCTGTTCTTTCTACGTCACGGTACAGTGAACAAGTGGTACTCACTGACTGCGAGGGACGGCGATTATAATCGTTTTACACCTGTAGGGTTACCCGAATAACCCGTCACATACGTGTGATATCCTAGCTCCCGGCTTAATAGGATTGATAGAGTACTCATACAACCAAGGTATACCTTCTTTTCTGGAAGCCCACCTGCAAAGGACTCTAGGGTTAAGCGTGCTTGGCCAGGAGGAATTTGAGGATGGGTGACCGACCGGAAAGTTTTCCCGGGTGCACACGAGTGAGGACAAAGTGCGCAGAAAAGATGAGTGGTGGTATGTGGGGACAGTCTATGGTCCTAGAGAGCCATCAGAAAAATTTATCCTACCACCCTCATTATTCTCGAAAACCAAGGGATCAATGCCATATTGGGAATATCATGGTTGACCTTCCATAAGGCTGTTCTGGACATCGAGAACAGGAGTGTTCACTTGGACTCTCCACTTCACGGACGTCAAACATTGTATCTCGGCGAAGCGGTTTCCAAAGACCCGGAAGTATGTAATGCCGAGGCTTGCAAGTTAGAAGACATTCCGATAGTCCGTGAATATCCGGATGTGTTTCCCGAAGATCTTCCAGGCCTACCACCTGAGCGCGAGGTGGAGTTCAAATATAGAGTTGATACCGGGAACCACGCCGATCTCTCGGAGACCATACAAAATGGCTCCGAATGAATTAGCCGAGCTGAAGGAGCAACTCAAAGATCTGATGGACAAGGGGTTTATTCGTCCAAGTTCATCACCATGGGGTTGCTCAGCTTTGTTTGTGAAGAAGAAGGATGAGACGCTGAGGCTATGCGTTGATTATCGTCCTTTAAATGCTATGACAATAAAGAACAAGTATCCACTACCACGAATTGATATCCTATTCGATCAGCTAGTGGGTGCTAAAGTCTTCTCCAAGATGGACTTAAGGTCGGGATATTATCAAATCAAGATTCGAGCGGAAGATATCCCGAAAACAGCATTCTCGACAAGATATGGACTCTATGAATATCTTGTCATGTCATTTGGGTTGACCGATGCTCCGGCTCACTTTATGTATCTTATGAACTCGGTGTTCATGCCGGAGCTGGATCAGTTCATCGTGGTATTCATCGACGACATCTTGGTCTATTCCAAATCTGAAGAGGAACACGCTAAACATTTGCATATTGTGCTCCAACGACTGAGGGATCACAAGCTCTATGCAAAGTTTAGTAAATGTGAATTCTGAATCAACCAAGTGCCATTTCTTGTACATATTATTTCAGCGGAAGGCATTGCTGTTGATCCAAGCAAGATTGAACAAGTGCTGAAATGGAAACCTCCAACATCAGTCCATGAAGTTCGTAGCTTCTTGGGTTTGGCAGGATATTATTGGAGGTTCATCCCGAGCTTCTCAAAAATCTCCAAACCTATGACGGAGCTACTGAAAAAGGGCATCAAATATTATTGGAGCAAGCCATGTGAGGAAGCTTTTCAAGTGTTGGTGAAACACCTCACAACAGCCCCGGTTTTAGCTCAGCCGGATACAACCAAGCCTTTTGATGTTTATTGTGATGCGTCTGGCATCGGGGTTGGTTGTGTACTCATGCAAGGAGGACGTGTGGTCGCTTATGGATCACGGCAATTACGGAATTATGAGCAACATTATCCAACTCATGATCTCGATCTCGATGCCGTGGTATTGGCTTTGAAGATGTGGAGACATTACCTATTGGGAAATCTGGTTCATCTCTACACCGACCACAAAAGTTTGAAGTACATATTCACTCAGAAAGAGTTGAATATGCAACAATGGCGATGGTTGGAGCTGATCAAGGACTATGAGATTGAAATTCATTATCATCCGGGCAAGGCAAATGTGGTTGCCGATGCACTCAGCCGGAAGTCTCATATTCATAACCTGACCATTACGCCGATAGAAGAGGAAGAACCAAGTCTCTACTTGGTTCCCTATGGAGCTCTACATAATCTAGCTCTCATACCCACAATAAGAGATGAGGTTATGAAAGCTCAAAAACAAGACAAGGGCATGTCTCATATCAAAAGGAGGTTGAAGAACGGGGAGATGGAATGTTTCCGGTTAGATGATGAAGATACCTTATGGTTCAAGGACTGGATAGTCGTACCCCGTGATATGAGGCTGCGGAAGAAAATTTTGGATGAGGCTCACTTATCCAAATTTTTTATTCATCCTGGCAGCAATAAAATGTACCAAGACCTCCGGAAGAAGTTTTGGTGGACATGTATGAAACGTGAAATTGCAAAATACGTTTCAGAATGTGATACGTGTCGAAGAATTAAGGCCGACCACGTGAAGAAGTAGGGCCTGCTGCAACCGCTACAAATACCGGCATGGAAGTGGGAAGACTTGAGTATGGATTTCATCGTTGGGTTGCCGATGACCTCCCACCACCATGATTCAATTTGGCTAATCGTGGACCAGTTAACCAAATCAGCACGCTTCATCCCCGTGCATACCAGATACACCGCCAAGCAGTATGCGGAGTTAAACATAGCATGGATCTTGTGCCTACATGGAGTTCCCCGAACGATCATCTCCGATCGAGGCGCGTTGTTTGTGGCTCGTTTCTAGGAGCAGCTACACACATCCTTGGGAACCAAATTGATTCAAAGCTCCGCGTATCACCCTCAAACCGATGGGCAAACTGAGAGGGTGAATCAAATACTTGAAGATATGCTGAGAGCATGTGCCATCCATCACGGTAAGAGCTGGGATGATCACTTACCATTGGCAGAGTTCTCATATAACAATGGGTATCAATCAAGTATCGAAATGGCACCTTATGAGGCTCTCTATGGCCGGAAGTGCCGCACGCCCTTGAACTGGTGTGAATCCGGTGAGAGAGTTATTTACGGGATTGATCTTGTAAATGAAGCTGAAGAGCGGGTAAGGCTTATTCAAGCAAATCTTAAAGCCGCTCAGTCTAGACAAAAGAGCTATGCGGATAAGAGGCATTGTCCTCTGGAATTTCAAGTTGGGGACCACGTATACCTCCGCGTATCTCCTATGAAGGGCATTCACCGATTCGGAGTGAAAGGAAAATTATCTCCACGTTTTATCGGTCCCTTCACCATCATTGAAAGGTGTGGACCCGTGGCATACCGTTTGGAGCTACCGGTAGCCTTAGCCAGAGTTCATAACATCTTCCACATATCCCAGTTGCGGAAGTGTTTGAAAGTTCCAACGGAGATTCTCACGGGAGACATAGCAGATTTGAAGCTGGACCTCACTTATGTTGAGCATCCAACCCGGATAATTGATGAAAAGACTCACGAGACCAGAAACCGGACGCTGCGATTTTTCAAGGTGCTATGGGAAAATCACACGTCCGACGAAGCTACATGGGAAAGCGAGGAGTATTTGCAACGCAATCATCCGGAGTTGTTAGAGGCTTATGATGAGTAGTTGTCCTCTCCACGTTGTCCTTAATCATGAATCTCGGGACGAGATTCTTTTTAAGGGGGGAGGAATGTAAAAGTCCCAAAATATGTAAATAGAAAACTTGAGCTATGAATAAAGTTGAGTTTATATACAAGAAAGACTTACAAAAACTTTTGTTTACTCATGAAAGTGTTGGCATGTGCAATAAAACTTTGAATTCAGTTTGAGTTAAGAGGGTCACTTCAAAAGAAGAAGGGCATTTTCAAAAGAGGAAAATTCAAACTGTTGTTAAAGAAGTTATATTTGCAATGGCCAACTGAAGCATCAGAGGGCATATTTGAATTCTTCAGGTCCAAATTATGAGGGAGACAAATTTTGAGAAAATTTGGAGGTGCTTTGGTATGAGTATCAAAAGGGCTTGTGAATTATCATTGAAATTTGAATTCGAATTGAAACTGAAGTAAAAATTTCCAAACTTCCAATTGACCTTTGAAATTGAGATATTCATAGCTGAATTTGCAATGTGCCAAGATTTGGAGATATTTGTGAGAGTTTTGGGGATAAGAAAGGGGGTGGACCCCACATGTCATAGTAACATTCAAACTTACCCTCAAAGCAATCTTTCTGTTTCACTCGAGCGGCCGAGACCTTCCTCGGACGACACCGGGGCGCCACCGAGGCAACCGCCTCACCCCCCTCACGCTGGCGACCTCCTAGCGTCTATTCTCACGTCTCAGCGTGATCTTTTGCCCCAGCCGACCCCATTCGGGCTCTATTCGTCCCTCGCCGAACACCGAGAACCGCCGCTCGACCGAACCTCAGCGCCGATCCTCGCTGGGCGCCGCTCGTCCTTCACACGGCCAGCTGAGCTCGTGGAAACGTGCACAAGAGCCCACTGATCCTCCTCAAGCTACCAAAACCGACCCACCAGCCCTTGTGCACGGTTCACAGCAAGAATTTGCCGGGGAGCTTCGGTTCAAGCCGCCGCCGTGCCTCCTCAACGCCCCGGCGATACAGGGCGTGTCACACCGAGGGCTGAACAGCGAAAAGGTGCGCCACTCCCTGCTCTTTACGCTGTCAAAGACCCCGGACAATTCATCCATGGTAGCCCCGGTAATTTCTAGAAAACCGACGAGGTGTCCATAAGCCGTGGTTGGGGAATTTCCCAAAATTCGTGATCAATAGCTCTTCTTTGCTCATGCTGATCATGGAATAGGCTATAGACCCCCTTGTGAGTCCCTGATATAAAAAATCTAGAAGAATCATAGAGACTCGACGGTGTTCTTCGAGTTTTAGCTTCGGCCGCCAGTTTTCGAGCTAGGGCGCACGGTGACTTGGTAGTTGGGGGCGTTTCCGAGCTCTGTTGCTTGCATGACGACCTTTGACATGAGTCACTGGTGCTCTATAGCAAGAAAGCTGTGAGTTTGGGTCGGTAGGGAAGCCGGCCAACGTCGCCGGACATGGACCGAGGCCTCCGTCCGTCGCCCGACCCCTTGCGGTCCTCTACAGCCCACACAGATCCCAGAAATGGCTTTCCCGCCCTCAAAACCCCCAGGCGGTGGAATTAAGGCCGGGAGACGACCGGGGAGTGAGGGGCCGATAGGGGGGATTTCTTGCCGGCGAGGGAGCGCGGGCGCGGGAAAGAGGGGCAGCCGGAGTTTGAAGAAGGTGGTGGTCCCACCTGTCAGCCGCCGAGAATTAAACGGGATCCCCTGCGGCTGCTGATCGTTTGTAGCTATGGGCGAATAACTGTGTAAACCCATGTGTCCTCGCATTCTATTGGCTGCCTTTAAACAGTGGTTCCTGTTAGATTTGCTGTAGGAAATTAATTCCAGATTTCAAACAAAGTTTGGAAATTCATAACATGTGCTAGGAAACTCCAGATTGGGTGATTCAAATTCGGTTAGATTCATATTGACAAGATCTATCCAAATATGCAACCCAATTTGTATGAAAACCAATATAAAATTCTGGAAAATTCTTTAAATCTTTTCAGCAAAAGAATTTTAGAGGGAGTTTGCTTCATCCAAAAACCCTCAAATTTCGGCAGAATATTTTTTAGGATGTTGGGAAACTCCTGTAAAAATTTCAGCTCATTTGGGATTGATTAATTAGGGTAATTCTGATTTAAAATTTCTGTATTCAAATGAATACAGAAACATTTTCAGAGGATTTCCAAAACTTGGAAATTCAGTTCTGGGTATTCCTTAGCTCCAAAAATCCTAGAAAAATTCAGGCATACTCCCTGTGCCATGTGTGAAATTATGGTTCACCTGGATTGGCATGAAAGTGCAAATTTAATCAGAATTAATTCCTTTATGCCTAAATTCTTAAGGAATTGTTCTGGGTGATCTAATCAGTGAAACATTCTGAATTTTGGTCCTGAGGACTTTCTTGTGACAAGGAACTCACAAGAAAATTTCCAGCTCCATTGGAGCCCTGGATCAGTAGTGTTCTATTCAACCCATTAGGTGATCACCACCCAAGTGATGAAACCCCACTCATCACTTGATCATAGTGCTTAAACACACACCCAAACCACCAGCCCCAGTGTCATTTTAAATTCTTAAACAGAGTTCCAGTTTTAAACTTGTCTTTTGCACTTGTTAGCAAAAGTTTTATAATTAAACATGTATGCATATTCATAACGTGTAGTGATAAAACGTGGAAAGTGAAGAAGGAGAAGTTGAGCTTGGATCAAGGAGCAAGAAGGGCAGGAGTTGAACTTCAAGACATCAGCAACTAACCCCATATTATCTGACTTTAGTCACCTGCAAAGCCAAGGCAAGCCCCGGTTTGCACTTAAGTTGTTTTTAAAGTTTTCCCTTTGTTCACTACTATGGGTCTAAGTTTGTATGTGCATTAGGTCAAGGATGTTTTACACTCCAAGTGCATGACCAAATGATCCCTCGATTTAAGGGTAGAAAGGGTCACCGAGACGGCGCGACTGGTTCTACAGTTTAGTGTCCTGAGAAAGGTTGCCACATACGACGTAATGAAGGACGCCAGAGTTGGGTCTTCAGAGGCGGGCGTATGTGTCGAGTTATCCGGGTAGTGTTTGATTCGAATCACCGTCCATCGCGGTTATTGATTACCGCTTGCTCCCTGTGTTGTGACGTAGTAAGCAAGTTGTGTGGAAACAGTTTGCAAAAGTATAATTGCTGCTATGATTATATTAAGTTGCATGAAAACCCTGTTTGAAGTAGAGATAGAGCAAACTAAATTTATTTTCCACCTTGGGACAAGTAACATTGGAATGAAGCGTTTCTTGTTTGATTGTGGAGTTCCAATGTTGCTGGGCGCAAGGTCACTACTATTATGGCTAAAATCTGAAAGTTAAGAATGAACTCGTCGGCGAGTCTTTTCGCAAATTACAGGATAGGTCTGAAGTTACCCTCATGTAGAGTTGCATGCCTTAGGAGAGACGGTTCAGTCTTGCTGAGCCTTTGTGCTCACTCTTGCTATATAAGTGGTTTTGCAGGTAAACCTCGACGCTATAAAGAAGGTTGTCGGTGAAACTCGAGAACTTCTGAGTCATGTATCACCTGGAGAACCTAGCCGCTGCCAAGTATTCGTGTTGCTAGCGAGAGGAGTCCGCGGGCTGGACCCATTCTCGAGTGCTTCTTAGATATACGACGTGAGCTGTTTATAGACTTCTGCTGTAGCTATTTTATGTAAAGTATTTACAAAGAACAATTGTAAGCTTCCGCTTTGATTTATGTAATACATTGTTCCTTATTTGTGTGCTGTTGGGTGCCGCATAACACGGCACCACCCAATGCGATTCCCGGGCAAGGTGCCCCATCCCCGTGACGTGATCGGGACGGCGGGGTCCCGTCAATACGCCCATACTCGATGTTGCCTATATCAACCATCATGGACGTCGTACGCAACCACCTTTCATCCGTCAGCAAAATGTTGAACCGGTCCCATCGTCCCGAGCAAGAGGTCTCTGCGCGCGTATCCGCAGTGCCGCCAGCCGATTTACACCTCAAGCTCTCAACCTACCCTCTGGACGACAAGCTATGCCTCAACAGATCGCTACCCGAATTACATCGGTTTCCCAGTTCCCATATATCCGGTAGGTCTTCAGTACTGTTCTAGCTTGCTAAACAGGACCGCACACGGCTCGGTCCTCAATCGACACAAGCGGAGCTATGACACCCAGGCATCAAAGTCCTGCTGCCCTTACTCTCCGCTCGGTCTCATTTTTCTTGCCATGTGTTCCATTTGCTATCTCTAACCGAGTGTTGTGTGTGGGGACCACCCCGTGGTTCACCCACTCCGGGATCGCAGAGGGTGGTGCCTTGCGATGAGGCACCCAACAACACACAAGAAAAGAATAAGAGCAACATACAAACTTTTATTGGATATAAAACAGCGGAAGTCTTTTTACAAAACTTAATTATACAGCGGAAGTAATATACATAGCTACTCTCTAATCCTAACTACGCAAAAGTGCAGCCATCTAGCCCGGGGACGCTACACACTAGCAACATGTAACCGGGGATCACGGCGGCGTGCAGGGCTCCAGCTCGGCCGTATACCCCGACGGGGGCACCGCCTCATCCTCGGACCCCTCCTCATAGCTCTCACCTGCACACAGCTCAAATATTGCAACCGTGAGCACGATTGCTCAGCAAGGCTTAACCGACATCCTAGTCATGGAACTCTACATGCAGTGATGTGTACGATAGGAAAATAGACATTGCAATAAAGACACGCCTACATGTTGATCCTACTTTCAGTTTTAAAGAAACAGTTTCATGAGCTTTAGGCAGCCCTCACATCGGAAGTCCACAATCAAACAAGAAACACTTTCCTCCGATGTGGTGATGCCCAAAGTGGAAGATAAACTTAATTAGCTCTACATCTACAGCAGACATGGTTTCAAAACAATAATAATCCATCACATCATATTATCATTCGTTTGGCTTCTTTCCTTTCTTACTACGTCACAGAACAGTGAACAAGCGGTACTCAAATAACCGCGAGGGATGGTGATTGCAATAAGGAGACACCCTGACAACACGTCACATACACCCACTTTCAGAAGCGTGATTCCACACCCCTTCCTACTCTGTTGTATGCAACAACCTTTCAAAGGAAACCCAAATGCCGAACCGGTCCATCCGTAACGGGCAGGAGGTCCCGTGTGGAGCGTGACTGTGCACATCGGCAGATTTACACCTTGCTACCATCAACCCACTCCTATAAAACGGTTGGGTAAGCCTCGGCACCCAGGTTAACCAATTACATCGGTTTCCTTCTTATGTCAGTATGCCATCCGGTACTGTTTGATACTTGTTCAGCAGGCCCGCACACGACTTGGTCCTCAATCGACACCAACAGGGCTACACACGTGAGACCTCCGCTCACTGCATCCTATCCCCCTTGCTGGGTCTCATTTTCACCACTCTTAAGCCATTTTCTGCTCTACTCCATACTGTGTGATAAAGTCTTAACTCGTGAGTAGATTCCAACTACTCGACTTCTACTGAGATCCTAAGCACATTAGCATGGCATTTTCTACTCGTCGAGTCTGTAAACTACCCAACCCTCCATAGGATTTAAGGTCATGCAAGTGGGGTTTCAAACACCTTGACTCTAATGCAAACATTGCAACCTAGACGTAAGTGATACAAATAAAAACTTTGCAAAAGGTAATTAAATGCAAACCGGGGCTTGACTGGTTGTGAGTTAAAAGAGAAGTTAGCGTCGAGTGGGATGACGTCCAACGGCTCCGGTGTATCTTCAACTTCGGTCACTATATGAGATGTAGCAAAATATATGTATAAGTGCTAATGAAATATAAGAATTCACTTCTATTTATAGCTACTGCTATTTATGTTCCTTAATTGGCTTTGGGATTTTTACAATGGATACTAGACTCTCTAAGAATGATCTGAGCAAAATTTGGAGAAATGTCATTGCGCAATGTGGTCTCCAAAATTCCCACAAGTACAAGGATTCTCAGAATTTTGAGCCCAAATCAGGAGCTTTAACATGGATAACAGTGGAATATCTAATTAGTGTAAGTCTCTATGGTTCTAACAAAACTTGTTTCACCATTTTTGGAGCTACCAACAGAGAGATATGAATTTTTGAAGTTGTGCAGAATTGCTGAAAATGTCTCTGTTTATTTGAATTTCCAACTAAAGGCTGAACTTTGGAAGGCAATTTGGCCTCGCAAATGAACTCCAATGAAGCTCAAATTTTTACTGGAGATCAGTAACTATGAAAAGGATTTGCTGCCAAAATTTGGGAATGTTTCATAAAGAATTGCTCTTGGAATAAATCCCTAAATATTTAATAAAAACAATCCTACAGAAATTCCTGGGTATTTTCATTGCAAGAATTTTGTTCCTCTGTGAAGTACTCCTTATGAGGATTCCAACAAAATTGGTCTCACCCTTTTTGGAGTTCTCTACACAAAGTTATGGATTTTTCAAATCTGAATAACACTCTGTTTGAATTCTACACAGAGAACTCAACTGTGGGGCCCACGAGTCAGTTGTCTTCAACCTCTCGACAGGCCCCGCGCGCGCACGCCGGAACCGACAATGGCGCACCGTGTTCTTGCCCGTTTCTCGACCATTCTCCCTTCGGTTTTGTGCTACATCACCCTTGGATCATGGCCTGGCAGCCGGGCTAGGTTTCGAGGTATGAAAACGCCGGGAAACCCATCGGCAATGGCGAGGCGGCTCGGTGGCGCGGCGCCGGTGAGGAACCACATGTCCCAAGCTTCAAGCGGTGATCTAAGGGGCCGTACACCATCCCTAGAGTACGTAGAACACGATGCTACCCCTAGCCCAAGCTGAAAATGCCCGCAAGTGGGAGCTCCACGGTGATCCGAGGTGTTTTGGCCGGCGGTGAAGGATTATCGCCGCCCGGGGTGTAGAAAAGATGATTTTCTTCGTGCTTCGGCGTGGGAGGGCACTAGGAGCTATAGTAGCTGTGTCTAAGACCAGAGACTCGATGATCAAACGTGTGGGGAGAATTTCCCGAAGTTGTCTCGATCGGTCCTCCACGTGTACCGTCGGTAATCCACAAATTCCGGCTAGCCGGCGGTGGTAAAGCACAAAAGGACATCGGTATGAGAAACTAGACCCCATGACGCACCTCTGGGTGGTTTTCCTCGCACTGGGGCGGTCGGAGTTGGCCGGGAGACGTGGAACCGAGGCGGCGGCGTTGTGCTCTGTTTTCCTTGGAGTAGAACGGCTCGCCGCCGGTGTAGACGGCTGGCCACGGCCTGGGACAGGGTGGAAAACGTCGAGAAGGCATCGGCAGAGCTGGTGGGCGGATCAGATAGGCGCTGGAGTCGCCAGAAGACGATCAACGACGGAAAACCGACAAGAACAGCGTAGCTCGGTGGTTTTTGCTCGTGCGCTCGAGCAGAGAGCTGAGAGGCACGTCGGTTGAAGGCAGAGACGGCAAAGGGGAGTGTGCTGCTGCTGTGGTGTGGATGGATGATCATGTAACCGGGGCAACAGGAGGTGGCACGGTGCTTTCTCGGGAGCGGGTTGCAAACGAGAGCTGGTGAGCGCTCGCTATTCGACTGAAGGCCAGCAGAGGCTGTAGAACATTTGGGTGGCTGACAAAGGGGTCCCACCCCTCTATTTTTAATCCAATTTTCCACTGATATTTTTCCCACAGCTACTCAAAATTTAAGGCTATGCTTTGCCTCAAAGTTAAGGTTTGAAAAGGCTAAATTCAAATGATCTGAATTCTGGAGTGGAGTTTGGATTGATTATGGTCATTTGAATTTGAAATAGAATTTGAATTCTCCCTCTTGCATTGTTCCAAAAACATAGCAAACAAACTCCAAAGCTTCTGATTTTTGGCATGGCTGCTAATTCAAATGTGGAGAACACATTTGTGGAACCAAATTTGCAAATTGAGGAATTTGGGATTTGAAACTGAAATTTAAATTCAGTTTAGAGGGCTTCCTCTTTTAATCCCAAACAAATACTAAAACCCCTCCAAATGAGCTGAAATTTGGAAGGTTGAATATTTGAAATATAAAGACCCAAGTTATGAATTTAGATCTCCATTTTCGGAAGTTTTGGGAAGTTTGAATCCTCACTTTGAACTTACACCGTTATAATTCAAAGTTTTAATTCCCCTCATTTTTCCTAAGTGTACATATGCTGCATTTCATGCTACCACTTTTTTTTTTGAGGATTTTACATCCCTCCCCCCTTAAAAATAATCTCGTCCCAAGATTCCTAAAGAAAAGCAAGGTGGGGAAAGTTTACCGGGTATATGATGATAGCAAGTCCGGATAATTTGTTCGTAGATAGTCCTCGCTTTCCCATGTTGCCTCATCAGCGGTATGGTTACTCCACAAGACCTTGTAAAACCATAAGGTCCGGTTTCTTGTGGCGCGAGTCTTTTCATCGATAATCCGGATTGGATATTCTGCATATGTGAGGTCCGGTTGAAGAAATTCTATGTCTTTTGTGCGGATTTCAGCTGAGGGTTTGAGGCACTTCCTCAGCTGAGAGATGTGGAAGACGTTGTGAATTCCTGCGAGCGACGCCGATAACTCCAAGCGATAGGCCACGGGTCCACATTTTTCAACGACGGCGAACGGACCAATGAACCGCGGCGCAAGTTTGCCCTTCACTCCAAAACGATGAACTCCCTTCATCGGAGACACACAGACATAAACATGGTCCCCGATGTTGAAGTGAAGAGGACGGCGTCTTTTATACACATAGCTCTTCTGACGAGATTGAGCAGCCTTAAAATTGGCTTGTATTACTTGCACTCGTTCTTCAGCCTCATTCACAAGTTCAATGCCATAGATAACTCGCTCGCCGGACTCGCACCAGTTGAGGGGTGTGCGGCATTTCTGGCCGTAGAGAGCTTCATACGACGCCATCTTGATGCTAGCTTGATAGCCATTGTTGTAAGAAAACTCCGCCAACGGCAAATGATTGTCCCAATTCTTGCCATGGTGGATGGCACAAGCACGTAGCATGTCTTCCAGCACTTGGTTCACCCGTTCAGTTTGACCATCCGTCTGCGGGTGATACGCGGAACTCCAGATCAGTTTTGTCCCCAATGATGCGTGCAGCTGTTCCTAAAACTGAGCGACGAACAGCACACCGCGATCTGAAATAGTAGAGCGGGGAACACCGTGCAAGCACAAGATTCTTGCAATATACAGCTCCGCATATTGCTTGGCCATGTAACTTGTATGTACTGAAATAAAATGATCTGACTTGGTTAGTCGATCGACTATCACCCAAATCGAATCATGCTTGTGAGATGTGAGAGGTAACCCGACTATGAAGTCCATGCTGATATCCTCCCACTTCCACGCCGGAATGTTCAATGGTTGCAGCTGTCCGTCTTTATGCATATGGTCGGCTTTCACACGCCGACACATATCACATTCGGATACATACTTTACGATTTCTCTTTTCATCCACGTCCACCAAAACCTGGTTTTCAGATCCTGGTACATCTTGTTGCTGCCTGGATGAATAGAATACTTGGACAAATGATCTTCGTCCAAGATTTTCTTCCGAAGCTTCATGTCACGAGGTACCACTATACAGTCTTTAAACCATAGAGTACCGTGTTCATCCCTTCGGAAGAATTTCATTTTGCCCTTCTTCATTCTTCTCCGAATGTGCGACATTCCCATGTCTTCCTTCTGAGCTTCCATAATATCCTCTCTTATGGTAGGGATGAGAGCAAGATTATATAATGCCCCATGTGAAACCAAGTACAAACTCGGCTCCTCCTCTTCAGGTGGGGTGATGGACAGATTGTTGACATGAGATTTGCGGCTTAAGGCGTCGTCAAACAGCGGAGCTTGTTTTTGGGTCACCGTGGACAGAACACCACGGCCATCGTCGCCGTCACTTCTCAACATGAAAGAGGTGCGTCCAGAAGCCTACAACGTGTAGCCAAAAGCCGTTCATCATTTGATCAACCGAATAGCTCAAATTTCCAAAGTTACCAAACGCTAGTTCATGTTATCAAGCTCGGCCGAAATCGAAAATTTGGTTTACCCGGACTACTCTCGGTCGAGCTAGTTCGGAAATAGCTTCTACACACCCTAGCGCTCACCCTCAAGGAAGAATCAAAGGAATTTGTCAAGGATCGGCCTTGATATATCCGTTTTTCCTCACCACCGACGCAAAACTCCTTGGCTCACCGTCGAGAGTAGGTTTGCCGGCGTTTCCAGCTCCCAAGGCTTTGCATTTCATGTTTCTCGTGCTCCACTGATGCTCTCCGAGCAAACCCCGACCCTTTTAGTGACTCCTAGCGTGAGAACCACCTCGCCAGAACCCTAGCCGCCATTTTTTCCGTCGTGCGGGTGTTTCCGGTCACCGTCAACGAGCTCCGACCTCCTAGGCGTGTTCAGCGTCGTGAGTTAGGGTTTGGCGGCCACTCTCAGCTCCGGGGACGGACAGGAAGTCGGTTCCGGTAGACCTTGCTGGCGTGCGCCACCGCTCGGGCTCGGTTGGCGTGAGGTAGGAGATAACCGACGTGTGGGGCCCACTGGCAGGGTTTTAAACAATTCTCTGATTTTCAGTTTTCAGTTCAATCTTCAAACGGCCATAACTTTGGCTAGGATTGTCCAAATTTAGTGAAACAAATTTTGTTGGATTCAGCTCTCTGAGTAACTTCCATCCAAACAAGTTTCACCCCATGAAACCCATTATTCTCCAGAATTAATCCTCCAAAGTTTAAACTGTTGGGAATTTTAACTGGAGATTCCTTTAGTGGAAAATTCTGAAATTTTGCCAGGTTGTTCATTGTAATATCCCTGACTCACATGAAAAATGTCAGATCCATCCGAGCTAATTTGGTCCACCTAATGGTGTGATTAAGTGGACTGATCCAGAGAAAAGAAAAATGTCCAGAAACATTTTTCAGAATTTCTCTGAACTTCTTCAGCTCATATGTTTTTTTAGGATTCTCTAAATTAGATGAAACCAATTCCATTAGAACCATATTGAACTCTAGTTTCCAAAATTTCATGGCTTGATCTATTAAAATCCCTAGAAAACCATAAGAGCTCTAGTTATAGCCAAATTCACATTTATTTGTGCAGGGCTCAAATGAGCTTTGATTCAAATGAAATTTGGCCAAGTCCCTGTTTAGGTTGTCACCAAACCACAGTAAAAATTTCAGAGTGAAAGGGGCTGTCTAGCTATACGTATGGTATTCACAATTTCAATTCAACACAAATGCATTTAAATTTGACACGCATTGTATTTTTATTTCGTGTAGTCGCTAAGGTCGAGGAAGACCCGGAGATACTAGATTGTATTCCTCTTGAAGAGAGTTTACACAACGACCAGCAGCAAGGTAAGTTCTGGTTTGCATTAACCTACTTTTAAAGTTTATTGTTTTGATTGCTTACTTTATGCAAGTCTTATGATGTGCTTTAGAGCCTTGAATGGAAACCCACTTGCATAGCCAAGAGAACCATGGATTTTGGGTTTAGGATTTGAACCTAGAGTGGCCACTGCAATGCTCAAATGGTATAGGATTCAGTACAAGTGTGGTGTTAGTGTGGTGTGTGTAGCTAGTGGAATCACGTTCACAGACTGAACGTGAGACCTTTTGCTTAGTCTACGCCCGTGAGTGTAGACTTTAACATTATTTTGTTGTAATATGTTTATAAACAGGTTTATGTAATAAAATTTAGCTTCCGCTTATTGTCTTTTCTGTGTGTTATCCGGTGCTGTCCATCGCAGCACCCCTCAGCGAGATCCTAGAATGTCGGGACCATCTGGTCCTCGCAAAAGCCGTGCACCAACCGTGCCTTCCCAGTCATACACGCCCTCAAAGACTGTGCCCTCCTCAAACAATTTTTAGGAAGGGAGCCGGGTCCCTCGAATAACTTAGGGAAAAAGCCCATACAGGTGGCCGCCTAGCCCGAGGAAGAGCACCCCTTCCCCGAGCCGACCGGCTGCCTCATGGTCTTCAGCGGACCGACACTCATCGACTGAGGGATACCGTCAAACAAAGGGAGGTGGATCGAGGATGTGCAGCCCTGGGCAACGGAAAAGCACGACGTCCGTCATTCAGTTTCCACCCCAAGAAATAGGGAGAGCCCTACCCCAGATTCAAGCCCGGGCACATCGCCTCATCACATAGGCCGTAACTCCCGACCTCGAACAGTTAAGGCTCGAACATACCAAGCAATTCAAGTACCACATGGCATATCAACTAGGTCGGACACCATGTGGTACTCAGGAGCTACCCACTCGCCAAGGGTGGAATGACTGAAATCCTTAAAGCATCTAGGAAGACCACTCCGAATGACTCCCACATTTTTAAGTCAAGATGCATTGCTCGCCATAAGACCAAAGTGAAGCGCAAAGAAGAAAAGAGACACACATGCAGCGAAAACATGACGGTTCCATACATAAATGGGGTCGCGAAGGACCGAAACAAGACAAAGCAAAGGGAGAAAAATGTAAGGGGGATAACCCTGTTGACATGCCCTAGAACAGAATCCGGCACGACCATCTCGGCCAGCACTACAGGAAAAGGCTAAATTTGGCTAGGTTTATTTTATGACGGTTATAGGCTTGGCCGTTGTAAATAATATTATTTATGAAGACCAGGTTTAGCCGTTGTGAATAATAGCTTACTTAAGATGGCCTAATCTAGTACGTCGTAAGTTAGATATTATTTACTACGACAGGCTTTGGCCGTCATAAATAACCTTATTTACGATGGCCCGTGTCCAGGCCGTCATAAATAGGGGCCTTATAACTCGGCCCGAGCCCCTGCGCCTCTCTTTCCTCCGCTCGAGCCTCTTCTTCCTCGCGCCGCCAGCCGCCACCACCCCTCGCCGCCTCGACTGTTGCCGCCCCGCTGCCGCCGCTCTGGATCTCGGCGCCCACGACCCCATAGGTCTCCGCCCGCCGTCTTCCGAGCCCCACTGGCCCCGGCCTTGCCGCCCACCGCCTCCCACGTACCGCCGGCCCCGTCCTCACCGCCTCTGGCCCCAGCCTCGCCGCCCTCAGCCCCGGCCCCCACTCTCAGCTTCCCGTAGACGGCCGCCGCCTCCAATGCCACCGTCGCCGTCGCTGGATCGAAACAAGTAAATTTTTTTATTTTTTAAATAGTTGTTAGTAAGATTAGATATAATTGTAAATACTTAATCAATTTGTATGTTTTTAGTAGATAATTAATTTAATTATTAGTTATTTGGTTTAATTTAATAATTAGTTCTGTTTTTAGTTATTTAATTAAGTTAATTGATTGATTAGTTGTTTAAGAACATTGTTTTGCCTTACTCCTAGGCCTCGCCACTCCTGGCCCCCACTGTGCTGCTGCCCGCGGCCACCCTGGACCCCGCTTCCCCCCGGCCCTCATCGCCTCCCCGGCCCCCGCCGCACCCTGGCCCTCGGCGCCACCGGCCCCAGCGCCCCCCCTTGGCCCCCGGCCGCCGCGCGGCGCCCGCGCCGGTGCACCCCTGGCCCTGGCAGACCACCCCGACGCCGCCGCCGGACTTCGCGCCCTCTTCGAGTCATTTTTAATAATTATGTTTTGTTTATTAATTACTTGCATGAAAAATATTTTGAAAATTGAGTGCTAATTATCTGCTTCACGATGTTTAGCCATATACACTATCGTGAGAGCATGTAGTACGATAATTAATAGTACGACATCTATCAAGCCGGGCTTCGAGGCGAATGGTGCCGGTGCGGACGTGAATCACTCGTTGGAACACGACGGTGTAATCAAGACATACACTGTCGATCTCCTAACCTTTCTTGTTCTTTCGAACTGTCACGTAAATATGTTTTTATGATGGTATTGATTGAATCAATACTGAGAAACGTAACCTATGTGTCACCCATTTCAAACTGTCACGTGTCACTTGCGCTACGCACGTGACACGCATAGGTTCAGAATTGTCCCTTTTTTGGACAGCCTCGGAGTGACTGAAAGAGCTTGCTTATGGCGAGACGCGAGAGGTCTGGATCCTGATGAAGTTTTGGTTGTATAACTCTGATGTTCTCTGTTGCACCATTTCGGGCGTGCAGTTGGAGAACTGTGGGGTTATGCTGTCGAAATTTGCAGAATCCAGACTCCGCGTCTCGTTGTAAGCATGCTCTCTCGATCACTCTTGGTTGGATTTAGGACACATCCTTCCTAATAGAGATATAGACACGTGATATCTGACGTTGCTGAATTTGGTTTATAGGCTCAAATATGGGTTTAGACCGTAATTGGATGTATACTGGTTGGAAAAAATGGAAGTCAGTAAGATGAGCGGGTGACCAAGACTACGGCTTTTGTGGACCGTGTTTTTTCATTAGCTAAGATAAATAATGTGTGGTGTACTGTAGCAGATGCCAGAATATGAGGTGTTTGGACAAGAAAACGCTTTCACTAGACTTGTGTTGATACGGTTTTGTGCCACATTATGAGGTGTGGGTTTTTCACGGCGCATCAGCGCCTAAACCCATAGAAGAAGAGGAAGAGGATTCTTAGAGCATGGGGGTTGATAAGATGGATGAGATGCTTGAATTTTTACAACCATACTTTAATGAAGACTCTCCTACACCAGAGGTTGAAGCGTTCTTCAATCTTCTCAGAGCCTCAGAAGAACCGCTACATGAGCACACAAAAGTGACACTCCTTTATTTCATGACACGACTTATGGCAATTAAGTCTAAGTATTTTTTTCTCAAGTAACTGCTACAACGATCTTGTCAAATTGATCAGCGATATTGTTCCAAAGCCTCATAAAAATCCTAAAGACATGTACCAGTAAAAGAAAATTCTTTCTGGTCTAGGTATGAAATATGAGAAGATTGATGTGTGTCCAGACACCTGCATGCTTTTATAGAAAGAACATGACAAAGAGAACAAGTGCTTAAAGTGTGATAAATTGAGGTTTGTCGAAGTTGTTAACGACGATGGTGACAAGGTGATGACAGAATTCGCACATAAGCAACTTCGTTACTTCCCCGTCACACCTCGGTCGAAATGATTGTTCCTCTCTAAAAGAACTACCATACACATGAGGTGGCACAAAGAAGTTGTGTGTGACAACGATCGAGTAATGGTGCACCCGTCCGGTTGTGATGCATGGAAAGCATTGGACAGCTTCAATACAGACTTCGCTAGTGATGCAAGAAATGTTCGCATTGGGTTAGCGACCAATGGCTTCTCACCTTTCAGTAAAAATGTCACACCTTACTCATGTTGGTCGGTTTTTGCTATTCCGTACAACCTATCACCTGCTCTTTGTATGAAATATGAGTTCATGTTCCTTTGTCTCATTCTACCTAGACCGGATCATCCTGGTCCGGGCTTGAACGTGATGTTGCAACCCCTAATCAAAGAGTTGAAATGGTTGTGGACAGGAGTTGAAGCATACAACTGTTACAAAAAGCAGAAATTCAACCTTCCAGTTGCGTACTTGTGGTCCGTCCATGATTTCCCCGACATACGGCATGTTTGCTGCCTGTAGCATCCAAGGATGTTTGACATGTCCAATATGCGCTTCAGACACTGATTGTTTTTGTCTTACTCATGGTGGCAACATCTGCTAGTTTTATTGTCATAGATATTGGTTGCCCCAGAATCACGTGTTTAGGCAACAGAAGAATGCTTTCAAAAAGAACACTATTGTGACAAAGAGACCGCCGGAGTGTTTAAGTGGATCAGAAATTGCTAATATGTTGGAGAAACTTGTAAGGGCCTCAGTTTTTGACACATATTTGAAGTGTTCATCACCACACCACACACCTCATTTGAGGAAAGTTGATGAACACAAATGAAGAGCAAGTAACCACCGTCAACATGCTCATTAGAGAACAAACTCACATATTGCAAAAGTGGTATTTCCCACATGTGATATAGAGGGGCTGGACATATGAAAACTCCTACACATTGCTAAGGATGTCCATGCCAAGTTTCACCCAAATTCAAGTCCTTTTTGAGGTCATTTTGGGTATAGTTAGGAAGAGAGCAGTTTGAAACCATATTCAAATTCAAACTGTTTTTATCCCATGAATTTAAAAGTGGGAGGCATATTCTTACTCAGCACATTTTTGTGAGCTCACACACCAATTTCCACTCCATTTGGAGTTGATCTTGACATGAGCTAAGTGGGACAAATTCAAACTTTATTTGAATTCAAAACAGAACTTGTGCTGAAATTCATTCAAACCAAACCCAATTTGAATTTTGATCAATTCAAATGGCTCATGGGTGAATAATTTGAATCACCATGGGTATTTTGGGGCTCACTGTGTACAACAGTGATTAGAAGTAAATTTCAGAGGTTAAAATTGGAAGTGGGACCCACATGTCAGCCACTACTCCAACTCAAACCGACTGAAAAACCCAGCTCGGGTTCTTGCGCCGGACTGAGCAGCCGCCATGGCGAAGAGGCGACCGGGACACCACCTGCTTGCCGCCCCAACGTGCTGAACCGCCTCACAGCCCCCTTATCTACGCCACCGCCCTGATCGGAGCGATCACCGCACACTCTGCTGCTTCCTCGCATCAGAACCGCGCCATCGCTGCCGATCACTCGGAGCTGATCAGGTAAGCTTGACCACCACCTCTCCGTCCCCTCCAAAGCCACGGCAAGGTACTAGAAACCTTCCTCCGTCCTCCCCGCTGCTGAAACTCAGCTGAAACCGATTGATATCGGCTATGCCGAAACATCACTTTGGTGACTTAAAACCACCTCACCTCGGGCTCCCGTGGACAGCCCAACCGGGGCGTTGTCACGCCCAAGCCAAGGCAACCTTGGACGCGCTGGTGACCGGTGCTGCTCACCCCCGAGCCACAGCCCGAGTGTTTGCTCACCGGCGGCGAATTTCCAGTTTTCCCCTTTCTGTGTGCAGAACGACATTCGGGTGCGGTTCCATCGAATTCGTACTCTAGAAAGGATTAGAGGGCCTCAATCCGCTCTCACACAAACTAGACACGATAACGCACAAGTTGCCCTCACAACCTTTGGCCGGAGGACCTCTGTACCCGGCGTAATTTGAAGTTTACCGACGGCGGAACAAACGGGAGGCATCGGGCGCACGGTGAGGACCTACTTCGGGCCTCCCCCGAGCTGCCTCAAGCTCATGTCGACCTTCCCTGAGGTCCACTGATGCTTCCCGACCGGTTGCTCTAGTAGTTGAGGTGTTAGGGGAGTCAGCCGACACGGCCGAAGTTTTTCCGAGGCGGCAGCTCGTCGCCGACCATGTACCGGCCGTTGTCATGACAAGCTGACCCCAGAATCCTGTTCCCCGAGTGAAAGTAGGCAGGGGCGGCCAAGATCGTGAAGTTTGGAGCTTTACAAAAGCTGCCGGCGAGCTCTACCGCGAGGTCCCTCGGCGGCGGAGCGCGGGCGGCGAGAGGTTGACGAAGGGGGTGGACCCTAGCTGTCAGCGGGAGATATTTTGAATCAGGATCGGGCTGCGGCGGGGATCGGGTGTGCTTGCGCGAAAAAACCTTGTGGGCCGTCGTGTGCTGTCGCATCGGCGCTCAACACGTGTCCCTGCGGGCCCCGGCAGATTTAAACTTTCCCCCCCGATTTTCGGATTCCATTCAAACTTCAAATCCTCATAACTTTGGCTAGGAAGCTCCAAATCGAGTGAACCAAATTTTGTTGGATTCAGTTCTCTGAGCACTTTCCAGCAAATCAAGTTTATATTCATGAAAACCCTTATTTCTCCAGAATTAATTCCTCAAAATTTAAACTGTTAGGAATTTTAACTGGAGAATCCTTTGGAGGAAAATCCTGAAATTTTGCTGGGATGTTCACCAAAATATCCCTGAACTACCATAAAAATTTCAGACCCATTTGAGCTCATTGGTCCACCTAATGGTGTGATTAGTGAAACTGTTCCAGAGAAAATAGAAAATGTTCAGAAACATTTTCAGAATTTTCTCTGAAATTGTTTAGCTCATATCTTTAGCTAGGAACCTTTAAATTAAGTAAGACCAACTCCATTAGAACCCTCTGAAAATCTAGTTTTCAGAAAGTCATAGTTTGTTTCATGAAAATCTTTAGAACACCCTAAGAGCCTTCAATTAAGGTCAAGGACATAATTAATTGTGGAGCGCTCGATTGAGCTTTGCTGCAACTAAAACTTGACCAAATCTCTGTTTAGGTTGTAAACAAGCCACAGTAAAAGTTTCACAGTCATTGGGTCTGTCTAGTGAGAGTTATAGATTTCACAACTTCAAACTCAATACAAATGCATTTAAATTGATACATGTACTTCTTCTATCATGTAGTCGCTAAGGTCGAGGAGGAACCCGAAGTCCTAGACTTTGTTACTCCGGAGGAACAGCTAGCCTACGACCAAGAGCAGCAAGGCAAGCTGTGGTTTGCATTAACCTTTTACAATTTTTTATTGTTTTGAGCACTTACTTGAGTATTATGATTCTTTGCATTAGAGTCTTTTGTGGAAACCCAATTGCATAGCCAAGAAAACCATGGGTTGGGTTTAAGATTGCAAACCCCGTTAGCTACGGCAATGCTAAGATAGTGTAGGATTCGGTACAAGTCGAGTAGTTGTAACTACTCGCGAGCATAGGCTAGAGGCACTCGACTCGGGTAGAGATAGCACATGAAACACATGGCAAGAAAATGAGATCAAGCGGAGGGTAGAGGCAGCAGGACTTTGGGGCCTGTGTGCTGTAGCTCCGCTTGTGTCGATTGAGGACCGAGCCGTGTGCGGGCCTGTTGAACAAGCTAGAACAGTACCGAAGACCTACCGGCTATATGGGAACCGGGAAACTGATGTAACTTGGGTAGCTGGGTGTTGAGGCATAGCTGGTCGTTCAGAGGGTAGGTTGAGAGCTCGAGGTGTAAATCGGCTGGCGGCACTGAGATGCGCGTGCAGAGACCTCTTGCTCGGGACGATTGGACCGGTTCAACATTTGGCTAACGGGTGAAGGTGGTTGCATACGGCGTCCGTGATGGTTGTTGTAGGCAACATCGAGTACGGGCGTACATGACGGGTTGTTGGGGTAACCCTACAGGTGTAAATCGATTATAATCGCCGTCCCTTCCGGTCAGTGAGTACCACTTGTTCACTGTACCGTGACGTAGAAATAACAGGCTAGTTGCATGTTAAAATGTTGCTGATTGAAAGATGGACTCTGATTGCTAATGATATGCTGTAGTTTAGAGCTAACTAAAGTTCATTTAAACTTTGGGCAAAGTACATGAGAGAAATGCGTTTCTTGTTTGATTGCGGCTCTCTCATGTGCCTTAGCGTAAGGTTCTCCACAATCTGCTGCTAAAATTTGAAAGTAAGGTCCCAATAATTAGGCGAGTCCCTTGCAAATGGTTTTATCTCATGTACCCATCACCCCTCATGTAGAAGTTCCATGTTTAGGTGAGACGGGTCAGACTTGCTGAGCCTTCGTGCTCACTGCTTGTGTTTGAAGCTTTTGCAGGGTTTTATGAAGGAAGGAACTCCCGAAGAGGAGACGGAACCCCAGGAGGGGAACCCCGTCAAGTGGGAGTCGTGCACGCCGCAGAGTTAGTGTGCGTGTGTGTGCTAGCAAGGACACGTTCAAGGGCTGAACGTGAACTTGATGCGTAGTCTACGCCCGTGAGTGTAGACTGGACTTATTTTGATGTAAACATGATCATAAACTTGTTTATGTAATAAAATTTCGCTTCCGCTTTGTACCTTTGACGTGTGTTATACGGTGCTGTGCAACGGAGCACCCCTCAGCGTGATCCTGGCTCGACAAGACCGTGGGGTCGTGCCAAAACTTGTGGTAGATAAGGATCGTCTGGGATTTTTTATAGGTTATGGAGAGGTACACAGTTGGAGTCACAGATGTGGACTGTGGGACTGACCGTACATCAAGTCGTTGGTTTTAATACACAATATGATGTCATGCACCAGATGCGTAACATAGGCGAATGCATCATAAGAGCGTGCATGGATATGCCTGGCAAAAAAAAAGACAATATAAAGGCTCGAAAGGATTTGGCAGAGCTTTGTAATCGTCCAACGCTGAGCTCTCTGAAAGTGATGGTAAGCCACACGCTTCTTTCTTTCTTAAACCTAACTAGAAGAAAGAAGTTCTGAATTGGTTGAAAGGGTTAAATCTCCCCGATGGCTACGCTGCTAGCTTGAGACAAGCTGTTAATTTCAGGACGGGAAAACTAATTGGGTTAAAGAGTCATGATTATCACATAATCATGGAAAGACTCCTGCCCGTTATGTTTCGAGGCTACCTTGATGATGTAGTTTGGAAAGTGTTAGCCGAGCTTAGCTATTTTTATAGGCACCTATGTGCTAACGAAATCACGATACAAATGATGAAGAAGTTGGAGAAGGAGATACCAGTTCTTTTATGTAAGATGGAAAAATATTTCCTCTAGGGTTTTTTAATCAAATGCAATTTCTCCTTATTCATCTGCCGCCATGTGCCATATAGGTGGATGTATCACATTGAAAGAGCTCTAAGATATCTTGAACCAGTAGTTGTCAATAGAGCTAGAGTTGAAGGGTGCATCGCTGAAGCATTTACTCTCAAGAAGGTAGGATACTTTTTAAGCGTTTACTTTACAGAGGAAACACAATGTCAATGCTTCTACGATGCGGTACAATGTAGATAGAGATTCTCCTTGTAGTGACCTATTCATTTTTGCGACGAGGGGCACCCCTGTCGGTAGTAGCACAAGTTACAATTGTACCACGGAAGAAAGGATGGATATATATTTTGAGTAAGTATTTGTTCTATATCTATGCTACGTAGCATTCTTCACTATACCTTAATGCTAATATTCATGTTTTTTGGACAGCACATTTCATAAACAAAATCGGACACTTAGACATCAACCGACAAGCAAACAGGTAGAAACGATGCGACAAGATGGAATTAATGGAGGACCTAATTCTCTATGTTGGCTTCGAGATCAAGTAGCATTTTTGTCACTTCTCTATCCTGAATTATATAATAGTATGTATAAAATATTCTTATAAGTTCATATTATGGACAGTGTGTAAAAGATGCTAACGTCTATCAAGACTTGCGACAACTATTTTACGGAATGTTCAAAGTTAGAATCTACGGTCGGTACGATGTCAACAGGTTCTGTAAAGGACCAAGTTTTTGGCTTGCTACATGTTCGTCACCTCACACACCACAGCTCACTTTGTAGCAATCAAATGAACATGATTAAAGAGCAAGTAACCACCATCAATAGGATAATTAGAGGATGAAGAAACACAATCCAAAAGTGGGAATTCCAACATGCCATCTTTAGAGGCTGAGCTCTATATTAAGTCCTGAACATTCTTAGGAATGCTCATGCCAAGTTTCATACAAATCCAAACATGTTTGGGATACTTTTGGATACAATTATTAAAAGGGACAGTTTGAATTCAGATTCAAATTCAAACTGTTTTCATCAAATGGAGTCAAAAGATTTCTTCATATTCAAACTCAGCTTATTTTTCTGAATTACTCCACCAATTTTCATCTCATATGGTGTTGATCTTGACGGTAGCTAAATTTGCAGCAATTAAAAACTGAATTTGAATTTCAGATTCAAGTTTGATTCAAATTTAGCAAAACTAATCTCCAATTTGAGGTATTCAAATTTCCAAATGTTAATTTGGAAATTCCAGCAACTTAGAGGGGCATTGGGGTCAACAAAAGACTAAGCACAGTGATTTGGATGTGTATTACAGGGTGGGTCCCATAGGTCAGTCTCTCAGATGAGCTCACGCGTTCTGTGGGAACGAGCGCCGGTTCTTCTCATTGATTTCCACCAAGAGGGCACCGGGACAGCTCATGCTTCGGCTAGGGACGTGGTTCAACAGGTGCTGAAGCCCCCTCTCTCCTCCTTTGGCTATAAAACGGGCAGCCACCGCCGGTGGGCGTCTTCTTCTCCCGTTTCCGAAACCATCACACACCCTGCTCGAACACCGCTGCCGTGGACAGCCAGATCCCGACTGTCTCCGGTCTCGACACCAAAAGCAAGATTGTGCGCCAGCTTCTTCTCGAGCTCATAATGCAAACCGTTCATCGGTTCGTCCCTCCTACGCGTAGAATTTCTGAGTATCCCTCCGGGAGCCCATTTCGGAACCCGGCTAGGTTTAGGAAAAATTTGGCATGATCATAGCATGTTCAGGCAAGCAGGGTTTAGAATTATCTTATCGGTGTTCTTGTGCCTCTCCTTGACCAAAACCGGCAAGAAAACCACACCAGAACCCTAGAACCATCAGTGAACCGCACAGCGGAAGGGGGGTCGCCGGTGAGGTCTGGTTTCCTGTGCTGTCAGGTTCAATCCGAGGCCATTCCAAGCTTCCCTAGGTTGCACTGCTCGTGGTGACGCGGTTAGCGCACGAGTTGGGTGGCCAAAAGGTCAGGAACATGTCGCCGATGAGGCTCGACGGCATGGCTCTCGTCGCCGGCGAGCTGCAGCGGTTTACCGTCGGTGGCACCCTGCCCATCATGTTCAGCGTCCAAAATTATGTGGGGGCGGTGAGTCTCGCCGTCACCGGCGAGCTAGGTCACTTGGAATGCGGACCTCACCGGAGCTCCGGCGGCGCGGGTGTAACATGTAAAGGTCCCAAAAATATGAATAGAAAGAAATTCAAGTTTGCACAAACATTTGGTTTCATGTGTATGAAAAGTGGGACTTGTTTAAACTTTTTCATATGTGATGATGCCCATGAGATCTATCTCTACACAAGCTTATGGTTACTTACATGCTTGGACCCAAGGTGGATTCAAACCACATATTTGAAGTATCATGTGCAATAGAAAGTTTAAAAATCAGATTGTGAACACCATTTGTTCAAATGCAAATTCAAATGAGTGTAACACAAAGGATTGCAAACTGTTGTGCTAAAAAGCTCATTTGCAGCAGCCAAATAAAAAATCAGATTCCATATTTTAATTCTTTTTGTCCAAATTAGTGGGGATGCAAAGTCTCATGAATTTTTGAAGATGGTTGCTATCCATTTTTCCAAATGGACTTAAATTTGCAATGAATTCAAATACACATTTGAATTTGGATGAAATTTGCCCAATTATCCAAATGCACCTCAGTTTTGAACTTCCCACAATTAAATTTCATCATTTGCCAAATTTTGGAGGATTTGAGAGGATAAGAGGGAGCTGACGTTGGGACCCACATGTCATTGAGTCAGTGAAGTTTGCAATAGATCTTCAGTACCATTCTCTTTTTCTCCTCTCTATTTCATTCGGGCAGACCGAAGACTCCTCATCCGACACTGAGGGCATACCGAGAACCACCTCCTCTATGCCGTTTCCTCGCGCTAGAGAGCTGTGCCTGTGGTTCATCACCTCTTGCCGTGCTCCTTTTCGTCCACAGAACCGAGAACCCTCTCGGTTTCCCTTCTCCCCCGCACATGAGAACAGAGGCTGCCGCCACTCCGTCGATCGCTCGGGAACTCACAAGGTCACGTGAACAACGCCTCTGAGTAGCAAAACCGCACCACGGTCCCCTCCACGACCTCCTCGGACCACAACCGAGTGAGCTCGGCCTCCCCAAACCCGAGCACAGGAGTTTCCACGGCGACCGAGAGCAACAACCGAAGGGAGCCTCCTGTGGATAGCTCAACACAGATCCTGTCACGGCCAAGCAAGGCGCCCCAGATATGCGCTAGACCTTCATGAATCTCACGTTCAAATCTTAGCCCAAGCCGTGGAAGCTCCTCGGAAAATTTCCAGTTTTTCCTCCGGCCGGCTCAAACCGAGATACGGGTAAGAAAGCTTTGAATTCTTGATCAATTCTTTCTCAGAGCCCACAAAACTGCACACACATGGTCTAGACTTGCTAGCGCACCTTTACCCTCCACGCCATAGCCTAAGATCGCCGGTAGAAGCTCTATTTGGAGGTTTTCCGACGGCCAAACACGATTCCACCATCGGGTGCACGATGAAAGCTACTTTGGAGCCTTTCCCAAGCCTTTGTGCCCCCATGTTGAGCACCACCGTAGCACACTGACGCTGTAGGACAGTTTAAACGGGCATTTGGCGCACTAACACGTCGGGTTGGCGCCGCCGAAGTTTCACCGAGCTGCCGCACCGTCGCGGGCTGTGTTGGAGGCATCATCGGCCGGGGGAAGTTCCCCAACGTGTTCAGCGCACGATTTTAGGGGCTGGCGGCAAGTGGCAGTGCAGGAGGTAGCTGGAGAGGCGAGTTCCGAGGAGCTCCGGCGAGCTCGGCGGCGTGGGCGTGCGGGAGAGGCGCGAGGTTGAAGAAGGGACCGGGCCCGTGTGTCAGTCACTCGGTGAAAAGGGGCGGGATTCTCTGTTGCACCGGATCAGTCTGTGGCGACGTGGGAAAGATCCTGTAGCCCCGTGTGGTTTGCCCGAGAATGTGACACGTAGCCCCTGGACCCACCGTCAGCATTTGAACTTTTCTCTCGATTTAATTCAGATACAGATTTCCTACAAACTTTAGAAGGCCATAACTTTTGCTAGGAAACTCCAAATTTAGTGATTCAAACTGGGTTAGATTCAAGTTGAAAAACTCTATCCAAAGATGCAACCCAATTTGTACGGAAGTCATTATTTAATTCTGGAAAATTCTTTAAACTTTTCAGCAAAAGAATTTTGGAGGGAGTTTGGTTCATCCAAAAATACTCAAATTTTGCCAGATTAATCTTTAGAATGTTAATGAACTCCTGTAAAATTCTCAGCTCATTTAGAGTTGATTTGATTGGGATAATTCAGATTTCAAGCTTCTGTGTTCAAAAGAATACAGACACTTTTTCAGAGAATTACCAAAACTTGGAAATTCAGTTCTGGGCAATTCTTAGCTCCAAAAGCCCTAGGAAAATTCATGCAGGCTCTATGAACTATAATTGAAATTTTAGTTCACTAAGTTTGACATGAACATGTGAGTTACCTCAATTAATTCCCTTTTGCTTAATTGCTTAGAGAATTGTTCTGAATAAACCACTCAATGAAAAGTGCTAGTTTTTGGTCCAGAACACTTTGTTGTGACATCGAACTCACAGGAAAATTTTCAGATCCATTGGAGCTGTGGATCATCACTGCCCTGTTTAACCTCTTTAGGTTATTAAAACACAAGTGATGAAATGCACTTACCACTTGATCATGTTGCTTAACCCAAACCCAAACCTTAGCACCAGTGTTATTTTAAATTCTTAAACAGAGTTCTGGTTTTAAACATGTCATTAGATCTTGTTAGCAAAAGTTTACAATTAAATACATATGCATATTCATAACGTGTAGCATCTACATGAGGACTTGTGAAGGAAGTGAAGTGTGATTTTAAAGACAAGGTGATCGAGTAATCAAGCCTCAAGTGATCGACGAAACTAACTGAATTTACATTCTTAGTCACCTGCAAAACAGGCAAGCCACGGTTTGCATTCAAGCAATTTTATAAAGTCTTTTCATTTCTAGAGATCATAGCTTTGATATATTGATTGCATTAGGTCTAGATGATATTGAAAAACCCACTTGCATGACCAGATTAACCCAAGAGAGAATGGGTATTGTAGCACCTCCTCGAGTAGATTTGGCTACGCTAAATGTTAGTAGGAAAGGTCCGGTAGAAGTCGAGTAGTTGGAATCTACTCACGAGTTTAGGGCGGGATTTCATCAGAGTGGGTCAAGAATAGAAACATTGAGGAAAGGTCACAAGTAAGAAATGGACACCGGGCAGGGAGATGTAGATGCAGCAGGCTGCAGACCGTGCGTGCATAGCCCTGCCTGTGTCGGTTAAGGCCCATCCGTACTTGGCCCTGTTGGACAAGTTTGAGTTGTGTACCGGGCGCATACTGGCTATATGGGACCCAGGAAACCGATGTACCTTGTGAGATCCACATTGGAACTTTTCTAACCATCTTAGGCTTACGGCGTCAGGATAGCAGGAGGTAACTAGCTCAAGAACATATCACTGCAGGTATGTACCTTGAGGGAGCTTGCTATTCGGGGCAGTTGGACTGCGTCCTGTGTGGAAGAACTCGGGAAAGGTGGCCGCGTACAACATCAGTCGAGGTTGCTGCTGGCAACTTGGAGTACGGGTGTACGTGTCGTGTAGTCCGGGTGTGTATTGATTCGAATCACCGTCGCTCGCGGTCATGTGAGTATACTTGCCCACTGCGTCTTGACGTAGTAAGAACTGAAGTGATTTCCTTTGAACTTGTTTAGGCTTATGATTTAAGTTGTATTGCAACCATGCTTGAAGTAGAGATAGTGCTAATTAAAGTTTACTTCACTTTGCGCAAGAAGCATCGCAACAAAGCGTTTCTTGTTTGATTGTGGAGTTGTGATGCTGTTGGGCTCAAGGTCTTCAAAACGAGGCTTAAAAATCTGAAAGTTAAGGATCAACTGTAGGCGAGTCCTTTATGCATGTTCAGCTAACCTTTTCAATCCATCGTGCATGTAGAGTTTCTTGTTTAGATGAGACGGATCAGTCTTGCTGAGCCTATGTGCTCATGCTTGCTATATGAGTGATTTTGCAGGTTAACAATGATGCTTACGAGAAGGTTGTCCGATGAGACTTGGAGACTTCCAAGTCGTTTAACACATGGAGAACCCAACATCTGTTGTTGTCTTCGTGTTGCTAGCGAGAAGAGTCCGCGGGCTGGACCTCTTCTCGAGTGCTCATTAGTTATTCGACGTGAGCTGATTATAGTCTTCCGCTGTAGTTATTTGATGTAAATTATTTACAAAGAACCTTTGTAAGCTTCCACTTTTGTTTTATGTAATACATGTTTTCCTTATATGTGTGCTGTTGAGTGCCGCATATCACAGCACCATCCAATGCGACTCCCGGGCGAGCGGCACGGCCCCGTGAACGGGTGTCGGGCCCCATCATAACACCCTCATATTCATCGTCACGCATTGCATCAATTTTCATGTAGTGAAGCATTTAAAATAAAGAAGAAAAGGAATAAAGAAACAAATAAATAAGTAAAAGAAAATAAAATATGGATAAATAGAAAAGAAAAAAGAAATAAAAAGAAAAAGAAAAAGAAAAAGAAAAGAAAAATAAAAAGAAAAAACCTGGCCGCCCCTAATTCCCCCCCCGAATCCCCCCTAACCCCCCCCCCCCCCAATTTTCCCATAAATCTCCCAAGGGAATTTTCCCACATTTGGGGATTTTCCCCAAATTTTGGCCGGCGCCTAAAATCCCTAGGGATCTCTGCCCACATTGGGATTCCCCCCTCTTGGCCGCACCCACTTAGGGGGAGAAAACCCTAGCCGCAGCCCCCAAAATCCGCCTCTAGGGATTTTTTTCTCTCCCCAAATTAATCTCAGCCCTTGATGGAATATATTTGGTTAAATCCTAGCCCCTAGTTCCCACCTTTTCTCAAATTAAATCCCAGCCCTTGATTAAAAGATTTTCTAAAATCCTAGCCCCCTTGGCTATTCCCCCTTATAAATAAAATCCTCTCCCCCTAGCCACCACCCCTGCCACAAAAATTCCTGGCCGCCGCCCCCTTTGCTGCCAAGCGCTGGTTGCCGCCCCTGCTGGTGCCTTGGCCGCCGTCGGAGCTCTGCCCCGCCTCAACATCGCCGGAGAAGAAGACCCCAGCGCCCTGCCCTAGCCGCAGCTCCATTCTGCCCTAAGGAAAAACCCCAGCTGCTGCCATTGCAAGAAGGTGGACAGCCGCAGAGGAGGACAGGAGGAAGAAGAGAGGGAGGTCCCGTCACCCCTCGTTACAAACCCCGTTACACTACACGCTGCGAGCAGGAGCAACTGCACGTAAGCAGGACAGCCCCCGGTTTAGGTGTGATGACGGTGTGATCTAATACCAAGATTAGAATCATAGCCACGTTCCAATCAATTTCCAGCAGTACCGATCATTGTTAAACCCCTCTAAACCAAACTAGAACCTGCAAGAACACATGCAAACTGGTTGCTATAGGTTGCAATGTAGGATTTGCATGCATCTACATCATCGAATCTTGAGTAAAACGTGTGCATGATATTGATTGCTGTATTGCTTGTATGTACGTGGTCGTGAGTAGAACAAACCCATGAGGCCGTCTACGAGGACCTCCAGCATCAAGACCTCGACACGTTTGAGCAACACAAACCGCAGGATAAGGCAAGTGCCCCTTCACCATATTGAGCCTATGTTTTTGAACTGTTTTCTTGTGAAAACTGCATGCTCGTGTCAACTTGATGGGAAACCCTTTAGTAGGAGTTGACTAGCTTTGTTAGCCACCCTTGTTGCCGGGAAACTTATTGAGTTGGTATGGTTGTTTTCTCTTTTGCTTCGCATAACTTACGAGATTCGGGAAAACTGAAATAAATTTGTTTAGCTAACTGCACTCATAAAGATTAAAGAAGATGAGAACATGACGATGTTAATGAGCATAGAATAAGGGAGATCTAGGCGAGCTTTGTTTGTAGTTATGCTGAATGAGACGGTGGTTTGCTTGCCTTAGATCTAACGACCGGTTCATGCGAGAATATGCCAGGAAAACAGTGCCATCACAAGGCCAAATACGGGTGCAACTTAGCTGACTAATTAGGTGTGTTTCTAGCTTGTTATGGACCATTGGATGGCGCGGGGAATGGGAGTCGAGGAGGACTTCCCTGGGAACTGCATGGCAAACAAGGGGGGCCGTGGGTGGGAGAATGGAGATTCGAGCCTGCCGACGAAACCTCAGTGTGTCCTTACATCCTAGTAGCCCTTTTGTAAAGGATATTTTGTGATCTCTTGGCCATATACCAATGGTTGTGTAGTGGCAGAATGGAGGTTCTCTCTAGTCGCCGACGGGTGACGAAATCACGAACTTGTGGGTAAAGTGGTGCCACCTCTGCAGAGTGTAAAACTATCATGATAGTCGTGCTTCCGGTTACAAGCATCTGGCCACCTTCCACGATTAGAGGCAAAACTTGGGATGGTTATTCAGGCATGGTTATGGTATTGTCATTGGGACTGGTTTTGGTTGTGATCATGATTTTGGTTTGGTTATGTGCATATATGCTGATCTTGAGCAATTGTGAATATGAAATAAGTTTGAGAAAGAGTATTGGCTGGTTGAGGCTTGATAAATGATGAATGATGATGGTATGGAACATGAGGGATGATGAGTTACTTGGTTATGATGGGATTTAACTCATCTAGACATAGTAGGATGTTTTTATCCTGATTGTGAAATGAAACTTGCTTGCTGCAAATGGACCTTTATTTCCGACCTTGTTTTAAGCTACATGTCATACTTTTCCCGCACTTGCTGAGTATGACATGTACTCACCCTTGCATTCTCACATATACTTCAGCTACAGGAGAAGAGTACTTCGAAGAGCAGGTGGAGTACTAGGCATGCGCACTACCGTCAACTGCCTGTGGAGTTGAAGTTGAAGCCCAGTTGTTTTTAGTTTACTTCCGCTGTCATTTAAAGTCTTCCGCTGTAGAATAAATTAGATACCATAATTGAGACATCGAGTTATTATAATAAAGTACTTAAGCACTATTTGTAACGTGGTTATATTCTGAATTCAGTTTGTGATGGATCTGTGTATGTGTGATGAACATCTTGGGCACACATACGCATCACTTTTATTTTCAGAACCGGGTGTCACAAATTGGTATCAGAGCCACGTTGACCGTAGGACGCAATACTAGGTAGAATGGACACTCTAAAACGCATAGTAACACCCCTCTAAACTGCTATCTTTGAAAATTGCTTGCTGCTGCACTTTACTTGTCAATTTAGCCACCACAAAGTGCTATTTTCAGCCCCTCTTTCTTCTTTTCTTTTGGACATCCACACGCTCTGTTTTCTTGCTGAATAACTGCTGGAATTTTGGATTTATTTCCTTCTTCTCTAAGTTTCTCATGTCTTATTTATAGATGCCGCATGAGAACTCGTCCACCGCTACGTGGAAGTGCACTTAACCCCATCGAGGTGTACGATGGGCCATATTGGGAGGAGGTAAAGATGGAACCTCATGATGAAGACGAAGTCAACAGATATATGCATAAGGAAGAGGATCCGGAAGAGGTGGAACCAATCAAATATGACATGGAAGAGGATCCACAAGAAAAACAGCATTGGTACGCACCTCAGGAGGAATACCACGGGGGCTTACACCCAGTGGAGCCCCATGAAGCTACGTCGGAAGAAGTAATCCGAAGATGAGACACCACCTGCTGAGGCCGAGAATAAAGATGATGAACGGGTCATCCGTTCTGCTCAGGATTTCCGGTCCAACGGGATGGAGGGAGGACACATAACCAGGGAGCTGAGAGAGTTCCTTGATTGCTGCAGCTTATACCCAGAGTACCTCCTCAAGAAAGTCCCTCGTCTCGGACATGAAGAGTGGAAGGCTGAGGTAACCATCCTATATAACGGTAGGGTTGTCACCCGGCACTTCGCACCCACATGGAAAGTTACAAGGGCAGAAGCAGTTGATGATGCTGCATGGGATGCACGCACCGGATTGTGCTACGCTTTCTATGGGCAGCTTGAGAACACTACCTTTGAGCTGCACCCATACCGGAAGAGGTACAAGGGAGATCATTGGACCGCATGGAGCAGCTCTTTACAACCCACAAGCTGCTGACAAATCTCAGAGAATGCTCGTGGAGATGGGAAACCGCTATGCAAGCGTACATGAAGAGATCCGCTACCTACGCAAGAAGCTGTATTTGCTGGAGAAACAAGAGGAGACTCGTGCCAATGTGGGAACAGATTGAGCACCAGCGTCACCTACTCCTACATATACTGCCGACTCACCATGGCGTGCACCCATGTATGGACCACCCCCGTCACACGGCGAGAATAGCACCGGTTCTCACGATTAAGTTTAGGTTCCCCATTGAATAAAGTTGTAATGAGTACACTTAGATCATAGTAGCTTGAATAAGAGATGATTGCTTGTGTTTGTGTGCTTGGCTGTGAGTTGTGGGATGCTTAAGCGAATGTGCACATCCACACATAGTAGAGAGATGTGATATGCTTCGGCACTTGTTCACATCCTCATATAGGCTGATATTAATAAAAGAACTTGCTTAGTTCCTACACCTTGATGCATATAGTTGGGAAATCACTTCTTTCAATTCTAAATTCTATTCCAAAAGTAAGCATTAAAATGAGGGGGTTGATTTTCTTGCCAACCTTATTGTCTTGGATTACCAAGGGATTGATATAATACTTGGAATGGACTGGTTAAGCAAGTATAATATAGTGATTCAATGTGCTAAGAGGATCGTGCAGTTGACGAGTGAGCATGGTACTCGTATCGAATTTGAGGTAGCCCAACCTGCAACGGAGAAGGAAATGCTGAACCATGTGGAATAAGTGACATTGGAAAGTATTCTGATGGTTCAAGAATATTCAGATGTGTTTTCGGAAGAACTGCCAGGTATACCACCTGATTGTGACATCGAGTTTGCCATTGATTTAGTACCCGGAACTGCATCTATAGCTAAGAGGCCATATAGGATGCCTGCCAATGAATTAATGGAGCTTAAGAAACAAATTCAGGAGCATATAGATAAGGGTTTTATACGCCCAGCTCATCACCTTGGGGAGCCCCCGTGCTCTTCGTAGATAAGAAGGATGGAACCCAAAGGATGTGTGTGGACTAAAGGTCTCTCAACGAACTGACGATCAAGAATAAGTTACCCGCTGCCGCGCATAGATGTAAGGGCCCAAGTTTTTCACTTGCTAAAAGTGTTCATCACCCACACACCTCACTTTATTTGTATTAAAAACATGAACACATTTGAAGAGCAAGTAACCACCATCAATAGATAATTAGGAGATGAACTCACAAAATGCAAAACTGGTATTTCCCACATGCATCACCTAGGGGATAAGCACATTATTAACTCCTAAACTTTGTTAGGAATGCTCATGCAAAATTTCATGCAAATCCAAGCCTCTTTGAGGTACTTTTGGATGCAATCATTAAAAGGCTAGTTTGAATGTAAATTCAAATTTAAACTCTTTTCATCACATGAATTCAAAAAGAGGGATTCATATTCATACTCAGCACATTTTTATGAGCTCACAAACCAATTTTCACTCCATTTGGAGTTGATCTTGACATGAGCTATTTTGAGCAAATTCAAATCAAATTTGAATTTCAACCTTACATGTGCTGCAAATTCATACAAACCATTCAACACTTTGAATTATTCAAATTCAAATGGTCATTGTGTAAATTGATCAAAGTGCAAGGGATATTAGGGTCCCCAAAATTCAGAGCAGTAGAAATTGATGTCTTTGGGAGAAATGGATGTAGGACCCCCCCTGTCAGCCATACATCGAGTTGAACCGACTCCACAGCGTTTGCCCGGTTTTCTGCGCGTTCACCTGCGACTGTCACGGTGAGAACATCACTTCCACCAGCTGCTTCTTGTCCCTGGCCACCGAGCAGCTTCCACGCCCTCTTATCCTCGCGCCCGAGCCTCCACAGGATTGTTTCATAGGACTCCTGACACTCTCGCACAGAAACGTCGCCAAACTGTTTCTGCTCCCGAGCTCCCTGCTCCACCGTCGACCGGACCAAACCTGGAACTTTCACACCGAGCTGAGGCCGCAAACTGGATCACCGACCAACCCTCGACGTCCTCGATGCAGCACTGAGCCGATTCACGTTTTCCTTCGAGCTGTACCCGGCAATCATCTTCCTCGGGACAGAGCAATATCGCCCGCGGAAGTCTTCATGGCCCGGCCAAACCACACCCATTCCAGCTCGAGCAACCAATCACAGAGGTTATCCACCAAACCTAGTTCCCTCTCCTAGCCCCGGTCGAGCTAGTTCAACGCCGGTGAGCCGGAATTTCAGTTTTTGCTTCGGCCGCAGTATAGAACAGCTAGAACCAAATCGGGAAATTTGTTCCAAAATTAGCCGGACTAGATAGAGCTAGAGTAGTACATAACGATCACCTAGGTCAAATCTTAGCGCCTATAGTCCATACGGTGAGCGTAGCACCGAGTTTCCGCTGCCGCCGGTGAAAACGCCTTGGGTCACCGGTGAAGTCCCTCTTCCCGGCGATCTCCGGCCAAGGGGAGGGCAGGGTTAGCTTCCCCATGCCCCAGTGGTGCTTTACGACCCCTTAGTTGGTAGTGTTCACTGCCGAGCTGATTTATAGCCAATGGACCCAAGCCCAACTCCGCCACCACCGTCGCCAGCAATGCCGAGGTGCGAGAAGTTGTCTGGCGTGTGTGCCTTGCTCCAAGAAACATGTAGGAAGAAACCGCTTCAAAAATTAGTAAGAACGGGCCAAGAATGGGCCACGCCACCGCCTCTGTTTGTCGCGTGCTTGGGCGCCGGCGGGAGGTTGAAGACGACACTGTCGGGTGGGCCCCAGTGTCAGCCATTTGATAATTTCGGATTTTTCTTTTTCAGTTTTCCCTCCAAAACATTAGAAGCCCATAGCTTTGGCTAGTAGTGTCCAAATCGAGTGAACCAAATTTTGTTGGATTCACCTCTCTGACTACTTTCAGGCAAAACAAGTTTCACCATGAAAGCCCTTAATTCTCCAGAATTAATTCTCCAAAAAATTTAAACTGTTGGGAATTTTAACTGGAGATTCCTTTTATGGAAAATTCTGAAATTCGGCCAGGATGTTCATTGTAATATCCCTGAGTCACATGAAAAATTTCAGATCCATCCAAGCTAATTTATTCCACCTAATGATGTGATTAAATAAACTGGTCCAGAGAAAAAGAAAAATGTCAAGAAACATTTTCAGAATTTCTCTGAACTTCTTTAGCTCATATCTTTTGCTAGGTTCTCCAAATTAGATGAAACCAATCCCATTAGAACCATCTTAAAATCTAGTTTCGAAAAAGTCATGGATTGATCCATGAAAATCTCTAGCAAACCATAAGAGCTCAAATTATGGCCAAATAACCATTTATTCGTACTGGGCTCAATTGAGCTTTGCTTCAAATAAAATTTGGTCAAGTCACTGTTTAGGTTGTCACCAAATCACAATAAAAATTTCAGAGTTAGAAGTGTTGTCTAGTTAGACTTATAGTCTTTATAATCTCAAATCAACTCAAATGCATTTAAATTGACACACATCGTATTTTCATTTTAATGTAGTCGCTAAGGTCGAGGAAGACCGGAGGTTCTGAACTATATCCCTCCAGAAGAACCTTTTGTCGATGACCAGCAGCAAGTCAAGCTCCGGTTTGCATTAACCTACTTTTAAAGTTTATTGTTTTGATCACTTACTTTATGCAAGTCTTATGATGTGCATTAGAGTCTTGAATTGAAAACCCACTTGCATAGCCAAGAGAACCAGGGATTTTGGGTTTAGGATTTGAACTTCGAATAGCCACTGCAATGCTCAAACAGTATAGGTTTTGATACAGGTCGAGTAGATGGAACTACACGAGAATAGGCTTAGAGGCACACTACTCCGTTAGAGAAATAGAAAATAAATCACATGGCAAGAAAATGAGACCGAGCAGAGAGTAAGGGCAGCAGGACTTAGGGGCTGTGTGCCATAGCTCTACTTGTGTCGATTGAGGACCGAGCCATGTGCGGGCCTGTTGAACAAGCTAGAACAGTACCAAAGACCTACCGGCTATATGGGAACCGTGAAACCGATGTAATTCAGGTAGCGATATGTTGAGGCATTGCTTGTCATCCAGAGGGTAGGTTGAGATCAGCGAGGTGTGAATTGGCTAGCGGGTACCGAGGATGCTCCACGTAGAGACCTCCTGCTCGGGACGATAGGACCGGTTCAACACTTGGATAACGGATGAAAGGTGGTTGCGTACGACGTCCGGTGATGGTTGCTATAGGCAACATCAAGTACGGGCGTACATGACGGGTTATTCGGGTAACCCTGCAGGTGTAAATTGATTATAATTGTCGTCCCTCGCGGTCAGTGAGTACCACTTGTTCACATTACCGTGACGTAGAAAGAACAGGCTAGTTGACATGATAAAAGTTGCTGGTTGAAAGCTTTACATTGATTGTTAATGAAATGCTTTAGCTTAGAGCAAATCAAAGTTCTTTTCAACCTTTGGCAAAGCACATAAGAGGAATGCATTTCTTGTTTGATTGCGGACTTCGTTTGTGTCTTAGCACAAGGTTCTCCACTAACTTGAGGCTAAAAATTGAAAGTAAGTGTCAACTAATTAGGCGTGTCTTATGCAACATACTTTCCTATTATACACTGCAAATCCAGCATGTAGACTTACATGTTTAGGTGAGACGGGTCAGTCTTGCTGAGCCATCGTGCTCACTGCTTGTAGTTGAAGTGTTTGCAGGGTTCTATAAGGAAGAGGCTCCCGAGGAGGAGACGGACCACCAAGAGGGAACCACCATCGAATAGAAGCTGTGCACGCCGCCGTGTTATTGTGTGCGTGTGTGCTAGTAGGAACACGTCCACAGGCTGAACATGAACCTTTTTCTTAGTCTACTCCCGCGAGCATAGACTTTAACGATCTTGTGATGTAACTATGTTGATAAACAAGTTCATGTAATAAAACGTAGCTTCCGCTTATTGTATTTTCTGTGTGTTATCTGGTGCTGTCCATCGCAGCACCCCTCTGCGAGATCCTGGAATGTCAGGACTGTCGGGTCCTCACAATAGAGGACTTATTCGATCAAATGAAAGGCGCACACATTTTTTTCTAAGATTGATCTTCGGTCGAGATACTTCCAGCTGATGATAAACCCTCCGACATACCCAAGACGGCCTTTCACACGGTATGGTTCATACGAATATACCGTCATGTCATTCGGGTTGACGAATGCACCTGCATACCTTATGTACCTCATGAATAAGGTCTTCATGGAGTACTTGGACAAGTTTGTCGTGGTTTTCATCAACGACATTATGGTGTATTCAAAAAGCGTGGAAGAACATGAGGAACACTTGAGATTGACATTGCAGAAACTACGAGAGCATCAATTGTATGCCAAATTCAGCAAGTGTCAATTTTGGCTAAAGGAGATATCATTCCTAGTCCACATCATCTCCGAAGGAGGAGTATCGGTTGATCCCTAAAAAGGTAGAGACGTTTTGAAGTGGAACCAACCGCAGAATGTGAGGGACATTCGGAGTTTCCTTGGGATGGCTGGATATTACCCCTGGTTCCTCAAGGATTTCTCCAAAACAGCGAAGCCTACGACTAAATTGCTGATGAAAGGGAAAGTGTTTCTGTGGACACAAGCGTGTCAAGACAGCTTTTAGGAGTTAAAGAAGAGATTGACAACAGCACCGGTTTTGGTATTGCCGGACGTGAGCAAGAGCTTCGATATATTCCGTGACGCCTCAAGACAGAGACTTGGATGTGTCCTTATGCAAGACGGCCAAGTGGTAGCCTATGCATCGAGGCAATTAAAGAAAGATAAGCTGAATTACCCTACGCATGATTTGGAACTTGCAGCCGTAGTACGCGCATTGAAGATTTGGAGGCACTACATCCTTGGTCACCGATGTGAGATCTATACGGATCACAAAAGCCGCAAGTATATATTCATGCAAACATATCTGAATTTGAGGCAACACCGATGGTTAGAGCTCATCAAAGATTATGATGTAGCAATCAACTATCACCCCCGAAAGGCCAATGTAGTAGTGGATGCGTTGAGCCGAAAGGGAGCATGTCACCAACCCACGGCTCGGGAGCTGCCACCCGAGCTACGTAAGGAGTTTGAACGGTTACATCTCGGGTTCGTGAATGAGATGGAATTGATAGAACTAAACTCAAAGTTGGAACAAGAGATACGAGACGATCAAGCAACGGATGAGGAGATAAAGAAAATCAATGAAAGAATCCGACAAGGGATAGAGAAGGATTTCAAGGAAGACGAGAGTGGCACGCTTTGGTTAGGGAAAAGGATTTTTGTGCCTAACGTGAAGCACATGCGCGACATGATACTAAAGGATGCACATGACTCGCCTTATTCCATACATCCCGGCTGTATGAAGATGTATAAGGACCCAAAAACTTGCTATTGGTGGGATTACATGAAAAGGGACATCGCTGAATATGTTGCCCTATGCGACACACGCCAACGAGTGAAGGCCGAGCATCAGAGACCCGCTGGATTATTGCAGCCGTTGAAAGTACCCGAGTGGAAGTGGGAAGAAATCGATATGGATTTCATAGTCGATTGCCACGTAGTCAGCCTGGTTATGACTCTATTTGGGTTATCATGGACCGATTGATGAAATCAGCCCACTTCATTCCTGTTAGGACCAAGTACACCATGGCACAATTAGCTGAGCTGTATATGGAGCAAATAGTATGTCACTATGGAGTTCTGAAGAAGATAGTTTCAGATCAATGTTCCCAATTTACCTCTAGGTTCTGGAAGAAGCTGCATGAAGCCATGGGTCCACGGCTAAATTTCAGCTCTGCGTATCACCCACAAACCGACGGGCAAACTGAGAGGACGAATCAGATATTGGAAGACATGTTGAGAGCTTTCGCCTTGTAACATGGGCGTAGTTGGGACGAGAGCCTGCCGTATGCTGAGTTCTCATACAACAACAGTTACGAAGCAAGCCTGAAGATGTCACCTTTCGAGGCACTATACGGTAGACAGTGTAGAACACCCCTGTTCTGGAATGAGATGAGAGAAAACCAAGTATTTAGACCCAAAGTGCTGCAGGACACCGAGAAGCAAGTCCAAACAATACGTGAAAACCTGAAGGCCGCTCAATAACGTCAAAAAGGCTATGCAGACAATAGGCGAAGGAGTCAGACCTTTGAAGTCAGGGACTTCGTGTATCTTAAAGTGTTGCCTACCAGAGGCCAACAACGGTTCAACGTCAAAGGCAAGATAGCACCTCGCTACATCAGACCACTCAAGATTTTGGGCAAGCGAGGAGAGGTAGAATATCAGCTAGAGCTGCCCACCTCTTCGACGTGCACGATGTATTTCACATATCTCAGCTCAAGAAGTGCCTAAGAGTGCCGGAAGGACAAGTATCAATGGATGAGTTAGAACTCCAGGAGGATTTGACCTATGCGGCACCTAAAAAAATCTTGGATATGAAAGAAAGAGTCACGAGGAACAAGGTAATCCGTTGGTGCAAAGTACAATGGAGCCATCACACGGAAGTCGAAGCTACATGGGAGCGGAACAAAGACCTCGAGATGGAATTCTCTCATCTTTTGTCCACTCTATCTAATCTCGAGAGCGAGATTCATTTTAAGAGGGTTAGTTTGTAACACCCTCAAATTCATCATCATGCATTGCATCCATTTTCATGTAGAGAAGCATTTAAAAAGAAGAATAAAAGGAATAAAGGAATATAGAAACAAATAAATAAATAAAAATATAAAATAATATAAATAGAAAATAAAAATAAATAAAAAGAAAAAGAAAAAGGGGAAAACCTGGCCACCCTAATCCCCCAAACCCCTCCTAAACCCCGCCAATTTACCCCTAATTTTCCCCTAAATACCCACTAGGCAGTTTTCCCCATGTGCAAAGTACAATGGAGCCATCACACGGAAGTCGAAGCTACATGGGAGCGGAACAAAGACCTCGAGATGGAATTCTCTCATCTTTTGTCCACTCTATCTAATCTCGAGAGCGAGATTCATTTTAAGAGGGTTAGTTTGTAACACCCTCAAATTCATCATCATGCATTGCATCCATTTTCATGTAGAGAAGCATTTAAAAAGAAGAATAAAAGGAATAAAGGAATATAGAAACAAACAAATAAATAAAAATATAAAATAATATAAATAGAAAATAAAAATAAATAAAAAGAAAAAGAAAAAGGGGAAAACCTGGCCACCCTAATCCCCCAAACCCCTCCTAAACCCCGCCAATTTACCCCTAATTTTCCCTTAAATACCCACTAGGCAGTTTTCCCCATATTTTGTGATTTTCCCCAAATTTTAGCCAATGCCTAAAATCTCTAGGGATTTTCCCCCACAATGGGATCCCCCCTCTTGGCCGCACCCCTCTAGGGGGAGAAAACCCTAGCCGTAACCCTGAAATCCCCCTCTAGGGATTTTCCTCTCCCTCAATTAATCTCAGCCCTTGATGGAAAATATTTGGTTAAATCCTAGCCTCTAGCTTCCACCTTTTCTCATATTAAATCCCAGGCCTTGATGAAAAGGTTTTCTGAAATCCTATCCCCCTTGGCTATTTCCCTCCTTATAAATAAAACCCTCTCCCCCCTAGCCGCCACCCCTGCCAAAAAAATTCCTGGCCGCAGCCCCCTTTGCTGCCAAGCTCTGGTCGCCGCCCCTGCCGGTGCCTTGGCAGCCGTCGAAGCTCTGCCCTGCCTCACCATCGACGGAGAAGAAGACCCCAGCGCCCTGCCCTAGCCGCAGCTCCGTTCTGCCCTAAGGAAAAACCCCAGCTGCTGCCATTGCAAGAAGGTGGCCAGCCGCAGAGCAGGACAGGAGGAAGAAGAGAGGGGGGGGTCCCGTCACCATTCTTACCATGCCACTGCTGTCGTTACAAACCCTGTTACACCACACACTGCGAGCTTGAGCTACTGCACGTAAGCAGGACAGCCCGCGAATTAGGTGTGATGACGGTTTGATCTAATACCAAGATTACAATAATAGCCACATTCCAATCAGTTTCCAGCAGCACCGATCATCGTTAAACCCATCTATACCTAACTAGAACCCGCAAGAACACATGCAAACTGGTTGCTATAGGTTGCATTGTAGGATTTGCATGCATCCACATGATCGCATCTTGAGTAAAACGTGTGCATGATATTGATTGCTGTATTGCTTGTATGTACGTGGTCGTGAGTAGAAGAACACACCCAAGAGGCCGTCTATGAGGACCTCCAACACCAAGACTTTGACACGTTTGAGCAACACAAACCGCAGGAGCAAGGCAAGTGCCCCTTGACCATATTGAGCCTATTTTTTGAACTGTTTTGCTTGTGACAACTGCATGCTCGTCTCAACTTGATGGGAAACTCTTTAGTAGGAGTTGACTAGCTTTGTTAGTCACCCTTGTCGCCGGGAAACTTAATGAGTCGGGTATGGTCATTTTCTCTTTTGCTTTGGATAACTTATGGGATTCAGGAAAACTGAAATAAATTTGTTTAGCTAACTGCACTCATAAAGATTAAAGAAGATGAGAACATGACGATGTCAATGAGCATAGAATCGGGGAGATCTAGGCGAGCTTGGTTCGTGGTTATGCTGAATGATATGGTGGTTTGCTTGCCTTAGATCTAAGGACCGGTTCATGCAAGAATATGCCAGGAAAACAGTGCCACCACAAGGCCAAATATGGGTGTGGCTTAGCTGACTAATCAGGTGTGTTGCTAGCTTGTTATGGATCATTGGATGGCATGGGGAATGGGAGTCGAGGAGGACTGCCCTAGGAACTGCATGGCACATGAGGGGGTCCGTGGGTGGGAGAATGGAGATTTGAGTCTGCCGGCGAAACCTCAGTGGGTCCTTACATCCTAGTAGCCACTTTGTAAAGGCTATTTTGTGATCTCTTGGTCATACCATGATGGTTGTGTAGTGGCAGAATGGAGGTTCTCTCTAGTCACCGACGGGTGACGAAATCACAAACTTGTGTGTAAAGTGGTGCCACCACTGTAGAGTGTAAAACTATCATAATAGCCGTGCTTCCGGTTACAAGCACCTGACCAACTTCCATGATTAGAGGCAAAACTTGGGATGGTTATTAGGGCATGGTTATGGTATTGTCATTGGGACTGGTTTTGGGACTCGTTTTGTGATCATGAGTTTGGTTTTGGTTATGTGCATATATGCTGATCATGAGCAATTGTGAATATGAAATAAGTTTGAGAAAGAGCATTGGCTGGTTGAGGCTTGATAAATGATGAATGATGATGGTATGGAACATGTGGGATAATGAGTTACTTGGTTATCACGGGATTTAACTCACCTAGACATAGTAGGATGTTTTTATCGTTATTGTGAAATAAAACTTGGTTGCTGCAAATCGAACTTTGTTTCTAACCTTGTTTTAAGCTACATGTCATACTTTTCCCGCACTTGCTGAGTACGACACGTACTAACCCTTGCATTCCCACATATACTTCAGCTACAGGAGAAGAGTACTTTGAAGAGCAGGTGGAGTACTAGGCATGGGCACTACCGTCAACTGCCTGTGGTGTTGAAGTTGGAGCCCAATCGTCTTTAGTTTACTTCCGCTGTCATTTAGAGTCTTCCGCTGCAGAATAAATTAGATACCATGATTGAGACATTGAGTTATTGTAATAAAGTACTTAGTAACTATTTGTAACGTGGTTATATTCTGAAATTCAGTTTGTTATGGATCTGTGTATGTATGATGAACATCCTGGGCACACATACACATCACTTGGTTCATTTTCGGAACCGGGTGTCACAGAGGGTTGGCAGCGTCACGAGGTAGACGAAGGCGTCGGTCCCACGTGTCATCCTCAGTGGGAGCGTGTTTAATTTAAATTAAACATGCGGGGCCCGCTGTCAGCGGCTGATTAAGCACGGGAAGGATTTTCTTTAGGAAAATAAATCCGAATTCAACCCAAATTTTAGAAAGTCATAACTTTTGTAGGAATGTTCAAATTTAGTCAAAATTTTTTTGTTGAATTCATCTCTCTTAGTACTATCCAGCAAAACAAATTTCATTCATTGAAAGTTCTTTTTCAAGAATTAAATCCCTAAAATTTAAACTGTTAGGAATTTTAACTAGAGATCCACTTTGTGCGAAATTCTCAAATTTGGTCAGGATATTCCATTTAATATCCTGAGTCACATGCCAAATTTCAGATCCATAAGAGTTCATTAAGTCCACTTAATTGTGTGATTAAGTGAACTGACCCTAAGAAAATAGAAAATGTCCAGAAACATTTTCAGAATTTTCTCAAATCTTCTTTAGACCATAACATTCTCTAGGATACTTCAATTGATATGAAACCACTTCCATTAGAACCATTATAAATTCTAGTTTCGAGAAAGTATATATTTGATTCATGAAAATCCCTAGGAATACTTAGAGACACTAGTAATGGCCTCTCATACATTTATTTGTACAGGGCTTAATTGAGCTTTGATTCAAATGAAACTTGTCTGAATCTCTGTTTAGGTCTTCACCAAGCCACAGTAAAAATTTCAGAACAAATATTGATGTCTAGCTCGAGTTAGAGTATGTACATCTTCATTTCAATACAATTGCATTTAAACTTGACATGCATTCTTCATTTTATTTCGTGTAGTCGCTGAGATCGAAGAAGACCTGTAGATTCTTGACTGTATTCCTCTGGAGGAGAACTTAGTCGATGACTCGCAGCAAGGAAAGCAACGGTTGCATTAACACCATTTAGTAAAGTTTACATTTTGCACTTACTACAGAAGTGTGCTGATGAGGACATCACAACAGTGGATACTCACATTGATATACAAGGACCAATCACAAGAGCACGAGCAAGGTTACTAAATCAGCAGGTGAACTCGTTCCTAACTTCCTACCCATGTGATTTTGAGAATGGATTGCTATTGAATGATTTAATTGTTATTAGGAACCATGGACATGATCAACAAGTAAAGGGAGGAGGATTTGGGGACGTGGAGAACCAGATGGGACGTCCACAAGTTTATGGAAACAGTCACTAACTCGGACTCGAGTTCAACTCGGAGTCCAGGAGCAGTCCATCTTAAAACGGACGCCCAGGATGCATACGGACTCCGTTTTCGACGTTCTACATATGCATGAAAAGATAAGAAGATAAAATTTCCAATGGTTCGGGTCCCACATTAAAATTCTCCAGGAGTCATTGGGAGTTGTCGAAACAAGTCGAATTCAGAGTTCTGTCCGGTGCTGCACCACCGTATTGGGCTTTTGGGCCTTGTATCCCATATGAGTCCATTAGGGACGCGCCCAACAGTCTTACGGCCGAACCTTAGCCTCTAAATACTGTAGACGCCAGCCAAATTCATGGGTTTTGCTTAGATAAACAGCCGCCGTTCTACGGTTTTTGTGAAACCCCAACTTCGTGATTTTCAGATCACGTCTTCTACGTTCTTGCTCGTGTTCTCGGTTGCACCTGCAGGGATTAGCCTTCTTGGCGAGGTCAAGCGTGTGCTGCACGGTTGATAACCAATGGAGCAGTGGTGTAGTTATTGCATGGGTGTTCGAACTGCTCGAGTGCCGCGGATCATCAACGTCGAGTTCTCCACCTCAATCGACCTACCTTTCAGAAGATCGGGCCTAAACCACTCATCATGTGCATTAAGTCTTTGAATGAAAACCCAATTGCATAGCCATGAAATCCCAGGGAGTTTGAGTCTAGGTTATGAACCTAGAGTAGCCACTGCTATGCTCCAAATGGTATAGGATTCGGTACAAGTCGAGTAGTCAGAACTACTCGCGAGGATAGGCTTAGGGGTACACAACTCGGGTGTTGAGACAAATCATGATCCACATGACTTGAAATTGAGACCAAGCAAAGGTTAGGAGCAGCAGGAATTTGGGGGCCTGTGAGCCATAGCTCTGCTTGTGTCAGTTGAGGACCGAGCCATGTGCGGCCCTGTTGAACAAGCTAGAATTTTACCGAAGACATACCGGCATTATGGGAAACAGGAAACCGATGTAATCCGGGTAGATGGATGTATAGGCATTGCTTGTCGTCGAAAGGGGTTGGTTGAGGGCAGCAAGGTGGAAATCCGCTAGCAGGCACGTGGTTGCTCCACGTAGGGACCTCGAGTCCGGGACGATAGGACCGGTTCAACAATTGCCTATCGGGTGAAACTTTGTCTCGTACGACGTCTGGGATGGTTTCTGTAAGCAACATCGAGTATGGGCATACATGACGTGTTTTTCAGGTGAACCCTGCAGGTGTAAATCGGTTATAATCACCGTCCCTCGTGGTCAGTGAGTACCACTTGTTTGCTGTATTGTGACGTAGTTAAAGTCAATGGATGTCATGGATTAACTTGCTGTTTGAAGTAAGATTTGCAATGCTAATGATGTGCTTTAGAATAGAGCAAATTAAAGTTCTTTTCAACCTTAGGCATGAAACATAGGGAGGAAGCATTTCTTGTTTGATTGTGAACTTCCTATGTTGCTTAGCACAAGGTTACCAATTTACATGAGGCTAAAATCTGAAAATAGGATTTAAGTAATTAGGCCAGTATTTATGCAAAGCTTCTTTCCATTGTACGCCTAAACTCCAGCATGTAGAGTTTCATGTTCTAGCGGCATCGGGTTAGTCTTGTCGAGCCTTCGTGCTCACTGCTTGTTGTTGAAGCATTGTTGCAGGTGGGTACGTAGAGGAGGCTCCAGATGGAGAGACGGTCCCCCAGAGGGTACCACCGTCGAGTGGGAGCCGTGCACGCGACCATGCTGAGGGTTGTGTGTGTGGCTAGTGGGAACATGTTCACGGGATGAACGTGAACTCTTTTGCAAAGTCTACGCCCGATAGTGTGGGCTATAAATGTACTCTGATGTAAATTATGTTTCCAAACATGTTTATATAATAAAAGTTTAGCTTCCGCGGTTTAAATATGAATGCCTTCATACGTGTGTTATCCGGTGTTGCATAGTACATCACCCCTCAGCGAGATCCTAGAATGTCGGGACCCCGGGTTCTCACATCGTGGCATCAGAGCTTCATTGGGGTTTAGCACACTGAGGAAGACTAAACTTTCAAAAACTCGGTGAGGAACGAGTATTAGCCCACATAAGGATTAGTATTTGTCTATACAGGTGGCTTACTAACCTATTTTATATGTCAGAAACATGCATCTCGGGATGTTTCTTGTCCTGTGGGGTGCATGGCTGAGCTGTCCATCAGTGCGCACAAGCTTAAGGGTGGATCCTCACGGGTGGCAGGTAACCCGGCCAGCTTATGTATTCTCTACAACTCTTCATGTCGTTTGGGTTATGTGAGAAAGGCCGGTCCTCGGCGTGCTGCGAGCAAGTAGGCGGAGATCCCGTCATGTGGTTGGTAACGTGAACACGTAGCTCAAGGTGTGTTTGACATGAGAACGTCTGTGTGATTGACGACATACAGGCGTACTAGAACTGTTATGGAGCCGGGTTCAGCGTGCAACTGAACCTGATGATTGCGTGGTTTATGCAGGTACACTAACCATAATTTTGTATCCGAGTAGAACACGTGCACGAGAGTTGATTAGTGCCACTGAAATAACGAAACCGGCTTAGTCCAATATAGGTTTTTATTTGTGAGGCAACATAGTACCGGCATAATTTGGTGACGCTTCGACATCACGGTCCACTAAATGATCAACCTCATTGTAAAAGATGAAAAAATTGATCCAGAGAACTAAAAACTTGATTAAAACTCCTTATCTTGATCTGGATTTCAAAAGTAAGCAAGTTTCAACTTATGTAAGAATAGGAACAGAGCCCTCTGTTTTCAGCTGAAATAATGCTGAAGTTATACAGAGTGTATATGTTGAGTCCTTTCGACATTGGGGTGGTATGATACATTTATGGAAAGCTCTTGAAGATTATACAACTTTTCTATTGACCGGCAGAGATGTTTCATCCATTAACTTGTCGAAATCTTCAGTAGAGGTGAAACTGTCCAGAATACAGGGCAGATTAAATACTCTCTGGAAGTCTCTGTAATTTGACCATAGTTTCGTGCATAAAAATCCATAAATAGAAGTTTGTAACAGAAAATTTTGTCAAATTCTGTACAGAACTGTCTGGATTTGTTGGATATAATAAGTACCTCAAGCAGGGAGGTGCTGCCCAATTTTCTACAGAAATTCTGTTAACTTTGACATCTCATAACTTTTGAACCAGAGCAGATATGAGGGCAAACAAATACATTCTGGAAAGCTATAGAAGTTAACCTTAACTTTGGTATTGAACTCCAGATATGATTTTTGTAAGGGCCTAAGTTTTGCACACAATCAAAGTGTTCATTACACCACACACACCTCATTTGAGGACAACTTATGAACACATTTGAAGAGCAAGTAACAACAAACAATATGGTCATTAGAGGATGAACTCACAAAATGCAAAAGTGGTATTTCCCACATGCATCATATAGGGGCCGAGCATATGAAAAACTCCTACACCTTGCTAGGAATGCGCATGCCAAATTTCAGCCAAATCCAAAACCTTTTTGAGGTATTTTTGGGTATAATTGGAAAGAGGCTAGTTTGAACTCAAATTCAAATTCAAACTCCTTTCATCCCATGAATTAAAAAGTGGGATTCATATTCACACTCAGCACATTTTTGTGAGCTCACACACCAATTTTCACTCCATTTGGAGTTGATCTTGACATGAGCCAATTTTAGCAAATTCAAATTCAATTTGAATTTCAAACTGCATATGTGCTGTAAATGTATTCAAACACTTCACAATTTGAATTCTATCAAGTTCAAATGGGCATTTGGTAGATAATTCAAATTTCAAAGGGTATTAGTGGAACTACTGTAGAGCAGTGGGAGAAAGTTAATTTCAGAGGTTAAAATGGAAGTGGGACCCACTGTCAGTGTGTGATAGCCGAGTGAACCGACTCCACCTCTGTTCACTCGATTTCTCGCGTGCGATCGAGCGGACGCCACGGTGAGGGCAGCTTGCCAGCAGCTGATTGCCGCCTCTGGCCACCGAGTCGCCCCTCTGCCCTCTTATCTTCGCGCCCAATCGTCCACAGACTGATCTCACCGGTGTACCGACACTCTCCCGCACAGAAAACGTGTCGCACGTCGGCGCACACCCGAGAACCACCATCTCGCCGTCGACCGGCCAAACCTGTCCCTCCCACCACGAGCTGAGGCCACAAACGGCACCGCCGACCTTTGCTCGATGTGCTCCAACCCTCAGCTGCTCGTGATCAGCTCCTCTCGAGCTTTTCCAAGCCAATCTTCCTCTTCCCGATTCACTCCGAAGCACCTACGACTTGACACCGTCGCCCGGGTAGCTCCAAGCTTTTCCGGAGCAGTCAACTGGTCTCTGAGGTTAGCATCGAGGTCTAGTAGCTTTCCCGGAGCTTCCTAGCTCCATCTTAGCGCCGGTTAGCCGGAATTTTATTTTTCCCGACGATCGTTGTATAGAACACCGAGAACCAAAACCCAAAATTCATCTCGATCACTTAGTCACTGGAAGTTCTGGTCGAGCTGAAGCTAGAGTAGCACCTCATGGTTACGCGGCCAAATCCTAGCGACGATGATCAACCCAGTGAGCGGAGCACCGTATTTAGGCCACCGCCGGTGAAAACGGCTCAGGTCTCCGGTGAAGTCTACTTTTCAAGCGATCTCCGGCCAAGAGGAGGGCAGGGTTAGCTTCCCCGGTGCCACAGTGGTGCTTTGCGACCCGTTGGTTGATCGTGTTCACCACCGAGACGAGCTAGCACCATCGTACCCGAACTCAATTCCGCCGCCACCGTCACCGGCTACGTTTTCGGCGATGTCAAGGTGCGAGGAGTGGTCCGGTGTGTGCGCCGTGCTCCAAGGGTCACGTAGGAAGAAACCGTGTCGAGAATTAGGCAGTAACAGCCGAGAACAAGCCGTGCTACCGTCGCTGTGCGTTGCGTGCTCGAGCGCTGGTGGGAGGTTGAAGAAGGCACTGTGCGTGGGACCCACGTGCAGTGTTTTAAACATTTCCCCGATTTTCAGATTTAGTTCAACTTTAAACCCATATAACTTTGGCTAGGAAACTCCAAATCGAGTGAACCAAATTCAGTTGGATTCAGCTCTCTGGTTACTTTCCAACAAATCAAGTTTCACTTTATGAAAATCCTTATTTCTCCAGAATTAATTCTTCAAAATTTAAACGTTTTAGAATTTTAACTGGGGAACCCTTTGGAGGAAAATTCTAAAATTTGGGCAGGATGTTCACCATAAAATCCCTGGGCTACCATAAAAATTTCAGATCCATTTGAGATCATTTTATCCACCCAATGGTGTGATTAATAAAACTGTTCCAGAGAAAATGGAAAAATGTCCAGAAACATTTTCAGATTTTCCCTAATATTGTTTAGCTCATATCTTTGGCTAGGAGCCTGCAAATTAGGTGAGACCAACTCCATTAGAACCCTCTGAAAATCTAGTTTTCAGAAAGTCATGGCTTGCTCCATGAAAGTCCCTAGAACACCCTAAGAGCTCCAATTAAGGCCAAATACACAATTATTTGTGGAGGGCTCAAATGAGCTTTGCTGCAAACGAAACTTGCCTAAGACTCTATTTAGGTTGTATCCAAACCACAGTAAAAAATGTAGAGTCATTGGGCCTGTCTAGCAGTACTTATGGTCTTATCAAATTCAACTTCAAATTTAAATGCATTCAAATTGATACATATATGTATTCTCTCATGTAGTCGCTAAGGTTGAGGAGGAGCCTGAGGTCTTAGATGTCATCACTACAGAAGAACAACTAGCCTATGACCAACAGCAGTAAGGCAAGCCCCGGTTTGCATTAGCCTTTTATCGATTTTACTGTTTTGAGAACTTACTTTGAGCACCCACTTCAATTTTGCATTAGCGTCTTGTTTGAAAACCCAAATGCATAGCCAAGAAAACCCTGGGTTGGGCTTAGGTTTATAAAACTCGATTAGCTACTGCAATGCTAAGATAGTGTAGGATTCTGTACAAGTCGAGTAGTTGGAACTGCTCGCGAGAATAGGATAGATGCACACTACTCGGGTAAAGGTAGCAAATGAAACACATGGTGAGAAAAATGAGACCGAGCGGAGAGTAAGGGCAGCAGTACGTTGGGGCCTGGGTGCCATAGCTCCGCTTGTGTTGATTGAGGACCAAGCCGTGTGCGGGCCTATTGAACAAGCTAGAACAGTACCAAAGACCTACCAGATATATGGGAACCGGGAAAGCGATGTAACTCGGGTAGCTGGGTGTTGAGGCATAGCTGGTCGTTCAGAGGGTAGGTTGAGAGCTTGAGGTGTAAATCGGCTGGCGGCACTGCAGATGCGTGCGCAAAGACCTCTTTCTGGGGACGATTGGACCCGCTCAACATTTGGCTGACGGGTGAAAGGTGGTTGCGTACGACGTCCGTGATGGTTGCTGTAGGCAACATGAGTACGGGCGTACGTGACGGGTTATTCGGGTAACCCTGCAGGTGTAAATCGATTATAATCGCCGTCCCTCACGGTCAGTGAGTACCATTTGTTCACTGTACCGTGACGTAGAAAGAACAGGCTAGAGTCATGTAAAAGTTGCTGATTGAAATCTATACTTTGATTGTTAATGACTTGTAGTAGTTTAGAGCAAATTAAAGTTCTTTTAAACCTTGGGCAAAGTACATGAGAGAAATGCGTTTCATGTGCCTTAGCATGAGGTTCTCCACAATTTCCTGCTAAAACTTGAAAGTAAGGTTCAAATAATTAGGCGATTCCTTTGCAACTTACTTTTCCCAAATACGCATGATCCAACATGTATAAGTTTCATGGATAGGAAAGAAGGGTCAGACTTGCTGAGCCATCGTGCTCACTGCTTGTGTTTGAAGCTTTTGCAGGGTGTGTTATGAGGAAGGGACTCCCGAGGAGGAGACGGAACCCCAAGAGGGAAACCCCGTCGAGTGGGAGTCGCGCACGCCGCCGTGTTAGTGTGCGTGTGTGCTAGCGGGGACACGTTCACGGGCAAAACGTGAACTCGGTGCGTAGTCTATGCCCTTGAGTGTAGACTGAACATATTTTGTTGTAAAAATATTCATAAATTTGTTTATGTAATAAAACTTTGCTTCCGCCTTGTACCTTTTATGTGTGTTATCCGGTGCTGTGCAACGCAGCACCCCTCAGCGTGATCCTGGCTCGACGAGGCCGTGAGGCCCTCGCAATTTTGCCCTTAGTGTGGTCTAATTCTGGGAAGAAGGAAAACTGGTCAGCACTGTCAATTTTGGACAGTATTAGAAATCAACTTTTTGATAAGTTTGATTCATGTTTCCAAATTTCATGAGTTCAATGACATGTTTGATGTTATAAATCGCTATTTTACTGTTGAAATGAATATTTTACCTTCTCAAATATGTTTCCACAGATGGAAGGCGATAAACTTTTGGAGAAACGGATGGGTGGTGTCCCACTGTTCTAAACACCGCGGTTATCTGGATATATTGAAGCTTATGCTTCAATATTTTTGGTATACGGAGATGCCGCTCTTTCTTGCCAAAGAAGAAGGCGAGGAGGAGAACACGATATGTGTCATACATGTCGATGTTTCGGCAGGACCGACTCCACCAGGATGGGCACCATTCAATGTCATGGTGAAAGGTAGATACCAGGAGGATGTATGGCAGCCCGTGATGCCATGTTGCACTTCTGCCAACTTCACATGCGAGCTATGGAGGACACTCCATATGCGCTTGTTCCAGTGGAAGGACAAGCTAATTGTGTGTGGTGGAGGCAGTACTTTGAGGCAAGCGATACAAACTGCCCAAGGTACAATCAAGCATTGGCAAATCTCAGCCTCTATATCATGGCGGGAAGGAGCGTGATGGACAGCCAAGCTGTCAATGTGGCTCCTCTCACCATGGAGCTCAAGAAAAGCACCACCCATAACGATCATTACGAGAGTTCCCATAATGCACTTCGTGATGTACTCGTGCCAACGATGCAAAGACTGAATAGGCAAGAGCATCAGTTGCGTCGTTTGAAGAAGGCGGGAAAGAAAAGTCGTGCCGACATCACAGCTTTGCAGCAGCAAGTCCATGTCTTGACCCAGCAAAATGAAGTTCTCACTCAGGAGCGCGATGAAGCGATTGAGGTGGGACAAAACTGGGAGATGGACTACAATCAAGCGATGGATGAAGTGAAGGCTCTGCAGGACGAGAAAAGGCGGGATCATTTCTTTCAGGGACTGAATCCAGTCCTGAAAGACAAACTGGCCATGTTCAATCGCAGCAGCCTCAATGACATGATTGATGCTGCGATTGTTCAGGAGGACTCTGGCAAGGAGTTAGCTGCGGCAGAGAAGAAGAGAAGCATGCCGCAGAGCAGCGGAGAAGGAGGTGGTCCTTCCAAAAAGTATCAGATGGTGTATCACACACCGTCTGGGCAACACTGGCAACACTACAGGAAACAGGGCAACATACGACAGCCAGTATAACATACAATGGCTAGCTGTCGTATATAAACTTACATACGACGGTCAGCCGAGGCTGTCGTATATAAGTTTATAAACGACAGTACAGCCGTCGTTTAGTACGTGTCTGTCGTATATAAGTGTTATATACGACAGCCAACCCTAGGCTGTCGTATATAGCAGTTATATAGGACAGCCAACCCTAGGCTGTCGTATATAGCAGTTATATACGACAGCCAACCCTAGGCTGTCGTATATAGCAGTTATATACGACAGCCACACCGAGGCTGTCGTAAATAAGTCTTATTTACGACGGCCCATGGTGTGGCCGTCGTAAATAAGTCTTATATACCACGGGGGCTCGGGTCGGCGCGGGCATTCACGCCTGCGCCGACCCGAGCCTGAGCCGCCCGCCGCCGCCCGCCCGCCGCCGCCAGCCGCCGCCCGCCCGCCGCCGCCAGCCGCCGCCCCGGCCGCCCCCGCAAGTCGGCGCCCCGGTCTGCCACCCGGCCGCCGCCCGCCAGGCGCCGCCCGGCCGCCGCCCCGGCCGCCCCCCCGGCCACCGCCCGCCAGGCGCCGCCCGGCCGCCCCAGCGGCCGCCGCCCCGGCCGCCCCCGCCAGCCGGCACCCCAGCAGCCGAAGCCCCGGCCGCCGCCCCGGCCGCCCCCCGCCCGCCAGCCGGCGCCCCGGCCACCACCCACCGCCCGCCCACCGCCGCCAGCCGCCGCCCCGGCCGCCCCCGACAGCCGGCGCCCCGGCCGCCACCCGCCCGACAGCCACCGCTGCTGCCCCGGAGGTCCCCGCCCCAGCCTCCACCCCGCGCTGTGCGCCGCCGCACCGTGCCGGTCCGCCTCCACACGCCGTCAGCCGCACCGTGCCGCGCCGCCTCCACCGTGAGGTAAGTCGCCCGCCTCCGTCCCCATCTAGATAGTTTGGTTTTTTAATTACCAATTGTTTATATTATGATTGTTTGTTTTTTATTGTTTAGTGGATAATTTCTTAGATTTAGATGAATTGATATGCTTAGGTTTAATTATTGCCCATATTTATTTGAATTGCTAGCTAGGTGTTTTTTAATTGCTTAGAATTGATAAGTTTGTTAACTACAGTAATTATGTTTGTTTAGATGAGTTGTTAATTGCTTAGATGATTAATGCATATGAGTTAATAGTTTAATTGATTATTGTTTCGATTGTTTGAGTGTTTAAAAGTACTATATGTACATAAATGGGCTTAGGGCCCGATACGACCCATTTAGTGGTAACGTATACGTCTACAAAAGCATGATGTGAACAACCTAGGCCGCCTCGCCCTACCCCCCACCCCCTCCCCCCCCCCCCCCCCGCGGCGTTCGGCCTCCGATCCCCCATCCCCCTCCCCCCCCCCCCCCCCGCGGCTTAGCCAGCGCTCGGCCTCCGACACTCTGCCGCGGAACTGCCAATCCTTCGGCGCTCGGCCTCCTCCGCCGCGGGACTGTCGATCTGCCGGCACTCGTCGGCCTCCATTGACCGGCTGTCGCAGATCTGCCAGCGCTCAACCTCATACGAACTCAAGATCCTGTGCGCGGGCGCCGCCGCCACCTCCCTTGTGTGCAAGCGCCGCCGCCGTATTCACCTGCCTTACACCGGGATCTAAGGCGATGGGACGCCTTACGATCCCTAGGCGCCTTACCGCTTAAGCGACGCTTAAGCGATGCCTTAACAACTATGGTTCTTTCCTTCTCTCTATTGTTCTTTCCTCTCTCTCTCTCTTTGAAATCACTCAAAAATGAAAGATTGACATAAACCTTTACAATATGCGTCACCCGTTTCGAACCAGCCCGTCTCACACGTGTTACGCATGTGAGGCGTGTAGGTTCGGAATTTTCCCTTTTTGGACAGCCTAAGAGTGACCGAGAGGGCGTGCTTATAATGAGACGCGGGGTTTAGATTTGGACGTAGTTTCGACAGCGTAACCCTAATGTTCTCCGCTGCTCCATTTTTGGACGTGCAGTTGGAGAACAGCGGGGTTATGCTGCCGAAATTTCGTCTGAATCTAGACCTCGTGTCTTGTTATAAGCATGTTCGTCTTGGTCACTCTTGGGTGGGTTTAGGACCTATCCTTTTCAATAGATATAGGTCCGTAATATAAATAAATAATAAACTAACTATAAATTCTTTGACTTAAAACTGCAGAGTTAAACATGAGTGAAGACCGTAGTTGGATGTATACCGGTTGGAATAAGGCAACTGGTCACTCAGATGAGTGGTATGTCGGGACAGACGACTTTATTGATCGAGTGTTCTCGTTGTCTACGACCGATAAAGTTCGTTGTCCATGTGCGAAATGCCGGAATACTAAGTTTTTGGACAAAACGACATTGTCATTACACTTGTGCAAAAATGGTTACATGCCATATTATGAGGTCTGGATTTTCCACGGCGAGTCTGCTCCTCGAGCCGTTCATGTAGATGATGATGATTGTCCGGGTGTTGACAGGATCGATGAGATGTTAAAAGATATACAAACGGAGGATCCGCCCACAAATGAGGCAGACACATTCTTTAATCTCTTGAAAGCTTCTGAAGAGGTGTTGCATGATCATACTGAAATGACTCTTCTTACTTTCATGACCAGATTTATGGCAATCAAATCTAAGTATTTCTTCTCTAATAATTGCTACAATGATATGATGAAACTTATCAGTGATGCTCTTCCACAACCTCATAAACTGCCCAAAGATATGTATCACTCAAAGAAATTACTATCTGGACTGGCTATGAAATATGAAAAAATTGACGTGTGTCCAGATAACTGCATGCTATTTTGGAAAGAGCATGACAAAGAGAAGAATTGTTTAAAGTGTGGAAAATCGAGGTTTGTCGAAGTTGTCAATGACGATGGTGATAAAGTAATGACAGAAGTTGCACATAAGCAATTGCGTTACTTGCCTGTGACACCTCGGTTGAAGCGGCTGTTTCTTTCTAAAAGATCTGCCAGACACATGAGATGGCACAAAGAAGGTGTGCGTGAGAACAAAGATGTGTTGACTCATCCGTCGGACGGTGATGCATGGAAGTCTTTGGACTCTTTTGATCCTGCTTTTGCTAGTGATGCGAGAAATGTTCGCATCGGGTTAGCGACGGATGGTTTTTCACCTTTTAGTACAAATGCCGCACCATACTCCTGTTGGCCCGTCTTTGTTATTCCGTACAACCTACCACCTTCTCTTTGTATGAAGTACGAGTTTATGTTTCTTAGCCTCATTATACCAGGACCAGATCATCCGGGATCACGTATCAATGTGATGTTGAAACCGTTGATTGAAGAATTGAAAACGTTGTGGATTGGAGTTGAAGCGTATGACTGTTACAAGAAGCAGAAATTCAACCTTCGAGCTGCTTATTTGTGGTCTGTCCATGATTTCCCTGCGTACGACATGTTTTCTGGATGGAGCACATATGGTCGTTTGTCGTGTCCCATATGTGCGTCTGACACAGAGTGTTTTCGACTTACATACGGTGGCAAGATAAGCTACTTTGATTGTCATAGGCGTTGGCTTCCTCGAAACCACCCATTCAGGCAATAGAGGAATGTCTTCAGAAAAGATACTGTTGTCACTAAGGAACCACCTAAACGCCTAAGCGGGTGTGAAGTATCCGATGTGTTGGACTCACTAGTCCCTGATGAAGCTCGCCCTGGATTCTTTGTAGGTTATGGAAATGTTCACAACTGGACTCATGTATGTGGAGTTTGGGAGCTACCATATGTGAAGTCATTGATACTGATGCATAATATTGATGTAATGCATCAGGAGCGTAACATGGCTGAATGTATCATAAGCACGTGCATGGATATCACGGGCAAAACGAAAGACAACTTAAAGGCTCGAAAGGATTTGGCCGAGATTTGTAATCGACCTACTCTTGAGCTCTCTGAAAGCAGTGGTAAGCCACGTGCTTCTTTCGTGCTTCGACCTAATGAAAAGAAACAAGTTATGGAATGGTTGAAAACTTTAAAATTCCCAGATGGTTATGCTGCTAGTCTGAGACGAGCCGTGAATGTTAAAACGGGAAAGCTCACTGGGTTGAAGAGTCATGACTATCATATAATAATGGAAAGACTCTTACCTGTTATGTTTCGGGGATATCTGGATGATGCGGTGTGGAAGGTGTTAGCTGAGCTATCATTATTCTATAGGCAGTTATGTGCCAAAGAAATAACGAAAGACATGATGGAGAAGTTAGAGAAGGAGATACCTGTACTTTTATGTAAGATGGAAAAAATATTCCCTCCTAGTTTCTTCAATCCAATGCAGCATCTTCTTATACATCTTCCATTCGAAGCAAAAGTTGGTGGTCCAGTGCAATATAGATGGATGTACCATATTGAAAGAGCATTGAGATATTTAAAAACTATGGTTGGCAACAGAGCAAGGGTTGAAGGGTGCATTGCCGAAGCATTTACTCTAAAGGAAGTAGGTTACTTTTCTAGTTTCTACTTTGCAGAGGAAAACAATGTCACCGAGAGAGATCTCGAAGTCATGGCGCTTCGGGAGAGCTTGGCTCGGCAGGAGGAGGCATTGGCGAGAGAGCGAGAGAACAACATGGCTGCCATGGCGTACCATGCGTCCTATATGGCACAGATGCAAGCGGCAATGGAAGTAAGAAACATACAATTATAGTTTAATTACATTGCATTTCAATTAGTTTTGTAAATTGAAATGTTTGAAATGGCAGGCGCTAGCTCAACAGCAAGGGCAGCAAATCCAGATACCGTTGTGGCAGTCACCTCCGTTCGTGCTAGAGCCGTCGCCACCACAGGAGCAGTTTCCTGGAGTACAGGTATAAAAAGAAAGTTACATTAAGTGGAAGCCCCAACCGCTAAGAATCCTAATGAACCTAGAAAAACAATTGTAAACTTGTACATATGTCACTTTGTTTCGCAGGGATCAGGGACGGAGGCTCAGACTCCATCGCCACAGCTAAGGGCGCCAGGTTCGCCGCGGCAGGATGACTTCTTCGCTCCCGGAGGTAGTGGAGGGGCTAGTAATCAATAGATTTGTGATTTTGTTTTCATTTGTGTGGATGTCAGACTTTGTGATTGTCGATGTGTACTATTGCACTTTGTTGTGAATTTATATATCAAACTGTTTTTTTGTTGTCTTTGTATGTGTAGCTGGCCATCGAGCCAGGTTAGCCATTTTCTATTTTTTTAAAAAAAATGGAAAAGCTTATATACGACGGCCTGTATAGTTTATATACAACGGCCGCTATACAGGGCCGTCGTATATAAGCCTAAATTATATACGACGGCTGGGCCAGGCTGTCGTATATAAGGGCTTATATACGACAGCCACGGTCCAGCGGCTGTCGTATATAAGCCCTTATATACGACAGCCAGGGCCCAGCGGCTGTCGTATATAAGCCCTTATATATGACAGCCAGGGCCCAGCCGTCGTATATAAAGGCCCTGGCCCACTGGGCCAAGTCCATGAAACGGGCCGTTGTATATAAGCGGTCGTCGTATATATACTGTTATATACGACGGCGCCGTCGTATATAACTATATATACGACAAAATATATACGACGGCCACAAACCGTCGTATATAAACAACTGCCGTCGTATATAAACTATATACGACGGCTTCTGCTTTATATACGACGGTTTTAGCCGTCGTATGTTGACGGGAATCCTGTAGTGCAACCACCGTCCTGACCGTTGCAATTCCGCAATCGGCCGTATCCGCATCCAGCGTTTCGACCGGAGTTATCAGCACATCAGCAGCAGCAACAGCAACAACAGCAAAGGGCTATGCCGCGTGCATTCTCACCTCAGCAACGCATGCCCGGCTTTCGCCCACAAGGAAGCGGCCAGCCACCGTATGCATGCTTTACGTGCGGTTGCCAGGGGCATTTCTCAAAGAATTGCCCCAAGGAGAAGCAAGGCAGCAGATTGGCAACACTATTCCCGTGGAGGAACCAGCCCCGAAACAACAACAATGCATGGCGTGCAAATCCCAAGCCCGGCAACGTCCACCACCTCACCATTGAGCACATGCTGGAGGGCGAACCCATCCTTGCAAGTGTGTTCACTCTCCACCAACATCCCATAGTTATCTTATTTGATTCGTGTGCCACTCACAACTTCATTAGCAACACATATGTTTCTAATCATAGTCTAAAAATAATACCCACCGAAAGTCCTTTCATGATTTGTTCACCAAGTGAGTAAATTTCAGCAAGCGTAATGGTTCCAAAAGCACCATTATGCTTAGGGGGAAATTATAACCCGTGTCTCTCATTGTCTTAGAGGGACAAACGTCGAGGTCATCCTAGGGATGTCATGGTTAACTCGCCACGGTGCTGTTTTGGACATCGTATCTCGTGTCGTGCACTTAAATTCATCAGTGCACAGACCTCATTCTCTATTTCTGGACGATCCAGAAATAACACTTCCAGCAGTTTATCACTCCAAAACAAACAGCATGAAATACATTCCAGTAGTCTGTGAGTTTTCCGACGTATTCCCGGATGATCTACCGGGTATGCCGCCCGACCTGGAGGTGGAGTTGAAGATAGAACTTGCACCGGGAACCATGCCGATATCCCGAAGGCCGTACAAAATGGCACCGAAGGAATTAGCAGAGTTTAATGTAAGGGTCCAAGTTTTTCACTTGCTAAAAGTGTTCATCACACCCACATCTCACCTCATTTGTGGTAATCACATGAACACATTTGAAGAGCAAGTAACCACCGTAAATAGATTTATTAGGAGATGAACTCACAAAATGCAAATGTGGCATTTCCCACATACATCATCGAGGGGCTGAGTACATGATTAACTCCGAAACTTTGTTAGGAAGGCTCAAGCCAAATTTCACCAAAATCCAAACCTTTTTGAGGCACTTTTGGGTACAATCATTAAAAGGCTAGTTTGAACTTAAAGTCAAATTCAAACTCCTTTCATCCCATAAATTCAAAAGTGGGATTCATTTTCAAACTCAGCACATTTTATTGAGCTCATCCACCAATTTTCACTCCATTTGGAGTTGATCTTGACATGATCGATTTTGAGAAATATTCAAACTGAATTTGAATTTCAGTTTGCCATTTGAAGCAAAATGCATTCAAACCAATTCTCCATTATGAATCATTCAAACTTCAAATCGTGATTCAGTGGATTGATCAATGTTTAGAGGGCATAAGGGTACCAAATAATGTGTAACAGTGGAAATTTAATTTTAGAGGACAAAATGTTGCAAGTGGGACCCACTGTCAGTTTAACAGCCGAGTGAACCGACTCCACCGCTGCTCACTCGGGTTCTTGCGCGTGCTGCTGAGACAGCCATGGCGAGCAACCGACGCCACCTCCTGTTCTCGGGACCCGGCTGACGGGAGAACGCCCCAGTGCCCTTATCACCGCGCCTGAGGGTGCCAAAGACGGTTTCTCCACGGTTCGTCACTCGCTCGCACCGAAAACTCGCGCAACTCTCACCGCACACCTGAACTCCCACCCTCACCGTCGACCGGACAAATCCGGAGTGTCACCGTGAGTTGAGGCCAAAACGGAACCGCCGACCTTCACTCGACGTGCTCCAACCCTCAGCTGCTCGTGATCGGCTTCCTTCAAGCTTCCCGGAGCCGGTTTCTCCTCCTCTGTTCACCCCGACGCGCCTCCGACTAAACAACGTCGCCCGGACAGATCCGAGCTCCTCCGGCGCAACCAACTGCTCACAGAGGTTAGCATCAAAGTCTTGTAGCTCCTCCCGAACCCCCTAGCTCGGTCATCATGCCGACTAGCCAGAATTTTATGTTTTCCGATGATCACCGTGTAGAACCGAAGTACACCAAAACGGAAAATTCGTTGAGCATGTTGATCGTTCCAAAAAACTGTTATAGTTATAGCAACTAGGGCCCTTCACGACCACCCTGACCAAAAACCACGAAGAAACCTCCATCCTACGAGCTGAGCAACGCAAACTCGCCACCGCCGGCCGGAATGGCCCGGGTCGCCGTTGAGCTCATAGCTCCGATCGTTTTCCGTGGGGTTTGAGTGCACCATCACTTTCCTCGAGCTCCAATGGTGCTTTACGGCCGCTTCGGGCATCGGGAGAAGCTTGGGACGTGTTTTTCATTGTCAGCGCCGCACCACCGATCGCCGCCGTCGATGCCGACCGGTTTCCTGTCGATGGCGTGCTGCACAACCATGTCCAGCCGCTAGGGCTTGGTCTGAGGAGCGTGTAGCACGAAAAATCACCGAAAATTGTCCACCATAGCCGGAGAACGGTCTGCGCCACTGCCACTGTCCGGCGCGTGCTCGGGCGCCGGCGGGAGGTTGAAGACGACACTGTGTTGTGGGCCCCGGGTGTCAGCCGTTTAAACATTTCGGTTGTTCTTTTTCAGTTTTCCCTCCAAAATTTTAGAAGCCCATAACTTTGGCTAGGATTGTCCAAATTGACTGAACCAAATTTTGTTGGATTCAGCTCTCTGAATAATTTCCAGCAAAACAAGTTTCACTTCATGAAGCCCTTTATTTCTCCAGAATTGATTCTCCAAATTTAAACTGTTTAGAATTTAACTGGAGATCCCTTCGGTGGAAAATTCGGAAATTTGGCCAGGATGTTCCTTGTAATATCCCTGAGCCACCATAAAAATTTCAGATCCATCCGAGCTCATTTAGTTGACCTAATGGTGTGATTAAAGCAACTGGTCCAGAGAAAAAGAAAAATGTCTAGAAACATTTTTCAGAATTTCTCTGAACTTGTGTAGCCCATATCTTTTGCTAGGATGCTACAAATTATATGAAACCAATTCCATTAGAACCTTTTAAAAATCTAGTTTCCAGAAAGTCATGGCTTGCTTCATGAAAATCCTTAGAAAACTATAAGAGCTCTAAATATGGCCAAATACACATTTATTTGTACAGGGCTCAAATTAGCTTTGCTTCAAATGAAATTTTGCCAAGTCCCTGTTTAGGTTGTATACAAACAACAGTAAAAATTTCAGAGTCAACATGACTGTCTAGCTATACTTATAGTCTTCAAATTATCAAAATAACTCAAATGCATTTAAATTGATATGCGTCATATTTCTCTTTTTCATGTAGTCGCTAAGATCGAAGAAGATCCGGAGGTTCTAGACTTCATTACTCCAGAAGAACAGTTAGCCCATGACCAGCAGCAACACAAGGTCCGGTTTGCATTAACCTGTTTATAAAAGTCTTATGTTTTGATCACTTACTTTATGCCTTCCCTACAATTGTGCATTAGAGTCTTGATTGGAAACCCAAATGCAAAGCCAAAAGAACCAGGGATTTGGGCTTAGGTTTTAAACCTCGAGTAGCCGCTGCAATGCTAAAATGGTATAGGTTTTGGTACAAGTTGAGTAGTTGGAACTACTCGCGAGAATAGGCTAGAGGCACACTACTCGGTTATTGATAGACAATGAATCACATGGCAAGAAAATGAGATCGAGCGGAGAGTAATAGCAGCAGAACTTTGGGGCCTGGGTGCCATAGCTCTGCTTGTGTCGATTGAGGACCGAGCCGTGTGCGGGCCTTGTAAAAGTTCCAAAACATGTAAATGGAAAACTTGAGCTGTTAATAAAGTTGAGTTTAAATTCAAGAAATGGGACTTGTTTAAACTTTTCCATGTATGATAATACACATGAGAGTTCTTCTTAAACAAGCTTATGGTCACTATAGGCTTGGACTCTAGGTGGATTAAAACCACATATTTGAAGTGTCATGTGCAATGGAAAGTTTAAAAATCGGATTGTAAACTAAATGTTCAAATCGAAGTTCAAATGAGGGAACTACAATAGGAATTTTAAACTGTTGTGTTCAAAAGCTCAATTGCAGCAGCCAAATTTAAAATCAGATTCCATATTTGAATTCCTTAGGTCCAAATAAGTGGGTTTGCAAAGTTTCATGAATTTTTGAAATGTTTTGCTACTCATTTTTCCAAAAGGACTCTAAATTGCAATGAATTCAAATACACATTTGAATTTGTATGAAAATTGGCCCAATTCTACAAATGCACTTCAGTTTTGAACTCCCCACAATTAAACTTCAACATTTGCCAAATTTGAGAGATTTTGGAGAGGATAAGGGGACAGTGGGGCCCACTGGTCAGTACACTCAAATATCTGCAAATTTGAGTCGGTTGTCTGTTTCTCTATTCACACATGAATTCGGATCAAACACAGCGCAGGCCGACACCGAGACAACTTGGCGTCACCTCCCGAGCAGCTGCTGGAGTTTCCCTCGCCGTTATCAGCTTCCACCGGGGGTGTGCACCTCACAACACCGAGAAAACGCTCGAGCTAAACCTCCTCCACGCCACAGCGCTGTTCCTGGGAGTTCTTGCCGCCGCCGTGCAGTTCTCCATCGCCAACCATCTTCGCGAGCTTTGACACCCGGACAAACATGGAAGCAGCGTCGCCCACGCTCCCTGAAGCCTGTCAAAGCAAGTTTCGAGTATGCAGCAGGCTACAATCACCTCAGCAAGCCTTTACTTCTCCAGCGGGCCGACCTCAGTGACTTCACGTCTAACCGAGTCTCTCCGGCGTTTCACGCACAACAAAGCCACGGATAAGGTTGGTTAGCACCTCCCCTTGCTGTCCATCAAGTCTGGGATCATTTCATAGGACAACCTAGCCGGAATTTGGGTTTTCCTCACGGCGGTTTCTTCGGGTCACCGGCTCCAAACCGTAAAATTCTCCTCCGAGGCGTAAGGGCACCCAATTGTGTTCTGGGCTCATGATTCTTAGCCCCCTACGGACCTCCTCGACCAAACAGAGCACGATTCCATCAACCCTAGCCGTAGAACGTCGTGTTCTTCATTGCCGCCGGAAAATTCACCTGGGGCGCACGGTGGGAACCTATCTAGAGCCGTTCCCGATACAAACCAATACCATGTCAAGCATGCCCACGACTCACTGATACTTTAGGAGCAAACGGCACAGCTTTTGGTGCAGCACAGCGCCATAGCGACGTCACCAGACATGCCGCAGCCACTGTCGCCGTCGCACCTATGGTTCTGGCCATCTTCGATACGAGGTAAGGCCGGCAACGTGTTCCCCGCACGAGAATACGTAGTGGCGGCGAAAATCAGCGAGTTCAAAGCAGGGGAACCTCCTCCCAGCGAGAGCTCTGGCGAGCTCGGCGGTGCGGGAGCGCGGGGGGCTGGAGGTAGACGAAGAGGGGGAGCACCCACATGTCAGCGTCTGTCCGGAGGACAGGGATTCTCTGTTGCACCGTATCAGTTTGTGACTGTGCAGGAAAAACCCTGTAGTCTCGTGTGTCAGCGCATGAGAAGGCGCCACACACCCCCGGATCTGCTGTCAGACTTTTAAACTTTTCCTGGTTTATTTCAAATGCCAGATTTGATTCAAACTTTGGGAGGACATAACTTTTGCTAGGAAGCTCCAAAATTAATGATTCAAATAGTGTTGGATTCAGATTGAATAACTCTATCCAAATATGCAACCCAATTTATATGAAAATCGTTATTTAGTTCTGGAAAATTATTTAAAAGTTTTCAGCAAAAGAATTTTAGAGGGAGTTTGGTTCATCCAAAAATCCTCAAATTTTGCCAGAATTTTCTATAGGACATTAGTGAACTCTTGCAAAATTTTCAGCTCATTTAGAGTTGATTTAGTTAGGATAATTCGGATTTCAAGTTTCTGTGTTCAAATGAATACAGAAACAATTCCAGAGAATTTCCAAAACTTGGAAATTCAGTTCTGGGAAATTCTTAGCTCCAAAAATCCTATAAAAAATCATGCATGCCCCCTGAGCTATGTTTGAAATTGTGGTTCACTTGAATTTGCATTAAAGTGCAAATTTATTCAGAATTAATTCCTTTCTGCCTAAATGCTTAGGGAATTGTTCTGAGTGATCTACTCATTGAAAAACTCTAAATTTTGGTCCAGATTACTTTATTGTGACATGGAACTCACAAGAAAATTTTCAGCTCCATTGCAGCTTTGTATCATCACTGTCCTTTTTAACCTCTTAGATGAGTAACACACAAGTGATGAGATGCACTTATTACTTGATCAGGTTGCTTAACCCAAACCCAAACCACTAGCACCAGTGTCATTTTAAATTTTTAAACAGAGTTCCAGTTTTAAACTTGTCTTTAGAACTTGTTAGCAAAAGCTTTACAATTAAACATATATGCATATTCATAACGTGTAGTGTTTAAACGTGGAAAAGTGGAGAAGAAGTGAACCTTGAATCAAGGAGCAAGAAGGGCAGTGATTAAGCTTCAAGTTATCAGCAACTAACTTCATAATTATCTGACTTTAGTCACCTGAAAAACCAAGGCAAGTTCCGGTTTGCATTTAAGTTGTTTATAAAGTTTTTACTTTGTTCACTATTATGGTTAGAGTTTATATGTGTATTAGGTCAAGTATGCTTTATACTCCAAATGCAAGAACAAATGAACCCTGGAGTCAAGGGTAGAAGGATTTTCTCTGTTGTAGAAGGTTGCCGTGCTAAATAGGGTATGACATCTGGTAGAAGTCGAGTAGTTGGAATCTACTCGTGAGCTATAGTCGGGATTACATGGGTGTAGTTGAAAAAGGCAAACTAAAGTTTATATTTCTAAGGATGAGACCGGGCAGGAGGGTTAGGCAGCGACAAGATGAGGTCTTGGTCGAGTAGCTCTGCCTGTGTCTTGTTAAGGACCGATGCATGTGCCGCATCCATGAGCAAGTATTGAGTTGTGTACCGGATGCTTACTGCTATATGGGACCCAGGAAACCGATGTACAAGGTTAACTGCATTGTAGAGGCATACCACATCATCTCGTTAGACCTATGAGCCCGAGACGGCGCGACCGGTTCTACAGTTGAGTGTCCTGCGAAAGGTTGCCATATACGACGTAACGAAGGACGCCAGATTTGGGTCTTCAGAGGCGGGCGTATGTGTCGAGCTATCTGGGCAGTGTTTGATTTGAATCACCGTCCCTCGCGGTTATGAGTACCGCTTGCTCACATGTTATGACATAGTAATCAAGTTGTGTGGAAACCGTTTGCAAGTTTTAATTACTGCTATGATAATTGAAATTGCATGAAAACCATGTATGAAGTAGTGATAGAGCGAATTATAGTTATTTTCCACCTTGGGACAAGTAACATTGGAATGCAGTGTTTCTTGTTTTATTGTGGAGTTCCATTGTTGCTGGGCGCAAGGTCACTACTGTGATAGATAAAATCTGAATGTTAAGGATGAACTCGTAGGCAAGTCTTTTTGCAACTTACATGTTTAGGTCTTAAGTTACTTTCATGTAGAGTTGCATGTCTTAGGAGAGACGGTTAAGTCTTGCTGAGCCTTCGTGCTCACTCTTGCTATATGAGTGGTTTTGCGGGTTAATATCGACGCATATAAAGAAGGTTGTCCGGTGAGACTCGGAGACTTCCGAGTCATGTTACACATGGAGAACCTAGCCGCTGCCATGTCTTCGTGTTGCTAGCGAGAGGAGTCCGTGGGCTGGACCTCTTCTCGGGTGCTCATTAGTTATTTGACGTGAGTTGTTTTTAGACTTCCGCTGTAGCTATTTTATGTAATTTTATTTGCAAAGAACATTTGTAAGCTTCCGCTTTTGATTTATGTAATACAGTGTTTCCTTATATGTGTGCTGTTGGGTGCTGCATAACACGGCACCACCCAATGCGATTCCCGGGCGAGTGGCTCGGCCCCGTGACACCGGTCGGGGTCCCTCACAGCATGGTATCAGAGTCGTATTGGTAATAGTGCACAGAATAAGGATCATATTACGACAAAAACTTAGGATACAGTGAGGAAACGGTATTAGGCCCACATAAGGACTATAGTAGTATGGTTACTTAAAGTGGCATGACTAATGTACTTGTTATAATTCTGAATTTTGATTATATAACGACGCACCTACGCTCAGGTAAGCATGGTAAGGAACGCCACCGAAAGCGGTTCAATTTTGGTTAGCTCCCCTGACGAGGAAAGTGGTTCAGGGATAGGTCTCATAGCTTGGTGTGAGACGTCAATATGAAACTCTTAGACTCTTCATGTTCCTAAGTTCATATGAAATGCTGATCCCTAGCGTACATTTGGCAAGAAAGTGGAGACCCATCGTGTGGTCAGTAACGTGATAGTGTGTTCTTCTGGAAATAGCCCAGGAGGACATACGCAGCTGTTGCCATCGGCATGCCCTGCAGGGCAGTAGGTGGTATCTGTTGGATTGATAAAATTGTGGGGAACCCCTTCCGGGATCCACACTCCAGGATACACATTGGGTGGTGCCGTGCGATGCGGCACCGAACAGCATACACGAAAAGAACCATAAAGTACAAAGTCTTTTATTTCTCAAGATAATGTCATTTGCAAAATATTGTGCCACGAGGGTACACGCAGCGGAATATACATACACACTTACTCTCAGTCCTAACTATGCAAAAGAGATGACGTCCAGCCCGTGGACGCTTCTTACTAGCTTCCACAAAGATGAGTGCAGTGGCAGGGTTTCCGGTGAGTCTCTAATGGCTCACCGAACAACCATCTTCATAGCAGATTTTACAACCTGCAAAACACTAATAATGCAACCGTGAGCACGATGGCTCAGCAAGACTTAACCGACACTCCTAAACATGGAACTCTACATGCAGGGATTACTAACATCAGAAAAGTATGATGCAATAACGATCTGCCTACATGTTAATCCTTACTTTCAGTTTAATAGCAGCAGATTATTATGCCTTAGGCAGCCCTCACATCGGAAGTCCACAATATAACAAGAAACACTTTCCTCCAATGTGGTGATGCCCAAAGAGGGAAATAAACTTAGTGAGCTATACAACTCAGTGAACAATGAGCTTAAGAACTTCACAACAGCAATGATTCATCTCACTTTATCTGGAAATAGTTACTACGTCACAACTCAGTGAACAAGTGGTACTCATATAACCGCGAGGGACGGTGATTCGAATCAGGACACACCCGGAATACACGACACATACACCCGCCTCAAAAGACTCACACAAGAGCTCCTTCTTGCGCTGTATGCAGCAACCTTTCACCCGTCACTCCAATGCCGAATCAGTTCTGCCGACCCATCGGAAGGGCCACTACTGGAACACGTCAAAGTTGCTCTGCTAGTGGGTTTACATCTCTGACACCAACCCTAAAGGACGGCCGTATAAGTTTCGACACGAGAGTACCCGAGTTACATCGGTTTCCTGGACCCCATAATTCCAGTATGCATCAGGTACTGTTCAAACTTTCTCAGCAGGGCGGCATACGCATCGGTCCTTAACCGACACAAACAGAGCTACAGCCACACAGGCCCAACGTCCTACTGCTCCTACTCTCTGCTCGGTCTCATTTTCCATTCCAGAACTTTCATTCTCTAGAATCATACCCCGCTGAACCCACATCCTAAACTCGCAAGTAGCTTCCAACTACCCGACTTGTACCGGATCCTATACAACTTAAGCCTAGACAAAGCTACACGAAGGTAACCTGTTCTACCCTTTAACTCCAAGGGTTTGTGGGTCATGCATTTGGAGTATCAATCACCTTGACCTAATGCACAATACATACTAGACCCATAAAAGTGATACAAAGTAAAATGTAACTAAAAAGCTGTTAAATGCAAATCGGGGCTTGCCTTATGTTGCTGCAGGTTTATTTCTAACTTAAAGTCAGTAGCTTTGCGACGAATAAAGCTTCAAGTTTCTGTTCTGAGTCGAATGCCTCGTCGAGCTCCTTCGTCGTTTTTCCTACCGATGTCAACATGCACAGTTTTATGTTGCAAGTAAATACATTATAAAACAAAATTGTTTTATGACTTAAGAAGAGTTCAGATCAACTACGGATCGAGATTTGGGTTTGGCTATGTGCTGGAACAGAGAGAAGGACATTTTAGCATTGGAGGTTTTGGAATAAAGTTCAAAGGACCATATAATGGACATAAGTATGAAGCTGGACATAATTGGAAGAAAACTTGAGAAGATGATCTGAACTTGCTCTGAAATTTTTACAGTGGTCCATAGATCATACAGAAGTATGGCTTGCAAAATTTCAGACAAAGTTGATGTAAGATGTGGCCTATGGAATTTCCTTTGCTATTTGGATTCTCTAAATTCCTATGGCAATTCTAGGGTCTTGGCATGCTCCAAATGTGGTTTGTCAGAAACTTGAGAGTCTCATGAGTCAATAGAAATTGGTTTCACCATTTTTGGAGCTTCCTACACAGATATATGGAATTTAGAAGTTGGAGCTAAAAGCTGAAAATCTTTCTGTTATTTTTCCTAATTTTCAGAGACATACAAGATTGAATCAACATTTGGCCAAGCAAATAAAGTCCATTGCCTCTGAAATTTTTACTGGAGTTCAAGGACTTCTGGGAGAATGTCCTGCCCAAATTTCGGAATTTTCCAATAAACAGAACTCCTGTAAATATTCCTACAAGTTTTTAGTTAAATGAATTAATGCGCCAAATCCAGGAATTTTCGTAAACCTTGGGATGCACCTTTGGATAGTACTCTATGATAGGAATCCAACAAAATTTATTTCACAATTTTTGGAGGTTCCTACACAAAGTTATTGCTCTCCAAAGTTTGAACCGAATTAGGAAAATCTGGAAAAGTTTAAACCCGACAGTGGGTCCCACTTGCCAGTCCTGTCTTCTACCTCACTCCAAAACAGAGGACCCGGCGGCTTGCTCCGGCCAGTGTCACTGGAAGCCATTTTCCGGCCACCTCCCGGCCTCCTAGTCGCCGCTCCCACCTGTTACAACCCACTGGACTCTCTGGGAGGGTCGCCGGCGGCCGTAGCTCACCGGAAATCACCGCACATCGGCAACAGTGAGACCTAGGTCTCCGGCGAGGTCGCGGCGGCCCATTCCTTCACCAATTGATCGGGTTTTTGGCTCTAGAGCATCAGGGAATCGTGTAGACGCTTGACATGGAGCCCAAACGGATCGGGGAGTGCTGCAAACCCATCTGCACGGTGCGCCCGATGGGGTCCGGCGGTGCGCCATGATCAAAACACGGAAATTCTCCCTCTACACCCCATATCTAGGTCTAAAATAAGTGCGCCAAGTAGTTATGAAGTTTTGTGCAAAGTTTGAATCAACAAGAACACGAATTAACAAAGAATTTGGCAAATTCCTACCTCAGGGTCGGTTTGTACCACCCGGGAGAAAAACTCAAAATTCTCCTTCGGTGATCAATGGCTAGGGCTGAGTTTTGGGCTTGAGCAGCTAGGGTCGGCGGTGCACTGAGGGGCTGGCTTGCCTTGGCGTAACCTTGCTCGGTGTGAGCTGTCCACGGTGACCTTGCTCGGTTTTTCAGTGTTTACCCGAGAGCCGCAGCACCTTTGCTTTTTTTTCCGGTGCAAACAAGCTCAGGACAGGGGAGGAGAAGGGCTGGCCCGCTAGAGCACTGGTGGGCGCAGCTCTTTGCTGTAGGGAGCTCGAGCAATCGATGCTCGGTTTCTGTGGTATGATCAGAGAATAAACCGGCGGCGGTGTTCTGCACGAAGGAAGCAGCTGAGGCGCAAACACGAGCTGAGGGGGAAGCGAAGTAGTGCTGTGGCACTCGGGCGGCCGATTTGATCGCCCACGAGCTGACTTCGGGAGCAAGCGAAGCAAGAAGCTCGGTGGCACATCGGTCGGAGGATCGCGCCAGGAGCTGGCGCATCGCGCGTGAACAGCCGAGGGAAAACAGGAAATTTGTCTCTGTGGTGGCTGACCAGTGGGCCCCACCTTTTCTTCTCTTATCCAATTTTCCACTGATATTTTCCCCACAGCTACTCAAAATTTAAGACTATGCTTTGCCTCAAAGTTAAGGTTCGAAAAAGGTTGAATTCAAATGATTTGAATTCTGTTGTGGAGTTTGAATTGAATATGGTCATTTGAATTTAAAATGGTATTTGAATTCTTCCTTTTGCATTGTTCCAAAAACATAGCAAACCAACTCCAAAGTTTCTGATTTTTGGCATGGCTGCTAATTCAAATGTGGAGAACACATTTATGGAACCAAATTTGCAAATTGAGGGAGTTGGGATTTTAAACTGAAATTTAAATTCAGATTATAGGGCTTTGTCTTTTAATCCCAAACAAACACTGAAACCCCTCCAAATGAGCTGAAATTTGGAATGTTTAATATTTGAATTATGAAGAATACCCATGTTATGAATTTAGATCTCCATGTTTGGAAGTTTTGGGAAGTTTGAATCCTCACTTTGAACTTACATCGTTATAATTCAAAGTTTTAATTCCCCTCATTTTTTCCTAAGTGTACATCAGCTGAAAATTCTTACTACCACTTTTTGGGGATTTTACATCCCTCCCCCTTTAAAAAGAATCTCGTCCAGAGATTCAGAAAGAAGAGACGAAGCTGTAGAGAAGGAATTACCGGATATAAGCGGACAGCAAGTCCGGATAGTTTGAACGGAGGTATTCTTCACTCTCCCATGTTACTTCCTCCGCGGTATGATTGCTCCATAATACCTTATAGAATTGGAGTGTCCGATTCCTTGTCGACCGAGCTTTTCATCGATAATCTGGATTGGATGCTCGGTATAGGAGAGATCCGGTTGCAATGTCTCGAGATCTTCATTGCGGACAGCAGTGGTAATCTTGAGACATTTTCAAAGCTGAGAGACGTGAAATATATCATGCACCCCAGCGAGATTTGTCGGTAGCTCAAGCCGGTAAGCTACGGGTCCACATTTCTCCGTGATAGCAAATGGACCGATAAACCGGGGAGCGAGCTTCCCTTTTACACCGAATCAGTGAACTCCCTTCATTCGAGATACGTGGAGATATACGTACTCTCCGACGTTGAAGTTCAACGGTCGATGTCGATGGTCTGCATAGCTCTTCTGTCGAGATTGAGCAGCTTTTAAATTTGCCTGTATGACCCAAACTCGTTCTTCGGCGTCATTGACAAGGTCAATCCCAAATGTCACTCTTTAACCGGATTCACACCAATTCAATGGCGTGCGACATCTCCAGCCGTAGAGAGCCTCGTACGGTGCCATCTTGATACTCGTTTGATAGCTGTTGTTGTACGAGAATTCCACCAACGGTAAATAAGCATCCCAATTCTTAACGTGGTGGATGGCACACGCTGTCAACATATCTTTCAAGACTTGATTCACCCTCTCGGTTTGTCCATCGGTTTGAGGGTGATATGCGGAGCTTCTAGGCAATTTGGTTCCCAAAGATGCGTGCAGCTATTCACAGAAACGAGAGACGAACAATGCACCACGATCTGAAACTATTGTTCTTGGAACTCCATGCTGGCATAATATCCGTTTAATGTATAACTCCGCATATTTCATGGCCTTGAATCCCACATTCACCGGTATGAAGTGTGCTGACTTGGTTAATCGGTCAACGATTACCCAAACCGAATCATGCTTCCGAGATGTGAGCGGTAACCCAACAATAAAATCCATATTCACATCTTCCCACTTCCATGCCAGAATATGAAGGGGCTGCAGAAAACCAGGTTTCTTCATGTGATCTGCTTTCACCCTTCGACATGTATCGCACTCGGATACGTATTTAGCTATTTCCCGCTTCATCCGTGTCCACCAAAACTTGTTTCTCAAATCTTGGTACATCTTGTTGCTTCCTGGATGAATGGAAAATTTTGATAGATGAGCTTCGTCTAATATTTTCTTATGAAGCTTCATGCCCCTCGGTACGACTATATGGTTCTTGAACCATAGCGTACCATTCTCATCTTTCCAGAAGCACTTAGCTTATCCTTTGTCTATTTTCTTCCGGATATGGGCCATGCCCTTATCTTTTTTTTGGGCCTCTACAATTTCATCATGAATTGTAGGAATGAGGGCAAGGTTAAACAATGACCCATAGGGAACCAAGCGCAGGCTCGGTTCTTCTTCTTCCATTGCAGCCATGGTTAGATTATGCACATGTGATTTCCGACTAAGTGCGTCGGCAACCACATTCGCTTTTCCAGGATGGTAATGAGTCTCCAGTTCATAATCCTTGATTAACTCTAACCATCTTCGCTGCCTCATATTTAATTCCTTTTGTGTGAAGATGTATTTTAAACTCTTGTGGTCGGTGTAGAGGTGGACTAAGTTTCCAAGCAAATAGTGCATCTACATCTTTAGAGCAAGAACCACAGCAGCTAGCTCGAGATCATGTGTCAGATAATTGTGCTCATGATTCCGAAGCTGTCTGGATCCATATGCGACCACTCACCCTTCTTGCATAAGCACGTAGCCAAGGCCGATGCCGGATGCATCGCAATAAACATCAAAAGCCTTAGTTGTATCAGGCTGCGCCAACACCGGGGCTGTTATGAGGTGCTTTACCAATGCTTTGAACGCCTCCTCACATGCTTCACTCCACAAATATTTGTTGCCTTTCTTCAAAAGTTTTGTCATCGGTTTAGATACCTTGGAGAAATTTGGAATGAATCTCCAGTAGTACCCCGCTAAACTGAGAAAACTACGGACTTCATGGACTGACATTGGTGAACTCCAATTCAGCACTTGGATGATCTTGCTCGGATAAACCGCAATGCCATCCGCAGAAATAATGTGCCCAAGAAATGGCACTTGGTTGATCTAGAACTCACACTTGCTGAATTTTGCATATAGCTTGTGATCCCGTAGGCGTTGGAGCACAATATGCAGATGTTCGGCGTGTTCTTCCTCCAACTTAGAATATACCAAGATATCGTTGATGAAGACCTTGATGAACTTTTTCAGCTCCGGCATGAAGACTGAATTCATCAAGTACATAAAATGGGCTGGAGCATTAGTGAGTCTGAATGACATGATGAGATACTCATATAATCCGTATCTCATCGAGAATGCCGTCTTGGGTATGTCTTCCGCCCGGATTTTTATCTGGTGATATCTGGACCGAAGATCCATCTTCGAGAAAACCTTAGCACCCACTAGTTGATTGAAAAGCATATCGATGCGTGGTAGTGGATACTTGTTCTTGATCGTCACGGCATTGAGCGTACGATAGTCCACACATAACCTAAAAGTCTCATCTTTTTTCTTGACGAACAGCACGGAGCATCCCCACGGTGATGAACTGGGACGAATGAAGCCTTTGGTTAACAAATCATTCAGCTGCTCCTTCAGCTCTGCGAGTTCCTTCGGTGCCATTTTATACGGCCTCCGAGAGATGGGTGTGGTTCCCGGTGCTAGTTCAATTTTGAACTCCACTTCACGTTCGGGCGGCATGCCTGGTAGATCATCGGGAAACACGTCCGGATATTCCCGGACCACTGGAATGTCCTCCAGTTTCTTAGATTCAATGGCGTGTACAGCAGTAACTTCTGGTGCAACATTTCTCAGAATCAACGTGTGTTTCCCGTGCTTCTTTGAATTCAGCTGCACCGTTCGTGAACTAATATCAAAGATAGCTTGGTGATGCGTCAACCAAGCCATTCCCAAGATTATGTCAATCCGCAAGCCTTCCAGGATGATATGAGTAGTAGGATATATCCGCCCATCCAAACATATAGGCGCTCGAGCTACAATCCTGCCCGCTGTCCTACTACCTCCCGGTGAATTAATCTGATAAGATGCGTTCAAGGTGGTTGATGGTACTTGGTGCTTAACCACATAATCTTTGCTGATAAAATCATGTGTATCACCTGAGTCAAACAACACGAGCGTGGGCTGATCACGTAGGCTGAACATGCCCGCCAACACGGGTTCTCCTACGGGAACGTCTTCAACTGCCATATAGTTTACGTTTCCCACTTTAGTGATGTTCTCTTTGACCGACCATAGAATTTCTTTGCAGCTTGAGATGACATGTGACTGCTTCTTTGCTGGGTCGCTTGACCCTCCTGAGAAATATGCTCTACATCGCTACGAGTACCGTACGATGCAAGCTCAGGATCATCATAATATGAAAGTGATTGATATTCTTGTGCACCTTGTTGAAGTGGGGGTGCAAAACTACTCATTTACTGCTGTTGCAGCAGTGGCTGAACCTCCATGGGTGAATATGGACAATATTGCATCTGAGGTGGTCCGTCAAAGGACTGAATCTCCACCCCGGATGGTAAGCAATATATCACCGGTTGTTCTTGATGATAATCACCCGTACTTGCCAGTGATAATTTTCTCTTCCTCTTACTTTCCTTAAGCTTGAGTTCAGCTATTTCTTGAATCATAGCGGCATTGACTAACTCGCTATAATTCCCTTTATTGCATTGTGCCACTTTTGTCCGATGCTTCACATCGAGGCCTCGGAAGAAGTAATGACACTTCATCGTCTCATTATGCACATAAGAGGATGCATATTGTACTAAACGGTTAAATTCCGTAAAGTACTTCATAACACTCATGCCTCCTTGTTTGAGTTCATAGAACTCTTCAATTCTGGTTTTGACGATGCCCTCACAGATATGACATGCACGGAAAGCATCACGAAACTCCGTCCACGTCACACGATGGCCTTCAGCGATCTTAGCAAGATAGTCAGACCACCAAGCCCCAGCGGATCCATGAAGTTGCTGAATGGCAAAAAAAGCCTTCTCATATTCATCACACTGGACATTCCTAATTTAGATTCAATCACTCAAAGCCAATGATCTGCCTCCAAGGCTTCTTTAGCTTCAGAGAATACCGGTGGTTGTCTTGCTAGAAAATCCAAATAAGTGTTCAGTGTGGGGTTTTGCTGTGAGGTATCTTGTCGGATGCCTTGCTGCACCAACATCTCAAGAGACTCAGCCATTCTTCCCAACACTTCCGCCAGTCCGGTTGGTGATGGCGGTGATCGTCGCTGCGACGAATCATTTCCATCCCGACTGGAACCACCAACTTCATACCCGGAATGAGTATGATCCATACTGCAAGAGCGAGCAATTTACGGTTAATATCCAAGAGTGTACTCAGCTTTAACTCGAAAATTATTAACCGCAAAAGCATCATATTAACTGTGCAGCATATATGAAGGAAACAAGGTTTTTGACAATTCTGAAATATAACCAATGATTGTTGAAGTTTGTCAAACTCTTAAATCAACAGCAAGGAATGATGAAAGGTAGCTAATGAATATTTCATGGAACTTAGAGAAGTATATAAATCTTCATGTCCACAACAAGTCCTAAGTTACATGGGCAATGAGCAATGCTCTGTTCAGTATGACCCTTGGACCTTAATCCCAGAATCTGTCTATGAAAAGGGCAGTTTCATGTCTCAAGTTAAATATCAAAATTTTTGATAACTTCAATATATTTCTGAAGAGTATTTATTTGTCTTCATATAAATCCTGGATTAGAAGTTATGATATTTCAAAGTTGACAGAAACCTGGAACAATTTTTACAGCACCTCCTTTGAAGGTGTCTGTTTTGTCCGCAAGACTGCATAGATTTCTACCCCAAATTTGTAGAAACTTTGAACTACAAAATAGCATAACATATCACCAACTTTCCAACGGTGTCTCACAGGACCCCTAGATATTCTTGTACAAGAAGTTATGGTCAAAATACAGAAAATTCCAGAGAGTATTTTTGGTCTGCCCTATTTTTGGACAGTTAACACTCGTCTGAGATTTTCATCCAGTTGGAGGGAGATTCTGTTCTGGAGTTCTACAGAAAAGTTGTAGAAGACTTCAAAACCTTTCCATAAATGTATCCTTCACCTCCATTAGTTCAACCAATCAAAAGTTATGCCCTATTCAAGTTCAGAAAAAATTCTGCCGAAAACAGGGGATATGGTTTCTAAATATTTGAGATGGAAACTATACTCCCAATTGACTCTTAGTTCCATATAGGAGTTCATTAACCACTAATGGAATCCTAGACTCCAAAATTTCTCTTTTCTTTGAAAACTTTGTTTTTCATGCAGTTAAGAACATATTACGGTACTACGTTTCCTCACCAAATCAAAATCCTAACCGGCGTTACACCGGCATATACGTCTCAAGGGGTGGCACTAAAACGATCACTCACGTGTCCTAATGACATGTTCTACTCGTGGTTAAGGTACCTGCAAAAAAACAATCAATAGTGATGCACCCAACGGTTTTCCATTTTAGGCAGGTCCATATCATAGTAAAAACATACGCCGCGTATCATTGCCATACGGGCCGTCCTTTAGTCAAGCCACGTCTCAAGGTACATGGTCATGTTTTCACACCACACGACGGGGAACCCGAGTAGAGTGCGAATGGGTCGTCACGGTTGGGAATGATATCAACCCAACGGATACCACCTACTACCCTGCAGGGTACGCCGATGGCGAGCGCTGCGTATGTCCTCCTAGGCTATTTCCAGAAGAACACACTATCGTGTTACCGACCACACGATAGGGTTTCCAATTTTTTGCCTAATGCACGCCAGGGACCAGCATTTCATATGAACTCAGGAACATGAAGAGTTCAAGAGTTTCATATTAACGTCTCACACCAAGCTGTGAGACCTATACCCTGCACCACTTTCCTCGTCAGGGAGAGCTAACCGAAATTGATCCGCTTTCGGTAGCGTTCATTACCATTCTTACCTCCACGTAGGTGCGTCGTTACAGAACTGAAATACTGAATGTAACACACTGTTAGCTTGCCACCTTAAGTAACTATGCAACTAATAGTCCTTATGTGGGCATACTATATGTTCCTCACCTGTATACTTCTAAGTTTTCAAAAATAAGCTCGTTTCATGCGTGCTATTCCCAACGCGGCTCTGATACCACACCTGTGGGGAACCCCTTCCGGGATCCACATTCTAGGATACACATTGGGTGGTACCGTGCGATGTGGCACCGAACAGCATACATGAAAAGAACCATAAAGTACAAAGTCTTTTATTTCTCAAGATAATGTCATTTACAAAATATTGTACCACGAGGGTACACGCAGCAGAATATACATACACACTTACTCTCGGTCCAAACTATGCAAAAGAGAAGACGTCCAGCCCGCGGACGCTTCTTACTAGCTTCCACAAAGATGAGTGCAGCGGCAGGGTTTCCGGTGAGTCTCTGATGGCTCACCGAACAACCATCTTCGTAGCAAATTTTATAACCTGCAAAACACTAATAATGCAACCGTGAGCACGATGGCTCAGCAAGACTTAACCGACACTGCTAAACATGAAACTCTACATGCAGGGATTACTAACATAGGAAAAGTATGATGCAATAACGACACACCTACATGTTAATCCTTACTTTCAGTTTAATAGCAGCAGATTATTATGCCTTAGGCAGCCCTCACATCAGAAGTCCACAATCAAACAAGAAACACTTTCCTCCGATGTGATGATGCCCAAAGAGGAAAATAAACTTAGTGACCTCTACAACTAAAGCATACATGGTTGGAAATACAATGAGCTTAAGAACTTCACAACAGCAATGATTCATCTCACTTTATCTAGAAATAGTTACTACGTCACAACTCAGTGAACAAGTGGTACTCATATAACCGTGAGGGACGGTGATTCGAATCAGGAAACACCCGGAATACATGACACATACACCTGCCTCGAAAGACTCACACAAGAGCTCCTTCTTACGTTGTATGCAGCAACCTTTCACCCGTCCCTCCAATGCCGAACCAGTTCCGCCGACCCATCAGAAGGGCCACTACCCGGAACACGTCGAAGTTTGTCACACCCGGTTTTTCCGAAGAACAACCAAGTGAATATCACATGTATGCCAGGATCATTTTCTCATACATGTGATGACAAATAGTGAAGCATCATTTATTACAAGCCAGGTGTCGAATATAAGTAAGTCTTACATAATAAATGTCTCGATGGACAATAATAAGTTCATCACAAGTAAATAAACTAGCAGCGGAATATTATTCTTTAGGGCTCCATCACAGGTGTTGCCCGGGGGTCTTCATGAACCTAAAAACCTTCCTCGGGTCCAAAATCTTGGTCATTATACACCACCTCATTATCTTGACCTGAGCAGCAATATAAACCAACAAATATGCAAGGTTGAGTACCAACGGTACTCAGCAAGTGTGGGAAAATTATATCATGCATGGCTAGAACAAGGAGAGGTTGAACTCATGGTTAAAGCACTACGCAATTAATACCTATCACCTTAGCTTATTAAGCACCTACACTACTACACAGGTGAAATGGTTCCAATCTCCCATCCCATCATCATAATCCAATAACCATAACATCATTTCCAATGTTAAGCTCCCCGCTTAACTTCCAAAACCATCAATCCTCTAATCATGAATAAGTCCAGGACGCTCTTAACCGTGAGCACGGCTGTCAAGACAGTTTTGACTCTGCAGAGTTTGTACTACTGTACCCACATGTAGTGATTTCATCCCCCGTTGCCGGGTGGACTAAAAGAACCTCCATTATGCCAGTGGCTACGATCCACATTCACACTTCCCAGGTGTGTGGCCAAGAGATCACTACGAAGCCTTTACAAAGGGATTCCCGACGAGCGTGGGCCCACTGAGGTTTCACCCCTAACAGCATACAAGAGGCTCCAACCCCGCTGCAGTGGCCCCCTCTTGAGCCTTGCGGTTCATATGGTAGTCCAGCTGACACCCACTTCCCGCACCATCCAACACACCCATACCACACCGGGGATACACCTAATTAATTGGCCAAGCTGCCCCATCTCAGCATGTGGTTGGCACTGTAAAGCCGGGTTACATGCTCCATGAACCGGTCCTTAGGATCCAGGCAAGTACTAAACACAAACCCAAGTCTCGTGCACCCAGCACACAACCAAAACATCCAACTTGCCTTGATCCCTACCTCTACATAACTCACAATGTCTCATTCAAGAATATGGTAATATAAACTGATGATCTCATGTCCCAAACATCCCATTCTAAGCATGGCTAAGCATATGCATGTAGATAAATGACATGACAAAATAAATCCCAACCCAAGCTACAAGGAAACAAGGTAATGCAATTCTAGGGAAACTTTCCTAGCATGGGTTTCATATTTCATTTGACAATGCAAATAATTCTATCTACACATCCTAGCATAGGATCAAAGTGGTCAAGGACACTTGCCTCTTTCTTGCTGCTCTTGAAATGGGTAGTCCTGATCTTGGAAATTGATAGCTTGCTCTTGAACAGGTTCTACTTCATACCATCACACATAGCAAAAGAAAAACAACAATCATAAGACATAGTTCACACTTCTACTTCATACAAACCACACATTCACATTTATGAAAGTTCTTTACCATTATATGTGTTGTGGATACTCTATGTGTGTTGATTTGTGGCTTGCATACACTTTTATTTATATGTGTATGATTCCTACTTTGGTGTTCATATTTATACTCACATACTATATATATATATATGTGTATATGTGTGTTTCAGTTTTAAATAAATTCCTTATATTAAACTACCAAGTATGTATGAAAAGTATTTTTCTTCTCCATATGTGCCTTCATAATTTCTATCAACCCTAAACTGAATTCTTTGTATTTTAGAAACTCGATTTATCATTTACTAGTTTCTATATTTTCAGATTTATATTCCTATGCATAATTGTGCATTTTATTATTAAATTAGTAATACACATTACCTAAACAGATTAGGTTCTGGTCCTAAATAATTTAATATCATATTTTGACCTTGGCTTCTGATGTATACTATTTCATAATTATTTTCCCTATTTTTCTTTAACTATTCTTTACTTAAAAATGTGTCCCTATACTATTAAATGTGAATAATAGATGAAACAGATTTATTTCAGCCCAAAAATATATTTTTATCTCACTCCAAAGTTTTCTAAGTACTGAGAAAGTTTTTAATAAATTTGACAATTATGTTTGTCCCCTTTTTTAATTTTTAAACACTATTTACATATTCAATTTTCTAAATTAAATACTAAACAGGGCTAAAATAATGAATTCACCCCATTACAGGGTCTATAATATTATTTTCATAATTTCCAGGGGTCTAGCTACACTTTTCAGAGGTGTTTTTCTTAATTTCTATTAAGTCCAGGGGCTAAAACTGTTTTTTAAATGAATTTACATGATTTTCTGGAGTTCCAGGGGTTAGATCTGAAGTTTCCGGGGCTAGCTCTCAATTCCAGAGAACCCCAGGGGGTAGCACGTAAGAATTCCAGTCTTTATAACGCGGGGCTGATGTGGACCGTCCGATTTTAAACCGACGGCTGAGATTATAACATCGAACCTGTACGTGGGGTTTTAAAGTCTACCGTGCGATTTAAAATAAACGGCGCACAAGCGGCCACGTCGCTCTGATCGAGCGCGGGCGGCGCTGCCGGCGGCGCACGGCGGCGGGAAGCGGCGATCTCGCCGGAAAGTTTCGGATCCTCGAGAATTCTGCCTAGAACTGTGATCTTATGGCCTAGATCGGTAGAGGGAAGGTCAGGGATCTCACCTCAGGGGTTTTCTTGAGCTCGGGGGTCCTGGAGAGTGCTCTGCGGCGAGGTCCGAGGCAAAACCACGGCGAAGCTCGTCGGAGCTGGATTTGCACCGTAAGTCTTCGGGTTTTCTGCACCTGCAAAGTTCCCCGGAGGCGGTGGATCAAGACCAGCGAGTTAGATCAGAGTTTCCGAGCTTAGATCGGCCAGAATTCACCGGCGAAGTCTCGGTGCTCACCGGAGTGAAAATCGGCGATCGCGTGGGAAAAACTGATCGGATCGGTTGTTTTTATAGCCGGGGGAGGGCGGTGGTTCTGTTGTGATCGAGTTGGAGTCCGCTGGGACCGGAATTCGGCTGCGGGGACGGGTTTCCCGATCGGTTGCGATCGCGCGCGCGCGGTGGAAAGAAGTCCGGGGTCGCGGGGCTCGGGTTAGGGATGACATGCGGGTCCCACCCATCAGCGGGAGGCAGCGCGGCGCGCGCGGGGGCGGGCTGGCGCGGGGTTTGCTGGGCCGGCTGGGGTTTCGGCCCACTGGCCAGTTTTTTTCCCCGATTTCCTTTTTCTTTTTCCATTTCTTTTCTGTTTTGGGTATAATTTGAATTCCAGTTTGAATTTGAATTTTTGCAAAACATGCAACACGTCCAAAAATTTCTAAATTCCCCTCTGAACATGGTTTAGGGTTTTAAATCAGAATTTGGGCTTTGACTAAAAATTTGGGGTGTTACAAAGTTGCTCCGCTAGTATACACCTCTGACACCAACCCCCAAAGGACAGCCGTATAAGTTTCGACACGAGAGTACCCGAGTTACATCGGTTTCCTGGACCCCATAATTCCAGTATGCATCCAGTACTGTTCAAACTTTCTCAGCAGGGCGGCATACGCATCGGTCCTTAACCGACACAAACAGAGCTACAGCCTCACAGGCCCAACGTCCTTCTGCTCCTACTCTATGCTCGGTCTCATTTTCTGTTCCAGAACTTTCATTCTCTAGAATCATACCCCGCTGAAACCACATCCTAAACTCGCGAGTAGCTTCCAACTACCTGACTTGTACCGGATCCTATACAACTTAAGCCTAGCCAAAGCTACACGAAGGTAACCTGTTCTACCCTTTAACTCCAAGGGTTTGTGGGTCATGTATTTGGAGTATCAATCACCTTGACCTATTGCACAATACATACTAGACCCATAAAAGTGATACAAAGTAAAATGTAACTAAAAAGCTGTTAAATACAAACTGGGGCTTGCCTTATGTTGCTGCAGGTTTATTTCTAACTTAAAGTCAGTAGCTTTGCGACGAGTAAAGCTTCAAGTTTCTGTTCTGAGTCGAATGCCTCGTCGAGCTCCTTCGTCGTTTTTCCTACCAATATGAACATGCACAGTTTTATGTTGCAAGTAAGGACATTATAAAACAAAATTGTTTTATGACTTAAGAAGAGTTCAGATCAACTACGGATCGAGATTTGGGTTTGGCTATGTGCTGGAACAGAGAGAAGAACATTTTAGCATTGGAGGTTTTGGAATAAAGGGACATAAGTATGAAGCTGGACATAATTGGAAGAAAACTGGAGAAGATTATCCGAACTTGCTCTGAAATTTTTACAGTGGTCCATAGATCATACAGAAGTATGGCTTGCAAAATTTTAGACAAAGTTGATGTAAGATGTGGCCTATGAAATTTCCTTAGCTATTTGGCTTCTCTAAATTCCTATGGCAATTCTAGGGTCTTGGCATGCTCCAAATGTGGTTTGTCAGAAATGTTAGAGTCTCATGAGTCCATAGTAATTGGTTTCACCATTTTTGGAGCTTCCTACACAGAGATATGGAATATAGAAGTTAGAGCTAAAAGCTGAAAATCTTTCTGTTATTTTTCCTAATTTTCAGAGACATACAAGATTGAATCAACATTTGGCCAAGCAAATGAAGTCCATTGCCTCTGAAATTGTTACTGGAGTTTAAGGACTTCTGGGAGAATGTCCTGCCCAAATTTGTGAATTTTCCAATAAACAGAACTCCTGTAAATATTCCTACAAGTTTTTCGTTAAATGAATTAATGCGCCAAATCCAGGAATTTTCGTAAACCTTCGGCTGCACCTTTGGATAGTACTCTATGATAGGAATCCAACAAAATTTATTTCACAATTTTTGGAGGTTCCTACATAAAGTTATTGCTCTCCAAAGTTTGAACCGAATTAGGAAAATCTGGAAAAGTTTAAACCCGACAGTGGGTCCCACTTGCCAGTCCTGTCTTCTACCTCACGCCAAAACAGAGGACCCGGCGGCTCGCTCCGGCGAGGGTCACTGGAAGCCATTTTCCGGCCACCTCCCGGCCTCCTAGTCGCCGCTCCCCCCTGTTACAACCCACTGAACTCTCAGGGAGGGTCGCCGGCGGCCGTAGCTCACCAGAAATCACCGCGCATCGGCAACAGTGAGACCTAGGTCTCCGGCGAGGTCGCGGCGGCCCATTCCTTCACCAATTGATCGGGTTTTTGGCTCTAGAGCATCAGGGAATCGTGTAGATGCTTGACATGGAGCCCAAACGGATCGGGGAGCGCTGCAAACCCATCGGCACCGTGCGCCCGATGGGGTCCGGCGGTGCGCCATTATCAAAACACGGAAATTCTCCCTCTACACCCCATATCTAGGTCTAAAATCGATGGAGGAAGTGCGCCAAGTAATTAGGAAGTTTCGTGCAAAGTTTGAATCAACAAGAACACAAATTAACAAAGAATTTGGCAAATTCCTACCTCGGGGTCGGTTTGTACCGCCCAGGAGAAAAACTCGAAATTCTCCTTCGGTGATCAATGGACAGGGCTGAGTTTTGGGCTTGAGCAGCTAGGGTCGACGGTGCACCGAGGGGCTGGCTTGCCTTGGCGCGACCATGCTTGGTGTGAGCTGTCCACGGTGACCTTGCTCGGTTTTTCAGTGCTTACCCGAGAGCCGCAGCACCTTTGCTTTTTCCGGTGCAAACAAGCTCGGGACAGGGGAGGAGAAGGGCTGGCCGGCTAGAGCACTGGTGGGAGCAGCTCTTTTCTGTTGGGAGCTCGAGCAATCGGTTCTCGGTTGCTGTGGTATGATCGGAGAAGAAACCGGCGGCGGTGTTCTGCGCGAAGGAAGCAGCTGAGGCGCAAACACGAGCTGAGGGGGAAGCGAAGTAGTGCTGTGGCACTCGGGTGGCCGCTTTGATCACCCACGAGCTGACTTCGGGAGCAAGCGAAGCAAGCAGCTCGGTGGCGCATCGGTCGGAGGATCGCACCGGGAGCTGGCGCATCGCGCGTGAACAGCCAAGGGAAAACAGGAAATTTGTCTCTGTGGTGGCTGACCAGTGGGCCCCACCTTTTCTACTCTTATCCAATTTTCCACTGCTATTTTCCCCACAGCTACTCAAAATTTAAGACTATGCTTTGCCTCAAAGTTAAGGTTTGAAAAAGTTTGAATTCATATGATTTGAATTCTGTTGTGGAGTTTGAATTGAATATGGTCATTTGAATTTAAAATGGTATTTGAATTCTTCCTTTTGCATTGTTCCAAAAACATAGCAAACCAACTCCAAAGTTTCTGAATACATTTGTGGAACCAAATTTGCAAATTGAGGGAGTTGGGATTTGAAACTGAAATTCAATTTCAGATTATAGGGCTTCCTCTTTTAATCCGAAACAAATACTAAAACCCCTCCAAATGAGCTGAAATTGGAAGGTTTAATATTTGAATTATGAAGACCCAAGTTATGAATTAGATCTCAATGTTTGGAAGTTTTGGGAAATTTGAATCCTCACTTTGAACTTACATCGTTATAATTCAAAGTTTTAATTCCCCTCATTTTTTCCTAAGTGTACATGAGCTGAAAATTCTTACTATCACTTTTTGGGGATTTTACAAAAATTCCCAACCGTGACGACCCGTTCACGCTCTATTTGGGTTCCCCGTCGTGTGGTGTGAAAACAAGATCACGTACCTTGAGACGTGGCTTAACTCAAGGACGGCCGTATGGCAATGATACAGGCGTATGTATTTACTTTCAAATATGGACCTGCCTGAAATGAAAACAACCCTTGAGTGCATCACGATTGAGTGTTCTTCTGCAGGTACTAACATCGTGCGTATCCCGTGTAGTACACGGGTGCGAGAGACCGTTTAGTGCCGCAATTGAGACGTATATGCCGGTATAATCCGGTTAGTATTTTCTTTGGTGAGGCTACGTAGGTCCGACATGTTTCTTACGGTGCATCGACACCGTACTACACTTAATAACCTCTTCCCTATGAAGAAATGATTCATGAACTAACTTTCAACTAAAAATGGAATTTTGAAACAAATATTAGTTACTGAACTCTTATTTTGAGCTAAGATTCAAATGAGAGAATATTTAGGCTTCAAAGATTTCAAAAACAGAGTGCTCTGTTTTCTGGCAGGAATTTTGGCTGGATTTAACAGAGCATAACTCTGAGTAGCTTTAACCAATGAAGGTTTATGATACAGTTCTGGAAATATTTTCAAGTGCTCTACAACTTCTTTGTAGACCTACAGAGCAAAATCACAGATTAATTTGGTGAAAAGTCTAGTTGATGGCAAACTGTTCTGAACCAGGACAGCAGCAAAACCTCTATGGATCTTTCTGTTTTTAAACCATAACTTCCTGTAGAAAAATCTTTAAGGAGCCTATGGTACACCGTTGGAAAGGTTATGAAATGTGCAACATTGTTCTAGTTCAAAACTTGTTCAGATTTTTATTGTATTTGCATATACAACTGTGATAATGTTAGCCACATACGAAGGAGATGCTGGCAAATTTTATCCAGGACGTCTGTCAACTTTGGAAAATCATAGATTTTGATACAGATATTATATGAGGGCATATGAATAAGCATTGGAAAGATACTGAAGTTTACTAAAACTTTGGTGTTGAACTCATGTCAAGAATCTGTTTAACTTGAGTAAATTTTGAAGTTTGTGTGAACTGGTTAGGGTAGTCCAGCTGATTAGTTTATCATACTTAAGATTTGTTTAAATATGAATGTGGTTAAGCTTTCATAAAGTTCATGACATGTTCATGTTTTACTATTCTTTATTTACTTCCAAGATATAATTTTGATTGACTCAAAATTTATTTCGTGCAGTATGGTACGCGCACATTCTCAAGTGGAGATTGGAGGTTCAGGTCGAGGTGGGAATGACTCGACTTTATCACAAGAGCCATCGCCAACCGGATTGGCGGAGATTATGGCAAAGATGAATGAAACTCTCCAAACTCTAGTTCAGAAAGAAATAAATAGAGAAGCTCAACATCACATGCCAACCCCGAGCACTTATCTGGATTTCTTGGCGACACAACCTCCGGTATTCTCCGAATCGGCTGACCATTGTGAAGCAAATCACGGGTTACGCGTCATTGAATCCAAGTTTGGGTTGATTCAATGTGATGACTTCTCGAAGACTTTATTTGCTGCTCAGCAGATTCACGGCTTTGCTGGAGCATGGTGGGCAGAATACCTTGCTAGCCAACCAGAAGAGCATCGTGTCACATGGACGGAGTTCCAGGAGGCATTTCATGCTCGTTTCGTTCCTGCGGGCATAATGCAAACAAGACTTGATGAATTCTGGAATCTTAAACAAGGAGAAATGAGTGTTATTGAGTTTGCGAAGGAATTCAATCGCTTAGCTCAATATGTACAAGATTATGTGAAATCACCAGCGATGAAGAGTTATCATTTTTATCGAGGGCTAACTGCTACGCTGCGATGTGAGTTGCCTCAAGTTAGCCAAGAGAATTTTGATGAGTTTGTTAGTTGTGCTATCACTCAGGAATATTATTCCAAACTCTACCTTAAAGAAAAGAGGGAGAGGGATTCATCCCAGGATGAATGCAATCATCTGCCTCAGAAGTATCGGTGGGTAATCCGTTCACCTTCCGGTCGAGAGATTCCACAAAAGGTGCAATCATTCTTGGAGTATGACGACGCTTATACTCCAGAGGTTTTATTTACCTCCACCGCAACAACAACTTACTTCTTGTGCACCTCAGTATCAACAGTGTGCACTAGAATATTATTCCCCTCAAGAGGTTGAAGATGATCAAGGTGATTTCCCAACTGAACCGAGCAGCAACAGAATGTCTGCGGGTCCAGTTCTAAATAATGATTTTGGACAGCAAAGAAAAGCCATATCCAAAGTGGGAATTGTTAATTATGTGTCAGTCGATGATCTGCCCAAGGGAGGACCTGTTCTTGCAGGAAGGTTCACCTTAAATGACAAGCCGGTTATCATTTTTTTCGACTCTGGTGCAACACATAACTTTATTAGCAAGGCGACGGTGATCCGGGATCAGATCTCCACAATTATCACAAAAGGTTCTTACCTTATTCATTCGCCAGGTGGAGACATATCGACTAATGAAGTTGTTTCTAGAGCACGACTTTGTTTGGGTGGAGAAATTTATCCTACCACTCTCATTATTCTCGAAGATCAAGGAATTGATGCCATATTGGGAATATCATGGTTAACCATCCATAAGGCTGTTCTGGATATCGAGAACAGGAGTGTTCATTTGGACTCTCCACTTCACGGGCGTCATACATTGTATCTTGGCAAAGCTGTTTCCAAAATCCCGGAAGTATGTAATGCCGAAGCTTGCAAGTTAGAAGACATTCCGGTAGACCGTGAATATCCGTACGTGTTTCCCGAAGATCTTCCTGGCTTACCACCTGAGCATGAGGTGGAATTGAAAATAGAGTTGATACCGGGAACCACGCCGATCTCTCGGAGACCATACAAAATGGCTCTGAATGAATTAGCTGAACTGAAAGAGCAACTTAAAATTCTGATGGACAAGGGGTTCATTCGTCCAAGTTCATCACCATGGGGTTGCTCAGCTTTATTTGTGAAGAAGAAGGATGAGACGCTGAGGCTATGCGTCGATTATCGTCCGTTAAATGCTGTGACAATAAAGAACAAGTATCCACTACCAAGAATTGATATTCTCTTCGATCAGCTAGTGGGTCCTAAAGTCTTCTCCAAGATGGACTTAAGGTCAGGATATCATCAAATCAAAATTCGAGTGGTGGATATCCCGAAAACAGCATTCTCGACAAGATATGGACTCTATGAGTATCTTGTCATGTCATTTCGGTTGACCAATGCTCCAGCTCACTTTATGTATCCCTATGAACTCAGTGTTCATGCCGGAGCTGGATCAGTTCGTCGTGGTATTCATCGACAACATCTTGGTCTATTCCAAATCAGAAGAGGAACACGCTAAACATTTGCATATTGTGCTCCAACTCTTGAGAGATCACAAGCTCTATGCAAAGTTTAGTAAATGTGAATTCTGGATCAACCAAGTGCCGTTTCTTGGAATATTATTTCAGTAGAAGGCATCGCTGTTGATCCAAGCAAGATTTAACAAGTGCTGAAATGGAAGTCTCCAACATCAGTCCATGAAGTTCGTAGCTTCCTAGGTTTGGCGGGATATTTTCGGAGGTTCATCCCGGGCTTCTCAAAAATCTCTAAACCTATAACAGAGCTACTGAAAAAGGGCATCAAATATGATTGGAGCAAGCCATGTGAGGAGGCTTTTCAAGTGTTGGTGAAACACCTCACAACAGCCCCGGTTTTAGCTCAACCGGATACAACCAAGCCCTTTGATGTTTATTGTGATGCGTCCGGCATCGGACTTGGTTGTGTGCTCATGCAAGGAGGATGCGTGGTCGCATATGGATAACGGCAATTACGGAATCATGAAAAACATTATCCAACTCATGATCTCGAGCTTGCTGCCGTGGTGCTAGCTTTGAAGATGTGGAGACATTACCTATTGGGAAATCTGGTTCATCTCTACACCGACCACAAAAGATTGAAGTACATATTCACTCAAAAAGAGTTGAATATGCGACAACAGCGATGTTTGGAGCGAATCAAAGATTATGAGATCGAAATTCATTATCATCCGGGGAAGGCAAATGTGGTTGCTGATGCACTCAGCCGGAAGTCTCATATTCATAATCTGACCATTACACCGATCCAAGAGGAAGAACCGAGTCTCTACGTGTTTCCTTATGGAGCTCTACATAATCTAGCTCTCATACCCACATTAAAGGAGGAGGTTATGAAAGCTCAAAAGCAAGACAAGGGCATGGCTCATATTAAAAGGAGTTTGAAGAACGGGGAGATGAAATGTTTCCGGTTAGATGATGAGGGTCCCTTATGGTTCAAGGACCGGATAGTCGTACACCGTGATATGAGGCTGCGGAAGAAAATTTTGGATGAGGCTCACTTATCCAAATTTTCTATTCATCCGGGCAGCAATAAAATGTACCAAGACCTCCAGAAGAAGTTTTGGTGGACACGTATGAAACGTGAAGTTGCAAAGTACATTTCAGAATGTGATACGTGTCAAAGAGTTAAGGCCGACCATGTGAAGAAGTCGGGCCTGCTGCAACCACTGCAAATACCGGCATGGAAGTGGGAATACTTGAGTATGGATTTCATCGTCGGGTTGCCAATGACCTCCCACCACCATGATTCGATTTGGGTGATCGTTGATCGGTTAACCAAATCAGCACGCTTCATTCCGGTGCATACCAAATACAACGCCAAGCAGTATGCGGAGTTGTACATAGCACGAATCTTGTGCTTACATGGAGTTCCCCATACCATTGTGTCCGACAGAGGATCACTGTTTGTCGCCCGTTTCTGGGACCAGCTACACGCATCCATGGGAACCAAATTGATTTGAAGCTCCGCGTATCACCCTCAAACCGACGAGCAAACTGAGAGGGTGAATCAAATACTTGAAGATATGCTAATCACTTACCATTGGCGGAGTTCTCGTACAACAACGGATATCAAACGAGCATAAAAATGGCACCTTATGAAGCTCTCTATGGCCGGAAGTGCCGCACACCCTTGAACTGGTGCGAATTTGGCGAGAGAGTTATTTACGGGGTTGATCTCGTAAATGAAGCAGAAGAGCGGGTAAGGCTTATTCAAGCAAATCTTAAAGCCGCTCAGTCCAGACAAAAGAGCTATGCAGATAAGAGACGTCGTCCCCTGAACTTTCAAGTTGGAGACCACGTATATCTCCACGTATCTCCTATGAAGGGAATTCACCGATTCGGAGTAAAAGGAAAATTAGCGCCGCGTTTTATCGGTCCCTTCGCCATCATTGAAAGATGTGGACCCGTGGCATACCGTTTGGAGTTACCAGCAGCCTTAGCCGGAGTTCATAACGTCTTCCACTTATCTCAGTTGCGGAAGTGTTTGAAAGTTCCAACGGAGATTCTCACGGAAGGCATAGCAGATTTGAAGCCGGACCTCACTTATCTTGAGCATCCAACCCAGATAATTGATGAAAAGACTCGCGAGACCAGAAAACGTACGCTACGATTTTTCAAGGTGCTATGGGAAAATCACACGACCGACGAAGCTACAAGGGAAAGCGAGGAGTATTTACATCACAATCATCCAGAGTTATTAGAGGCTTTTGTTCGATAGTCGTCCTCCCCACGTTGTTCTTAATTACGAATCTTGGGACAAGATTCATTTTAAGGGGGGAGGAATGTAAAAGTCCCAAAACTTGTAAATGGAAAACTTGAGCTGTGAATAAAGTTGAGTTTAAATTCAAGAAATGGGACTTGTTTAAACTTTTCCACGTATGATAATACACATGAGAGTTCTTCTTAAACAAGCTTATGATCACTATAGGCTTGGACCCTAGGTGGATTAAAACCACATATTTGAAGTGTCATGTGCAATGGAAAGTTTAAAAATCGGATTGTAAACTAAATGTTCAACTCGAAGTTCAAATGAGGGAACTACAATAGGAATTTCAAACTGTTGTGTTCAAAAGCTCAATTGCAGCAGCCAAATTTAAAATCAAATTCCATATTTGAATTCCTTAGGTCCAAATAAGTTGGTATGCAAAGTTTCACGAATTTTTGAAATGTTTTGCTACTCATTTTTCCAAAAGAACACTAAATTTTAATGAATTCAAATACACATTTGAATTTGGATGAAAATTGGCCCTATTCTACAAATGCACTTCAGTTTTGAACTCCCCACAATTAAACTTCAACATTTGCCAAATTTGAGAGATTTTGGAGAGGATAAGGGACAGTGGGGCCCACTGGTCAGTACACTCAAATATCTGCAAATTTGAGTCGGTTCTCTGTTTCTCTGTTCACACACGAATTCGGATCAAACACAGCGCAGGACGACACCGAGACAACCCGGCGACACCTCCCGAGCAGCTGCTGGAGTTTCCTTCTCCCTTATCAGCTTCTACCGGGGGTGTGCACCTCATAACACCAAGAAAACGCTCGAGATACGCCTCCTCCACGCCACAGCGCTGTTCCCGGGAGTTCTTGCCGCCGCCATGCACACACAACCGGTTCTCCGTCGCCAACCATCTTCGCGAGATTTGACACCTGGACAAACGTGGAAGTGGCATCGCCCACACTCCCTGAAGCCTGTCAAAGCAAGTTTCGAGTGTGCAGCGGGCTACAATCACCTCGGCAAGCCTTTTCTTCTCCGGCAGACCGACCTCAGTGACTTCACATCAAACCAAGTATCTCCGGTGTTTCACGCACAACAAAGCCACGGATAAGGTTGGTTAGCACCTCCCCTTGCTGTCCATCAAGTCTGGGATCATTTGATAGGACAACCTAGCCGGAATTTGGGTTTTCCTCACGGTGGTTTCTTCGGGTCACCGGCTCCAAACCGTGGAATTCTCCTCCGAGGCATAGGGCTCCCAATTGTGTTCTGGGGTCATGATCCTTAGCCTCCTACGGACCTCCTCGACCAAACAGAGCATGATTCCATCAACCCTAGCCGTAGAACATTGTGTTCTTCATTGCCGTCGGAAAATTCACCTCGGGCGCACGGTGGGAACCTATCTAGAGCCGTTCCCGATCCAAACCAAGGCCATTCAAGCATGCCCACGACTCACTGATGCTTTAGGAGCAAATGGCGCAGCTTTTGGTGCGGCACAGCGTCCTAGCAACGTCGCCGGACATGCCACAACCACTGTCGCCGTCACACCTATGGTTCCGGCCATCTTCGATCCGAGATAAGGACGGCAACGTGTTCCCCGCACGAGAATACGTTGTGGCGGAAAAAATCAGCGAGTTCAGAGCACGGGAACCCCCTCCCGGCGAGCTCGGTGGCGCGGGAGTGCGGGGGGCTGGAGGTAGACGAAGAGGGGGAGGACCCACATGTCAGCGTCTGTCCGGAGGACCAGGATTCTCTGTTGCACCGGATCAGTTTGTTACTGTGCAGGGAAAACCCTGTATCCTCGTGTGTCTGCGCATGAGAAAGCGCCATGTCACCCCGGACCCGCTGTCAGACTTTTAAACTTTTCCTGGTTTATTTCAAATGACAGATTTGATTCAAACTTTGGGAGGACATAACTTTTGCTAGGAAGCTCCAAATTTAATGATTCAAATTGGGTTGGATTCAGATTGAAGAACTTTATCCAAATATGCAACCCAATTTATATGAAAATCATTATTTATTTCTAAAAAAATTCTTTAAATCTTTTCAGCAAAATAATTTGAGGGAAAATTCCAAAAATCCTCAATTTTTGCCAGAATATTCTTTAGGATATTAGTGAACTCTTGTAAAAGTTTCAGCTCATTTAGAGTTGATTTAGTTTGGATAATTCTGATTTCAATTTTCTTTGTTCAAATGAATACAGAAACAATTCCAGAGAATTTCCAAAACTTGGAAATTCAGTCCTGGGAAATTCTTAGCTCCAAAAATACTAGGAAAATTCGTGCATGCCCCCTGAGCTATGTTTGAAATTGTGGTTCACTTGAATGTGCATGAAAGTGCAAATTTATTAAAAATTAATTCCTTTGCGCCTAAATGCTTAGGGAATTGTTCTGAGTGATCTACTCATTGAAAAACTCTAAATTTTGGTCCAGATTACTTTCTTGTGACAAGGAACTCACAAGAAATTTTTCAGCTCCATTGGAGCTTTGGATCATCACTGTCCTGTTTAACCTCTTAGATGAGTAACACACAAGTGATGAGATGCACTTATTACTTGATCAGGTTGCTTAATCCAAAGCCAAACCACTAGCACCAGTGTCATTTTAAATTTTTAAACAGAGTTCCAGTTTTAAACTTGTCTTTAGAACTTGTTAGCAAAAGCTTTACAATTAAAGATATATGCATATTCATAACGTGTAGTGTTTAAATGTGGAAAAGTGGAGGAGAAGTGAAGCTTGAATCAAGGAGCAAGAAGGGCATTGATTAAGCTTCAAGTCATCAGCAACTAACTTCATAATTACCTGACTTTAGTCACCTGCAAAACCAAGGCAAGCTCCGGTTTGCATTTAAGTTGTTTATAAAGTTTTTACTTTGTTCACTATTATGGTTAGAGTTTATATGTGCATTAGGTCAAGTATGCTTTATACTCCAAATGCATGACCAAATGAACCCTGGAGTCAAGCGTAGAAGGATTTTCTCTGTTGTAGAAGGTTGCCGTGCTAAATAGGGTATGACATCTGGTAGAAGTCGAGTAGTTGGAATCTACTCGTGAGCTATAGTCGGGATTACATGGGTGTAGTTGAAAAAGGCAAACTAAAGTTTATATTTCTAAAGATGAGACCGGGCAGGAGGGTTAGGAAGCGACAAGATGAGGTCTTGGTCGAGTAGCTCTGCCTGTGTCGGTTAAGGACCGATGCGTGTGCCGCATCCATGAGCAAGTATTGAGTTGTGTACCAGATGCTTACTTCTATATGGGACCCAGGAAAACGATGTACCAGGTTAACTGGATCGTAGAGGCATACCACATCGTCTCGTTAGACCTATGAGCCCGAGATGGTGCGACCGGTTCTATAGTCGAGTGTCTTGCAAAAGGTTGCCTCATTCAACGTAATGAAGGATGCCAGATTTGGGTCTTCAGAGGCGGGCGTATGTGTCGAGCTATCCACCAGTGTTTGATTCGAATCACCGTCCCTCGCGGTTAGGAGTACTGCTTTCTCACATGTTGTGATGTAGTAATCAAGTTGTGTGGAAACAGTTTGCAAGTTTTAATTGCTGCTATGATAATTGGAATTGTATGAAAACCATGGATGAAGTAGTGATAGTGCGAATTAAAGTTATTTTCCACCTTGGGACAAGTAACATTGGAATGAAGCATTTCTTGTTTGATTGTGGAGTTCCAATGTTGCTGGGCGCAAGGTCACTACTGTGATGGCTAAAATCTTAAAGTTAAAGATGAACTCGTAGGCGAGTCTTTATGCAACTTACATGTTTAGGTCGTAAGTTACTTTCATGTAGAGTTGCATGCCTTAGGAGAGACGGTTAATTCTTGCTGAGGCTTTGTGCTCACTCTTGCTATATGAGTGGTTTTGCAGGTTAATATCGACGCATATAAAGAAGGTTGTCCGGTGAGACTTGGAGACTTCCGGGTCATGTTACACATGGAGAACCTAGTCGCTGCCATGTCTTCGTGTTGCTAGCGAGAGGAGTCCGCGGGCTGGACCTCTTCTTGGGTGCTCATTAGTTATTCGACGTGAGCTGTTTATAGACTTCCGCTGTAGCTATTTTATGTAAATTTATTTGCAAAGAACATTTGAAAGCTTCCGTTTCCGATTTATGTAATACAGTGTTTCCTTATGTGTGTGCTGTTGGGTGCCGCATAACACGGCACCAGCCAATGCGATTCCCGGCGAGTAGCTCGGCCCCGTGACACGGGCCAGGTTCCGTCACAGGCCTGTTGAACAAGCTAGAACAGTACGGAAGAACTACCAGATATATGGGAACCGGGAAACCGATGTAATTTGGGTAGCGATCTGTTGAGGCATTGCTTGTTCTCCAGAGGGTAGGTTGAGAGCAACGAGGTGTAAATCGGCTAGTGGGCACTGTGGATGCTCCGCATAGAGACCTTCTGCTCGGGTCGATAGGACCGGTTCAACACTTGGCTGACGGATGAAAGGTGGTTGCGTACGACGTCCGTGGTGGTTGCCGTAGGCAACATCGAGTACGGGCGTACATGACGGGTTATTCGGGTAACCCTGCAGGCGTAAATCAATTATAATCGTGATCCCTCGCGGTCAGTGAGTACCACTTGTTCACTGTACCATGATGTAGAAAGAACAGGCTAGTTGTCATGATAAAAGTTCCTGTTTGAAAGTTTTTCATTGGTTGTTAATGAAATGTTTAGATTAGAGCCAATTAAAGTTCTTTTCAACCTTAGGCAAAGCACATAAGAGAAATGTGTTTCTTGTTTGATTGAGGATTTCTTATGTGTCTTGGCACAAGGTTCCCCACTAACTTGTGGCTAAAACCTGAAAGTAAGAGTCAACTAATTAGGCGTGTCTTTCGCGACATACTTTCCTAGATACACTGCAAACCCAGCATGTAGAGTTTAATGTTTAGGTTAGAGGGTTCAGTCTTGCTGAGCCATCGTGCTCACTGCTTGTGTTTGAAGCGTTTGCATGGTTCTATGAGGAGGAGGCTCCCAAGGAGGAGACGGACCCCCAAGAGGGAAACACCGTCGAGTGGGAGCCGTGCACGCCTCCGTGTTAGTGTGCGTGTGTGCTAGTGAGAACACATTCACAGGCTGAACGTGAACTCTTTTTTCTTAGTCTACGACCGCGAGTGTAGACTTGACGTTATTTAGATGTAACTACGTTCGCAAACAAGCTTCTGTAATGAACTTTTGCTTCCGCTTATCACTTTTTATGTGTGTTATCCGGTGTTGTATATCGCAGCACCCTCAGCGAGATCCTGGTTTGTCGGGACCATCGGGTCCTAACAGCATGGTATCAGAGCATCGTTGAGGTTTAACGCACTTAAAAAGGTTTGATTTTCAAAAACTCAGTGAGGAACGAGTTATTAGCCCATATAAGGATATTAGTGTATAGAAAGTGGCAATACTAACCTATTTGATATGTTAGAAAATCATGCATCTCGGGACTTCATATGTCTTGAGTGGTGCATGTAAGCGCTGTCCACCAGCGCGCACAAGCTTAAGGGTGGAGCCTCACAGTTGGCAGGTAAACCGGCCAGCTTTAATATCCTCTACGACTCTTCATGTCATTTGTGGTATTCGAGCAACGCCCTTCCCTGGCGTGCTACGGGCAAGTAGGGGAGACCCCGTCACATCTTTAGTAACGTGAACACGTAGGTCAAGGCGTGATTGGCTTGAGAACAACCGTGCGAGTGACGACGGACGGTTGTATGGAACTGTATTGGGACCGGATTCAATGTGCAGTTGAACCTGACAATTGTGTGGTTTATTGCAGGTAGTCTAACCACGGATCGGTAGATGAGTAGCCTACGTGTGTGAGAGACGTTTAGTGCCACTGAATTAACGAAGCCGGCTAAGTCCGGTATAGATTTTCTTGTAAGGAACGTAGTACCGGCATGATTGTGGTGATGCTTCGACGTCACACTCCACTAAATGATCAACATCATTGTAAAACTTGAAAGTTTTGATCCAAAGCGCTAAAACTTTGATTTAACTCCTTCCCTTAATCAGGATTTCCAAGGTAAGCAAGTTTCCAACTTATGTAAGGCTAGGAACAGAGTCATCTGTTTTCGGCTGAAATAATGTTGAAGTTATACAGAGGTTAGAGGTCGAATTCTTTTGATGTTAGGGTTGCATGATACATTTCTGGAAAGCTTTAGACGAGCTTTAAAATATTTCTATTGATGTCCAGATGTGTTTCATCCCTTAACTAGTCAAAAAATGCAGTAGAGTTGAAATTGTCCAGAAAACAGGACAGAGCAAATACTCTCTGTAACTCTCTGTAAAATGAGCATAACTTCCTTCATAAAATCCAAAAATAGAAAATGAGGTATTTATGAAAATTTCATGAGTTATATTACAACTTTGTAACAGAAAGTTTTGTCAAATTTGGTATAGAATTAACGGGAATTCTTGGATCAAATCAGTACCTCAAGCAGGGAGGTGCTGTCCAATTTTCTCCAGAATTTCTGTCAACTTTGATGTGACACCCGGTTCCGAAAACAGAACCAAGTTAATGCATATATGTGCCCAGGATGTTCATCACACACACACATGTAATCCACAAACTGAATTCAGAATATAACCACGAATAAATAGTGTTTAAGTACTTTATTACATCGACTAATTGTCTCACTCATGATTATCTATCTTATTCTTGCAGCGGAAGTCTCTAAACGACAGCGGAAACAACTAAACAGCAGCAGGCTCCATCTTCAACTCCACAGGCATGTTGACGGTAGTTCGCACGCATAGTACTCCACATGGTCCTCGAAGTACTCTTCTCTTGTTGCTGATGTTTATGTGATAATGCAAGGCTGAGTACATGTCTTACTCAGCAAGTGCGGGAAAAGTATGACATGTAGCTTACAACAAGGTATGGAATAAAAGGGCTCATTGCAGCAAGCAAATTTTATTTCACAAACATGACAAAAACAGCAACTATTTCTAGGTGAAATTTATCCCATCATAATCAAGTAATTCAGCAACATTCTCTCATCATAATCATAATTTATCAAGTCTCATCCACCCATTAATCTTTGTCATGTTCATCTCATGCTCATTAATATTCATAACCATCTCATATTCATATAGCCAAAACCAAACTCATTTTCATGACTCAAAACTGTCCCGAAACCAATTCCAATGACCATACCATAACCATACCAAATAAACATCCCAAATTTGCCTCTAATCATGTGAGTCGGCCAGGTGCTTGTGACCAGAAGCACGACTATCATGATAGTTTTACACTCTGCAATGTGGCACCACTTTACCCACAAGTTCGTGATTTCGTCACCTGTCGGCGACTGCAGAACCTTCAGTATACCAGTACACAACCGTCGGTGTATGGCCAAGAGATCACAAAATAGCCTTTACAAAGGGGCTACTAGATGTATGGACTCACTGAGGTTTCACCGGCAAGCTCGAATCACCATTCTCCCACCCACAGGCCCCCTCTTGTGCCATGCAGTTCCCAGGGCAGTCCCTCTCAACTCCCATTCCCCGTGCCATCCATGGTCCATAACAAGCTAGCAACATACCTAATTAGTCAGCTAAGCCGCACCCATATTTGGCCTTATGGTGGCACTGTTTTCCTGGCATGTGCTGGCATGAAGCGGTCCTTAGATCTACGGCAAGTAAACCACCATCTCATTCAGCAACATCCACGAACCAAGCTTGCCTAGATCTCCCCCGATTCCATGCTCATTATCATCATCAAGTTCTCATTATCATTATTCATATGAGCGCAGTAGCTAACCATGTTTTAATTCAGCTTCCCGTATTCCGTAGATTAAGCGAAGCAAAAAGGAAAAATGACCATACCTGACTCATCAACTTTCCCGGCAACAAGGATGGTTAACAAAACTAGTAAACTCCTACAAAAGGGTGTCCCATCAAGTTGACTCAAGCATACGAGTTTTCAAAAACAAAACAGTTTCAAACATGGGATCAATATGGTCAAGGGGCACTTGCCTTGCTCCCGTGGCTCTTGTTGCTCAAGCGTCTCGAAGTCTTGGTGCTGTAGTTCTTCGTAGATGGCTTCCTGAGCATGTCTTTCTACTCACGACCACGAACATACAAAATTTACAGCAATCAAACATCATGCACAAACTTTACTCAAGATGCAATGGTGTAGATGAATGCAAATCCTATGGTGCTGTTTTATTAAACCAGTTTATACATGGTCTTGCATGTTTAATGGGCTTTCATGGGGTTTTATGATAAAAAAGGGTGTAGGGATCAAGTGTGGACGTGGTGATGATCTTGACTCAAGATCTAGATCAATTTCACCGTCAAAATCCGATCAAAACGTGATCTGTCCACACGAAAAAGTTTCTGTTTGAAGGGAGCGAAGAAAACGGATGCGTAGAAACAGCGACGACGTCGTAAGATGGGTACGAAGACCTACCTCATTTCCCTTTGGTGGAAGGGCCTTCCTCCTAGCATTGGCAGCAGCGGAGAATTTTTCTATAGAAGATTAGGGCAGGACAGATCGTTGGCTCTTTTCCGGCGATGGCGAGGCGTGACGGGGCTCGTCGGCAGGTTCACCGGTGGGGCTCACCGGCGACTGAACTCCGGTGAGGGGGAGTCCAACTCGGCGAGTTGGGGGCTAGGGCCTCCAAGTCGCCGACGTGGGAGGGGGAAAAAGGGTAAGGGGTTGCGGCCAAGGGGGGGAAGAATCCTACTCTAATTGGAGCAAAATCCTAACAAACTTTTCCCCAATTGATTTGGTGCGGCAGCAATGTGGGGGAAATTCCCCAAATGTGGGGAAAATTTGGGGAAATTGTGTCGGTACCTTCAGTACCGGGCACCCCCGTGCACAGGAGAAAAACTGCCTAAGGACCTCGCCCCCTCCGTAGGGATGAGCTCCGAAGGCGCCACATGTCAAGCGAGGCCGGGCCTCCCATCTCCTCAGAGGCGAGCCCCGGGCCTGCCACGTGGCCAGCAGAGCCGAGCCTCGCCCCCTCCGCAGGGGCGAGCTCCGAGGGTACCATGAGTCCAGGGGGGCCGGGCCTCCTTTCTCCTCAGAGGCGAGCGCCGGGCCTGCCACGTGGCCAGCAGTGCCGGACCTCACCCCCTCCGCAGGGGTGAGCTCCGAGGGCGCCACGTGTCCAACGGGGCCGGGCCTCCCTTCTCCTCAGAGGCGAGCTCCAGGCCTGCCACGTGGCCAGAAGTGTCGGGCCTCGCCCCCTCCGCAGGGCTGAGCTCCGAGGGTACCACGCGTCCAGCGGGGCCGGGCCTCCCTTCTCCTCAGAGGCGAGCCCCGGGCCTGCCACGTGGCCAGCAGTGCCGGACCTCACCCCCTCCACAGGGGTGAGCTCTGAGGGCCCATGTGTCCAGCGGGGCCGGGCCTCCCTTCTCCTCAGAGGCGAGCCCTGGGCCCCTGCCACGTGGCCAGCAGTGCCGGGCCTCGCCCCCTCCGCAGGGAGAGCTCCGAGGGCGCCACGTGTCCAGCGGGGCCGGGCCTCCCTCTCCTCAGAGGCGAGCCCCGGGCCTGCCACGTGACCAGCAGTGCCGGACCTCACCCCCTCCGCAGGGGTGAGCTCCGAGGGTGCCACGTGTCCAGCGGGGCCGGGCCTCCCTCTCCTTAGAGGTGAGCCCCGGGCCTGCCACCTGACCAGCAGTGTCGGACCTCACCCCCTCCGCAGGGGTGAGCTCCTCGGGTGCCACGTGTCCAGCAGGGCCGGGCCTCCCTCTCCTCAGAGGCGAGCCCCGGGCCTGCGTGCTGGACCTCACCCCCTCCGCAGGGGTGAGCTCTGAGGGCGCCACGTGTCCAGCAGGGCCAGGCCTCCCTCTCCTCAAGGGCCAGCTCCGGGCCTGCCACATGGCCAGCAGTGCCGGACCTCACCCCCTCCGCAAGGGTGAGCTCCAAGGGCGCCACGTTTCCAGCGGGGCCGGGGGAAGTGTCGACAGCGCACTTCGACAAATTGGAATTGGCTCATTTCAGCTATCTTTTTCCCATCCCCCACCATTTTTATGATTCTTTCTCCATTTGTATGGTTCCTTCCTCCATTTCTACTTCTTTTATAATGTTTCTCTATATGAAAAATGTATGCAATGCATCGAAATGAATTTAAGGGTGTTACAAACCTACCCCCCTTAAACTAAATCTCGCCCTCGAGATTCGATAGAGTAGAGAATAGATGAGGGAATTCTGCCTTGAGGTCTTCCTCACGCTCCCATGTAGTTCCGGCTTCCGTGTGATGGCTCCACTGTACCTTGCACCAACGGATCACTTTGTTCCTCGTGACCCTTTCTTCACGTCCAAAATTTGGGCGGGGTGCTCCACATAGGTCAGATCCTCTTGAAGCTCGAGCTCATCCATCGGTACTTGTTCTTCCGGTACTTTTAAACACTTCTTGAGATGGGATACGTGAAACACGTCATGTACGTCGGAGAGGTGCGTTGGCATCTCTAGTTGATAGGCTACTTCTCCTCGCTTGCCCAAAATCTTAAATGGCCCGATGCAGCGAGGTGCTAATTTGCCCTTGACGTTGAACCGTCGTTGGCCTTGGATAGGCGCTACCTTAAGGTACACGAAGTCTCCTACTTCGAAGGTCAATCTTCTTCGCCTATTGTCCGCATAACCTCTTTGTCGTGACTGAGAAGCCTTGAAATTTTCTCGTATCGTTTGGACTTGCTTTTCGGCGTCTTGCAGCACTTCGGGTCCAAACACTTGGCTCTCTCCGGTCTCATTCCAGAACAGCGGCGTTCTACACTGTCTACCATACAATGCTTCAAAAGGTGACATCTTCAAGCTGGCTTGATAGCTGTTGTTGTATGAGAATTAAGCATACGGTAAGCTCCTATCCCAACTGCGCCCATGTTTGAAGGCACAAGCTCTCAACATGCCTTGCAAAATTTGATTTGTCCTCTCAGTTTGCCCATCAGTTTGCGGGTGATAAGCGGAGCTGAAATTCAGCCGTGTACCCATGGCTTCATGCAGCTTCTTCCAGAACCTAGAGGTAAATTGAGAACCCCGATCTTAAACTATCCTCTTTGGAACTCCATGGCGGCACACAATTTTCTCCATATACAGCTCAGCTAGTTCTACGACGCGGTACGTGGTTCTAACAGGAAGGAAATGGGCTGTTTTCGTCAATCGGTCCACAATAACCCAAATGGAGTCGTAACCCGACCGAGTACATAGCAATCCGACAATGAAATCCATGCTGATGTCTTCCCAATTCCACTCGGGTACTTTCAATGGCTGCAACAGTCCCGCGGGTCTTTGATGTTCGGCCTTCACCCGTTGGCGCACGTGTTGCATAAGGCAACATATTCAGCTATGTCCATTTTCAACCATCCCACCAATAGCAAGTTTTTGGGTCCTTGTACATCTTTGTACAGCCGGGATGTATGGAATAAGGTGAGTCATGTGCCTCCTTTAATATCGTGTCACGGATGTGCTTCACGCTAGGCACACAAATCCTTTTCCGTAACAAAAGCGTGCCTATCTCGTCTTCCTTGCTTTTCTATGCCTTGTCGGATTCTTTCCTTGATTTCCTTGATTTCCTCATACGTTGCTTGGCCATCTCGTATCTCTTGTTCCAGCGAAGAGTTGAGTTCTATCACTTCCATCTCGTTTAAGAACCCGAGATGTAACCATTCGAACTCCTTGCGCAGCTCGCGCGGTAGCTCCCGAACCGTGAGTTGGTGACATGCTCCCTTTCGGCTCAACGCATCAGCTACTACATTGGCCTTTCCGGGGTGATAATTGATTCCAACATCATAATCCTTGATGAGTTCCAACCATCGACGTTGCCTCAAATTCAGACCCGTTTGCGTGAATATATACTGGAGGCTATTGTGATCCGTATAGATCTCACATCGGTGGCCAAGGTTATAATGCCTCCAAATCTTCAAGGCATGTACCATGGCTGCAAGTTCCAAGTCATGTGTGGGGTAATTCAGCTCGTGTTTCTTTAGTTGTCTTGACGCATAGGCTACCTGTGACGCCCTCAATTCTGTGGGAAAACCACGAAACCAAGAACTAATGCATATGTGTGCCCAGGATGTTCATCACACATACACATATGTTCCACAAACTGAATTCAGATTATATATTACCACGAATAACATAGTTTACTACAATACCTCATGAGTCTTGGACTCATGCTCACAGCGGAAGTCTTATTTCTATGCAGCGGAAGTCTTTATTCTAATGCGGAAGCAATTCAACTAATGCGGAGGCAAATCTAAGCAGAAGTGGCTCCATCTCTACTCCCTCCACAGGCAAGGTTGAGAACAGATCACACGCCATAATGCTCCACTTGGTCTTCATAGTAGGCTTCTCCTGCTGCTAATGATGAAGTAATAATGCAAGTTTGAGTACAATGATGTACTCAACAAGTGCGGAAAACACATGATATGCAGTTCATAAACAAGGTAGGTATAAAAAGGCTTATTTGCAGAAAAGCAGATTTATAAAACCATGATAAAACAACAACTTATCTTTAGATGAATGTAATCCCATCATGAATTAAATTACCAACATACCTCCATCGCTTTCCATGTTCCATCCGAACATTAACCAACCTCATTCTTACTCATGAATACCTCCTCGTATTCGCTACCATCTCACGAATACCCTCCCGTATTCGCTACCATTTCAAAATAACTTTGTCTCACATCGAGACCAATCTTGTTGCCATGACTCAACAGTCATGCGACCATCTTATCACCCGGACTCAACAGTCCCAAACCAAACCATAACCAAATCAATAACCTTCCCAATAACCATCCCAACTAATCATGGCAGTTTAGCCAGGTGCTCGTGACCGTAAGCTCGGCTATCATGATAGTTTTAGACTCTGCAGAGTTTGCACCTCGTTACCCACAAGTTTGTGATTTCGTCACCCGTCGGTGACTGCAGAACCTCCATTATACCAGTACACATCCGTCGGTGTTTGGTCAAGAGATCACAAAATAGCCTTTACAAAGGGGTTACTAGATGTATGGACTCACTAAGGTTTCACCGGCAGGCTAGAATCTCTAATTCTCCCACCCACGGGCCCCCTCTTGTGCCATGCAGTTCCCAGGGTAGTCCTCACTCGACTCCCATTCCCCGCGCCTTCCACAGTCCATAACACTCTAGCAACTTACCTAATTACTCAGCTAAGCCGCACCCATACTTGGCCTTGTGGTGGCACTGTTATCCTGGCATGTGCATGCATGAACCGGTCCTTAGATCTATGGCAAGTAAACCACCATCTCATGCTACCTCATTCACAAACCCAGTCTTGCCTAGATCTCCCTCTGATCCATATCCATTATTATCATCAGTTTCTCATTATCAATACGAGTGCAGTTAGCTAGACACATCTATCTCGCTTCCCAATCCCATAGACTCAGCGAAGCATAAAGCAAAAACCATACCCGACTCATAAAACTTCCCAGGCGACAAGGGTGGTTCAACCAAAACTAGTAAACTCCTATAAAAGGGCTTCCCATCATGTTTGACTCAGCACACACACCTTTTCGCAAAACAAAACAGTTTTACCCAAAACATAGGATCAATATGGTCAAGGAGCACTTGCCTTGTTCTTGCGTTTCCGGTTGTTCTTGAATCTCAAAACCTGGTTGCTGCAGTTCGTCGTAGACAGCTCCCTGAGCTTGTCCTGCTAGGTAGGATCACGTGCATACAAGATTCACAGCAATCAATATCATGCACAAACCTTAAACTAGACGCGATGATGCACATGCATGCTATCCTATGATCTTTTTACTAGATTGGTGTGTTCTTGCATGGCTTGTATGGACAGAGGTGTTCGGATCAAAGGTGGATGTGGCAATGATCTTGTCTTTAGATCAACCTGATCATCAAGTGATCTGTCCACGAGAAGGCTTCTGTTCGAAAGGAATCAAAGAACAGATGCAAAGAAAACACAACGATACCGTAAGGTGGTATTGGGGCCTACCTTACACTCCTTTCGGCCTTCGAGGTCCTCCTCAGACCGCTGTGCTTTCCTCCGGCGATCTTCCTTGTTGCGCTTCGGCAATGGTTTACTCGGCGAGTTGGGGCTAGGGCTCTAAGTCATCGGCTCAGGAGTTGGAAAAGAAGTTTGTGGTTTTGGCTAGAGGTTTTGGGTTCTATTTATAATCGGGAAGAGAAGAGTCCGAATCTGATTGTATCCCGAATAAGAGTCTTATTCAGATTGTCGTCGGATCCTATCATCTTACCTTTAGTTGATTTGGTGCGGTAACGTTGTGGAATTCAGATCGGTTTCCTTTACGTACCGATATTCTTACGCGTAACAGCCGCTTCAGAACTCGTTACCTTCGCGGCGATGAGCTCCGGAGGCTCCACGTGTCCTTCCAGGGCCTGGTATCTCCTTCTCCGCAGAGACGAGCTCTGGTTGTGCCGCGTGTCAATCGACCGAGATCACCCCCTCCTTTGGAGGTGAGCTCCGCGCACGCCATGTGTTGGCGCCGGTCTTTCCTTCCTTCTTTCTTCAGGGACATGCCCCGAGGTCGACACGTGTCCAGCAGCGACAGACCTCCCGGAGATAAGCTCCGGAGGCGACGCGTGTCCAATAGAACAGGACCTCTCGGAGATGGGCTCCGAGATCGACACGTATCCGCGCGACTGGTCCTCTGACTTCTGCGAGGACTAGCTCCGAGGATGACACGTGTCCTGCGGAAATGCCTTTGCTTCTTCCGCAGAGGCTAGCTCCGTGGCAACACGTGTCCCACAGGTTCGGACCTCTCCCCCTTGCGGAGACGAGCCCCGAGCCTGCCACGTAGCCAGCTTGGCGGCGGTCTCTCCCCACTTCGCAGGGATGAGCTCCGAACACGCCACGTGGCCAGCGGCCGCGGTGAGTTGTCTTCGGCGCTTTCTGAAAGCTGGATTCGGCTCTCATTGGCTATTCCTTTGATATTTTTCTCTGTTTCTTCTTTTCTTAAAAATGTTTCCTCTTCATAAAGCATGAACATATGCTGACACCCGAGATGAGGGTGTCACACTACCACTTGTCCATCTTGCATGAGCACACATCCAAGCCCTTGTCTTGATGCGTCACAATATATATCGAAACTCTTGCTCACGTCCAGCAATTCCAAAACCGGCACTGTGGTTAGTCTTTTCTTGAGCTCCTCAAAGCTTTTTTGGCACACTGGTGTCCACTGAAATGCTTTTCCCTTTATTAGTAATTCAGTCATAGGCTTCGCTATTTTGGAGAAATCCTTGATGAACCGTTGGTAGTATCTAGCCATCCCAAGGAAACTCCAAATATCTCTCACATTCTGCGGTTGGTTCGACTTCAAAACATCTCCCACTTTTCCGGGATCAACCGATACTCCTCTCTCAGAGATGATGTGGCCTAGGAACGATATCTCCTTTAGCCAAAATTGACACTTGCTGAACTTAGCATACAATTGATGCTCTCGCAGTTTCTGCAATGTCAATCTCAAATGTTCTTCATGTTCTTCCTTGCTTTTTGAATACACCATGATATCGTCGATGAAACCTACGACGAACTTGTCCATGTACTCCATGAAGACCTTACTCATGAGGTACATAAAGTATGCGGGTGCATTCGTGAACCCAAAAGACATAACGGTATATTCATACGAACCATACCGTGTTCGAAATGCAGTCTTGGGTATGTCAGAGGCTTAATCTTCAGCTGGAAGTATCCCGACCGAAGATCAATCTTGGAGAAAATTCGGACACCTTTCATTTGGTCGAATAGGTCCTCTATACGGGGCAGCGGATATTTATTCTTGATCATCACCTCATTGAGAGACCTATAATCCACACACATCCTTTGGGTCCCATCCTTCTTGTCTACGAAGAGCACGGGGGCTACCCGCGTTGATGAGCTTGGGTGTATAAAACATTTTTCTAGCTGCTTCTGAATTTTCTTTTTAAGTTCCACTAGTTCATTAGCGGGCATCCTATATGGCCTTTTCGCTATAGGTGCAGTTCCAGTACTAAATCAATGGCAAATTCAATGTCCTGGTCAGGTGGCATACCAGGAAGTTCTTCCGGGAACACATCTGAAAATTCTTGAACCACCGGAATGCTTTCCAATGTTGCTTCTTCGACGTGGTTCAGCGCTGCCTTCCCGGTTGCTGGTTGGGCTGACTCGAACTCAATACGAGTACCGTGCTCATTTGTCAACTGCACGCTCCTCTCAGAACATTGAATTACTCCGTTGTGCTTGCTTAACCAATCCATTCCAAGTATTATATCAATCCCTTGGGAATCCAAGACAATAAGGTTGGGAAGAAAGTCTACCCCTCTTATTTTAAGGTTTACTTTCGGAGATACTATATTAGTCCTCATCTCTCCACCGGGAGAATTAACCAACATAGTGTGTTTCATGTGTGATATGGGCATATTATACATGGCAACATACTTGGATGATATGGATGAATGCAATGCTCCGGAATCAAATAAAACAGTGGCTGGGTTGGAGTTGGCAAGGAACATACCAATCACGACGTCCTCAGATTGCTGCGCTTCCTCAGCGGAGACATGATTCACGTTGCCACGAGCGTAATTCTGCTGCCCACGGTTACCTTTTGTAGCTCCTCCATTCGGCCGTGGGTTCTGTTTTGGTGCGTTGGTCGGCTGTCCAATGCCTTTCTTCGGGCATTGACTTGCAAAGTGTCCCGCCTCTCTGCATGAAAAGCATGCTTTGTTGCCCAAAACAGCAGGAACGTTGGGCGAGGCTGGTTTTGAGCATAGGCGCCCATGTTGGGACGGGGCGCAGGAGGCAAGGGCATACGAGGTGCTTGCATAACAGGACATTTCTGCGGTGGTTGATTAGGGCGAGGTGGGTTTGCAGGGCGGAAAGTATAAGCGGACGAGCCATACTGTGGTGCAGCTGGTGGCATGAAATGGGGATGTACATTGCTCCCTTGTGGCTGGTATGGCATCTTCCTGTTACCCTCTTGCTCAATCTCACGGATCTTGCTCTCAACCTGTGGGGAACCCCTTCCGGGATCCACACTCCAGGATACACATTGGGTGGTGCCGTGCGATGCGGCACCCAACAGCATACACGAAAAGAACCATAAAGTACAAAGTCTTTTATTTTTTAAGATAATGTCATTTACAAAATATTGTACCACGAGGGTACACGCAGCAGAATATACATACACACTTACTCTCGGTCCTAACTATGCAAAAGAGAAGACGTCCAGCCTGTGGACGCTTCTTACTAGCCTCCACAAAGATGAGTGCAGCGGCAGGGTTTCCGGTGAGTCTCTGATGGCTCACTGAACAACCATCTCCATAGCAAATTTTATAACCTGCAAAACACTAATAATGCAACCTTGAGCACGATGGCTCAGCAAGACTTAACGGACACTCCTAACCATGAAACTCTACATGCAGGGATTATTAACATAGGAAAAATATGATGCAACAACGACACGCCTAAATGTTGATCCTTACTTTTAGGTTTATGGCAACAGATTATTATGCCTTAGGCAGCCCTCACATCAGAAGTCCACAATCAAACAAGAAACGCTTTCCTCCGATGTGGTGATGCCCAAAGTGGAAGATAAACTTAGTGAGCTCTACACTATAACATACATGGTTTGCAATACAAATGAACTTAAGAACTTCACGACAGCAATGATTCATTTCACTTCATCTGGAAGTTGTTACTACGTCACAACACAGTGAACAAGTGGTACTCATATAACCGCGAGGGACGGTGATTGCAATCAGGACACACCCGGAATACACGACATATACACCTGCCTCGAAAGACTCACACTAGAGCTCTTTCTTACGTTGTATGCAGCAACCTTTCACCCGTCACTCCAATGCCGAACCAGTTCTGCCGACCCATCAGAAGGGCCACGACACGGAACACGTCAAAGTTGCTCCGCTAGCAGGTTCCCACCTCTGACACCAACCCCCAAAGGACGGTCGTATAAGTTTCGACACGAGAGTACCCGAGTTACATCGGTTTCTCGGGTCCCATATATCCGATATGCATCCGGTACTGTTCAAACTTGCTCAGCAGGGCGGCATACGCATCGGTCCTTAACCGACACAAACAGAGCTACAGCCACACAGGCCCAACGTCCTGCTGCTCCTACTCTCTGCTCGGTCTCATTTTCCATTCCAGAACTTTCATTCTCTAGAATCATACCCCGCTGAACCAACATACTAAACTCACGAGTAGCTTCCAACTACCCGACTTGTACCGGATCCTATGCAACTTTAGCCTAGCAGAAACTACACAAAGGTAACCTATTCTACCCTTTAACTCCAAGGGTTTGTGGGTCATGCATTTGGAGTATCAATCACCTTGACCTAATGCACAATACATACTAGACCAATAAAAGGGATACAAAGTAAAATATAACTAAAAAGCTGTTAACCGGGGCTTTCCTTATGTTGCTGCAGGTTTAGTTCTACTTTATAGTCAGTATCTTGGCGATGATTAAGCCTCAACTTGCTGCTCCGAGTCAAGTTGCTCGTCTACCTCCTTCGTCGTATTTCCTACCGACATGAATATGCACAGTTTTATGTTGCGAGTATATGAATTATAAAACAAATGTGTGTTATGACTTAAGAATTATTTAAACCAACTAAGAATCGAGATTTGGGTTCTGGTTATGTGTTGGACAGAGAAACAATAATTTTGGATCAATGGAGGTCTTTGGAATAAAGTTCAAAGAAATAGCTATTGGACATAAATATGAAGCTGGACATAACTGGCAGAAAACTGGAGAAGATGATCTCAACTTGCTCTGAAATTTTTACAGTGGTCCATAGATCATACATAGGTATGGCTTGCAAATTTCAGACAAAGTTGATGGAAGATGTGGCCTAGGGAATTTTCTTACTATTTGGCTTCTCTGAAATCCTATGGCAACTGTAGTGTCTTGTCATGCTCCAAGTTTGGTTTTTCAGAAACTTGAGAGTCTCATGAGTCCATAGGACTTGGTTTCACCATTTTTGGAGCTTCCTACACAGAGATATGAATTTTCCAAACTTGGTTAAAAGTCTGAAAATGTCTCTGTTAATTTTCCCATTTTTCAGAGACATAGAGGATTCAAACAACATTTGGCCAAGCAAATGGAGTCCAATGCCTCTGAAACTTTTACTGGAGTTCAAGGATTATTGGAGGAATGTCCTGCCCAGATTTGGGAATTTTCCAATTAACAGAACTCCTGTAAAAATTCATACAAGATTTTCCTTACATGAATTAATGAGCCAAATCCAGGGATTTTCATAAACATTAGGCTGCATCCTTTGTTTCACAATTGTTGGACACTCCTACACAAAGTCATGGCTCTCCAAAGTTTGAACTGGATTGGGAAAATGTTGAAAATGTTTAAATGCCGACAGTGGGTCCCACTCATCATCCCTAACCTCCAGCCTCGCGCCAAACAGAGCAGTGGCGGCTCCCTTTGGTGAGGTCGCCGGAAAGGCACTTCCCAGCCACCTCCGGACCCCCTGCTGGCCGCCCCCCCCATTTCCCCCCACGCTGAATACGTTGGTGAGGTCGCCGGCGGCTGAAATTTGCCAGAAAACGGGGCGCACCGGCAACAGCAAACCCTAGGGCTCCGGCGAGGTCGTGCACGGTGAATTCTCCATCAAATGGTCGGTTCTTGGGCTCTAAAGCACCAGGGAATCGTGTAGAAGACCGACATGAGGTCTAAAAAAGCCGGGGAGAGCTCCAAACCTATCGGCACCGTGCGCCCGATATGGTCCAGCGGTATACCCTCGAAAAGAACTCGAATTCCTCGCTCTACACACAATTTCTCGGTCTAAAATCGATGGAGGAGGTGTGCTAGGCAGTTAAGAACTTATGTGCGGAGTTTGAAACACAACCAACACGAATTGAGGACGAATTTTGCAATTCCTTACCTCAAGGTCAGTTTCGGCCGCCCGGGAGAAAAACTTGAAATTCTCCCTCTGTGATCAATGGCTAGGGCTGAGCTTCGGAGGTGAGCAACTAGGCTTGTAGGTGCACCGATGGGGTGGCTTGCTTGGGCGTGATCACTTCTGGTTTGGGCTGCCCACGGTGATCAGTTCCGGTTTTTCAGCGTTTACCCGAGAGCTGCAGATTCTTTGCTGATTTCCGGTGCTAACGAGCTTGGGGCCGTGGGGGAAAGTTGCTGGCCGGCTAGAGCACCCTTGGGCGCATCTCTTTGCTGTTGGGGGCTCGAGCAATCGGGCTCCGGTGCTTTCTGTGCGATGGGGAGAAGAAGAGCGGCAGGGTTCTGCTCGGGAGGAAAAACAGAGAGCTCGTGCTCGGCTGAGAGAAGCAAAATGGCGTTGCTGCACTCGCTGTGGTGATCAGAACAAGTAAAGGACGATCCAGCAGGAGGTGGCATCGGGAGTACGTCGGTAGGCGCTGGAAGTCGAAGGTGTGGCGTGTGCGTGCGGTCTGAGCGAAAAACAGAAGACTTGAGGGTTAAGTCTACTGACATGTGGGCCCCATTTCTCCCCTCTTATCCCCAATTCCGTTTAAAATAGCAAACGACCTCCAAATTTGATCAAACTCGGAGGGTAGGCCAAAAGAAATGTGAGCAACACAACGGTGCACTAAAATTTGAATTTCGGTGAAGTCGGAATTTGAAACTGAGATTTAAATTCAAATTCAAATTTTCTCCCATTTAAATTCCAACAAATAGGAAATCCTTTTCAAGTGCCCTGAAAATTTGCCGGGCTATTATTGGATGCGTGGAGAACCAAATGATAGCTTTAGATCTCCATGTTCGGGAATTTTTGCAAGTTCAAGTTTAGACTTGGAGCTCACACCGTTAAATTCAAAAGTTTAAATTCCCTTTCATTTTCTCGGTGTGACTTGTAGCTCCACTTGCTTGAGTTTTGGGATTTAACATCCCTCCCCCCTTAAAAAGAATCTCGTCCCGAGATTCATAAAGTAGAGACGAAGCAGTAGAGAAGGAATTACCTTAAATGAGCGGACAACAAGTCCGGGTAGTTCGAACGGAGGTATTCTTCACTCTCCCATGTTGCTTCCTCCATGGTATGATTGCTCCATAATACCTTATAGAATTGGAGCGTCCGATTCCCTGTGGACCGAGACTTTTCACCGATAATCCGGATTGGATGCTCAGTATAGGAGAGATCCAGTTGCAATGTCTCGAGATCTTCATTGCGGACAGCAGTGATATTCTTGAGACATTTTCGAAGCTGAGAGACGTGAAATATATCATGCACCCCAGCGAGATTCGTCGGTAGCTCAAGCCGGTAAGCTACGGGTCCACATTTCTCCGTGCTAGCAAATGGACCGATAAACCGGGGAGCGAGCTTTCCTTTTACAGCGAATCGGTGAACTCCCGTCATTGGAGATACGCGGAGATATACGTACTCTCCGATGTTGAAGTTCAACTGTCGACGTCGCTGGTCTGCATAGCTCTTCTGTCGAGATTGAGCCGCTTTTAGATTTGCCTGTATGACCCGAACTCGTTCTTCGGCGTCATTGACAAGGTCAATCCCGAATGCCACTCTTTCACCGGATTTGCACCAATTCAACAGCGTGCGACATCTCCGGCCGTAGAGAGCCTCATACGGTGCCATCTTGATACTCGTTTGATAGCTGTTGTTGTACGAGAATTTCGCCAACGGTAAATGATCATCCCAGCTCTTACCGTGGTGGATGGCACATGCTCTTAGCATATCTTCCAAGACTTGATTCACCCTCTCAGTTTGCCCATCGGTTCGAGGCTGATATGCGGAGCTTCTAAGCAATTTGGTTCCCAAAGATGCGTGCAGCTTTTCCCAGAAACGAGAAACGAACTGTGCACCACGATCTGAAACTATTGTTCTTGGAACTCCATGCTGACATAAGATTCGTTCAATATATAACTCCACATATTTCTTGGCGTTGAATCTCACATTCATCGGTATGAAGTGTGCTGACTTGGTTAATCGGTCAACAATTACCCAAACTGAATCATGCTTCCGAGATGTGAGTGGTAACCCGACAATAAAATCCATACTCACATCTTCCCACTTCCATGCCGGAATATGAAGGGGCTGCAGCAAACCAGGTTTCTTCATGTGATCTGCTTTCACCCTTCGACACGTATCGCACTCGGATACGTATTTAGCTATTTCCCTGTTCATCCGTGTCCACCAAAACTTGTTTCTCAAATCTTGGTACATCTTGTTGCTTCCTGGATGAATGGAAACTTTAGATAGGTGAGCTTCGTCTAATATTTTCTTACGAAGCTTCATGTCCCGCGGTACGACTATACGGTTCTTGAACCATAGCGTACCATTCTCATCTTTCCGGAAGCACTTAGCTTCTCCTTTGTCTATTCTCTTCCGGATATGGGCCATGCCCTTATCTTTTTTTTTTGAGCCTCTACAATTTCATCCCGAATTGTAGGAATGAGGGCAAGATTAAACAATGACCCATAGGGAACCAAGCGCAGGCTCAGTTCTTATTCTTCCATTGCAGCCATGGTTAGATTATGCACATGTGATTTCTGACTAAGTGCGTCGGCAACCATCCTTTATTAACTCTAACCATCTTTGCTGCCTCATATTTAGCTCCTTTTGTGTGAAGATGTACTTTAAACTCTTGTGGTCGGTGTAGAGGTGGACTAAGTTCCCAAGCAAATAGTGCCTCCACATCTTTAGAGCAAGAACCACAGCAGCTAGCTCGAGATCATGTGTAGGATAATTCTGCTCATGATTTCGAAGACCACTCGCCCTTCTTGCATAAGCACGCAGCCAAGGCCGATGCCGGATGCATCGCAATAAACATCAAAAGCCTTAGCTGTATCGGGCTGCGCCAACACGGGGGCTGTTGTGAGGTGCTTTACCAATGCTTTGAACGCCTCCTCACATGCTTCACTCCACAATATTTCTTTCCTTTCTTCCGAAGTTCCTTCATCGGTTTAGAGACCTTGGAGAAATTCAGAATGAATCTCCGGTAGTAACCCGCTAAACCGAGAAAACTACGGACTTCGTGGACTGATTTAGGTGGACTCCAATTCAGCACTTGGACAATTTTGGTCGGATCAACCGCAATGCCTTCTGAAGAAATAATGTGTCCAATAAATGGCACTTGGTTGATCCAGAACTCGCACTTGCTGAATTTTGCATACAGTTTGTGATCCCGTAGGCGTTGGAGCACAATATGCAGATGTTCGGCGTGTTCTTCCTTCGATTTAGAATATACCAAGATATCATCGATGAAGACCACGACGAACTTGTCCAGCTCCGGCATGAAGACTGAATTCATCAAGTATATAAAATGAGCCGGAGCATTAGTGAGTCCGAATGACATGACGAGATACTCATATAACCAGTATCTCGTCGAGAATGCCGTCTTGGGTATGTCTTCCGCCCGGATTTTTATCTGATGATATCCGGACCGAAGATCCATCTTTGAGAAAACCTTAGCACTCACTAGTTGATCGAAAAGCATATCGATACGTGGTAGTGGATACTTGTTCTTGATAGTTACGGCATTGAGCGGACGATAGTCCACACATAACCTCAGAGTCTCGTCCTTTTTCTTGACGAACAGCGCGGAGCATCCCCATGGTGATGAACTGGGTCGAATAAAGCCTTTGCTTAACAAATCATTCAGCTGCTCCGTCAGCTCCGCGAGTTCCTTCGATGCCATTTTATACGGCCTCCGAGAGATGGGTGTGGTTCCCGGTGCTAGTTCAATTTTGAACTCCACTTCACGTTCGGGCGGCATACCCGGTAGATCATCGGGAAACACATCCAGATATTCCCGGACCACTGGAATGTCCTCCAGTTTCTTAGCTTCAACGGTGTGGACAGCAGTGACTTCCGGTGTAACATTTCTCAGAACCAACGTGTGTTGCCCGTGCTTCTTTGAATTCAGCTGCACCGTTCCTGACATAATATCAAAGATAGCTTGGTGATGTGTCAACCAAGCCATTCCCAAGATGATGTCAATCCGCAAGCCTTCCAGGATGATAAGAGTAGTAGGATATGTCCGTCCATCCAAACATATAGGTGCTCGAGCAACAATCCTGCCCGCTGTCCTACTACCTCCCGGTGAATTAATATGATATGATGCGGCCAAGGTGGTTGATGGTATTTGGTGCTTAACCACATAATCTTTGCTGATAAAATCATGTGTAGCACCTGAGTCGAACAACACGAACGTGGGCTGATCACGTAGGCTGAACATGCCCGCAAACACGGGTTCTCCTACGGGAACGTCTTCAACTGCCATATAGTTTATATTTCCCACTTTCAGTGCTGTTCTCCTTGATCGACCATGGAACTTCTTTGCAGCTTGAGATGACATATGACTGCTGCTCTGCTTGGTCACTTGACCCTCCTGAGGAATATACTCTACATCGCTACAAGTGCTATCCGATGCGAGCTCAGGACCTTCACCATATGGAAGTGGTTGATATTCTTGTGCACTTTGCTGAGGTGGGGGTGCACAAATACTCATTTGCTGCTGTTGCAGCAGTGGCTGAACCTCCATGGGTGAATATGGACAGTATTGGATCTGAGGTGGTCCGTCAAAGGATTGAATTTCCACCCAGGATGGTAGGCAATATATCACCGGTTGTTCTTGATGATAATCATACGTACTTGCCAGTGATAATTTTCTCTTCCTCTTACGTTCCTTGTGCTTGAGTTCATCTATTTCTTGAATCATAGAGGCATTGACTAACTCGCTATAATTCCCTTTATTGCATTGTGCCACTTTTGTGCGAAGCTTCACATCAAGGCCTCGGAAGAAGTAATGACACTTCATCATCTCGTTATGCACATAAGAGGATGCATATTGTACTAAACGGTTAAATTCCATAAAGTACTTCATGACACTCATGCCTTCTTGTTTAAGTTCATAGAACTCTTCAATTCTGGTTTTGACAATGCCCTCACAAATATGACGTGCACGGAAAGCCTCACGAAACTCCGTCCACGTCACACGATGACCTTCAGCGATCTTAGCAAGATATTCATACCACCAAGCCCCAGCGGATCCATGAAGATGCTGAGCGGCAAATAAAGCCTTCTCATATTCATCACACTGGAGCATTCCCAATTTAGTTTCAATAACCCGGAGCCAATGATCTGCCTCCAAGGCTTCTTTAGCTTCAGAGAATACCGGTGGTTGTCTTGCTAGAAAATCCAAATAAGTGTTCAATGTGGGGTTTTGCTGTGAGGTCTCTTGTCGGATGCCTTGCTGCACCAACAACTCAAGAGACTCAGCCATTCTTCCCAACACCTCTGCCAGTCCGGTTGATGATGGCGGTGATCGTCGCTGCGACGAATCATTTCCATCCCGACTGGAACCACAAACCTCATACCCGGAATGAGTATGATCCATACTGCAAGAGCGAGCAATTTAAGGTTAATATCCAAGAGTGTACTCCGCTTTAACTTGAAAATTATTAACCGCAAAAGCATTATATCAACTGTGCAGCATATATGAAGGAAACAAGGTTTTTAACAATTCTGAAATATAACCAATGATTGTTGAAGTTTGTCAAACACTTAAATCAACAGCAAGGAATGATGAAAGATAACTAATGAATATATCGTGGAACTTAGAGAAGTATAAAAACCTTCATGTCCACAACAAGTCTCAAGTTACATGGCAATGAGCAATGCTCTGTTCGGAATGACCATTTGGCCTTAATCCCAGAATTTGATTATGAAAATGGCAGTTTCATGTCTCAAGTTGAATATCAAAGTTATAAATAACTTCAATATATTTCCAACCAGTATTTATTTGCCTTCATATCTGTTCTGGATCAGAAGTTATGGTATTTCAAAGTTGACAGAAATCTGGAACAATTTTGACAGCACCTCCTCTGAAAGTGTCTGTTTTGTCCGCAAGATTTCATAAAATTAGGCTCCAAATCAGGAGAAACTTTGAACTACAAAGTCGTAGAAAATATCACAAGCTTTCCAACGGTGTTTTACATGACCCTTAGAAATTTTTCTACAGGAAGTTATGGTCGAAATACAGACAATTCCAGAGAGCATTTTTGGTCTGCCCTGTTTTATGACAGTTAACACTCATCTGATATTTTCATCCATTTGGAAGGAATTTCCGTTCTGGAGTCCTACAGAAAATTTGTAGAAGACTTCAAAACCTTTCCATAAGTTCAACCAATCAAAAGTTATGCCCTGTTCAAGTTCAGCAAAAATTCTGCTGAAAACAGGAGAGTTTGTTTCTAAATATTTGAGATGAAAACTATACTCCCAATTGACTCTTAGTTCAATATAGGAGTTCATTAACCCCTAATGGAATCCTAGACTCAAAAATTACTCTTTTATTTAAAAACTTTCTTTTTCAGACAGTTAATAACATATTACGGTACTACGTTGCCTCATCAAAACAAAATCCTAATCGGCGTTACACCGGCATATATGTCTCAAGTGGTGGCACTAAAATGATCACTCACACACGTTTTTTTAAATGACATGTTCTACTCGTGGTTAAGGTACCTGCAGAAAAACAATCAATAGTGATGCACACAGTGGTTTTCCATTACAGGCAGGTCCATATCATAGTAAAAACATACACCCCGTATCATTGCCATACGGGCGGTCCTTGAGTCAAGTCATGTCTCAAGGTACATGGTCGCGTTTTCACACCACACGACGGGGAACCCGAGTATATCATGAACGGGTCGTCACGGTTGGAAATGTTATCAACCCAACGGATACCACCTACTGCCCTGCAGGGCACGCCGATGGCAAGCGCCGCGTATGTCCTCCTAGGCTCTTTCTAGAAGAACACACTATCGTGTTACCGACCACACGATGGGGTTTCCACTTTCTTGTCTAATGCACGCCAGGGACCAGTGTTTCATATGAACTCAGGAACATGAAGAGTTCAAGAGCTTCGTATTGACGTCTCACACCAAGCTGTGAGACCTATACCCTGAACCACTTTCCTCGTTAGGGAGAGCTAACCGAAATTGATCCGCTTTCGGTAGCATTCCTTACCGTTCTTACCTCCACGTAGGTGCGTCGTTACAAAATTGAAATACTGAATGTAACACACTGTTAGCTTGCCACCTTAAGTAACTATGCTAAGAATAGTCCTTATGTGGGCATACTACATGTTCCTCACTCGTATACTTCGAAGTTTTCAAAATAAGCTCTTTTCATGTGTGCTATTCCCAATGCGGCTCTGATACCACGCCTGTGGGGAACCCCTTCCGGGATCCACACTCCAGGATACACATTGGGTGGTGCCGTGCGATGCGGCACCCAACAGCATACACGAAAAGAACCATAAAGTACAAAGTCTTTTATTTCTTAAGATAATGTCATTTACAAAATATTGTACCACGAGGGTACACGCAGCGGAATATACATACACACTTACTCTCGGTCCTAACTATGCAAAATAGAAGACGTCCAGCCCGCGGACCCTTCTTACTAGCTTCCACAAAGATGAGTGCAGCGGCAGGGTTTCCGGTGACTGATGGCTCACCGAACAACCATCTTCATAGAAATTTTTATAACCTGCAAAACACTAATAATGCAACCGTGAGCACGATGGCTCATCAAGACTTAACCGACACTCCTAACCATGAAACTCTACATGCAGGGATTGTTAACATAGGAAAAATATGATGCAACAATGACACGCCTAAATGTTGATCCTTACTTTAAGGTTTATGGCAGCAGATTATTATGCCTTAGGAAGCCCTCACATCGGAAGTCCACAATCAAACAAGACACGCTTTCCTTCGATGTGGTGATGCCCAAAGTGGAAGATAAACTTAGTGAGCTCTACACTATAACATACATGGTTTGCAATACAATGAACTTAAGAACTTCACGACAGCAATGATTCATTTCACTTCATCTGGAAGTTGTTACTACGTCACAACACAGTGAACAAGTGGTCTCATATAACCGCGAGGGACGGTGATTGCAATCAGGACACACCCGGAATACATGACACATACACCCGCCTCGAAAGAGTCACACTAGAGCTCTTTCTTATGTTGTATGCAGCAACCTTTCACCCATCACTCCAATGCCGAACCAGTTCCGCCGACCCATCAGAAGGGCCACTACACGGAACACGTCGAAGTTGCTCTGCTAGCGGGTTTACACCTCTGACACCAACCCCCAAAGGACGGTCGTATAAGTTTCGACACGAGAGTACCCGAGTTACATCGGTTTCTCGGGTCCCATATATCCGATATGCATCCGGTACTGTTCAAACTTGCTCAGCAGGGCGGCATACGCATCGGTCCTTAACCGACACAAACGGAGCTACAGCCACACAGGCCCAACGTCCTGCTGTTCCTACTCTCTGCTCGGTCTCATTTTCCATTCCAGAACTTTCATTCTCTAGAATCATACCCCGCTGAACCAACATCCTAAACTCGCGAGTAGCTTCCAACTACCCGACTTGTACCGGATCCTATACAACTTTAGCCTAGCAGAAACTACACGAAGGTAACCTATTCTACCCTTTAACTCCAAGGGTTTGTGGGTCATGCATTTGGAGTATCAATCACCTTGACCTAATGCACAATACATACTAGACCAATAAAAGGGATACAAAGTAAAATATAACTAAAAAGCTGTTAATTGCAAACCGGGGCTTGCCTTATGTTGCTGCAGGTTTAGTTCTACTTTATATTCAGTATCTTGGCGATGATTAAGCCTCAACTTGCTGCTCCGAGTCAAGTTGCTCGTCGACCTCCTTCGTCGTATTTCCTACCGACATGAATATGCACAGTTTTATGTTGCGAGTATATGAATTATAAAACAAATGTGTGTTATGACTTAAGAATTATTTAAACCAACTAAGACTCGAGATTTGGGTTCTGGTTATGTGTTGGACAGAGAAAGAATCATTTTGGATCAATGGAGGTCTTTGGAATAAAGTTCAAAGAAATAGCTATTGGACATAAATATGAAGCTGGACATAATTGGCAGAAAACTGGAGAAGATGATCTCAACTTGCTCTGAAATTTCTACAGTGGTCCATAGATCATACATAGGTATGGCTTGCCAAATTTCAGATAAAGTTGATGGAAGATGTGGCCTAGGGAATTTTCTTACTATTTGGCTTCTCTGAAATCCTATAACAATTATAGTGTCCTGTCATGCTCCAAGTTTGGTTTTTCATAAACTTGAGAGTCTCATGAGTCTATAGGACTTGGTTTCACCATTTTTGGAGCTTCCTACACAGAGATATGAATTTTCCAAACTTGGTTAAAAGTCTGAAATGTATCTGTTCATTTTCCCATTTTTCAGAGACATAGAGGATTCAAACAACATTTGGCCAAGCAAATGGAGTCCAATGCCTCTGAAAATTTTACTGGAGTTCAAGGATTATTGGAAGAATGTCCTGCCCAGATTTGGGAATTTTCCAATTAACAGAACTCCTGTAAAAATTCATACAAAATTTCCTTTGAATTAATGAGCCAAATCCAGGGATCTTCATAAACATTAGGCTGCATCCATGGATAGTACTCTTTGATAGGAATCCAACAAAATTTGTTTCACAATTTTTGGACACTCCTACACAAAGTTATGGCTCTCCAAAGTTTGAACTGAATTGGGAAAATCTGGAAAATGTTTAAATGCCGACAGTGGGTCATACTCATCATCCCTAACCTCCAGCCTCGCGCCAAACAGAGCAGTGGCGGCTCCCTCCGGTGAGGTCGCTGGAAAGGCACTTCCCAGCCACCTCCGGACCCCCTGCTGGCCGCCCCCATTTTCCCCCACGCTGAACAGGTTGGTGAGGTCGCCGGCGGCTGAAACTCGCCGGAAAACGGGGCGCACCGGCAACAGGAAACCCTAGGGCTCCGGCGAGGTCGTGCACGGTGAATTCTCCACCAAATGGTCGGTTCTTGGGCTCTAAAGCACCAGCGAATTGTGCAGAATACCGACATGAGGTCTAAACAAGCCGGGGAGAGCTCCAAACCTATCGGCACCGTGCGCCCGATATGGTCCAGCGGTATACTCTCGAAAAGAACTCAAATTCCTCGCTCTACACTCAATTTATCGGTCTAAAATCGATGGGGGAGGTGTGCTAGGCAGTTAAGAACCTATGTGCGGTGTTTGAAACACAACCAACACGAATTGAGGATGAATTTTGCAATTCCTTACCCCAAGGTCAGTTTCGGCGGCCCGGGAGAAAAACTTGAAATTCTCCCTCTATGATCAATGGCTAGGGCTGAGCTTCGGAGGTGAGCAACTAGGCTTGTAGGTGCACTGATGGGGTGGCTTGCTTGGGCGTGATCACTTCTTGTTTGGGCTGCCCACGGTGATCAGTTCCGGTTTTTCAGCGTTTACCCGAGAGCTGCAGATTCTTTGCTGATTTCCGGTGCTAACGAGCTCGGGGCCGTGGGGGAAAGTTGCTGGCCGGCTAGAGCACCCTTGGGCGCAGCTTTTTGCTGTTGGGGGCTTGAGCAATCGGGCTCCAGTGCTTGCTGTGCGATGGGGAGAAGAAGAGCGGCAGGGTTCTGCTCGGGAGGAAAAACAGAGAGCTGGTGCTCGGCTGAGAGAAGCAAAACGGCGTTGCTGCACTCGCTGTGGTGATCAGAACAAATAAAGGACGATCCAGCAGGAGGTGGCATCGGGAGTACGTCGGTAGGCGCTGGAAGTCGGACGTGTGGCACGTGCGTGCGGTCTGAGCAAAAAATCGAAGACTTGAGGGTTAAGTCTACTGACATGTGGGCCCCATTTCTCCCCTCTTATCCCCAATTCCGTTTAAAATAGTAAACGAGCTCCAAATTTGATCAAACTCGGAGGGTAGGCCAAAAGAAATGTGAGCAACACAACGGTGCACTCAAATTTGAATTTCGGTGAAGTCAGAATTTGAAACTGAGATTTAAATTCAAATTTGAATTTTCTCCCGTTTAAATTCCAACAAATAGGAAATCCTTTCCAAATGCCCTGAAAATTTGCCGGGCTATTATTTGATGTGTGGAGAACCAAATAGCATTAGATCTCCGTGCTCGGGAATTTTTGCAAGTTTAAGTTTAGACTTGGAGTTCACACCGTTAAATTCAAATGTTTAAATTCCCTCTCGTTTTCTCGGTGTGACTTGTAGCTCCACTTGCTTGAGTTTTGGGATTTCACACAACCACTATAGCTTTGTCAACGAGCTTTCGGAAGTTTGCATAATTATTGTTGAGCAGTTGTACTTGGATCTCATTGTTAAATCCTCTCATGAACAAGTATTGCTTCCTTTGATCCGAGTTGACGTCTTCGGGAGCATACCTTGACAGCTGCGTGAACTTGTTGAGGTACTCATTCACGCTCTTCTTTCCTTGGCGGAGACCTTCGAACTCTTGCCTTTTAAGCATCATGACTCTAGCAGGGACGTAATGAGAGCGGAAACTCTCCTTGAATTCATCCCAAGTGATTGTCTCCTGGTTGACATGAGCATTGCAGAGAGCGTCCCACCAGTCAGCGGCTGCTCCCATGAGTTGGTGCAATGCGAAGAGAACTTTCTCCTGATCATTGCACTGAACAATAGCAAACTTCTTTTCCATGGATTTCAACCAATCATCAGCCTCCATGGGATCATTAGCTTGTGCAAAAGTAGGCGGTCGAGTCCTCATGAACTCTCCCAATCTGTTGTGACCCGACGGTGGTGGTGGTGGGGGTGCAGGAACGGGGTTAGGATTGTTGTTGTTGTTGGCTTGCAGCTTTCCCAAAGTTTGTATCATAGTTTTCATGAGCTGGTTCTGCATAGCCATCAACCGTTCAAGGTTGTTTGCATCAGCCCCGGGGTTAGCATTTTCAGGAACTTCAACGTTGACATCCTCTTGTGGTTCAGGGTTGCCATGAACGTTCCTCCTTTGATGGCTGGCATTTTCCCTCACCATGTGTGAGAGAGAGTTAAGTAGAATAGAAAATAGAAGTTTAGATTGATCCCCCCAACTATATGCATCAAGGTTTATGAACTAAATATCTTCCTTTATTAATTTCAGACTATATGAGGATGTGAACACATGCCGAAGCATCTCACATCTCTCGACTATGTGTGTATGTGGACATTCGCCGAAGCGTCCCACAACTCACACCAGCACACAAACTCAACCAATCATCACAAAAGTTAAACACACCACTCCTATTCACGCTACTACGATTTAAACGTTCCTATTACAGCTTTTTTCAATGGGAAATCTAAACTTAATCGTGAGAACCGGTGCTGTTCTCGCCGTGTGACGGGGGTGGTCCATACATGGGCGCACGCCATGGTGAGTCGGCTGTCCATGTAGGGATAGATGACGCTGGTGCTCCATTTGCTCCTGCGTTGACATGAGTCTCCTCATGTTTCTCCAGCAAATACAACTTCTTGCGGAGGTAACGGATCTCTTCTTGTGCTCTTGCATAGCGGTTTCCTAACTCCACGAGCAACCTCCGAGACTTGTAAGCAGCTTGTGGGTTGGAAATAGCTCCTACATGGGGTCCAATGATCTCTCTCTTGTACCACTCTTCCGATACCGGTGCAGCTAAAAAGTGGTGTCCTCAAGCTACCCATGGAAGGCGTAGCACAGTCCGGTGAGTGCATCCCATGCAGCATCATCGATAGCTTCTGCCCTTGTAGATCTCCATGTGGGTGCGAAGTGCCGGGTGACAACCCTACCGTTAGATAGTATGGTTGCGTCAGCCTTCCACTCTTCATGTCCGAGACGAAGGACTTTCTTGAGAAGATATTCTGGATATAAGCTGCAGCAATCCAGAAATTCTTTGAGCTCCCTAGATATGTGTCCTCCTTCCATTCCGTCCGACCGAAATTCTTGAACTGAATGGTTGGCCCATTCATCACCTTCATTATTTGTCTCAGCAAGGGGTGGCTCATCTTCGGATTCATCTTCTCCCGTCATGGCTTCATGAGGCTCCACGGGGTGTAAGCCCGCGTGAAACTCCTCCTGAGGTGCGTAACAATGCTGTTCTTGTGGATTATCTTCCATGTCGTCTTCGAATGGTTCCACCTCTTCCGGGTCCTCTTCCTAATTCATATATCTATTGACTTCATCTTCATCATGAGGTTCCGTCTTCACCTCCTCCCAATATGGTCCATCGGACACCTCAATGGGGTTAAGTGCACTCCCACGTGGTGGTGAACGAGTACTTATGCGTGTCGTGCTCCTGATCACCTGCATCTATAAATAGGACATGAGAAACTTTAGAGAAAGAATAAAATACTTCAAAACTTCAGAATCTATGAAGCAAGAAAGCAAAAGTGTTGTTGTCCAAAAGAAGAGAAAAGAGGGGCTGAAAATAGCACTTTGCGGTGGCTGACTTGACAAGAAAAGTGCAGCAGCAAGCAATTTTCGAAAATAGCAGTTTAGAAGGATGTTCCTATGTGTTTTAGAGTGTCCATTCTACCTAGGCTTGCTCCTACGATCAACGTGGCTCTGATACCAATCTGTGACACCCGGTTCCGAAAACAGGACCAAGTTAATGCATATGTGTGCCCAGGATGTTCATCACACACACACATGTAATCCACAAACTGAATTCAGAATATAACCACGAATAAATAGTGTTTAATTACTTTATTACATTGACTAATTGTCTCACTCATGATTGTCTATCTTATTCTTGCAGCGGAAGTCTCTAAACGACAGCGGAAACAACTAAATAGCAGGAGGCTCCATCTTCAACTCCACAGGCATGTTGACGGTAGTTCGCACGCCTAGTACTCCACATGGTCCTCGAAGTACTCTTCTCCTGTTGCTGATGTTTATGTGATAATGCAAGGGTGAGTACATGTCGTACTCAGCAAGTGCAGGAAAAGTATGACATGTAGCTTACAACAAGGTATGGAATAAAAGCGCTCATTGCAGCAAGCAAATTTTATTTCACAAACATGACAAAAACAGCAACTATTTCTAGGTGAAATTTATCCCATCATAATCAAGTAATTCAGCAATATTCTCTCATCATAATCATCATTTATCAAGTCTCATTCAGCCATTAATCTTTCTCAAGTTCATCTCATGCTCATAAATATTCATAACCATCTCATATTCATATAGCCACTTTACCCACAAGTTCGTGATTTCGTCTCCCGTCGGCGACTGCAGAACCTCCATTATACCGGTACACAATCATCGGTGTATGGCTAAAAGATCATAAAATAGCCTTTACAAAGGGGCTACTAGATGTATGGACTCACTGAGGTTTCACCCGCAGGCTCGAATCACCATTCTCCCACCCATAGGCCCCCTCTTGTGCCATGCAGTTCCCAGGGAAGTCCCTCTCGACTCCCATTCCCCGCGCTATCCACGGTCCATAACAAGCTAGCGACCCACCTAATTAGTCAGCTAAGCCGCACCCATATTTGGCCTTGTGGTGGCACAGTTTTCCTGGCATGTGCTGGCATGAACCGGTCCTTAGATCTACGACACGTAAACCACCATCTCATTCAGCAACATCCACGAACCAAGCTTGCCTAGTTCTCCCATGATTCCATGCTCATTATCATCATCAAGTCCTCATTATCATTATTCATATGAGTGCAGTAGCTAACCATGTTTTAATTCAGCTTCCCGTATTCCGTAGATTAAGCGAAGCAAAAAGGAAAAACGACCATACCCGACTCATCAACTTTCCCGGCGATAAGGATGGTTAACAAAACTAGTAAACTCCTATAAAAGGGTGTCCCATCAAGTTGACTCAAGCATACGAGTTTTCGCAAACAAAACAGTTTCAAAACATGGGATCAATATGGTCAAGGGGCACTTGCCTTGCTCCCGTGGCTCTTGTTACTCAAGCGTCTTAAAGTCTTGGTGCTGTAGTTCTTCGTAGATGGCTTCCTGAGCTTGTCCCTCTACTCACGACCACGCACATACAAAATTTACAGCAATCAAACATCATGCACAAACTTTACTCAAGATGCAATGGTGTAGATGAATGCAAATCCTATGGTGCTGTTTTATTAAACCAGTTTGTACGTGTTCTTGCATGTTTTAATGGGCTTTCATGGGGTTTTATGATGAACAAGGGTGTAGGGATCAAGTGTGGACGTGGTGATGATCTCGACTCAAGATCTAGATCAATTCCACCGTCGAAACCCGATCAAAACGTGATCTGTCCACACGAAAAAGTTTGTGTTCGAAGGGAGCGAAGACAACGGATGCGTAGAAACAGCGACGACGTCGTAAGATGGGTAACGGAGACCTACCTCGCTTCCCTTTGGTGGCAGGGCCTTCCTCCTAGCAATGGCAGCAGCGGGGAATTTTTCTATGGAAGATTAGGGCAGGACAGATCGTCGGCTCTTTTCCGGCGACGGCGAGACGTGACGGAGCTCATCGGCGGGTTCACTGGTCGGGCTCACCGGCCACTGAACTCCGGCGAGGGGGGTCCAACTCGGCGAGTTGGAGGCTAGGGCCTCCAAGTCACCGACGTGGCAGGGGGAAAAAGGGGAAGGGGTTGCGGCCAAGGGGGGGTTTGAGTTCTATTTATAAGGGGGGAGGGAAGAATCCTACTCTAATTGGAGCAAAATCCTAACAAACTTTTTCCCAATTGATTTGGTGCGGCAGCAATGTGGGGGAAATTCCCCAAATGTGGGGAAAATTTGGGGAAATTTTGTTGGTACCCTCAGTACCGGGCACCCCCGCGCACAGGAGAAAAACCGCCTGAGGACCTCACCCCCTCCGCAGGGGTGAGCTCCGAAGGCGCCACGTGTCCAGCGGGGCCGGGCCTCCACTCTCCTCAGAGGTGAGCCCCGGGCCTGCCACGCGGCCAGTAGAGGCGAGCCTCGCCGCCTTCGTAGGGGTGAGCTCCGAGGGTACCATGCGTCCAGCGGGGCCGGGCCTCCCTTCTCCTCAGAGGCGAGCCCCGGGCCTGCCACGTGGCCAGAAGTGCCGGACCTCACCCCATCCACAGGGGTGAGCTCCGAGGGCGCCATGTGTCCAGCAGGGCCGGGCCTCCCTTCTCCTCAGAGGCGAGCCCCGGGCCTGCCACGTGGCCAGCAGTGCCGGGCCTCGCCCCCTCCGCAGGGGTGAGCTCCGAGGGTATCACGCGTCCAGCGGGGCCGTGCCTCCCTTCTCCTTAGAGGCGATCCCCCGGCATGCCACGTGGCCAGCAGTGCCGGACCTCACCCCCTCTGCAGGGGTGAGCTCCGAGGGCGCCATGTGTCCAGCGGGGCCGGGTCTCCCTTCTCCTCAGAGGCGAGCCCTGGACCTGCCATGTGGCCAGCATTGCCAGGCTTCATGCCCTCCGCAGCGGTGAGCTCCGAGGGCGCCATGTGTCCAGCGGGGCTGGGCCTCCCTCTCCTCAGAGGCGAGCCTCGGGCCTGCCACGTGGCCAGCAGTGCCGGACCTCACCCCCTCCGCAGGGGTGAGCTCCGAGGGCGCCACGTGTCCAACGGGGCCGGGCCTCCGTCTCCTCAGAGGCGAGCCCCGGGCCTGCCACGTGACTAGCAGTGCCGGACCTCACCCCCTCCGCAAGGGTGAGCTCCGAGAGCGCCACGTGTCTAGCGGGGCCGGGCCTCCCTCTCCTTAGAGGCGAGCCCCGGGCCGGCCACGTGGCCAGCAGTGCTGGACCTCACCCCCTCCGCAGGGGTGAGCTCCGAGGGCGCCACGTGTCCAACGGCGTCGGGCCTCCCTCTCCTCAGGGGCGAGCCCCGTGGCTGCCACGTGGCCAGCAGTGCCGGACCTCACCCGCTCCGCATAGGTGAGCTCCGAGGGCGCCACGTGTCCAGCGGGGCCAGGGGAAGTGTCGACAGCGCACTTCGACAAATTGGAATTGGCTCATTTCAGCTATCTTTTTCCCATCCCCCACCATTTTTATGATTCTTTCTCCATTTATATGGTTTTTTCCTCCATTTCTACTTCTTTTATAATGTTTCACTATATAAAAAATGTATGCAATGCATGGAAACGAATTTGAGGGTGTTACATTTGACATCTCATAACTTTTGAACCAGGACAGATCTGAGGGCATACAAATACATTATGGAAAGGTAATTAAGTTAACTTTAACTTTGATGTTGAGATTCAGAACTTATTTTGCCCTTAACATGATCTAAATCAGGTTAAAATGGAAACTGGTCAGGGCTGTCAGTTTGTGCAGCAGATTAGAAATCAAATTTGTTCGAAGTTTTATTTGTGTTTCCAGGTTTTATGAGTTCAATGACATGTTTTGTGTTATAACTCATTGATTGACTGTTGAAATAAATATTTGACCATTTTCAAGTATTTTTATATAGATGGCAGAGGATAAACAACTGGAGAACGGATGGGTGATTTCCCATTGTTCTCAACGCAGCGGGTATCCGGAATTGTTGAAGCTGATGCTTCAATATTTCTGGTATGTGGAGATGCCGCGTTACCTTGCCAAGGAAGAAGGTTAGGAGGGGAACAAGACATGGACTGTCCATGTCGGTGTTCCAACAGGACCTACATCACCGGGTTGGGCACCGTTCACCATCACGGTGAATGGGAGACAACTGGACGAGATGTGGCAAGTGGCAGCCCGCGACACCATGTCGCGTTTCTGCCAGCTACACGTGAGAGCTATGGAGGGCACTCCATATGCGCTTGTCCTAGTGGAGGGACAAGCTAACCACGTGTGGAGGGAGAGGTACTTTGCGGCCACTGATCCGAGTTGCCCAAGGTACAATCCAGCGGAGGCGAACCTCAGCCTCCATTTGACGGCCGGGAAGAACATAATGGACAGCCAAGCTGTCAATACGGCTCCACTTGCCGTTGAGCTCAAGGAGAGCACCAGCCGCCGTGACCATTTCGAGAGTGCCCACAGCACACTCTATTATGTGCTCCTTCTGACAATAAAGCGACTGAATGAGCAGCACAATCAGTTGCGTCGTCTGAGGAAGGCAAAGAAGAAAAAGCCATGTCGACATCACAGCTGAATTGGTGTGAATCCGGTGAAAGGGTGACCTTAGGTATTGATCTTGTCAACAATGCGGAAGAAAAAGTTCGGCTGATTCAAGCAAACTTAAAAGCCGCCCAATCCTGACAAAGACAATATGCGGACCGGAGAAGACGCCCTCTGCAATTTGAGGTCGGGGATCACGTGTATCTACATGTATCTCCGATGAAGGGCGTAAACAGATTCAGGGTCAGAGGAAAGTTGGCACCCCGATTCATCGGTCCATTCTAGGTTCTGGAAAGATGTGGATCCGTTGCATACCGGCTGGAATTACCAGCGACACTCTTTGGTGTGCACGACATCTTCCACATTTCTCAGCTGAGGTAGTGCCTCATGTTTTCAACCACCGTTCAGCTGGGTGATATCGAGGAACTGAAACTGGATCTTACATATAGGGAGGAGCCGGTTCAGATCATTGATGAGAAGGCCCGAACCACACGCAACCAAACATTTTGGTTCTACAAAGTTTTATGGAGCAATCACTCCGTGGATGAAGCGACATGGGAGAGCAAAGAGTTCCTTTGCAGCAATTATCCGGAATTTTTAACGTCGCACATCCGGTAATTTTTCCATTGTCCTCTCTTTCATTTTTATCTTATAATCTCGGGACGAGATTCTTTTAAGGGGGGGGATGTAAAGGTCCAAGTTTTTCACTTACTAAAAGTGTTCATAACCCCACACCTCACCTCATTTGTGGTAATAACATGAACACATTTGAAGAGCAAGTAACCACCGTAAATAGATTTATTAGGAGATGAACTCACAAAATGCAATGGTGGCATTTCCCACATACATCATTGAGGGGATGAGTACATGATTAACTCCTAAACTTTATTAGGAAGGCTCAGGCCAAATTTCACCTAGATCCAAACCTTTTTGATGTACTTTTAGGTTCAATAAATAAAAGGCTAGTTTGGACTTAAAGTCAAATTCAAACTCCTTTCATCCCACAAATTCAAAACTCCTTTCATCCCATAAATTCAAAAGTAGGATTGATTTTCACCCTCAGCACATTTTATTGAGCTCATCCACCAATTTTTGCTCCATTTGGAGTTGATCTTGACATGAGCCATTTTGAGAAAAATTCAAACTGAATTTGAATTTCAGTTTGCCATTTGAAGCAAAATGCATTCAAACCAATTCTCCATTATGAATCATTCAAACTTCAAATGGTGATTCAGTGGATTGATTAAACTTTAGAGGTCATAAGGGTCCCAAATAATGTGCAACAGTGGAAATTTTATTTTATAGGACAAAATGTTGCAACTGGGACCCACTGTCAGTGTAACAGCCGAGTGAACCAACTCCACCGCTGCTCACTCGGGTTCTTGGGCGCGTTGCTGAGACCGCCACGGCGAGCAGACGATGCCACCTCCTTTTCTGGGGACCTGGCCAATGGGAGAACGCCCCAGCGCCCTTATCACCGCGCCTGAGGGTGCCAAAGACCATCTCTCCATGGTTCGTCACTCGCTCGCACCGAAAACTCGCGCAACTCTCGCTGCACACCCAAACTCCCACCCTCACCGTCGACCGGCCAAACCCGGAGCTGTCACCGCGAGCTGTGGCCAAAAACGGAACCACCGACCTTCACTCGACGTGCTCCAACCCTCAGCTGCTCGTGATCGGCTTCCTTCAAGCTTCCCCGAGCCGGTTTCTCCTCCCCTGTTCACCCCGACGCGCCTCCGACTAAACACCGTCGCCCGGACAGCTCCGAGCTCCTCCAGCGCAACCAACTGCTCACAGAGGTTAGCATCAAAGTCTAGTAGCTCCTCCCGAACCCCCTAGTTCGGTCATCATGCCGACTAGACAGAATTTTACGTTTTCCGATGATCACCGTGTTGAACCGAAGTACACCAAAACGGAAAATTCATTGAGCACGGTTGATCGTACCAAAAAACTGGTCTAGCTATAGCAACTAGGGCCCTTCACGACCGCCCTGACCAAAAACCATGAAGAAACCTCCATCCTACGAGCTGAGCAACGCAAAATCGCCATTGCCGGCCAAAATGGCTCGCGTCGCCATTGAGCTCATAGCTCCGGTCGTTTTCCACGCGGTTTGAGTGCACCATCACCTTCCTCGAGCTCCAGTGGTGCATTACAGCCACTTCGGGCATCTGGAGAAGCTTTGGACGCGTTGGTTGTCATCGGTGCCGCACCACCGATCGCCGCCGTCGATGCCGACCGGTTTCCTGTCGATGGCGTGCTGCACAACCTTGTCCGGCCGCTAGGGATTGGTCCGAGGAGCGTGTAGTGCAAAAAATCACCAAAAATGGTCCACCGTAGCTGGAGAATGAGCCGCGCCACTGCCTCTGTCCGGCGCACGCTCGGGCGCCGGCGGGAGGTTGAAGACGACACTGTGTTGTGGGCCCCGGGTATCATCTGTTTAAACATTTCGGTTGTTCTTTTTCAGTTTTCCCTCCAAAACTTTAGAAGCCCATAACTTTGGCTAGGGGTGTCCAAATCGAATGAACCAAATTTTGTTGGATTCAGCTATCCGAGTACGTTCCAGCAAAACAACTTTCACTTAATGAAACCCTTTATATCTCCAGAATTAATTCTCAAAATTTTAAATTATTTCAAATTTTAACTAGAGATACCTTTGGTGGAACATTTGTAAATTTGGCCAGGATGTTCCTTGTAATATCCGTGAGCCACCATAAAAATGTCAGATCCATCCAAGCTCATTTAGTCCACCTAATGGTGTTATTAAGGCAACTGGTCCAGAGAAAAAGAAAAATGTCCAGAAATATCTTTCAGAATTTCTCTGAACATGTGTAGCTCATATCTTCTGCTAGGATGCTCCAAATTAGATGAAACCAATTCCACTAGAACCCCCTGAAAATCTAGTTTCCAGGAAGTCATGGCTTGCTCCATGAAAATCCTTAGAAAATCATAAGAGCTCTAAATATGGCCAAATACACATTTATTTGTACAGGGCTCAAATGGGCTTTGCTTTAAATGAAATTTGGCCAAGTCCCTGTTTAGGTTGTCTACAAACAACATTAAACATTTCAGAGTCAACAGGACTGTCTATCTATACTTATAATCTTCACATTATCAATATAACTCAAATGCATTTAAATTGACACACGTCGTACTTCTCTTTTTCGTGTAGTCGCTAAGATCGAAAAAGATCCGGAGGTTCTAGACTTCATTACTCCAGAAGAACAGTTAGCCCACGACCAGCCGCAAGGCAAGCTCCGGTTTTCATTAACCCGTTTATAAAGTCTTATGTCTTGATCACTTACTTTATGCCTTTCCTACAATTGTGCATTAGTGTCTTGATTGGAAAACCAAATGCATAGCCAAGAGAACCAGGGATTTGGGCTTAGGTTTTAAACCTCGAGTAGCCGCTGCAATACTAAAATGGTATAGGTTTCGATACAAGTCGAGTAGTTGGAACTACTCGCGAGAATAGGCTAGAGGCACACTACTTGGTTAGAGATAGACAATGTATCACACGGTAAGAAAATGAGATCGAGCGGAGAGTAAGGGCAGAAGGAATTTGGGGCCTGGGTGCCATAGATCTTCTTGTGTCGATTGAGGACCGAGCCGTATGCGGGTCTGTTCAACAAGCTAGAACAGTACCGAAGACCTACCGGATATATGGGAACCGGGAAACCGATGTAATTTGGGTAGCGATCTGTTGAGGCACTGCTTGTCGTCCAGAGGGTAGGTTGAGAGCAGCAAGGTGTAAATCGTCTAGCGGGCACTGCAGATACTCCACATATAGACATCCTGCTTGGGACGATAGGACCGGTTCAACACTTGGCTAACGGATGAAAGATGGTTACGTACGATGTCCATGGTGGTTGCTGTAGGCAACATTGAGTACGGGCGTACATGACGGGTTATTCGGGTAACCGAGCAGGTGTAAATTGATTATAATTGCCGTCCCTCGCAGTCAGTGAGTACTACTTGTTCACTCTACCGTGACGTAGAAAGAACAGGCTAGTTGTCATGATAAAAGTTCCTGTTTGAAAGATTTACATTGGTTGTCAATGAAATGTTTAGTTTAGAGACAATTAAAGTTCTTTTCAGCCTTAGGCAAAGCACATAAGAGAAATGTGTTTCTTGTTTGATTACGGATTTCTTATGTGTCTTGGCACAAGGTCCTCACTAACTTGCGGCTAAAACCTGAAAGTAAGAGTCAACTAACTAGGCGTGTCTTTCGCAACATACTTTCTATGATACACTGCAAACCAAGCATGTAGAGTTTAATGTTTAGGTGAGACGGTCCAGTCTTGCTGAGCCATCGTGCTCACTGCTTGTGTTTGAATCGTTTGCAGGGTTATATGAGGAGGAGGCTCCCGAGGAGGAGACGGACCCCCAAGAGGAGATCACCGTCGAGTGGGAGCCATGCACGCCGCCGTGTTGGTGTGCGTGTGTGTTAGTGAGGACACGTTCACGGGCTGAACGTGAACTCTTTTTGCTTAGTCTACGCCCGCGAGTGTATATTTGACGTTATTTTGATGTAACTATGTTCATAAACAAGCTTCTGTAATAAACTTTCACTTCCGCTTATTGCATTCTGTGTGTGTTATCCGGTGCTGTATATCGCAGCACCCCTCAGCGAGATCCTGGTTTGTCAGGACTGTCAGGTCCTAACATTGAAAGCGCAATTGACAGACTTGCTGGACAAGGGTTTCATTAGGACGACCTCCTCACCATGGGGCTGTTCGGCATTATTTGTCAAGAAGAAGGATGAGACGCTGTGGCCTTGTGTGGACTGTCATCCACTAAACTCCGTCACGATCAAGAACAAGTACCCACCGCCCGTATCGACATGTTATTTGATCAGTTGGTAGGGGCAAAGATCTTTTCCAAAATGGACTTGAGATCAGGGTACCATTAGATCAAAATCAGGGCTCAGGACATACCGATGACGGCTTTCTCAATGAGGTACGGGTTATATGAGTACCTTGTCATGTCATTCAGCCTCACCAACGCTCCAGCTCACTTCATGTATTTGATGAACTCGGTGTTCATGCCGGAACTGGATAAATGTGTCGTGGTCTTCATCGACGACATATGGTTATTCCAAGTCGGAAGAAGAGCATGCAAATCATTTGCGTATAGTCTTGCAATGACTGCGAGATCACAAACTGTACGCGAAATTCAGCAAATGTGCATTCTGGATATCTCAAGTACTCTTTCTCGGGCATATCATCTCAGCGGAGGGAATCGCTATAGACCTGAGCAAGATCATTCAAGTTCTGAATTGGGAATCCCCGAAGTCTGTTCACGAGGCTCGGAGTTTCCTCGGACTCACAGGATATTATCGGAGGTTCATTCCGAAGTTCTCGAGAATGGCAAAGCCAATGACCGAACTGCTGAAGAAGGCCTCCAAATATTTGGAGTCCAGCATGTGAAGCGGCATTCAATGCTTTGATGAAGCACTTCACATCAGCACCGGTTATGGCGCAGCCGGATGCAACAAAACCGTTTGATGTTTATTGCGATGCATCCGGCATCGGACTCGGATGTGTGCTAATGCGAGATAGGAGAGTGGTCGTGTATGGATCATGGCAGCTCCAGAATCATGAGCAAATTATCCAACTCATGACTTAGAGCTAGCTGCTGTGGTACTCGCACTCAAGATGTGGAGGCATTATCTGCTGAGAAACCTCGTACATCTATATACCGACCACAAGAGTCTCAAATATATATTCACTCAGAAGGAGTTGAACATAAGGCAGCAGAGATGGTTGGAGCTGATAAAGGATTACGAAATAGAGATTCATTATTATCCCGGGAAAGCCAACATGGTGTCCAATGCGCTGAGTCGCAAGTCACACGTGAATAATCTGACCATCACACCGATTGAAGAGAGTTAACAAAATCTGTATTTGGTTCCACATGGAGCTCTCTACAACTTAGCTCTCATTCCCACCATCCATGAAGAAATAGCGGCAGCCCAGAAACATGACAAGGGTATGTCACATTTGCGGAGACGTGTGGACAGCAGAGAGCTGAAATGTTTCCGGCGAAACGGAGACGGTGTTCTGTGGTTCAAGGACAGAATCTTAATACCCCGTAACCCGGAACAAAGGAAGAAAATCTTTGATGAGGCGCACTTGTCAAAGTTTTCAATTCACCCCGGCAGTAACAAGATGTACCAAGAGCTAAAAAGAAAATTTTGATGGACACGGATGAAGTGAGAGATCGCTAGATACGTGTCCGAGTGCGACACACGTCGGAGGGTGAAGGCAGACCATATGCAGAAACCGGGACTGTTGCAACCACTAGGCATACCTGCTTGGAAGTGGGAGGACGTGAGCATGGATTGCATTGTCGGTTTACCCACGACGTTTATCTATGATTCATATTGGGTGATTATCGACCGGCTCACGAAGTCTGTCCATTTTATCCTGATTAACATCAACTACAATGCCAAGAAGTATGCTGATCTATACATCTCACGGATCCTGTGTTTACACAGAGTACCCCGCACCATCATCTCGGATCAAGTCACCTGTTCGTGTCTCGTTTTTGGGAACAATTACATGCAGCGTTGGGTGCGAAACTGATCCGGAGTTCAGCGTACCACCCACAGACGGATGGGCAAACCGAGCGGGTAAACCAAATACTGGAAGACATGTTACGAGCTGGGACACATCAAGGAACTGAAACCGGATCTCACGTATCGGGAGGAAGCGGTTCAGATCATCAACGAGAAAGCTCGAACCACACGCAACCGAATGTTGTGGTTCTACAAAATACTGTGGAGTAATCACTCCAAGGAGGAAGCGACGTGGGAGAGCGAGGAATTCCTTCACACCAACTATCTGGAATTTTTAACGTCGCATATACAGTAAATCTCCACCATCCTCTCTCTAATTTTCACCTTATAATATCAGGATGAGATTCTTTTAAGGCGGGAGGCATTTAAAGGATTAATTTTGTGGATTGCTACATGTTCATCACCTCACACACAACAGCTCACTTTGTAGCAATCAAATGAACATGATTAAAGAGCTAGTAACCACCATCAATAAGATAATTAGTGGATGAAGAAACACAATTCAAAAGTGGGAATTCTAACATGTCATCTTTATAGGATGAGCTCCAAATTAAGTCCTAAAACTTCTTAGGAATTCCCATGCCAAGTTTCATACAAATCCAAACATGTTTGGGATACTTTTGGATACAATTAATTAAAGAGACAGTTTGAATTCAGATTCAAATTCAAACTGTTTTCATCACATGGAGTTAAAAGATTTCTTCATATTCAAACTCAGCATATTTTTCTGAGTTAGTCCACCAATTTTCATCTCATTTGGAGTTGATCTTGATGGTAGCTAAATTTGCACCAATTCAAAACTGAATTTGAATTTCAGATTCAAGTTTGATTCAAATTTAGCAAAACAAATCTCCAATTTGAGGTATTCAAATTTCCAAATGTTGGAAACCAGCAACTTAGAGGGGCATTGGGGTCCAAAAAAGACTAAGCACAGTGATTTGGATGTGTATTAGAGGGTGGGTCCCACAGGCCAGTCTCTCAGATGAGCTCACGCGTTCAGTGGGAAGGAGCGCCGGCTCTTCTCGTCGATTTCTACGAGGGGGGGCGCCGGGGCCAGCTCATTCCTCGGCTGGGAACATGGTTCAACAGGTGTTAAAGCCTCTTATCTCCTCCTTTGGCTATAAAACGGGAAGCCACCGCCGGTGGGCATCTTTTTCTCCCGTTTCCGAAACCATCGCACACCCTTCTTGAACACCGCCGCCGTGGACAGCCTGACCCCTACTGTCTCCGGTCTCGACACCAACAGCAAGATTGTGCGTCATCTTCTGAAATTCAAAGAAATGTTTAAACCCTGCATGTGGGCCCCACCTGTGCCCTTCTTCTTCCTCGCGCGTGCAGCACCGGGTGGCGGCGCTTCTCCGGTGAGCTCTGCGGAAACCCCTCTTCCAGCCTCCCCTAGGGCTGAAACTCGCCGCCCCTGCCTTTTAGGACACGAGGAACTCATCCCCGGGGTCGGCCGATGCTGTAGGTGGCCCGAAACTGGTCGGCGATGGGCTGCAGCTACGGAGCAACTCCGGCAACGTCGCCCGGCCCCTAAAGAGGCTCATTCCGAGCAACTCTTGGCTCTACAGCTCCGTGGTGACCTTCTAAGCATGGACATGGCGCTGGATCCCTGTGAAAACGGCCAGAGATGGGAGCTCACCGTCAACCTAGGTCACATAGCGGCGGTGACTCAAAAAACTTGAATAGCAGCGCCAAAACTCGACGGTTTCTGACAATATTTGTTCCTAAGTGGCTGTGGGGACGTGTAGAACATGTGGGTAGCTTGGCATACGCGGTGATGGACCGATCACCATGAATTTTGGGAACTTATGGGGCTTGGTTCATTGGACGCTCGCGCGGTAAAAAGCAAAATTCTTTCCCCACAGTGGACAAAACGAGGAGAGGTCTTCATCGTGAGTTGGAGCGGAGTGAGGCAGTCCTTTTTTTGTAGCTTGACGGGCACGAGGAAGCCCGTAGCGTGTGGTCGCTGGTGAACCGAGAGTGGTCGAGCGGCGGCTGCTTGCTTCGGTCGTGCGATGCAGCGGGTGGAAAGCGCGAGAGGTAATTTCACATGGCCAGAGACGTGGTGATCACTTCAGCCGACGTTTCCATGGCTTAGCCCAAGGTGTTGTGCGGTGGCTTCTTCACTCAGGCGCGGGAGCAGGAGGTGGAGGCTCCCGGGAGAACAGAGGCGGTTCTCTCCTCTCTCAGTCACTGACCAGTGGGTCTCCCTCCCCTCTAATTCCTATTCTCTTTCATTCTTGTTTTCACTGAAAATATCTCAGGCTACTCACAATTGAATGAGATACTTAGCCCCAAAGTCATGAGTTGAATTTAATTTCCTCAATTTGAAGTTGGTTTGGCTAAATTTGCTTCACATTTCAATTTACAATTCAAATTCAGTTTTGAATTAATGCAAATTTAGCTCCTGACAAGATGAACTCCAAAAAGGATGAAAATTGGTGGACTAACTTAGAAAAATGTGCTGAGTTTGAATATGAAGTTAACTTTTGAATCCAAGTGATGAAAGTAGCTGAAATTTGAATTTGCATTCAAATTAGCCCTTTTCACAAATGTCTCCAAAAGTGGCTCAAAAGGGCTTGGATATGCATGAAACTTGGCCTGCACCTTCCTAAGAAGATTTAGGATCTAAGGATGAGCTCAGCCTCTTATGTTTATGTGTATGAGTTCCTACTTTTTGGACTAGGGTTTTTTCTCTAATCACCCTCTTGATGGTGTTTACTTGCTCTTCACAAATGTTCATGGGCTATCCACCAAATGAGCTGTGGTGTGGTGATGTGATGAACATTTTAGCAAGAAAATTACTGGGCTTTCACATCCCTCCTCCTTAAAAGAATCTCGTCCCGAGATTACAAAAGAAGAGACGGAGATGTAAGAGGAATTACCCGTGATGAGACGCCATGAAATCCGGGTAGTTCGAGCGAAGGAACTCCTCGCTCTCCCACATTGCTTCTTCAGCGGTGTGGTTGCTCCACAATATCTTGTATAACCACAGAGTTCGGTTACGCGTGGTCCAAGCCTTCTCATCAATAATCGCTGCCGGATATTCAGCATAAGTCAAATCCGGTTGTAGCTCGCCAATTTCTGCGGTTGAAACAGTAGCTGTATACTTCAGACATTTCCGAAGTTGTGAAACATGGAAAACGTCGTGAACACCAGCGAGAGATGCCGGTAGTTCTAGTCGATACGCCACTGGTCCACACTTCTCGGTAATAGCATAGGGTCCAATAAATCGGTGAGTGAGCTTCCCCTTCATGCCGAATCGGTGCACGCATTTCATCGGAGATACACGGAGGTACACGTGTTCCCCACCGTCGAAGTGCAGCGGCCTACGCCTCTTATCAGCGTAACTTTTTTGTCTGCATTGGACGGCCTTCAAGTTGTCTTGAATAATCCGAATGCGCTCTTCGGCGTCGTTCACCAAATTAATTCCAAACATGACCCTTTCACCGGACTCGCACCAGTTCAATGGGGTGCGGCACTTGCGACCATAGAGAGCCTCATATGGTGCCATCTTGATACTCGCTTGATAGCCATTGTTGTACGAGAATTCCGCCAAAGGTAGATGATCATCCCAATTTCTACCGTGGTGAATGGCACACGCTCTCAACATGTCTTCTAATACTTGATTCAACCTCTCAGTTTGCCCATCTGTCTGAGGGTGATAAGCGGAGCTTCTAATCAGTTTGGTACCCAATGCAGCGTGCAACTTCTCCCAGAAACGAGCCACGAACAGTGCCCCTCGATCTGAGATTATAGTATTGGGTACTCCGTGAAACAATATTCTTTCAATGTACAACTCCGCATACTTTCTGGCATGGTAGTTGGTATGCACCGGAACGAAGTGAGCCGACTTGGTTAACCAGTTAACGATTACCCAAATGGAATCATGCTTGTTAGATGTCATGGGTAATCCCACAATGAAATTCATGCTCACATCTTCCCACTTCCATGCTGTAATTTTCAGGGGTTGCAACAGCCCTGTTTTTCTCAAGTGATCTGCCTTCACTCGACGACACGTATCACATTCGGATACGTATTTGGCGATTTCCCGCTTCATCCGTGTCCACCAAAATTTACTCTTCAAGTTTTGGTACATTTTGTTGCTGCCCGGATGAATGGAGAACTTAGACAAGTAAGCTTCATCAAGGATCTTCTTTTTCAGCTCCATGTTCTGGGGTACGACTATACGGTCATTGAACCATAGCGTCCCCTCATCATCCTTCCGGAAACATTTGATATCCCCGCTGTATATCCGTTCCAGGAGATGTGCCATGCCCTTGTCAACCTGATGAGCTGCAATAATATCCTCCCTAATAGTAGGGATGAGGACAAGGTTGTAGAGTAGTCCATATGGAATCAAGTATAAACTCGGCTCTTCCTCTTCCATCGGTGTAATGGTGAGGTTATGGACATGTGATTTCCGACTCAGCGCGTCGGCAACCACATTTGCCTTGCCGTGGTGAAAATGAATCTCAATCTCATAGTCTTTGATTAATTCTAACCACCTCCTTTGCCTCATATTCAGCTCCTTCTAGGTGAAGATATATTTTAAGCTCTTGTGGTCGGTGTAGAGATGCACCAAATTCCCCAGGAGATAGTGCCTCCACATTTTTAGCGCCAAAACCACATCAGCGAGCTCAAGATCATTAGTTGGATAGTGCTTCTCATGGTTTCGAAGTTGGCGTGAGCCATACGCGACCACACGTCCTTCTTGCATCAACACGCAGCCGATCCCGATACCGGACTTGGTCGAAGGGCTTGGTCGTATCCGGTTGAGCTAAGACCGGGGCTGTTGTGAGATGCTTCACCAATGCTTGGAACGCTCCTTCACATGCTTAGTTCCAAACATATTTTGTTCCCTTCTTCTATAATTCTGTCATCGGCTTACCAAGCTTGGAGAAGCATGGAATGAATCTCTGGTAATATCCCGCTAAACCGAGGAAGCTTCTGACTTCATGGACAGAAGTGGGGGCTTTCCATTTCAGCACTTGTTCGATTTTGCTTGGGTCAACTGTAATGCCTTCAACTGAGATGATATGTCCCAAAAATGGCACTTGACTGATCCAAAACTCACATTTTCTGAACTTGGCATAGAGCTTATGGTCTCGCAATCATTGAAGGACGATCCGCAAGTGTTCGGTGTGTTCTGCTTCTGACTTGGAGTAAACCAAGATATCATCAATGAAAACAAAAACGAACTTGTCCATCTCCGGCACGAACACCGAGTTCATGAAGTACATGAAATGGGCCGGAGCATTGGTGAGACCAAAAGACATGACGAGATATTCATATAGGCCATATCTCGTCGAGAAGGCCGTCTTCGGGATATCCTCCGCCCAGATTTTTATTTGATGATACCCGGAGCAAAGGTCCATCTTGGAGAACGCACTTGCACCCACAAGCTGATCAAACAGGATGTGAATGTGGGTCAGTGGATATTTGTTCTTGATGGTGACGGCGTTGAGCGTCAGGTAATCCACACACAGCCTCAAGGTTTCATCCTTCTTCTTCACGAACAGCACCGAGCATCCCCAAGGCGAGGAAGTCAGCCTAATGAAACCTTTGCTCAACAAATCATTGAGCTGTTCTTTCAACTCAGCCAGCTTGTTCGGAGCCACTTTGTACGGTCTACGCCATATTGGTGTAGTCCCGGGTGCAAGTTCAATCTTAAACTCCACATCCCGTTCAGGTGGCATGCCCGGAAGATCATCCGGGAACACGTCGGGGTACTCTCGGACTACAGTGATGTTCTCTATCTTGGGAGCTTCAGTATGATAGGCGGCTGAAACTTCCAGAACTGGATTGTCTAGTATGAGGGAATGCGGAGGGTGGAGTGGGGAGTTGAGATGAACCGTCCGTGATAATGTTTCTAGGACAGCGCCATGGTAACTTAGCCATGACATCCATTAGATTGCATCAGTCTTCTGCCCCTCAAGAATAATCATAGTAGTGGGATATATCTTCCCACCTAAGCACAGTGGTGCTTTCGGAATCATCATATTTGCTGAAATCTTCCCTCCCGGTGAGCAGATCATATATGAGCACTCGGTTGGAAAGACTTGCAGTTGATGCTTCACCACATATGATGCACTTATGAAGTTGTTGGTTGCACCAGAATAAAATAAAATGATGATTGCATGATCGTTGAGAGTGAACGTACCCGCCAGCACATTTTCCCCCTCCGGGGCGTCCTCATTGTCGAGGTTGCGAACACCCCCGGTTCGCTGACCTCCCTTGTTTACCGGAGGTCGGCCTCGAGCACCGCCCTGATATTGGGCTTGCCCGCTGCTCTGCTGCCCCAGGGGACAGTCCTTCGAGAAACGACCCGCCTGGCCACACGTGTAGCAGGTGTAGCGAGGAGGTCCTCCGCTGATCGGCGGACGGAATCCTGGGGCGGGTTGTGGTGGTGGAAACATGCGGGTTACCATCTTCTGCTGCTGTTGCGGTCGCGGTGGTGGCATCGGTGGTCGGAACGGGGGTGGCTGAAAAGAACATCCCCCAAACTGCTGAGGTCGCGCCGGTGGATGCCACTGCTGACTGGATGGTGTCCGATACACCATGGAGTATTTTTGCGGAGCTCCACCCCCGCTGCTCGGTGGAGCGCTTCGCTTTCTCTACTTAGCCGCTAGTACTCGCAGAGCATCCTCTTGCATAATCACGGCGTTGACAATGTCATTGAAAGTGCCGCAATTGCATTGTACGAGATGCGTCTTCATCTCAGGATTTAACCCCCGATAGAACTGCTCTCGCTTCCTCTCCTCGGTGGGGACATAATCTGACGCGTGCTGCGCCAGATGGTTGAACGCACGGGAGTAGTCGTGGGCACTCCTCCCGCCTTGCTTCAGTTCCAAGAACTCTTGGAACTTCCTCTTCATTATCCAAGGAGGAATATGGTAGGCGCGGAATGCCTCCCGGAATTCTACCCATTATACGGCGTGGCCAGCAGGTAGTGAGGCGACATAGTTCGCTCACCACGCACCAGCGGCACCGTGAAGCTGCTGCGCTGCGAAGAGAGTCTTCTGCCGCTCCTTGCATTGGAGCAGCCCGAACTTGGACTCAATCGTCTGCAACCAGTTGTCGGCCTCCAGTAGTTCTGCCACTTCGGTGAACACTGGAGGATGTGTGTGACACCCGGTTCCGAAAATAGAACCAAGTGAATGCATATGTGTGCACAGGATGTTCATGACACATACACATGTAATCCACAAACTGAATTCAGAAAATAACCACAAATAAATAGTGTTGAAGTACTTTATTACAATGACTCAATGTCTCACTCAAGAATCTCTAACTTAATCTTGCAGCGGAAGTCTCTAAACGACAGCGGAAATAACTAATTAGAGGGCTCTAACTTCAACTCCACAGGCATGTTGACGGTAGTGCGCACGCCTAGTACTCCGCGTGATCCTCAAAGTACTCTTCTTCTGTAGCTGATGTATATGTGGTAATGCAAGGGTGAGTACATGACGTACCCAGCAAGTGCGGGAAAACTATGACATGTAGCTTACAACAAGGTAGGCAATAAAAAAGCTCATTGCAGCAAGCAAATTTTATTTCACAAACATGGTAAAAAGAGCAACTATTTCTAGGTGAAATTTATCCCAACATAATCAAGTAATTCAGCAACATTCTCTCTGTGTGCCATGCAGTTCCCAGGGCAGTCCCTCTCGACTCCCATTCCCCACGCCATCCAACGGTCCATAACAAGCTAGCACACACCTAATTAGTCAGCTAAGACGCACCCTTATTTGGCCTTGTGGTGGCACTGTTTTCCTAGCATGTGCTCGCATGAACCGGTCCTTAGATCTACGGCAAGTAAACCACATTCTCATTCAGCAACATCCATGAACCAAGCTTGCCTAGATCTCCCCAATTCCATGCTCATCAACATCATCAAGTTCTCATTATCTTTATTCTCATGAGTGCAGTAGCTAACAAGTTTTGTTCCATGCTCATCAATATCATCAAGTTCTCATTATCTTTATTGTGGTGACACTTCAACGTCACACTCCACTAAATGATCAACATCATTGTAAAACTTGAAAGTTTTGATCCAAAACACTAAAACTTTGATTTAACTCCTTCCCTTAATCAGGATTTCCAAAGTAAGCAAGTTTCCAACTTATGTAAGGCTAGGAACAGATTCATCTGTTTTCGGCTGAAATAATATTGAAGTTATACAGAGGTTAGAGGTCGAATTCTTTCGATGTTAGGGTCGTATGATACATTTCTGGAATGCTTTAGAAGAGCTTTAAAACTTTTCTATTGATGTCCAGATGTGTTTCATCCCTTAACTAGTCAAAAAATGCTGTAGAGTTGAAATTGTTCAGAAAACAGGACAGAGCAAATACTCTCTGTAACTCTCTGTAAAATGAGCATAACTTCCTGCATAAAATCCAAAAATAGAAAATGAGGTAGTTATGAAAGTTTCATGAGTTATATTACAACTTTGTGACAGAAAGTTTTGTCAAATTCGGTATAGAATTAATGGGAATTCTTGGATCAAATCAGTACTTCAAGCAGGGAGGTACTGTCCAATTTTCTCCAGAATTTCTGTCAACTTTGACATATCATAACTTTTGAAACAAGACAGATCTGAGGGCATACAAATACATTATGGAAATATAATTAAGTTAACTTTAACTTTGATGTTGAGATTCAGAACTTATTTTACCCTTAACATGATCGAAATCAGGTTAAAATGGAAACTGGTCAGGGCTTTCAGTTTGGGCAGCAGATCAGAAATCAAATTTGTTCTAAGTTTTATTTGTGTTTCCAGGTTTTATGAGTTCAATGACATGTTTTGTATTATAACACATTGATTGACTGTTGAAATAAATATTTGACCATTTTTTATATAGATGGCAGAGGATAAACAACTGGAGAACGGATGGGTGGTTTCCCATTGTTCTCAACGCAGCGGGTATCCTGAATTGTTGAAGCTGATGCTTCAATATTTTGGGTATGTGGAGACGTCGCGTTACCTTGCCGAAGAAGAAGGTGAGGAGGGACACAAGACATGGACTGTCCATGTCGATGTTCCAACAGGACCTACGCCACCGGGTTGGGCACTGTTCACCGTCACGGTGAAAGGGAGAACAACTGGAAGAGATGTGTCAAGTGGCAGCCCGCGAAACCATTTCACGTTTCTGCCAGCTACACGTGAGAGCTATGGACGGCACTCGATATGCGCTTGTCCTAGTGGAGGGACAAGCTAACCACGTGTGGAGGGAGAGATACTTTGCGGCGACTGATCCAAGTTGCCCAAGGTACAATCCAGCGGAGGTGAACCTCAGCCTCCATTTGACGGCCAGGAAGAACATAATGGACAGCCAAGCTGTCCATACGGCTCGACTTCCCGTTGAGCTCAAGGAGAGCACCAGCCACCGTAACCATTTCGAGAGTGCCCACAGCGCACTCAGTTATGTGCTCCTTCTGACGATCAAGCGACTGAATGAGCAGCACAATGAGTTGCGTCGTCTGAGGAAGGCGAAGAAGAAAAGCCTTGTCGACATCACGGCTTTGCAGAAGCAGGTCCAAGCCTTGATCCAGCAGAACAAGGTCTATACTCAAGAGCGTGATGACGCTATTGAGGAGTGGCAGAACTGGGAGGAAAATTATAACCAGGCCATGGACGAGGTGCATGCTTTGCAGGATCTCGTACCTCCGGTAGTGGGCCTACCGATGGTAGGTGCAGTACCTGTAGTTTTAGGTATCCCGGCAATGCCGGAACCTGAACCCGAAGAGGAGATCATGGACCCTGAGCCACCAGCAGAACTAGCGGAGGAGGAAGATCTGCAGGAGGTCGAATTCTACTCCGAGTAGTGAGTTTACCGTTGCCGAGTAGGGCAGCGAGGGTGGTGTGTAATACCTTTTGTAACAGTGACATGTCGCGTAGACAGTAGCGTGTGTATATGTAGTGACGACATGAGCGCGACTTCTCGGAGGTCCGGGAATAATGTATCTTGTATGAAGTTTTTACTTTATCAATATATGTGAATATTGTGCAATATTCTCAATGTGTCACTACAATACCTACTGTCTTTTCATGGATATTTAAGTATGACATGTGCTGACTGTTCCTGTTTTTAATTTCAGAATGACTCGTACTCGTGCCAACTCTGAGGTTGGGGGTTCCAGTCAGGGGGGAGAGGCCTCCCAACAGTCTCCCGAGACTTCCTCGGGACAGCAGCAGCAGCAACAGCAACCACAGCCACCGCCAATGGTCACGTTGACCGACATTGTTGCGACCATGGCGGGCTTGCATCAGCAGCACATGGAATTGCTGCAAACTTTAATTGCAAATACGTCACAACCAGAGAGGCGTCAAGAACGGGAATAACGACAGTAAAGTTCTTACTCGGATTTTCAAGTGACGCATCCCCGGTATTCTCAAGGGTGGATGAACCCATCGATGCGAATAACTGGCTCCGCACGATGGAGATGAAATTCGGCCTGCTCCAAGTTAGTGAGCAGCGGAAAACACAGTTCGTGGGCCAGCAACTTCAGGGGTCCGCTAGTGCTTGGTGGGTGAATTTTTGCGCCTCGCAACCCACCAAGCGAGTGCTGACCTTGGCGGAGTTCCAGATGGCCTTCAGAGACTATCATGTACCGCCGGGTCTGATGAAGAGAAAGACGCAAGAATTCCTCCACCTACAGCAAGGGAACCAGAACGCGCTGGAGTACGCCAGGGTGTTCAATGATCTCAAGATCTATGCTTCCTATCGCAACGATACGGATGAGAAGCGGCAGGACTACTTTTACCAGGGCTAAATCTGCTCCTGAAGGACAAGCCGATGATCTTCAATCACGGCAGCCTCAATGACATGCTTGATGCTGCGATTGTACAAGAGGACTCCGGCAAGGAGTTGGCGGCAGCAGAGAAGAAGTGTAGGATGCCGCAAAGCAGCGGAGAGGGAGGTGGTCCTCCCTAGAAATATCGGATGGTGTATCGCTCACCATCAGGACAACGCTGGCAGCCACCACAAAGACAGATGCATTATCGCAATCGGTGGTATTCACCACCGGCATTCCGACCGGCCTTACCAGCACCTCCGCAGCAACAACAGCAGAAGCAGCAGGCGATGCCGCATGCGTTTGCACCTCAGCAGCGCATGCCGGGCTTTCATCCCCCAAGCACCAGCCAGCCATCGACCACATGATTCAAATGCGGTCGCCAGGGGCATTTTGCTAACAACTGCCCCGAGAGACAAGGCAGTGGAATTTCACCATAGTTTCCGAGGAGTAATCAGCCCCAGAATCCCATTAATGTGCGGCGGGGAAACCCTAAGCCCGGCACCGTCCACCAACTCGCCATAGAGTACATGCCGGAGGGAGAACCCATACTTGCGGGTATGTTCAAAGTCCACAAACATCCCGCCATAGTTTTATTTGGTTCAGGTGCCACGCATAATTTCATTAGCCAAGCTTATATTGCTAAGTATAGTTTGCAAATACTACCCACTAAAAGTCCTTACTTGATTTGTTCACCGGGTGGTAACATTTCAGCAAGCATGATGGTTCAAAAAGGCCATTATGCTTTGGGGGTAGAGTATACCCTACGTCTCTCATAGCTCTAGAGGGAAAAAATGTCGATGTCATCTTAGGGAGGTCGCGGTTAACCCGCCACGGCACTGTTTTAGACACCGTCCTACGAGTTGTGCATTTGCACCCAGAAATGCACGAGTCTCCTGCATTATTTCTGGACAGTCCAGAAACAAAACTTCCAACCATATACCAATCCACCACTATCAGATTGGAAGATATTCCTGTAGTCCGTGAGTTTCCCGACGTGTCCCCGGATGATTTACCGGGTATGCTGCCCGACCGGGAGGTGGAGTTCAAGATTGAACTTGCACCGGGAACTATGCCAATATCCAGAAGGCCGTACAAGATGGCGGCCAAGGAGTTGGCGGAATTGAAAACGAAGTTGACGGACCTGCTGGAAAAGGGATTTATTAGGCCGAGATCCTCGCCATGGGGCTGTTCGGTATTATTTGTGAAGAAGAAAGATGAAATGTTGCGGCTTTGCGTGCACTATCGTCCACTAAATGCCGTAACTATCAAGAACAAGTACCCATTGCCACGGATCAACATGTTGTTTGATCAGTTGGTCGAAGCAAAGATCTTTTCCAAAATGAACTTAAGGTCAGGGTACCACCATATTAAAATACTGGCTGAGGACATTCCAAAGACGGCATTCTCGACGAGGTACGGGCTTTATGAGTACCTGGTCATGTCCTTCGGCCTCACCAACGCTCCAGCTCATTTCATGTACTTGTTGAACTCGGTATTCATGACGGAGCTGGAAAAGTTTGTCGTGGTCTTCATCAACGACATATTGGTATATTCCAAGTCAGAGGAAGAACACGCGAAGCACCTGCGTATAGTCTTGTAACGGCTGCGACATCACAAGCTATACGCGAAATTCAGCAAGTGTGAATTCTGGATATTGCAAGTACCTTTCCGCGGGCATATTATTTTAGTGGAGGAAATTGCTGTAGACCCGAGCAAGATTACACAATTGCTGAATTGGAAGTCCCCGAGGTCTGTCCACGAGGTACGAAGTTTCCTCGGACTGACGGGATATTATCGGAGGTTCATTCCAAACTCCTCGAAGATTGCCAAGCCTATGACCGAGCTGCTGAAGAAGGCTACCAAATATGTTTGGAGTCCAACATGTGAAGCAGCATTCAAGGCTTTAGTGAAGCACCTAACATCAGCACCGGTTTTGGCGCAGCCAGACACAAAAAACTGTTCGATGTGTACTGCGATGCATCCGGCATTTGGCTCGGATGTGTGCTGATGCAAGATCAAAGGGTGGTCACGTATGGATCACGGAAGGTCTGGAATCTTGAGCAAAACTATCCAACTCATGACTTAGAACTTGCTGCCGTGGTACTCGCACTCAAGATGTGGAGGCACTACCTACTCGGTAACCTCGTACATTTATATACCGACCACAAGAGCCTCAAGTACATATTCACTCAGAAGGAGTTGAACATGAGGCAAAGAAGATGGTTAGAGCTGATAAAAGATTATGAATTACAAATGCATTATCACCCCGTCAAGGCAAACGTGGTGGCGGATGCGCTGAGTCGCAAGTCACACGTACATAATCTGACCATCACCCTGTTGGAAGAGAGTGAACCACCTTTGTCTGTGGTTCCCCATGGAGCTCTCTACAACTTAGCTCTTATCCCCACCATCCGTGAAGAGGTAGCGGCAGCCAAAAAAATGACATGGATATGTCGCATTTGCGGAGACATGTAGGCAGTGGGGAGTTAAAGTGTTTCCAGAAGGACGGAGACGGTGTCCTGTGTTCATGAACAGGATCGTCGTACCCCGTAACCCGGAGTTACGGAAGAAAATCTTTTATGAGGCTCACTTGTCAAAGTTTTCTATTCACCCTGGCAGCAACAGGATGTATCAAAAACTCAGAGGTAAATTTTGGTGGACACGGATGAAGCGTGAGATCGCGAAATACGTGTCCGAGTGTGATACGTGCCGGAGGGTTAAGGCTGACGACATGAAGAAACCGGAACTGTGCAACCGCTCGGCATTCCTGCCTGGAAGTGGGAGGATTTGAGCATGGACTTCATCGTCGGTTTACCCACTACATTTCAGAAACATGATTCTGTATGGGTGATTGTCGACCGGCTCACAAAGGTTGCTTATTTTATCCCGGTCAATACGAACTACAACGCCAAGAAGTATGCTGAACTGTACATCTCACGGATTCTTTGCTTATATGGTGTACCCCGCACTATTATCATGGATCGGGGCACTTCAATTGTGTCTCGTCTTTGGGAGCAGGTACATTCTGCCTTGGGTACGAAGCTGATCCGTAGTTCAGCGTACCACCCGCAGACGGATGGGCAAACCGAGCGGGTAAATCAAATTCTGGAAGATATGTTACGAGCTTGTGCTATCAATCACGGTAAGAATTGGGATAATTACTTACCGTTAGCCGAGTTCTCAAACAATAATGGGTACCAGGCCAGCATCAAGATGGCGCCTAACGAGGCGCTATATGGAAGAAAATGCCAAACACCGCTGAATTGGTGTGAATCCGGTGAAAGGGTCACCTTAGGGATTGATCTTGTCAACAATGTGGAAGAAAAAGTTTGGCTGATTCAAGCGAACTTAAAAGCCGCCCAATCCCGACAAAAGCAATATGCGGCCCGGAGAAGACACCCTCTGCAATTTGAGGTTGGGGATCACGTGTATCTACGTGTATCTCCGATGAAGGGCGTAAACAGATTCGGAGTCAGAGGAAAGTTGGCACCCCATTCATCGGTCCATTCTAGGTTCTGGAAAGATGTGGATCCGTTGCATACCGTCTGGAATTACCAGCAACACTCTCTGGTGTGCATGACATCTTCCACATTTCTCAGCTGAGATAGTGCCTCAAGTTTTCAACCACCGTTCAGCTGGGAGATATCGAGGAACTGAAACTGGCTCTTACATATCGGGAGGAGCCGGTTCAGATCATTGATGAGAAGGCCCAAACCACACGCAACCGAGCGTTGTGGTTCTACAAAGTTTTATGGAGCAATCACTCTGTGGATGAAGCGACATGGGAGAGCGAAGAGTTCCTTTGCAGCAATTGTTAGGAATTTTTGACGTTGCACATACTGTAATTTTTCTATTGTCCTCTCTCTCATTTTTACCTTATAATTTCGGGACGAGATTCTTTTAACGGGGGAGGAATGTAAAGGTCCAAGTTTTTGACTTGCTAAAAGTGTTCATCACACTCACACCTCACCTCATTTGTGGTAATCACATGAACACATTTGAAGAGCATGTAACCACCGTAAATAGATTTATTAGGAGATGAAGTCACAAAATGCAATGGTGGCATTTCCCACATACATCATTGAGGGGATGAGTACATGATTAACTCCTAAACTTTGTTAGGAAGGCTCAGGCCAAATTTCGCCTAAATCCAAACCTTTTTGAGGTACTTTTGGGTACAATCATTAAAAGGCTAGTTTGAACTTAAAGTCAAATTCAAACTCCCCATACCTTCAAAAGTGGGATTGATTTACATTCAGCACATTTTATTGAGGTCATCCACCAATTTTCACTCCATTTGGAGTTGATCTTGACATGAGCCCTTTTGAGAAAAATTCAAACTGAATTTGAATTTCAGATTTCCATTTAAAGCAAAATGCATTCAAACCAATTCTCCATTATGAATCATTCAAACTTCAAATGGTGATTCAGTGGATTGATCAAAGTTTAGAGGTCATAAGGGTCCCAAATAATGTGCAACAGTGGAAATTTTATATGAGGACAAAATGTTGCAAGTGGGATCCACTGTCAATGTAACAGCCGAGTGAACCGACTCCACCGCTGCTCACTCGGGTTCTTGCGCGCGCTGCTGAGACCACCACGTAGAGCAGCCGATGCCACCTCCTGTTATATGGACCTGGCCAACAGGAGAATGCCCCAGCGCTTTTATCACCGTGCCTGAGGGTGCCAAAGACCGTTTCTCCATGGTTCATCACTCACTCGTACCGAAAACTCGCGGAACTCTCACCGCACACCCGAACTCCCACCCTCACCGTCGACCGGCCAAACCCGGAGGTGTCACCGCGAGCTGGGGCCAAAAATGGGACCGCTGACCTTCACTCAACGTGCTCCAACCCTCAGCTGCTCGTGATCGGCTTCCTTCAAGCTTCCCCGAGCCGGTTTCTCCTCCCCTGTTCACCCCAACGCGCCTCCGACTAAACACTGTCGCCCGGACAGCTCCGAGCTCCTCCAGTGCAACCAACTGCTCACAGAGGTTAGCATCAAAGTCTAGTAGCTCCTCCCGAACCCCCTAGCTAGGTCATCATGCCAACTAGCCAGAATTTTACGTTTTCCGATGATCACCGTGTAGAACCAAAGTACACCAAAACGGAAAATTCCTTGAGCATGGTTGATCGTTCCCAAAAACTGGTCTAGCTATAGCGACTAGGGCCCTTAACGACCACCCTGACAAAAAACCACGAAGAAACCTCCATCCTACGAGCTGAGCAACGCAAACTCGTCACCGCCGGCCAAAATGGCCCGGGTCGCCATTGAGCTCATAGCTCCGGTCGTTTTCCTCAGGGTTTGAGTGCACCATCACCTTCCTCGAGCTCCAGTGGTGTATTACGGCCGCTTCAGGCATCGGGAGAAGTTTTGTACGCGTTGGTCATTGTCGGCGCCGCACCACTAATCGCCGCCCTCCATGCCGACCGGTTTCCCGTCGATGGCGTGCTGCACAACCTTGTCCGGACGCTAGGGCTTGGTCCGAGGAGCGTGTAGCGCCAAAAATCACCAAAAATGGTCCACAGTAGCCGGAGAACGAGCCGCGCCACTGCCTCTGTCTGGCGCGCGCTCGGGCACTGGCGGGAGGTTGAAGACGACACTGTGTTGTGGGCCCCGGATGTCAGCCGTTTAAACCTTTCAGTTGTTCTTTTTCAGTTTTTCCTCCAAAACTTTAGAAGCCCATAACTTTGGCTAGGAGTGTCCAAATCGAATGAAACAAATTTTTTTGGATTCAGCTCTCCGAATACGTTCCAGAAAAACAAGTTTCACTTCATGAAACACTTTATTTCTCCAGAATTAATTCTCCAAATTTTAAATTGTTTAGAATTTGAACTGGAGATACCTTCGGTGGAAAATTCATAAATTTGGCCAGGATATTCCTTGTAATATCCGTGTGCCACCATAAAATTGTCAGATCCATCCGAGCTCATTTAGTCCACCTAATGGTGTTATTAAGGCAACTGGTGCAGAGAAAAAGAAAAATGTCCAGAAACATTTTTCAGAATTTCTCTGAACTTGTGTAGCTCATATCTTCTGCTAGGATGCTCCAAATTAGATGAAACCAATTCCATTAGAACCCTCTGAAAATCTAGTTTCCAGGAAGTCATGGCTTGCTCCATGAAAATCCTTAGAAAACCATAAGAGCTCTAAATATGGCCAAATACACATTTATTTGTACAAGGCTCAAATGAGCTTTGCTTCAAATGAAATTTGGCCAAGTTCCTGTTTAGGTTGTCTACAAACCACATTAAACATTTCAAAGTCAACAGGACTGTCTAGCTATACTTATAGTCTTCACATTATCAAAATAACTCAAATGCATTTAAATTGACACACGTCGTATTTCTCTTTTTCGTGTAGTCGCTAAGATCGAAGAAGATCCGGAGGTTCTAAACTTCATTACTCCAGAAGAACAGTTAGCCCACGACCAGCAGCAAGGCAAGCTCCGGTTTTCATTAACCCGTTTATAAAGTCTTATGTTTTGATCACTTACTTTATGCCTTTCCTACAATTGTGCATTACAGTCTTGATTGGAAACCCAAATGCATAGCCAAGAGAACCAGGGATTTGGACTTAGGTTTGAAACCTCGAGTAGCCTCTGCAATTCTAAAATGGTATAGGTTTTGATACAAGTCGAGTAGTTGGAACTACTCGTGAGAATAGGCTAGAGGCACACTACTCGGTTAGAGATAGACAATGCATCACATGGCAAGAAAATGAGACCGAGCGGAGAGTAAGGGCAGCAGGACTTTGGGGCCTGGGTGCCATAGCTCTTCTTGTGTCGATTGAGGACCGAGCCGTATGCGGGTCTGTTGAACAAGCTAGAACAGTACCGAAGACCTACTGGATATATGGGAACCGGGAAACCGATGTAATTCGGGTAGCGATCTGTTGAGGCATTGCTTTTCTTCCAGTGGGTAGGTTGAGAGCAGCAAGGTGTAAATCGGCTAGCGGGCACTGCATATGCTCCACATAGAGACCTCCTGCTCGGGATGATAGGACCGGTTAAAAACTTGGCTAACGATGAAAGATGGCTGCGTACGATGTCCGTGGTGGTTGCTGTAGGCAACATCGATTACGGGCGTACGTGACGGGTTATTCGGGTTAGCCTGCAGGTGTAAATCGATTATAATCGCCATCCCTCATGGTCAGTGAGTACCACTTGTTCTCTGTACCGTGGCATAACATAGAAAGAACAAGCTAGTTGTCATGATAAAAGTTGCTGTTTGAAAGCTTTACATTGTTTGTTAATGAAATGTTTAGTTTAGAGCCAATTAAAGTTCTTTTCAACCATAGGCAAAGCACATAAGAGAAATGTGTTTCTTGTTTGATTACGGATTTCTTATGTTTCTTGGCACAAGGTCCTCACTAACTTGCGGCAAAAACCTGAAAGTAAGAGTCAACTAATTAGGCGTGTCTTTCGCAACATACTTTCTATGATACACTGCAAACCCAGCATGTAGAGTTTAATGTTTAGGTGAGACGGTCCAGTCTTGCTGAGCAATCGTGCTCACTGCTTGTGTTTGAAGCGCTTGCAGGGTTCTATGAGGAGGAGGCTCCCGAGGAGGAGACGGACCCCAAGAGGGGAACACCGTCGAGTGGGAGCCTTGCACGCCGCCGTGTTAGTGTGCGTGTGTGCTAGTGAGGACACGTTCACGGGCTGAACGTGAACTCTTTTTGCTTAGTCTATGCCCGCGAGTGTAGATTTGATGTTATTTTGATGTAACTATGTTCATAAACAAGCTTCTGTAATAAACTTTCGCTTCCGCTTATTGCTTTCTGTGTGTGTTATCCGGTGTTGTATATCGCAGCACCCCTCAGCGAGATCCTAGTTTGTCAGGACTGTCAGGTCCTAACATTGAAAGCGCAATCGACAGACTTGCTGGACAAGGGTTTCATTAGGCCGAGCTCCTCACCATGGGGCTGTTCGGCATTATTTTTCAAGAAGAAGGATGAGACGCTGCGGCCTCGTGTGGACTGTCGTCCACTAAACTCCGTCACGATCAAGAACAAGTACCCACCGCCCCGTATCGACATGTTATTTGATCAGTTGGTAGGGGCAAAGATCTTTTCCAAAATGGACTTGAGATCAGTGTACCATTAGATCAAAATCAGGGCTCAGGACATACCGAAGACGGCTTTCTCGATGAGGTACGGGTTATATGAGTACCTTGTCATGTCATTCAGCCTCACCAACGCTCCGGCTCACTTCATGTATTTGATGAACTCGGTGTTCATGCCAGAGCTGGATAAATGTGTCGTGGTCTTCATCAACGACATACTGGTTATTCCAAGTTGGAAGAAGAGCATGCAAATCATTTGCGTATAATCTTGCAATGACTGCGAGATCACAAGCTGTACGTGAAATTCAGCAAATGTGAATTCTGGATATCTCAAGTACCCTTTCTCGGGCATATCATGTCAGCGGAAGGAATCGCTGTAGACCCGAGCAAGATCGTTCAAGTGCTGAATTGGGAATCCCCGAAGTCTGTTCACGAGATTCGGAGTTTCCTCGGACTCGCGGGATATTATCAGAGGTTCATTCCAAACTTCTCGAGAATGGCAAAGCCAATGACCGAACTGCTGAAGAAGGCCTCCAAATATTTGGAGTCCAGCATGTCATGTGGCATTCAATGCTTTGGTGAAGCACCTCACATCAGCACTGGTTATGGCGCAGCTGGATGCAACAAAGCCGTTCGGTGTTTATTGCGATGCATCCGGCATCGGACTCGGATGTGTGCTGATGCGAGATAGGAGAGTGGTCGTGTATGGATCACGGCAGCTCCAGAATCATGAGCAAATTATCCAACTCATGACTTAGATCTAGCTGCTGTGGTACTCTCACTCAAGATGTGGAAGCATTATCTGCTGGGAAACCTCATACATCTATATATCGACCACAAGAGTCTCAAATATATATTCACTCAGAAGGAGTTGAACATAAGGCAGCAGAGATGGTTAGAACTGATAAAGGATTACGAAATAGAGATTCATTGTCATCCCCGGAAAGCCAATGTGGTGGCCAATGCACTGAGTCGCAAGTCACACGTGAATAATCTGACCATCACACCGATTGAAAAGAGTGAACAAAATCTGTATTTGGTTCCACATGGAACTCTCTACAACTTAGCTCTCAATCCCACCATCCATGAAGAAATAGTGGCAGCCCAGAAACATGAAAAGGGTATGTCACATTGGCGGAGACGTGTGGACAGCAGAGAGCTGAAATGTTTCCGGGAAGATGGAGACGGTGTTCTGTGGTTCAAGGACAGAATCTTCGTACCCCGTAACCCGGAACAAAGGAAGAAAATCTTTGATGAGGCGCACTTGTCGAAGTTTTCAATTCACCCTGGCAGTAACAAGATGTACCAAGAGCTGAAAAGAAAATTTTGATGGACACGGATCTAGCGAGAGATCGCTAGATACGTTTCCGAGTGCGACACATGCCAGAGGGTGAAGGCAGACCATATAAAGAAACCGGGACTGTTGCAACCACTAGGCATACCTGCTTGGAAGTGGGAGGAAGTGAGCATGGATTTCATTGTCGGTTTACCTACGACGTTTACCCATGATTCAGATTGGGTGATCATCGACCGGCTCACGAATTCTGTCCATTTTATCCTGATTAACATCAACTACAACGACAAGAAGTATGCTGAGCTATACATCTCACGGATCCTGTGTTTACACAGAGTACCCCACACCATCATCTCGGATCAAGGCACCTGTTCGTGTCTCGTTTTTTGGGAACAATTACATGCAGCATTGGGTGCGAAACTGATCCGGAGTTCAGCATACCATCCACAGACGGATGGGCAAACCGAGCGGGTAAACCAAATACTGGAAGACATGTTACGAGCTGGGACACATCAAGGAACTGAAACCGGATCTCATGTATTGGGAGGAACCGTTTCAGATCATCAACGAGAAAGCTCGAACCACACGCAACCGAACGTTGTGGTTCTACAAAATATTGTGGAGTAATCACTCCAAGGAGGAAGCGACGTACATACGGTTACGCGTGGTCCGAGCCTTCTCATCAATAATCGCTGCCGGATATTCAGCATAAGTCAAATCCAGTTGTAGCTCGCTAATTTCTTCGGTGAAAACAGTAGCTATACACTTCAGACATTTCCGAAGTTGTAAAAAATGGAAAACATCGTGAACACCGGCGAGAGACGCTGGTAGTTCTAGTCGATACGTCATTGGTCCACACTTCTCGGTAATAGCATAGGGTCCAATAAATCGGGCAGCGAGCTTCCCCTTCACGCCGAATAGGTGCACGCCTTTCATCGGAGATACACGGAGGTACACTGTTCCCCGACATCGAAGTGCAGCGGCCTACGCCTCTTATCAGCGTAACTTTTCTGTCGGGATTGGGCGGCCTTCAAGTTGGCTTGAATAATCCGAATGCGCTCTTCGGCGTCGTTCACCATTCCATCCCGAATGTGACCCTTTCACCAGACTTGCACCAGTTCAATGGGGTGCGACACTTGCGACCGTAGAGAGCCTCATATGGTGCCATCTTCATACTCGCTTGATAGCCATTGTTGTACGAGAATTCCGTCAACGGTAGATGATCATCCCAATTTCTACCGTGGTGGATGGCATACGCTCTCAACATGTCTTCTAATACTTGATTCAACCTCTCAGTTTGCCCATCTGTCTGAGGGTGATAAGCGGAGCTTCTAATCAGTTTGGTACCCAATGCAGCGTGCAACTGCTCCCAGAAACGAGCCACGAACAGTGCCCCTCGATCTGAGATTATAGTCTTGGGTACTCCGTGCAATCACAATATTTTTGCAATGTACAACTCCGCATACTTGCCGGCATGGTAGTTGGTATGCACTGGAATGAAGTGAGCTGACTTGGTTAACCGGTCAACGATTAACCAAATGGAATCATGCTTGTTAGAAGTCATGGGTAATCCCACAATGAAATCCATGCTCACATCTTCCCACTTCCATGCTGGAATTTTCAGGGGGGGGGTTGCAACAGCCCTGTTTTTCTCAAGTAATCTGCCTTCACTCGTCTACACGTATCACATTCAGATACATATTTGGCGATTTCCCGCTTCATCCATGTCCACCAAAATTTACTCTTCAAGTTTTAGTACATTTTGTTGCTGCTCGGATGAATGGAGAACTTAGACAAGTGAGCTTCATCAAGGATCTTCTTTTTCAGCTCCATGTTCTAGGGTACGGCTATGCGGTCATTGAACCGTAGCGTCCCCTCATCATCCTTCCGGAAACATTTGATATCCCCGCTGTCTATCCGTTCCAGGAGTTGTGCCATGCCCTTGTCAACCTTCTGAGCTGCAATAATATCCTCCCTAATAGTAGGGATGAGGGAACGGTTGTAGAGTGATCTATATTGAACCAAGTATAAACTCGGCTCTTCCTCTTCCATCGGTGTAATAGTGAGGTTATGGACATGTGATTTCTGACTCAGCGCGTCGGCAACCAAATTTGCCTTGCCGTGGTGTTAATGAATCTCAATCTCATAGTCTTTGATTCATTCTAGCCACCTCCTTTGCCTCATATTCAGCTCCTTCTGGGTGAAGATATTTTAAGCTCTTGTGGTCTGTGTAGAGATGCACCAAATTCCCCAGGAGATAGTGCCTCCACATTTTTAGCACCAAAACCACAGCAGCGAGCTCAAGATCATTAGTCAGATAGTGCTGCTCATGGTTTTGAAGTTGGCGTGAGCCATACGTGACCACACATCCTTCTTGCATCAACACACAGCCGATCCCGATACCAGACGCATCACAATACATGTCAAAGGGCTTGGTCGTATCCGGTTGAGCTAAGACCGAGACTGTTGTGAGATGCTTCATTAATGCTTGGAACGCTCCTTCACATGCTGAGTTCCAAACATATTTTGTTCCCTTCTTTAATAATTCTGTCATCGGCTTAGCAAGCTTGGAGAAGCTTGGAATGAATCTCCGGTAATATCCCGCTAAACCGAGGAAGCTTCTGACTTCATGGACAGAAGTGGGGGCTTTCCATTTCAGCACTTGTTCAATTTTGCTTGGGTCAACCGCAATGCCTTCTGCTGAGATGATATGTCCCAAAAATGGCACTTGGCTGATCCAAAACTCGCATTTGCTGAACTTGGCATAGAGCTTATGATCTCATAATCGTTGAAGGACGATCCGCAAGTGTTCGGCGTGTTCTGCTTCTGACTTGGAGTAAACCAAGATATCATCAATGAACACCACAACGAACTTGTCCAAGCCCCGGCATGAACACCGAGTTCATGAGGTACATGAAATGGGCCGGAGCGTTGGTGAGACCAAAAGACATGACGAGATATCCATATAGGCCATATCTCGTCGAGAAGGCCGTCTTCAAGATATCCTCCGCCCGGATTTTTATTTGATGATACCCGGAGCGAAGGTCCATCTTGGAGAACACACTTGCACCCACAAGCTGATGGATGTCAATGCGGGGCAGTGGATATTTGTTCTTGATGGTGACGGCGTTGAGTGGCCGGTAATCCACACACAGCCTCAAGGTTTCATCCTTCTTCTTGACGAACGGCGCCGATCATCCCCAAGGCGAGGAAGTCGGCCTAATGAAACCTTTGCTCAACAAATCATTGAGCTGTTCTTTCAACTCAGCCAGCTCGTTCGGAGCCACTTTGTACGGTCTCTGCGATATTGGTGTAGTCCCTGGTGGAAGTTCAATCTTGAACTCCACATTCCGTTCAGGTGGCATGCCCGGAACATCATCCAGGAACACGCCAGGGTACTCTCGGACTACGGGTATGTTCTCTAGCTTGGGATCTTCAATATGATAGGCGGCTGAAACTTCCGGGACTGGATTGTCTAGTATGAGGGAATGCAGATGGTGGAGTGGGGAGTCGAGATGAACCATCCGTGGTAATGTTTCTAGGATAGCACCATGGTCACTTAGCCATGACATCCCTAAGATTGCATCAATCTTCTGCCCCTCAAGAATAATCATAGTAGTGGGATATATCTTCCCACCTAAGCACAGTGGTGCTTTTGGAATCATCATATTTGCTAAAATCTTCCCTCCCGGTGAGCAGATCATATATGAGCACTCGGTTGGAAAGACTTGCAGTTGATGCTTCACAACATATGATGCACTTATGAAGTTGTGGGTTTCACCAGAATAAAATAAAATGATGATTGCATGATCATTGAGAGTGAACGTACCCGCCAGCAACTTTTCCCCCTCCGGGGCATCCTCATTGTCGAGGTTGCGAACGCCCCCGGTTCGCTGACCTCCCTTCTTTACCGGAGGTCGGCCTCGAGCACCGCCCTGATATTGGGCTTGCCCGCTGCTCTGCTGCCACTAGGGACAGTCCTTCGAGAAATGACCCACCTGGCCGCACGTGTAGCAGGTGTAGCGAGGAGGTCCTCCACTAATCGGCGGACGGAATCCCGGGGCGCGTTGTGGTGGTGGAAACACACGGGTTACCATCTGCTGCTGCTGTTGCAGTCGCGGTGGTTGCATCGGCGATCGGAACAGGGGTGGCTGAAAAGAACGTCCCCCAAACTGCTGAGGTCGCGCCGGTGGATGCCACTGCTTACCGGATGGTGTCCGATACACCATGCCGTATTTTTGTGGAGCTCCACCACCGCTGCTCGGTGGAGCGCTTCGCTTTCGCTGCTCAGCCGCCAGTTCTCGCAAGCATCCTCTTGCATAGTCGCGGCATTGACAATGTCGTTGAAAGTGCCACGATTGCATGGTACGAGATGCGTCTTCATCTCGGGATTTAACCCCTGATAGAACTGCTCTCGCTTGCTCTCCTCGGTGGAGACATAATCCGACGCGTACTGCGCCAGATGGTTGAACGCACGGGAGTAGTCGTGGGCATTCCTCCCGCCTTGCTTCAGTTCCAAGAACTCATGGAACTTCCTCGTCATTATCCCGGGAGGAATATGGTAGGCGCAGAACGCCTCCCGGAATTCTGCCCATTCCACGGCGTGGCCAGCAGGTAGAGGCGACATAGTTCGCCCACTACGCACCAGCGGAACCGTGAAGCTGCTGTGCTGCAAAGAGAGTCTTCTGCCGCTCCATGCATTGGAGCAGCCCGAACTTAGACTCAATCGTCCACAACCAGTTGTCGGCCTCCAGTGGTTCTGCCACTTTGGTGAACACCGGAGGATGCGTGTGACACGCGGTTCCGAAAATAGAACCAAGTGAATGCATATGTGTGCCCAGGATGTTCATCACACATACACATGTAATCCACAAACTGAATTCAGAAAATAACCACGAATAAATAGTGTTGAAGTACTTTATTACAAAGACTCAATGTCTCACTCATGAATCTCTAACTTAATCATGCAGAGGAAGTCTCTAAGCGACAGCGGAATTAACTAAACAGCAGGCTCCAACTTAAACTCCACAAGCATGTTGATGGTAGTGCGCACGCCTAGTACTCCGCATGATCCTCGAAGTACTCTTCTCCTGTAGCTGATGTATATGTGGTAATGCAAGGGTGAGTACATGTCGTACCCAGCAAGTGCGGGAAAAGTATAACATGTAGCTTACAACAAGGTAGGCAATAAAAAGGCTCATTGCAGCAAGAAAATTTTATTTCACAAACATGGTAAAAAGAGCAACTATTTCTAGGTGAAATTTATCCCAACATAATCAAGTAATTCAGGAACATTCTCTCATCATAATTCACCATTTATCAAGTCTCATCCAGCCATTAATCTTTCTCAAGTTCATCTCATACTCATAAATATTCATAACCATCTCATATTCATATAACCTAAATCAAACTCATTATCATGACCTAAAACAGTCCCAAAATCAATCCCAATGACCATACCATAACAATCCATACCCATTTTGCCTCTAATCATGGAAGTTGGCTAGGTGCTTGTGACCGGAAGCACGGCTATCATGATAGTTTTACACTCTGCAAAAGTGGCACCACTTTACCCACAAGTTTGTGATTTCGTGACCCATCGGCGACTAGAGAATCCTCTATTTTACCAGTACACAACCGTCAGTGTATGGCCAAGATATCACAAAATAGCCTTTACAAAGGGGCTACTAGGATGTACTGACCCAGTGAGGTTTCACTGGTAGGCTCGAATCCCCATTCTCCTACCCACGGGCCCCCTCTTGTGCCATGCAGTTCCCAGGGCAGTCCCTCTCGACTCCCATTCCCCACGCCATCCAACGGTCCATAACAAGCTAGCACACACCTAATTAGTCAGCTAAGCCGCACCCATATTTGGCCTTGTGGTGGCACTGTTTTCCTGGCATGTGCTTGCATGAACCGGTCCTTAGATCTATGGCAAGTAAACCAACATCTCATTCAGCAACATCCATGAACCAAGCTTGCCTAGATCTCCCCGATTCCATGCTCATCAACATCATCAAGTTCTCATTATCTTTATTCTCATGAGTGCAGTAGCTAACAAGTTTTATTTCAGTTTCCCGTATCCCGTAAGTTAAGCGAAGCAAAAAGGAAAAATGACCATACCCGACTCATCAACTTTCTTGGCAACAAGGATGGTTAATAAAACTAGTAAACTACTATAAAAGGGTGTCCCATCAAGTTGACTCAAGCATACATGTTTTCGCAAACAAAACAGTTTCAGAACATGGGATCAATATGGTTAAGGGGCACTTGCCTTGCTCCCGTGGCTCTTGTTGCTCAAGCGTCTCGAAATCTTGGTGCTGTAGTTCCTCGTGGACGGCCTCTTGAGCTTGTCCTTCTACTCACGACCACGCACACACAAAATATACAGCTGTCGGTACCCTCAATACCAGGTATCCCCGCGCACAGGACAAAACCGCCTAAGGACCTCGCCCCCTCCGCAGGGGCGAGCTCCGAAGGCACCACGTGTCCGTAGGGCCGGAGCTCCCCCTCTCCACAAAGGAGAGCTCCGGGCCTGCCACGTGGCCTGAAGAGCCGGGCCTCGCCCCATCCGCAGGGCGAGCTCCGAAGGCGTCACGTGTCCAGTAGGGTCGGAGCTCCCCTCTCCACAGAGGATAGCTCCGGGCCTGCCACGTGGTCAGAAAGGCCGGACCTCGCCCCCTCCGCAGGGGTGAGCTCCGAAGGCGCCACGTGTCCAGTAGGGCCAGAGCTCCTCTCTCCTCAGAGGATAGCTCCGGGCCTGCCACGTGGCCAGAAGGACCGGACCTCGCCCCCTCCGCAGGGGTGAGCTCTGAAGGCGCCACGTGTCCAGTAGGGCCAGAGCTCCCGTCTCCTCAGAGGATAGCTCCGGGCCTGCCACGTGGCCAGAAGGGCCAGACCTCGCCCCCTCCGCAGGGGCGAGCTCCGAAGGCGCCACATGTCCAGTAGGGCCGGAGCTCCCCTCTCCTCAGAGGATAGCTCCGGGCCTGCCACGTGGCCAGAAGAGCTGGACCTTGCCCCTTACGCAGGGGCGAGTTCCGAACGCGCCACGTGTCTAGTGGGGCCGGAGCTCCCCTCTCCTCAGAGGAGAGCTCCGGGCCTGCCACGTGGCCACGTGCAGTGCTGCCCGCCCGGCGCCGTAGGCAGTAGGAGTAAAGGCACGCTATGCCTTGACCATACAAGATATTCAAGACCCGCACCTTCCCAAGACGCGGAGGCACGGCGCATGCCTGTCAGGAGGCACTGTGACCAGTCACAGTCAAGACATGCACACAGTGTCAGAAGCTATAGACCAATGAATGCAGCAACAAGACATGCCCTGCCGCCCCTTTCATCATCAACCACTACGCATAGCTTGCGGCATGGGCAGGGCGGCAGGACGACGACCACAAAGCCATCACCACAAGACAGCTACCAGCATTCAAGACATGGTAGATGGCAGGAAATCACCCTGGGGCCACCTGTCGGGCCCTGTGGCCCACCTTGTAAGCCACCCGAGCCTTGGAGTATAAAAGACTTGGGTAGGCAACGTTACAAAGGGTTCGTCTCATTGCCACCCCTTCTAGGCACACCCAGTTCATCTTCAAGCTTAGAACTCCGGTTCTAAGCCCAGAGCAACACAACTCACCGTGGGCGTAGGGTTTTACGCTCCGGCGGCCCGAACCACGTAAAAATCCTCGTGTCAATCCACCTTCATCCAACGCGCGACCCTCCGAGAGGACTAGCCCCCCCCCCCCCCCCCCCCCCGAAAAAGAACCTCCGCGGGCTGCTCTGAGAAGACACGGGGGAAGTGTCGACAGGTAGGGGCTTTTCGCTCTCGCGACGGGTCTTCACCAACGAAGATGTCCAAGCTTCCTTCAACGGCTGGCTCTTCGCGCCATCATTCCTGGCGAGCAACAACTTCAGGATCTGCTGCGGCGCAGAGTGTCGCTCAAGCAAGTGCACTAGCCACCGCAGAAGCGCTCCTGGACAATCCGCCTGCTGCAGACGCTCCCCAGGGGGCCGCCCAGCAGTGGATCCGCGATGTCAACTACCCCGTAGCTGATGCCATCAACCCTCCGCTGCAACGGGGACGACGCCCCGGTCAACCAGCTGTGTCACTCACACCAACGGTTGACGGGCAGACGACAGAATCCCGCTTTACCAGGCTCCCAATGGCGGACCTGAGGATAGATCTGGAGCGACACCGCTTGGGAGAAGATGCTCGCATGACCATCGAGCGACAGCGGCAAAGCCGTCGCATCCACGAGGCCGACTGCAGCACGTCGACTGCCTCGACTCGACCTGGGCCACAGACGTCCGCCATGTAACCTCTGCCCCAGGCGTACGCCATGCAGCATATGCAGCAACCATATGCCCTGCAGTCGTCACCCCCAGTATATGGAGCACCAATGCCCATGCCGGGGTACACCGTGTCAGCAGCCGACCAAGGGTTCGCGGCACAAGGATCTGCAGCAGCAGCAGGGATGGGGTGTGTGGCCCTGGTGCCACACCTCCGCTTTGCAGTGTGGCCACGCAAGTTCCGGCCACACCTGCCGTAGAAGTACGACGGAAGCATCAACCCGGCAGAGTTCCTGCAGATCTACTCTACTGCCGTCCTCGCGGCAGGAGGGGATGAAGCCGTCATGGCCAACTACTTCCCCGTCGCCTTGACCGGCCCGGCACGGTCATGGTTCATGAACCTTCCCCAGGGTTCCATAACCTCCTGGGGGGAGCTATGCCGACAGTTCACGGCGAACTTCAGCAGCTCCTACACGCGTCCCGGCACGGAGCTGGACCTCCACGCCGTCCGACAACAACCGGGGGAATCACTGCGCTCCTTCATCCAGTGATTCTTCCAAGTACGAAACACCATCCCTCAAGTCCCAAACGCATCAGTTGTGGTTGCATTCCAACAGGGTGTGAGGGACAAGAAGATGCTCGAGAAGTTGGCCACCAGGGAGGTGCGAGACGTCTCGGAGCTTTTTGGCCTGGCGAACAAGTGCGCCAGAGCAGCAGAAGGGCGCAACTGGCACTCACGGCCAGCCTCTGAAGCAGGAGGACAGCCCGAAGATGGCGGAGTTCAAGCTGAGCTCCCTTCCATGTCAAGCAGCCAAGAGCCAAGCACTGGCTGACTTCGTGGCCGGGTGGACGCCACCACCAAGCAACCTAGGGGGCCTTGAAGGTGGGGAACCGGAGCTCCGAGCACCAGCCTTCATCGAGCCTCACTGGACGTTCTCCTCCGACGGCCCCTTGCGGAAGCTGGGGGCCGGGGCCGGCGTACTGCTCCTCATGCCAACGGGGGAGCGTTTCGGGTACATGGTGCGCCTCAACTTCAAGGCAACCACCAACGTGGCCTTGGACCTGTGCCATGTACCGCACGCCGACAACACCGTCGCCAACTACCTGTCAATGAAGGCCTCCACCAGAGCCCCAAGCCCGATGGAGCCTTCGAAGGGATGTTGCCATGACTCACAGCCCGGCCTGCCAAACCGGGCGAAGGGGGCGAGACCAGCACCTCGAAGCTGGCGGTCCTGGCGGCCCTGCAGCCATGGTTCCCACCAAGGATCGTATGCGCCACTAGGGCTTCTGTGCTACCCAGCACCCAAGATCCAGAACCTCAAGTAGCCCCGATGCATGGACCACGGAGGTCCGGGACTTCTTGAAAGACAGCATCCTTCTTGATGAACATGCATCCGCTGAACGGATTGTGCGGATGGATAAATGCTACGCGCTGGTATCTTTACTGGCGTGGCGCCACGACATCCTATTGCAGTACATAACCCAGGAGGAAGGCTGCGACCTGCTCGCAGCAATCCACGGAGGCGAGTGCGGGAGCCGCGCGTCGTCCCGCACGCTGGTCGGTGAAGCCTTCCGGCATGGCTTCTACTGGCCGACAGCCACCTGGACGCCGTCAAGCCAGTTAGGAGATGCAAGGCGTGCCAGATCCATGCCGAGCAGACCCACACAACCAGTGCAGACGCTGCAGATGATCCCACCCTCGAGGCTGTTCGTGGTATCGAGGTTGGATGTGCTGGGGCACTCTCCTCAGAGGTGAGTCCAAGGGCCGTCGGGAGGATACCGGCTTCTCTACATCAGGGGCCAGCCAGACATCCCCGAACCAGGTCAGGGGAATTACCCTTCTTCATGGCACGTGGGGCCAAAGCCATGATTTTCCCTGAGATCACCATGGGGGTCCCGCCATGCCCGGGCGTACGACGAAGCCACGCAAGACCAGCACCTGCGTGAGGACATCTACCTCGTCGACGAGGCAAGATGGCAAGCAACGCTCCGGATCCCACGGTACCGGCGGGAGCTCCGGCACTATCACCGCAGGTCCGTGCATGGGAGCTCAAGGCAGGTGCTCCGGCGCTACCTCTATAAGTTCTATCCTTAGAACAGTGGTAGTACAAGTTTATTCTTTCCGTAACAGATCCCATAGAGCCTAGGAGCAACACTCGGAGCAGGTAAGCCCCAGGGGGTGGTCCAGGACTACGTCCGGCTTAGCCTGGTCCTGTACCCTAAGCACGTAGGCTCTGCCCCCCTTACAATGGGGCGGGTCGTTGCCTCCATGTACGGCCTATTTTCCTCCTTTGGACTTGCATGAATTAATAGAACCATGTCCTACCACGCTTACTTTTGTGTTCATTTAAATTATGCATTAATTTATATGATCACCTTCCTGTGCTCTAGACTGTGTACGCTCATCGTACACTCGGTTCTCCTTTCCCACTCTCGCGCCTAGTCAGCATTTGCCATCCTGCCGAAGGCGGTTGTGCTTGAGGTACCTGCTAGAGGCCCGGGGGCCTCTCGGACCTCCCTTAGTAAGGGTACTGTGACGCCAGTTGGTCTCCTCCAGGAAAGGATCTACGCAAGAGCAGGAGGTCCAGGAGCCTTGCTTTGCTTGGTCCTGCACCCAAAGCATGCGCACTCTGCCTCCCCAGCGCTACGGTCTAAGTACTAGGGGCCCGGCCTGCCACGTGGCCACGTGCAGTGCTTCCCGCCTGGCGTGGTAGGAAGTAGGAGTAAAGGCACACCATGCCTTGACCGTACAAGATATTCAAGACACGCACCTTCCCAAGACGCGGAGGCACGGCGCACGTCTGTCACGAGGCACTGTAACCAGTCACAGTCAAGACAGGCGCACAGTGTCGTAGACCAATGAATGCAGCGACAAGACATGCCCTGCCGCCCCTGCCATCATCAACCACTACGCATAGCTTGCGGCATGGGCATGGCGGCAGGACGACGACCACGAAGCCATCACCAAAAGACAGCTACCAGCATTCAAGACATGGTAGATGGCAGGAAATCACGCCGGGGCCACCTGTCGGGCCCCGGGGCCCACCATGTAAGCCACCCGAGCCTTGGAGTATAAAAGGCTCGGGTAGGCAACATTACAAAGGGTTCGGCTCATTGCCACCTGTAGGATCAAAGAGCACGTGAAAAGCTACCAGAGGGGGGTGAATGGTAGATTAAAACTTTTCGCAGCGGAAACAACAAAAACCCCTCAGTAAAAAATCAATCGGTTAAAGAAACCGTGTGTGCAAGTGTTTTCAAACGTGTTCAACCGTGACAAATCAAGTAGAGAGGTAGAGAATCAAGTCACGGATCTAATGCAACAAGAATCACTTGAAAACACGAAGTAAAACTTGAGATACGATCAAAACATTAAACGAAGATCAATCTGTTCTACCCGATATAAAACAGATCTGCAACGCTGCAAAGAAACTCGTGTATCTCAAAAACTAAAGATCCGAAGCTCGTGAAAATTTCACAGATGATAGATAATTGAGTTGTGAAGACAACCCAAAAAGAATCACGTCAATCGGATCTGTAAAACTCGAGTTATGAACGAAACACCAAGCAACGTCGGTCTGTCCAGAAACTCGGCGAGAAAGACTTGACGAAAAACAAGTCGGACGAACAAGGCATAAAAGCTCCTCGAAACTATGAACTTTATTCAATAGAAACACAAGAGGAACATCCCAAAGTTCTCTACCCACGAGAGCTCTGGCCTCTCTTGCTTTTATAGCCAGCCCTCAGGCTAAACAATCCAATCTAGGACTCCTACTCCTAATTGGACTCGTATCCTAACTTACCATAACTGCTCAGGACTCTCCTATTTGCAGATAGAAGCAATTGTGAGACTTCCAAACACCTTAGGAACGTCCTAAACATTCCTAAAACAACTCAACTTCGTGCCTAGCACGAAATCCTATCATAACCAACTCAAATCTTCCATATTTGAGCCATATCCGACTCAGCCTCAGCCTGTGTACGCAATCCAGCCGGTTGGACCTTTCCGACCAATTCTTTATGTCCACTTCTCTTTATCACGCCTTGGAACAATGTTGCCACGTCCATGCACTCCTTGCACACGTGCAAACACCTTCCAACAACGTACACGCAACCTTCATATGCACTGCCCTTGATCCAAACATGCTGCGCGACCTCCCGATCAACTTAACCACAGCTCCTCCCGAACTTGGTTGTTGGAACCTCATCTCCTCCCTGAGACTAGTCCAAGGATCCCATCACCAGCCATGTCTTGAACTCAAGCAACACATGCACATGAATAAACAACCAATTCTTCCGAGCATAAGTCCTCGACTTGACTCACGTTAGTTCGAAAACCACAACACCTTACATGAGCACGTCACATAAGCATGTTGCAAACCATATCAAATGATAACAGCCATAACCACCAAAACACACCAAAAACTTAGCAAATTAATACTAAGCAAACCTTCCCATAAAGCAAGTTTGAAACATTGCGAGTTAAAAGCAAAAACAAGACGCTGCAGTTCTACGAGTTGAACTTCACAGGAGCTCCCTAAAAACAAGCTCTGGACCTCACAGAAGCTCTCCGGACCTTGCAGGAGCTCTCTGGACCTTGCGTCGGACCTTGCCAACACTTGGCGGACCTAACAAAGAACTTGTCGGACCTTGCCACAGAAGAATGTTTTGGCAATATTCAAAACTTTGAATGTTAATGCTAACTTTTATCCCAATTGCCAATGTATTCAGCACACATAGGTCTCACCCTTGATGAAAGCATTGGCAACACCAATTAAAATCCGAACATTGGCTTATGAAAAGTTTTGAAAAGCTTTGAAAACTCATTTCTCCCCCTTTATTAATTTCTCCCAATTTTTAAAATCAGAGAAGGAAGAAAGTGTATAACATATGCAAAGTGTAAAAAAAATCTTTCCTTATACATATTTCTCCCCCTTTGACAATGTATTCAGCAAGGTTCAAAAGAGAAATTTTTAAATGTTATGAGCATATTATAACATATACATACAAAACAAAGCTCATCCAAGTCATACTATCAGGTTACTTACACTATCACATCAATGAGATACATAAAGTAGTGTAAGCCATGCTAGAGATCAAATGTATTTTTCAGTTTAAGCAAGTCATGATCTCCCTTACTCAACTATTTCAAAACCTGAAAACATGACACTTGTTGCTGCATTTTTATTATTCATAATCATTTAAGGCACAAAGTTGATCATATGATATTTGCAAGAGATTATATGCCGCATCAGCCTTATTCTAACCAACCAAGCTAAGCCTATGTCATTTGACAATCAGAAGCTTAAGGACATGGTTTTTGTCATACACAATTCCTTCCAAGTTCATATCTTTGTGCAATGATAAGAAATCTCAAAAGAAGAAGTGCGATGCATGCATATTCTCTTGATCTTTTCTCAATTTTTTATTTGAAAACTCAACATGTGAGCTGATCACTTGATTAATTTTTTTATGATTAAAAGCACTTGTGAGCACGCAACAAGTTCAAAACAGCAAGAAAGTTCGATCATGACCAGATTTAGTGTAAGTAATTATTCCAATTACTAGTCATGGCAAAAACTACAAAATGTATAACATGAGTAATGTAGTAAGAACTTTCAGCCTGTAAAAGGAATCACAAAGTCATATATGTATGAAATACTATGCTCGTATTATTTTAGTTTCAGATTCACACATAGACTTTCAAAGTTTCAAAAACTCCCCATCAATTTAAGCCATGAGGATGCATAACCCCTATTTCACTACGAATGAAACAAAAACGAGTGAAATCCAAAGGTTTTGTAAAAATATCAGCCAATTGTTGTTCGTTACGATATGGTGAAGCACAATGTTTCCTTTTTCAACATTATCATGAAGAAAGTGATACCTAATGTCAATGTGCTTAGTTCTAGAGTGTTTCACGGGGTTTTTAGCAATACAAATTGCACTAGTGTTATCACAAAACAGTGGAACACTATCTAAATCAACCCCATAGTCCTTAAGTGTTTGAACAATCCAAAGAATTTGTGAGCAAGCGCTAGCCGCAGCTACATATTCAGATTCGGCCGTGGATTGTGCAACTGAACTTTGTTTTCTAGAGGACCAAGCAACAAGTGAATTACCAAGAAAATGACAAGCACCCGAAGTACTTTTCCTATCAATCCTACAACCCTCAAAATCAGCATCCGAAAAAGCTTTCAAAGAAACGGTTGAGGAAGAAGGAAGAAAAATGCCAAATTCTTGAGTTCCATTTAGGTACCTGAGAATCCTTTTGATGGCTTGGCGATGTGAAGCACGTGGAGAAGCTTGAAAATGTTCACAAAGACATACGCTGAATTGTATGTCCGGTCTTGACGCCGTGAGATACAAAAGTGATCCAATCATACTTCTGTATTCCTTTTTATCGACCGGGTCACCATCTTCGTCAAGTTCAAGTGTTGTTGCTGTTCCCATTGGTGTCCGAAGAGGCTTGCATTTGTCCATGTTGAAGCGCTTAAGAAGGTCCTTTGTATACTTAGTTTGATGCACAAAAGTTCCTTCTTTTGTTTGCTTGATTTGCAGCCCCAAAAAGTATGTGAGTTCTCCCATCATACTCATCTCAAATTCTGAACTCATCATAGCTGAAAACTTGGACATGAGATCATGAGAAGCACAACCAAAGATAATATCATCCACATACACTTGAACGAATAATGAGTCATTGCCATGCTTAAGTACAAAAAGAGTTTTATCAACCTTGCCCATGTTAAACCCCTTTTAAAGTAAGAATGTTTTTAACCTATCATACCATGCTCTAGGGGCTTGTTTTACACCGTACAAGGCTTTGGACAGTTTGTAAACATGATTAGGAAAATTTGGATTTTCAAAACCCGGTGGCTGCTTAACATAAACCTCCTCCTCTATGTAGCCATTAAGAAAAGCACTTTTAACATCCATTTGATATAACTTGAAACCATTAGATGCAGCAAATGCTAATAAAATTCTTATAGCTTCTAATCTAGCAATAGGAGCAAATGTTTCATCAAAATCTAGACCTTCAATTTGAGTAAAACCTTGAGCAACCAACCTAGCTTTATTCCTAACCACAACCCCATCCTCACTTTGCTTATTTTTAAATACCCATTTAGTTCCAATTAATGTGTGACCTTGAGGTGGAGGTACAAGTTTCCAAACATTATTTCTTTCAAAATTTTCTAACTCTTCTTGCATGGCATTAATCCAAGATTCATTAGTGAGTGCGTGTGATATATCCTTGGGTTCAAAAGAAGCAACAAAAGCAGAATGAGCATGAGAGTTTGGATCGCAAAACCTGGACCGAGTGACTCGTTCATGCAAGCTTCCAATGATTTGTTGTGGAGGATGACTTTTGAGTACTCGGAGGGGAGTAGACACTTCACAAGCACCTTCTTCTTCATGTTCGGACCTTTGATTAGGAGAGCTTGTTGATTGAGGAAGGTCCGAACCAGCAGTAGTGACTGTTGGTGCTGGTTGTGGTGCAAAATCAGCAGCTTGATCGTTATTTACTTCCAAGTTTTCGGGCAGCAGCACCACTTCTTCATCTTCTTCAATAAAAATACTCTCCCCCTGCGGATATGGATCCGGACCTGCAATATCGGAGCTAGTACTTGGGCTAGCTTCATCAAAAGAAACCTCACAAGTCTCTACAATTTTGTTAGTGTCAAGTAAAAGCACACGGTAGCCTCTAGTATGAGATGGATAACCAAGAAACATGCCATCAACAGATCTAGCTTCAAATTTATCAAGATTACCATGTTTCTTAACAAAGCATTTGCAACCAAAAACCCTAAAGTGTGTAACACCAGGCCTATGTCCAAACCAGAGCTCATATGGGGTTTTTCCAAGCTTAGCACGCAAGAAAACACGATTTGAGACATAACAAGCGGTTGCAATTGCATCAGCCCAAAATTTCCTAGGAGTTTGATATTCATCAAACATAGTCCTAGCCATCTCAACTAAGGTCCTGTTCTTTCTTTCTACGACACCATTTTGTTGTGGTACATAGGGTGAAGAGTATTGATGATCTATTCCATTTTCAGCACAAAAGTGATCAAAGGATTGGTTTTTAAATTCAGTTCCGTTATCACTTCTAATTGCTTTTAATGATCCTGGGTGATCAATAGATAATCTAAGAAATAAAGTTCTAAAATGACTAAAAGCTTCATTCTTAGATGCCATAAAATAAACCCAAGAATATCTGGAATAATCATCAACAATCACAAGCACATACCATTTACCTCCGAAGGATTGAACACGTGCCGGACCTACTGTGTCAAGATGTAAAAGTTGTCCCGGTTCAGCTGTCATCGTCATTGTGAGAGGAGCATGTGAACCTGCAACAAACTTACCATGTCTACAAGAAGAGCACACAATATCATTGTCCTTTTTAAGCTTCGGCAGCCCACGTATGCGATCGAGAGCACTAACACGAGTGAGATGATCAAAGGCTATGTGACCAAGTCTACGATGCCAAAAATATAGATCCTTTGTATCATTAGCAACTAGACACCGATGCTTAGAAGTTGACAAATCAAAATCAGCTTTAAAAACTCTTCCAAACCTAGACATGTTAAACAAAAGCTCACCTTTTGAATCTACAACCTTGCAGCAATTTTTAGCAAAGCTAACCTCTAGATTTTCATCTAGCAATTGTGAAACCGAAAGCAAGTTGTATTTCAAATTTTAACAAGTGACACATCTTTCAAAGTGTAGAGATTGTTTACTCTAACCGAACCTTTAGCAATTATGGGAGTAGAAGAGTTATCGGCGAAAGTAACATTTTCTACACGTGACACAAAAGAGAGAGAGGAGAACCATTCTTTGTTACCGGTCATGTGGCGTGAGCAACCTGAATCCACAATCCAAATGTTCTCCTTCCTCAAACGTGAAACCTACACAGCAGCACAATACGTCGATGCCTCAATACTTGGGTTAGTTAAAAGACTTTTAGGAATCCAGTACTGAGTCACACGACGTCCAGCAGGAATAACACGCGAAAGCTGAGAAGGTACAGCAGGTTTATGAGCCAAACATCAAAATTTTTTGTTCCCAACTACTGACTTAGAAGATGTGTTATATGTAGCACAAAAAACAGTAGGTCCGGGAGCAAGTTTTTGACTCATTACAGCAGGTTGCAAGCTCCGAACATTTGGTCTAGCAGATTTTGCTTGGTTGTTATGTGATCTAGCAAGTATTCTTTGTTTCTTATCGTGTTTATCTAGTCTATAACAAGAATCCATGACATGACCATCTCTACCACAGTAGGTACAATGAAAAATAACCTTATTATCATGTCTAGATGAGCAAGCAACACGTTTATTAGAACCCGAATGGGACAGTACTCCTGCAGATTTGAAAATCACCTCTTTTTGTCTAGGAGCTGTTTGAATCAAACCGCTTCCTAATGACTTTACAACTTTAGGTGGGTGTGCCTTAGCATGAGCATGAGAATTAAAACCTAAACCAGTTTTATCATTACAAGACTTGGAAAAATTCAGCAGCAAGTTTAGGTTCTTATTTGCATTAGAAAACCGATCTAGTGTCCTATGCATGTCATCAAGTTTATTGGACAGAGCAAAGCAGTTTTCACATGAAGTTTTTCTTTTTAGTCTGCAATTTGAACAATATTTAACTTCATGCACACGTAAAGCATTGTTCAAAATAGAAATATCATTCATAGCATCATTTAGTTTCTTATTCAGATCATCACATGAAGAACAATGCAAATCAATTGTAGAACAACAAGCATCTTTCAAATTTTTATCATTAAGTGCAGCAAGCTCTTTGTTCTTTTCAATTTCAAGTTCAAGTTTATCAAGTGTAGATGCGTGTGCACTTCTTAAAGAGGATAATTGTTCATAAATCAAATCACATGAGGAACAAGAATCATCACTAGGAATCAAAGTTTTTAAACGATTAATTTCAGATTCTAGTGATTCAATTTTAACAGCATTGTTCCTAAGTTTTTTATCCTTTTTATTTAATATAACTGTGGCACGAGAAATAGCATCACATATTTCTTCGCAAGTGGGACATACCTCTTCATCGTCGCTGTTGTGTTCTGCCTCCTCGGAGCTTGAACTTGACTTGCTCGCCATGCAGCACATATTTGCCATAGCTTCTTCATCTTCATCACTACCGGTGTCCACATCACTTGAGCCGAAATCTTGAAGTGCAGAGATCATACTATGCACTATGTTGTGCATTGATAAATCTTTCTTCTTCTTATTCTTTGCAAACGATTTCTTCGGCCTTGTTTGCTTTTCTTCACGTGAAGTCGGACCTGAAAGGTTAGGGCACTCCGTACGAAAATGTCCTGTCTTACCACATTCAAAACATCGTTGAGGTCCGGAGCTTCCTCTCCTTCTAGTTCTCACATTTTGCAATGCTTTTGAGAACCGAGTAGAGATGAGTGCAAGCTCCTCCTCTGGAAACTCTTCAATCTGTTCAAGGGTTAGAGAGGACAGCAAAGAGAGTGCACCACTAGATGATGATTGACTAGAACTAGACATGTCACGTTGCGAAACAAATGCAATAGACTTGTTGGGGTTTTTACGTGAGATGATGTCAATTTCATGAGTTTTCAATTTAGAATAAAGCACGCCTAAACTAAGAGAACTCATGACAGTAGATTCACAAATAGATGTAACTTTCATCTCCCAAATTGACATATCTAATGCTCCTAACAATTGTCTAGCATTTTCAGCATCTGAAAAGTTAACATTGACACTACGCAAGTTGCTGAGAATTTTATTAAAGCGAGCAAAAAGGTCATCAATTGACTCACCGGGTTGCATCTCAAAACGCATGCATTCTTTCTTGAACATATCTTGCCTTACCTCCTTGATCGTATTGGATCCTTCATGGTAGTCACAAAGAGCTTTCCAAACATCATATGCAGATCGGAGGTGTGCAACACGGTCGAAGTCGCTTTGAGTCAATCCTTGGATGATCAAGTTGCGAGCCTTGTTGTTGTTGTCAACATCTCTCATGTTCGCAGCCGTAACTTGATCGTTGGGTGGTACATCGAAGTTCCAGTAGACCTTTTCCCATATGGCGAAGCCTTGCGCCTGTATGTAGGCCTCCATCCGCGCCTTCCAAACCTGAAAATCGATGCCATTGAACACACAAGGTTTTGCGGAGTACTTCTCCATGATGGTTAGTCAAAACACGTGCAAATCACAAAGATTCGAGCACCTTGGCTCTGATACCAATTGTAGGATCGAAGAGCACGTGAAAAGCTACCAGAGGGGGGGTGAATGGTAGATTAAAACTTTTCGCAGCGGAAACAACAAAAGCCCCTCAGCAAAAAATCAATCGGTTAAAGAAACCATGTGTGCAAGTGTTTTCAAACGTGTTCAACCGTGAAAAATCAAGTAGAGAGGTAGAGAATCAAGTCACGGATCTAATGCAACAAGAATCACTTGAAACACGAAGTAAAACTTGAGATACGATCAAAACATTAAACAAAGATCAATCTGTTCTACCCGATATAAAACAGATCTGCAACACTGCAAAGAAACTCATGTATCCCAAAAACTAAAGATCCGAATCACGTTAAAATTTCACAGATGATATATAATTGAGTTGTGAAGACAACCCAAAAAGAATCACGTCAATCGGATCTGTAAAACTCGAGTTATGAATGAAACACCGAAGCAACGTCGGTCTGTCCAGAAACTCGGCGAGAAAGACTTGACGAAAAACAAGTCGGACGAACAAGGCACAAAAGCTCCTCGAAACTATGAACTTTATTCAATAGAAACACAATAGGAACAGCCCAAAGTTCTCTACCCATGAGAGCTCTGGCCTCCCTTGCTTTTATAGCCAGCCCTCAGGCTAAACAATCCAATCTAGGACTCCTACTCCTAATTGGACTCGTATCCTAACTTATCATAACTGCTCAGGACTCTCCTATTTGCAGATAGAAGCAATCGTGAGACTTCCAAACGCCTTAGGAACGTCCTAAACATTCCTAAAACAACTCAACTTCGTGCCTAGCATGAAATCCTATCATAACCAACTCAAATCTTCCATATTTGAGCCATATCCGACTCAGCCTCAGCCTGAGTACGCAATCCAGCCGGTTGGACCTTTCTGACCAATTCTTTATGTCCACTTCTCTTCATCACGCCTTGGAACAATGTTACCATGTCCATGCACTCCTTGCACACGTGCAAACACCTTCCAACGACGTACACGCAACCTTCATATGCACTGCCCTTGATCCAAACATGCTGCGCGACCTCCCGATCAACTCAACCACAGCTCCTCCCGAACTTGGTTGTTGGAACCTCATCTCCTTCCTGAGACTAGTCCAAGGATCCCGTCACCAGCCATGTCTTGAACTCAAGCAACACCTGCACATGAATAAACAACCAATTCTTCCGAGCACAAGTCCTCGACTTGACTCGCGTTAGTTCAAAAACCACAACACCTTACATGAGCACGTCACATAAGCATGTTGCAAACCATATCAAATGATAACAGCCATAACCACCAAAACACACCAAAAACTTATCAAATTAATACTAAGCAAACCTTCCCATAAAGCAAGTTTGAAACATTGCGAGTTAAAAGCAAAAACAAGACGCTGCAGTTCTACGAGTTGAACTTCACGGGAGCTCCCTAAAAACAAGCTCCGGACCTCACAGAAGCTCTCCGGACCTTGCAGGAGCTCTCTGGACCTTGCGTCGGACCTTGCCAACACTTGGCTGACCTAACAAAGAACTTGTCGGACCTTGCCACAGAAGAATGTTTTGGCAATATTCAAAACTTTGAATGTTAATGCTAACTTTTATCCTAATTGTCAATGTATTCAGCACACATAGGTCTCACACCACCCCATCTAGACACACCTAGTTCATCTTCAAGCTTAGAACTCCAGTTCTACGCCCAGAGCAACACAGCTCACCGTGGACGTAGGATTTTACGCTCCGGCGGCCCGAACCACGTAAAAATCCTCGTGTCAATCCACTTTCATCCAACGCGCGACCCTCCGAGAGGACTAGCCCCTCCGAAAGAGAACCTCCACGGGCTGCTCCGAGCAGGCCCGGGGTAAGTGTTGACCGCAGATGCTTCGACAACAGCAATCAATCATCATGCACAAACTTTACTCAAGATGCAATGGGTAGATGAATGCAAATCTAATAGTGCAGTTTTATTAAATAAGTTTGTACGTGTTCTTGCATATTTTAATGGGATTTCATGGGATTTTATGATGAACATGACGGGGTCCGCCGATGAGCGACGCCCTGGACAGGATCTCGTTGGGTGGTACCGTGATATGCGGCACCCAACAGCACACGGTTCGAGGAAACACATCATATTACATAAATCATTTGCGGAAGCGTACAAAAGTATTTTTACAAATATTTATATCAAAATAAGCTACAACAGAAGACTATAACTCTCACGACTCATTTCTAACTTGGCAACAAAGAAACAGTCCAGCCCGTGGACGTTTTTTACTAGCAACACGAAGACAAACCACAGCGGCGAGGATGCTCTTGAGTAATCACTCGGAGGTTTCCAAGTCTCATCGCATCCTTCTCATAAGCATGAAGTCAATCCTGCAAAACAACTCGGATAGCATCCGTGATCATAACGCTCAGCAAGTCTTAACCGACAACCTAGTCATGGAACTCTACATGCAGGGCTGTGTAAGATAGGAAGGGACTTTGCAACAAAGACACACCTATAAGTTGATCCTTACTTTCAGTTTTGTAGCAACAGTTTAATGAACCTTAGGTAGCCCTCACATCGGAAGTCCACAATCAAACAAGAAACGCTTTCCTCCGATGTGGTGATGCCCAAAGTAGAATATAAACTTAATTATCTCTATAACTACAGCATACAAGGTTTCAAGACATCAATAGTTCAATACAGGATATTCAGTTGGCTTATTTCACTTCTTACTATGTCACAGCGCCGTGAACAAGCGGGTACTCAAATAACCGCGAGTGACGGTGATTGCAATCAGGACACACCCGGATAACACGTCACATACACCCGCTTTCAGAAGCGTGATTCCACACCCTTCCTACTCTGTTGTATGCAACAACCTTTCAAAGGCAACCCATATGCCGAACCGGTCCATCCGTAACGGGCAGGAGGTCCCCTCGTGGAGCGTGACTGTGCCCACCGGCAGATTTATACCTTGCTACCCTCAACCCACTCCTATTTACGGTTGGGTAAGCCTCGGCACCCAGGTTAACCAATTACATCGGTTTCCTGGTTCCCATATGCCAGTATGCATCCGGTACTGTTCGATACTTGTCCATCAGGGCCGCACACGGACGGTCCTCAACCGACGCCAACAGGGCTACGCACGTGAGACCTCTGCTCACTGCATCCTATCCCCCCTGCTGGGTCTAATTTTCACAACTTAAGCCATTTTCTACCTCTTCTCATTCCGTGTGATGAGTACTATCTCGCGAGTAGCTTCCAACCACTCGACTTCTACCAAGATCCTAAACATTAGCATGACATTCTCTACTCGTCGAGTCTGTAAACTACCCAACCCTCCACAGGATTTAAAGGTTATGCAAGTGGGGTTTCAATCACCCTAACTCTAATGCAAGCATTCACCCTAGACATAAGTGATACAAATAAAAAGCTTTATAAAAGGTACTTAAGTGCAAACCGGGGCTTGCCTGTTTTGGAGGGTAGTAGTATATAAGCAGTTAGTTATCCTTGCTGATCAAACCTTGATTCTCCGGAGCTTGATCCACTTCAATGAATCTCTCCTTCGAATCACCTTCGTCGTGATTCCTATTGGGATGTATATGCACAAGTTTTATAGAATGCAATGGAAAGAATTATAGAATGGATTTCTTAGGAACAGAGGTTGTGTGGAAAAGACAAGAATGGCTTGGTTTACCTCTGTTGTGCAAAGAAACAAGAATGACTCACTTAGTCCTAGTGTTTTAGATATATACTGACAAACTTTCCTAATGACTATAAAAGATGAGCTGAAAAGATTTGAATGCAACTGAAGAACAAGAACTTCAATGGCTTCAAAACTTTTACAGCAGGTTCTATACTACCTAGGGCTTTAGCTTTCCAAATTGCAGCTAATGTGGAGTACAAATGTGTTCTCCATTATTCCCATAATGCTCTTATGTATTTTTCCCACATACATAAGCATGGAGAACAAGAACAGGGAGATCTAAGGCTCAACTTGAGCTGAAAATTTACATGTGAGTTCCTGGTCACATGAAAGTAATTTGATTTAAAATTTTGACCTTTTACTTGAGTAGTTCCTCCAGAACAATTCCTTAAGCATTTCTATTCAAAAGAATTAATTCTGAAGTACTGTGCATTTTTCATGTCCAATTTAATGAACTACAATTTCAAGTATGTCTCATAGACCTTGCCTAAATTGTCCCATGATTTTTGGAGCTATGGATTGCCCAGAATGGATTTTATAAGTGGGAAACATTTTCTGAAAATGTTTCTGGACTCTAATGAGCACATCAGATTGTATTTAGAAAATTCCTACTCAAATTATCTTCAAATGAGTTGAAAATTTGCTGGGTGGTCAACAATATGCTAAATCATAGTCTGGCAAAATTTGAGGACTTTTGGATAAACCAAACTCTCTCAATAATTCATTTCCAGAAAACCTTCAAAGAATTTTCCAGAATTATCTATTGACTTTCCTACAAATCTGAGTTCATATTTGGATAGATCCCTGAAAAATGAATCCAACCCAATTGGAGTAACTCAATTTGAAGGTTTCTACACAGAGATATGATTTTTCAAAGTTGTGGCAAACTCTGGAATTATTTTGCCTACTGAAATTTAACTGGGCCCGCTACTTAAATCCCAGCCAATAAGAACTGTGCCACACCGGGCCACAGCATTTTGGCGTGCAGCCACAGCAGATCACCGAGCCACAACAGATCCTCGGTTTAAAATTTTTAGCCGCTGACACGTGGGGCCCTCGCTCCTTCTTCTTCCTCCGGCTGCTTTTCCCGTGCCCGCGCTGCCCCTCGCCGGCCCGACGCCAGAGCTCGCCGGCTCGCCGTTTCCGGCTACCGCCCGAGCTGAGGTTTGCCGCCAGAGGGTTTGTGACGTCGAGGGACACCGCTGCGGGGTTATCTAGGGCTGCCGTTGACCGGAGATACCTCGGCGACGTGCGGCGTGCTCGGTTGAAGTTCGGCGCCATCGCCCGAGGTTTCTAGCCCACCAAACAAGCGACAAAAACGTGCTACAGCACCGGTGGAGGATCGCAAGGCTCGGCATGACCCCGAGCTAGCTTGGAAATGGCCACAAATAAGGTTTCACCGTGCGACTGATTGATTCCGCCATGAACACCCTAGATAGAGCTCAAAATCCGTTGTTCCCAGTTGGTTTCATGCCACGGATGCTAAACAAGATATGATCGCGGGCTAGTCCAGCCTCTATGTGCAAAGTTTGACGCGCTAAGAATGAATAGAAGTGGAGAATTTTGGATTCCCGTACCGGATCGTCGGGTTGAAGCCGCCAGAGCAAAAACTTCAAATTCGCCGGCTACACTCCATGGTTTGCTCCAAGTTTTAGGTGAGAGCAGCACCACAGCAGCACGCTCCTGTGGCCGTGCTTGATCGGGCTTGAAAACTTTTGTGGAGCGCTGTCCACGTGAAGCTGACCGCCGGTTCTTTTGAGGTCGCTGCGGAGTGGTTGTTTGAGGGCTCGGGAACGCCGGAGCTTGCTCGCTTCTGGGCCGGGGAGGTGAGCAACGGGTGTGCCGTGCTGTTTTGCCGCTAAGAGGAGGGTGGGCGCGAGTTCTCTGCCGGTTCCCGATCAAGCCGAGGCAGCGGCGGCGTGAGAAGGGTTCTGTTCGGTTGGTGCTCGTGAGGAGGTAGCAAAGAGCAACTAGCTCGTTCTGGGGAGAGGAGATCATGTCGAGGGAAAAGAACACCACACACAGGGTGCCAGCGCGAGGGAACGCGAGCAGGAGGTGGCGCAGCCGTTCTAGGTGGCGCCCGGGTGCAGTCCCCCCGTGGAAGTGAATAAAAACAGAGAATTCTTTGCTTTGTGTGCAAGTCATTGTGTACCAATGACATGTGGGGTCCACCCCAAATTCCCCCCCCCCCCCACAATATCTTGTCATGTCAATCTATTACATTCAAACGTTGAATTTGAAATGTGGGCTAGCATTTGAATTCATCAAATTCAGTTTGAATTTGCATAGCAAATTTGAATTTGGTTGAAATTGAAAATGCTTCTCTTTAACTCCCTTTTGATCCCACCCTAAAAATGAAAAGTTTGCCTCCCTAAACTTCCACACTTCTAAGATATAGGGCTGCATGGTTATTTAAAATTTTTGGGCCACCATTTATGTGGACTTTGAATTAATAATCTGATTTTTAAACTTTCATGCAAAGAGGTATTTAAATCCTTATTGGTTCAACACCTTCAAATAAAGATGTGGGCCTCATTTTGGATGATCATCCATGTATCACTTTGCATGAATAAAAGTTTTAACAAGTCCCATTTTTCATGACTTTGTCACACATATGAATTCAAACCATGGTCTATTCATATGCATTTTGGGGCTTTTACAGAACAAGGGTGTAGGGATCAAGTGTGGACGTGGTGATGATCTTGACACCAGATCTAGATCAATTCCAGCGTCAAAAATCGATCAAAACACGATATGTCCACGCGCAAAAGTTTCTGCTCGAAGGGGGCGAAGAAAACGGATGCGTAGAAACAGAGGCGAAGTCGTAAGATGAGTAATGAAGACCTACCTTACTTCCTCCTTGTGGCAGGGCCTTTCTCTTAGCAACGGCAGCAGCAGGGAATTTTTCTATGGAAAATTACGGTATGGCAGATCGTCGGGCTTCCTCTCTGGGGCGTGACGGGGCTCATTGGCGGGGCTCGACAACGGAGTGTAACACCCCAAAATTTTGTTAAGACCCTAAATCATGTTAAGAGGGGAATTTAAAAATTTTTGGACGTGTTGCATGTTTTGCAAAAATTCAAATTCAAACTGGAATTCAAATTAAACTCAAATCAGAAAAGAAATAGAAAAAGAAAAAGAGAAAACAGAAAAAAACCGGCCAGTGGGCCGCAACCCACCAGCCGGCCCAACCAGCGCCCGCGCCAGCCCGCAGCCGCGCGCGCCGCTTCCTCCCACTGACAGGCGGGGCCCGCCAGTTCATCGTCTACCTCGCGCCAGCGCCGGACTCTCTCACCCGAATCGAAACCGATCGGGAATTCTCGCGTATTCCAGCCGAATTCCGTTCGGGGGCGACGCAAACTCGATCTAAACCACCCCGCCGCCCTCCCCCGTCTATAAAAACCCCGGCCTCGTTCTGTTTTTCCCACGCGATCTGCCGATTTTCCTCCGGTGAGAACCGAGACTTCTCCGGCGAATTCTGGCCGATCTAAGCTCAGAAATTCCGATCTAACTCGCTGGTCTTGATCCACCGCCTCCGAGGAACCTTGCAGGTGCAGAAAACTTGGTGACTTGCGGTGTAAACACAGCGCCGACGAGCCTCGCCGTGAATTCACCTCGGACCTCGTCGCCGATCACCTTCCAGGACCTCCGAGGTCAAGAAAACCCCCGAGGTGAGATCCCCGACCTCCCCTCCACCGATCTATGCCATAAGATCACAGTTCTAGGAAGAATTCTCGAAGATCCGAAAGTCTCCGGCGAGATCGCCGCTTCCTGCCGCCGTGCGCCGCCGGCAGCGCCTCCCGCGTTCGATCAGAGCGACGTGGCCGCTTGTGCGCCGTTTATTTTAAATCGCACGGTAGGGTTTAAATCCCCGCGTACCGGTTCGACGTTATAATCTCAGCCGTCGGTTTAAAATCAGACGGTCCACGTCAGCCCTGCGTTATAAAGACTGGAAATCTTACGTGCTACCCCCTGGGGTTCTCAGGAAATAAGAGCTAGCCCTGGAAACTTCTGATCTATCCCCTGGAACTTCAGAAAATCATGTAAATTCATTTAAAAATCAGTTTTAGCCCCTGGACTTAATAAAAATTAGGAAAAACTCCTCTGTTATGAGTAGCTAGACCCCTGAGAATTCTTAAAATAATAGTATAGACCCTGTAGTGGGGTGAGTTTACCTTTTTAGCCCTGTTTAATATTTAATTTAGGAAATTGAATATGTGGCTAGTGTTTAAAATTTAAAAAGTGAGACAAACATATTGTCAAAATTAAATTAAAAACTTTCTCAGTATTTAGAAAACTTTGGAGTGAGATAAAAATATATTTTGGGCTGAAGTGAATCTGTTTAATTTATTATTCACATTTAGGGACACATTTTAAGTAAAGAATAGTTCTGGAAAATAGGGAAAATAATTGTAAAATAGTTTACATCAGAGGAAAAGGTCAAAAATATATTAGTAAATATTTTAGATCAGAACCTATTCTGTTTAGATGATGTGTCTTACTATTTTCATAATAAAGTACACATTTATGCATAGGAAAATAAATCTGAAAATATAGCAACTAGTAAATGATAAATGGAGTTTCTAAAATCCAAAGAATTCAGTTTAGGGTTGGTAGAAATTCTGAAGACACATATGGAGAAGAAAAATACCTTTCATGCATACTTGGTAGCAAAAAGGTGTAGTAGTTGAATATAAGGAATTTATTTAAATTGGAAACTCATATATATATAGTATGTAAGTATAAATGTGAACACAAAAGTAGGAATCATATACACATGATTAAAAGTGCATGCAAGCCACAAATCAACACACATAGAGTAACCACAACACATATAATGGTGAATGACTTTCATAAATATGAATGTGTGGTTTGTATGAAGTGGAAGTGTGAACTATGTCTTATGGATTGTTGTTTTTCTTTTGCTATGTGTGATGGTATGATGTAGAACCTGCTCAAGAGCAAGTTATTCCTTTCCAAGATCAGGACTACCCATTTCAAGAGCAGCAGCAAGGAGGCAAGTGTCCTTGACCACTTTGATCCTATGCTAGGATGTGTAGATAGAATTATTTGCATTGTCAATTGAAAATATGAAACCCATGCTAGGAAGTTTCCCTAGAATTGCATTACCTTGTTTCCTTGTAGCTTGGGTTGGGATTCATTTTATCATGTCATTTATTATTATGCATATGCTTAGCCATGCTTAGAATGGGATATTATGGGATATGAGATCATCAGTTTATTTTACCATACTCTTGAATGAGGTATTGTGAGTTATGTAGATGTAGGGATCAAGGCAAGTTGGATGTTTTGGTTGTGTGCTTGGTGCACGAGACTCGGGTTTGTGTATAGTACTTGCCTGGATCCTAAGGACCGGTTCATGGAGCATGTAACCTGGCTTTACAGTGCCAACCACATGCTGAGATGGGGCAGCTTGGCCAATTAATTAGGTGTATCCCCGGCGTAGTATGGGTGTGTTGGATGGTGCGGGGAGTAGGTGTCAGCTGGACTACCATATGAACCGCAAGGCTCAAGAGGGGGCCACTGCAGCGGGGTTGGAGCCTCTTGTATGCTGTTAGGGGTGAAACCTCAGTGGGCCCACGCTCGTCGAGAATCCCTTTGTAAAGGCTTCGTAGTGATATCCTGACTACACACCTGGGAAGTGTGAATGTGGTTCGTAGCCACTGGCATAATGGAGGTTCTTTTAGTCCACCCGGCAACGGGGGATGAAATCACTACATGTGGGTACAGTGGTACAAACTCTGCAGAGTCAAAACTGTCATGACAGCCGTGCTCACGGTCAAGAGCGGCTCGGACTTATTCATGATTAGAGGATTGATGGTTTTGGAAGTTAAGCGGGGAGCTTAACATTGGAAATGATGTTATGGTTATTGGATTATGATGATATGGGAAATTGGGACCATTTCACCTGTGTAGTAATGTAGGTGCTTAATAAGCTAAGGTGATAGGTATTAATTGCATAGTGCTTTAACCATGAGTTCAACCTCTCCTTGTTCTAGCCATGCATGATATAATTTTTCCACACTTGCTGAGTACCATTGGTACTCAACCTTGCATATTTTGTTGGTTTATATTGCTGCTCAGGTCAAGATAATGAGGTGGTATATAATGACCAAGACTTTGGACCCGAAGAAGGTTTCTAGGTTCATGGAGACCCCCGGGCAACGCCTGTAACGGAGCCCACAAGAATAATATTCCGCTGCTAGTTTATTTACTTGTGATGAACTTATTATTGTCCATCGAGACATTTGCTATGTAAGACTTATTCATATTCGACACCTGGCATGTAATAAATGATGCTTCACTATTTGTCATCACATGTATGAGAAAATGATCCTGGCATACATGTGATATTCACTTGGTTGTTCTTCGGAAAAACCGGGTGTGACAGAAGTGGTATCAGAGCCAAGGTTGCCCGTAGGAACGTGGACCTAGGTAGAAATGGACGTATTTAAGGGCCCTATTTTCTTAAAAACTATTTTTACAAGATGTGTGATGAAAAGTGTTATTTAATGAGTCACTTTCTTCATCTTACCCCAATTTCATTCAAAATAGGATTTTGTTTAAAAAGTTTATCTAACCTAAGTTTAAATGCTTTTTGTTTTTAGATGGTTCGCATGATTCGCACCGCTCGCAAGTCCACAGGAGGGAGAGTTCCCGTAGTTGCCCTTGCCGAAAGAGAGGAGAGCCGTCCGGTGACGTACCTTTCCTACGGATTGGCAATAGGAGGCTTGTTGCGCCGTCTTCGACGTATGCTCGAAGCCGCCGGCAATACGAGCAAGCTAATCATCCACTATAACTCCACCAGGACCATCCGTGAGAAGAGAGAAGAATGGAGTTCAGAGATGAGGATTATACACGAAAATCAACTGCTTAAGATCCACCACTCTCCAGCTTGTCGAGCGACACAGATCGATGCGGAGAAGGATGTCACCTGGGAGGCCATCACCTGCCAGAGTCACATCTATCGTCGCCACCTGGACAGGACTGAGTACATGTATGTCCTCCAGCGTGAGAGTGGTACAACGGAGTATAAGTACCCGCCAGTGCAGCAAGGGACTTCCCATGAGCACATGGACTTGTGCTTGGAGGATGCTACTATGCTCAGCACTAGACTGCAGGAGTGTCAGCAAGAGCTTCAGGATGTTCGGGACACCCTGAAGGAAACGGAGGCGTTGCTGCGAGCCTGCCTGAGGGCGAGAGAAAGAGGAGATGGGAATGAACTGTGTGTCACCGCGAATGATACATGGACTCCTGACTCCCCAGATCGTCGGGCGATAAGACGTCGTCGCACTTCTCCACCAGCAGCCTCCCCACCCAAAGCAGAGTCAAAAGGAAGCCGAAATGATGAGGAAGATCCCGTGGAGCCAGATCAAGAAAACGAGTAGTGTAGAGTCCTTCCCTTAGTTAGCAAGATGTCGAATAGTCGAATCATTAAGTTAAGTTAATGGTGTGTTAATGCTTGGTGTGTGACGTGAGTTGTGGAAGCCATGAGCAATTGTCCACAGCCTCGTCTTTAGATTGTTTTGCTTTGGTGTGAGAACCCACATGAAATAATATTGCATTTATTTTTGTGTGAGAAATGAACCCTCAGAAAAGTATAACAAAGCCTCAACACTTCAAAGTACAAACAAATGAAAGTAGTAAGATGATACTAAATGCTTTCAAATTAACATTGGTTGATTCTGCCAGATGGCCGGAAGAGGAAAAGGACGTGCTGCCAACCCCGCCAACAACAACGATGAGGCATGCAACCCTCATCTTTCTGGAGGCCAGGACCGGGGTGGTCACCGTGAAGGAGTTGATCCCCTCCACCAAATGCTGGAGAATCAAAATCAGCTCATCCAGAACTTGACTCAAGTGGTGGCCAACTTGCATCAAGTTCCACCTCCACAAGCTGCACCACGCCAACCAAGGTTGAGTGAGTTTCTAGGAACTCAACCTCCAAAGTTTGCAAGTGCTGCTGAACCTCTGGAGGCAGATGATTGGCTGAAGACCATTGAAAGTAAGATGAGGATCATACAGTGCCAAGGGTATGAGAAGGTGCTGTTTGCCTCTCATCAATTGCATGGACCTGCTGCTGATTAGTGGACCGCCTACGTGGCCGCCCATCATGACCCTGAGAACATCACTTGGGAAGAGTTCAAGCGTAGCTTCCGCAACCATTACATCCCAAGAGGTGAACTCAAAAACAAGAGGAAGGAGTTTTTGGGACTGCAGCAGGGAAACATGACGGTGAGGGAATACCTCACTAAATTTACTCAACTATCCCGTTATGCCCCACGGGACATAGAGACTGATGAGCAGAAACAAGATTGTTTCGTGGAGGGACTTACCGCAGAAATGCAGTGTGCAATGTCCTCAAATGAGTATGAAAGCTTCCAAAAGATGGTGGACAGAGCATTTGTGGTAGAAAGGAAGCTGAAGGCCAAGGCCTTGGAAAATGAGAATAAGAGGAAGGCCGGGTGGTCACATCAAGCCTCAGGGAGCAACACCCGCCCACGTCTGATGCAGCAACCTGCAGGGCAGACGAACCGTGCTGCGGTACCCTACTCAGCACCAAGAGGGTACAACCTGAACTACAGGCCTCCGGCAGCACCAGCACAGCCGCAACGTCAGTTTGTACAGCAGCCTCGCCCCGCATATCCACCTCGACCAGCAGTGCAAGGACCCCCAAACCAACCCCAAGACAATAAAGGCCAGGCACCTAAGGTTGGGATGCAATGTTTTAACTGTGGTGAAGTAGGGCACTATGCCCATAAGTGCCCAAAGAAGAAGCCCGCGCAGCCACAACAGCAGAATGTAATGACAGGACGGGTGAACCACGTCACTATGGAGGAAGCACAAGAGGCACCCGACGTGGTAGTTGGTAAGTTTCCTGCCAATTTACACCTTGCAACCCTGCTGTTTGATTCTGGTGCTACCCACTCGTTCATTGCTCAAGGGTTTGTTAAGAAGCATGACCTAGCAACAACACAAATGAACCATATGCTAGCCGTAAACTCTCCGGGTGGAGAAATAAGGACAAGACAAGTGTGTCCCAAGGTTAACCTAGACATTAATGGGGTAGTATTTACTGCTAACCTCATAGTGATAGATTCACAAGGGATAGATATTATTTTGGGTATGGATTGGTTGACAAAACATAAAGGAATCATCCATTGTTCGACCAGAACGGTGGAACTAACTCACCCTAGTGGCACAAGAGTAAAGTTCATAACAATACACGAGCCTAGGAGGGACATTAAATTAAATCAAGTTGAGGTGAAAGTTGAGGAAATCAGGACCATCAGGGAATATCCAGATGTTTTTCCGGAGGAGTTGCCAGGTATGCCTCCCGATCGTGAGGTGGAATTCGCAATTGAGCTAGTACCTGGAACAGCCCCGATATACAAGAGACCTTATCGGATGGACTCCAAGCAGCTAGAAGAACTCAACGATCATTCAAGAGAATTGACGGAGAAGGGGTATATTCGTCCTAGTTCCTCACCCTGGAGAGCTCCGGTGATATTTGTGCCCAAGAAGGACGGAACCCAAAGGTTATGCGTGGATTACCGTGCCTTGAATGAGGTAACTATCAAGAACAAGTACCCATTACCCCGCATTGAAGACTTGTTTGATCAGCTGAGGGGAGCTTGTGTGTTCTCGAAAATTGATCTCAGGTCGGGATACCACCAACTCAAGATAAGGCAATCTGATATTCCCAAGACAGCTTTCGTATCTCGGTACGGACTGTATGAATACACTGTCATGCCTTTCGAGCTAACTAATGCCCCGGCATACTTCATGTATCTCATGAACAAGGTATTCATGGAATATCTGGACAAATTTGTGGTGGTTTTCATAGATGACATTCTCGTCTTCTCCAAAGATGAAGAAGAACATGAGAAACATCTAAGGTTGGTGTTGCAGAGGCTGAGAGAACACCAACTATATGCCAAGTTGAGCAAGTGTGAGTTTTGGCTGAAGAGAGTTCCCTTCTTAGGACATATAATCTCGAAGGGAGGAATCTCCGTAGATCCCGCCAAAATCGAGGATATCCAGAAGTGGAAGACCCCTGAAAATGTCGGGTAAGTTCGAAGCTTCTTGGGATTGGCTGGATACTATCGACGGTTTATTGAAGGATTCTCCAAGATCTCGAGACCTCTAACCAAACTGTTGGAGAAGGGAATCACATTCACATGGACGCCTGAGGAGGTGTTACCCATGAATGAAGTGGACGTAGCTGAGGATTTGTCTTATGCCGAGCAACCATACAAGATTTTGGAGACAATGGAACGCCTCACCAGAAATAAAAGAATCCGGATGTGCAAGGTGCAGTGGAAGCATCACTCAGAAGAGGAAGCCACCTGGGAGCGGGAAGATGAGCTAAAGGCACAATTTCCGGAATTGTTTTCTTAGAACCACCAATCTCGAGGACGAGATTTCTTTTAAGGGGGGTAGAGCTGTAACACCACAAAATTTTGTTAAGACCCTAAATCATGTTAAGAGGGGAATTTAAAAATTTTTGGACGTGTTGCATGTTTTGCAAAAATTCAAATTCAAACTGGAATTCAAATTAAACTCAAATCAGAAAAGAAATAGAAAAAGAAAAAGAGAAAACAGAAAAAAACCGGCCAGTGGGCCGCAACCCACCAGCTGGCCCAACCAGCGCCCGCGCCAGCCCGCAGCCGCGCGCGCCGCTTCCTCCCACTGACAGGCGGGGTCCGCCAGTTCATCGTCTACCTCGCGCCAGCGCCGGACTCTCTCACCCGAATCGAAACCGATCGGGAATTCTCGCGTATTCCAGCCGAATTCCGTTCGGGGGCGACGCAAACTCGATCTAAACCACCCCGCCGCCCTCCCCCGTCTATAAAAACCCCAGCCTTGTTCTGTTTTTCCCACGCAATCCGCCGATTTTCCTCCGGTGAGAACCGAGACTTCTCCGGCGAATTCTGGCCGATCTAAGCTCAGAAATTCCGATCTAACTCGCTGGTCTTGATCCACCGCCTCCGAGGAACCTTGCAGGTGCAGAAAACTTGGTGACTTGCGGTGTAAACACAGCGCCGACGAGCCTCGCCGTGAATTCACCTCGGACCTCGTCGCCGATCACCTTCCAGGACCTCCGAGGTCAAGAAAACCCCCGAGGTGAGATCCCCGACCTCCCCTCCACCGATCTATGCCATAAGATCACAGTTCTAGGAAGAATTCTCGAAGATCCGAAAGTCTCCGGCGAGATCGCCGCTTCCCGCCGCCGTGCGCCGCCGGCAGCGCCGCCCGCGTTCGATCAGAGCGACGTGGCCGCTTGTGCGCCGTTTATTTTAAATAGCACGGTAGGGTTTAAATCCCCGCGTACCGGTTCGACGTTATAATCTCAGCCGTCAGTTTAAAATCGGACGGTCCACGTCAGCCCCGCGTTATAAAGACTGGAAATCTTACGTGCTACCCCCTGGGGTTCTCGGGAAATAAGAGCTAGCCCTGGAAACTTCTGATCTAGCCCCTAGAACTTCAGAAAATCATGTAAATTCATTTAAAAATCAGTTTTAGCCCCTGGACTTAATAAAAATTAGGAAAAACTCCTCTGTTATGAGTAGCTAGACCCCTGAGAATTCTTAAAATAATAGTATAGACCCTGTAGTGGGGTGAGTTTACCTTTTTAGCCCTGTTTAATATTTAATTTAGGAAATTGAATATGTGGCTAGTGTTTAAAATTTAAAAAGTGAGACAAACATATTGTCAAAATTAAATTAAAAACTTTCTCAGTATTTAGAAAACTTTGGAGTGAGATAAAAATATATTTTGGGCTGAAGTGAATCTGTTTAATTTATTATTCACATTTAGGGACACATTTTTAAGTAAAGAATAGTTCTGGAAAATAGGGAAAATAATTGTAAAATAGTTTACATCAGAGGAAAAGGTCAAAAATATATTAGTAAATATTTTAGATCAGAACCTATTCTGTTTAGATGATGTGTCTTACTATTTTCATAATAAAGTACACATTTATGCATAGGAAAATAAATCTGAAAATATAGCAACTAGTAAATGATAAATGGAGTTTCTAAAATCCAAAGAATTCAGTTTAGGGTTGGTAGAAATTCTGAATACACATATGGAGAAGAAAAATACCTTTCATGCATACTTGGTAGCAAAAAGGTGTAGTAGTTGAATATAAGGAATTTATTTAAATTGGAAACTCATATATATATAGTATGTAAGTATAAATGTGAACACAAAAGTAGGAATCATATACACATGATTAAAAGTGCATGCAAGCCACAAATCAACACACATAGAGTAACCACAACACATATAATGGTGAATGACTTTCATAAATATGAATGTGTGGTTTGTATGAAGTGGAAGTGTGAACTATGTCTTATGGATTGTTGTTTTTCTTTTGCTATGTGTGATGGTATGATGTAGAACCTGCTCAAGAGCAAGTTATTCCTTTCCAAGATCAGGACTACCCCTTTCAAGAGCAGCAGGAAGGAGGCAAGTGTCCTTGACCACTTTGATCCTATGCTAGGATGTGTAGATAGAATTATTTGCATTGTCAATTGAAAATATGAAACCCACGCTAGGAAGTTTCCCTAGAATTGCATTACCTTGTTTCCTTGTAGCTTGGGTTGGGATTCATTTTATCATGTCATTTATTATTATGCATATGCTTAGCCATGCTTAGAATGGGATATTGTGGGATATGAGATCATCAGTTTATTTTACCATACTCTTGAATGAGATATTGTGAGTTATGTAGATGTAGGGATCAAGGCAAGTTGGATGTTTTGGTTGTGTGCTTGGTGCACGAGACTCGGGTTTGTGTATAGTACTTGCCTGGATCCTAAGGACCGGTTCATGGAGCATGTAACCTGGCTTTACAGTGCCAACCACATGCTGAGATGGGGCAGCTTGGCCAATTAATTAGGTGTATCCCCGGCGTAGTATGGGTGTGTTGGATGGTGCGGGGAGTAGGTGTCAGCTGGACTACCATATGAACCGCAAGGCTCAAGAGGGGGCCACTGCAGCGGGGTTGGAGCCTCTTGTATGCTGTTAGGGGTGAAACCTCAGTGGGCCCACGCTCGTCAGGAACCCCTTTGTAAAGGCTTCGTAGTGATCTCCTGGCTACACACCTGGGAAGTGTGAATGTGGTTCGTAGCCACTGGCATAATGGAGGTTCTTTTAGTCTACCCGGCAACGGGGGATGAAATCACTACATGTGGGTACAGTGGTACAAACTCTGTAGAGTCAAAACTTTCATGACAGCCGTGCTCACGGTCAAGAGCGGCTCGGACTTATTCATGATTAGAGGATTGATGGTTTTGGAAGTTAAGCGGGGAGCTTAACATTGGAAATGATGTTATGGTTATTTGATTATGATGATATGGGAAATTGGGACCATTTCACCTGTGTAGTAATGTAGGTGCTTAATAAGCTAAGGTGATAGGTATTAATTGCGTAGTGCTTTAACCATGAGTTCAACCTCTCCTTGTTCTAGCCATGCATGATATAATTTTTCCACACTTGCTGAGTACCATTGGTACTCAACCTTGCATATTTTGTTGGTTTATATTGCTGCTCAGGGCAAGATAATGAGGTGGTGTATAATGACCAAGACTTTGGACCCGAAGAAGGTTTCTAGGTTCATGGAGACCCCCGGGCAACACCTGTAACGGAGCCCACAAGAATAATATTCCGCTGCTAGTTTATTTACTTGTGATTAACTTATTATTGTCCATCGAGACATTTGCTATGTAAGACTTATTCATATTCGACACCTGGCTTGTAATAAATGATGCTTCACTATTTGTCATCACATGTATGAGAAAATGATCCTGGCATACATGTGATATTCACTTGGTTGTTCTTCGGAAAAACCGGGTGTGACACGGAGCTCGACGACGGGGCTCGACGGCGGGGCTCAACGGTGGGGCTCGTCGGCGGGGCTCACCGGCAGGGTCACCGGTGACCAAACTCCGGCAGGGGGTGGTGGTCAACTCGGCGAGTTGGGGGGTGGCCAACTGAAAGTGCATCTAGGCATCCCTTGTGGTTTTGGTTGATTTATGACAAACAAATGAGACTCTAACAAAATTGTTGAGATGAGCGCAGGTTCTTAAAGAAATTAGGAAGAAAGCGCAAAAACAAAGTGTGACACCCTCATCTCGGGTGTCAGCATATGTTCATGTTTTATGAAGAGGAAACATTTTAAGAAAAGAAGGAACAGAGAAAAATATCAAAGGAATAGCCAATGAGAGCCGAATCCAGCTCTCAGGAAGCGCCAAAGACAACTCACCGCGGCCGCTGGCCACGTGGCGTGATCGGAGCTCATCCCTGCGAAGTGGGGAGAGGCCGCCACCAAGCTGGCTACGTGGCAGGCTCGGGGCTCGTCTCCGCAAAAGGGGAGAGGTCCAATCCTGTGGGACACGTGTTGCCCACGGAGCTAGCCTCTGCGGAAGAAGCAAAGGAATTTCCGCAGGACACGAGTCATCCTCGGAGCTAGTCCTCACAGAAGTCAGAGGACCAGTCGCGCGGGATACGTGTCGATCTCGGAGCCCACCTCCAAGAGATCCTGTTCTATTGGACACACGTCGTCACCGGAGCTTATCTCCGGAAGGTCTGTCGCTGCTGGACACGTGTCGACCTCGGGGCATGTCCCTGAAGAAAAGAAGAGAGGAAAGACCGGCGCCAACACGTGGCGTGCGCGGAGCTCACCTCCAAAGGAGGGGGAGGTCTCGCTAGTTGACACGCGGCACGACCGGAGCTCGTCTCTGCGGAAAAGGAGATACCAGGCCCCGGAAGGACACGTGGAGCCTCCGGAGCTCATCGCCGCGAAGGTAACGAGTTCTGGAACGGCTGTTACTCGTAAGAATATCGGTACGTAAAGGAAACCAACCTGAATTCCACAACGTTACCGCACCAAATCAACTAAAAATAAGATGATAGGATCCAACGACGATCTGAATAAGACTCATATTCGGGATACAATCAGATTAGGACTCTTCTCTTCCTGATTATAAATAGAACCCAGAACCTCTGGCCGAAACCACAACCTTCTTTTCCAACTCCTGAGCCAACGACTTAGAAGCCCTAGCCCTAACTCGCCGAGTAAACCATCGCCGAAGCGCAACAATGGAGATCATCGGAGGAGAACCGAGCTGACTGAGGAGGACCTCGAAAACCAAGAAGGGCGAAAGGTAGGACTCCGACACCACCTTACGGCATCGTTGTATTCTCCTCGCATCTGTTCTTTGATTCCTTCAGAAGCCTTCCCGTGGATAGATCACTTGATGATCAGGTTGATCTAAAGACAAGATCATCGCCACATCCACCTTTGATCCAAACATCTCTGTCCATGCAAGCCATGCAAAAACACGTACAGACCAATCTAATAAAATTAATCATAGGATGGCATGCATGTGCATCATCGCATCTACTTTAAGCTTTGTGCATGATATTGATTGCTGTGAATCTTGTATGCACGTGATCCTACCTAGCAGAACAAGCTTGGGGAGCTGTCTGCGATGAACTGCAGCAACAAGGTTTTGGGATTCAAGAACAACCGGAACCGCAAGAACAAGGCAAGTGCTCCTTGACCATGTTGATCCTATGTTTTGAGTAAAACTATTTTGTTTTGCGAAAAGGTGTGTGTGCTGAGTCAAACATAATGGGAAAACCTTTTTATAGGAGTTTACTAGTTTTGGTTAAACCACCCTTGTCGCCTGGGAAGTTTATGAGCCGGGTTTGGTTTTTGCTTTATGCTTCGCTGAGTCTATTGGATTGGGAAGCGAGATAGATGTGTCTAGCTAACTGCACTCGTAATGATAATAAGAAACTGATGTTAATAATGGACATGGATTGGAGGGAGATCTAGGCAAGCCCGGGTTTGTGAATGAGGTGGCATGAGATGGTGGTTTACTTGCCGTAGATCTAAGGACCGGTTCCTGCATGCACATGCTAGGATAACAGTGCCACCACAAGGCCAAGTATGGGTGCGGCTTAGCTGAGTAATTAGGTAAGTTGCTAGAGTGTTATGGACTGTGGAAGGAGCGGGGAATGGGAGTCGAGTGAGGACTGCCCTGGGAACTGCATGGCACAAGAGGGGGCCTGTGGGTGGGAGAATTGGAGATTCTAGCCTGCTGGTGAAACCTTAGTGAGTCCATACATCTAGTAACCCCTTTGTAAAGGCTATTTTGTGATCTCTTGACCATACACCGAAGGATGTGTACTGGTATAGTGGAGGTTCTGCAGTCGCCGATGGGTGATGAAATCACAAACTTGTGGGTAAAGAGGTGCAAACTCTCCAGAGTCTAAAACTATCATGATAGCCGAGCTTACGGTCATGAGCGCCTGGCTAAACTGCCAAGATTAGTTGGGATGGTTATTGGGAAGGTTCTTAGTTATGGTTATTGGTTTTGGTTATGGTATGGTTGTTGGGACTGTTGAGTCCGGGTGATAAGATGGTTGCATGACTGTTGAGACATGGCAGCGAAACTGGTCTCGGTGTGAGACAAAGTTGTTTATGAGATAGGATGGTAGCGAACACGTGAAGGTATTCATGAGATGGTAGCGAATACGAGGAGGTATTCGTGAGTAAGAATGAGGTTGGTTAATGTTCGGGTGGAACATGGAAAGTGATGGAGGTATGATTGGTAATTTAGTACATGCTGGGATTACATTCATCCAAAGTTAAGTTGCTGTTTTATCATGGTTTTATAAATCTGCTTTTCTGCAAATAAGCCTTTTTTACCTACCTTGTTTATGAGCTGCATATCATGTGTTTTCCCGCACTTGCTGAGTACATCATTGTACTCAAACTTGCATTATTATTTCATCATCAGTAGCAGGAGAAGCCTACTATGAAGACCAAGTGGAGCATTACGGCGTGTGATCTGTTCTCAACCTTACCTGTGGGAATGGAATAGAGATGGAGCCATTGCTGCTTAGATTTGCTTCCGCATTAGTTAAATCGCTTCCGCATTAGTTAGAAGACTTCCGCTGCATAGAAATAAAGACTTCCACTATAAGCATTAGTCCAAGACTCATGAGATATTGTAATAAACTCTGTTATTTGTGGTAATATATAATCTGCATTCAGTTTGTGGAACATATGTGTATGTGTGATGAACATCCTGGCCACACATATGCATTAGTTCTCGGTTCTGTGGTTTTTCCACAGAATTGAGGGCGTCACAGAAAGGAGAATAAAGATCCAAATTGATAAGAGCTCAGGAGTTGAAAAGATTAGATTACTTGGTATGGAGTGTGTTGGAGAAACACACCCCAAGAGCTCAAGTGAAAGAAATCACACTAACTGCACAAAAATCAGCATGTGCGGACTAGTCCGATATCAACCGGACTAGTCCGATTTCTCTCTAACTAGAAAACGGACTAGTCCGCACTCTTACGGACTAGTCAGGTATCTCACAACACTTAGAGTTTTCCACACTCCGCACACCGGACTAGTACGTACATCGCAAACCCTAACTGTAACCTTTAGAAACCCTAGTATAAATAGAGGTGTACGGCCATACTACCCCATGACTCGATGTCACACCCGGTTTCTCCGAAGAGCAACCGAGTGAATATCACATGTATGCCAGGATCATTTTCTCATACATGTGATGACAAATAGTGAAGCATCATTTATTACAAGCCAGGTGTTGAATATAAATATGTCTTACAAAGCATACGTCTCGATGGACAATAATAAGTTCGTAACATGTAAATAAACTAGCAGCGGAATATTATTCTTGTGGGCTCCGTCACAGGCGTTGCCCGGGGGGCTCCATGAACCTAGAATCCTTCTTCGGGTCCGAAGTCTTGATCAATAAACACCACATCATCCCCTTGACCTGAGCAGCAATTTAAACCAACAAATATGCAAGGTTGAGTACCGTTGATACTCAGCAAGTGTGGGAAAATTATGTCATGCATGGCTAGAACAAGGAGAGGTTGAACTCATGGTTAAAGCACTATGCAATTAATACCTATCACCTTAGCTATTAAGAACGTAGATTACTACATAGGTTAAATGGTCCCAGTCTCCCAACCCATCATCATAATCAAATGACCAAATCCTCAAATTCCAATGTTAAGCTCCCCGCTTAACATCCTCAACTTCCAAAGCCATCAATCCTCTAATCATAAATAAGTCCGAGCCGCTCTTGACCGTGAGCACGGCTGTCATGAAAGTTTTGACTCTGCAGAGTTTGCACCACTGTACCCACATGTAGTGATTTCATCCCCCGTTGCCAGGTGGAGTAAAAGAACCTCCATTATGCCAGTGGCCACGAACAACAATCACACTTCCCAGGTGTGTTGCCAGGAGATCACTACGAAGCCTTTATAATGGGATTCTCGACGAGCGTGGGCCCACTGAGGTTTCACCCCTAACACATACAAGAGGCTCCAACCCCGCTGCAGTGGCCCCCTCTTGAGCCTTGCGGTTCATATGGTAGTCCAGCTGACACCTACTCCCCGCACCATCCAACACACTCATACTACGCCAGGGATACACCTAATTAATTGGCCAAGCTGCCCCATCTCAGCATGTGGTTGGCATGGTAAAGCCAGGTTACATGCTCCATGAACCGGTCCTTAGGATCCAGGCAAGTACTAAACACAAACCCGAGTGTCGTGCACCCAGCACCAACCAAATCATCCAACTTGCCTCGATCCCTACCTCTACATAACTCATAATGTCTCATGCAAGAGTAAGGTAAACAAGTTGATGATATCATATCCCACTTATCCCATTCTAATCATGGCTAAGCATAAGTAATATGAATGACATAATGAAACAAATCCCAACCCAAGCTACAAGGAAACAAGATAATGCAATTCTAGGGAAACTTCCTAGCATAGGTTTCAGATTTCAATTGACAATGCAAATAATTCTATCTACTCATCCTAGCATAGGATCAAAGTGGTCAAGGACACTTGCCTTCTTCCTGCTGCTCTGGGAATGGAAAGTCTTGATCTTGGAAGGGGAGAACTTGCTCTGGAGCAGGTTCTACTCATACCATCACACATAGCAAAAGAAAACAACAATCCATAAGACATAGTTCACACTTTCACTTCATACAAACCAAACATTCACACCTATGAAAGTCATTCACACTTCTAAGGGTTGTGGTTACTCTATGTGTGGTGATTTTTGACCTACATGCACTTTAAAACATATGTATATTATTTCTAACTTTTGTATTCAGATTTCTGTTTGTACACTATATATAAATTCCCAATTTAAACAAATTCTTTAATACCCTCTTTAGCTACCAAGAGTGCATGCAAGGTAATTTCCTACTCCAAATGGTTTTCAGACCTTCTACCAATCCTAAACTGAATTCTTTGGATTTTGGAAACTTCATTTATCATTTTCTAGTTATTCACACTTAGCTTGCTATATTTCTAGATTTATTTCCTATGCCTAAATGTGAACTTTATTAGGAAAATAGTAAGACACCTCATCTAAACAGAATAGGTTCTGATCTAAAATATTAAATAATATATTTTTGAACTTCTCCTCTGATGTGAACTAATTTAAATTTATTTTATAAATTTTCAGAATTATTTCCTAGCCTAAAAATGTGTCCCTATAACTAATAAATGTGAACAATCAATTGGACAGATCCATTTCAGCTAAAAATCTATTTTTATCTCACTCCAAAGTTTTCCAAGTGCTAGGAAAGTTTAAATTTGAATTTACAATGTGTTTGTCCCATCTTTTAAATTTTAAATACTAATCACATATTCAAACTCCTAAATTTAATATCACATAGGGTTAAAAAGGTAAACTCACCCCACTACAGGGTATATTATATTATTTTAAGAATTTCCAGGGGCCTAACTATGCATAACAGAGGGTTTTGCTAATTTTTATTAAGTCCAGGGGCTAAAACTGATTTTTAATTGAATTTACATGAATTTCTGAAGTTCCAGGGGCTAGATCAGAAGTTTCCGGGGCTAGCTCGTATTTTCCGAGATCCCCAGGGGGTAGCGCGTAAGAATCCCGGCCTTTATAATGCGGGGCTGATGTGGACCGTCCGATTTAAAACAGACGGCTGAGATTATAACGTCGAACCGGTACGCGGGGATTTAAATTCTACCGTGCGATTTAAAATAGACGGCCCTCAAGCGGCCACGTCGCTCTGATCGAGCGCGGGCGGCGCTGCCCGGCGGCGCGCGGCGGCGGAAGGTGGCGATCTCGCCGGAAAACTTCGGATCTTCGTCAATTCTTCCTAAAACTGGGATTTCATGGCATAGATCGGTAGAGGGGAGGTCGGGGATCTCACCTCGGGGTTTTTCTTGAGCTCGGAGGTCCTGGAAAGCGGTCGGCGACGAGGTCCGAGGTGAATTCACGGTGATGCTCGTCGGCGCTCTGTTTGAAGCGCAAACCACCGAGTTTTCTGCACCTGCGTGATTCCCCGGAGGAGGTGGATCAAGATCAGCACGTTAGATCAGAAATCCCGAGCGAAGATCGAGAGAAATTGGCCGGAGAAACTCTTGTTCTCACCGGGAGGAAAAACGGCTGATCGTGGGGGAAAAACGGAGTGATGCCGATGTTTTTATAGACGAGGAAGGGCGGCGGGTTTGTTTAGATCGAGTTTGAGTCGTCTGGGACCGGGAGTCGGGCTGAGGGACGCGGAATTCCGGGTTGGTTATGATCGCGCGCGCGGAAGAGTCCGGCGGTTGGCGCGAGCGGGAGGTCGGGGATGACAGGTGGGCCCCGCATGTCAGTGAGAGGGAGAGGGGGCCCGCGGCTGCGGGCTGGCACGGGGGTGGATGGGCTGGCTAGTGGGTTTCAGCCCACTGGCCGGGGGGGGTTTGTTTTTTTTCTTTTTCTTTTCTGTTTTGAGTTTAATTTGAATTCCAATTTAAATTTGAATTTCTGCACCACATGCAATACGTCCAAAAAATTTTAAATTCCCCTCTTAACAGGTTTTGGGGTGTTACAGCTCTACCCCCCTTCAAAGAAATCTCGACCTCGAGATTGGTGGTTCTAAGAAAACAATTCCGGAAGCAGTGCCTTAAGCTCGTCTTCTCGCTCCCATGTGGCTTCCTCTTCCGAGTGATGCTTCCACTGCACCTTGCACATCCGGATTCTTTTATTTCTTGTGAGGCGTTCCATTGTCTCCAAAATCTTGGATGGTTGCTCGGCATAAGACAGATCCTCAGCTACGTCAACCTCATTCATGGGTAACATCTCTTTAGATGATCTCAGACATTTCTTGAGCTGTGACACATGGAATACGTCATGCACATCCGATAGGCGAGCCGGTAATTCTAGTTCATACGCCACTTCGCCTTTCCTCCCTAGAACTTGAAAGGGTCCGATGTATCGAGGTGATAACTTCCCTTTAACCTTGAACCGACGAAGTCCTCGGATAGGGGACACCTTGAGATAGACGTAGTCCCCCACGTTGAAAACGAGCTCTCTTCTTCGTACATTGGCATAGCTCTTTTGTCGTGTCTGTGCTATCCTCAAGTTGTTGCGAATTTCCCTCACTTTCGCCTCGGCTTCTTGTAGTACTTCGGGTCCAAACACTTTGCTTTCCCCCGTTTGGTTCCAAAATAGTGGAGTTCTACACTTCCTCCCGTACAAAGCTTCAAACGGTGACATCTTCATACTAGCCTGATAGCTGTTGTTATAGGAGAACTCCGCATACGGTAAGTTCTTATCCCAACTCCGATTGTTTTTGAGTGCACACACTCTCAGCATATCCTCAAGGATCTGATTGGTTCTTTCCGTCTGCCCGTCAGTTTGGGGATGATAGGCAGAACTAAAATTCAGATGGGATCCCATGGTTTCATGCAACTTCTGCCAGAACCTTGAGGTGAACTGTGTCCCTCGATCCGACACTATCTTCTTTGGCACTCCATGGTAACACAAGATCCTTGACATGTACAACTCCGCCAATTTAGATCCGTTGTAGCTTTCTTTCACGGGGATGAAATGAGCTACCTTGGTTAGCCTGTCGATGATGACCCATATCGAATCGTATCCTGATTGGGTCCTAGGCAATCCCACTATGAAATCCATACCGATTTCTTCCCATTTCCATTTAGGCACTTTGAGTGGTTGCAATAATCCCGCGGGTCATTGATGTTCCGCTTTCACCAACTGACATGTGTCACATAGGGCAACATGTTCCGTGACATCTCGCTTCATGCCATACCATCAATACCTGCTCTTGAGGTCCTGGTACATCTTCGTACTCCTACGATGAATGGAATAGTCGGAATCATGAGCCTCCTTCAAAATCAATTCACGGATCTCCTTTACTTCAGGCACAAAGATCCTTTTCTCGTGCCACACCGTACCTTGTTCATCTTCTCTGAAACCAGGGGCTTTATTTTCCTTGATGAGTTGTCTGATTTCTTGTATCTTCTCGTCATTCTTTTGACCATCGCGTATGTCTTGCTCTAGTGTGGAGTCCACTTCCATGGCGATGGCTTCACCACTATTCACCAGGCATAGATTGAGTCTTATAACATCGTCCTTCAATTCTGCAGGCATGTCCTTCAAGCTCAACCTATTGACCTGCACTTTCCGGCTTAAAGCATCTGCCACGACGTTTGCTTTCCCATGATGATAGTTGATGCCCACATCAAAGTCATTGATTAGCTCTAACCATCTCCTTTGTCTGAGGTTGAAATCTGGCTGTGTGAAAATGTACTTTAAACTCTTATGATTCGTATATATCTCTGTCCTCTTCCCCATCAAGTAGTGCCGCCAAATTTTCAACGCGTGTACCACTGCGGCTAGTTCTAGGTCATGTGTAGGATAGTTCATCCCGTGTTTCCGGAGCTGCCGGGATGAATAAGCCATGACATGCCCTTCTTGCATGAGAACACATCCCAACCCGTTTCCAGAGGCATCGCAGTACACCGAAAAGTTTCTTCTGCATATCTGGCATAACTAGCACTGGGGCTGTTGTCAATCTTTTCTTTAGCTCCTGAAAACTCGTCTCGCACTGCGGCGTCCATGTGAATGTGATTCCCTTCTCCAACAGTTTGGTGAGGGCTCTCGAGATCTTGGAGAATCCCTCAATGAACCGTCAATAGTATCCAGCCAATCCCAAGAAGCTTCGAACGTCCCCGACATTCTCAGGGGTCTTCAACTTCTGTATATCCTCGATCTTGGCGGAATCTACGGAGATTCCTCCGTCCGAGATTATATGTCCTAAGAAGGGAACTCTCTTCAGCCAAAACTCACACTTGCTCAACTTGGCATATAGTTGGTGTTCTCTCAGCTTCTGCAACACCAACCTTAGATGTTTCTCATGTTCCTCTTCATCTTTGGAGAAGACGAGAATGTCATCTATGAAAACCACCACGAATTTGTCCAGATATTCCATGAATACCTTGTTCATGAGATACATGAAGTATGCCGGGGCATTAGTTAGCCCAAAAGGCATGACGGTGTATTCATACAGTCCGTACCGAGATACGAAAGTTGTCTTTGGAATATCAGTTTGCCTTATCTTAAGTTGGTGGTATCCCGACCTGAGATCAATTTTCGAGAACACACAAGCTCCCCTCAACTGATCAAACAAGTCTTCAATGCGGGGTAATGGGTACTTGTTCTTGATGGTTACTTCATTCAAGGCACGGTAGTCAACGCATAACCTTTGGGTTCCGTCCTTCTTCGGCACAAATATCACTGGAGCTCCCCATGGTGAGGAACTAGGACGAATATACCCCTTCTCCGTCAAATCTCTTAAATGATCCTTGAGTTCTCCCAGCTGCTTGGAGTCCATCCGATAAGGTCTCTTGTATATCGGAGCTGTTCCAGGCACTAGCTCAATCGAGAATTCCACTTCATGATCAGGAGGCATACCTGGCAACTCCTCCGGAAAAATATCTGGATATTCCCTGATAATCCTGATCTCCTCCACTTTCACTTCAACTTGATTTAATTTAATGTCCCTCCTAGGCTCTTGTATTGTTATGAACTTTACTCTTGTGCCACTAGGGTGAGTTAGTTCCACCGTTCTGGTCGAACAATGGATGATTCCCTTATGTTTGGTCAACCAATCCATGCCCAAAATAATATATATCCCTTGTGAATCTATCACTATGAGGTTGGCAGTAAATACTACCCCATTAATGTCTAGATTCACCTTGGGACACACTCGTCTTGTCCTTATTTCTCCACCTGGAGAGTTGACTGCTAGCATATGGTTCATTTGTGTTGTTGCTAGATCATGCTTCTTAACAAACCCTTGGGCAATGAACGAGTGGGTAGCACCAGAATCGAACAACAGGGTTGCAATGTGTAAATTGGCAGGAAACTTACCAACTACCACGTCGGGTGCCTCTTGCGCTTCTTCCATGGTCACGTGGTTCACCCGTCCTCGCATTACATTCTGCTGTTGCGGCTGCACGGGCTTCTTCTTTGGGCACTAATGGGCGTAGTGCCCCACTTCACCACAGTTAAAGCATTGCACCCCGACCTTAGGTGCCTGGCCTTTGTTGTCTTGGGGCTGGTTTGGGGGTCCTTGTACTGCTGGTCGAGGTTGATATGTGGGGCGAGGCTGCTGTACAAAATGACTTTGTGGCTGTGTTGGTGCTGCCGGAGGCCTGAAGTTCGGGTTGTACCCTCTTGGTGCGGAGTAGGGTACCGCAGCATGGCTCGTCTGCCCTGCGGGTTACTACATCAGACGTGGGCGAGTGTTGCTACTCGAGGCTTGGTGTGACCATCCTGCCTTCCTCTTGTTTTCATTTTCCAAGGCCTTCAGATTTCTTTCTACAACAAATGCTCTGTCCACCATCTTTTGGAAGCTTTCATACTCGTTGGAGGACATTGCACACTGCATTTCTGCCGTGAGTCCTTCCACGAAGCAATCCTGTTTCTGCTCATCAGTCTCTATGTCCCGTGGGGCATAACGGGATATTTGAGTGAATTTTTTGAGGTATTCCCTCACAGTTATGTTTCCTTGCTGCAATCCCAATAACTCCTTTCTCTTGTTTTTGAGTTCACCCCTTGGTATGCAATGGTTGCGGAAGCTACGCTTGAAATCTTCCCAAGTGATATTCTCAAGGTCATGATGGGCGGCCACGTAAGCGGTCCACCAATCAGCAGCAGGTCCATGCAATTGGTGAGAGGCAAACAGCACCCTGTCATACCCTTGGCACTGTATGATCCTCATCTTGCTCTCAATGGTCTTTAGCCAGTCGTCTGCCTCCAGGGGTTCAGCAGCACTTGCAAACTTCGGAGGTTGAGTTCCTAGAAACTCACTCAACCTTGGTTGGTGTGGTGCAGCTTGTGGAGGTGGAGCTTGGTGCAAGTTGGCCACCACTTGAGTCAGGTTCTGGATGAGCTGATTTTGATTCTCAAGCATTTGGTGGATGGGATCAACTCCTTCACGGCGACCACCCCTGTCTTGGCCTCCAGAAAGATGAGGGTTGTCGGCCTCATCGTTGTTGTTGGCGGGGTTGGCACCACGACCCTTTCCTCTTCTGGCCATCTATCATGATTAACCAGATGTTAATTTAAAGCATTACGTATTAACTTACCAGTTTTTGCTTGTTTAAACTTTAAGATTTTGAGAACTTATTTCATTTATATTTTCTGAGGATTTCATGTCTTACGTGAACATAAATGCACTCTTAATTCAAATGGGTTCACACACCAACGCAAAACAACCTGAAGACGAGGTTGTGGATAAACGCCCATGGCTTCCACAACTCACGTCACACACCAAGCATTAACACACCATTAACTAAGGTAACGACTCGACTACTCGACATCCTACTAAACTAAGGGAAGGACTCTACACTACTCGTATTACTGAGCTAGCTCCTCGGGATCTTCCTCATTATTGCGGCTGCCTTCTGACTCCGCTTTGGGTGGGGAGGCTGCTGGTGGAGAAGTGCGACGACGCCTGATCGCCCGACGATCTGGGGAGTCAGGAGTCCATGTGTCATTCACGGTGACACACAGTTCATTCCCATCTCCTCTTTCTCTCGCCCTCAAGCAGGCTCGAAGCAACGCCTCGGTTTCCTTCAGGGTGTCACGAACATCCTAAAGCTCCTGCTGACACTCCTGCAGTTGAGTGCTGAGCATAGCAACATCCTCCAAGCACAAGTCCATGTGCTCATGGGAAGTCCCCTGCTGCACTGGCGGGTACTTGTACTCCGTTGTACCCCTCTCGCGCTGGAGGACATACATGTACTCAGTCCTGTCCAGGTGACGACGATAGATGTGACTCTGACAAGTGATTGCCTCCCAGGTGACATCCTTCTCCGCATCGACCTATGTCGCTCGACAAGCTGGAGAGCGGTGGATCTTGAGCAGCTGATTTTCGTGGATAATCCTCATCTCTGAACTCCATTCTTCCCTCATCTCACGGATGGTCCTGGTGGAGCTATAGTGTATGATTAGCTTGCCCGTGTTGCCGGCGGCTTGGAGCATGCATCGAAGACGGCGCAACAAGCCTCCTACTGCCAATCCGTAGGAGAGATACGTCACCGGACGGTTCTCCTCTCTCAGGGCAAGGGAAACTATGGGAACTCTCACTTCGGTGGACTTGTGGGCTGTGCGGATCACGCGAACCATCTAAAACATAAAGCATTTAAAATCAAGTTAGATAAGATTTTAAGCAAAAATCCTATTTTGAATAAAAGATGGGGTAAGATGAATAAAGTGGCCCATTAAATAACACTTTTCAACCCACACCTTGTAAAATAGTTTTTAAGAAAATAGGGTCCTTAAATACGTCCATTTTACCTAGGTCCACGTTCCTACGGGCAACCTTGGCTCTGATACCACTTCTGTCACACCCGGTTTCTCCGAATAACAACCGAGTGAATATCACATGTATGTCAGGACCATTTTCTCATACATGTGATGACAAATAGTGAAGCATCATTTATTACAAGCCAGGTGTCGAATATAAATATGTCTTACAAAGCATAAGTCTCGATGGACAATAATAAGTTCATAACATGTAAATAAACTAGCAGTGGAATATTATTCTTGTGGGCTCCGTCACAGGCGTTGCCCGGGGGGCTCCATGAACCTAGAATCGTTCTTCAGGTCCGAAGTCTTGATCATTAAACACCACATCATCCCCTTGACCTAAGCAGCAATTTAAACCAACAAATATGCAAGGTTGAGTACCGTTGGTACTCAGCAAGTGTGGGAAAATTATGTCATGCATGGCTAGAACAAGGATAGGTTGAACTCATGGTTAAAGCACTACGCAATTAATACCTATCACCTTAGCTATTAAGCACCTACATTACTACATAGGTGAAATGGTCCCAATCTCCCAACCCATTATCATAATCAAATGACCAAATCCTCAAATTCCAATGTTAAGCTCCCCGCTTAACATCCTCAACTTCCAAAGCCATCAATCCTCTAATCATGAATAAGTCCAAGCCGCTCTTGACCGTGAGCACGGCTGTCATGACAGTTTTGACTCTGCAGAGTTTGCACCACTGTACCCACATGTAGTGATTTCATCCCCCGTTGCTGGGTGGACTAAAAGAACCTCCATTATGCCAGTGGCCACGAACCACATTCACACTTCCCAGGTGTGTAGCCAGGAGATCACTACGAAGCCTTTACAAAGGGATTCCCGACGAGCGTGGGCCCACTGAGGATTCACCCCTAACAGCATACAAGAGGCTCCAACCCCGCTGCAGTGGCCCCCTCTTGAGCCTTGCGGTTCATATGGTAGTCCAGCTGACACCTACTCCCTGCACCATCCAACACGCCCATACTACACCGGGGATACACCTAATTAATTGGCCAAGCTGCCCCATCTCAGCATGTGGTTGGCACGGTAAAGCCAGGTTACATGCTTCATGAACCGGTCCTTAGGATCCAGGCAAGTACTAAACACAAACCCGAGTGTCGTGCACCCAGCACCAACCAAATCATCCAACTTGCCTCGATCCCTACCTCTATATAACTCATAATGTCTCATGCAAGAGTAAGGTAAACAAGTTGATGATATTATATCCCACTTATCCCATTCTAAGCATGGCTAAGCATAAGTAATATGAATGACATAATGAAACAAATCCCAACCCAAGCTACAAGGAAACAAGATAATACAATTCTAGGGAAACTTCCTAGCATAGGTTTCAGATTTCAATTGACAATGCAAATAATTCTATCTACTCATCCTAGCATAGGATCAAAGTGGTCAAGGACACTTGCCTTCTTCCTGCTGCTCTGGGAATGGAAAGTCTTGGTCTTGAAAGGGGAGAACTTGCTCTGGAGCAGGTTCTACTGATACCATCACACATAGCAAAAGAAAACAACAATCCATAAGACATAGTTCACACTTTCACTTCATACAAACCAAACATTCACACCTTTGAAAGTCATTCACACTTCTAAGGGTTGTGGTTACTCTATGTGTGGTGATTTTTGACCTACATGCACTTTTAAACATATGTATATTATTTCTAACTTTTGTATTCAGATTTCTGTTTGTACACTATATATAAATTCCCAATTTAAACAAATTCTTTAATACCCTCTTTAGCTACCAAGAGTGCATGCAAGGTAATTTCCTACTCCAAATGGTTTTCAGACCTTCTACCAATCCTAAACTGAATTCTTTGGATTTTGGAAACTTCATTTATCATTTTCTAGTTATTCACACTTAGCTTGCTATATTTCCAGATTTATTTCCTATGCCTAAATGTGAACTTTATTAGGAAAATAGTAAGACACCTCATCTAAACAGAATAGGTTCTGATATAAAATATTAAATAATATATTTTTGAACTTCTCCTCTGATGTGAACTAATTTAAATTTATTTTATAAATTTTCAGAATTATTTCCTAGCCTAAAAATGTGTCCCTATAACTAATAAATGTGAACAATCAATTAGACAGATCCATTTTAGCTAAAAATCTATTTTTATCTCACTCCAAAGTTTTCCATGTTCTAGGAAAGTTTAAATTCGAATTTACAATGTGTTTGTCCCATCTTTTAAATTTTAAATACTAATCACATATTCAAACTCCTAAATTTAATATCACATAGGGTTAAAAAGATAAACTCACCCCACTACAGGGTCTATTATATTATTTTAAGAATTTCCAGGGGCCTAACTATGCATAACAGAGGGGTTTTGCTAATTTTTATTAAGTCCAGTGGCTAAAACTGATTTTTAATTGAATTTACATGAATTTCTGAAGTTCCAGGGGCTAGATCAGAAGTTTCTAGGGCTAGCTCATATTTTCTGAGATCCCCAGGGGGTAGCGCGTAAGAATCCCGGCCTTTATAATGCGGGGCTGACGTGGACTGTCCGATTTAAAACAGACGGCTGAGATTATAACGTCGAACCGGTACGCGGGGATTTAAATTCTACCGTGCGATTTAAAATAGACGGCCCTCAAGCGGCCACGTCGCTCTGATCGAGCGCGGGCGACGCTGCCCGGCGGCGCGCGGCGGCGGAAGGCGGCGATCTCGCCGGAAAACTTCGGATCTTCGTCAATTCTTCCTAAAACAGGGATTTCATGGCATAGATCGGTAGAGGGGAGGTCGGGGATCTCACCTCAGGGTTTTTCTTGAGCTCGGAGGTCCTGGAAAGCGGTCGGCGACGAGGTCCGAGGTGAATTCACGGCGATGCTCATCGGCGCTGTGTTTGAAGCGCAAACCACCGTGTTTTCTGCACCTGCGTGATTCCCCGGAGGCGGTGGATCAAGATCAGCGCGTTAGATCAGAAATCGTGAGTGAAGATCAAGACAAATTGGCCGGAGAAACTCTGGTTCTCACCGGGAGGAAAAACGGCTGATCGTGGGGGAAAAACGGAGTGATGCCGGCGTTTTTATAGACGAGGAAGGGCGGCGGGTTTGTTTAGATCGAGTTTGAGTCGTCTGGGACCGGGAGTCGGGATGAGGGACACGGAATTCCGGGTTGGTTACGATCGCGCGCGCGGAAGAGTCCGGCTGTTGGCGCGAGCGGGAGGTCGGGGATGACAGGCGGGCCCCGCATGTCAGTGAGAGGGAGAGGGGGCGCGCGGCTGCGGGCTGGCGCGGGGGTGGATGGGCCGGCTGGTGGGTTTCGGCCCACTGGCCGGGGGGTTTGTTTTTTCTTTTTCTTTTCTGTTCTGAGTTTAATTTGAATTCCAATTTAAATTTGAATTTCTGCACCACATGCTATACGTCCAAAAAATTTTAAATTCCCCTCTTAACAGGTTTTGGGGTGTTACACTCGACCCCCTGCGCCATCACACCTCCCAAGAGCCCAAAATTCACATCTCTCCACACATTCTAACCCAAAAAGGATCAAATCTTTGAGGATTAGCAATTGATCAAAGGGGAGACTTGTTCTATACATCTTGAGCTCTTGGGTTTGATGTCTCACACACTCTTGTTCATTTATTGTTCATCTTTTGAGTGTGTTTGGTGGTAGTCATTCATTGTAATTCTTGGGGAGCCGTCAACCTATGAGAAGGCCCCTTGAACGATTTATTTGCCCTTTGTGTTTAATGGAAGAGAATCGGCCTCCATGGCGATTTGACGAGGGTAGGGTTGGTGAAGACCCGGTCCTTCGTGGACTCCTCAACGGGGACGTAGATTTCCTTTGTGGAATCGAACCTCGGGATAAAACTTGTCTCTTGCTCTTTTTCATTTATTGTTCATCATATTCTAGGGTTTACTTAATCTTGTGTAATTCACGTTGAAACATTGAAACTAAAGTTGATCTCTATCATTCATTGTTTTACTGTTATAATACATCTAAGTTCCCAATTAATTTCCGCTGCATAGGGTACTAGAAGTAAAAATATTGATCAACCTTGATCTTTCTAGTCCACGCATACCCGACTAGCCCTCACAGTACCGGACTAGTCCGATTTGTCTCTGACTAGAAAACGGACTAGCCCGCACTCTACCAGACTAGTCCGATTTCCCTGTATTTGATAAATCTATTAAGTGTTTCAGGGATTAACAAAGAATCGAAAAGCCTATTCACCCCCCTCTAGGCTACATTCAATTGGTATCAGAGCCAAACTCTTCAAAAGAGACTCACCGCTCGAAGAGACAATGTGGGAAATCAAGGATGTACACAAGAAGATCGACGATGAAAAGGGTGATGATGAAAGGACTCAAAAGCTAAAGAAGCTACTCGACGCCATTCAATACAGTGAGGACGATGACGAGGAGGTGCTCCAACTCAAGACTCTTCTATGTAAGAAGCACTCTCCCCAAAAGGGAAGAAGAAGATCGATGATGAAAAGAAGAAGAAAGGGCTTGGTAACTGTTGTTGTACGAGAATTCAGCATATGGCAAGCTCTTATCCCAACTACGCCCATGTGTCAAGGCGCAAGCTCTTAACATGTCTTCCGAAATCTGATTTGTCCTCTCGGTTTGCCCGTCGGTTTGTGGGTTATATGTGGAGCTGAAATTCAACCGCGTACCCATGGCTTCAAGCAACTTCTTCCATAATCTAGAGGTAAATTGAGAACCTTGATCTGAGACTATCCTCTTTGGAACTCCATGGCAACACACGATTTGCTCCATATACAGCTCGGCTAGTTGGGCGGCGGTGTACTTGGTTCTAACAGGAAGAAAGTGGGCTGTCTTCGTCAGTCGGTCCACAATAACCCAAATAGAGTCGTAACCCGACTGAGTACGTGGCAATCTGACTATTAAATCCATGCTGATGTCTTCCCACTTCCACTCGGGTACTTTTAATGGCTGCAACAATCCAGCGGGTCTTTGTTGTTCGGCCTTCACTCGTTGGCATGTGTCGCATAAGGCAACATATTCAGCTATGTCCCTTTTCATACCATCCCACCAATAGCAAGTTTTTCAGGTCCTTGTACATCTTTGTACAGCTGGGATGTATGGAATAAGGTGAGTCATGTGCCTCCTTTAATATCGCGTCGCAAATGTGCTTCACGTTAGGCACACAAATCATTTTTCCTAACCAAAGCGTGCCTTTATCGTCTTCCTTGAAATCCTTTTCTATGCCTTGTCGAATTCTTTCCTTGATTTCCTCATCCGTTGCTTGGCCATGTCGTATCTCTTGTTCCAGTGAGGAGTTAAGTTCTATCACCTCCATCTCATTCAAGAACCCGAGATGTAACCGTTCAAACTCCTTGCACAACTTGTGTGGAAGCTCCTGAACCGTGAGTTGGTGACATGCTCCTTTTCAGCTCAACGCATCAGCTACTACATTGGCCTTTCCAGGGTGATAGCTGATTCCAACATCATAATCCTTGACGAGTTCCAACCATCGACATTGCCGCAAATTCATATTCGTCTGCGTGAATATATACTTGAGGCTTTTGTGATCCGTATAGATCTCACATCGGTGGCCAAGGATATAATGCCTCCAAATCTTCAAGGCATGTACCACGGCTGCAAGTTCCAAGTCATGTGTGGGGTAATTCAGCTCATGTTTCTTTAGTTGTCCCGATGCATAGGCTACCACTTGTCCTCCTTGCATAAGCACACATCCAAGCCCTTGTCTTGATGCGTCACAATATATGTCGAAGCTCTTGCTCACGTCCGGCAATATCAAAACCGGCACTGTGGTTAATCCCTTCTTTAGCTCCTCAAAGCTTTCATGACAAGCTGGTGTCCACTGAAATGCTTTCCACTTCATTAGCAATTCAGTCATAGGCTTCGCCTATTTTGGAGAAATTCTTGATGAACCGGCGGTAGTATCCAGCCATCCCAAGGAAACTTCGAATATCTCTCACATCCTGCGGTTGGTTCCACTTCAGAACATCTCCCAATTTTCCGGGATCAACCGATACTCCTCCCTCGGAGATGATGTGGTCTAGGAACGATATCTCCTTTAGGCAAAATTGACACTTGCTGAACTTAGCATACAATTGATGCTCTCACAGTTTCTGCAATGTTAATCTCAAGTGTTCTTCGTGTTCTTCCTCGCTCTTTGAATACTCCATGATATCGTCAATGAAAACCACGATGAACTTGTCCAAGTACTCCATGAAGACCTTATAATTGAGGTACATAAAGTATGCGGGTGTATTCATTAACCCAGAAGACATAACGGTATACTCATACGAACCATACCGTGTTCGAAATGCAGTCTTGGGTATGTCGGAGGGCTTAATCTTCAGCTGGAAGTATCCCGACCGAAGATCAATCTTGAAGAAAATTCAGGCACCTTTCATTTGATCAAACAGTCCTCTATGCGTGGCAGCGGGTACTTATTCTTCATCGTCACCTCGTTGAGAGACCTATAGTCCACACACATCCTTTGGGTCCATCTTTCTTGTCCACGAAGAGCACGGGGGCTCCCCACAGTGATGAGCTTGGGCGTATAAAACCCTTTTCTAGCTGCTCCTGAATTTGCTTCTTGAGCTCCACTAACTCATCAGCAGTCATCCTATATGGCCTTTTCGCTATAGGTGCAGTTTCGGGTACTAAATCAATGACAAATTCAATGTCCCGGTCAGGTGGCATACCTGGAATTTCTTCCGGGAACACATCTGAATATTCGTTAACCACCAGAATGCTTTCCAATGTCGCTTCTTTGATATGGTTCAGCACTGCCTTCTCGGTTGCAAGTTGGGCTGCCTCGAACTCAATACGAGTACCGCGCCCACTTATCAACTGCACGATCCTCTAAGTACACCGAATCACTCCGTTGTGCTTGCTTAACAAGTCCGTTTCAAGTATTATGTCAATCGCTTGGGAATCCAAGACAATAAGGTTGGCGAGAAAGTCTACCCCCTTATTTTAATGCTTACTCTCGGAATAGAATTCAGAATTGAAAGAAGTGATTTCCCAACTATATGCATCAAGGTGTATGAACCTATATGAGGATGTGAACACCTGCCGAAGCATCTTACATATCTCTACTATGTGTGGATATGGACATTCGCCAAAGCGTCCCACAACTCACAACAAGCACACAAACACAAGCAATCATCACAAAAGTTCAGCACACCACTTTTATTGAAGCTACTACGATCTAAGCGTTCTTATTACAACTTTATTCAATGGGGAAACCTAAACTTAATCATGCGAACCGGTGCTGTTCTTGCCATGTGAAGGGGGTGGTCCATACATGCGTGCACGCAATGGTGAGTCAGCTGTCCATGTAGGGATGGATGACGCTGGTGCTCCGTTTGTTCCCGCGTTGGCACGAGTCTTCACTTGTTTCTCCAGCAAATACAGCTTCTTGCGGAGATAACGGATCTCTTCTTGTGCGCTTGCATAGTGGTTTCCTAACTCCACGAGCAACCCCTGAGACTTGTCAGCAGCTTGTGGGTTGGAAAGAGCTCCTACATGGGGTCCAATGATCTCCCTTGTAGCTCTCTTTCGATACGGGTGCAGCTCAAAAGTGGTGTCCTCAAGCTGCTCACTGAAGGCGTAGCACAGTCCGGTGAGTGCATCCCATGCAGCATCATCGATAGCTTCTGCCCTTGTAGCTCTCCATGTGGGTGCGAAGTGCCGGGTGACAACACAACCATTAGATAGGCTGGTTACTTCAGCCTTCCACTCTTCATGTCCGAGACGAGGGACTTTCTTGAGAAGACATTCTGGATATAGGCTGCAGCAATCCATACATTCTTTGAGCTTCTTGGATATGTGTCCTCCTTCCATTCCGTCGGACCGAAATTATTGAACTGAATAGTTGGCCCGTTCATCACCTTCATTATTGGTCTCAGCAAGGGGTGGCTCTTCATCGGATTCATCTCCTCTTGACATAGTTTCATGAGGCTCCATGGGGTGTAAGCCCATGTGAAATTCCTCCTGAGGTGCGTACCAATGGCGTTCTTGTGGATCATCCTCCATATCGTCTTCGAATGGTTCCACCTCTTCCAGATCTTCTTCCTCATGCATAGAGCTATTTACTTCCTCTTCATCATGAGGTTCCATCTTCACCTCCTCCCAATATGGTCCATCAGACACATCAATGGGGTTAAGTGCACTCCCACGTGGTGGTGGACGAGTCCTTATGCGTGCTATGCTCCTGATCGCCGGCATCTATAAATAGGACATGAGAATATTTAGAGAAGAAGAAAATACTTCAAAACTTCAGAAGCTATGAAGCAAGAAAGTAAAAGTGTTGCTGTCCAAAAGAAGAGAAAAATAGGGGCTGAAAATAGCACTTTCCGGTGGCTGAATTGACAAGTAAAGTGCAGCAGCAAGCAATTTTCGAAAGTATCCGTTTAGAGGGGTATTCATATGTGTTTTAGAGTGTCCATTCTACCTAGGCTTGCATCCTATGATCAACGTGGCTCTGATACCAATTTGTGACACCCGGTTCCGAAAATAGAACCAAGTGAATGCATATGTGTGCCCAGGATGTTCATCACACATACACATGTAATCCACAAACTGAATTCAGAATATAACCACGAATAAATAGTGTTGAAGTACTTTATTACAATGACTCAATGTCTCACTCATGAATCTCTAACTTAATTTTGCAGCGGAAGTCTCTAAACGACAGCGGAAATAACTAAACAGCAGACTCCAACTTCAACTCCACAGGCATGTTGACGGTAGTGCGCACGCCTAGTACTCCGCATGATCCTCGAGGTACTCTTCTCCTGTAGCTGATGTATATGTGGTAATGCAAGGGTGAGTACATGTCGTACTCAGCAAGTACGGGAAAAGTATGACATGTAGCTTACAACAAGTTAGGCAATAAAAAGGCTCATTGCAGCAAGCAAATTTTATTTCACAAACATGGTAAAAACAGCAACTATTTCTAGGTGAAATTTATCCCAACATAATCAAGTAATTCAGCAACATTCTCTCATCATAATTCACCATTTATCAAGTCTCATTCAGCCACTAATCTTTCTCAAGTTCATTTCATACTCATAAATATTCATAACCATCTCACATTCATATAACCAAAACCAAACTCATTATCATGACCCAAAACAGTCCCAAAATCAATTCCAATGACCATACCATAACCATCCATACCCATTTTTGCCTCTAATCATTGAAGTTGGCCAGGTGCTTGTGACCGGAAGCACGGCTATCATGATAATTTTACACTCTGCAGAGGTGGCACTACTTTACCCACAAGTTTGTGATTTCGTGGCCCGTCGGTGACTAGAGAAAACTCCATTTTACCAGTACACAACCGTCGGTATATGGCCAAGAGATCACAAAATAGCCTTTACAAAGGGGCTACTAGGATGTACAGACCCACTGAGTTTTCACGGGCAGGCTCAAATCTCCATTCTCCCACCCACGGGCCCCCTCTTGTGCCATGCAGTTCCCAGGGCAGTCCCTCTCGACTCCCATTCCCCATGCCATCCAACGGTCCATAACAAGCTAGCAACAAACCTAATTAGTCAGCTGTGCCGCACCCATATTTGGCCTTGTGGTGGCATTGTTTTCCTGGCATGTGCTCGCATGAACCAGTCCTTAGATCTACGGCAAGTAAACCACCATCTCATTCAGCAACATCCACGAACCAAGATTGCCTAAGTCTCCCCGATTCCATGCTCATCAACATCATCAAGTTCTCATTATCTTTATTCTCATGAGTGCAGTAGCTAACAAGTTTTATTTCAGCTTCCCGTATCCCGTAAGTTAAGCGAAGCAAAAAGGAAAAATGACCATACCCGACTCATCAACTTTCCCGGCGACAAGGATGTTTAAGAAAACTAGTACCTATAAAAGGGTGTCCCATCAAGTTGACTCAAGCATACACGTTTTTGCAAATAAAACAGTTTCAGAACATGGGATCAATATGGTCAAGGGGCACTTGCCTTGCTCCTGTGGCTCTTGTTGCTCAAGCGTCTCAAAATCTTGGTGCTGTAGTTCCTCGTAGACGGCCTCTTGAGCTTGTCCTTCTACTCACGACCATGCACATAAAAAATTTACAACAATCACTCATCATGCACAAACTTTACTCAAGATGCAATGGGTAGATGAATGCAAATCCTATAGTGCAGTTTTATTAAACCAGTTTGTACGTGTTCTTGCATGTTTTAATGGGCTTTCATGGGATGTTATGATGAACAAGGGTGTAGGGATCAAGTGTGGACGTGGTGATGATATTGGAACAAGATCTAGATCAATTCCACCGTAAAAAATCGATCAAAACATGATCTGTCCACACGCAAAAGTTTCTGCTCGAAGGCGGTGTAAGGGCCTAAGTTTTTGGCACATACTCAAGGTGCTTATCACACCACACACACACTTCATTTGAAGAAAGTTGATGAACACATTTGAAGAGCAAGTAACCAACATCAACATGATCATTAGAGAACAAACTCACACAATGCAAAGGTGGCATTTCCCACATGCATCGTATAGGGGCTGGGCATATGAAAAACTCCTACACCTTGCTAGGAAGGTCCATGCCAAGTTTCACCCAAATTCAAAACCTTTTTGAGGTCCTTTTGGGTATAGCTAGAAAGAGGGTGGTTTGAACTCAAATTCAAATTCAAACCGTTTTCATCCCATAAATTCAAAGGTGGGAGGCATATTCTTACTCAGCACATTTTTGTGAGCACACACACCAATTTTCACTCCATTTGGAGTTGATCTTGACATGAGCTAAGTTTAGCAAATTCAAACTTTATTTGAATTCCAAACTGAATATGTGCTGAAATTTAGCCAAACCCAACCAGATTTGAATTATATCCCATGCAAATGGCACAAGGGTAGCTAATTCAAATCCGTGGGGTTAATTTGGTCTCTACTGTTTAGAACAGTGGAGAAAAGTTAATTTCAGGGGTTAAACCCATGGGTGGGACCCACATGTCAGTCTCTATACCAGTTCAACCGACTAAAGTTATCGAGCTCGGGTACTCGCGCGCGCTTCAGCAGCCGCCACGGCGAAGGCGCGATCGGGACAGCAGCTGCTTGCCGCCCCGACCTGCTGAACCGCCTTGCGGCCTACTTATCCCCGCGGCCGCCCTGATCGGATGAAGAACCGCACACTTCCTGCTTTCTCGCACCAGAAACACCACCCTCGCTGCCGACCGCTCGGAGCTGATTGGGGAACCGCGATCACCGCCTCTCTACTCCCTCCAAAGCTACGACAAGGTACTAGGGACTCCCCTTCTCCTTCCCCGTTGCTGGAAATCGGCTTAACTCGGATGATCTCGACTATACCGCGAGTTCTTTTCAGTGAACTGAGTCCACAACATCTCGGACTCCCGTGGACAGCCAAACCGGGAGATTGTCACGCCCTAGCTAAGGCGTCCCTGGACGCGCCAGGGGCCGGCGATGCTCACCCCCGAGCCACAGCCCGAGTGCTTGATCGCCGGCAATGAATTTCCAGTTTTCCTTTTTCTCGGTGCAGACCAACCTTCGGGTGCGGTTCTGCCAAATTCGCACTCCAGAAAGGGTTAGAGAGTCTCAATCCGTTCCTACACAGACTAGACTTGATGGCGCACAAGTTGCCTTCGCAACCTTTAGCTTGAGAACCCCTGTACCCGGCGTGTTTCGAAGCTTGCCGACGCCGGATCCTGCGGGCAGCTTCGGGCGCACGGTGAGACCCACTTTGGGACCCTCCCCAAGCCTTTTCATCGCAAGGATGAGCTTTGCGAGACACCACTGGTGCTGTAGAGCCGCTTCGCCAGGCGTTTGGCAGGCTAGTACGCCGGGACAACGTCACCGGACTCTTCCCGAGCCGCTGCGCCGTCGCGGGTTCGGTTAGAGCCAACGTCGACGAGGGGAACCCTCCCAACGTGTTCCGCACAAAGAATTAGGGGCTAGCGGCGAGTTGGAGCTCGGGAGCTAACCGGACGAGCGAGTACAGCGACGCTTCGGCGACCCCGGCGGCGCTACCGCGCGGGAGGCGCGAGGTGGAAGACGACCGAACCTGGCCCGCTGTCAGTGGGAGGAACCCGGGTGGTCTGATCTTCTGTGGGCACGGATCGACTGTAGCAGCGCGGGAAAAAAACATGTGGCCCGGTGTGCCATCGCTCCAGCGCTCAACACGTGTACCCATGGACCCACCGGTAGATTTGAAGTTTTCTCGATTTTCAGATTCCATTCAAACTTCAAATTCTCATAACTTTGGCTAGGAACATCCAAATCAAGTGAACCAAATTTTTTTGGATTCAGCTCTCAGAGTACTTTCCAGCAAACCAAGTTTCACTTCATGAAAATCCTTATTTCTCCAGAATTAATTCTCTAAAATTTAAACTGTTTAGAATTTTAACTGGAGAACCCTTTGGAGGAAAACCCTGAAATTTTGCAGGGATGTTCAAAAAAATATCCCTGAGCTACCATAAAAATTTCAGATCCATTTGAGCTAGTTTGATCCCCCTAATGGTGTGATTAATAAAACTGTTCCAGAGAAAATAGAAAATGTCCAGAAACATTTTGAGAAATTTCTCTGAAATTGTTTAGCTCATATCATTAGCTAGAAACCTTCAAAGTAAGTGAGACCAACTCCATTAGAACCCTCTGAAAATCTAGTTTTCAGAAAGTCAGGGCTTGCTCCATGAAAATTCCTAGAACACCCTAAGAGCTCTAATTAAGGTCAAGTACATAATTATTTGTGGAGAGCTCAAATGAGCTTTGCTGCAAATAAAACTTGGCCAAGTCTCTGTTTAGGTTGTATCCAAACCACAGTAAAACTTTCAGAGTCATTGGGCCTGTCTAGTCACACTTATAGTCTTTACAAGTTAAATTATTTCAAATGCATTTAAATTGATACATATACTTGTTACCTCATGTAGTCGCTAAGGTTGAGGAGGAACCCGAAGTCATGGACTTCGTTACTACGGAAGAGCAGCTAGCGTACGACCAAGAGCAGCAAGTCAAGCTCCGGTTTGCATTAACCTCTTTACAAACTTTTATTGTTTTGAGAATTTACTTTGGGTACCATTAATTCTTGCATTAGAGTCTTGTTTGAAAACCCAAATGCATAGCCAAGAAAACCATGGGTTGGGATTAGGATTGAAAACCCCATTAGCTACTGCAATGCTAAGATAGTGTAGGATTCGGTACAAGTCGAGTAGTTGGAACTACTCGCGAGGATAGTCTAGAGGCACTCGACTCGAGTAGAGATAGCACATGATACACATGGCAAGAAAAATCAGACCGAGCGGAGAATAAGGGCAGCAGGACTTTGGGGCCTGGGTGCTATAGCTCCGCTTGTGTCAATTGAGGACCGAGCCGTGTGTGGGCCTGTTGAACAAGCTAGAACAGTACCGAAGACCTACCGGCTATATGGGAACCGGGAAACCGATGTAACTCGGGTAGCTGGGTGTTGAGGCATAGCTGGTCGTTCAGAGGGTAGATTGAGAGCTCGAGGTGTAAATCGGCTGGCGGCACTGTGATGCGCGTGCAGAGACCTCTTGCTCGGGATGATTGGACCGGTTCAACATTTGGCTGACAGGTGAAAGGTGGTTGCGTACGACGTCCGTGATGGTTGCTGTAGGCAACATCGAGTACGGGCGTACGTGACGGGTTATTCGGGTAACCCTGCAGGTGTAAATTGATTATAATCGCCGTCCCTCACGGTCAGTGAGTACCACTTGTTCACTGTACCATGACGTAGAAAGAACAGGCTAGATACATGTTAAAATGTTGCTGATTGAAAGATGGACTTGATTGTTAATGATTTGCTGTAGTCTAGAGCTAACTATGGTTCCATTCAACTTTGGGCAAAGTACATGAGACAAATGCGTTTCTTGTTTGATTGCGGCTCTCCCATGTGCCTTAGCGTAAAGTCTCCATAACCTGTTGCTAAAACTTGAAAGTAAGGTTCTACAAATTAGGCGAGTCCTTGCAACTATTTTACCTCATGTAACCTATAACCCTCCATGTAGAAGTTCCACGTATAGGAGAGATGGGTCAGTCTTGCTGAGCCTTCGTGCTCACTGCTTGTGTTTGAAGCTTTTGCAGGGTTCTATGAGGAAGGGACTCCCGAGGAGGAGACAGAACCCCAGGAGGGGAACCCCGTCGAGTTGGAGTCGTGCACGCGGCCGTGTTAGTGTGTGTGCGTGCTAGCGGGGACACGTTCACGGGCTGAATGTGAACTCAATGCATAGTCTACGCCCGTGAGTATAGACTGAATATATTTCGTTGTACAAAGGTTCATAAACCTGTTTATGTAATAAAACTTTGCTTCCGCTTTGTACCTTTGATGTGTGTTATCCGGTTCTGTGCAACGCAGCACCCCTCAGCGTGATCCTGGCTCGACAAGACCGTGGGGTCGTGTCAGCATGGTATCAGAGCTAGCTTGAGGTTTAACGCACTACAAAGGTCATCTTTTTCAAAAATCCAGTGAGGAACGAGTTAATAGCCCATATAAGGATGTTATTAGTGTATAGAAAGTGGCATACTAACCTATTTGCTTATGTCATAAAATCGTGCATCTCGGGACGCTTTATGTCTTGGGGGGTGCACGTAAGCGCTGTCCACCAGTGCGCACAAGCTGAAGGGTGGAGCCCCACGGGTGGCAGGTAACCCGACCCGCTTTAATATCCTCTACGACTCTTCATGTCGTTTGGGGTATTTGAGCAACATCTGTCCCTGGCGTGCTTCGGGCAATTTGGGAGACCCCATCACGTGGTCAGTAACATGAACACGTAGCTCAAGGCATGTTTGGCTTGAGAACATCCGGGCGAATGATGACGGCCGGGTGTACGAACTGTATGGATACCGGGCTCGGTGTGCAGCCGAGTCTGACGATTGTTTGAGTTTTCTGCAGGTAGGCTAACCATGAAACGGTAGACGTGTAGCATCCGTGTGTGAGAGACGCTTAGTGCCACTAAATTAACAAAGCTGGCTAAATCCGGTATAGGTTTTTCTTTGTGAGGACGTAGTACCGACATGTTCTGGTGACGCATCAATGTCACACTCCACTAAATGAACAACTTCATTGTAAAACTTGAAAGTTTTAATCCAAAGCACTAAAACTTGATGTAACTCCTTCTATTAAACAGGCTATTCAAAGTTAACAAGTTTTCAACTTATAGGATACTAAGGACCGAGTCCCCTGTTTTCAGCTGAAATAAGGCTGAAGTTAATCAGAGGTTAGAGGTTGAGTTCTTTCGAGGTTGGGGTCATATGATAAAATTCTGGAAAAATTTGGAAGAGCTTTACAACTTTTCTGTTAAGGTCCAGAGGTGTTTCATCCTCTAACCAATCGAAAATGCAGTAGAGTTGAAACTGTCCAGAAAACAGGGCAGAGCAAACACTCTCGGTAACTCTCTGTAAATTGAGCATAACTTCCTGCATAAAAATCCAAAAATAGAAAATGAGGTAGTTCTTAAAAGTTTATGAGATGTTTTACAACTTTGTAACAGAAAGTTTTGTCAGATTGGGAATAGAATTAACTGGAATTCTTAGATTAAATCAGTACCTGAAGCAGGGAGGTGCTGTCCAATTTTCTCCAGAAATTCTGTTAACTTTAACATCTCATAATATTTGAACCAGGACAGATCTTAGGCCAAGAAAATACTTTTTGGAAAGCTACTGAAGTTAGCTTTAACTTTGATGTTGAGCTCCAGAATTGGTTTTGCATTTAGCATGGCCTAAATCAGGTTGAAATGGAAACTGGTCAGGGCTGTCATGTTGGGCAGCAGATCAGCAGTCAAATTTGTTTAAATTTGAACTAAGTTTCCAAGTTTTATGAGTTCAATGACATGTCTTATGTTACAACTCAAATGGTTTACTGTTTAAATAAATATTTGACATTTCTCAAATATGTTTTTACAGATGACAGCTGATAGACAGGTGGAGAACGGGTGGGTGGTGTCCCACTGTTCTCACCGCAGCGGCTATCCGGCAGCATTGAGGCAAATGCTTCAATATTTCGGGTATAGCGAGATGCCGCAGTACTTCGCCAAAGAAGAAGGCGAGGAGGGGAATACGTGGACAATCCATGTCGAGGTTCCTGCAGGGCCTACGCAACACTATTGGGCGCCGTTCACCGTTACGGTGAGAGGCAGACAACCAGAGGGAATGTGGCTGGTGGCAGCCCGCGACACCATGTCGCGTTTCTGCCAGCTACACGTGAGAGCTATGGAGGGCACTCCATACACGCTCGTTCTGGTGGAGGGACGGGCACATCATGTGTGGGAAGGGAGGTACAGGGAGGCGACCGATCCGGGTTGCCCAAGGTACAGCCCCGCGGAGGCAAACCTCAGCCTCCAGATGAGGGCGGGAAAGACCATGATGGACAGCCAAACTGTTCATACGGTGTGTCTCGCTGCAAAGCTCGAGGAGAACACAAGCTGTGGAGACCATTTCGAGAGTGCTCACAGCACACTCCGCAATGTGCTCCTTCCGATGATTAAGCGACTGAACGAAATGCATAATCAGTTGCATCGTCAGAAGAAGGCAAAGAAGAAAAGCCATGTTGACGTCGCGGCGTTGCAAGAACAGGTGCAGGCTTTAACCCAGCAGAACGAGGTCCTTACTCAGGAGCAGGATGACGCCATTGAGGAAGGGCAAGGCTGGGAAGAAGACTACAACCAGGCCATGGACGAGGTGCACGCGTTGCAGGACCTCGTACCTCCGGTATTGGGCATACCGGTGGTCTTGGGTCTTCCGGCAATAGGAGAATCCGAGATGGGAGAGGGGGTTGTAGATCCGGAGCCACCAGCAGAGGTACCGGAGGAGGACGACCCACAGGAGGTCGAGTTCTACTCCAAGTAGGAGGTTACCGTTGCCAAGTAGGGCAACCAGAGAAGTGTAACCCAAACTTTTGTAACCAGTGACATGTCGTGTAGGCAGTAGCGTATGTATAGTTGGTGATGACATGAGCACGACTTCTCGGGGAACCGAGAATAATGTATCTTGTATAAAGTTTATGCTTTATCAATATATGTGAATGTTGTGCAAATTATTCATGCATCACTTCAAATACCTACTGTTTCATATGGAATTTTAAGTATGACATGTGCTGATCGCTGCTGTTTTAAATTTCAGAATGACTCGTACTCGTGCCAACCCGGACGTTGGGGGTTCTAGTCAAGGGGGAGAAACCTCCCAACAGCCTCCCGAGGACTCCTCGGGACAGCAACAGCAACAGCAGCAACAGCAAACACCGCCACCTCCACCGCCAACAGTTACATTGGCCGACATCGTTGCGGCAATGGCGGGTTCTCATCAGCAGCACATGGAGTTGCTGCAAACTCTCATTGCAAATACGTCTCGATCAGAGAGGTGTCAAGATCGTGAGGAGCGTCAACAGAGCTCCTACTCCGACTTTCTAGCAACTCATCCCCCTGTATTCTCAAGGGCGGATGAACCCCTCGATGCGGACAACTGGCTCCGCACGATGGAGATGAAGTTCGGGCTGCTCCAAGTGAGTGAGCAGCGCAAGACTCAGTTCGCGGTCCAACAGCTCCAGGGATCTGCGAGCGTGTGGTGGGTGAACTACTGTGCTTCACAGCCCACTGACCGAGTTATGACCTGGACGGAGTTCCGGACGGCCTTCAGGACCTATCATATACCGCCGGGTCTCATGAAGAGGAAGACGCAGGAGTTCTTACGCCTGCAACAAGGGAGCCGGAACGCGCTGGAATACTCCAGGGCGTTCAATGATCTTGCGCTCTACGCGTCGTATCACGCCGATACCGACGAGAAGTGGCGGGATCACTTCTACCAGGGGCTTAATCCGCTCCTGAAGGACAAACTGGCGATGTTCAATCGCGGCAGCATCAACGATATAATTGATGCTGCGATTGTTCAGGAGGACTCCGGCAAGGAGTTGGCGGCAGCGGAGAGGAAGCGAAGTGCGCCGCAAAGCAGCGGAGAAGGAGGCGGTCCTTCTCATAAATTTCGGATGGTGAATCGCCCACCATCAGATCCACGGTGGCAGCCACCACAAAGGTCGATGCCATTCCGCAGTCGGCCTTACTCTCCACCGGCGTTCAGGCCGGCACTGCCAGTACCACCTCCGCAGCAATAACAGAAGCAGCGGGCAATGCCGTGTGCATATGCACCTCAGCAGCACATGCCGGGCTTTCGTCCCCCAAGCACCGGACAAGCAGAGGCCACATTCTACAAATGTGGTCGTCCAGGACACTTTGCCAGCAGTTGTCCGGAGAGGCAAGGCGGCGGAGTTGCACCACAACTTCCGGGGAGGAATCAGCCCCGGAATCCTACTAATGCGCTGCGGGTAAACCCTAGGCCCCACACCGTCCACCAACTTTCCATAGAGGACGTGCCGGAGGGTGAGCCAATCCTTGCGGGTATGTTCCAACTCCACCAGCATCCCGCCATAGTATTATTTGATTCAGGCGCCACGCATAGCTTTATTAGCCAAGCATTCATTGCTAAATACAGCTTGCCAATACTACCGACCGATAGTGCATATTTGATTTGTTCACCGGGTGGGAAAATTTCAGCAAGCATGATGGTTCCAAAAGCACCATTATGCTTAGAGGGTAGAGTATACCCTACGTCTCTCATAATTTTAGAGGGACAGAAGGTCGATGTCATCTTAGGGATGTCGTGGTTAACCCGCCACGGCGCTTTTTTAGACACCGTCCTCCGAATTGTGCACTTAAACTCAGAAGTGCACGAATCTCATTCCTTATTTCTGGACAGTCCAGAAATAAAACTTCCAAGCGTCTATCAATCCACAACCATCGGAAGAAATTCCATTGGTCCGAGAGTTCCCTGACGTGTTCCCGGATGATTTACCGGGGATGCCGCCCGATAGAGAGGTGGAGTTTAAGATTGAACCTGCACCGGGGACCATGGCAATATCCCGAAGGCCGTACAAGATGGCGCCCAAGGACTTGGCTGAACTGAAGACTCAGCTAAGGGATCTGCTGGAGAAGGGTTTTATTAGGCCGAGCTCCTCGCCATGGGGCTGTTCGGCATTATTTGTGAAGAAGAAGGATGAGACGTTGCGGCTTTGCATGGACTATCGTCCATTAAACACCGTAACCATCAAGAACATGTACCCGTTGCCACGGATCGACATGTTGTTTGATCAGTTGGTCGAAGCAAAGATCTTTTCTAAGATGGATTTAAGATCCGGGTACCACCAGATTAAGATCCGGGCTGAGAACATTCCGAGGACAGCTTTCTCGACGAGGTACGGACTTTATGAGTACCTGGTCATGTCCTTCGGCCTCACCAATGCTCCAGCTCACTTCATGTATTTGATGAACTCGGTATTCATGCCGGAGCTGGACAAGTTTGTCGTGGTCTTCATCGACGACATACTGGTATATTCCAAGTCGGAGGAAGATCACAAGAAGCATCTGCGCATAGTCTTGCAACGGCTGCGGGATCACAAGCTATACGCGAAATTCAGCAAATGCGAATTCTGGATATCGCAAGTGCCTTTTCTCGGGCATATCATCTCAGCGGAGGGCATCGCTGTAGACCCGAGCAAGATCACACAAGTGCTGAATTGGAAATCTCCGAGAACTGTTCATGAGATACTAAGTTTCCTCGGACTCGCGGGATTTTATCGGAGGTTCATTCTGAACTTCTCGAAGATTGCCAAGCCTATGACGGAGCTGCTGAAGCTACCAAATATGTTTGGAGTCCAGCATGTGAAGCAGCATTCAAGGCTTTAGTAAAGCACCTGACATCAGCACCAGTTTTGGCGCAGCCAGACACAACAAAACCGTTCGATGTGTACTGCGATGCATCTGGCATTGGGCTCGGATGCGTGCTGATGCAAGACCGGAGAGTGGTCGCGTATGGATCACGGCAGCTCAGAAACCATGAGCAGAATTACCCAACTCACGATTTGGAGCTCGCTTCCGTGGTACTCGCACTTAAAATGTGGAGGCACTACCTACTCGGTAACCTCGTACATTTATATACCGACCACAAAAGCCTCAAGTACATATTCACTCAGAAGGAGCTGAACATGAGGCAGCAAAGATGATTAGAGTTGATAAAGGATTACGAAATAGAGATCCATTATCACCCCAGCAAAGCAAACGTAGTGGCGGATGCGCTGAGTCGCAAGTCACACGTCAACAATCTGACCATCACACCGCTGGAAGAGAGCGAACCACCACTGCATGTGATTCCACATGGAGCTCTCTACAACTTAGCTTTGATCCCCACCATCCATGAAGAGATAGCAGCTGCTCAGAAACATGACAGGGGCATGTCGCATTTGCGGAGACGTATAGACAGTGGGAAGCTGAAATGTTTACGGAAAGACGGAGACGGCGTCCTATGGTTCAAGGACCGGATCGTCGTACCCTGTAACCCGGAGCTACGGAAGAAAATCTTTGATGAGGCTCACTTGTCAAAGTTTTCTGTTCACCCCGGCAGCAACAAAATGTATCAAGAACTCAGAGGCAAGTTTTGGTGGACACGGATGAAGCGGGAGATCGCCAAGTACGTGTCCGAGTGTGATACATGTCGAAGGGTGAAGGCAGATCATATGCGGAAACCGGGACTGCTACAACCACTGGGCGTTCCTGCCTGGAAGTGGGAGGACGTGAGCATGGACTTCATCGTCGGTTTGCCCACCACTTTTGAGAAACATGATTCAGTGTGGGTAATCGTCGACCGGCTCACCAAAGTTGCCCACTTTATCCCGGTCAACACCAACTACAATGCCAAGAAGTATGCTGAACTATACACCTCACGGATCCTATGCTTGTACGGCGTACCCCGTACCATCATATCGGATCGGGGCACTTTATTTGTGTCCCGTTTTTGGGAGCAGCTACACGCTGCGTTGGGGACGAAGCTGATCTGTAGTTCAGCATACCACCCGCAGACGGATGGGCAAACCGAGCGGGTAAATCAAATTTTGGAAGATATGTTACGAGCTTGCGCTATCAACTACGGCAAGAACTGGGATTATCACTTGCCGTTAGCCGAGTTCTCGTACAACAATGGGTACCAAGTCAGCATCAAGATGGCGCCTTACGAGGCACTATACGGGAGAAAATGCTGCACACAACTGAATTGGTGTGAATCTGGCGAAAGGGTTACCTTCGGGATTGATCTTGTCAACAACGCGGAGGAAAAGGTTCGACTGATTCAAGCGAACCTAAAAGCCGCTCAATACCGACAGAAACAATATGCGGACCGGAGAAGGCGCCCAATACAATTCAAAGTCGGGGATCACGTATACCAACGTGTGTCTCCAATGAAGGGCGTGAACATCTTCAGGGTGAGAGGAAAGTTGGCACCCCGATTCATCGATCCATTTCAGATTACCGAAAGATGTGGATCAGTAGCATACCTGCTGAAATTACCGGAAGCACTCTCCGGTGTGCACGACATCTTTCATATTTCCCAGCTGAGGAAGTGTCTTAAGCTATCAACTATCATTCAGCTGGACGATATAGAAGAACTGAAACCGGATCTCACATATTGGAAGGAACCAGTTCAGATTATTGATGAAAAGGCCCGAACCACACGCAACCGTACGTTGTGGTTCTACAAGGTTCTATGGAGTAATCACTCCATGGACGAAGCGACATGGGAGAGCGAAGAATTTATTCGCGCTAACTACCCCGACTTTTTCACGTCGCATATCCGGTAATTTTTCCACCATCCTCTCTCTGGTTTTCGCCTTATAATCTCGGGACGATATTCTTTTATGGGGGGAGGAATGTAAGGGCCTAAGTTTTTGGCACATACTCAAGGTGCTCATCACACCACACACACACTTAATTTGAAGAAAGTTGATGAACACATTTAAAGAGCAAGTAACCACCATCAACATGATCATTAGAGAACAAACTCACACAATGCAAAGGTGGCATTTCCCACATGCATCATATAGGGGCTGGGCATATGAAACACTCCTACACCTTGCTAGGAAGGTCCATGCCAAGTTTCACCCAAATTCAAAATCTTTTTGAGGTCCTTTTGGGTATAGCTAGAAAGAGGGTGGTTTGAACTCAAAGTCAAATTCAAACCGTTTTCATCCCATGAATTCAAAAGTGGGAGGCATATTCTTACTCAGCACATTTTTGTTAGCTCACACACCAATTTTCACTCCATTTGGAGTTGATCTTGACATGAGCTAAGTTTAGCAAATTCAAAATTTATTTGAATTCCAAACTGAATACGTGCTGAAATTTAGCCAAACCCAACCAAATTTGAATTCTACCCCATGCAAATGGCACAAGGGTAGCTAATTCAAATCTGTGGGGTTAATTTGGTCTCTACTGTTTAGAACAGTGGAGAAAAGTTAATTTCAGGGGTTAAACCCACGGGTGGGACCCACATGTCAGTCTCTATACCAGTTCAACCGACTGAAGTTATCGAGCTCGGGTACTCGCGCGCACTTCAGCAGCCGCCACGGCGAAGGCGCGATCGGGACAGCAGCTGCTTGCCACCCCGACCTGCTGAACCGCCTCGCGGCCTACTTATCCCCGTGGCCGCCCTGATCGGATGAAGAACCGCGCACTTTCTGCTTTCTCGCACCAGAAACACCACCCTCGCTGCCGATCGCTCGGAGCTGATCGGGGAACCACGATCACCGCCTCTCTACTCCCTCAAAAGCTACGACAAGGTACTAGGGACTCCCCTTCTCCTTCCCCATTGCTGGAAATCGGCTTAACTCGGATGATCTCGACTATACCGCGAGTTCTTTTCAGTGAACTGAGTCCACCACATCTCGGGCTCCCATGGACAGCCCAACCGGGAGATTGTCACGCCCGAGATAAGGTGTCCCTGGACGCGTTAGGGGCCGGCGATTCTCACCCCCGAGCCACAGCCCGAGTGCTTGATCGCCGGCGATGAATTTCCAGTTTTCCTTTTTCTCGGTACAGACGGACCTTCGGGTGCGGTTCTGCCAAATTCGCACTCCAGAAAGGGTTAGAGAGTCTCAATCCGTTCCTACACAGACTAGACTTGATGGCACACAAGTTGCCTTCGCAATCTTTAGCTTGAGAACCCCTGTACCCGGCATGTTTTGAAGCTTGCCGACTGCAGATCCTGCGGACAGCTTCGGGCGCACGGTGAGACCCACTTTGGGACCCTCCCCAAGCCTCTTCATCGCCATGCCGAGCTTCACGAGCCACCACTGGTGCTGTATAGCCGCTTCGCCAGGCGTTTGGCAGGCTAGTACGCCGGGACAACGTCACCGGACTCTTCCCGAGCCGCTGCGCCGTCACGGGCTCGGTTAGAGCCAACGTCGACGAGGGGAAACTCTCCCAACGTGTTCAGAACACAAAATTAGGGGCTAGCGGCAAGTTGGAGCTCGGGAGCTGACCGGACGAGCGAGTTCAGCGACGCTCCGGCGACCCCGGCGGCGCTACCGCGCGGGAAGCGCGAGGTGGAAGACGACCGAACCGGGCCCGCTGTCAGTGGGAGGAACCCGGGCGGTCTGATCTTCTGTGGGCATGGATCGACTGTGGCAGCGCGGGAATAAAACCTGTGGCCCGGTGTGCCATCGCTCCAGCGCTCAACACGTGTACCCGTGGACCCACCGGTAGATTTGAACTTTTCCCGATTTGCAGATTCCATTCAAACTTTAAATCCTCATAACTTTGGCTAGGAACATCCAAATCAAGTGAACAAAATTTTGTTGGATTCAGCTCTATGATTACTTTCCAGCAAATCAAGTTTCACTTCATGAAAATCCGTATTTCTCCAGAATTAATTCTCTAAAATTTAAACTATTTAGAATTTTAACTGGAGAACCCTTTGGAGGTAAACCCTGAAATTTTGATGGGATGTTCAACAAAATATCCCTGAGCTACCATACAAATTTCAGATCCATTTGAGCTCATTTGATCCCCCTAATGCTGTGATTAATAAAACCGTTCCAGAGAAAATAGAAAATGTCCAGAAACATTTTCAGAAATTTCTCTGAAATTGTTTAGCTCATATCTTTAGCTAGAAACCTTCAAAGTAAGTGAGACCAACTCCATTAGAACCCTCTGAAAATATAGTTTTCAGAAAGTCAGGGCTTGCTCCATAAAAATTCCTAGAACACCCTAAGAGCTCTAATTAAGGTCAAGTACATAATTATTTGTGGAGAGCTCAAATGAGCTTTGCTGCAAATAAAACTTGGCCAAGTCTCTGTTTAGGTTGTATCCAAACCACAGCAAAAATTTCAGAGTCATTGGGCCTGTCTAGTAAGACTTATAGTCTTTAAAATTTAAATTCATTCAAATGCATTTAAATTGATACATATACTTGTTACCTCATGTAGTCGCTAAGGTTGAGGAGGAACCTGAAGTCTTAGACTTCGTTACTCTGGAAGAGCAGCTAGCCTACGACCAAGAGCAGCAAGGCAAGCTCCGGTTTGCATTAACCTCTTTACAAACTTTTATTGTTTTGAGAATTTACTTTGAGTACCATTAATTCTTGCATTAGAGTCTTGTTTGAAAACCCAAATGCATAGCCAAGAAAACCATGGGTTGGGATTAGGATTGAAAACCACATTAGCTACTGCAATGCTAAGATAGTGTAGGATTCGGTACAAGTCGAGTAGTTGGAACTACTCATGAGGATAGGCTAGAGGCACTCGACTTGGGTAGAGATAGCACATGATACACATAGCAAGAAAAATGAGACCGAGCGGAGAGTAAGGGCAGCAGGACTTTGGGGTCTGGGTGCTATAGCTCCGCTTGTGTCGATTGAGGACCGAGCCGTGTGCGGGCCTGTTGAACAAGCTAGAACAGTACCGAAGACCTACCGGATATATGGGAACTGGGAAACCGATGTAACTTGGGTAGCTGGGTGTTGAGGCATAGCTAGTCGTTCAGAGGGTAGGTTGAGAGCTCGAGGTGTAAATCGGCTGGCGGCACTGAGATGCGCGTGCAGAGACCTCTTGCTCGGGACGATTGGACCGGTTCAACATTTGGCTGACAGGTGAAAGGTGGTTGCGTACGACACCCGTGATGGTTGCTGTAGGCAACATCGAGTATGGACGTACGCGACGGGTTATTCGGGTAACCCTGCAGGTGTAAATCGATTATAATCGCCGTCCCTCGCGGTCAGTGAGTACCACTTGTTCACTGTACCGTGACGTAGAAAGAACAGGCTAGATACATGTTAAAATGTTGCTGATTGAAAGATGGACTTGATTGTTAATGATTTGCTGTAGTCTAGAGCTAACTAAAGTTCCTTTCAACTTTGGGCAAAGTACATGAGAGAAATGCGTTTCGTGTTTGATTGCAGCTCTCTCATGTGCCTTAGCGTAAAGTCTCCATAACCTGTTGCTAAAACTTGAAAGTAAGGTTCCACAAATTAGGCGAGTCCTTGCAACTATTTTACCTCATGTAACCTATAACCCTCCATGTAGAAGTTCCTAGTATAGGAGAGACGGGTCAGTCTTGCTGAGCCTTCGTGCTCACTGCTTGTGTTTGAAGCTTTTGCAGGGTTCTATGTGGAAGGGACTCCCGAGGAGGAGACGGAACCCCCGGAGGGGAACCCCGTCGAGTGGGAGTCGTGCACGCCGCCGTGTTAGTGCGTGTGAGTGCTAGCGAGGACACGTTCATGGACTGAACGTGAACTAGATGCATAGTCTACGCCCATGAGTGTAGACTGAACAAATTTCGTTGTACAAAGGTTCATAAAACTGTTTATGTAATAAAACTTTGCTTGTGCTTTGTACCTTTGATGTGTGTTATCCGGTGCTGCGCAACGCAGCACCCCTCAGCGTGATCCTGGCTCGACAAGACCGTGGGGTCGTGTCAGGTGGCGAAGAAAACGGACACGTAGAAACAGCAGCGACGTCGTAAGATGGGTAATGAAGACCTACCTCACTTCCTCCTTGTGGCTGGGCCTTTCTCCTGGCAACGGCAGCAGCGGGGAATTTATCTATGGAAAATTATGGTAGGGCAGATCGTCGGGCTTCTTCTCTGGCGATGGCGAGGCGTGACAGGGCTCATCGGTAGGTTTCGACAATGTGGCTCGATGACGGGGCTCGACAGCAGGGCTTGACGGCAGGGCGGCGGGGCTCAATGACGGGGCTCGATGGCGGGGCTCGACGGAGGGGCTCGTCGGCGGGGCTCACCGGCGACCAAACTCCGGCAGGGGGGTGGTGGCCAACTCGGTGACTTGGGAGGGGGAGGGGCTGCGGCCAAGTGGGGGGGGCTAGGGGTTGTATTTATAAGGGGGAGAAAAGAAGAGTCCTAGTCCAATTGGAACTCAACCAAAGAGTCCTAGTCCAATTGGGACTCAATCAAAGAGTCCTAGGGGTTTTCCCTCTTTAGGCTGCGGCTACATTGGGGATAAATTCCCCCTTGGGAAATTGGGGAATTTGAGAATTTTGGGGGAAATTTGGGGAAATTTCGGAATGGCTCATTTCAGCTATATTATTTCCATTTCTCTCCATTTCTATGTCCCTTTTTTCCATTTCTATATTCCCCTCTCCATTTCTATTTCCCTTTCTCCATTTCTATATTCCCTTCTCCATTTCTATACTCCCTTCTCCATTTCTATGGTTCTTTCTCCATTTCTATGGTTCTTTCTCCATTTCTAGGGTATGAACCATTTGCAACCATACGACAATAAAATCTGTCCCACAACATACTTCAAGCAAAACAATAAAATAGGCGTAAAAACATAATGACGGTAAACATGCGATACATCTCGTACATAGATAATGTAATAACATTGCACAAGCTATGCCATTACCAGACGAAATATAAACTAGTGAATCCAAATTGATGGACTTCCTCTTTGGAAGTTCATCTCAACTAGATTTGGTCACTACGAGACGTTAATATCGCGTTGTCATTACGTATACTACCCTTTATCTTCAATACGACAGAAATATGGTCTCGAGCAAAAGAACTTGAGTAGGTCATAAATTCAAATCTTTTACTAGTTGAAGATAACCACTCATGAGTATGTTCTACCCCATTGGAAGTAATGCAACCCCAGCAGGTACAACAATCTCTCAAATGAGTTCAACTGTTCATTCCTCTGCCCAGAATGACCAGTTTCTACTGATCCCTGATTTTGACCTGATACTAGGCATTTTCATGACTCGAGTTTGTGAGAACTATGTGTGCTGAATACATTGGCTTTGACGATAAAAGTTTTGAATACTACCAAAACACCTTTTTAACAAGGTCCGACTCTAGGTCCGAGCTCCTGCAAGGTCCGACGATAGGTCCGACGTGCTTTGTCTAGGTCTAACTTATTTTGGCTAGGTCCGACTTGTTTTTTCTAGCTCCGGTGCTAGGTCCCACTAGCTTTGGTAAGTTCCATGCTAGGTCCGACTAAGCTTTAGTAAGCTCCGGCGCTGGGTCCGACTAGCTTTGGTAAGCTCCGGTTCAAGGTTCGGTTAGATTTGGTAAGGTTCGGAGCTTGATTGCAATGGTTCTGCTTTTAACTTGCAATGTTTCGAACTTGCTTTACTCTTATGGGATGTTTGCTTAGTATTATTTTACTAAGTTTTTGGTGTGTTTTGGTGGTTATGGCTGATATCATTTTGCTATGGTTTACAACATGCTTATGTGAGGTGCTCACGTAAGATGTTGTAGTTTCGGAACAAACGAGAGTCAAGTCGAGGACTTGTGCTCGGAAGTATTGGTTATTTATTCATGTGCAGGTGTTGCTTGAGTTCAGGACATGGCTGGTGACGGGATCCATTGAACTAGTCTTATGGAGAAGATGAGGTTCAACAACCATGTTCGGGAGGAATTGTGGTTGAGTTGATCGGGAGGTTGCGCAGTATGTTTGAATCAAGAACAATGCATATGAAGGTATCTTGGACGTCGTTGGAAGATGTTTGCACGTGTGCAAGGAGTGCATGGACGTGGCTGCATGGTTCCAAGGCGTGATGAATACATGTGGACGTAAAGAATTGGTCGCAAAGGTTCAACCGACTAGGTTATGGACTCAGGCTGCGGCTGAGTCGTGTTTGACTCAAATATGGAAAGTTTTGAGTTGGTTATGATAGGATTTCGTGTGGGTCACGAATTTGAGTTGTTTTAGGAATGTTTGGGACGTTACTAAGGTGTTTGGAAGTCTTAAGATTGCTTCTATCTGCGTGTAGAAGAGTCTTGAGCAGTATTGGAGGGTTACAGTTTGAATCCAAGTAGGAGTAGGAGTCCTAGTTTGAATTGGGTTGGCCTTAGGGCTGGTTATATAAGCAAGGGAGGCCAAGGCTCGTGGGGGCACGACTTTGGGGCTGTTCCTCTCTTGTTTTGATAAACAAAATTCGTATTCTAAAGGAACTTTTATGCCTTGTTCGTCCGACTTGTTTCAGACAAGTTTTTTCTCGTCGAGTTTCTGTTCAGCACTACCTTGCTTTGGTGGTTTTATCATAACTCGAGTTTTACAGATCCAATTGATGTGATTATTTTTGGATTGTCTTCACAACTTGATTATATATCGTCTGTGAAATTTTCAAGGTCATTTAATTTGTGGTTTCTGATCTACACGAGTTTCTTTGCAGTATTCCAGAACTGTTTTTCTCGCGTAGGACAGATTGACCTTTGTTCGATCTTTCGATCGTAACTTGAGTTTCTCTCAACGGATTTTCATGATTCTTGTTTTGACGTCTTCGTTACTTGATTCTCTACAATCTATACTAGGTTTGTCACAATTGAACACGTTTAGATTAGTCGCACATACGGTTTCTTTAACAGATCGGTTTTCTGCTGAGGGGTGTTTTGTTGCTTCCGCTGAAAAGTTTTTATCTACCATTCACCCCCCCCTCTGGTAGCTTTACACATGTACTTTGATCCTACAATTGGTATCAGAGATAGGTTGCTCTAATCTTTGTGATTTGCATGTGTTTTGACTAATCATCATGGAGAAATACTCCGCCAAACCTTGTGTGTTTAGTGGTATTGATTTTCAGGTTTGGAAGGCACGCATGGAAGCTTTCATCCAGGCGCAAGGCTTTCCAATATGGGAAAAGGTGTACAAGCCTTACGATGTGCCTTCAAACGATCAAGTCACGACTACAAACATGAGAGATGTCGACAACAACAACAAGGCTCGGAACTTGATCATACAAGGACTAACTCAGAGCGACCTCGACCGTGTTGCACACCTCCGATCGGCGTACGATGTGTGGAGAGCACTTTTTGACTACCACGAAGGATCCAACAAGATCAAGGAGGTAAGACAGGATATGTTCAAGAAAGAATACATGCGCTTTGAGATGCAACCCGGTGAGTCCATTGATGACCTCTTTGCTCGCTTTAATAAAATTCTCAGCAACTTGCGTAGCGTCAATGTTAATTTTTCAGATGCTGAAAATGCTAGGCAATTACTAAGTGCATTAGACATGTCAATTTGGGAGATGAAAGTAACATCCATACGTGAATCCACTGTCATGAGTACTCTTACATTAGATGTGCTTTATTCTAAGCTAAAAACTCATGAAATTGACATTATATCACGTAACAACCCAAATAAGACTATTGCATTTGTCTCACAACGTGTAACACCCCAAAATTTTGTTAAGACCCTAAATCATGTTAAGAGGGGAATTTAAAATTTTTTGGACGTGTTGCATGTTTTGCAAAAATTCAAATTCAAACTGGAATTCAAATTAAACTCAAATCAGAAAATAAATAGAAAAAAGAAAAAGAGAAAACAGAAAAAAACCGGCCAGTGGGCCGCAACCCACCAGCCGGCCCAACCAGCGCCGCGCCAGCCCGCAGCCGCGCGCGCCGCTTCCTCCCACTGACAGGCGGGGCCCGCCAGCCCTTCTTCTACCTCGCGCCCGCGCAGGGATTCTCTTACCCTGGATCAAAACCGACCCGGATTCCTGCGCATCCCCGCCGAATTCCGTTCGTAGGCGACGCGGACTTGATCTAAACCACCCCGCCGCCTTTCCCCGTCTATAAAAACCCCGGCCTCGTTCTGTTTTTCCCACGCGATCCGCCGATTTTCCTCCGGTGAGAACCGAGACTTCTCCGGCGAATTCTGGCCGATCTAAGCTCGTAAATTCCGATCTAACTCGCTGGTCTTGATCCACCGCCTCCGGGGAACCTTGCAGGTGCAGAAAACTCGGTGACTTGCGGTGTAAACACAGCGCCGATGAGCCTCGCCGTGGTTTCACCTCGGACCTCGTCGCCGATCACCTTCCAGGACCTCTGAGTTCAAGAAAACCCCCGAGGTGAGATCCCTGACCTCCCCTCCACCGATCTATGCCATAAAATCACAGTTCTAGGAAGAATTCTCGAAGATCCGAAAGTCTCCGGCGAGATCGCCGCTTCCCGCCGCCGTGCGCCGCCGGCAGCGCCGCCCGCGTTCGATCAGAGCGACGTGGCCGCTTGTGCGCCGTTTATTTTAAATCGCACGGTAGGGTTTAAATCCCCGCGTATCAGTTCGACGTTATAATCTCAGTCGTCGGTTTAAAATCGGACGATCCATGTCAGCCCCGCGTTATAAAGACTGGAAATCTTACGTGCTACCCCCTGGGGTTCTCGGGAAATAAGATCTAGCCCCGGAAACTTCTGATCTAGCCCCTGGAACTTCAGAAAATCATGTAAATTCATTTAAAAATCAGTTTTAGCCCCTGGACTTAATAAAAATTAGGAAAAACTCCTCTGATAAGTGTAGCTAGACCCCTGGAAATTCTGAAAATAATATTATAGACCCTGTAGTGGGGTGAGTTTACCTTTTTAGCCCTGTTTAATATTTAATTTGGGAAATTGAGTATGTGGCTAGTGTTTAAAATTTAAAAAGTGGGACAAACATATTGTCAAAATTAAATTAAAAACTTTCTCAGTATTTAGAAAACTTTAGAGTGAGATAAACACATATTTTGGGCTGAAGTGAAGCTGTTTAATTTATTATTCACATTTAGGGACACATTTTTAAGTAAAGAATAGTTCTAGAAAATAGGGAAAATAATTGTAAAATAGTTTACATCAGAGGAAAAGGTCAAAAATATATTAGCAAATATTTTAGATCAGAACCTATTCTGTTTAGATGATGTGTCTTGTTATTTTTATAATAAAGTTCATACTTAGGCATAGGAAATAAATCTGAAAATATAGCAACTAATAAATGATAAATGGAGTTTCTAAAATCCAAAGAATTCAGTTTAGGGTTGGTAGAAATTATGAAGACACATATGGAGAAGGAAAATACCTTTCATGCATACTAGGTAGCTAAAAGGTGTAGTAATTGAATAAAAGGAATTTATTTAAATTGGAAACTCATATATATAGCATGTAAGTATAAATGTGAACACAAAAGTAGGAATCATATACATATGATCAAAAGTGCATGCAAGCCACAAATCAACACACATGGAGTAACCACAACACATATAATGGTGAATGACTTTCATAAATATGAATGTGTGGTTTGTATGAAGTGGAAGTGTGAACTATGTCTTATGGATTGTTGTTATTCTTTTGCTATGTGTGATGGTATGATGTAGAACTTACTCAAGAGCAAGTTATTCCTTTCCAAGACTAGGACTACCCATTTCAAGAGCAGCAGGAAGGAGGCAAGTGTCCTTGACCACTTTGATCCTATGCTAGGATGTGTCGATAGAATTATTTGCATTGTCAAGTTAAATATGAAACCAATGCTAGGAAGTTTCCCTAGAATTGTATCACCTTGTTTCCTTGTAGCTTGGGTTCGGATTTATTTTATCATGTCATTTATTATTATGCATATGCTTAGCCATGCTTAGAATGGGATATTTGGGATATGAGATCATCAGATTATAGTACCATACTCTTGAGTGAGATATTGTGAGTTATGTAGAGGTAGGGATCAAGGCAAGTTGGATGTTTTGGTTGGTGCTGGGTGCACGAGACTCGGGTTTGTGTTTAGTACTTGCCTGGATCCTAAGGACCGGTTCATGGAGCATATAACCTGGCTTTACAGTGCCAACCACATGCTGAGATGGGGCAGCATGTCCAATTAATTAGGTGTATTCCCGGCGTAGTATGGGTGTGTTGGATGGTGCGGGGAGTAGGTGTCAGCTGGACTACCATATGAACCGCAAGGCTCAAGAGGGGGCCACTGCAGCGGGTTGGAGCCTCTTGTATGCTGTTAGGGGTGAAACCTCAGTGGGCCCACGCTCGTCGGGAATCCCTTTGTAAAGGCTTCGTAGTGATCTCCTGGCTACACACCTGGGAAGTGTGAATGTGGTTCGTAGCCACTGGCATAATGGAGGTTCTTTTAGTCCACCTGGCAACGGGGGATGAAATCACTACATGTGGGTACAGCGGTACAAACTCTGCAGAGTCAAAACTGTCATGACAGCCGTGCTCACGGTCAAGAGCGGCTTGGACTTATTCATGATTAGAGGATTGATGATTTTGGAAGTTGTGGATGTTAAGTGGGGAGCTTAACATCGGAAATAATGTTATGGTTACTTGATTTTGATGATGGGTTGGGAGATTGGGACCATTTCACCTGTGTAGTAATGTAGGTGCTTAATAAGCTAAGGTGATAGGTATTAATTGCGTAGTGCTTTAACCATGAGTTCAACCTCTCCTTGCTCTAGCCATGCATGCTATAATTTTCCACACTTGCTGAGTACCATTGGTACTCAACCTTGCATATTTGTTGGTTTATATTGCTGCTCAGGTCAAGATAATGAGGTGGTGTATAATGATCAAGACTTTGGACCCGAAGAAGGTTTCTAGGTTTATGGAGACCCACGGGCAACGCCTGTGACGGAGCCCCCAAGAATAATATTCCGCTGCTAGTTTATTTACTTGTGATGAACTTTTTATTGTCCAACGAGACATTTGCTATGTAAGACTTATTTATATTCGACACCTGGCTTGTAATAAATGATGCTTCACTATTTTTCATCACATGTATGAGAAAATGATCCTGGCATACATGTGATATTCACTCGGTTGTTCTTCGGAAAAACCGGGTGACAGAAGTGGTATCAGAGCCAAGGTTGCCCGTAGGAACGTGGATCTAGGTAGAAATGGACATATTTTAAGGGCCCTATTTTCTTAAAAACTATTTTTACAAGATGTGTGTTGAAAAGTGTTATTTAATGAGTCACTTCTTCATCTTACCCTGATTTTCATTCAAAATAGGATTTTGTTTAAAAAGTTTATCTAACCTAAGTTTAAATGCTTTTTGTTTTTAGATGGTTCGCATGATTCGCACCGCTCGCAAGTCCACAGGAGGGAGAGTTCCCGTAGTTGCCCTTGCCGAAAGAGAGGAGAGCCGTCCGGTGACGTACCTTTCCTACGGATTGGCAGTAGGAGGCTTGTTGCGCCGTCTTCGACGTATGCTTGAAGCCGCCGGCAATACGGGCAAGCTAATCATCCACTATAACTCCAACAGGACCATCCGTGAGAAGAGGGAAGAATGGAGTTCAGAGATGAGAATTGTACACGAAAATCAGCTGCTTAAGATCCACCACTCTCCAGCTTGTCGAGCGACACAGGTCGATGCGGAGAAGGATGTCACCTGGGAGGCCATCACCTGCCAGAGTCACATCTATCGTCGCCACCTGGACAGGACTGAGTACATGTATGTCCTCCAACGTGAGAGTGGTACCACGGAGTATAAGTATCCGCCAGTGCAGCAAGGGACTTCCCATGAGCACATGGACTTGTGCTTGGAGGATGCTGCTATGCTCAGCACTCGACTGCAGGAGTGTCAGCAAGAGCTCAGGATGTTCGGGACACTCTGAAGGAAACGGAGGCGTTGCTGCGAGCCTGCCAGAGGGCGAGAGAAAGAGGAGATGGGAATGAACTGTGTGTCACCGCGAATGATACATGGACTCCTGACTCCCCAGATCGTCGGGCGATAAGGCGTCGTCGCACTTCTCCACCAGCAGCCTCCCCACCCAAAGCAGAGTCAGAAGGAAGCCGAAATGATGAGGAAGATCCCGAGGAGCCAGCTCAAGAAAACGAGTAGTGTAGAGTCCTTCCCTTAGTTAGCAAGATGTCGAATAGTCGAGTCGTTAAGTTAAGTTAATGGTGTGTTAATGCTTGGTGTGTGACGTGAGTTGTGGAAGCCATGAGCAATTTTCCACAGCCTCCTCTTTAGATTGTTTTGCTTTGGTGTGAGAACCCACATGAAATAATATTGCATTTATTTTTGTGTGAGAAATGAACCCTCAGAAAAGTATAACAAAGCATCAACACTTCAAAGTACAAACAAATGAAAGTAGTAAGATGATACTAAATGCTTTCAAATTAACATTGGTTGATTCTGCCAGATGGCCGGAAGAGGAAAAGGACGTGCGGACAACCCCGCCAACAACAACGATGAGGCATGCAACCCTCATCTTTCTGGAGGCCAGGACCGGGGTGGTCGCCGTGAAGGAGTTGATCCCCTCCACCAAATGCTGGAGAATCAAAATCAGCTCATCCAGAACTTGACTCAAGTGGTGGCCAACTTGCATCAAGTTCCACCTCCACAAGCTGCACCACGCCAACCAAGGTTGAGTGAGTTTCTAGGAACTCAACCTCCAAAGTTTGCAAGTGCTGCTGAACCTATGGAGGCAGATGATTGGCTGAAGACCATTGAAAGTAAGATGAGGATCATACAGTGCCAAGGGTATGAGAGGGTGCTGTTTGCCTCTCATCAATTGCATGGACCTGCTGCTGATTGGTGGACCGCCTATGTGGCCGCCCATCATGACCCTGAGAACATCACTTGGGAAGAGTTCAAGCGTAGCTTCCGCAACCATTACATCCCAAGAGGTGAACTCAAAAACAAGAGGAAGGAGTTTTTGGGACTGCAGCAGGGAAACATGATGGTGATGGAATACCTCACTAAATTTACTCAACTATCCCGTTATGCCCCACGGGACATAGAGACTGATGAGCAGAAACAAGATTGTTTCGTGGAGGGACTTACCGCAGAAATGCAGTGTGCAATGTCCTCAAATGAGTATGAAAGCTTCCAAAAGATGGTGGACAGAGCGTTTGTGGTAGAAAGGAAGCTAAAGGCCTTGGAAAATGAGAATAAGAGGAAGGCCGGGTGGTCACATCAAGCCTCAGGGAGCAACACCCGCCCACGTCTGATCCAGCAACCTGCAGGGCAGACGAACCGTGCTGCGGTACCCTACTCAGCACCAAGAGGGTACAACCCAAACTACAGGCCTCCGGCAGCACCAATACAGCCACAACGTCAGTTCATACAGCAGCCTCGCCCTGCATATCCACCTGGACCAGCAATACAAGGACCCCCAAACCAACCCCAAGACAGCAAAGGCCATGCATCTAAGGTTGGGGTGCAATGTTTTAGCTGCGGAGAAATGGGGCACTATGCCCATAAGTGCCCAAAGAAGAAGCCAACGCAGCCACAACAGCAGAATGTAATGAGAGGACGGGTGAACCACGTCACTATGGAGGAAGCACAAGAGGCACCCGACGTGGTAGTTGGTAAGTTTCCTGCCAATTTACACATTGCAACCCTGCTGTTTGATTCTGGTGCTATCCACTCATTCATTGCTCAAGGGTTTGTTAAGAATCATGACCTAGCAACAACACAAATGAACCATATGCTAGCCGTAAATTCTCCGGGTGGAGAAATAAGGGCAAGACAAGTGTGTCCCAAAGTGAACCTAGACATTAATGGGGTAGTATTTACTGCTAACCTCATAGTGATAGATTCACCAGGGATAGATATTATTTTGGGTATGGATTGGTTGACCAAACATAAAGGAATCATCCATTGTTCGACCAGAACGGTGGAACTAACTCACCCTAGTGGCACAAGAGTAAAGTTCATAACAATACAAGAGCCTAGGAGGGACATTAAATTAAATCAAGTTGAGGTGAAAGTTGAGGAAATCAGGACCATCAGGGAATATCCAGATGTTTTTCCGGAGGAGTTGCCAGGTATGCCTCCCGATCGTGAAGTGGAATTCACAATTGAGCTAGTACCTGGAACAGCCCCGATATACAAGAGACCTTATCGGATGGACTCCAAGCAGCTAGAAGAACTCAAGGATCATTTAAGAGAATTGACGGAGAAGGGGTATATTCATCCTAGTTCCTCACCATGGGGAGCTCCGGTGATATTTGTGCCCAAGAAGGACGGAACCCAAAGGTTATGCGTGGATTACCGTGCCTTGAATGAGGTAACTATCAAGAACAAGTACCCATTACCCCTCATTGAAGACTTGTTTGATCAGTTGAGGGGAGCTTGTGTGTTCTCGAAAATTGATCTCAGGTCGGGATACCACCAACTCAAGATAAGGCAATCTGATATTCCCAAGACAGCTTTTGTATCTCGGTATGGACTGTATGAATACACTGTCATGCCTTTCAGGCTAACTAATGCCCCGGCATACTTCATGTATCTCATGAACAAGGTATTCATGGAATATCTGGACAAATTTGTGGTGGTTTTCATAGATGACATTCTCGTCTTCTCCAAAGATGAAGGAGAACATGAGAAACATCTAAGGTTGGTGTTGCAGAGGCTGAGAGAACACCAACTATATGCCAAGTTGAGCAAGTGTGAGTTTTGGCTGAAGAGAGTTCCCTTCTTAGGACATATAATCTCGGAGGGAGGAATCTCCGTAGATCCCGCCAAAATCGAGGATATCCAGAAGTGGAAGACCCCTGAAAATGTCGGGGAAGTTCGAAGCTTCTTGGGATTGGCTGGATACTATCGACAGTTTATTGAAGGATTCTCCAAGATCTCGAGACCTCTCACCAAACTGCTGGAGAAGGGAATCACATTCACATGGACGCCACAGTGCAAGACGAGTTTTCAGGAGCTAAAGAAAAGATTGACAACAGCCCCAGTGTTGGTTATGTCAGATATGCAGAAGAATTTCACAGTGTACTGCGATGCCTCTGGAAACGGGTTGGGATGTGTTCTCATGCAAGAAGGGCATGTCGTGGCATATGCATCCCGGCAGCTTCGGAAGCCTGAGAAAAACTATCCTACACATGACTTAGAACTAGCCGTAGTGGTACATGCGTTGAATATTTGGTGGCACTATTTGATGGGGAAGAGGACCGAGATATATACAGATCATAAGAGTTTGAAGTACATTTTCACACAGCCAGATCTCAACCTCAGACAAAGGAGATGGTTAGAGCTAATCAATGACTTTGATGTGGGCATCAACTATCATCCCGGGAAAGCAAACGTCGTGGCCGATGCTTTGAGTCGGAAAGTGCAGGTCAATAAGTTGAGCTTGAAGGACATGCATGCAGAATTGAAGTACGAGGTTATAAGGCTCAATCTATGTCTAGTAAATAGTGGTGAAGCCATCGCCATGGAAGTGGACTCCACACTAGAGCGAGACATACGCGAGGGTCAAAAGAATGATGAGAAGATACGAGAGATCAGACAACTCATCAAGGAAAATAAAGCTCCGGGTTTTAGAGAGGATGAACAAGGAACGGTGTGGCACGGGAAAAGAATCTGTGTGCCTGAAGTAAAGGAGATTCGTGAATTGATTTTGAAGGAGGCTCACGATTCTGACTATTCCATTCATCCTAGGAGTACGAAGATGTACCAGGACCTCTAAAGCAGGTATTGGTGGTATGGCATGAAGCGAGATGTCGCGGAACATGTTGCCCTATGTGACACATGTCAGTTGGTGAAAGCAGAACATCAACGACCCGCGGGATTATTGCAACCACTCAAAGTGCCTGAATGGAAATGGGAAGAAATCAGCATGGATTTCATCGTGGGATTGCCTAGAACCCAATCAGGATATGATTCAATATGGGTCATCATTGATAGGCTAACCAAGGTAGCTCATTTCATCCCCGTGAAAGAAAGCTACAGCGGATCCAAATTGGCAGAGCTGTACATGTCAAGGATCGTGTGTTACCATGGAGTGCCAAAGAAGATTGTGTCGGATCGAGGGACACAGTTCACCTCGAGGTTTTGGCAGAAGTTGCATGAAACCATGGGAACCCATCTGAACTTTAGTTCTGCCTATCATCCCCAAACCGACGGGCAGACGGAGAGAACCAATCAGATCCTTGAAGATATGCTGAGGGCATGTGCACTCAAAAACAATAGGAGTTGGGACAAGAACTTACCGTATGCGGAGTTTTCCTATAACAACAGCTATCAAGCTAGTATGAAGATGTCACCATTTGAAGCTTTGTACGGGAGGAAGTGCAGAACTCCCCTATTTTGGAACCAAACAGGGGAAAGTAAAGTGTTTGGTCCAGAAGTACTACAAGAAGCCGAGGCGAAGGTGACGGAAATTCGCAATAACTTGAGGATAGCACAGACACGCCAAAAGAGCTATGCCGATGTACAAAGAAGAGAGCTCGTTTTCAACGTGGGGGACTATGTCTATCTCAAGGTGTCCCCTATCAGAGGACTTCGTCGGTTCAAGGTGAAAGGGAAGTTGTCACCTCGATACATCGGACCCTTTCAAGTTTTGGAGAGGAAAGGCGAAGTGGCGTATCAACTAGAGTTACCGGCTCATCTATCGGATGTGCACGATGTATTCCATGTGTCACAACTCAAGAAATGCCTGAGGACGCCTACGGAGGTGTTGCCCATGAATGAAGTGGACGTAGCTGAGGATTTGTCTTGTGCCGAGCAACCATACAAGATTTTGGAGACAATGGAACGCCTCACCGGAAATAAAAGAATCCGGATGTGCAAGGTGCAGTGGAAGCATCACTCAGAAGAGGAAGCCACCTGGAAGCGGGAAGATGAGCTAAAGGCACAATTTCCGGAATTGTTTTCTTAGAACCACCAATCTCGAGGATGAGATTTCTTTTAAGGGGGGTAGAGCTGTAACACCCCAAAATTTTGTTAAGACCCTAAATCATGTTAAGAGGGGAATTTAAAAAATTTTGGACTTGTTGCATGTTTTGCAAAAATTCAAATTCAAACTGGAATTCAAATTAAACTCAAATCAGAAAAGAAATAGAAAAAAGAAAAAGAGAAAACAGAAAAAACCGGCCAGTGGGCCGCAACCCACCAGCCGGCCCAACCAGCGCCGCGCCAGCCCGCAGCCGCGCGCGCCGCTTCCTCCCACTTTCAGGCGGGGCCTGCCAGCCCTTCTTCTACCTCGCGCCCGCGCCGGGATTCTCTCACCCCGGATCAAAACCGACCCGGACTCCTGCGCATCCCCGCCAAATTCCGTTCGTAGGCGACGCGGACTTGATCTAAACCACCCCGCCGCCTTTCCCCGTCTATAAAAAACCCGGCCTCGTTCTGTTTTTCCCACGCGATCCGCCGATTTTCCTCCGGTGAGAACCGAGACTTCTCCGGCGAATTCTGGCCGATCTAAGCTCGGAAATTCCGATCTAACTCGCTGGTCTTGATCCACCGCCTCCGGGGAACCTTGCAGGTGCAGAAAACTCGGTGACTTGCGGTGTAAACACAGCGCCGACGAGCCTCGCCGTGGTTTCACCTCGGACCTCGTCGCCGATCACCTTCCAGGACCTCCGAGTTCAAGAAAACCCCCGAGGTGAGATTCCCGACCTCCCCTCCACCGATCTATGCCATAAAATCACAGTTCTAGGAAGATTTCTCGAAGATCCGAAAGTCTCCGGCGAGATCGCCGCTTCCCGCCACCGTGCGCCGCCGGCAGCGCCGCCCGCGTTCGATCAGAGGGACGTGGCCGCTTGTGCGCCGTTTATTTTAAATCACACGGTAGGTTTAAATCCCCGCGTACCGGTTCGACGTTATAATCTTAGCCGTCGGTTTAAAATCGGACGGTCCACGTCAGCCCCGCGTTATAAAGACTGGAAATCTTACGTGCTACCCCCTGGGGTTCTCGGGAAATAAGAGCTAGCCCCGGAAACTCTGATCTAGCCCCTGGAACTTCAGAAAATCATGTAAATTCATTTAAAAATCAGTTTTAGCCCCTGGACTTAATAAAAATTAGGAAAAACTCCTCTTATAAGTGTAGCTAGACCCCTGGAAATTCTGAAAATAATATTATAGACCCTGTAATGGGGTGAGTTTACCTTTTTAGCCCTGTTTAATATTTAATTTGGGAAATTGAATATGTGGCTAGTGTTTAAAATTTAAAAAGTGGGACAAACATATTGTCAAAATTAAATTAAAAACTTTCTCAGTATTTAGAAAACTTTAGAGTGAGATAAACACATATTTTGGGCTGAAGTGAAGCTGTTTAATTTATTATTCACATTTAGGGACACATTTTTAAGTAAAGAATAGTTCTAGAAAATAGGGAAAATAATTGTAAAATAGTTTACATCAGAGGAAAAGGTCAAAAATATATTAGCAAATATTTTAGATCAGAACCTATTCTGTTTAGATGATGTGTCTTGTTATTTTTATAATAAAGTTCACACTTAGGCATAGGAAATAAATCTGAAAATATAGCAACTAATAAATGATAAATGGAGTTTCTAAAATCCAAAGAATTCAGTTTAGGGTTGGTAGAAATTATGAAGACACATATGGAGAAGGAAAATACCTTTCATGCATACTAGGTAGCTAAAAGGTGTAGTAATTGAATATAAGGAATTTATTTAAATTGGAAACTCATATATATAGCATGTAAGTATAAATGTGAACACAAAAGTAGGAATCATATACATATGATCAAAAGTGCATGCAAGCCACAAATCAACACACATGGAGTAACCACAACACATATAATGGTGAATGACTTTCATAAATATGAATGTGTGGTTTGTATGAAGTGGAAGTGTGAACTATGTCTTATGGATTGTTGTTTTTCTTTTGCTATGTGTGATGGTATGATGTAGAACCTACTCAAGAGCAAGGTATTCCTTTCCAAGACCAGGACTACCCATTTCAAGAGCAGTAGGAAGGAGGCAAGTGTCCTTGACCACTTTGATCCTATGCTAGGATGTGTAGATAGAATTATTTGCATTGTCAAGTTAAATATGAAACCCATGCTAGGAAGTTTCCCTAGAATTGCATCACCTTGTTTCCTTGTAGCTTGGGTTGGGATTTATTTTATCATGTCATTTATTATTATGCATATGCTTAGCCATGCTTAGAATGGGATATTTGGGATATGAGATCATCAAATTATATTACCATACTCTTGAGTGAGATATTGTGAGTTATGTAGAGGTAGGGATCAAGGCAAGTTGGATGTTTTGGTTGGTGTTGGGTGCACGAGACTCGGGTTTGTGTTTAGTACTTGCCTGGATCCTAAGGACCGGTTCATGGAGTATGTAACCTGGCTTTACAGTGCCAACCACATGCTGAGATGGGGCAGCTTGGCCAATTAATTAGGTGTATCCCCGGCGTAGTATGGGTGTGTTGGATGGTGTGGGGAGTAGGTGTCAGCTGGACTACCATATGAACCGCAAGGCTCAAGAGGGGGCCACTGCAGCGGGGTTTGAGCCTCTTGTAGGTTGTTAGGGGTGAAACCTCAGTGGGCCCATGCTCGTCGGGAATCCCTTTGTAAAGGCTTCATAGTGATCTCCTGGCTACACACCTGGGAAGTGTGAATGTGGTTTGTAGCCACTGGCATAATGGAGGTTCTTTTAGTCCACCCGGCAACGGGGGATGAAATCACTACATATGGGTACAGTGGTACAAACTCTGCAGAGTCAAAACTGTCATGACAGCCGTGCTCACGGTCAAGAGCGGTTTGGACTTATTCATGATTAGAGGATTGATGATTTTGGATGTTGTGGATGTTAAGTGGGGAGCTTAACATCGGAAATAATGTTCTGGTTACTTGATTTTGATGATGGGTTGGGAGATTGGGACCATTTCACCTGTGTAGTAATGTAGGTGCTTAATAAGCTAAGGTGATAGGTATTAATTGCGTAGTGCTTTAACCATGAGTTCAACCTCTCCTTGCTCTAGCCATGCATGATATAATTTTCCCACACTTGCTGAGTACCATTGGTACTCAACCTTGCATATTTGTTGGTTTATATTGCTGCTCAGGTCAAGATAATGAGGTGGTGTATAATGACCAAGACTTTGGACCCGAAGAAGGTTTCTAGGTTCATGGAGACCCCCGGGCAACGCCTGTGACGGAGCCCCCAAGAATAATATTCCGCTGCTAGTTTATTTACTTGTGATGAACTTTTTATTGTCCAACGAGACATTTGCTATGTAAGACTTATTTATATTCGACACCTGGCTTGTAATAAATGATGCTTCACTATTTGTCATCACATGTATGAGAAAATGATCCTGGCATACATGTGATATTCACTCGGTTGTTCTTCGGAAAAACCGGGTGTGACACAACGTGATATGCCTAGCTCCGGCCAATCATCTAGCAATACACTTGCTTTGCTGTCTTCACTAACCCTGGAACAGATTGAGGAGTTTCCAGAGGAGGAGCTAGTACTTCTTTCTACTAGGTTCTCAAAAGCATTGCAAAATGTGAGAACTAGATGGAGAGGAAGCTCCGGACCTCAACGATGCTTTGAATGTGGTAAGACCGGACACTTTCGTACAGATTGCCCTAACCTTTCAGGTCCTTCTAACCGTGATGAAAAGCAGAATAAAGTCAAGTCCTCTTTTGGCAACACCAACAATAAAAAGAAGGGTTTTACAGGATGCAAACTGATAAACAGTTTCATCACCACACTTCAAGAACTTGGCTCGAGTGATGTAGACATTGGAAGTGATGAAGATGAAGATGATCTGGCAAACTTGTGCTTCATGGCGGGCAAATCAAAATCAAGTATGGAGGATGCAGAACACAACAGTGACAACGAAGAGGTATGTCCTACTTGCGAAGAAATGTGTGATGCTATTTCTCATGTTACTATTATTGTTAAGAAAAAGGACAAAAGCTTAGGGACAATGCTGTTAAAATTGAGTCACTAGAATCTGAAATTAATCATTAAAAATCCTTGATTCCTAGTGATGATTCTTGTTCCTCATGTGATTTAATATATGAACAAATGTCCTCTCTAAGAAGTGTACACACCTCCAAACTTGATAAACTTGAACTTGAAATCGAAAAGAACAAAAAGCTTGCTGCACTTAATGATAAAAACTTGAAAGATGCTTGTTGTTCTACAATTGATTTGCATTGTTCTACTTGCGATGATCTTGATAAGAAACTACAAGATGCTATGAAAGAAATTTCTATATTGAACAATGCTTTACGTTCTCATGAAGTTAAATATTGTTCCAATTGCAAATTAAAAGGAAAAACTTCATGTGAAAATTGCCTTGATCTATCAAATAAACTTGATAACATGCATAGGACATTAGATCGGTTTTGTAATGGGAATAAGAACCTAAACTTGCTGCTGAATTCTTCCAAGTCTTGCAATGATAAAACTGGTTTAGGTTTTGATTCACATGCTCATGATAAGGAACATCCAGCTAAAATTGTAAAATCATTAGGAAGTGGTTTGATTCAAACAGTTCCTAAACAAAAATAATTGGTTTTTAAATCTGCAGGAGTGTTGTCACATTCGGGTTCAAATAAGCATACTGCATGCTCATCTAGACATGAACACAAAGTTAAATTTCATTGTACCTATTGTGGTAGAGATGGTCATGTCATAGATTTTTGTTATACACTAGCTAAACAATATAAAAAGGAAAGAATGCAAGCTAGATCTTATAACTCTCATGCAAAATTTGCTGCACATACTAAAACGAATGTCAGGAACATGCAACCTGCTGTTATGAGTCAGAAATATTCAAAGTTTACCTCCGGAGCTTCAGTTTTTGTCTCCGGAGCTTCAGTTTTTGCCTCCGGAGCTACTGATTTTCATGCTACACAAGTAACACCTCATAGGTCAGTAGTTAAGAACAAAAAATGTTAAACTTTGACTCATAAACCTGCTGTTTTATCTCAGCTTTCGCATGTTATTCCTGTTGGACGTCGTGTGACTCAGTACCGGATTCCTAAATGCCTTTTAACTAACCCCAGTATTGAGTCATCGACGTATTGTGCTTCTATGTTGGTTACACGCTTGAGGAAGGAGAACATTTGGATTGCGGATTCAGGTTGCTCACGCCACATGACACGGTAACAAAGAATGGTTCTCCTCTCTCTCTTTTGTTTCACGTGTAGAGAATGTTACTTTTGCCGATAATTCTTCAACTCCTATAATTGCTAAGGGTTCGGTTAGAGTAAATGATCACTACACTTCGAAGGATGTGGCACTTGTCAGAAATTTTAAATACAACTTGCTTTCTGTTTCACAATTGCTAGATGAAAATCTGGAAATTATTTTCAATAAAAACTGCTGCAAAGTTGTAGGTTCAAATAGTGAGCTTATTTTTAACATGTCTTGGTTTGGAAGAGTTTTTAAAGCTGATTTTGATATGTATTCCTATAAGCATAGTTGTCTAGTTGCAAATGATTCCAAAGATTTATATTTTTGGCATCGTAGATTTGGTCACGTAGGCTTTGATCATCTCACGCGTGTTAGTGCTCTTGATCGCATACGTGGGCTGCCTAAGCTTAAAGGGGACAAAGAAATTGTGTGCTCTTCTTCTAGACATGCTAAGATGGTTGATGGTTCACATGCTCCTCTCACAATGATCATGACAACTGAATTGGGTTAACTTTTACACCTTGACATTGTAGGACCTTCACGTGTTCAATTCTTCGGAGGTAAATGGTATGTTCTTGTGATTGTTGATGACTATTCTAGATACTCTTGGGTTTACTTTATGGCATCTAAGAATGAAGCTTTTAGTCACTTTAGAACTTTATTTCTTAGATTATCAATTGATCACCCAGGATCTTTAAGAGCAATTAGAAGTGACAATGGAACCGAATTTAAAAATCAACCGTTTGATCACTTTTGTGCTGAAAATGCAATAGATCATCAATTTTCTTCACCATATGTACCTCAACAAAATGGTGTTGTAGAGAGAAAGAACAGAACCTCATTTGAGATGGCTAGGACTATGCTTGATGAATATCAAACTCCTAGTAAATTTTGGGCTGATGCAATTGCAACCGCTTGTTATGTCTCAAATCGTGTTTTCTTGCGTGCTAAGCTAGGTAAAACACCATATGAGCTCAGGTTTGGACATAGGCCTAGTGTCACATACTTTAGGGTCTTTGGTTGCAAATGCTTTGTTAAGAAACATGGTAATCTTGATAAATTTGAAGCTAGATCTGTTGATGGCATGTTTCTTGGTTATCCATCTCATACTAGAGGCTACCGTGTGCTTTTACTTGATACTAACAAAATTGTGGAGACTTGTGAGGTTTCTTTTGATGAAGCTAGCCCAGGTACTAGTTCAAATATTGTAGGTCCGGATCCATATCCGCAGGGGGAGAGTATTTTCGTTGAAGAAGAGAAAGAAGTGGTGTTGCTGCCCGAAAATTCAGCAGCTAATGACATTGTTCCAGCTCCTGATCTTGATTCACAACCAGCACCGACGACCACCATTGCTGGTCCAGATCCTCCTCACGTCACAAGCTCATCTATTTGTGATGAACATGAAGAAGAAGAAGCTTGTGAAGTGTCCACTTCCCTCCGGATTCTCAAAAGTCATCCTCCACAACAAATTATTGGAAGCTTGCACGAACGAGTTACAAGATCCAGGTTTTTCGACCCCAATTATCATGCTCATTCTGCTTTTGTTGCTTATTTTGAACCCAAAGATATATCACACGCGCTCACTAATGAATCTTGGATTATTGCCATGCAAGAAGAGTTAGAAAATTTTGAAAGAAATAATGTTTGGAAACTTGTACCTCCACCACAAGGTCACACTTTAATTGGAACTAAATGGGTGTTTAAAAATAAACAAAGTGAGGATGGGGTTGTGGTTAGCAATAAGGCTAGGTTGGTTGCTCAAGGTTTCACACAAGTTGAAGGTCTAGATTTTGATGAAACTTTTGCTCCTGTTGCTAGATTAGAAGCCATAAGAATTTTGTTAGCTTTTTCTGCATCTAAAGGTTTTAAGCTATATCAAATGGATGTTAAAAGTGCTTTTCTTAATGGCTACATAGATGAGGAGGTTTATGTCAAACAACCACCTGGTTTTGAAAATCCAAATTTTCCTAATCATGTTTACAAACTGTCAAAAGCCTTGTACGGTCTCAAACAAGCCCCTAGAGCATGGTATGATAGGTTAAAAACATTCTTACTTGAAAAGGGGTTTACCATGGGCAAGGTTGATAAAACTCTTTTTGTGCTTAAGCATGGCAATGACTCATTATTCGTTCAAGTTTATGTGGATGATATTATCTTTGGTTGTGCTTCTCATGATCTTGTGTCCAAGTTTTCAGCTATGATGAGTTCAGAATTTGAGATGAGTATGATGGGAGAACTCACGTACTTTTTGGGGCTGCAAATCAAGCAAACCAAGGAGGGTACCTTTGTGCATCAAACAAAGTATACAAAAGATCTACTAAGGCGCTTCAACATGGACAAAAGCAAGCCTCTTCGGACACCAATGGGAACAGCAACAACACTTGAACTTGATGAAGATTGTGATCCCGTTGATCAAAAAGAATATAGAAGCATGATCGGATCACTTTTGTATCTCACGACATCAAGACCGGACATACAATTCAGAGTATGTCTTTGTGCACAGTTTCAAGCCTCCCCACGTGCTTCACATCGTCAAGCCGTCAAAAGGATTCTCAGGTACTTACATGGAACTCAAGAGTTTGGCATTTTTCTTCCTTCTTCCTCAACCGTTACTTTGAAAGCTTTTTCCGATGCTGATTTTGGGGGTTGTAGGATTGATAGGAAAAGTACTTCTGGTGCTTGTCATTTTCTTGGTAATTCACTTGTTGCCTGGTCCTCTAGAAAACAAAGTTCAGTTGCACAATCCACAGCCGAATCTGAATATGTAGCTGCTGCTAGTGCTTGCTCACAAATTCTTTGGATTGTTCAAACACTTAAGGACTATGGGGTTGATCTAGATAGTGTTCCACTGTTTTGTGATAACACTAGTGCCATTTGCATTGCTAAAAACCCCGTGCAACATTCGAGAACTAAGCACATTGACATTAGGTATCACTTTCTCCGTGCTAATGTCGAAAAAGGGAACATTATGCTTCACCATGTATATATCGAACAACAATTGGCTGACATTTTTACAAAACCTTTGGATTTCACTCTTTTTGTTACATTTGTAGTGAAATAGGGGTTATGCATCCTCATGGCTTAAATTGAGGGAGAAATTTGAAACTTGGGAAGTCTATGTGTGAATCTGAAATTAAAATAATATGAGCATAGTATTTCATGCATATATGACTTTGTGATTCCTTTTTCATGCTGAAAGTTATTACTACATTACTCGTGTTATACATTTTGTAGTTTTTACCATGTCTAGTAATTGGAATAATTACTTATACTAAATCTGGTCATGGTCGAACTTTCTTGCTGTTTTGAACTTGTTGCATGCTCACAAGTGCTTTTAATCATAAAGAATTAATCAAGTAATCAACTCACATGTTGAGTTTTTATGTTCAAATAAAAAAATGAGAAAAGATCAAGAGAATATGCATGCATCGCACTTCTTCTTTTGAGATGGCTTATCATTGCACTTAGATATGAACTTGAAAAGAGTTGTGTATGACTAAAACCATGTCCTTAAGATTCTGACTGTCAAATGACATAGGCTTGGCTTGGTTGGTTAGAATAAGGCTGATGCTGCATATAATCTCTTGCAAATGTCATAATATCAAAATTTGTGCTTTAAATGATGAATAAAATGCAGCAACAAGTGTCATGCTTTCAGGTCTTGAAATAGTTAAGTTTGTGAGATCATGACTTGCTTAAATTGAAAATTACACTTGATCTCTAGCATGGCTTACACTACTTTATGTATCTCATTGATGTGATAGTGTAAGTTAATTGATAGTATGATTTGGATGAGCTTTGTTTTATATGTATATCTTATAATGTGCTCATAACAAATTAAAATTTCTCTTTTGTACCTTGTTGAATACATTGTCAAAGGGGGAGAAATTGATCACACATTGCACACATTCACAAGTGTTTTGGCACAATTCTTCTCAGGGGGAGAATTTTTGGTATTTTTGTTTTTCTTCTCATTTTATTTCTGATTTACAAAGCTGGAGAAATTGTTTTCAAAACTTTTCATGTGAATAAGCCAATGTTCGGATTTTAAGTGGTGTTGCCAATGCATTCATCAAGGGGGAGATTGTGAGACCTATGTGTGCTGAATACAATGGCTTTGATGATAAAAGTTTTGAATACTACCAAACACATTTTTAACAAGGTCCGACTCTAGGTCCGAGCTCCTGCAAGGTCCGACGATAGGTCCGACGTAAGGTCCGACTTGCTTTGTCTAGGTCTGACTTATTTTGGCTAGGTCCGACTTGTTTTTGCTAGCTCCGGTGCTAGGTCCGACTAGCTTTTGTAAGTTCTGTTCTAGGTCTAACTAAGCTTTAGTAAGCTCCGGCGCTGGGTCCGACTAGCTTTGGTAAGCTCCGGTTCAAGGTCCGGTTAGCTTTGGTAAGGTTCGGAGCTTGATTGCAATGGTTCTACTTTTAACTTGCAATATTTCGAACTTGCTTTACTCTTATGGAAAGTTTGCTTAGTACTATTTTACTAAGTTTTTGGTGTGTTTTGGTGGTTATGGCTGATATCATTTTGCTATGGTTTACAACATGCTTATGTGAGATGCTCACGTAAGATGTTGTTGTTTCGGAACTAATGAGAGTCAAGTCGAGGACTTGTTCTCGGAAGTATTGGTTATTTATTCATGTGCAGGTGTTTCTTGAGTTCAAGACATGGCTGGTGACGGGATCCATTGAACTAGTCTTATGGAGAAGATGAGGTTCAACAACCATGTTCGGGAGGAATTGTGGTTGAGTTAATCGGGAGGTTGCGCAGTATGTTTGAATCAAGAACAATGCATATGAAGGTATATTGGACGTCGTTGGAAGATGTTTGCACGTGTGCAAGGAGTGCATGGACGTGGCTGCATGGTTCCAAGGCGTGATGAAGAGATGTGGACGTAAAGAATTGGTCGCAAAGGTTCAACCTACTAGGTTATGGACTCAGGATGCGGCTGAGTCGTGTTTGACAAAAATATGGGAAGTTTTGAGTTGGTTATGATAGGATTTCGTGTGGGTCATGAATTTGAGTTGTTTTAGGAATGTTTGGGACGTTACTAAGGTGTTTGGAAGTCTTAAGATTCCTTCTATCTGCGTGTAGAAGAGTCTTGAGCAGTATTGGAGAGTTACAGTTTGAATCCAAGTAGGAGTAGTTGACCTAGTTTGAGGCCAAGGCTCGTGGGGGCACGACATTGGGGCTGTTCCTCTTGTGTTTTGATAAAAAAATTCATATTCTAAAGGAACTTTTGTGCCTTGTTCGTCCGACTTGTTTCAGACAAGTTTTTCTCGTCGAGTTTGTGTTCAGCACTACCTTGCTTTGGTGGTTTTATCATAACTCGAGTTTTACAGATCCAATTGATTTGATTCTTTTTGGTTGTCTTCACAACTTGATTATATATCATCTGTGAAAATTTCTCGGTCATTGAATTTGTGGTTTCTGATCTACACGAGTTTCTTTGCAGTACTCCAGAACTGTTTTTCTCGCGTAGGACAGATTGACCTTTGTTCGAACTTTCGATCGTAACTTGAGTTTCTCTCAACGGATTTTCATGACTATTGTTGTACGTCTTCGTGACTTTATTATCTACAATCTATACTAGTTTTGTCACAGTTGAACAAGTTTATATTAGTCGCACACACGGTTTCTTTAACAGATCGGTTTTCTGCTGAGGGGTGTTTTGTTGCTTCCGCTGAAAAGTTTTTATCTACCATTCACCCCCCTCTTCTGTAGCTTTACACGTGTACTTTGATCCTACAGAGTTGAATACCAAAGTTAAATTTAACTTCAGTATATTTTCAATGAGCGTTTATTTGCCCTCAGATCAGCTCTGGATAAAAAGTTATGATAATTCAAAATCAACAGAATTTTTGGAAGAATTTCAACAGCACCTCCTTTGGAAGTTGCTATTTTCAACTCTAAATTCCACTGAATTTGATGCTGAAATTGCAGAAACTTTGAATTACAAAGATGTAAAACATCTCCTAACCTTTCAAAAAATGTATCATATGATAATTTTATATTTTCCTACAGGAAGTTATGCTTGAAAAACAGAACAGTCCAGAGAGTTTTTGAATCTGTCCTGGTTCTGGACAGTTTACAATCATCTGAAATTTCAACGAGTTTAAGTTGTGATTCTTCTCTGGAAGTCTACAAAAAATCTGTAGAGAACTTAAACTCCTTTTCAGAACTATATCCCACACCCCCATTGGCTATGTAACCTGTGAGTTATGCTCTGTTAAAGTTCAGCAACCTTGCTGCCAAAACAGAGCTCTCTGTTTTTCAATCCCTTTGAGTTAAACTAATCAACTGTTGAATTCTTCTACCCAACCAGGGTCCTAAATATTGAAACTTGGTTATTTTAGTTCCTTGTTACCATTATGTTTAATGCAATTGCCCATTACATGTCGGTACTACGTTCCTCACAAAAAGGAAAATCCTAACAGGATTATACCGGCATATACGTCTCAATTGTGGCACTAAACAGTCTCTCACACACGTGTACGACACGGGATTCATATGTGGTTAGTACCTGAAGAAAAACACTCCATAGTGATGCACTCAAAGGTTGTTGCCATTTCAGGCCGGTCCATATTTGAAAGTAAATACATACGCCCGTATCATTGCCATACGGCCGTCCTTGAGTTAAGCCACGTCTCAAGGTACGTGATCGTGTTTTCACACCACACGACGGGGAACCCGAGTAGAGCGTGAACGGGTCGTCACGGTTGGGAATTTTATCGACCCAACAGATACCTCCTACTGCCCTGCAGGGCACGCCGATGGCAGGCGCTGCGTATGTCCTCCTAGGCTATTTCCAGAAGAACACACTATCGTGTTACCGACCACACGATGGGGTTTCCACTTTGTTGCCTAATGCACGCCAGGGACCAGCGTTTCATATGAACTCAGGAACATGAAGAGTTCAAGAGTTTCATAAACGTCTCACACCAAGCTGTGAGACCTATCCCTGAACCACTTTCCTCGTCAGCGGAGCTAACTGAAATTGAACCGCTTTCGGTGGCGTTCCTTACCATTTTTACCTGAGCGTAGGTGCTTCGTTACATAAACAAAATTCATAATTATAACAAGTAAGTTAGTCATGCCACTTTATGTAACTATCCTAATATAGTCCTTATTTGGGCATACTAGCGAATCCTCACCATAATACTAAGTTTTCCTGTAATACAGTCTTCCATTAGTGTGTTATCCCCTAGCAGCTTTGATACCAGCCTGTAACGGACCGAAATCCGCATGCCCAGGATCTCAGAGGGTGGTGTCGCACGATGCGACTGCCGACATCACACATCATAAGGAAACCATTGTATTACATCGAAAACAAACTGAATATGTACAAAGTAGTACAAACCTTCAGTTTACAACTAATTACAGAGTCTACAACAGCAGAAGCTAAATTTTTACAACTCACGCCCACCTAACTAGCAAAAGTCGGTTGTCCAGCCCTATGGACAATCCACACTAGCTCCACTCCTCAGCTTAGCACAGCGTGTACGGCTCCCACTCACTCGTGGTCCCCAACGGAAGGTAGCCCTCGCCGGTGGACTCGTACCACGAGTCCGTGGGGTAGTCCTCACCTGCAAACACTCATAGCAGCAACAGTGAGCACGATGGCTCAGCAAGTCTTACCGACGCGCCTATACACGAAACTCTACATGCAGGTCATAACAAAGATAGGATGGTAAATTGTAGCAAATGGACACGCCTACAAGTTCATCCTTAGTTCATCTTTCGGCAACAATTTAACGGTTCCGGAATCTGAAATTTAGTGAGCAATATTTGGTGGCACACATGTAGCAATACAATTTATACATATCAGCAGAATTGAATCACAATATTGCATAAATTTATCTACGTCACGATACGGTGAACAAGTGGTACTCATAACCGCGAGGGACGGTGAATCGACTCGATATACACCTGCAGGGATACCCGAATAGCACGTCATGTACGCCCAACCGTGGAGCTGCACAGCATGCTCACTCGATGTCATACGGGACAACCTTTCACCCAACAGCCCAAACATCGAACCGGTCGCACCCAAACTAACAGGAGGTTCCCTACACGGAGCATCTCTCTATGCCCGTTAGCGGATTTCCACCTTGCTGCCCTCAACCTACACCTATAAATCGGTGCATTATGCCTCGACGCCCGGAGGTATAGGTTATATCACTTTATCGGACCCCATATATCCGATATGCCTTCGGTACATTCAAACTTGCTCAGTGGGGGCGCAAATCGATCGGTCCTCAATCGACACGGACAGGGCTGCGCCCACAAGACTTCCTCTTGCTGCGCCTTAGCCCCTGTCTAGTCTCATTTTCTTACTAAAGTGATCTCGCATCACTCGAACCAATCCCGTGTGTCCCAAAGCCTATACTCGCGAGTAGATTCCAACTACTCGACTTGTACCGAAGTTTATACATATTAAGCAGAGCATAAACTACTCGAGGACTTAGACACTACCCTCACTCTTGTTGGAATGATCTGGTTATGCATTTGGGGTTTCATCCATCCTACACCTAATGCACATACATACCTCAAGCTAAATATGTATATAAAGCTAAACTTTAAAACTTGTTCAATGCAAGCCGGGGCTTGCCTTGTTGCTTCTGGTCAGATGTTAGCGTCTCGTCCAGAAGTAGGATGTACAATACTTCTGGGGCTCTTCGCCTTCAGCGACTACACGTAATCACATTAACGATATGTCAATTTAAAATGCAATGTGTGGAACTAAATATGTAACGACCATAACTCTAGCTATACCCCCCCTTTGGCTCTGGAATTTTTATGGTAGCTTGGTAAGGACCTAAACAGAGACTTGATCAAATTTCATTTGAACCTAAGCTCAGTTGAGCTCTGCACAACTAAAAGTCTAATTGGTCATTACTAGAGCTTCTAAGGATTTCCAGGGATTTTCATGGCTCAAACCATTACTTTCTGGAAACTAGAGTTTGAGATGGTTCTAATGGAGTTGGTTTCATGTCATTTGAAGAATTCTAGAGGAAGTTATGCCCTAATCAAGATTTGAGAAAATCTGAAAAATGTTTCTGTACATTTTTCTATTTTCTCAGGGCAGTTCACTTAATCACACCATTAGGGGGATTAATGAACTTGGATGTATCTGAAATTTTTCCTGTAACTCAAGTATTTTCAAATGAACCTCCTGGCCAAATTTCAGAATTTTCCATAAAAGCAATCTCCAGATAAAATTCCTAACAATTTAAACTTTAGGGAATAATTCTGGAAAAATAATAAGTTTCATGAGCTGAAACTTGTTTTTCTGGATAGTACCCGAAAAGCTGAATCCAACAAAATTTGGTTTACTAAATTTGGACCAACCTAGCAAAAGTTATGGCCATTTGAAATTGTACCGAAATCTGAATTTCAAAGAAATGTTTAAACCCTGCATGGGGGCCCCACCCGTGCCCTTCTTATTCCTTGCGCGTGCAGCACCGGGTGGCGGCGCTTCTCCGGTGAGCTCTGCGGAAACCCCTCTTCCAGCCTCCCCTAGGGCTGAAACTCGCCGCCCCTGCCTTTTAGGACACGAGGAACTCATCCCCGGGGTCGGCCGAGCTCTAGGTGGCCGGAAACTGGTCGACGACGGGCCGCAGCTACGGAGCAACTCTGGCGATGTCGCCCGGCCTTTACAGAGGCTCATTCCGAGTAACTCTTGGCCCTACAGATCCTTGGTAACATTCTAAGCACGGACATGGCGCTGGATCCCCGTGAAAATGGCCGGAGATGGGAGGTCACTGTCGACCTAGGTCACATAGCGGCGGCGACTCGAAAAACTCAAATAGAAGCGCCAAAACTCGATGGTTTCTGATGATTTTTTGATCCTAAGTGGCCATGGGGACGTGTAGAACATGTGGGTAGCTTGGCATACGCGTTGTTGGAAAGATCACCACGAATTTTGGGAACTTATGGGGCTCAGTTCATTGGACGCTCGCGCGGTAAAAAGCAAAATTCTTTCTCCACAGTGGACGAAACGAGGAGAGGTCTTCACCATGAGTTGGAGTGGAGTGAGGCAGTCCTTTTTCGTGTAGCTTGCCGGGCATGAGGAAACTCGTAGCTGCGGTCGCCGGTGAACCGAGAGTGGTCGAGCGGCGGCTGCTTGCTTCGGCCGTGCGAGGCAGCAAGGGGAAAGCGCAAGAGGCAATTTCATGTGGCCAGAGACGTGGCGATCACTTCAGACGACGTTTCCACGGCTTAGCCCGAGGTGGTGTGCGGTGTCTTCTTCACTCCCGTGTGGGAGCAGGAGGTGGAGGCTCCCGAGAGAACAGAGGCGGTTCTCTCCTCTCTCAGTCACAGACCAGTGGGTCCCCCTCCCCTCTAATTCCTTTTCTCTTTTTCATTCTTGTTTTCACTGAAAAGATCTCAGCTACTCACAATTGAATGAGATACTTAGCCCCAAAGTAAAGAGTTGAGTTTAATTTCCTCAATTTCAAATTGGTTTGGCTAAATTTGCTTCACATTTGAATTTGCAATTCAAATTCAGTTTTGAATTAATGCAAATTTAGCTCCCGACAAGATGAACTCCAAAGAGGATGAAAATTGGTGGACTAACTCAGAAAAATGTGCTGAGTTTGAATATTAAGTCAACTTTTGAATCCAAGTGATGAAAGTAACTGAAATTTGAATTTGCATTCAAATTAGCCCTTTTTACAAATGTCTCCAAAAGTGGCTCAAAAGGGATTGGATATGCATGAAACTTGGCCTGCACCTTCCTAAGAAGATTTAGGATCTAAGGATGAGCTCAGCCTCTCATGTTTATGTCTATGAGTTCCTACTTTTTGGATTAGGGGTTTTTCCTCTAATCACCCTCTGGATGGTGTTTACTTGTTCTTCACAAATGTTCATGGGCTATCCACCAAATGAGATGCGGTGTGGTGATGTGATGAACATTTTAGCAAGAAAATTCATGGGCTTTCAGAGGTATTTTTAATGGTTGTAATAATACTGCAGGTCTTTGATGTTCTGCAACATCTCTTTTCATTTCGTACCACCAATACCTACTCTTAAGATCATGATACATTTTTGTACTTCCAGGATGGATTGAATAATCAGAATCATGAGCTTCTTTTAAAATTAACTTCTTATATCCTTTATATCTGGTACACATATTCATTTTCCATGCCACACGATACCTTTCTCATCTTCTCTAAATCCTGGGGCTTTATTTTCTTTGATTAATCTTTTGATTTCTTGTATCTTTTCATCATTCTTTTGACCATTCGAATATCTTGTTTCAAAGTTGAATCAACTTCCATTGCTATGGCCTCCGTGTGATTCGCAAGACTTAAATTTAATTTTGCAAACTCTTCACAAAGTTGAGGTTGTAGATCTCTCATTATCAACATATTGACATGAGTCTTTCTGCTTAAAGCATCTGCAACCACATTACCTTTTTCAGGATGATAATTTATTCCTACATCACAATCGTTGATGAACTCTAGCCATCTTCGCTGTCGGAGATTGAGATCTGGTTGGGTGAATATATACTTCAAACTCTTATGGTCGGTATAGATCTCGGTTCTCTTACCCATTAAATAATGCCTCCATAGCTTCAATGCATGTACAACTGCTGCCAATTCTAGAACATGGGTAGGATAGTTCTTCTCATGCTTCCGAAGTTGTCGGGAAGCATAGGCAATAACATGCCCTTCTTGCGTAAGAACACATCCCAATCCTTGCCGTGAAGCATCACAATAAATAGAAAATGCTTTTTCCATATCTGGCGTAACCAAGACAGGTGTTGTGGTTAACTTCTTCTTTAACTCTTGGAAGCTTGACTCACACTCAGGAGTCCATACTAAATCAGCTCCTTTCTCTAACATTCTTCTGAGTGGTTTTGCAATTTTTGAAAATCCTTCAATAAATCTTCGTTAATAACCTGCCAATCCTAAGAAACTTCGGATCTCTCCGATATTCTCTGGTATCTTCCATTTTTTGAACACCATCTATCTTCTTTATGTCCACAGATATTCCTCCTTCGGATATAATATGTCCCAAAAAAGCAACTTTCTTAAGCCAAAATTCACATTTACTGAATTTGGCATAAAGTTGATTTTCTCTTAACTTTTGTAACACTATTCTCAAGTGTTTTTCATGCTCCTCTTCACTCTTTGAGAATATTAGGATATCATCAATGAAAACTACCACAAATTTGTCTAAATATTTCATGAACACCTTATTCATAAGATACATGAAATATACTGGAGCATTTGTTAATCTGGAAGGCCTAACTGTATATTCATACAGTCCATACCTGGAGACAAATGTTGTCTTTGGAATGTCCGACTCTCTTATCCATAGTTGATGATATCCTGAACGGAGGTCAATCTTGGAGAATACACATGCACCTCTCAATTGGTCAAACTAGTCATCAATACAAGGTAAAGGCTACTTGTTCTTAATTGTCACTTCATTAAGTGCACGATAATCTACACATAACCTCTTAGTTCCATCCTTCTTCGGTACAAATATGACCGGAGCTCCCCATGGTAAGGAACTAGGACGAATATACCGTTTCTCCGATAACTCCAGGATATGATCCTTGCTTTCTGCTAACTGTTGGGTATCCATTCTATATGGTCCTTTGTGTATTGGACCAGTACGAGGTACTAATTCAATAATGAATTCTACTTCTCGATCTAGTGGCATACCTGGTAAGTCTTCGGGAAAGACATCTGGAAATTCGTTGACAACCTTTATGTCTTCAATGGCTACCTCTGTCTTGTTGAGTTGAACATTTCCAGATGGTACTTGAATGGACGTAAACTCAATCTTTGTTCCATCCGTATGGGTTAACTCCATAGTTCTTGTTGAACAATGTATAACTGCCTTATACTTTGTCAACCAATACATTCCCAGGATGATGTATATCCCTTGTGATTCTATCACTATGAGATTTGCAAGGAATTTTACTCCATTCACTCCTAGGCTTACCTTAGGACATACTTGTTTTGTCTTTAATTCTCCTCCAGGAGAATTTACTACTAACACTCGATTAATAGATGCAATTGGTAGGTTGTGTCTTGTTATGAATTCTTTGGCTATGAATGAGTGTGTTGCACCAGAATCAAACAAAATTGTAGCAGGGTGTGTATTTGCAGAAAACATACCAATCACCACATATGGTGCATCTTGAGCTTCTTCCATGGTCACATGGTTCACCTTGCCCTGTACAGGATTTTGCTGTTGAGGTGGCTTCTTACTTGGTCATATGTTAGCATAGTGTCCAAGTTCTCCACAATTGTAGCATTGCCCAGTGACCTTGACTACTTGTGCCTTATTATTCTGTTGTGAATTTGGAAGACTTGATCCCGCAGTACGAGGTTGAAAAGTAGGACGTTGTTGCTGCATTTGTTGCCGCTATTGCTGAGGTTGAAAAGTGGTGTTTCTTGCAGCAGGATTGTAGTTCCTTTGTAGCTGATTAGGAACCATTGGTCGGTTCATTGTTCCAGCCGGCGGTGATGAGAAACAAGGCCGACTGTTCTGCTAGAAGACTGTCCTTGCCAAGTCATCTTTCTTTTACGATCTTCTACCAACTTTTGTCTCTTCCTCTTGACTATGAAAGCCTTATTTATGAGCTTTTGAAAATTCTAATAGTCACTGGAAGACATGGCATACTGTATCTCTGAGTCTAATCCTTCTATGAAGCAGTCTTGTTTCTTTTCATCCATATCAATGTCGCCTGATGCATAGCGAGAGAACTATGTGAACTTGGTAATATATTCCCGCAGGGACATGCTTCCTTGCTTCAAACCAAGAAATTCCTTCCACTTGTTCTTTATTTCACCAGCTGGTATGTAGTGATTGCGGAAGGCCAGCTTGAATTCATTCCATAAAATACTTTCTGGGTCTTCATGAGCTTCTTTGTATGCAGTCCACCAGTCTGCTGCAGATCCATATAATTGATGAGAGGCAAAGAGTATTCTCTCACGCCCTTGACACTGTATGATCTGCAACTTGTTCTCAATATTCTTGAGCCAATCATCAGCTTCTAAGGGTTCGAGGGCACTGTCAAACCTTGGTGGTTGAGTATTGAGAAATTCACTCAACCTTGGTTGACGTGGTGCATTTTGAATTGGTGACGGGGTTGTTGCATGTTGGCCACCACTTGTGTCAAGTTCCGAATGAGTTGATTCAGCACATTCATCATTTGTTGCATCACTTCTCCATCTACTCTGCGTGCAACTCTTGGCTGCCATTAAGGTAGAGGAAACCTTGCAGCATCATTGTTGTTTCCTTCATTACGTCTTTTTCTGCCTGCCATCTATTGTGAAAAAACTATGTTTAGATTCAACTTATAACTATATATATACTCTCCTACTTGCATATTATTGTGCGTATATCCTTATTAGTTCAACTCAAAAGATATAAAAGCTTTACTTAATTTATTTGACAATCATGTTTGAAGCAAACATAGCATTTATATCCACTAATAGTTATGTACATACACCAACGAGGTTGTGAACATAAGCCTATGGCTTTCACAAATCACTTTACACACTAAGCAACAAATTACACCACCAACCTAAGCAACAAACATAAGCAACAATTACACACTAAGTTTTACATAACAAAATAAATACGTACTACATGAATTATTACATAATTATGGAAACCTATCCTAATTATCCCCTGGTACTTGTGCATTTCCTGAGGATCCTCCTCATCGCCATCAGGAGAACTAGCCACTGACTTGGCTCCGGTGGGCTTACGTGGTGGTGAGGCACGAGGGCATTTGGCTGCCCTACGGTCTGGAGAGTCAGGAGTCCAAGTATCTCCATCTGAAACATAGAGATCACTTCTGCATCCCTCATCCTCATGAGTCCATGCATTATAACCTCCGTCTTCTTCAGGAGATCACATACATCCTGAAGTTCCTGCTTGTAGTTCTGTAGCCCGATGCTGAGGCTAACTCCTTCTTTGAGGCTCACATCCATCTATACAATGTTACAACCCTCTCTGATTGGTTCATAGCTGAATTCTGCACTTCCACTTTGTCGCCGTGGGGTGTACATGTACTGAGTCCCCTCAATACGCCCATAGTTGATGTAGCTTTGGCATGTGATCGCCTCCCAAGTAGCATCTTTCTCTGCTTCTGCCATGGTGGATCTCCATGCTGGTGAGTTGTGGATCTTGAGGAGCTTGTTCTCATCGTAGATTCTTGCCTCCGACTTCCATTCCTCGCGTTCTGCGCGAGAATCTCTAGTAGTGTCGTAGTATGCTACTAACTTGCCGGTGTACCCAGCACAGGGAAGAAGGTGTCTATGGCGCTCCACCATGCCTTCTGTGGATTCCCCATGAGTTTGGTATGTGGCAGTGTTATCCAGATCCTCAAGAGTGAGTGCAGCCAGCTGGTGTCGAGGAACTCGTCCTCCAGTGGACTTACAGGTTGTGAGTCACGTACGTGCCATCTGTTTCATAAAAAATTCCAAATGAGTTAGAAGAATAACTAATATAATATTCTTTTGAATGTAGATGAGGTTAGACATTATATATAAATAATCTAAATAACCTTTTTATACTAAAGTCTTTTGTAAAATAGTTTTTACTAAAATACTAAGACTTATTTCTAACTAGGTTTGCATCCTACGGGCAACCTTGGCTCTAATACCACTTTGTCACACCCGGTTTTCCATAAAGAACAACTGAGTATATTCTCACATGTATGACAGGATCAGTTGACTCATACATGTGCTGACAAGAGTGTAATATCATTATAATACAAGCCAAGTTCAACGTATAACATGATAATACATCGTAAGTCATAATAGACTAATAAAAGTGCTATTACACTAATTATACAAACAGCAGAAATCAACTATGTGGTGTTCCAAATCCATAGGTATTGCCCGGGGGTTTGGTCAGCCTAGAGCAGCTCTTCGGGATCAAAGTCTTCTTCATTGAAATCTATATCTTCATTTACACCTGAGCAGCATATGATATCCAACAAAAGCAAGTTTGAGTACCCAAAGGTACTCAGCAAGTGTAGGAAAAGATGTTATGAAGGCTAGTAGGAAAGAAAGGCTAACTCTGTTAAGCAATATGCATTAAACCTAAACCTTAGCTTTAATTTAGCAACCTATATTACTAAGTTATCAATCCCACCATTTTCATAGTTAACTCATTAATGTCAGGTTACACAACCCAACAACCTTTTCCAACCAATATCCATGCTTCTCTAATCATGGACAAGTCCAAGCCGCTCTTGACCGTGAGCATGGCTGTCATGATAGTTTGGTTCTCTGCAGAGAATTGTACAACTTTACCCACATGTAGTGATTTCATCCCCTATTTCCAGGTGGACTAAGAACCTCGCTGATATCCGTGGTTGCAAGCACATTACATACTTCCTTTTGTGTGCGATCAGGAGATCACTACATGGCCTTTACAATGGGTCTACCGGCAAGTACAAGCCCACTGAGGTTTCACCGCTGCAGTTCCTTGGAGTAAACCGTCCCCTGCAGAAGCCCCCTCTTGAGCATTGCAGTTCCCAAGGTAGTCAAAAATGGACTCCCATTACCCGCACAATCCAAACACTCATAATATACCGCAAAACTCCTAATTAATTGGACAAGTTCCCCATCTCAGTCTTGTGGTGGCACTGTAAAGTCGGTTAACTATTCCATGAACCGGTCCTTAGAATCCAAGACAGGCACTAACACTAACCCAAGTCTAATGCACGAAGCACCATCCAAAACAACTAGCCTGTCTAGATTCCTATCGTTATGACACACTCTTGTGTTTCTCATAAATACCACAAGACAAGTAATAACTATGTTTCATTCATTTACTAAGTACTAAGCATGGCTAAGCACATAAAATTAACACATCCTAACTAAATCCCACCATGGTTTCAAGGAGTGATATGGAAAGATCTAGTCATATGTCCTAAACTGGGTTTCATATTGAAGACAACATGCAAACATTCTAACTAATCATCCTACAATAGGAGCAAAGTGGTCAAGGAACACTTGCCTTTGAATTGCTGCTCGTTTACTTCGAAATCATGCTCTTGAAGATTAAGAAGTAGCTCTTGTGACGATTCTACCCATGTATATGTATATGCACACAAAATAATACAAAACATGCAATAAGAAACTTAACAACACATTTCAATGATATATATATACTTAATTATATACATATATTATTTATTCCTATTTGTTTTCTCCAACTACATATGGCTTCATATTATTCTACATGTGTTTTGGAGTGAAAATAGATATCAACTTGACATTTTTATATCTTTTACTTTATTTTTGTTATGGCAAAACATTCATTTTTCTAATTTTGTAGTCATTTTTAATAATTTTTTAAGTGTATATATACACATATACTAATTTTATTATAAATTCAGACCTAAAAATTATTTTTAAAGTGTTATTATAATTAATTCCAGGATATATATATGTCTTTTATTGCATTTTCAGAAATTTATCTATGCAATGTAATTAATTTCTACAATTTTTCTAAAGTATATATTGTTTTTATTTGTAGTTCAGAATTAATTCATTATGTAAAATGCATTTTTAGTCCTAAAATATAATTATTTTTAATTACAGAATCTATATATGTGTTAAAATGTGAAAACAAATTAATTTTATTCATTTTTATAATTTTCCTGAATTTATTTACTCTAATATGGCTAATTACAGTTAATAATAAATTTATAAACTATTCTAGGCTAAATTATAGCATTTACAATTTTTCCAGGGGCCTATATGTCTTTTACAGAAGTATTTTCCTAATTTATTAGTCTTTCATGGCTAAATTAAAGTTATACAACTATTTTCCTAATTTACAATGAAAACAGGGGCTTCTTAGTTATTTTCTAACAGTTTCCCTAAATTCTATAAAGTCTGGGGTCAAATATGTAAAGTGCAGGGACTATTTTATATTGTTGTGAAACTTCAGGGGGTCATCCACGAAATTTCCAACGGTTTTATCTACTTTGAATATGGGTCGTTGGATTTGATTCGGATAGCCCGGATTTTAAATAATCGAAGGAGTATTCTCCTTCTAATCCTAACCGCACACTTCAAATCCGAGGGCTCAGAGGCGGCCACGTCACCCCCCGTACCCTTCTCCTTCACAGGCGGCGACGGCATCGCCGGATTTCGTCGTTTGCGATTTTCTACTTCATTTCTTGATTTTTTTCTACTCGAGAAGGTAGAGGAGACGATGGAGAACGCACCTAGGGGGATTCTTTGGACCCAAACCGGTCGGAAGTGTGTCGGCGATTACGTTTGGCGGTGGACTCCGGCAATCTTCGTCGAGAAGGCTCTCCAAGCACAGTTCTTCGGAGATTTTTGTCAGAAATTCCTCCTGGTGGCCTTGTGATGTTGCAGGGAGGGTTAGAACGGAGGATCGGTGCTCGAATTCAAAGAATTGAGGATTAGGGCGGCGGTTCTCACTGAGGGGAAAACGAGTGCGAATGGTGAGGGAATTGCGTCGGTTTCTGTTGGGATTTATAGGGGAGGAGTAGGTGACGGTTGCTGGTGTGTCCATTGGAGAAGAGGCGCAAGGTTTGGCACATGGCCAAAGTAGTTTGTGCACATGTGATAATAGAGAGAGAGAGAAGAGGAGGGAGGGGCTGCGGTTGGAGGAAGGAGAAGGGGCTGATAGTGGGTCCCGCTTGGCAGTGAGGGAAAGGGAGAGAGGAGGGTTTTGATTCATGTGATGAAAATTTCAGTTGTTACATTCAGCTACGTGTTCACGATACTAACCACGTGACCGGGTCTCCCAAACTTGCTCGTAGCACGCCAGGAAGGGCGTTGCTCGAATACCCCAAACGATATGAAGAGTCGTAGAGGATACCAAATCGGGCCGGGTTACCTGCCACCCGTGAGGCTCCACCCTTTAGCTTGTGTGCACTGGTGGATAGCGCTTACATGCGCCCCCAAGACATATGACGTTCCGAGATTCATGATTTTCCAATATAAGCAATTAGGTTAGAGTTGCCACTTGCTATACACTAATAACATCCTTCTATGGGCTACTAACTCGCTCCTCACCGAGTTTTTGAAAAGATGACCTTTTTAGGTGCGTTAAACCTCAAGCGATCTCTGATACCACGCTGCGAGGGCCACACGGCCTCGACTAGCCCAGATGACGCTGAGGGGTGCTTCGTTGCACAACACCGAATAACACACATAAAAGGTACAAATCGGAAGCAAAAGTTTTATTACAATGAACTGTTTTTGAACATGTTTACAACAAAATAAGTCGAGTCTACACTCACGGGCATATAAGAGTTGATGTTCAGACCGTGAAAGTGTTCCCACTAGCACGCACACACACTAACACGGCGTCGTGCACGACTCCCATTCAACAGGGTTGCCCTCTTGGGGGTCCGTCTCCTCCTCGGGAGTCTCCTCCTCATAACACCCTACAAAAGCTTCAAACACAAGCAGTGAGCACGATGGCTCGGCAAGACTCACCCGTCTTTCCTATACATGAAACTTCTATATGTTGGATTATAGTGTAAATGGGAATGTAAGTTGCAAAGAACACGCCTAAATAGTTGAACCTTACTTTCAAGTATTAGCAGCAGGTTATGGAGAACCTCACGCTAAGACACATAAGAGAGCCTCAATCAAACAAGAAATGCATTTCTCTCATGTGCTTTGCCCAAGGTTAAAAGTAACTTTAATTTGCTCTAAACTACAACGGATCATTAGCAACCAAGGTATAGCTTTCAATCAGCAACTTTTTAACATGACTCTAGCCTGTTCTATCTACGTCACAGTACAGTGAACAAGTGGTACTCACTGACCGCGAGGGACGGCAATTATAATCAATTTACACTTGCAGGGTTACCCGAATAACCCGTCACGTACGCCCGTACTTGATGTTGCCTATAGCAACCATCACGGACGTCGTACGCAACCACCTTTCATCCATCAGCCAAATGTTGAACAGGTCCTATCGTCCCAAGCAAGAGGTCTCTGCGCGCGTATCCCCAGTGCCGCCAGCCGGTTTACACCTCAAGCTCTCAACCTACCCTCTAGACGACAAGCAATGCCTCAACACCTAGCTACCCGAATTACACCGGTTTCCCGGTTCCCATATATCCGGTAGGTCTTTTGTACTGTTCTAGCTTGTTTAACAGGCCCGCACACGGCTCGGTCCTCAATCGACACAAGCGGATCTATGGCACCCAGTCCCCAAAGTCCTGCTGCCCTTACTCTCCGCTCGGCCTCATTTTTCTTGCCATGTGTTCCATTTGCTATCTCTAACCGAGTGGTGTGCCTCTAGCCTATTTTCGCGAGCAGTTCCAAATACTCGACTTGTACCGAATCCTATATTATCTTAGCATTGCAGTGGCTACTCTAGGTTTAAAAAATTAAGCCCAAAACCAGGGTTTTCTTGGCTATGTATTTGGGTTTTTACACAAGACTCTTAGGCATAAATAAGGTGGATAATGTATGTTCTCAAAACAATAAAGTTTATAAAAGGCTAATGCAAACCGGAGCATGCCTCGCTGCTGCTAGTCATACGCTAGCTGTTCCTCTGGGGTGATGTAATCCAACACCTCTGCCTCTTCTTCAACCTTAGCGACTACACAATATAAATATGTATGCGTGTCAACTTAAATGCATTTGAATTTTGAAGATGATATTGTGAAGTCTATAACTATAGCTAGACAGTGATAATTACTCTGAAATTTTTACTGTGGTTTGGATACAATCTAAACAGAAACTTGGCCAAATTTCATTTGATGCAAAGGTCATTTGAGCCCTCCATAAATAAATGTGCATTTGGCCTTAATTGGAGCTCTTAGGGTGTTCTAGAGATTCCATGGAGCATGTCATGACTTTCTAGAAACTAGATTTTCAGAGGGTTCTATTCGAATTGGTTTCACCTAATTTGAAGATTCCTAGCCAATGATATGAGCTACACAAATTCAGAGAAAATGTGAAAAATGTTTCTTGACATTTTTCATTTTCTCTGGAACAGTTTCATTAATCACACCATTAGTGGTAGCAAATCAGCTCAAATGGATCTGAAATTTTTATGGTATCTCATGGATATTATGTCGAACATCCTGGCCAAATTTCAGAATTTTTGACCAAAGGGTTCTCCAGTTAAAATTCTAAACATTTTAAATTTCGAAGAATTAATTCTCGAGAAATAAAGGTTTTCGTGAAGTGAAACTTGATTTGTTGGAAAGTACTCAGAGATCTTAATCCAACAAAATTTGGTTCACTCGATTTGGAGTTTCCTAGCCAAAGTTATGTGGGTTTGAAGTTTGAACTAGAAACTGAAAATTGAGAAAAGTTTAAATCCCTGCCGGTGGGTCCGGGGCTACGTGCCGGCTCCTCAGCGGCTGCCACACGGGGCCACAGAGTCTTACTGCGCAGCCACATACGATCCTGAGCCGCAACCGATCCCTGATTTAAATCTCTACTCTCTGATGCCTGGGGCCGGGGTCGTCTTCAACCTCCCGCCATCCCGCGCTCGGCCGCCATCCCGGAGTGCTCGCCGGAGGGGCTCTGCCGTGCGCCAAACTTTGAGATTTTTGCCGCCTCTGCCTAAATCCACGCGGGGATAACATGGTGATGACCTTAGCTCGACATGGAAACAACCGGAACATGGCCGGCGATGAGTGGTGGCTTTAGAAGAACTTCGGCCGTGTCGGCCGGGCTCCCTAGCACCCCAAATTCGAGCAAACTGTCGTACAGCATCAGTGCACCAAAGGGAAGGTCGTCATGAACTCACATGATCTCGGAAACAGCCTCAACTAGTATGTCACTGTGCGACCTAGGTCGGAAATCGGAATACTAGCAAAACTCGGAGAACAGTGGCTATACCCGATGGTTCTTCAAAGTTTCTGATCCTATGGACTTGCACGGATGTCTAGAAGTAGTTCTCTAAGTTAGGTGATGAGTGGTGCGGTGTGTAGCACGAATTCTGCGAAGTGGTCCGGCGGACTCTTTTGTACACCGGCACAAAACTGTGAAATTTCGGTGACGGCAGCTCATGTCACGCCGCCGGGGATTGCGGTAATAGAAGAGGAGACCTGGATGAACCTCTTTGCTGTTCACAGCTCAAGGAAAAGCGGCTGTGGTGGACGGACGAGGTGTTCCCGTGGTGGCGACTTGGTTTGAACCAAGGAAGAAGAAGTGGCCCGAAGGAGCTCGAGGAAGGTCGATCACGATCTGGAACCAGTGCGAGAACATCGAGCAAGGGTCGGCGAACTCGGTTACGGCCTCAGCTCGGTGTGACAGCCACTGGTTCGACCGGCGACGGTGGAACAGAGAGCTTCGACGAGCTGCACGTTTCTTTCGTGCGAGAGCGAAGCAATGGAACTGTGATCGGTGAAATATCCAAGAGAGCGTTCGGGCACAGGGTAAGGACGTCGAGCGGTGGCTTCCAGCACGTGCGAGTGAAGCAGGAGCTGGCGCCGGCTTTGGCTCGGTGGCGATCACAGCGCCGGCCCAAGAAACTGAGGAACCGAGTCCTCAGTCGGTTCTCTGCATTGTGAGGCTGACATGAGGGCCCCACTCCCAATTTTAACCTCTCAAATTAAACTCCTACTGCTCTTAATTCTTGGGGACCCTAATACCCTTGTCCATTTGAATAATTCACCAAATGTCTATTTGGGTTTGAATGATTCAAAGTGTGAAATGTTTGAATTGAATTTACAGAACATATGTAGTTTGAAATTCAAATTGGGTTTGAATTTGCTTGAATTAGCTCATGTCAAGATCAACTCCAAATGGAGTAAAAATTGGTTTGTGAGCTCACAAAAATGTGCTGAGTATGAATATGAACCCCACTTTTGAATTCATGGGATGAAAGGAGTTTGAATTTGAATTTAAGTTCAAACAAGCCTCTTTCTAATTATACCCAAAAATACCTCAAAAAAGTTTTGGATTTTGGTGAAATTTGGCATGAGCATTCCTAGCAAGGTGTAGAAGTTTTTCATATGCTCAGCCCTTATATGATGCATGTGGGAAGTACCACTTTTGCATTTTGTGAGTTTATCATCTAATGACTATGTTGATGGTGTTTACTTGCTCTTCAATGATGTTCATAGAACTTCCTCAAATGAGGTGTGCGTGGTGTTATGAAAGCATTGAGCAAATGAAAAACTTGGGCCCTTACATTCCTCCCCCCTTAAAAGAATCTCCTCCCGAGATTATAAGTTGAAAATGAGAGAGGACGGTGGAAAATTAGCGGATGTGTGACGTTAAAAAGTCGGGATAGTTAGCGCGAAGAAAAAACCTTCGCTCTCCCATGTCGCTTCGTCTACGGAGTGATTACTCCATAGAACCTTGTAGAACCACAACGTACGGTTGTGTGTGGTTCGGGACTTTTCATCAATAACCTGAACCGGTTCCTCCCGATAAGTGAGATCCAGTTTCAGTTCTTCGATATCTCCCAGCTGAACGGTGGTTGAAAGCTTGAGACACTTCCTCAGCTGAGAAATGTGAAAGACGTCGTGCACGCCGGAAAGTGTTGCTAGTAATTCCAGCCGGTATGCAACTGACCCACATCTTTCTACAATCCGGAGCGGACAGATGAATTGGGGTGCCAACTTTCCTCTCACCCCGAATCTGTTCATGCCCTTCATTGGAGACACACGTAGATACACATGATCCCCGACTTCAAATTGTAACGGGCGTCTTCTCCGGTCTGCATACTGCTTTTGTCGGGACTGGGCGGCTTTTAAGTTCACTTGAATCAGCCGAACCTTTTCTTCGGCATTGTTGACAAGATCAATCCTGAAGGTGACCCTTTCGCGAGACTCACACCAATTCAGCGGTGTGCGGCATTTTATCCCGTATAGCGCCTCATAGGGCGCCATCTTGATGCTGTCTTGGTACCCATTATTGTACGAGAACTAGGCTAACGGTAAGTGGTCATCCCAATTCTTACCGTGGTTGATAGCACAAGCTTGTAGCATATCTTCTAAAATCTTATTTACCCACTGGGTTTGCCCATCCGTCTGCAGGTGGTACGCTGAACTATGGATCAGCTTCGTCCCCAAAGAAGCATGCAACTGCTCCAAAAAACGAGACACAAATAAAGTGCCCCGATCTGAAATGATGGTACGGGGTACGCTGTATAAGCACAAGATCTGTGAGATGTACAATTCAGCATATTTCTTGGCGTTGTAGTTGGTATTGACCGGGATAAATGGGCAACTTTGGTGAGCCGGTCGACCATCACCCACACTGAATCATGCTTCTGAAATGTGGTAGGTAAAACGACGATGAAGTCCATGCTCACATCCTCCCACTTCCAGACAGGAATGCCCAGTGGTTGTAGCAGTCCCGGTTTCTTCATGTGGTCTGCTTTTACCCTCCGGCATGTATCACACTCGGACACGTACTTTGCGATCTCTCGCTTCATCCGTGTACACCAAAACTTGCTTCTGAGCTCTTGATACGTCTTATTGCTGCCGGGGTGAATAGAAAACTTTGACAAGTGAGCCTCATCGAAGATTTTCTTCCGTAACTCCGGATTACGAGGTACGACAATCCGGTCCTTGAACCATAGGACGCCGTCTCCGTCTTTCTGGAAACACTTCATTTCCCCACTGTCTACACGTCTCCGCAAATGCGACATGCCCTTGTCATGTTTCTGAGCTGCCGCTATCTCTTCACGGATGGTGGGGATAAGAGCTTGGTTGTAGAGAGCTCCATGTGGAATCACATGCAATGGTGGTTCGCTCTCTTCCAACGTTGTGACGGTCAGATTTTTAATGCGTGGCTTGCGAGTCAGCGCATACTCCACTATGTTTGCCTTGCCGGGGTGATAATGGATCTCTATTTCATAATCCTTTATCAACTCCAACCATCTTCGCTGCCTCATGTTCAGCTCCTTCGAAGTGAATATGTACTTGAGGCTCTTGTAGTCGGTATATAAATGTACGAGGTTACCGAGTAGGTAGTGCGAGTACCACGGCAGCGAGTTCTAAGTCATGAGTTGGATAATTTTGCTCATGGTTCCTGAGCTGCCGTGATCCATACGCGACCACCCTTCGGTCTTGCATCAGCACACATCCAAGCCCAATGCCGGATGCATTGCAGTACACATCGAACGGTTTTGTTGTGTCAGGATAAGCCAAAACCGGTGCTGATGTTAGGTGCTTCACTAATGCCTTGAACGCTTCTTCACATGCTGGACTCCAAACATATTTGATAGCCTTCTTCAGCAGCTCTGTCATAGGCTTGGCAATCTTCGAGAAGTTTGGAATGAACCTCCGATAATATCCCACGAGTCCGAGGAAACTCCGTACCTCGTGAACAGTTCTTGGGGACTTCCAATTCAACACTTGTGCGATCTTACTCGGGTCTACAGCGATGCCCTCTGCTGAGATAATATGCCCGAAAAAAGGCACTTGCGATATCCAGAATTCGCACTTACTGAATTTCACGTATAGCTTGTTATCCCGCAGCCTTTGCAAGACTATATGCAGATGCTTCGCGTGTTCTTCCTCCGACTTGGAATATACCAATATGTCTTCGATGAAAACGATGACAAACTTGTCCAGCTCCGGCATGAATACCGAGTTCATCAAATACATGAAATGAGCTGGAGCATTGGTGAGGCCGAAGGACATGACCAGGTACTCATAAAGCCCGTACCTCGTCGAGAAAGCCGTCTTCGGTATATCGTCAGCCCGTATCATATTCTGGTGGTACCCGTATCTTAAGTCCATCTTGGAAGAGATCTTTGCTTCGACCAACTGATCAAACAACATGTCGATCCGGGGTAACGGGTGCTTGTCTTTGATAGTTACGGCATTTAGTGGATGATAGTCCACGCAAAGCCGCAACGTCTCATACTTCTTCTTCACAAATAATGCCAAACAGCCCCATGGCGAGGAGCTCGGCCTAATAAACCCCTTCTCCAGCAGGTCCATCAACTGCGTTTTTAATTCTGCCAATGCCTTTGGCGCCATCTTGTACGGCCTTCGGGATATTGGCACAGTTCCTGGTGCAAGTTCAATCTTGAACTCCACCTCTCGGTCGGGCGGCATCCCCGGTAAATCATCCAAGAACACGCCAGGGAACTCACGGACTACTGTAATGTCTTCCAATCTGATGGTGGTGGATTGGTATATACTTGGAAGTTTTATTTCTGGACTGTCCAGAAATAATGAGCGAGACTCGTGCATTTCTGAGTGCAAATGCATGACTCGGAGGACGGTTTCTAAAACAGCGTCGTGGCGGGTTAACCACGACATCCCTAGGATGACATCGACCTTTTTTCCCTCTAATGCTATGATAGACGTAGGATATACTCTATTCCCTAAGCATAATGGCGCTTTCAAAACCATCATGCTTGCTGAAATTTTCTCACCCAGTGAACGAATCAAGTAAGGACTTTCGGTGGGCAGTATTTGCATGCTGTGTTTAGCAATAAAAGCTTGGCTAATGAAATTATGTGTGGCGCCTGAATCAAATAACACTATGGCAGGATGCTGGTGGAGTTAGAACATACCCGCAAGGATTGGATCTCCCTCCGGCACGTCCCTTGTGGAGAGTTGGTGGACGGTGCCGGGCTTAGGATTTGCCCGCCACACATTAATGGGGTTCCGGGGCTGATTCCTCCCCGGAAACTGTGGTGCCACTCCGCTGCCTTGCCTCTCGGGTCAGCTGTTGGCGAAGTGCCCTTGACGACCACATTTGTAGCATGCGGTTGACGGCTGGCCCGTGCATGGAGGACGAAAGCCCGTCATGCGCTGCTGAGGTGCAAAGGCACGCGGTGTGACACCCGGTTCTGGAAATAGAACCAAGTGAATGCATATGTGTGCACAGGATGTTCATCACACGTACACATATAATCCACAAACTGAATTCAGAATATAACCATGAATAAATAGTGTTTAAGTACTTTATTACAATAACTCAATGTCTCACTCATGAATCTCTAACTTATTCTTGCAGCAGAAGTCTCTAAACGACAGCGGAAATAACTAAACAGCAGGCTCCAATTTTCAACTCCACAGCCATGTTGACGGTAGTTCGCACGCCTAGTACTCCACATGGTCCTCGAAGTACTCATCTCCTGTAGCTGATGTTTATGTGGTAATGCAAGGGTGAGTACATGTCGTACTCAGCAAGTGCGGGAAAAGTATGACTTGTAGCTTACAACAAGCTATGGAATAAAAAGGCTCATTGCAGCAAGCAAATTTTATTTCACAAACATGATAAAAATAGCAACTAAGTCTAGATGAATTTAATCCCAATATAAACAAGTAAAACAGCAACATTCTTTCATCATAACTCACCTTTTTCTCAAGTCTCAACCAGCCATTAATCTTTCTCAAGTTCATCGCATACTCATAAATATTCATAACCTTCTCATATTCACATAACCGAAACCAAACTCATTTTCATGACCCAAAACAGTCCCAAAACCAATCCCAATCCCAATGACCATACCATACCCATAACCGAATAAACATCCCACATTTTTGCCTCTAATCATGGAAGTTGGCCAGGTGCTTGTGACTGTAAGCATGGCTATCATGATAGTTTTAAACTCTACAGAGGTGGCACCACTTTACCCACAAGTTTGTGATTTCGTCACCTGTTGGCGACTGCAGAACCTCCATTATACCAGTACACAACCATCGGTGTATGGCTAAGAGATCATAAAATAGCCTTTACAAAGGGGCTACTAGATGTATGGACTCACTGAGGTTTTACCGGCAGGCTCGAATCACCATTCTCCCACCCACGGGCCCCCTCTTGTGCCATGCAGTTCCCAGGGCAGTCCTCCTCGACTCCCATTCCACGCGCCATCCATGGTCCATAACAAGCTAGAAACACACCTAATTAATCAGCTAAGCCGCACCCATAGTGGCCTTGTGGTGGCACTGTTTTCCTGGCATATTCTCGCATGAACCGGTCCTTAGATCTACGGCAAGCACCACCATCTCATCCAGCAACATTCACGAACCAAGCTTGCCTAGATCTCCCCGACTCCATGCCCATTAACATCATAAAGATCTCATCATCATTATTCATATGAGTGCAGTAGCTAGACATGTTTTATTTCAGCTTCCCGTATCCCGTGAATTAAGCGAAGCAAAAAGGAAAAACGACCATACCCGACTCATCAACTTTCCCGGCAACAAGGATGGTTAACAAAACTAGTAAACTCCTATAAAAAGGTGTCCCATCAAGTTGACTCAAGCATACGAGTTTTCACAAACAAAACAGTTTCAAAACATGGGATCAATATGGTCAAGGGGCACTTGCCTTGCTCTCGTGATTCTTGCTGCTCAAGCTTCTCGAAGTCTTGGTGCTGTAGTTCTTCGTAGATGGCCTCTTGAGCTTGTTCTTCTACTCAAGATCACGCACATACAAAATTCACAGCAATCAATCATCATGCACAAACTTTACTCAATATGCAATGGGGTAGATGAATGCAAATCCTATGGTGCTGTTTTATTAAACCAGTTTGTGCGTGTTCTTGCATGTTTCAATGGGCTTTCATGGGGTTTTATGATGAACAAGGGTGTAGGGATCAAGTGTGGACGTGGTGATGATCTTGACTCAAGATCTAGATCAATTCCACCGTCAAAAATTGATCAAAACATGATCTGTCCACATGCAAAAGTTTCTGTTCAAAGGGGGCAAAGAAAACGGATGCGTAGAAACAGCGGCGACGTCGTAAGACGGGTAATAGGGACCTACCCCTCTTCCTTTTCGTGGCAGGGCCTTCCTCCTAGCAATGGCAGCAGTGGGGAATTTTTCTATGGAAAATTTTGGTAGGACAGATCGTCGGGCTTCTTCTCCGGTGACGGTGAGGCGTGACGGGGCTCGATGGCTTCCAAATTCTGGCAAGGGGGGGGGACTTGGTGACTTGGCAGCAAGGAAGGGGGCTTGGCAGCAGGGGGGGGCGACCAAAAGAGTGAGGGGTTGGCCAAGGGGGTGGGGGTTATATTTATAAGGGGGGAAAAGAGGAGTCCTACTCCAATTGGAGCTCAAATAAGAGTCCTATTCAATTTTTTTTGGATCTTAACAAACTTATCTCTTGTGGTGCGGATGCCCTGGGGATTTTATCCCCATAATGTGGGGAAAATTCCCCTTTTGGGAATTGTGGAATTTAGAAATTTTGCGGGGAATTTGGTAAAATTTGGGAATGGCTCATTTCAGCTATATTTTTCCCATTCCTTACCATTTCTATGTCACTTGTTCCATTTCTCCATTCCCCTCTCCATTTCAATGTCCCATTCTCTATTTCTACATTCCCCTCTCCATTTCTATGTCCCATTCTCCATTTCTACATTCCCCTCTGTAAAAGCCCAAGAAAATGACTTGCAAAAAAAATGTTCATCATCTCACAACACCACAGCTCATGTGGTGGATATCTCATGAACACTTGTGAAGAGCAAGTAAACACCATCAAAAGGGTGATTAGAGTGGAAAGCCCTAACTTCAAAAAGTAGGGGTCATACACATAAACATGAAAGGTTGAGCTCACCCCTAGACCTTAAATATTCTTGGGAAGGCTCAGGCCAAAGTTCATGCAAATCCAATACTTTTTGAGGCATTTTTGGACATATTTGAAAAAGGGGCCAATTTGAATTCAAATTAAAATTGCAGCCACTTTCATCGATTGAATTCAAAAGTTGACTTCATATTCAAACTCAGCATATTTTTCTGAGTTAGTCCACCAATTTTCAACCTCATTGGAGTTCATCTTGTCGGGAGCTAAATTTGTATTAATTCAAACTGAATTTGAATTTCAAATTCAAATGGGCAGCAAATTTAGCCCAAACAAATTTCAGTTGAGGAAATAAAATTCAAACCATAACTTTATGGCTAAGTATTTCATTCAATTGTGAGTAGCTTGGATCTTTTCAGTGAAAACAGGAATGAAAAACAGAAAAGAATTAGAGGGGAGGAGCCCACTTGTCAGTAGCCTTCACACAGAAGTTTTCTCGGCTTGATCTTTAACTCGACCGAGAGTGCGCGCGCGCCAGCTCTTCAGCACCGGTGCCCGACCGCCTCCGCTGGTGCTACATCCTGCTCAGGGGAAGGCTGGGGACGCGGGGAAGGCAGAGTGATCAGTACCCACTCGACCACGTGCAGTTCCTCACACTCTCCATTCCCCCTCGCACAACCGAAGGACTCCACCACCGGTCGACCTCTCTGATCACCGGCGCCCGGGCGACACAGACACCTTCGTGCCCGACGAGCTACATGAAAAAGGTCCGCTCCATGGTGCTGATCACAACCATGCCGACCCCACTCTCTCTCTCTCTCTCTCTCTCGCCCGATTGGCAGAGAATTTGGTTGATTAGTGCGTCGGTATGCTTAGAACCAAGCCACACGAAAATCGTAAATTCGTAGTAATCAAGCCACCATCCATTGGACCAAGCTATAGACATGATCTAGACTTCCCCACGCTCCTCTAGGATCAAGAACCATCGAGTTTCATCGAGTTTTGGCAATATTCTTCGAGATTTTTGCTTCGGCACCGATTCTCACCCTAGGTCGCCGATGAGCTCGTAGTTGCAGCCTTGGTTGAGCTAATTTGAGCTCATGCCAGTGCTTAGGATGCCACCACGGTGCTCTAGGAAGAAAGACCGAAGGATTTGAGCCCTCCTAGCGCGAGTGTGGCGCTGCCAAACTTCAACCGCTACTGTCGCCCGTCGCCGATGGGTTTCCGGTGACCGGGGTCCCCGGCCGACCACAGGGATGAGTTGCCCGTGGTCCAAAAGGGGGAGGCGGCAAGTTTCCGGGCTGGAGGAGGTCGGAAAGGAAGGTTCTGAGGGGCTCGCCGGAGAGCACCGCCGCAGCTGAGCCGTTGGCGCGAGGAGGAAGAAAGCACTCTGTGGTGGGGCCTGCTCGCAGAGTTTAAACATTTCTGGGATTTTCCAGTTTTAGTTCAAACTTCAAATGCATATAAC